>OY998165.1:31625073-34025073 GCA_963921995.1 Oxystoma pomonae
AAATATCATGTAGGTAAATATTAAATCACATCAGTCCAATTTTTTAAAACATCTTCATTAATTCTTTTTTATAGCAATCAGAGCTTGAAATAACTTAATACTGTACTTAACTTACCCCACCAAACCAATCTAAAGGCTCTTGAAAAAAAACTCTGCCTTATTTTAAAAAGTTTGCAATAACTTAAAATAATATATAGTGTCCCACACTTTTTCGATGACTCCCCCAAAAAATCTGCGAATTTTTTTGAAAAAGTTCTAAAATCGTAGTTACAATAGGTCCAATGTTCTATAACTATCACTTAAGTGACATTTAAATTTTTTGATTTAAACAAATGTGGCCTAACAGAATTAAATAATAAAATTTTATTTCTGTACTATATTTTACACAACTTTTAATTCATTAAAAGTTATCTTATTATTTTTTAATGGGAGAACAAATAACATTCAGCATACATGTATATTGCATCAGTTTCTTCTGAAAGTTAGTTTCACTATGTATATTGAACATCGAATCTTTGTCTAGTTTCATTTAGTGCCTTGGAAGGTTGGTCTGTGTCTTACTTGAATCTATCCATAGTTAATTTGTGGCCCGAGTTGTGGTCTTGTGTGGTACTATCCTACTAGAATGATTCTTACATGTAGCTCCATTCACATACCCTAGCATGTTATACCTAAAAAGAAGTATACACTTTAAGTTTTATCAAAATAGTACTTATCCAAAATCTGATCTCAGCTTTAAGTAGTTATTTTTTCTTTGGTGAACTGCAAGAATCTAAGTCAGTAGTTTTCATTTTAAATAAACTATCTCAATGTATCAAATTCTTGCCAAGCCTGACTTTAATTTAAGTGGGTGATAAACTCAACTAGTTGGGCCATGCTTATCTATATTCTATCATAAGGGCTTGCGATTTCCTTTACAGAAGAGTATAAAATATAAACCCAGCTTAAAATAGCAGTGATGTACAAGTTTGGGATCAGTAAAACAAATATTTCCCCATAACAAAAGCTAGTTTTACTTACTGTGCCGTTCTTTATGGGCTCCAAATATGGTGTGAACTTATTTTCGTCTTCCATTCGGGTGGTTGGAGAACACAAGATCACAGGAGAAACTAGGCAGCAGGAATTATAAAAAGTATTTTGTTTTCCGATGTCTGCAACCATCGCAGAAGAAATCATGTTAATTTTTCTCAATCAAATCAAAACTTATATTTTTGTGCGAGTTTAGTTGTCAAAGTTGAATTGACACGGCCGCGGCCATTGTGAAACAACAAAACAAACCGCGGTGTTGCCGCGATAACGAATTCGCTACGTAACGATATCGGTATGAGCCACTGGAATAGCCCCCCAGATACACGTCAAATTTGTGTGACTTGCGTCTTTCGTAAGTTCGACGTCACTTATATCACCTCCCTGGAACGCAGCTCTTTGGGGTCGGTGTGCCGGGGATGGTGAGCGCTTAGGTGGACGTAACTATGTCGACTTCTCTAAGTGGTGGATCGGGGACTGGTGTGGGAGCCTTGGCCTATGCATGAGACACCACAATAAAAACCTTCCTCAGGGAACCAGACGCACCCTGTTGTATAAAACCTCCTCCCCGAAGTGCTGTGGAGGTGATTCTAGCCGATTTACTCGTCTGTGAGTGAACTCCAGAAGGACCCTCTGACAACCAGTAGGTAGCAGATAAGCAGGTATCCAGTGGAACCCCTAAAGATAAGGATCAATAATGAACTGTTTAAGGACCCAGTAGATCTTCTTCAACACAAGAGGCCCGACAGGGAACTGTACAAGTACCCATTCTCTACAGGAGGAAGGAGCTCAGGAAGATCCAGGTCAAAATCGTGGTCAGCATGGACGGTCCAACCAAAACAGGGCTGACTGAAGAGCACCTGATCGAAGTCCTTGCTTCACCTAGAGACGCTGTAAATCGTCGGAGACTTAGAGAGTCGATAGTGCATGAAGAACGAAAAACCGTCCTTCCATATCCCTCTGGAGTGTCCGAATCTGGCCAGGTCAAGAAAGTCACACCTTGGGAACTATCTGTTGGTTCCAGGCGATGTAGGAAGCTTGCAACCTCAAAAAAAAAACATGTTTTTTTTTGTGAAAGAGGCAGGCTTCCAGGTCTAAACCATAGATAGTGGGCGTACAACCGGGACATCAAGGTAACCTACATACATAAGAATTTTCCCGCCCGCTCTTCTACATTCATTCATAAATTCCGTGTCTTACGCATGCGATATTTCGCTTGTAAGGGTATTTTTGGCCCCACGTTTTTGTAACCATACAAGGAGCTTCAGGCTACTGCGAATATAGGGGGAATCAAGTCCAATTTAATCTCCGTGCCGTACGACCGAGGTGGATTCGAACCACGCTGCAGTGTTATCTTTTAGAAATTTATTTTGTTTTTATTATTTTGTTTTATTTCTGCCTTGCTCGAGAAACAGATTGGTAAGTACTTAAGTGAAATAATACATTTTTAAAACTAAAAATGGATGTCTACGAAGTTTGGTTGTGTTGTGTAGCGCCAAGAAACCATAAAAAACCCACTATTTTGAATGACGAGCAGGAAGTACGAGATGTGATGATTTGCGCCGCAGTGGAGGAAAATCGAAAGTTAACTAGCCACCAAATTGCCGAAGCAGTTCTTTAGCAACTGTCTTACGTGTTCTCAAAAAGAATGGTTATCATTCTTACAAAGCGTCAAATCGAATCAATCCGTCGTATGGAATTTTGCGAAACAATGATGAAAAGGGCTAATCCCGATGAAAACTTTCTGAGATCTATTCTTTTTACAGATGAAAGCACTTTTCCATTATTGAATCGTCATAACCCAACACACGTTCGATATTGGCCAGGGGAAAATTTGCATTTGTACTTTGACGTAAGAACACAGTATCCCCAAAAACTAAATGTTTGGGGGTATTGTAGGGGAACACGTAATTGGGTTATTTTATATTGACGGCAATTTGAATGGTCCTAGATACTTGGATCTACTGCAGCAGCTTATTATTCCAACTGCTAGGTAGTTGTGAGGTGTGAGATTTGGCCTTGTTAGGGAATATCTTAATAATGTATTTCCTAGTCGGGTTATAAGTGCACGGGGAACTATTTTATGGTCAGCTCGATCACCCGATATTGCTCCTAATGACTACTATCTGTGGAGTTATATCAAAAATAAAGTTTACGGGCATGAAAGGGCTAATAATTTGGAAGAACTTCGGATTAAAATTGAAGAAGCTTTTTAAACTATCATCCCTAACACGCTTGGAAACGTTAGAAGGTGTTTTTATAACAGGCTCGGATATTGTCTAGCCGAGCAAGGAGGACTTTTCGAACATTTGCTCTAATTTTTTTTTAATTGGAAGAATCTTTTTGGTTTTTAGAATGTATTCTTTTATTTTGAGAACTTGCTGTTCTTTTGTTTCTCCTTATTATTTTCATTGTAACACGTTGTTAGTGATATATTTGAGTAGTTGAAAATAAAACACTCTAATTTATCAGTGACAAAAAACAAGAAAATTACGTTATAAATATTTGCGTATTTATTGACAAATCCGGTTTCATTGACTACGCTGCACATAGTACCGTGGTTAGAGGTATACTAAACGCAAGCCGCGAACGGTGATCGCAAGTCTGAGTATCGGATGCTTTACTGATAGGTATGCGGTGTCCCTGCGTGTACGTACACTGGCAAATTGTACTTCTTCCGGCCTATGTTCGCAGTAGCCTGAAGCGCTCTTTATACTGAACTTTTAGTCTCATACTCACTCTAGCAATATTTTTTGAATTTTAACTTTCATTTTTGTGAAATCTGAATCCAAACAAGGCATATTTTGCCTGCTCTTCTCTGCAATGCTAGCAAAATTACCACTACAAAACCTTAGATTCCAACTTTATCTTTAAAATAAGAGTAAAATGTTTAAAAAATGTCTGTATTTAAATAGAAAAATGTGGGAACAAATATGCCGTTGCCCTTGCAAGAGAAATTTTGCAAAAGTAAGACAACAAAAGCTGCCAGCGAAGGCTCCTAAATGCTTTTTTCTCGAAAAATGTTAGCTTTTCTTTGTAAAAATATTAGTGATGTTATACAGTATTTACATGGAATTTTGGTTACGGCCTGCTGTCAAAATAAAATTAATGGTTCTTGTTTATGAGTTTTAGCCAGCACTTTTGCCTTGTGCTTAATTTTGTGTATATTTTGAAAATGTTTTTTACATAGATATAATTGTGAGTTGTTTTCAACCGTGCTCATAAAATAACTGTTATATTTGGTAAGTTTTAACTGCCGATTTTATTTATAAACTTTAATTTGGTGTTTGGCTGGTTTATATTTTATATATTATATTGTTGTATAAGCTTCTATTTTTCTTGGATCTTCACCAATCTTCTACCTAGATAGCAGCTGATTTTTGTCCGCCATTTAAAATCTGTACAAATTCTTGACAAATTAAAATAATATAGAAAAATTTCTGTATTTTAAATTTTCGGATTTTTCTTTTGTTTTTGCTTAAATTAAAGTGGCTATTTTTTGTTTTTATCTTATATTATAACTTTTAATGTACGAGTACCAAAACAAAATTATGATTGTTTTCCACAAATCAAAACTACACTTTTTTGCACTCGACGCGCATGTCGCTAACAACGTTAGCATCATCAGGAGACGATAAATAATGAAATAAATTAATCTATGCTCTATCTTATATACGATCCTTTAGTGGGCGGAGATAAGACCAATAATTTGTGATTGATCACGATTTTTAATCCTATCTCCCCTCAATCAAAGAATAAAGTGTACTAAACGGGATGGGTCCTCTATCTTTATTTAAACTATTTTCCATACTTTCATATGCATTCAAAAGTCTTTTGTTTGGTACACTTTTTAGAAGTTTTAGGTTATCTAATGTGAATCTATGATTGTTTTCAAAAGCATGCTCGGCCACACCTGACTTTTCTGTTCTTCCATATTTTAAGTGTGCTAAGTGTTCTTTAAAATGTGTTTGAATAGAGCGTTTCGTTTGGCCAACATATTTTTTGTCACAATCCATGCAAGTAACTTCGTAAATTCCACTTTTTTCTAGAACTGTAGTTTTATCCTTGGGATTTCCTAGTAAGCTTCTTATTGTGTTACCGGATTGATATACTAATTTAAAACCGGTGTTATTAAATACTTTTTGTAATCCTTTCGTATAATTAGGATTATAAGGAATTGATACAAATTTTGAGTCGCAGGTATCTTTTTGTCTGAAAAAAGTGGAATTCCGAAAGGTCTTTTGAAAAGAATGTCTATTTATCAGCTTATTTGTTAAGCCTTCGTCGTAACCGTTTTCGCCAGCTATATTCCTAATCCTATTCTTTTCTGCTTCAAATCTTTCTTTGTTTAAGGGGAAATTTACTAATCTATATGTTAAAAAGTGCAAACTTGCAAGCTTCTGTTGTAAGCAATGAAAAGAGTCATTTGGAATATACCTGTTGGTGGCCGTTCCTTTTCTGTATAGGTCAAAGTCCAATTTATTTTTATTTCTTATAACTAAAGTGTCTAGAAATGGCAGTGTACCGTTGTTCTTTGTTTCATAAGTAAATTTAATTGTGGGAAATTTGTTATTTATTTTTTCCATAAAATTTTCAACACTAGTTACTTTAGTGTTGAATACTGCAAAAACATCGTCTACATACCTGAACCATACTCTGGGGAAATACTCAAATTCTTTACTTATATCTGATTTAAATTTGCAATAAAAGGTGGTAAACTATTACCCATTGTGGTTCCTTGTAATTGCTGGTAGTAGTTATTTTTATATTGAAAGTAATTTTGATTAATGCATGTTTAGTACAATTTATTATTTGGTTGAGGGGAGATAGGATTAAAAATCGTGATCAATCACCAATTATTGGTCTTATCTCCGCCCACTAAAGGATTGTATCTAAGATAGAGCGTAGATTAATTTAGTTCATTGCTTATCGTCTCCTGATAATGCTAACGTTGTTAGTAGTGCAAAAAAGTGTAGTTTTGGTTTGTGGAAAACAATCATAATTTTGTTTTAGTGCAACCAAAGGTTCCAAATTCCCAACATAGTACGAGTACCAACCAAAATGAAACTAGAATCATTAGTTGGTAATCGATTCCGTCAAGAAACTTATCGGATGATTTGGATTTAGTTTTACTCGTAGTTCAGGAGTTACGTATCGACTGGTTAGATCTTTTTGTTTTGAAAAGCTGCAGTTAATCATCAACAAGATTATATTTCTTCTTCGCAAGAAATACAACAATTCAGAATTTTTGTGAAAAGTAAACAAATACATACATACAAATATCGAATTCTTTCTTTTAAATAACAACGATCAGCTGCCTTCCTGGCTTCGGGTCTTAGCCCACGACGCTGGCGCTGCTTATGTGCAAAACAGCGTTACTAAGCAAAACAAGATAAAAGAGAGATAAAGGAATATAAATAAGAGAGAAAGTATTCTTACAACTTCGTGTATGCTGAAAGCATTGGAAGGGCGTATACTTAAGCTAATATCCCAGATATCAATGAAAGAACATTTGCATGCATAGCATATGCGTTAAACCTCCTTTTCTTCTCCCTCTCCTTCTCCTTCTAAGGATGTCCTGTTAGCACATTTTTAGCATATGCTTGGCACATACACACTGCTGGATCTAAAATAAAGACATGTTGAATTGAATTGAATTGAACTATTTAACTATATGCTATTAAGTATATCCATAGCAAATGCTATGAGCAGATCCTTTTGAGTGCATCTTTAATACATGCATTTAATATATCAATTTTAAAACGCTTTTTGGTCACTTTAGCGCATATGCTATTCTGAGCTTCTAAGTATTTTCGTGGCATATGCTAAGGAAATTTTATTAAAGAAGGTAACTTATTTCGCATATGCAAAGTATATATCACTTATAGAAACATTATTTGGTCCTTTTAGCGTACAAGCAATTCTGGTACCGTAAAAGAACATCAAAAGAATGTAATTCTATTATTTCCTTAGCATATGAAGAAGGTTACTTTTAGAACATCTTTAACATATGCAAATATATATCACTTATAGAAACATTATTTGGTCCTTTTAGCGTACAAGCAATTCTGGTACCGTAAAAGAACATCAAAAGAATGTAATTCTAGTATTTCCTTAGCATATGAAGAAGGTTACTTTTAGAACATCTTTAACATATGCAAAGTATGCCATAATGCCAATTATGAATTAAGTTAAAAAAACTCTAAAAAAAATCGACGACCGAAAACGAAGCCGGTATATATATATATATATATATCCACCACACGCGAAAATTCTCTGATTACGCTAAAATAATCATGATTAACACCTTCCAGTTAACCTATAAGAAACCGCCAAAACGCTTAATATTCCGCGGTTTCAACCTATTTCTTTATTTGGGCTATCTACCTGTAGGTTGTCGGTTTGAACTCCGTTGGCATGTCGCACTTTTTTTTTATTATTTGTTTTTATTTTTTTTTCTTAGGGTGTACTGTGATATGACATGGTCTTTAGATCTCAAAAATATATTTTTTATGTTATTTAAAGCTATATTTTAGTAGATTTGGCACATGCCAATCATCTGAGAAGAATATCTATTAGCACATCCTAAGAACCTGTATAGCATGTGATTAGGGCGGAATATAATATATTCTTATCACATGCTTAGGTTGTTCCAATGTTAATTTAGAACATCCTTAGCATATCCTTTTTCTTCTTGAAGATATTCTTTGCACATGCTAAGGATAACAAATTGGTATGTGGGATGTATGTGAGTATAACGCTTGTCTTCACTATAAGTATCCTGTTATTTCAGCCAAACCAACTTTGGAACAAATACGTCAGTTTTACGATGAAATTGAACTTATGAAAACGGTGCCAAAACACCCCCATGTTGTACACTTTATTGGTGTTGTTACTAAAAACAGACAGAGCAATCCCTTGATGTTGACAGAATATTGTGACAAAGGTGATCTGCATTCGTTTTTGAAAAAAGTATGGATAGCATTGGGAAATAGGTAAGTCAAGACAAAAGTTTTGCTTTGATTTTATATATTATGAGATACTATAATGAGCCAAGTGTCGCAAAATGTGTAACAATAATAAATTTTAAAAGCAAAGACAATAATGTAAAAACTAGGGTTGAACCTAGGCAAGGCCAAAGACGAAAAATCTGCTGCGCATGCTTGACGCAGTCTGCAGGCGTCCGAAAGAGCTTTTTGGTCTGCATTTTTTCAAAACTAACTTAATTAGGAGGGATTAAAGCTATGGCTTTTTTTCGGAAAATGCAAATACAAATGAAAATGCGTTATAGTATCTCATAGTTATATGGTTGTATATAAGATCGGCATTCTTATGCTAGTAAACTACACACATTTTTTTCTGCCCTCAGCCCTGCTCTGATGGTTGATGGTCGATCATTATAGCCTGAGAGCAGTAATAGCTTATATAGGACCATTAAATTTTAGGTAAAAAAAAAGTTTTAAAAGGGTGCATCCTTTTATTCAGGGTGTCCCAAATATAAGATATGACACAAACTTACCTTATCTTAAATTGGATAGCCTGTATATTATATCATTTTTTAAATCCTTAAAAAATTGGCTTTTCAAAAATACACCCTTTGGTTCGAAATAACAACCAAAGGTCAAAAAAATATTCCTAGATTTTTATACTTGCAAAGTTCCAGGCTTAAATAAGATGCCGTCAGTGTTTCATGTCAAAGTTATTACATACCCCATGAGAACATTGAGACTTAACTTGGGCGAGCTTGAAAACCAGACTGAATATTCTCACTATTTCAATAAAAAATAATACTTTATTGAAAAAAAACTTCACCATTCTTTTTAAATTATGACTAAATGATGTATTTAAAAATTTCAACAATATTTTATTGCAAAGTTCATGGAACTCATGACATTTCACACAAAAATAAAAAATTTCCAATAGGCTTTATTATTTATCCACAACTACCGTCAAGAAAAGATGGCTACGTTAGAGAATTCCAGTAAACTTTCCCGATTTATACTGTAACTCCAGTTTTATGTTTCAAATCTGACTGTTCCTGACTCCTAGTAAATTTTTGTTTACTTAATCGGTCGCCCGTTCTTGCGACCGATTGGTTTAATCTACTGTGACGCCACTACAAGATCCTAGAGGTCGCCAGCCGTATAAGTCTTACTCGATCTGGTGGGTCTGACCTCTGGTCGTGTTTGGTTAACTTAATCTGTTTAGGGAACTTTGCTTTCAAAAAAGATTCCTCCACTACGTCTGTCCGACATCGGAACAAGACCCACCACAGTGAGTTTTAACTGAATGCCAAAAATTCTAACCTGCAAAATTTTATGACAATTTTTGCGCATTTTCCAACTGCCTTTCATTCTTTCTTCCGTTTTATGTTTTGCAACCACGTTTATACAGGGTGTTTCAAGTAAAAGGTAACAGAGGAGAGGAAAAATGTACCCATTGTATGTGGTGATGATGAACGTTGGAGTTTGGAATCCAACCCAAAGTATTGAAAATTAGACTTTCTCTTTGTATTTTCATGCGTGCGGTACATTTTTATGTTATAACTAATAAGGCTAAAAAAAACCAACTCAAATATTCAATTCAAAAAATCATAATGAGCAGCTACACAGGAGCTAACAGAAGGTATAGATCAAGCTTAGTGATTAATTTGGGTAGAAGCTCAACTTTCAACTTACCTTAACTAGGCATTGAAGCAGTTTACCACAAACCGTTGTGTGTTGTGTATCACTTATGTTGATCACTTAGCGTCTTATACAGGGTGTTTCAAGTAAAAGGTAACAGAGCGGATTTCGGGCATTTTTCGTACAAATTTTGAAAAAAACTCGGACACGTCGATTTTCGGACTTCGGACTTTCGACAGGATGCACCCCCTAAGGAGGGTAATTCTCACCCCACTTATTTAAATAGGGAACATAGGTCGAGTGGCACCTTGTTCGAAATGTCTTTCAATTCTCTATATATCTCACTGTTTTTTTCAAAAATCGTGCAATTGGTTTTTAAGATATTAGATAATATAAGATAAGAGAAAAATCAAATAACTTTTTCGACTTGTTTTTTTCAAAATTTGACTTTTCCTCGGACCCATCGATTTTATTTTTTTGAGTAGTCAATTTTAGCCATCTTGGATTTTTTGCATTTGTCACACCTCCTGAGGGGTGATTTTCACCCCACCTATTTTATTAGGGAATATAGGTCGAGTGGCACCTTGTTTGAAAGGTCTTTCAATTCTCTTTACAACACATTATTTTTTTTAAAAGTTCTTTGATTGATTTTCTAGACATTGAAAGTTCACTTGGACGGAGAATGAAATTGTATTTTTTTTGCCACGTTTTTTCGAGATTTGACCTTTTCAACTGACTTTTCGATTTTAGTTTATAAGTTATTGACTGACAAATTTCTCTCGTATACCAACCAGTATGAAATAGTTATTTACCTAACAAGTGCGGAAAGTGATAATTTTCTGCACGCGATGGCAGTTGCACCAACGACGCGTAGCGGAGTTCGGGCATGCCGTCAAGGGCGGAAAAGACACTTTTCGTAAGTGTTAGAAAAAAAATAGTTTTTGTTAAAAAAATCAAGTGTTATTTTGATTGATGAATGATGAATGATGAATTTAATTCATTATGCGTTAAACTTAAAACAAAAATAACCGCACGCAGAACAGTGCGGAAAGTGCACTTTTCCGCACGTAAGTAGGAAAAAAAATATCAATGAACTTAACTAAGAAAATAGATTTTATTGCTTGTCATCCTTGTACAATAGAAAAACATCATTACAAGCGCTGTTGGAAATGCTTTCCTCCCTTCTCCATACAATAGTAGAAATTTTGCTTAAATCTTGCCCGTACGTTTTTTAAAAATTCTGGGGTGATAGCACGGCATTCGTTTATTATACGTTGGCGGAGATCCTCTAGACTAGCTAGTGCTGTCGAGTATACCTTAGATTTCAGATAACCCCATAAAAAATTGTCACGAGGAGTCAGATCTCGGGAACGTGCTGGCCATTCTATCGGTCCATGTCTCCCAATCCACTTTCTTGGAAAATGTGCATTCAGAAACTCTCGCACTTCCCTGGAGTAGTGAGGAGGAGCACCATCTTGTTGAAAATGTGCCAGGTCGTCAGCATAGGTAGGGTCATTTTCTATTAAGTCTACAACTCGAGGAAGTATCGCATTCTGTAATAAATCGAAATAGGACTCCCCCGTCAGATTTCCTTTTATAAAAAAAGGACTCATAATTTGATTTCCAAATATTCCTGCCCATACATTCAATTTTTGTGGTACTTGCGTGTGTATTTCAACGTATTCCTGAGGATTGGCATCTGACCAATAACGACAGTTGTGCCGGTTCACGATTCCATTAAAAAAAATAAGCATTCGTCAGAAAAGCAGATGTTGTACAATAAATTCGGGTTCTCTATCAGACGTTCGCTCATTACTTCGCAAAACTCCATTCGTCGGTCAAAGTCGTCTTCATTGAGTTTCTGAACAAGCTTGATTTTGTATGGATGGAATTTGTGTCCTTTTGGTATCCTCCATACGCTATATACCTACCGCCTAATACTCGACCTTGGATTAATATCCACTTCGCCCAAGACTCCCACCTCATTGGCTTCATTTCTCACTGGCCGGCAACTTCTCCCCGTTTACAGTTTAATACGGAACCTGTATCCCTAAACATGCTGACGATCGGCAAAACCACTTTTCTACTGACATTTTTGCCAAGGTGCTGTTCATTGAACAAGATTGCTGCTGTGTTTGCACATTGTTCATTTCCGTAAAATAGGGCAACCATAGCAACTCTTTCGTCGGCCGAAGTACAGTACCTATTCTAAATTCGAATTCAAACTAACAATAATTATTAGTAAAAAGAGAAGTATAAAAAATAAGAAAACAAAAAAACAATGCAAATTTAATAATTTATCAGTAAATCGTTAGATTATTTTTTGCTCATATTAAGATAGCGCCGATGAAAAGTAAAATAAGTTCAATAGGTAAGTAAGTATCATGGAGAAAATTTAATTTCATCCATTTTCTCCTTCTATTACGTTTCCTATCTGAAGAGCACTTCTTCGAAGACACATGCACAAGTGAATGACTTTAAAATCCAAAAACGATATTAAAAAAAATTAAACTCAAGTTCTATTCCGTGCCTGTTCTCGAGTTTTTATGCTGTAATGTAAAGAGAATTGAAAGACCTCAGGAGGGGTGACAAATATCAAAAATCCAAGAAGGCTGAAATAGACTACTCAAAAAAATAAAATCGACGGGTCCAAGGAAAAAGTCAAATTTTGAAAAAAACAAGTCGAAAAAGTTATTTCATTTTTCTCCCATGATAAATTCAACAGAGAATATCTCGAAAACCAACTGCACGATTTTTGAAAAAACACTGAGTTGTATAGAGAATTGAAAGACCTTTCGAATAAGGTGCCACTCGATCTATGTTCCCTATTTAAATAAGTGGGTTGAGAATCACCCTCCTTAGGGGGTGCATCCTATCAAAAGTCCGAAGCGGTCAAAACGTGTCCCCCTGGAAAACAAAATCGCCTAGTTAAGGTAAGTTGAAAGTTGAGCTTCTACCCAAATTAATCATTAAGCTTGATCTATACCTTCTGTTAGCTCCTGTGGTAGCTGCTCATTATGATTTTTTGAATTGAATATTTGAGTTGGTTTTTTTAGCCTTATTAGTTATAACACAAAAATGTACCGCACGCGTGAAAATACAAAAAGAAAGTCTAATTTTCAATACTTTGGGTTGGATTCCAAACTCCAACGTTCATCATCACCACATACAATGGGTACATTTTTCGCATTCCGGACGTGGAATGGACGTCGTAGTTTTTACTGATTGCAACGTTGGCACCACAGACGTTGGATCGTCGTCGGAAAACTTTACTAACATAAGTACTAGAAGTTCAGACGTACTACATTTCAACATTCTCCTTAACAACGTCAACGCGTTGTCGGGAATCTGCACTAGACCACACATAACGGCTCCAAATGTTATCTCGACGACTTCCGTCCATCTATACAAGCTAAGACGTCGTAACAACGAAAGATAAAGTATAATCCTTGTAAACTAACTATATTTTATACTCCCTCTGACGTTAGATGCCGTACAGAACTAGTCGGAAGACGGAAAAATGCTATTTGGGTACAATAAGGCTCTGACTTTTATCATTTTCAAGATAATCAAGTTTAAATTTGTATGGAAGAGATAGGGAAATCGAAATTTGACTATTAATAACTATGATGCTTATTTCCCGATCTCTTTCACACAAACTTAATCTTACCTTGGAGAAGATAAAAGATAGAACCCAAGTGTTCTGTAGCTTTTAAAAGCTTATTTTTGAAGGATTCAGAAAATGACATATTATACAGGGTGTCCAATTTACAAAAAGGTAAGTTTGTGTCATATTTTATTTATGGGACACTATGTATACAGAGGGTATCCATTTTTTAAAACCGCTTTTTTTAACGAAAATGATCCTATATCAGTTCAAAAACTCCATTATTCCAGACTTTTGTGACGCACTGTATATTTAAATGTTTTTTTTCCGGCTTCATCTAGCCAAAAATATCCATACAATTTGTTATAACATGTCAGTGTCAAAAAGCACAAACCTATGTTTACTGGTGGCACAATTGTAAAGTATTTCTAAATAATTTTATTTTCACGAATCTTCCATGGCAAATATGTAACCCAAAGTTGCGTTTTTTTCCGCGACGTTGCGTTGACGTAGCGACTAATAAACGTATTTGTAAAGAGTTTTAAAATAATTTAGGAGGCTGTGAAGAAACTATTACTTTTATTTGTTTTAATGGTTTTCGTGTGGTAAGTAGGGCTAATATTTTCAAATTTACCAGAATTCATTAAATTTTATGTAGATCAGCCTTTATTTTTCTTGCTTTCAATGTCAAAACGGGGTATGTCTACGAATTATGGAAAATCGTCGTTATTTTCATTCTGTCTCTATATTGTCATGCCATTGGCGTAGATAGAGGAAATACTGAAGATAGGTAACCTTACGGGCTAAAATGTTAGCAAAAATTTCGTTCGTGGATAACTCCCCAGAGCGCGCATAGTCGCTTTTGGACAACTCGACTGTCATCAACCCAGTGCATTTCGCCGCAGCGAAATCTGTAAGCATAGAAGACATAATCAATTTTCCTTTGCAATCTGTAATAACTCTCCAATGTTTCACTTGACTTCGTATAGGTGGCGCTATTAACTTAGCATTAACATTCCTCCTGCGCTAGATAGTGTAGAAAATAGAAATATCACTGCCATTGTTTAGATTTGGTGGAAATCGAACCGTATATCATTGAATTTGACTTTTTATGACGACATAGAGAATATTCTTCTTGTTCTTATCAGTACTTTTTTAGTGTTAGAAAAAAAAAAGATTATCTTGTTGATTTTGTGATTTTTGAAACAAAAACAGTTTTATTCTTGTGATTTATTAACGCTTACAGGTAAGTGTTCCTTATTTTGCATGTTTTTGTTTTATAGCAACAAAAAACTGTTGGTAAATGTTTTCTCGGTAATTATGCAGTATACGGTTTTCTGCCATTTTTGATTTTTTATGAAAAATTCTTAATGGGGCACCTATACTAGGGTCCCTAGGACCCCGAATCCGCCTGCGCCTGATTTTTTTTTAAGAAAAAAAAGGGTGCCCAGGGGGGGGGTTGTAATGTTTTTCTGATTGTTTTGGGTTGGGTTGGGTTGGAATGTGTTGGATTGGGTGGTTTTAGTGAAAAAAAAATAAAAAAAAAACAAAAAAAATAAAAAAAAACAACCGGCGCAGGCGGATTTGGGGTCCTAGGGACTCTAGTAGGTGCCACCATAAAGAATTTTTCATAAAAAATCAAAAATGGCAGAAAACCGTATACTGCATAATTACCGTTTTTTCGCATTAATAATTAAGTAGGTAGGAACTATTAAAAAAAAAAACATCGGGCAGTTCGGATATTTCCTAGAAAATTTTAGTTATAAACAAAATATTAAATATAAATAAATTTGGCTTAAGATATTTTAGCATAATTAAAGGGGTAACGTTTTTGCTTAAGAAATTTTTATGCCAAGATTTTGTTCCCATTTTATAGCCTTCTTTCCAAACTTTCGATTTTTAGAATAAAACACTCAGTTTTCTCAAGTTTTCACTTTTTTTTTAGCTTCAAAAAAGTACTGCAATAAAACCATTTTTCTCTGTTAAAATGAAAAATATTTAAGGTTGTTGAAGAGAGACAGCAGGCTATTAAAAAGTATTTTAGAGAAAGATGGAAATAATTTAAGGCAATTGTTTACTAAAAATTTCTGTTTTGTCATCTGTCTGTCATCTTGAGTGTTTTTTTTTATCCAAAAAACGACAAAAATTGTAATTGTTTATCGTGTAAGTCATAAGGTGGTATTAATTTCTTTCAATCAAAGTTCTTTATAGTGTTTAAAATTAAAAAAAAACGTGTATATAAGTGTATTTTAGCACATCTTAAAATAATTGAACAGGTATTTAACTAAATTATTTCCAGGTTCATCATGGTAGATGATTCTATTTTGTAATGTGGCCGCTAAATATTTAAATTTGAAAACAAATTGTTGTTAAGTTAAAATAAAAAAGCATATTTAAAAAAATTAAATACAATAAATACCTATAATAGAAATAAGATTATAACATTTATTATATTTATGCTCATCAACTAATATAATATATAATAAAATAATTTTTTCCGAAATATTTTTGCAATGCTTAAATGCGACACTCTTGTATCCCAAAACTAAATTTTTGGAAAAAAAGGAACTTTTAATCCAAATAGCTACTGTCATAGGGAGGAGAATTTATAATAAAATGGCAAAATAAAAATCATATGCACGACACCACTAAAGATGACAGATGACAACTAAAATTTTTAGTACACAATTGCCTTAATATTTTTGCACTTTACTAAATTATCTCTCCATCTACCTCTAAAATTCTGCCCTCTCTCATTAAATATTTTTCATTTTAGCAGAGGAAAGATGTTTTTGCAGTACTTTTTTGAACGCTAAAAAACCGGTGAAGGCTTGAAAAATTTGAGTGTTTTATTCGAGGTTTTTTTCATAATATTGTATTGTCATCGGATGTACTTTGCTGTGCCAAATTTCACTAAAATCGGTTCACGGGAAGTGTGTCAATGAATTTAGCCCCTTATTTTTAAACCTTAACCACCCCCTACCCACCAATTTTTTTTTCATAATATTGTATTATCATCCGAACTACACTACTGTGCCAAATTTTATTAAAATCGGTTTACGGGAAGTGTGTCAAAAACGAATCGGAAAATTTGATAGTCAGGCAGACTGTAAAGTTAAATATAATCGTTTAATAATAATAAAAACTGTCTTGCTTCATTCAGCATATTCATGAATTTATATTATGATCTCTCTACCAGCTCCCATTCCCTTAGCAACAAGTTCATTCATTTACGCCACTGATAAACCGGTATTCAGCAAAGAATCAAAAACTTGCGGTAATTCCCCTTTCATGGCTTGGCTGGCTGTTCGGATACCGTCGGCTTTCGTCGGATATTAGCATGTATCCTCGTTGCCAGCACTACCTATTTATTGCGGTCTCCGCTAGCGCCCTCTAACAGTTACTCGGCAAAAGAAAATTTTTGGTTTCCATACTTTCCGCAAGGTAAATGGGGGGCACCACTTGCCTGATCAGAGTTTATAACGAGTGGAAGTGCAACGGACTATTCTCACTTCCACTTATCAGTTACATATCTTAAGTATTTTCTATCTACGCCATTGGCAAAGGAAACAAGCATTTCCCGACCAGAACTTTAAATTTGTGGACATACTCTAGCATTGATTATTTCCACTAAATCTTATAGTCGTGAGCATTAAGATGGCTGCTAAATTTTTTAGTTAGAATTTTAGTATTGAAGATACTACTGGGATCGCTTTTATGAAAAATTTACATTGGGCGTAGTTCTACCACTAACTGGTTTTGGAAACAGTTTATGAACTGGTCGGGCTTTTCTGTACCACAAATCTGTTGTCATCCTAGGTACCAGCGTAGATGGCAAAAGACAATAAGAGAAATCGTATACAATAGATAGTTTAACTAAAGGTATACAATAAGATAAATAAACAATTAGCGCTGAAGTAATAAAATTACTTGTTAGTGCTTAGTTCAAACAATATAGGTATTTCGAGTCATATCATGGAGAAGAGTCCTTATGGAGAGATTAGAGTCAATTCCGAGTATAATATCGTCACAATCGAGAGTAATGTCACAAAATAATTAAACTAGTAATAATCACATTAATTACAGAATTTATACTTTTTTTTATTTTTTTTATCACAACCAATAATATTTGTCATATTAAAAAACATATTTAAAAAGCTGTTGGATTTCTAACCTATTGGTTTCCAACAACCATTTCTTTATTTGTTTTTTAAAATTTTTGTTTAAGATTTCATCTCTTAGTTTTTTCGGTAAGTACTTAAAAAACTTTGTAGCTAAGCACTTAAACGATCTATGATCAATTTCTTTTCTGCTCGTTGGAACCACTGCCAAATCATTTTGTCGGTTTCTTGTGTTATGTTGGTGTATGATAGTATTCAAAGAATTTTTTTTTCTATTTATACACATACTTTCTATATCAACCGGACTTCCATAAGGATACATATCGGGTGAGACTTAAGGACTAATATAATTATTTACAGGGCAAGATCATATCAACAAATCATGGACGGATGCTCGCCAAGCAAGTTATTTCTTATTTTGTTATTTTACTTCAGTTTTTATTTACTTAGAATATATTTTAGAGAATCCAATATCAATTTTTTTAACTCAAACGACAAGTCTTTCTGCAGAGAATTTAGCAACGATTTTTACGAAGAAGATGTTAAAATTCCAGAACCTGAATACATTTTAGAGTCTAAAGATTTACTGTCATTTGCAAGGCAAATAGCTATTGGAATGGTAGGACATTTAAATTATTTAAATTCAGTTAGGTCTAGAGGTCCGACCTGTTTTGTTAAAGTTTGAATAAGGTTTTAGTAAGCAATTAAAGTTGACAAGCTATTTTTGACTCCTTAGTCGATTTCGATTCATCACGGTTCTAGTTGACCTTGGTTCTAAAATTATATATTTTATATTATATATATATATAGTTATAAGTAAAAGAAGGAGACCTCGATTGCGTAATATCTTCAAATATATTTTAAATTTACAGATAATCGTTTATGGTTTAATGTGTATACAATAAAAATTTTTAATTTTTATGAATTTCCGGATTATACTTAAACTTTTACATCAAAAATTCTATGACGTTATCTATTAGCTGACGTGAACAGAACAAATGGACGTAGATAGCACAACCTGTGAAGATCCATACCTTGAGAACCGCAACTATTCTGAACCAGCAAAATATATGGAACATAACAGGATGCGGTATCTACATCGATTTTTTCTATTCCTATCAGCTAAAAAGTGACCTCATAGCCATATTCATCTGAAAATTTAAGTACAATCCCGAAATTCATAAAAATAAAAAACTTTTCACTAGATATATATTTAAATATCAACAGTTATCTGTAAATTTAAAGAATATTCGAAGACATCACGCAATCGGGGTCTCCTTCTTTTGCTTATTCTTCTGGGAAATTTTAAGACCAAGGTTAATCAGGACTGCGATAAATCGAAATCGACTCTTGTTGTTAGCGTTTGATGCGTTTGTGAAAACGTCCTTAAAGAAGAGTTAAAAATGTGCTAACAAATTACGAGGTAACCAAACCAATTCTTACTCAGTGCTTGATGCAGTTTTACTTCATGCCTCTCACCTCTATTTCCTTCCTTGTCGAAAAAAGTGAGAGGAAAATAAAACGAAAAATAGAAGTGAGTGAAACTGTGAATCAGTAAATTATGAAAACCCACAGATAACAGGATACGCTAGCTGCGTACGAATACTGCAACGATGGTCGTAGTTATAGGTGAGACGTAGTCGCTGTTGTTGTACGACATATCCGTTCTGAGCATACGCACTGAGATACGATTATTATTAAGCACTCTCTATTATACAGAGCGCTTCCCTGCCAAAAATACCGCATCAAAACTCTTGGAGAAATTTGACAAAATTTTACCAGATTTAATATGTTTTTCATGCGGTTTGTGAAACATCCCTCATAGAATCTCTTAAAATCTTGTCAATTCTCGAGAGCGAAAAATTATTTCTCATGAAATATGGTAAAAGCTGATCAGTTTTTATAAGTTTTCATGAGGCAAATAATCTAGCTGGTCAAATCTCGTCAAGCTAGTCAAATCTCTTAATATCGGTTGAAGACAGATTTTAAGAGTTTTGATGCGGTGTTTTTGGCAGGGTTCAGGCTACTGCGAACATAGGCCGGAAGAAGTCCAATTTGTCAGTGTACGTACACGCAGGGACACCGCACACCTATCACTGGAGCAACCAACCCTCAGTCTTGCGATCAACGATCGTGGCTTGTGTTTAGTACGCCTCTAACCACGGTGCAATGTGAAGTGTAGTCCATGAAACCGGAATTTGGTCAATAAATACGTAATTTTTTTATTTTTGTCACTGATAAATTAGAGCGTTTTATTTTCAACTGCTCAGATTTATCACTAACAACGTGTTACAATGAAATAATAAGAAGAAGCAATATAAAGGCAAGTTTTCAAAATAAAATAATATGTTCTAAAAACCAAACAAATTCTCCCAGTCAAAAAAAAATTAGAGCAAATGTTCGAAAAGTCCTCCTTGCTCAGCTAGACAATATCCGAGCCTATTATAAAAACCCCTTCTAACGTTTCCAAGCATGTTAGGGTGATAGTTTGACAATCTTTCAAATTATTAGCCCTTTCATTCCCGTAAACTTTATTTTTCATATATCTCTACAGATAGAAGTCATTAGGATTTCCCTAACAAGGCCAACATTGATTGTGAGTGGGACAACCATCTTGTTGAAACCATGTTTCAGCAAATATTACACCTAACCAACCAACCAATTACGTGTGCCCCTACAATACCTCCCCAAACATTTAGTTTTTGGGGATACTGTGTTCTTACGTCAAAATAGAAATGCAAATTTTCCCTCGACCAACATCGAACGTGTGTTGGGTTATGAAAAGAATAGATCTCAGAAAGTTTTCATCACGATTAGCCCTTTCCATCATTGTTTCGCAAAATTCCATACGACGATAGTTGTCCTCCGGGGAAATTTGATGCGTTTTTGACGCTTTGTAAAAATGATAGCCATTCTTTTTGAGAACACGTAAGACAGTGGCTGAAGACGTATCAACTGCTTCGGCAATTTGGTGGCATAGTTAACTTTCGATTTTTCTCCACTACAGCCCAAATCATCACATATCGTACTGCCTGCTCGTTATTCAAAACAGTGGCTTTTTTATGGTTTCTTGGCGCTACACAACCAAACTTTTCAAAATTCTGCACAAACCTATGAATCCTTGATAAACTAGATTCTGGGCGATTTACAAAATTCTCCAAAAAATGTTCTTAAATAATTTTCAATGGTCTGCCTTGATAGCACCATTTGACCATCTGCACTTTTTTTATTTTTAAAAATGTATAATTTCACTTAAGAACTTACCAATCTGTTTGTCGAGCAAGACAGAAATAAAACAAAATAATAAACTAAATAAATTTCCAAAAGATAACACAAGCTGTGCTTCGAATCCACCTCGGTCGTACGGCACGGAGAGTAAATTGGACTTGATTCCCCCTATGTTCGCATTAGCCTGAAGCTCATTGTACAGACCGCTTCAAGCTACTGCGAACATAGGGGGAATCAAGTCCAATTTACTCTCCGTGCCGTACGACCGAGGTGGATTCGAAGCACGCTGCAGTGTTATCTTTTGGAAATTCATTTTGTTTTTATTATTTTGTTTTATTTCTGCCTTGCTCGAGAAACAGATGGGTAAGTTCTTAATTGAAATAATACATTTTTAAAACCAAAAATGGATGTCTACGAAGTTGCCGAAAAAGTGCAGATGGTCAAATGGTCAAATCGTCATAACCCAACACACGTTCGATATTGGTCGAGGGAAAATTTGCATTTGTATTTTGACGTAAGAACACAGTATCCCCAAAAACTAAATGTTTGGGGGGGGGGGGTATTATAGGGGAACACGTAATTGGGCCATTTTTTATTAACGGCAATTGCAATTTGAATGGTCCTAGATACTTGGATCTACTGCAGCAGCACATTATTCCAACTGCTAGGCAGTTGTTAGGTGTAAGATTTGGTGAAACATGGTTTCAACAAGATGGTTGTTCCGCTCACAATGTTGGCCTTGTTAGGGTATATCTTGATAATGTATTTCCTAATCGGGTTATAAGTACACGGGGAACTATTTTATGGCCAGCTCGATCTCCCGATCTTGCTCCTAATGACTTCTATCTGTTTTTGAAGAAGCTTTTCAAATTATCACCCCTAACATGCATGGAAACGTTAGAAGGGGTTTTTATAGTAGGCTCGGATATTGTCTAGCCGAGCAAGGAGGGCTTTTCGAACATTTTTAGAATGAATTATTTTATTTTGAGAACTTGCTTTTATTTTGTTTCTCCTTATTATTTTCATTGTAACACGTCGTCACTGATAAATCTGAGCAGTTGACAATAAAACGCTCTTATTTATCAGTGACAAAAAATAAGAAAATTACGTTATAAAAATTTGCGTATTTATTGACCAAATTCCGGTTTCATTGACTACACTCCATACAGCACCGTGGTTAGAGGCGTACTAAACATAAGCGCGAACGGCGGCGAAAGGCGATCGCAAGCCTGAGTATTGGTTGCTTCACTGATAGGCGTGCGGTGTCTCTGCATGTACGTACACTGGCAAATTAGACTTCTTCCGCCCTATGTTCGCAGTAGCTTGAAGCGGTCTGTATATTGTTCAACATTAAGCTTCAGGTAACTTTTTTGATCTTACATTAACAAATTGTTTTCGACTTCGTGCTCGAATACCACGGATTATTGTAATACCACCAGTCATGTAGCATATTTTTTGTAGTCGGAGAGCTCTCGAAAAATAAGAAGAGTTTGAAAAGTTGATATTTTCAGGATGGACTACTATGAAAATATAAAAGGACTGTAGAGTAAGCACGCTGGGTATGGGAACACGTGGCGCTGCCGCTGGTTTTGTTATACATATGACAAGTAAAGTAAAGTAAAGTAGGGTGCCAGAGCCACATGCTAAATTCTAAAATTTAGAAAGATTTTTTTTTTATATTACCCAAAAGTAAAATTCGATATAAAAAAAGAAAATATTTTATAACTTAATCCATCTTGGGAATGAAACACCCAAAACAATTTTTTAGTTGCCCTATATTATGGGGTTTTTATCGACCGCAACGAACGACGGATTAACGACGTCAAAACGGTGATAATTAACTAGAGTTAATTACTTTACGTTCTCTCAACGTTTCTCTTTACGAGACAATGGTGCCAAATAATCAATCTGACAACTATAGAGGGCACCTTCTTAGTCGCAAAACGGCAAAACGGTCAGGTTTTCAGTAAACCAAGAAATGATTATTGCCGCCATACTGTTTTCTTTTCCTGAAAGCCATTTGTGTAAATCGTTAATAATATCTTGTTTTTTTGCTGGATTTTAATGATTTTTTAGTTAGTTTTAGTAATTTTTAAGTACTCTTTTAGACTGGCTACAGTTTAAAATAGGTTTAAAGCTCTTTTAAAATTTTTAATATCTAAATGAAAAAATTATATAAAAAAATAAGAAGGATTGAAGGCCATTTTTGACGCAAATGGGAAATTTTAAAAATCAAGTTTAATATTATAAATTGACTGTAAGTTACCCCAATTAGCATTTGAACGTCGTTTTGACGTTGGCGTAGCAAACCTGACGTCAGGAAGCTACGTCAGATGGATTCCATAGAGGGAATACAGAAATTTGTATTACAAACTAAGTCGTGCTTAGTGCAAATAGCTCAACGCCTGGATATAAATAAAATGCCTTCAGTGTTTCTTGTAAAATTATTACATACCCCATGAGAACATTGAGAATTGTAGCTTGTGCGAGCTTGAGAACCAGGCTAAACACCAAAAATTACCAACGGACTTCACTTTATTGGCGCACACGAACAATGCAGGACCGAAAATACACGATCGCCAATAATATTCTCACTTTTTCAATAAAAAAAAAGATTTGATTGAAAAAAAAACTTCACCATTGTTTTTAAAATTTGACAATATTTTATTGAAAAGTTCATGGGATTTCATGATATTTCACACACAAATACAAAATTTCCGATCGGCTTTATTATTTATCCAAAACTACCGCAAGGAAAATATGGCTACGTCAGAGAATTCCAGTAAACTTACCCGATTTCTACTGAAACTCCAGTTTTATTTCTCAAATGTGACTGGTCCTAATCCCTAGTGAATTTTTGTTTACTTAATCGGTAGCCCGTTCTGACGAAACGTTGGTTTCATCTACAATGACGCCACTGCAAGTTCCTAGAGGTCGCCAGCCGTGTAAGTTTGACTCGATCTGGTGGGTCTGACCTCTGGTGGTGTTTGGTTAACTTAATCTGTTTAGGAAACTATGCTTCCAAAAAAGATTCCTCCACTACGTCTGCACGACATCGGAACAAGACGGTGGCTGCAGTGAGTTTTTAATGGAATACCAAAAATTCTAAAATTTTGTGACAATTTTTGCTCCTTTTCCAACTACGCTTCATTTTTTGTTCCGTTTTATGTTTCGCAACCACGTTTATATAAGATGCTAAGTGATCGACATAAGTGATACACAACACGCAACGATTTGTGGTAAACTGTCTTAAGGTCTAGTTAAGGTAAGTTTAAAGTTGAGCTTCTACCCAAATTAATCATATCGGCCGGACTTACCTGCTCATGCTGACTGTGTGATTTTTGCGCGAGCAATTTGATTCTTTTCCTGGAGAACGCGGGAGAATATTTGAATTGGTTTTTTTTTTGCATTATTAGTTTTAACACAAAAATGTACCGCACGTCCGAAAATACAAAAAGGAAGTGTAATATTCACTACTTTCGGTTGGATTCCAAACACTAACATTGAAAAACCATCAGGTGTAGGTCAAATATCACCACCACATACATTGGATACATTTGTCGCATCCCGGACGTGGGACGGACGTCGCAGTTTTTATTGATTGCAACGTTGACAGCACAGACGTTGGACCGTCGTCAGAAAACTTTACTAACACAAGTACTACAAGTTCATACGTCGGGCTAATGTCTTACTTTGTACTACATGCCAACGTTCCCCTTAACGACGTCGAATCGTTGTCGGGAATCTTCACTAGACTACACATAACGGTTCCAAACGTTATCTCGACGACTTACGTCCGTCTATACAAGCCAAGACATCGTAGCACCGAAAGATGAAGTATACGTTGACTTAAACCACTAAAGTCGTCAACTGACTATATTTTATAATCCCTCTGACGTTGGATGCCGTATAAAATTAGTCGGAATACAGAAAAATGCTATTTGGGACCTACTTACGTATTTTAGAATTATTAATAAAAGGTGTTTGAAAATTAGTCCATTTGTGGTTGCAGACGTGGAAATCTTGATTTAAAATCAATTATATTAATAAAAATATTATCCAAAGGGCACTCCAGTCGTGGACGCTCCAGCGACGGTGTGAAAACGTTGCGCGGACCTATAATCGCCGGCAACGTCAACACAACTCAAAAAATTTCCGCTCAATTGGTGCAAAAGCGAGTCTGCTAAGTTCCCTTCGCCAAAGTTAAAACATCGACAAACTGTTCCTTGGGTGGGGTATTGCATCAACTATAAATAATTGAATGTTCAGCCTTTCGTAGCATCTTGAAGATACCAATTGATTTTAGAACTTTACTATTTTTCCAGTCCCAGGTGTCCTCTTAAGTCAGTTGTGGACTTTATTGTCCCCTACCGCAGCCTTTTGACTCTACAGGCCTTTTATATGGTCAAAATCTACCTTAAAAATAAGGCAATGTTACTAATAGTAATCATTGATAATATAGTAAAACAGGTCATTAATTTTTTAAAATAAATTCGGATATATACAATCGCCTGAAATACTTTTTTCTTTGTCAACAAGAAACTTTAAAAACAACTTAAGTACCAATTTATTTTGGTCCCTCTACCTGTTTAAATTAAAGAAAACAATGTGACATCTTATTTGCAGCGACATTTTTCTAGGCGACCCATTCTTTAAGTAAATCTATCTTTAACAAAAAATTTAAAGAAGAAGCGAGGGGTAGCTCGTGCTAAATTTATATATTTTCGATATAGGCACTCTAAAGTGATACGGAAAAATATCGTAAGTCTTTAAAAGCCATGGTAGAATTTAAAAAATAAAAGATATTTTAAAAAACCACTCAATTTTTAAATTAATAATGCCAGCGGCATTGAATTATTCAAAATACTTAATATTTTTCCTTTTAATTTGCCCCTTTAGTTTTATAAGGTTACTTAGGTAATAAATATATATCAGGGATATTTCAGTTGTTTCACAATCAAGTTACCTTTGAACTTGTGGTCTTTTTGGACAAGGCTTTATTTAATCACAAAATATTTATCTCGAATGATGAGCCAGATCAAGGAACGAAACATTGGCTTATGATAAAATTATTTAGATTCAGCACTGTTAAAAAAAAACAATTTATATTTAATTATCAAGAGAAATTGATACACTGATCGCGACTCTTCAAAACCGTCAGAAAATCTCGCTCTTGCAAAAAATCTGACGATTTTTTAACACAAGTTTACACTTAATACTTTTTTGTCAGGACTATTTGCTAATATTCCTTCGAATTTAGTTTCTTAATATTCTTCTAGTAAATAAACAATATGTCAATTTTAATTTTTGTAGGCTGTTTTTCTAAAAACCCTGTTTTTTATTTAAAAATGTATGTTATTAAGCTTCTTTTTATGTGTAAACAAACCTTTAAATCTTTTAACGTACAAAACCATAGATAGCCATGGAATATTTCGCTGTCACTGTTGAGAAAAGTCACACAAATTCTGTCTTTCCTTTTACATGGTGAGAATTTTCGACACCTTTTGACGTTTATTGGTACGCGTAGTAACAATTTAGCTGCGCCATAAATTAGTTCTGCAGAATATCTTTAAAGTAATTAATTTACAAAATGTTATTAAAAACATGACGCAGTTTCTCTTACAACGTTAGGATAAATATGAAGGACGCTGTGTTTTTATTTTAAATGAGGCGATAAGTAAAAATCGACACTTTTCAGAATTCTGACGGGTGAGATTTTCTGTCGTTTTTTGTGTGATTCCCTTTTGTTTCTCTATAAACAGCTTTACTTTGCTTAAAACAAAGATAAGCTCACCTTCTTTCTGTTTCAGGAATTTTTGTCAAGTCTTAAAATAATTCACAGAGATCTGGCTGCGCGAAATATTCTGATAACTCAGGACAATGCCGCGAAAATATCAGACTTTGGATTAAGCAAAGACGTTTACACAAATAACATGTATAAGAAAACTACCCGCGGTAAGAATTTCTAAATCAGGGGCGTCAATTGCGGGGGCCGCCTGAGTATCCGCACGTAAAAATCAACCAAACATGGTTATTAAATTTTACCTGGACAAACTAGTTAACGAATTTGCTGCAATAAGGCATTGCCGTTACCCACTAAACCATTAATTTAAGGCCTGTTTTTGCGGGGTTAATACAGCATACCGGTACGTATAGTAACAGGGTGACCGGTATTTTTGCGAGTAACTACACCTTACCATGACATCACATTACACTTAGCTGTGACGTCATGGTTACATTGCTTATTTCTTTGGTTGGCAATGCTGAATATGAAAATAAACTTTAATATAAACAATATTGTGTAATTTTTTTTAAATGTTTGAAAATTTTTGTGGTGGAAACACACAACCTGCTTATGCAAAGAAAGTAAAGTACTTACAAAAACAAAGAAGAAGTCAAAAAACCTCCAAATCAGTTACTTCAACCGAAAAGAAACTAAAAACCAAAAGATCAAAAGATCTTGTGTGGAAATAACGAAAATTCAAACTTGGATGAGTATCCCACAAGGAACACACAAAAGATCAAAGCGAGAAGAGAAATTAATAAACGATGTTTCGCCCTGGGTAACCAGCGTGGGCTCATCAGTAGTTTCACTGGTCACCCTCCACTATACATCATTAAACCACTCACAAATAGGCATCGTTCCGCACTGGTACTTACTTATCCAAGTTACCTAATACGAATTCGTCCTGGCGTGTTAATATTTCCGGTAGGATTATACTCCTAAGGCAATTAAAACAAAGAAGAAGTTAAAAAACCTCCAAATCAGTTATTTCAACCGAAAAGAAACTAAAAATCAAAAGATCAAAAGATCTTGGGTGGAAATAACGAAAATTCAAACTTGGATGAGTATCCCACAAGGAACACACAAAAGATCAAAGCGAGAAGAGAAATTAATAAACGATGTTTCGCCCTGGGTAACCAGCGTGGGCTCATCAGTAGTTTCACTGGTCACCCTCCACTATACATCATTAAACACCATCATACACTTAGATTTCCAACCGTGAACCACTCACAAATAGGCATCGTTCCGCACTGGTACTTCCTTATCCAAGTTACCTAATACGAATTCGTCCTAACGTGTTAATATTTCCAGTAGGATTATGCTCCTAAGGCAATTAAAACAAAGAAGAAGTTAAAAAACCTCCAAATCAGTTACTTCAACTGAAAAGAAACTAAAAAACAAAAGATCAAAAGATCTTGGGTGGAAATAACGAAAACTCAAACTTGGATGAGTATCCCACAAGGAACACACAAAAGATCAAAGCGAGAAGAGAAATTAATAAACGATGTTTCGCCCTGGGTAACCAGCGTGGGCTCATCAGTAGTTTCACTGGTCACCCTCCACTATACATCATTAAACACCATCATACACTTAGATTTCCAACCGTGAACCACTCACAAATAGGCATCGTTCCGCACTGGTACTTCCTTATCCAAGTTACCTAATACGAATTCGTCCTAACGTGTTAATATTTCCAGTAGGATTATGCTCCTAAGGCAATTAAAACAAAGAAGAAGTTAAAAAACCTCCAAATCAGTTACTTCAACCGAAAAGAAACTAAAAAACAAAAGATCAAAAGATCTTGGGTGGAAATAACGAAAATTCAAACTTGGATGAGTATCCCACAAGGAACACACAAAAGATCAAAGCGAGAAGAGAAATTAATAAACGATGTTTCGCCCTGGGTAACCAGCGTGTGCTCATCAGTAGTTTCACTGGTCACCCTCCACTATACATCATTAAACACCATCATACACTTAGATTTCCAACCTTGAACCACTCACAAATAGGCATCGTTCCGCACTGGTACTTACTTATCCAAGTTACCTAATACGAATTCGCCCTGGCGTGTTAATATTTCCAGTAGGATTATGCTCCTAAGGCAATTAAAACAAAGATCTTTGAGGGGGGTGTTTTGTCAACTGACAACAAAGATAGAGTGATTTAGTGTAGTGAATATCATATCGTTTGTGATAAAGTTGATTCTGGTATTTTCAGGGCATAAATGGGGGGACCTTGAGCACTACCTTTGTAAATTTGAGCCCAATCTTTCACAGAGAATGCAAAACTTAAAAACTCAGCAAATGGACCAAAACCAGTTTCTAGTAGGTTTGTACACCAGACAGCTAAAGGTGAATTTAGAGTTCTGTAAGGTAAGTGAGTGAGTAAAATAAACAATGGGAAACACATGCTGCTCTAACCGCTTATCACTTGTGGATTACAAAACACTATAAAAAGCAGTTTAGAGTGTTCTGTTTATATTTATAGTTTATTTTCCTTGCGTCTTACCGCATACCTCATACTGCTTACCTTACGGAACTCTGAATCCGCCCTTAGTCTTTTTTTCTATAAGGTACTTTATAAATCTATTTTTGTTGTTTTAGATGACCGGGTTACTATTTGAGGCGTTTTCTCGCGTTGAAATTGTTTAAAATATTTTTAAAAAGTTTGAAACATTTGTTTTCTCGCGTTGCAACGGTGACGTCACATTGAAACGGGTTAAAAATATTTTGAATCGGAATCCACTCTAGTTTCAAAACTGACGCGTGCGTAGAAGATACGTCAAAATTCTACATTCTTGTTTTAACCGATTTTGTTTTGTTTTTGCCTGAAAATGTATGAAAAATCGTATTCTAGATATCTTGTTAGCCATTCTTCATGGTATCCCTGTGGTCTTATATGATTTTCTGGGCTTAAAAGAACAGTAAATAAAAAAACTTCACTATCCATGTAGCTTCCATTGCTTGCCATCGATGCTACTAAAACGGGCCGTACACTCGAAGGTTTTGTTAGATTAAACAGTAGTTGATCCATTTTAATTTTAAACACCAAAAAAGAGAGGGCAAAAAAACCCTTTCATCTAAAAAGTTGAATATTTAACAACTGCAAATCTATGTCCTTTAACGTGGTGCGTTTTTTTGAGTCAGGGTGAAAAAGTTTGGCTTTGTATTAAAGTAAATATGTGATATATATAGTAAATACACATGGCTTATTAGGGATAGACATTAATTTTAGTAAAATACAAACGGAAGATGGCAGTGCACAATGAACTTCCTGTATTTCGATTCCACCCTCTGTGTGAGCAATCGAAATATAGGAAGTTCATTTTGCACTGAAGTACAAAAAACTCTAGTTTTTTCATTAATTTTAGAATTTCTTAGAGTTTTAATGATGCTTTATTTAAAGTATTTAAAAATTTAAGTAGAAAAAATAAATTTTAATTTAATAAAACCTCAGTAAAATTAAAAGACCACAAAATACAAATTGCACATCATGCTCTAGGAACTGTAATTCAAATAAAACAAAAATCATTTAATCAAACGGATCTTTTAAAAGAGAATAATAATGGTTTCCAGATTCTGAAACATAAAAAATGTTTGATGGAAAAATTATTCCTTAACCTATGATTTTAAACCAAAATGTGGCGCTGGCGGACCGGCGAAGTTTGGATAAAGAAAAAGGGTGGTCGTGCGATATAGAGGTCACGTGAGTTTTCATTTTTTTTTATTTTTGAGAACTTTTCACCATTACCATTCATTTAATATTTTATTAATTGTACTCGTCTTGTCTCATAATAGTTCTAACGAGTAAAATAAACGTAAATTATAACACACCACGCGCATCTAACTACCTTCGAAAGGTAGTTAGATAGTATGGTATGTAAAACGTCATACCTGACGTCATAGCATGTCATGGGGTGGATACAAAAATATATATTTTTAAGTTTTAGTAGGTTTCGTGTTTTTGCCAAAAAAAATATTTTTTGGTATTGCCTCTTCAAAATAAAATATAAATTAATACATTTTTACTTACAAACTACCTGATATTTTTTTTTTTTAAATTTGTTTGTTTTTAGATTGGCAACAATACCAGATATATTACCTGACTGCAATAACTGTATTTAGAGTTTTAAAATATTAATAACTTTGCAGATGTAAAATAAATGTGTCAAATTTAAGCTATAGGCCGAATTGTTTTTAATTAAAACTCATTTTATTGAAAACAGTTTGTAATATCCACGTTTCTATTATGCAATGTGGCAACAAGGCGAATTAGGTCTGGCAACAACATACCGTGACGTTATTAATGTTATGCTGTATTAACCCCGCAGAAACAGGCCTTTAGCGACTAGGTCTCAGCTTTTTTTTTGATGTATGTTTTACCAAAAAATTTGATTTGTTTTTTATGTTGATTTGTGTTATTTTGGCATCAATAAATAATTTTTTTTTTTGCTCATATATTTTTTAGGTATACCCCCCCCCCTCCCCAAGAGAAATGTGAAATGATATTCTAAATAAACCTCTAGGATTTTTGTGAAAGAAATGATTGATTCGGGTTATTCAACCAACTCTTTTAAAACCAACCTAATCAGTATAAAAAAAAGCAGATTATCAATAGAATATCCCAAAGTTTTTGTATATTTAGGTAAACTGCCTTTCCGATGGATGGCTTTGGAATCTCTGACCCACCAGATTTACACGACAGAAAGTGATGTTTGGTCGTTTGGTATCGTCTTGTGGGAAATTGTAACTCTGGGCGGATATCCTTACCCCGCGGTGGAATCTCATGATCTTATAGGACATCTAAAAGCGGGAAAAAGGATGGAAAGACCTATAAATTGTAGTAAAGAATTGTAAGTACGTTAAATTATAAACGCGGAAGCGCAGAAGGGCCTAAAATTTGCACCCAGGAATATACTTCGGAGGGGGGGAGTAAAAATATTTGGGAGGGTGTTCACATCAAACCCCCCCCCCTCGGTGCACCACTGCGTTACTTAAAACCATGTTTTTATATCATGTAACTTTAAAAGTTTGAAATAAGTCAGTTAATATATTATTACAAAATTTTACTATTTAATTTCGTGATTCGTAAAACTTTTTTTAAAATTTTGCGTTATTTTTCACGTAGGTGTTTTAAAATGTTTTAGGTCCCATAACCTTCATTTTATTTGTTATTGTTTTCAGATATTCTATAATGCTACAATGCTGGAAGGGCTCTCCGAAACAGAGACCATCATTTACTGATCTTCGTAACACTTTTGAAACGCTTTTAGAAACAGAGGTCGAATATGTCAATTTGGACAATATACAAAAAATAAATTCCTGTTATTACCAGAATTTAGAAAACTAGTAAACAACAAACGCTATATCCTATCTATAAATATTGCAAATAAAAAAAATAATTTACTACCTACGTACTTATAATATATAATAACCTAGTATTAAGAAATTCCTACACAATTAAATAACAATTTTAAATACAGGTTTTCGTTATTTCTCGTTTGATCATCTCGATTTTTTATTATATGAAAACTTTTAAAAAAACTAAATCGAAATAAAAAAATTATGTAGGTACAGGGTGATCATTTAGAAACTTTCTCTTGGTAAAAGGTTTTTGCTATTAGAAAATAATTTGAAAAGCAATCAATAAAACGAAAATATTCCTACATTTTAAGGTACCTGCAAAAAAATTGATTAATAACTTGTAATATATTTACCTTTCTATCATAAAACTAATTCTACTATTAATTACAATAAAATAGTAGTTTTAACAACTACTGGCTAAAATAGTGCTTTTTTTTACAGTCGTTGGTTTAAATAACGAGCGCAGCGAGGTATTTAAAAACGCGAGTAAAAAAAAGCACAGTTTAGCAGCGAGTTGTTAACATTATTTTTTTTAATACGTTTATCAAAAAATCCAAGAAAAACAGGAATATACTTTTAAAAATCTCGGACGAAGAGCACTTCTCGCAACACACCATTTTTACAATATAACTCAAGGCGGCTGGTAAATGAAATAACAATGGTGGTTTCCATGGCGATGTGCCTTTTTATTCGGTGACGTTCATTGTTGCGACATTTTAGTCGTTGACAGTTTGATATTTTGACGATGTTTTTAAATGATTTTTTTGTAAATACTTGGTGGAAACTGGTGCAAATGGCTTAATTTTTAGGCAAGAATAATTAGATTTTTTCAATATTACTATTTTCCGCTATTTCTCTTTAATTTGGGGTAAAAAACGGACCGAAATCTTTTTTTGCACCCGTGTTCAAAAAAAAGAGTATTTTTGCATCGATAACCAAAAAAGATATGTTTTCGTTATCTGCAAACAGTTAATAAAATCATGTTTTTAATAAAGGTATAAAAAACACATTTTCATGTGTAGCTCTGTCTTTTTAATATCAACATCATTTCATTACCAAACAAAATATTCTACATTTTGATATTTTAAAAGCCAGATGATAACGGCGTTTGCAAAAAATAACCGGACTTTAGTGCAGTTAAGTAATAGTAAAATTTGATCCACGATTAAAAGCTAAAAATCTTGAAATCCATTAGAGATGGACCAGAGTTAAAGATATCTTTAAAATGGTTTAGTTACAACCTTTGGAAAATATAAAATATACAGGCCGTTTAGTTTAAAAAACCCAATTATTAGGGAAATTTTGGAACACTTAAAACTTTGACAACTTTGATAGCCGCTGTGTTAGTGTTTAACAACCGCTAACACTACCACGCATCAATTTTACCAGAGTTTTTGGAACACCTTAAAAACTGTTACTTGTAAAAAAATTTAGAGATGAGAAAAAATAAAAAATTTGGCTTAATTTTACAAAATAAGTGTTTTTTATGTTTGAACCTGGTAATATTTTATTATTTTTAAAATTAATTGCGCCAAAGTTCTCTAAAATTAACCAGAAAAATAACCACAACCACAACGAAATGGATTCGTAGCTTACAACAGTGATATTGGTTAATTACCATAACGGAATGACGTTTAGCTATTGCGCAGACGCAGTAATTACCACCACCACTACGAAGTGTCAAATAAGCGTTCCAAAATTTCCCAATTTTTAAATTTTTCGCAAAATATCCAGTTAATCTTAAAACCTAGAAGTATATTACTATTATTGATTACTTTTTAAATTATCTAAGTCCAAAGTAGCAAAAAACTGTTTCTGAGGGAAGTTTATAAATAATCACCTTGTACACTAGATAGTGTAAAATAGAGTGATTTTTATGACTTACTTCTACAATATTTTTCACTTTGTCGTGCATCGTTCGATCAAGCCTTTTAGCGTTTTCGATTATTGTTCGACACTTGATCTAGAGCGCTTTCAGAAAAATCTGATAAAGATTAGCGTGTTCGATTTGGCATCTGTCATTCATCTGTGCCAGATTTGCGTGTTCGATTATTGATCGCTGCTCCAAATGGGATCAAGATCGAACACGGAAATCCCTCGTAAAATTGGCATAACCTAATTCAAACTGTGTTTTGTTTTGGTTTTGTTGTTTTGCTGAAAAACGAGTACAAAATGGAAAATTATTGAAGTAGAATCACTACTATTATATACATATTATAAACAAGAATAAGGTTGTTCTCTTCAATGCACGGATTGCCCAGCTCATCAAAAACTTGTATTATTATAGTCCCTGAGGTTCCGTTTCCACTTAGTTTCTTTCGAAAATAATCTTGAAAAAAAATCCTTTTTAAACAATTCCAACCTTTAAAAGGGTCCAAAGAACAAATCGAACGTGTATTTGACCTAATCGTTGACCGAGCGTTCGTAACAGCTCTTGATTGGCTTTGAAGCACCCTAAATCTCCGAGCGATTTGCGAGGAGGATAATCGAAAACGCTATTTGATAGAGAACTAGCCGGGCAGTATGTTGACACGCTCGACCGACACCTGCCTGCTTGGTGGGGGGTTCAGTCCGCGAGTTTCAAGCAGGAGATGCCGGGTTCAAGCCCCGGGTCTTACAGGGGGCTTACTCTTGAATTTCGTAGGAAAGATCGTACGGGAACGGTCCTCTCCCTAATATCGACGAATAATAAGCTTTGAAACGATCACGAGTTATCCGACCACGACAGAAGCTCACCCGATTTCCTACGATACACGGCAATCGGGTGAGCTTCGGTCGTTGTCGGATAGGTTTCGGATAACTCGTGATCGCTTCAAAGTTTATTATTAGTCGATATCAGGACGAGGACCGTTCCCGTGTGATCTTTCCTACGAAATTCAAGAATCAACCCCCAGGTAGTCTACTTGAACTTTTTCTTATAAAATTACAGAATTTTGTAAGATTAAGGTAAAACGCAGTACGAAGCGGAGAAGACCATGTTAGCTAGAAGGTAGGCTAATTCAATTCCATACCGTACCTCGCAGAGGATGTTAAGACGACGGTCCCGTGTGATCCATATATTGATAGTGGAGCATATTAAAGATTCGTAGCCCCGACAAAGGGGTTTCTAAATTAAATCGTGTTAGGAAAAGAAAACTGCCTTCCTAGGGGGTGCTCATCAGACCGGTCTGGTGAGTTTACAACTTTTAAGATTTTAAACGATTGCTGTGCACGGAGAGTTTATCCACAAATAACAAAAAAAAACAGCGGTACAGGGTATCCCATTTTGAATTAAATTCAATGGGAAACTTAATTTTTATTGAAGATAGAAACATGCGGTTTTCGCATTCTTGTCTTACTTTTTTGAGTTGTTGTTTGAAAGTTGAAAAATGGCCAAAAATCTCCCTTTATTAAAAAACTTAATGTAAAAACATCTCTGAGGCAACCTTTTTAGAACAACGCAATGGCCTTTCGTTTCTTAGATACCATCATCAGAATCAATAAGTTAAATAGGGACCAAAATGTTTTACTTCATATTTTATTTTCTTTTTAAGTTTGTTCAATAATAAAATATAGTTTCCTTTATTTTGATGTTTCGATCCCGAAAAAAATCATATTCAGTACATTTTATTCTGGTACGGCCCTGTCCCATTTTAATTTTTTTTTAGGAGACCATTTATATTTAAATACTATAAAGTAGACCTGGACAAACAAGATATGTTATATGAACATACTGGGTGAACAAAAAAAAAACAAATCAGTTTAAAAAAAAAATCACTTTGCCGGCATATTTAAATCCAAGATGGCGAAGAAAATCAGATTCTTACCTTTTTTAAGCCCCTTTTTGTTATATGTTGCCATTTTTTCCTAAATACTTTGTTTTGCTTGTCGAAAAGTAAAATTTATACCTAAATAAAAAAACAAGTTTGACAAAAGATGCGCATTTGATCGGCAAAGCGAATGTTTTTTTCATACAGTTTTTTTTATTGAAATTGGTAAAGTTATAGCAAAAAACAATTTGTCCGGTGTTTTCCGGTTCACCCGGTATGTTTATATAATACAGGGTTCCTAAGATTTTCCTTAGGGATAGGATTTCAATAAATCAAACAGAAATGGCATAGAAAGTTCTGCGCGCACAAAAGAAACAGGTATATTGAGCAATGGTGCCAGTTTGTTATTATCTCCGGACTGCTTTCATGAGAAAAAATTGTCGCCACTCTTTAATTGTGAGCATAAATCATAGTTGCAATAATAACTGTTGACAAGATGTCTGCAAATTTTGCTAGATGGCGAACCTCTAATCTAATTAAAAATTAGATGTTTTCAGGTCCAAACCACTACTTTTTCTTGCTTAATGGAGGCGGCAGGGTCCATTATTTACGATACTGAGCGATAAACTCGTGAGGTTGTTAACATTAGACAAAAATATCTTCGCTTTTAATTAAATTTCTTTCCATTCTGTTCTACTGGTGACATCTATCCGGAAACGGCCAAACCATGCAGCTAGCACTAGCAGCCAAAGAAATCAATAAACGGCGCTGTTTTTCCTGCAGAACTTTTTGCTTTCGATATTATTGATTTTAAATAAAGCTGGCCCTACACTACATTTGATATTTTCGAGGTGTTTTATGACATGATCTCGAAACATGTAGCGAACCAATTCTTCAAAACTAGCGGAAGGGTAAAAGCGAAAAATAAGGGGCTGCCAATATTTGTAACACACAAAAAGGGGTGAAAAGATTTATTTTGCTCTGTTTCTTTACAAAAAACGTTTTTTTTACGAAAAACTTGAGCTCTGCCACTTTTTTTATTTTTTTCTTCAACTTTCTCGAAATTTTCGTCATACCGTAGAAAAAAATTATTTCCCCCATGGTCATACTCTACTTTTATTCGAAAAAATTTGAAAACAGAGACGGGATCAGTTTTCTTAAAACGGGGGATCTTGGTTTCGAGTGAGAAGATAAAGGGAGCCGCATGCAAAAATTTTTCAATTAAATTAGCCGAACGCAAAAATGTTAGAAAAACAAAGCACGAAATAAAAATGGCGCCGCTTACAATTTTTTTTCAAAAATTACGTAATCTCGGGAACGCAAGGAAATAGGTCTAAAAAGTATAATTTTTAAGAAAAAATATCAATTTTCTCGCCCTCCTCCACTGGGACTACAGGGGCCGTGCACAAATTACGTAATGATCATAGGGGCGAGGTGGGTTACAAAACGTTACGTAGGGGGGAGGGATGTTTTCGACAGCGTTTGCATTTGTGTGAAACTAAGAAAATTTGGAATGAAACTAAGTGAAAAGTTTTTTTTTTGGGGGGGGGGGGGTAGTGGTCTTGAAATCGTTACGTAATATTAGGGGCGTGGCGTGCCAAACCGTTACAAAACATTACATACGGAGGGGGTCAAAAATTCGTAAAATCACCGTTACGTAATTTGTGCACGGCCCCACATCTGACTGTTCCTGCTTTTTGATTTCGAATCAAAGTGCAAAACTCGGGTTGGACGTTCGAAGGCGTCAACCCGTCCTATTTGCTTGATAAAGTTTCTACGGAAATATCTCAGTCGATTTCTCCGGCCGTGTATGAACGCTTTAGGTTAGGCATTTGCATGTATCTCAGTCCCCAGCCCGTAAACAGTGCGTAAGGACAATGGTTACAAAATGAAAAGCCGACAAATATTTTTTTTTACGATATCTTTCATCAGTTTGGTATTAAAGTCGAGCAAAAACAATTTTTATTCCAGTCCTAAAGGTATGAAAATGGAAAACATCAGAAAACAACAACCTGGAATGGATTTACTACGTGCAAGATGTAGTGACAACATCGCCCCATGCCCATCCTTTTCTGCCTAATGTGCTTTTCCGTTTGTCTGCGTCTTATACACGGCTGCTTGGTCCCCTAAGGATTTGCTTAGGAACCCTGTATATAGTAGTTAAATATAAATGGTCTAAAAAAAACTAAAAGTAAAATGGGACAGGGCCGTACTAAAAAAATATGCACTGAAGATAATTTTAGTCGGGATCGAAACTTCAAGATAAAAAAAATGATCTTTTATTATCAAACAAACCTAATAAAATACTAAAATATCAAGTAAAAGATTTTGGTACGGATTTAACTTTTATTTGATACTGCTGATGGTACCTACGAAACAAAACGTCGGATTCAATTTTCGAAAAGACCATTGTGTTTTTCTAAGAAGGTTGCCACGGACATGTTTTTACAGAACCCAAATATCTCTTAAATTAAGGGAGATATCATCAATTGCTAATGCCGACATTTTTTAACTTTCCCCTGTAGCTCTAAAACTGCAAGGGAGTGAATAAATCTGTTAATACCATTAATGTCTCTATCTTCAATAACAACGGAGTTTCTCATAGAATCCCATCGAAAATAGGACACCCTGTAAATATAATATATTTTTTAAATTTGTTTTTACCAAACGATATACATACCAAAAATCAAACTTTTTGAATTTTTGTCTATGTATTTGTTAGGATTACCAGGTTTAAGAATTGGTTTTTCGGGACAACAGAATCAAATTTTCGGGACATCTGTTTCAAATTCGGGACATTTTTTTTTATTAAAAACACTGCAGAGCAAGAAACGGAAACCGAAAAATATACTCCTACCACCTACCTAACCAAAAGCATCAGATCAGCCTTCCACATCCATGGATTACTTCTTTTATTATTAAAGCAACGTACTCAATTAGAAGGTAAACAAAGTAAAATACTGTGTATTGACCGTGAAACATCACAACAAAACCAAAACATAACCTCCCAACGTTTAACTCCGCCTAACCTACGATACGCGCGTTCCAGCCAAAAAAACAAAATGTAAAAATAGTGGCTTAAGAAAAAGACAAGGTACCAAAACAAGGAACGGTATAAAAGGAAGCTAGAAACATATTTTTTATGACGTTTTCACTTCAGATTGAGGAATAGCAAAAAATAGGGACATTTTGCGTCTCGAAAAGGGTCTTTTCGGGACTCGGGACATAGAGGTCCAAATGCGGGCAAATCCCGAAAAATCGAGACACCTGGCAACCCTAGTATTTGTCTGTCTGTTTGCCTGTTAGTTTGTCTGTCGGTTTGCTCCAGCACAACGCAATACCTACTGAACAAAAAATCTTTAAAACATCATAAATTGCACCATTTTTCGCTGCACTTTTTTCCTGCGATTTGGTGTTAAAACTGGCATTTTAAGCGTCATTTTCGCAAAAAAAAATCGTATTTTACCATGATTTTGAGCTCAGTTCCGCGCTTGTAAGCACCTGTTTCTTTGTACCAATTATGGTCAAATTTTTACTTCAAATTAAGGTTTTTTTATTAGTTATCCTTAACAACCCCCCCCCTTTCACCCTCGAAGTCAATTCCTTGGTGCGCCACTGTATGTAATACTAATTAATACTCGTGCTAAGCCAATACTGATGATCCAACGGCCGCACAGCGGGCCAGAGTTACTTCAAAAGTTTGAAAAAGTCCTGAGGAGTGGTTTTGTATGTTTAATATTGCGTTTTGATTCTTCTAATATTTTTTTAGTATGTCAAACTGTAGTTTTTCCTAAGCTATTTAAGATAAAAGAAGTCTCGGATAACAATCTTTTCCGCTTTTCGTAAAATGCATTTAAAATTGCCTTAAAAGAATGTGACACTATACCAAAAAAAATTAAAAAAAAAAAACGTGCAAAATAGTGCAACTTTTTTTTCTTTTGCGAATGAAATAAATTATTAATTTATTTTAAAAAGTGATTTAGAAAAATACGAGCCTCTCGCATTTTGAAATAATCCTGATTAAATTGCCATCTGAAACAAAATGTCCTTACTGCACTTCTCAACAAAAGATTTTCAATAAATCTGTTATTTTTTAAAAGCGTATACTTACCGGTTTTCAATCCTATTACACTTTTTATAATTATCAATATATACAGACCGCTTCAAGCTACTGCGAACATAGGGCGGAAGAAGTCTAATTTGCCAGTGTACGTACATGCAGAGACACCGCACGCCTATCAGTGAAGCAACCAATACTCAGGCTTGCGATCACCACTTGCATGACTTTCCTTTGGTATTTAGTACGCCTCTAACCACGGTGCTGTGTGGAGCGTAGTCAATGAAACCGGAATTTGGTCAATAAATACGCAAATTTTTATAACGTAATTTTCTTATTTTTTGTCACTGATAAATAAGAGCGTTTTATTGTCAACTGCTCAGATTTATCAGTGACGACGTGTTACAATGAAATTAATAAGGAGAAACAAAATAAAAGCAAGTTCTCAAAATAAAATAATACATTCTAAAAACCAAAAAGATTCTCCCAGTCAAAAAAAAATTAAAGCAAATGTTCGAAAAGTCCTCCTTGCTCGGCTAGACAATATCCGAGCCTACTATAAAAACCCCTTCTAACGTTTCCAAGCATGTTAGGGGTGATAATTTGAAAAGCTTCTTCAAAAACAGATAGAAGTCATTAGGAGCTTACACCAAATCTTACACCTAACAACTGCCTAGCAGTTGGAATAATGTGCTGCTGCAGTAGATCCAAGTATCTTGGACCATTCAAATTGCAATTGCCGTTAATAAAAAATGGCCCAATTACGTGTTCCCCTATAATACCCCCCCCCCAAACATTTAGTTTTTGGGGATACTGTGTTCTTACGTCAAAATACAAATGCAAATTTTCCCTCGGCCAATATCGAACGTGTGTTGGGTTATGACGATTTGACCATTTGACCATCTGCACTTTTTCGGCAACTTCGTAGACATCCATTTTTGGTTTTAAAAATGTATTATTTCAATTAAGAACTTACCCATCTGTTTCTCGAGCAAGGCAGAAATAAAATAAAATAATAAAAACAAAATGAATTTCCAAAAGATAACACTGCAGCGTGCTTCGAATCCACCTCGTCGTAAAATTTAGACGATTAATGTGACAGTTTTAAGACGGGCTGTGGCGTAACCATGGCAACTTCAGCAAAAGATATTTTGTTTTTTTCTAAAGTTCAAGGAGTACTTGATTTTTGTTACCCATTTAAAACCACACAATATTCTATATTTTTTTGGGACCGTTTCCATATTTTGAGCAATCGGTGGCCCACGGTGGGCCGGCCAGCTTGCTTTATAGACGTTCCATACTTCTGGTATTTTCTAGAACGTTTTCAAAGCGACGTCACAATTCTTGTATACGAGTGGCCATCTACAGACCGCTTCAAGCTACTGCGAACATAGGGGGAATCAAGTCCAATTTACTCTCCGTGCCGTACGACCGAGGTGGATTCGAAGCACGCTGCAGTGTTATCTTTTGGAAATTCATTTTGTTTTTATTATTTTGTTTTATTTCTGCCTTGCTCGAGAAACAGATGGGTAAATTCTTAATTAAAATAATACATTTTTAAAACCAAAAATGGATGTCTAGGAAGTTGCCGAAAAAGTGCAGATGGTCAAATGGTCAAATCGTCATAACCCAACACACGTTCGATATTGGTCGAGGGAAAATTTGCATTTGTATTTTGACGTAAGAACACAGTATCCCTAAAAGCTAAATGTTTGGGGGGGGGGGTATTATAGGGGAACACGTAATTGGGCCATTTTTTATTAACGGAAATTGCAATTTGAATGGTCCTAGATACTTGGATCTACTGCAGCAGCACATTATTCCAACTGCTAGGCAGTTGTTAGGTGTAAGATTTGGTGAAACATGGTTTCAACAAGATGGTTGTTCCGCTTACAATGTTGGCCTTGTTAGGGAATATCTTGATAATGTATTTCCTAATCGGGTTATAAGTACACGGGGAACTATTTTATGGCCAGCTCGATCTCCCGATCTTGCTCCTAATGACTTCTATCTGTTTTTGAAGAAGCTTTTCAAATTATCACCCCTAACATGCTTGGAAACGTTAGAAGGGGTTTTTATAGTAGGCTCGGATATTGTCTAGCCGAGCAAGGAGGACTTTTCGAACATTTGCTTTAATTTTTTTTTGACTGGGAGAATCTTCTTGGTTTTTAGAATGTATTATTTTATTTTGTTTCTCCTTATTATTTTCATTGTAACACGTCGTCACTGATAAATCTGAGCAGTTGACAATAAAACGCTCTTATTTATCAGTGACAAAAAATAAGAAAATTACGTTATAAAAATTTGCGTATTTATTGACCAAATTCCGGTTTCATTACTTTTTTCTTTTTTATGTTCAAATACCAAAGGAAAGTCATGCAAGTGGTGATCGCAAGCTTGAGTATTGGCTGCTTCACTGATAGGCGTGTGGTGTCTCTGCATGTACGTACACTGGCAAATTAGACTTCTTCCGCCCTATGTTCGCAGTAGCTTGAAGCTGTCTGTATAAGCAGATTCGTCTACGGGACAGAGTAAAATGTTCGTTATCTTGAGCCCTAGGGGGTTGATACCTCGTGGTTTGGGTCCTATCTCTAGACATCGCGGTGTTGCCAGAGTGTGCACAATTTCCCTAATTTAGGTAAAACGTAAATTTGGCAACGTCGCGCTCTGGTAAATTACAATTACATAATATAGTAAAATTCTCGTTAATTTTGGCAAATAATAACTCGAAAATCTTACGTGTTAGGAAGTTTTTACCATCATTTTCGCATTTAGAGATCAAAAACTAACAAAAACCCCCTTTCACATTACAGTCGCAAATTGGCTGTTAACTCGTGTGATAAGCAAATTTTGACTGCAACATTTAAAAATAGCATTTTAAGTATAATTTGCATACTTGTAAAAACGAAAATTTTTTACACGGAAAACACTCCGGCTCGTAGAATTTTATAAAACTTCATAAAATAATATAAAAAATCACTTACTTTTATTATGAGAACTTATAAGGGTATTTATGGCAGGGAAACCATTTTGATATATTTTTCATTCCGTCGCACTGGTTAATCAATTAATTAATAAGACATTTAATTATTGGCCTAAAATCTAACATGTTAGAGATAGCTAATACTAACTGAAGATCCCGCAGCTCCGCTTGCCGTTTTAGCCGTTTTTAGCCATCCATGCATAGTATGGAGGCCATTGGGATGGTCAAAAAAACAATTTTTTTATTTCCACTATTTAGATCAAACAAGACCTAAATACAAAATTTTGTCATGGTGTCTGTCTGTCGGTAACACGATTACCCCAAGGATTACTCAAAAGCCTCTTAACCGATTTTTATCAAATTTGGCATAAAAATTCTTTGTCGCGGGACTCAGAGCTGATTAGTTTTCGATGGGGATGGCGGGTTGGCAAAAGGGTAGAAGGGGGATTAACCTTTTTTCAAAAATTTTACTCACGAAGCGTAGTAAAATTTAACCACGAACTAGCGAAACGCGGTTTTCATAATTGCATTGTCAACTAAAAAATAATCCAAAAAATTTAGGGAGTCCAATCCGTCCAGTAGTTTTTGCGTGATTATGAAACAAAAAGACAAACACACAAACAGAGATCAAGAATCACTATCTTACTCTTCCAGGAATTTACATCTTTGAATGCGTACTGCACCTAAAAAAACATCCTGAAATATTCTCAAAATACCGTTCCCATCATACATATAATACTCGAAACCAAAATAACCTATATATCTATCCTCACCACAGACTAAAGCTGACAGAAAAAGGGCCTATCTATGCCGCCCTAAAATTGTACAATCATTTACCAAAAAAAATACAAACCCTTGACAGATTCAAACACATTAAAAAGCATTGTTTTGATTTTCTATGTAAAATCGAGCCCTATTCTGTAGCTGAATTTTTAAGCAGTAATCACCACTAAGAAACTGGGATCCTACTGACTATTGGTTTCTGTTGCGGTGCAGCCGCGCCGTACCGTTCTACGTGGTTGATGTTTGATAGTGTTATCACGTATTTTCAAACTTTTACTAATTTTTAGTCATTTTGTCAGTTTTCTGGTTTTAATGTATTTAAGTCAATTTTGTCCTACTTTAACTCATCTATTTATTATTTTAAATGTTAATTTGTTATAGATACTAAAAGTCCTTTGTTGTTTTTTATTTTTATGTCACACACATTTCTTCTTACAAAATAAAACGTAAAATGTTCTGACCTTTATATACAAAATCTGAATAGAAATTATTATTTGTTAGTTTTATTAATAATATGTAATTTTATCATCATATTAATTTATTGACTTACCATATTTATGTAACTTTTGTTGTATATTTATTATGGCAAATAAAATCTAATCTAATCTAATCTAATCAGAGAGAAATTCTAAAACTTGGATTTTTGGTATCAAAATGGTTTGCTGACTTTAAAAATTTTAAAACTTCTCTATCTAGAGATTTATTATATGTATAGATTAAAACATCTTATACTTACATATTTCTATAATATCTAAAAAAATCTTTAAAAAATGCTAAAACCTATTGTACCTATTGCTATTTAAATTAAAACTAGACAACTTAGTGGGAGCTTGCTTTCTATAATCGTCTTGGTATTGAGATGGAGCGCACCCTGTCACATTTTCCGCTCCGTCACATTGGTTGATTAAGTCATTGAAAGCTCTACTTTCGCCGCAATTGTACAGTCTGGGTTTACCTGAAATAAAGAAATTTACTAAAAGTATTCGACATGAAAACATTTGGAAAAGCGCATTTTGTTTTATGTCAATATATTTCGAAAAGCTTCAATTTTAAGAATCCCTAGCCTAGCAATCTGAATATTTATGTACAATATATGAGGGAAGGGGAAAAACGTCCATTAATTACGTGAGGACAAAATGAGCTGCAGCTGCAAAATATAATCCTTACCCAGAGAATCAAATAATTTAATTTATCTTAGATATTAAAATAGTAGTTTTCACAACTAGGGGCTAAAATAGTGCTTTTTTTACAAGCGTTGGTTTAAATAACAAGCGCAGAGAGGCATTTAAAAATGCGAGTAAAAAAAAGCACAGTTTAGCCACGAGTTGTTAACAGTATTTTTTTAATACCTTCATAAAAAATCGAAGAAAAAAAGGAAAATACTTTTCAAAATCTCGAACGAAAAGCACTTCCCGAAACACACCATCTTTACAGTATAAATCAAGGCGTCTGGTAAATGAAATAACAATGGTTTCCATAGCGATGTACCTTTTTACTCGGTGACGGTCATTATTGCGACATTTTAATATTTCACAGCTTGATATTTTGACGATGTTTTTAAATGATTTTTTCGTAAATAGTTGGTGAAAACTGGCGGAAATGGCTTAATTTTTAGGCAAGAATGATTAGATTTTTTCAATATTACTATTTTCTGCTATTTCTCTTTAATTTTGGGTGAAAAACGGAGAGAAAACTTTTTTTGCACCCTTGATCAAAAAAAAAGTTTTTTTGCGTCGGTAACCAAAAAAGCCTTATTTTAGTTATCTGCAGACAGTTACTAAAATCATGTTTTTGATAAAGGTATACAAAAGACAAATTTTTAGTTTTGGAATATTGGTGACAATGCAAATAACTACTACCCACCAAATAATACCATATAAGCTAGGAGATAATACATACTTAAAATAAATTTTCAGTTTTATCAGCATTCGTATTCTTATCTCTATCGAGTCGACCAATCAAGCAGGTGCACTTTTAAAATCGTGGCGAATGCGTGATAGCTCCAGCTGATCAAATGCACGAAAACCTCGTTAGGTGCGATAAGGGAGTAGTAACGTTACGACCATCCCTGCGTACGAAACGATGTTTTCACGCATTTGATCAGCTGGAGCTGTCCCGCATGCGCCATTAGTTTAAAAGTACACCTGCACTGGATAGAGATAAGGCTACGAATGCTGACAAAACCGAAAATTAACTTTAAAGTGTCTAATATAACGGCCCTGCCCTTGCATTCTCCGAAAAGAATTCGTACTGATAATAAATCTCCCAATCAAGTTAGCCTGGAAAAAATGCAAAGGAAAAAACTCTGCTGCGGGTGCGCGTCGACTACGTCAGGTATGCGCAGTGGATTTTTTGCCTTAAGCTTTGCTCACGGCCACTACTGATTTTTAAATTATTTGCTTTGTTTCTTAAAGTTATACATTTTGCGATACTACCAGGGTACCGATGCTGGAAGTCATAGGAAGTGATCGTTCGCCTGAGAGAAGAGCTGCATACAACAATTTTTGAGCGAAGCCGTTCTCGTGACTAGACCCAGTAGTATAAACTTGTAGGAAAGCTTGTGTGAAAAACGTCTCTCGTATGATTTCAGAGCACGCTATTGGATGAAACCATCGCGTGACAGATCTCGCTAATGCCCATGCTACGGCCAACTTGACCGTCTCGTAAAGTACGATGTCGCACAGTGGTCGATTTTTGCAAAAACGCGGATATTAAAAAAAAAAACTTCCACATTGTAATTTATTCGTACAAAATATTTAGTTTTAATTAATAAAAAAATAAATAGTTTACAACATTTAAATAAGTAAGCATTTATTCTTTTTTAGCTGATACACAGGATGATCGTGTGAATTTTCACATTTACCTTAAGACATTTTTAAGAAGGTAAAATATACATATTTATTAATTGGCTAAATTAAACTAAAAATGTTAATTTAGGACAATCAAATATACTTAAAAGTAATTGACACAATATATAAGTGTTACACTATACTAGTATATTTTTTATGTATATAGTGCTTTGAAATTCTATTTTTATATAACATACCCTATGTCGGTTACAATATTTAAATAAGTAAGCATTTATTCTTTTTCATGCTGATACACAGGATGATCGTGTGAATTTTCACATTTACTTTAAGACATTTTTAAAAAGGTAACAGATATATATTTATTAATTGGCTAAATTTAAAAAAAGACACAATATATAAGTGTTACAATATACTAGTATATTTTTTATATATATAGTCTTTTGAAATTCTAAGCATTTTTATATAACATACCCTGTGTCGATCTTCACCTGTTTTCGAGATATCAACAGTTGAATACTGTCATACTCTGGGTCTTCTATTTGAAATTTGATGTTGAATACTGATGCGTAATATCAAACTTGTAAAAAGCATAGTTTATTCTTTGGCCAACTATTCGCCTAGTATCTTGACAACCATATAAGGAAAAATTTGGACACATTTTGAAGTTTTTAATTTTTCAAGTTATGTCCCCGTTTTTCTGAAAATCGACCACCGTGCGTTGTTCGCATGACTTTTGTGCGATGGATCACTTCTCAGGGTATGATAGTTCTATTACGCCCAGAATCGTGCCCCAGGGTACCGATGCTGGAAATCATAAGAAGTGATCGTTCGCCTGAGAGAAAAGAAGTAAATTCAACCAATAAACGCGCTTAAAAGCAGTGACGAGACGATCTAATAATCACCAAACTATTATGAGCACGCGCAGAGCTGCCTCGACCAACAATTTTTGAGCGAAGCCGTTCTCTCGACTAGGCCCAGTGGTTGGGAGTTGTAGGAAAGCTCGTGTGAAAAACGTCACTTGTATTATTTCAGAGCACGCTATTGGACGAAGGCCTGATCGATATTTTACTCGCTAATGCGCATGATACAGCAAACTTGACCTTCTTTTAGAGTAGGACTCGCACAGTGGTCCATTTTTGTAAAAACGCGGACACAAAATATTTAGTTTTAACAAACAGACAGGATGATTGTGTGAATTTTCACATTTATCTTAAGACATTTTTAAGACGAAAAATATATATATTTATTAATTAGCTAAATTAAAGTAGAAATGTTGGTTTAGAAAAAAAAAATATATTAAAAAGAATGCCTACCCAAACTTTCAAATGAAACACCCAGTATATTATTGCATTTTTGCATTTTGTTTTTAAATTCTAAGCATTTTTATATAACGTAGACTATGTCGATCTTCAACTGTTTTCGAGATATTAAAAGTTGAATACTGTTATACTCTGAGTCTTCTGTTAGAAATTTGATGTTGAATAGTAATGCGTAATGTCAAACTCGTAAAAAGCATAGTTTAATCTTTGGCCAATTATTCGCCTAGTATCTTGTCAACCATATAGGGGCAAATTTAGATACATTTTGAATTTTTCCATTTATGTCCACGTTTTCCAGAAAATCGACCACCGTGCGTCGTTCAAATGACTTTTGTGCGATCGACCGGTCCCAGAATACGGAATTTTGCATTTTAATAGAAGTGGTCACTTCTCAGGATATGATCGTTCTAGTACACCCAGAATCGAGCCCCTGATATTAATGGACGTTTTAACGTTTCTTAGCTCGGAAATTAGTATAAAACGTTTTTTGTTTACGACCTGTATGAAATAGTTACCGAATTAAAAACTGGTTATTTCCTATTTACCTTCTATGCAAATGAAATATCTTTGACAATCGCTGGGTGATTTAAAATAACGGTATTCTCCCTCTCCAAGCCCGAAGTTACGAGATTCCGGACAAGAGAATCCTAGGAAAGCTAAAAGTAAAACACAAATTAAGGCAAACATTTACAATTTTACCATATTGTTTAAAGGGCGCAATGAGAGTAGGGTTAAAAATACGAAAGAAAAATAAATATTAATAAAGTCATAAGCAATATAAAGAACCCATAAGGTAAGAGATACCTAACTGTTAAGATTAGCATTAATTGTCTGGGGGTTAAATTTATTTAGATTCAAGACACACAAACGTAGGGTTGTAAGGTAACACACCTATTATGATTAGTATTATACGTGCTCCTTATAAATTTAGTTTTAGTTTATGTTGCTTGACATAATCTTGTAATAATTAATACGACTTATATACAGACAGATATAACCACCAAATAGGCAAGAAGCCAGTCAATCCAAATGTATATGAAAACTTCCTAGGCAAACCTTAATAAACGTAATATAATAGGCATTTGTACCAACCAATTCCCAATTGCTCTAGCACTAGATAACCCTTAAATGTAGGTAGTTGTCGGTTTTGGTTTGCTGAGTGTTAAGATGACCCCCAAACACTCTAGGTAATTCCTAAACCTAGGAAATATAACCTAAAAAAAAATTATTTTGTGAGTGTTTTAATATTTTTTTGCGTACAAATTGAACGACGTTTTTTGAAGATTGTAGAGGACGAATTTTCTTGAAAACCTCATGCTGTAAGCAAGCATAAGGCTTGATTTTTAATAGACACTTAAAGTTAATTTTCAGTTTTATCGGTATTCGTATCCTTATCTCTATCGAGTCGACCAATCAAGCAGGTGCACTTTTAAAATCATGGCGAATGCGTGACAGCTCCAGCTAATTGAATACACGAAAACCTCGTTAGGTACGATAAGGGAGTCGTAACTTTACGACCGTCCCTGCGTACCAATTGATATTTTGACGCATTTGATCAGCTGGAGCTGTCACGCATTCGCCATTAGTTTAAAAGTACGCCTGCTCGACAGGTCGACTCGATAGAGATAAGGATATGAATGCCGATAAACTCGAAAATTAACTTTAAGTGTCTGTTGTTGCCGTTGTCATTGCATTTGCCGTTCGGATGATTTTTTAAATATAAATAGATGTTTTAATGCACCACGAACATTAAAAATTGGTTTTAAAACATTAATATTGTCTATAAATACCCAGTCAGCACTTTGTTCTCTGTAAGAGCCGAAAGAACATTCTTACAGCAAAAACTGCAGGCATAAATACCTGTATATGAGGTTTCTGTAAGACGCTACTAGGCCAGTTATAAGTGCAAAATGGGCACAAGTACAAGAACTGTATAAAAGGTCTGCGTAACTCTTATGTGGTATTTATAGAATAGTTTCAACACCTATCCATACTATAAGGGTTCTTCTGAAAACAATTATACAGTATGTTACTTTTAACTGAACTCCTAAAGTAAGAGAAGAAATGTTTTTTTAATGTGGTTTGAATAAATATTTAAATAACAAAATGGGGTTTTACCTATGACTGATTTTTCGTCCACAGTAGGTATGGCAACACAAAAACTCTCTTGACAATAAATAAATATTACGCGAAAACTTTACCTATTTTGAAACACGCACACCACAATTTTGTTAACGAACACCACTTTACTGCTAATGTCCCTATCATTTATTTAAGAAAATGTTCACGCGTCACAGAAATATCTTTGTTTGGAGCTTAAAATATTGTCGGACTAAAAATAAAAAGTGACAAAATTTAGAAAGAAGACGTTTTTTTAAGCAAATTATGCAATATTTGTGCATGCTCTATCGTTTCTATGTAATTTTATGAATTATACCTTCATGTTCTTTAGGTTTTTGTTGCTTTTTGGATAGATTGTTATTTGAATATATTTTATTTATACACGACGTTTCGATCAGTACAATCTCTGATCGTCTTCAGGTGCAAACTGCAATCAATTCCTAAGGCTACGTACTTATATACTGTGAGAAATCACTCAACCTTGAAGTTTAAGAAGTTGACTCCGCCCAAGGAGGGGCTTCCAATTATTTGGGATTTCAACACTTGGTTTACTGGAAATACCCTGATTCTGCCCAATAAAGGCAGCTTCAAGGAATTTTCGTTTCTTCCAGTGTGACTCCTTGTGCAAAACGTTTGCTTCTGCCCACTTCATTCGGTGTTGTTTTGACCATGCATGTTCGGCGACTCCTGATTTCATTGTTTCACCTTTTTGGGTATTCGTCTGATGTTCCTTAAGCCTAACAGTGGTCTTTTAGTTTCGCCTATGTATGATTCACCACACTCACAAGGAACTTGGTAAATGTATTCCTTATTTTGTTTGTTCTCCGGTTTTGTTTTACTAAGAAGGCTTCGAATTGTATTACTAGATTTAAAAGCTGTTTTAATATTAAAGTTTTTCGCTACTCTTCGAATTTTATCTGATACTCCTTTAACGTATGGAATTATATGGAATGCATTTTCCTGGTTTTGGTCTTGTAATCTCTGTCCTGTTTGCTGAAATTTAGAAATAGTATCTGTTATAAGTTTAAGGCTGTAACCATTCTGCTGCAGATCCTTCTTAATGTTTCTTATTTCGATTTCCAAGTCGTGAGGATTGTTACAAATTTGAACGGCTCTATTATACAAAGTTTTGAATATGCCCCGTTTAGTTGTAGCAGAATGATTTGAAACTTGATTTAAATATTGTCCTGTGTGAGTGGGTTTACGATAGACTGTTGTCCTGATGTCGCTTTCTACTCGTGTGACAAGTACATCAAGAAAATTTGACAATTTTTGTCCAACTCCATTGTGAATTTAATGGTGGGTCTTATGTTATTTAGGTGGTGAAGAAATTCTGAAAGTTGTTGGTCATTCCCGGTCCAGACAATAAAAGTATCATCAACATATATCAGCCAGAGCTTAGGTTTATATGTTGCGGTACCAACCGCGTGTGATTCGAACCCATTGGGAGACCGTCATCCTGAACATAAAACCTATCTTTCACTTGAAAATAAGAGTTATGTAGGCAGCACTCCAACAGGAGTATCAGAGAAAATTCGTAGAGTAGCGAAAAACTTTTGAAGCCTTCTTAGTAAAACAAAACCGGGGAAAAAACAAAATAAGGAATGTATTTACCAAGTTCCTTGTGAGTGTGGTGAATCATACATAGGCGAAACTCAAAGACCACTATCTGTTAGACTTAAGGAACATCAGACGAATACCCAAAAGGGTGAAACAACGAAATCCGGAATCGCCGAACATGCATGGTCAAAACAACACCGAATGAAGTTGGCAGAAGCAAAGGTTTTGCACAAGGAGTCACACTGGAAGAAACGAAAATTCCTTGAAGCTGCCTTTATTGGGCAGAATCAGGGTATTTTCAGTAAACCAAGTGTTGAAATCCCAAATATTTGGAAGCCCCTCCTTGGGCGGAGCCAACTTCTTAAACTTCAAGGTTGAGTGATTTCTCACAGTATATAAGTACGTAGCCTTAGGAATTGATTGTAGTTTTCACTTGAAGACGATCAGAGATTGTACTGATCGAAACGTCGCGTATAAATAAAATATAGACAATGGAAGTCGGAAACATAGAGTTAATTTCAAACAGATCATTGTCTCAAACTTTCAAACAAGAAACTGTTATTGTTATAACACATACATAGATAGTACCATACAGTAATTTTTAGTTGTAGGTATTCCCGTACGCCTTGGTTTTCCATTAACCGCATCTTTTCCAATTTGAGTGGTCCATGTTTATATTTTCGGGTCCTTTGTTTAAGGCGGATTTACAAAAAAAAATTTTTACGGTTTGTGGTTTAAGGTTATGTGAGAAATGACGTTCAATTTCAATTGGCCAGTTGGCTAATTATGAGGATAACACAAAAGCAAGGAAAAATTAGAGAAGTAGCTCTTTTGATCCACCATCAACCAAGTGCATTTTTGTTTTATTAGAAAGATCGGATATGTTGGTTATCACCTTTTTGCTCTTTTAATGTATCTTCATAAAGCAAAATTACAATTATAGAGCCTTTTTGATTTAAAATTGTTGTATTATTGGGCCTGAAACACTCTTATACAATACTTTTAAAGCATAAAGTAATTTGTGGCAATTCTGCTCTATAGTAACACCATATAAATGTTCTTACAGGAAGAACCAAAGCTTTTATATGATATTCCGGTAAACTGTTGCTGTAAGAACATTCTTACAACAACATAATCATCGCTAAATAGCTTTTAACCCCTAGATGAGTTTTTCGAACCCGTAATACAGCAAATTGGTAATTGGTGACATTTATAAGGCACCTACATTCCCAAACTGCCGTATAGTACATAACAATTGTTAGTTGGGTAGTCTTATTACTTCTCACTACCACCACTAATTTATTTCTAAAATATAATTCGAATAAATCCATAAAAAAATAAAATACTTTTGACCATATTTTGGCATTTTTCCATGAATAAAAGAAAGGTTGGTTTGATTTTCCACCCAGACGATGCCAATTGTAGGTAAATCATGCCTAGCTAGGAAAATGTCAGAAATTTCTCCAGCAAACCATTTCGAATTAGGGTCTACCTAGCCAGATTAATGCTAGGGATCGGTTGGTTCAAATGGCCATAAGTACTTACGTTAACAACAATACCTAGGTCGAAAATGCTAATCTTATTGAAAGGCTACTTACTACAATAATCGCAAAAGACAAAACAAAATTTTAGGAATGTTTTAAAATTTGAACGAAAAAGAGGTTAAATAGAAGAAGAACAACAAATTAGGCGAAAAAATTTATTTAAACGATAGTAGGAACGTTAAGCAAAACTAATATAAGTATTCTTTCGTTCTGAACGAGCTGATTAAAATCATATCAACTAAATGCACGCTTCTTTCGATTTCAATAACTTCCCTCACTATGCCCACCAACCAATTGCAATCACTTTACCCATAGCCACAAATGATTGAAATATTTTCGTGCACGCTTTGCTCAGATCAGTTAAACCAACCCTAAATAAAAGTAAACAAAAATGGTTTTGAATTTTTGTATTGTTTAAAACTGTCAGAGATGAATAATTGGGTACAAGTTAATCTGTTTGATCCAGAAAAAAATAAAATTTACTCGATTTTCGGATTCGGAACGTTGTGACACAGGAACATAAGTAAGAAAAAAATACAGAGAAGTAATTTTTTTTTTCTTATTTTCAAAAAATTTCAAAAAATTTCGGAAGTACAAAAATATCTATACAAAATAACGCACGTCAGAATCAGCTGTTAAATTTTTCTTCTTTCAATGTGATTGGAGTAAGCAAACTGATCACTTCCTCTAATCTGTTCAATCAGAACAAAAGAATATCTATAATAACTACAAAGCACAAGATACACAAAAAAAGCAAAAGCTACCAGTTAAAAAGTACTGTTTTGGCATCACGTACCATATTGCATATAGAGTTCAATAAAGTTTTTTGATTCGAAAGTATAAAGATTTTAAAAAAGCTAATTCATTTTTGTTTTTTATATATTGAAAACAATAAAAATATTTTTCAGCTTTTGCATTTAATAAACCGGTTAAACGATATCTATAGTTTGGTTGTTAATTTTTTTTAGGTAATCAATTTCAGAATGATCACGCAAGTATCCGGCAGAATAAACCCTATTTTAGTTGGATTTCTTCAAATCAAAAAGTAAATTTTTATAACAACGTTAAAGTCACCACCTAAATCAGCAGTGGATTACAGGCTTTCGTGCCGAGACAAAAACCTGGCAGCATGTACAGGGTTAACCAAATTCGAGGTGATTGGGGGTTTTTGGGTACTTCAGAGAAAGGTCGATCGATTTTTAAGACACTAATAATTGATTGAGATTTTGAGCTACGTGGGTTTTTGAAAAATATACATTTTAAAATTTGACTTTTAACTTTTTTGATAAGAAAAATTTATTCTGGATATAAATCGTTTTTTATGGATAATTTAAAGTAGAATTTATTTGTCAAACTGAATTTTTTCTGTGACGTTTAGTTTTTGAGATATAATAATAAGTTGCTAGTTTTTGTATTAAATAACCTACTTTTTACCTGATTTTTAAAATCAATGTGAAATTTTATTAAAACGATGTGTAGCATTTATAATGTTATTTTTTATATTTTTATATGTTTTTTTTTATTTTCCTAATCATTTCTTTGTTTTTTCAGTTTTTGTATTTCATTATATCTTCGTTTTTTGTAAAAGATGTACAATAAAAATAAATTAGGAAATACTAAAAAAAATTTAAATAAACAAAATAAAAATAGGTATAAAAAAAATTAAATATCATGGGCGACACACAATTTTAAATCGGGTAAAAAATAGGTCATTCCATGAGAAAAATATATCAATTTGGCGTTATATCTCAAAAACTAAATGTTACGGATAAAATCCAGTTTGACAAATTAATTCTACTTAGTTGTCTATAAAAAAATAAATAAATATTTACTAATAAAAAATTAGATGCCAAAATCTAAAAATCATATTTTTCAAACACATCATTAATTTTTTTTTAAATCGAGTCCATGAAACTCTTTATAATGTTATTTTTATATTTTTATATGTTTATTTTTTTATTTTCCTAATCATTTCTTTGTTTTTTCAGTTTTTTATTTTATTTTATCGTCGTTTTTTGTAAAAGGTGTACAATAAAAATAAATAACGAAATACTAGAAAAAATAAAAATAAACAAAATAAAAATAGATATAAAAAAACAAAAAATTAACGACATGGCCACACACAATTTTAAATTGGGTAAAAAATAGGTCATTCCATAAGAAAAATATATCAATTCGGTGTTATATCTCAAAAACGAAATGTTACGGATAAAATCCAGTTTAACAAATAAATTCTACTTAGCTATCTATGTTTTTAAATCGAGTCCATGAAACTCTACAATTCTCTCAAATTTGGTTCACCATGTACATCTTAAAGCCTGTCATCCATTTGAGTTCGTTAAGCATTGCACCTCTTTTCAGTAGGTATTTATTTTATGATTCCAACGATGGTAGGAACTTAGCATCACCCTAACAACTAAGCAAGTGCAATAGAAAAGCAAAAACAAGGTGCGGGTACCTTCTGGATCGCAAGTCTTTACTTGGTCTGGCCAGTCGCATCTGTACGTTTCTTCGTTGAAAGCCAAACCTTCTGGACAATCGAAGACAAAGCCGCGGCCATCTACGCAGTTTTTAAATTGACCACAGTTTTGCGCGTCGCCCATTCTGTAGTAGCCGAATTGGTGGGGGCATTCTTCTGTGGGCTGAGGTTGCTCTGGAAGTAATAATAACATGTATCGTTACTACTAATGTAATTGGGAAATCAAAATAAGGAAAGCGCCCTCTAACCTAAAGCCCCCAACTATCCTAAGGCCCCCGATACCATGGCAACTGCAGGTGTTTTGTCAACAAGGGTCGCAGTGGGGCAGAAGAGTATTTTTACGTTTTCTGACACAAAATCATTCGAGGTTATGTTTATCTTTCAAAAATATGTTTTCGAAAATATTGCTCTAAAACGAATATGAAACCACTTTAGTTGTGCGGTCGCCGAAAATGGCTTAGCGCTGCGCGGGCATTACCCCAAATACACACCAAGAGAACTTTACTGGCTCGATGGAATTATTAGAAATTCGCATAGGAACAAAACACAACGCCTATAACCTCACATAATTTTTTTTTTAATTTAAATTATTGCGGCATAGTTATGTGCAAATTTACTAGTGAAATCTTGGAGGGCAAATGATAGATTTTAGATCCCAACCTCAGTTTCAAAAACACACGGATACTTGAGTATTAACGAAACATGTCAGTAAAGCTCTATTTAGAAGTTATAGAGACTCTTACTAGTCGTTGTCGCCCCTGTTTAAAATAGAATATGATTATTTCGTCTAGCGTCAGCAGCCGATTTTTAAATACGGATGCTTTTTAAGTTAACCTGTTGTCTTAAAACCAGTGGTAGCAGCTAGCAGGAGTGTTTCCAATTATAAATGCACTTGTAAATGCAACTTTAAACATTACACTCAGTTACTTTAATATGTAGTTGGGTAGCGTTTTTTTAGCAAGTAATTCTGCAGTAAATGGTTTTTTTTTATTTTAGTATTATTAGTATTAGTATTTAGTATTAGGGAATATATTGATATCCATTACATATTTTCGGAGTCTTTAAGCACACCAAGGGGCACATGTACTGCATTAGCAAAAACCGAGGCACAAACACAAAAGAAAAACTTATGGTTTTTGTCTGACAAATCAAAATAAACACGCGGTCACATGGACCTAGAGGGTTATTTGCGCCGTGGTACGGTACAGCGGCGGTAATGATAATAAGGCAAGTTCGGGCTACAGCTACGCATCATGACTTACACGGACGCGTGCCAGACCGTACATACTTTACGAAAAAAGCGAAGGTAAAAAAAACTTATGTGCTTTAGCGGCGCGGAATGCGAAGTCAAAATAAGTAACCTAACCCCAAATTTTTGACCCGGTGCTAAAAAAACCCTGGTGTCCCACTGTGTACAAACATAAATAAACTCTCCGCGTTACCATGGAAATCAAATCCAATGACGTAAAATTTTGCAAAAACATCAGGTAGCCACAGTTAAATTGATTTCCCAATAAAAGCATTAAAATAAACCTTTAATTGGATATGTAAACTGGGTTTAGGCACTAGCACTTTTTGTTAAACGTTGTCCCAATTTTTTGTTGTCAGTTTCCCTTGCAATCACAATCCGCACATTCCAACATTGTCCTGATTTAAAAACACTTTTTTTTCATTTACAGACGGCACAAAAAAATTAAAGTTAAAGAGATCTGCAAACGTTAAAATAGGTACCAACGAAATGGCGGCCGACCGAAAACTGCCTTCACTTTTGACTCAAAATTTCCTGTCACATCCGTTTAAAAGCTTCCATACTCTAAGGTTTGTAAACTTTTGGAAGTACCACGACCTCCCTGTTTATCGTATATGGGAATGGGGAATCGGGTGAAACAGCTCGACGTACAGGCACGATTGCTTTGGTTGCGAGAGTAGAAAGCGCTCATTCCGTATTGTGTTCAATGAGGCCAACTTATGGAATTTTTCCCAAGTTGTTTTGATCTATCATATTTTGGTGCAATAATATCTAGTGAACTTTCAACTGCTTCTAAAATCGAGTTTGAATAATCAAATTTTACCAAATGTTACCGTTTTTCTTCTTTTTAATGTTGTGTTTTTATTTTGATTGCACGTAGGTATATCCAAGTTTAAATATTCAATCAGGGCCTACATAAACGAACGGGCCACGACCCTAAACTTTGGTCACGCACGCTACAATCGTTACGTCACGAAGGTGAGGTGTTTTACGTGACGAAAGTTTAGTTTTGTGGCACGTCTGCTTAGGTAGGCCTAGACACCCTCTATACATTTGACAGTTGTTGTTTTACCAGAGGTGGGCAACTCATATTGTCCTGTCTTTCTAGTTTTTTAAATTTGCATGTATAACCGATTTTATGAAATGAACTGATTTTTGTGTTTTTTTTTATAATTTCCCCAGACAGTTTTTGAATTATGATGACTTTTCTAGTTAGTAAAATATGTCAAGCTTTGACAAAAAATCAGTAAGGAAGATTTAAAAATGTTAATAGCAGGTAAAATAGAAAACAACCCAAGTAACAATTTGTCGACGCAACTACGTTTCCAAACGCAACCACAACGTTGCGATGTGACGTTGTAGGAAACGTTTTGCCAACCGTGTTTTACACCAATTTGGTAAATACTTTTCGAGTTGTCTCAACGTTGCTCGCAACCTTTGGTATGCATCCAAGTCAAGAAATGACCAAGATTACAACCTTGTCTGTAGTGCCACCTACAATAATTTATTTGTTAGAAGTGCGCCAGAGGTGTTTATTATTGCCCAAAATATAACCTTTAGTCAACATTTTATATTTTTTCTCCACCAAAAATGATCTATCATAAGATTCAGAGTAATAATAATAATTATTTTTCAAATTAATAATCATGAACAAGATGCACGTAAGGCTTTCTGTAGACTAAAATCGAAAACGCAACTTAGGGTACTGTCAAATATGATATTGTCCAAAAAAAATGCGGGACTGAAATATATGGCAGATTTAGAAAAAAAGTATTTTTTTTTTAATTTTATATAAAACAAAAAATCGTTTACGTCTGTGTACAACTAAATTAGTGATTTAACAGTAATAACAGCTACGAATTGCTAGGAAAAACTAATAAAAGACTCCTAACGCGTTTGTTTACATTATGTTTGACAATATGGCTTCAACTTAAAAAGGTACCGTTTGTCAACCAAAAAACGTCCTTTGGTAACAGGTTCGACAGCTGCTTCACCAAAATGCGCCTAATGTCAACGTACCAAAATCTTTTCCTTGGGTGACAGCTGGCCAAATTTCATCTGTACTCGAATTAATAATGTTTTTTACTCGATGCTTTTTGCCAAATAAAAAAATGACCCGGAGCTAGTTTAAAGTGGTCCATATTTTGGAAATTGGGTTGGAGTTGAGCCTGTTCCACATTCATCGGAAACAAGGGTCACTTCTATTCGCCGGCACCTTTGAGGTTGTTGAGAAGACTTCTGTCTGATGGTACCGGAGCTCTGCCCATGAAACCAGTACCTAACCGTGTGTTGTAAAGGAAGAGTTTTACTTACAGCTGATAAAACCTCAACAAAAAAGACAGTTACAGAGGCTGCCGGTGTAAATAAAGTTATAAAATCTAATCTGGATCATAAAAGCAATAGCTGCAAGAAAATCAGATTCATTCCCAGAAAACGTTGGTAAAAACTGTTGTAGGCTTAACGCAGAGACAGAGCCACACGTATGGAATCATTATGCAAAGTTAATGTTCAACAAGGAGAAAGTTCAGAAATACTATATAATGAAGTCCCACATGCACACCTGATGATTGTAATAAAAGTCCGAATGTTCTTGAGAAGCTTAACGAACTTTGCAACCTCACAGCTGCATGTAAGTACTACAACTTTACTGGTTTTCTTTTATTTTGAGTAAACACCCAGTATCCATCCGTTTGATTTTTTTTAATGGTAAACTGTCAAAACTTAAATGACAGATTCATATGAGATACATACACATTCAATTTTGGTTAATTTTCTTTAACACATTAACTTCTCTTATGTCCGTATCTCCCAACATGAAAATTCTCCGATAAAGCTTTAATCATGGTTAACACAAATCGGGGTTTGAAATGGGTCTTTACAAATAAAGTTTCAATATAAAACATCACATATTAAACACCGCTTATCTCAGAATTTTTGCTTTATGAGCATTAAAAGCATAGCTAAGGAAAGCTTGTTCAGTCATGAAAGTTTTATATTAATTAATTTCAAATTTTGTTTAGGTGCGGAGACATTGATAATATGGATGTAAAACTGGACCACCTTAAAGACCTAAATAAAGAGAGTAACACTCAAGGCTGATGAAATATCAATTGGATCTAAAGAGGAAAACAATACTTTGGATGAAGAACTTGAAAAAGGGGATAATCCTCTGATCATTTAAGTAGATACTAGTGTTTTTTTACATATCTAGTTGACATTTCTAAATAATGAGTAGGTACACTACCCAAATAAATACTTGCAGAGCTACAATATTCATCCCAGGGCCGGCTCACAATGGGGGCTATCATCCTCTTAGTGCAGAATATTGGAGCCATGTTAGTATTTAGGTATTTGTGTAAGTACCTATACTGTACATACTAAAAAAGCTTCGTAATATTTTTTCAAATTTAAAAAAATATATTCTTCATTTTTGTTTAGGTTAGTTTTATAATTAGATAGATTAAGAAAAAAAAGTTTTTTCTTTCTGCTAGTTTAATCATTAAATTGTTCTCACTATTAGTTGTGTTCTGTACTTTTAAAGAAGCTACAATCTAAGTACCTACTTTGTGTTTTGTATTACGTTTTGTACTCTTTTTTATATTTTTTAAAAGTTTGACACAAATACAATAGCAATAGTTTCTAGTTTTACTTAAAAATAAAGAAATCATAGTTTTTTTTTAACTATTCAAGGATTCCTAAGTAAGGGCCCATTTACTCAAGTTTTAATGGCTAATTTATAAATTTCTATTTCTGTCTCTTTCCCTTCAAAAAGTAGAAAGAGAAAAAATTACGCGTTGAGGATTAGCCACTAAAACTTAAGTAAATAGGTCTTATGAAACAAATAAAATTTACAACGTAAAATAAAAAAAGTGAGGTTGTGTATTGTGTTGATGACAGAACAATCAGAAATAGTTGGTGCAGACCTATTTCCGTGCTCTTACCACATAACGACCAAAAAACGTAAGTTTGACGAATAATTACGTAGGATGTGCGACGTGTAACCTTTAACGTTTTGTGGTCGTTATTTTGACACCAAAATAATCACGAAAACTCATTAGTCATACAAAAACGTTTACAAAACGTTGCAGTTTAACTCCAGGGTAAAATTAACGTTTAGGCGTCGGTAATTATTTCGTTAACGAAGGTCGTCTCGAAAATAACCAATTTCTCCACCAAATACAACGTTAATATTGGTTAAGATTTTAGTCATCACAACCAGTAGGTCATGCAATTGTTACTTGGGAAATATTATTGATCTATCTTTTTATTCCTCTTTTTCTCAAAATATTAACATATTATTTAAAATTAACTAATCTTACTTACTTCGCAAATTTCACTATTTTTATTTTTATTTTCCAGTTTGGCATCTCTTTCCATTTTTCTTGCGTTTCTTTTTCCATTCAACAATGAAACAATACAAGGTCGTAGGCGCGAGTATGTTTACAGTTTCTTATACCGCAATATTAGATTTTTAAATTTCATATAAATAATCAGATTTAAAATTTGACGTACCTACGTTTTGGTAAACCCATGATGGTAATTTAAGTCTTAATATATTTTAGCATAATTTCAAGGTGTAACGTTTTTGTTTAACCGATTTTTTCGATGTTTTTCACATTTTTATACCATGATTTTGCCTACATTTAAAAGTTTTGTTTCCAAACTTTCGATTTATAGAATAAATCACTGACTTTTTTCAAGTTATCACTGTTCTTTAGCTCTTAAAAAGTACTGCCAAGAAACATTTTTCGCCTGTTAAAATGAAAAATGTTTAGAGAGAGAGGGCGGAATTTTAGAGACAGAAGAACAGATAATTTAGTGAAGTGCAAAAATATTCAAGGTTGCTGAAGAGAGACAGCAGGTTATAAAAAAGTATTTTTTCTGTCATCTTGAGGGCCGGTTTCTCAATAGCGTACCATTGGAAATAAATAATTTTGTCAAAGTTACATCTTTAAATACACCAATCTTTAAATTTACCAAAAAACGTGTCCTACTATAAGTGTATTTAAGCACATCTCAAAATCATTTAGGGTCATCATGGCTTTACCATAAATTAATTAAAAATGTAACTTTGACAAAATTATTTATTTCCAATGGTTGCCCAATCGAGTTGCTTACCTCTGGTAAAAACAATAACAATTGTCAAAAATTGTATACAGGGTCTCTAGTTAGGCCCGGATTCAATGTAATTTTGACCTAGGGAATTCTAGGGATTTTTCCACAAAAAAACTGGGAAGTTTCAGGGAACCCAATTGGCAATACTGCTTGTATTGTAGCCCGCTACAAATAAATGCAAACGGTTGTAAAAGGCTGTTCCGATTTTGACCAAATTGATAATGTAAATTTTATTAGAACGTTAGTTTGATGATTTACAACATTTTAGACGACTGCAGTTACAATAAAAATAAAAAAATAGTACATATAGTTTTTCCCATGATTCATTTTTGATTGAAATACTTTTATTTGTAGTCTTGACGACTGCTAACGAAAATCGAGCTTTTAGTTTATTTTAAACAGTGACCTTACAGCACTTTTTGCCTTTTAATTTTTGACGTTGATATTTTTTCATGTTTCCGAAATTATGTTTTTTTGAAAACTTAAGAAAACGGTCCAAGTTTTAGGTAGGAATAATAATAATTAGTCATCATCTAATTATTTTCAATGTCCTCCTATCTCTGTAAAGGACTGTACATTTTTTCAAAATTAATGACGTCGCAGTTGCAGCCTGGAAGCTTAGTCCAACGCTTCGGTTTTAGTTAGTTAGTTACTCAGAAAGTTTATCTCTTTTTGAGAAACAATTTAAAATTAAAAAAGATCCCAATATAGCCAGCCTAGAGCAACACCGTCTTAACTAAAAAGCCAGTTAACCTGTACCGTCTCAGTGCCCTTTAGCCTACTGTGGCTGCCATTTTTATAAACAAATTGACAGGTAAAGCATGGACTTTCTGTCAGTTAGGTGTCAATATGGCACCGATAGTAGTCCAAAGGATACTAAAAACAAAAATGAGTTAACTGGCTTTTTAGATGAGAATGGTGTTACCTAGAGTAACACCTTCTCAAGTAATGGCCAGCTTACCCCTTTTGGATTTAGTATCCTCTAGTGTACTAATATAGCAGTCATATTGGCGCTGTCAATTTGGCTATACAAATGGCGGCAACAGTAGGGCACTGAAGAAGTAGGAGTTAACTGGCTTTTTAGTTGAGAACGCTAACGTCTACAGCATAGAGAAAGACCTAAAGTGCCTATACTTACGAGTTTGTTCTCTTCCTGTACAATCAACGTCAATTGGATATTGGCAGGGATAACCATGTGGTCCAATTGCGGCATTGAACAGTAGTCCATCCGGACAAGTTTTTTCTTCTGCCACTCCGTTTTTGCATTCTATGTAACTATATAAAACAATCGATATCAAGAATTATAACATTTTAACACACAAACCATCAGAAAATTTTAAACTAAAGTTTTAAGAGACTTCTAGATGTATGTACTGTAATCAGGAGTCTTTAATAGTAATCTGCACCCACTGGAATAAAAAAACATTTAATTATTATTGGTGTTTGTTGTAGCCTTGTATGTTATATCAAAGAGTTAAACTTTTAAAAAAACGGGCTCGAGTCATTTAAATTTATAAAGGTAATAAAAGAAATGTAAACATAGAACAATAAAAACTTTAGACAAAAAGAATCAACAGGGAATAATAGGAATTACACTTCATTCCAAATTTAATCGCACCAGTTGACACTATCAATGACAGTTCCGTTTAGTTTCTGTGTTTAAATGGCTGCCGCCATATTGAATTTGGGCCGAACAATACGACCTATATAGAAGCCGTGGGATCAACCCGAAATAAAAACAATATGGCGCCGTCTTACGTTTCTGTTTGACATTCAGTCTGTTTGTTTACATCACGAAATCGCGTCTTCGAGAGACTTTTTAGGGAGTTTTTATTGAATATTTTTATATATAAACATTTCAAATGGTTTGAAAATGTTTGTTGTATGAATATTTACAGGTAATTTAGGGTCTTGACTCGAAATTCACGATAGTTAGTGCTTTTTTCATCTTCAGTGTTTTTAAGGTTATAGTGCATATTTTAGAGAAATGATACAGGATTTTAAGTGGTTTCCGGTTGTTTATAAGCGTATCATTTTGGGGATTAAAGTGTACTTAGTCCTATAATAGTTTGTGTTATAAGAATTTGTTCCAAAATCCACCAATTTTTGCAGGACTTGCAGTCCATTTATAGATCTTGTGAAGGTATAATTAAATTGTTTATGTATCTTTTAGCAATGCCAACTACATGCTCTGTGTCAAATTGCCAAAGCAATTACAAGGGCCAAGGTCCATCAAGTGATTCTGTTTTTCAATTTCAAAGAAATGAATGCATGCGATAAAATGAGAAAACTTTGTTCCTGCTAGTGTACAGGCGTAAGATACAGGTGAAAAATACACTGAAATTGGGGTACTGAAAGAGTGTAAGTGTGAAGTGCATTTTAAACCTGAAGAAGTTGAACGTTCAACCAAATAACACTGGCGATCTGTTGCAAGTTCTCTTATTAAAGCCTCGTTTAAAGGCCGGCAAGTTATTTTTGAGTTACATGTTTTTTATTATTAATTTTTTTTTCATGCAGAGTCCTTTTTACAAGTGGTAAACTAAGTAAATGTACTAAATAATGGTGCAAATCAAGTGATGGGTAAAAGCGATCAATATTTTTGGCATTTTTTTAAAAACTGCTGTGTACTTTTTGTCTGCGACAGGGGGGTACTGCATGTATAGAGAGATGGTACAGGGTATCGAAAAAAGTCAATTGTAAACCAAAGTAGGCGAATAATATACGTACTGCAGTAAAAAAATTGGTTAGTATCTAACTGTCAAAAATATTTTGAACTGTTTTTAATATAATATACGTACTGCAGTAAAAAAATTGGTTAGTATCTAACTGTCAAAAATATTTTGAACTGTTTTTAAAAAGGATTATTTTTTGTTATTAAAAAAAAAATATATATAAGAAGATATTATATATTTCATATAAAGTTAAAATAAAAACCCAAATTTAATTTTTTTTGCATTAGATACCCGGCTTTATTTATTTGCTTTTGCAGGTACTTACAAAAATGGTATTGTCCCAGGTATTTTCTTAAAAACTACTAAAACTAGAGAGGTAAGTAATAGCTTGTTGCAACTTAAAGGTCTTTAAAAAATCTTTCATATATTATGTGCCATCGAGTGTAATATCATATTACCTAAATTTCACACCACCTAGTTCGACAGTTGAGGGTAAAAAAATATTATTGATGTGTTCAAGATTAAAAAGAAGAAACTACGTTATACAAATATTCATTTTATTTTTTTACGAAAATAGATAATAGTGCTTTTGGAATTTTTCCAAGGATTAAAAATGCATATGTTTGTAATTTTTTTAATAAAATAAATTCCCTGTATAAAAGGTTTTTAAAAGACATTCAAACGAACTAGTTTAAGTAGATTGTCTGATCTGTATCATTTGCACCAAAATTATTAATGTTATCTCTAAAGAGTCGTCTAGCTTAAAAAAATGATAAATCCTATAATAAGTTAAGCAGATTAAAAAAAAAATAGTTTAGTGTTAATACTTGAATCTTCCACTTCAAACCATAAAGCCAGAATTTTAAATTCCCGCCTTTTGCCCATTTAAAGCTGTGTTGTGTAGGAACGTAAGTGGCGGCCATTTTAAATCCGATTCTTGGCCTTCTGTGAAGGCGGTATTAGGCCGAAGAATTTGGAATAAACAGTACCTGGCATATGAAGCAACATAAACAAATACACTAGGTATTTAAACGGTTTTTGTCCGTTACGTAGAGCTTTGACCCTCAAATTACTAAAAACGCTAAAAACTCTGATAGGTTTCTTGTGGGCTGGTCCTTACTGTACAGAAAAATAAAGAGGACTTACCCATCACATGTTCTAGTTGGAAAAGTACCATTTGGTTCTGGGCAACCACTTGACGTACCAAAGGATGCCTGCTGTACTTGTGCGGAATTTTGTGCAAATCTATTATCCCTGGTGTGGCCATAATAGTTTTGACAAAATACTAAAAGTTAAGAAATTACGCTAAACTAAAAAATAAATATAAATCAGTAGTAACAGAGACCGATACAAATTAATTTCCATCCTTGGTATAAATAACTTAAAGGAGACAAACATTTATTGTCATTTTTAATTTTGCTTGCGGCGTTTTGGAAAGAATTTTTTGATAACCAATTTAAAGAAAACCTAAAACCCGTAACATGGACTATCTCCTTTATAGTAGCCAGATTTCAGTTTATTATTATTGTACCGAGCTTACGAATTCATAAAGAATCAACTTAGCAATAAATTGTTTTCGCAAAACTATATGTAGCACAGGTGAAAAAGTTATTAATTTTTAAAATAAATGTTAAGTAACCGATTAGTGACTAGTCTCGATGTTGTTGGATCTGCTCAGAAAACTAGTTTTGCCTTAAAGGTTTTTGACTCATCTTTCCCAAATCATGGGCAAGTCACCCTCCCAGTATGGAGACTTCGAATTTTTTAAATATATTAAGGAAATATTGAAACAAAAAAACAAGAAAAGGGTGACACATCTCTAACAACACAAGTTTGTTCCAAGGACATTCCAGGAACGTTCCTAAGTAAGGTTTGAAACGTTAGCAAATGTAAAGTCCCCTGAACGTTGCTGAGGCTTTCCTTGTGACGTTATAACGACGAAATAACATTAAAAATATATCTTTGGGCTCTAAAAACCATGATCTATTACAATAAATACAAAAAAAGTGGGGTTCACTGGACCATTGCGGCTACAGGACTATTTACGTATATCAAAGTTTTGGCTAAACTTCCTTATATTCCTTATAATCATTCTGTTAATTCTTACCACATCCCAATTTGATTTTTTTCTTTATATAAAATACTATATGCCACAATTAAAAAGTATTACGATACCCTCCCCTTTGAACTTTCCGAACTGATCAGTCGCCAATTTAAATATAGCACGTTTGTGAAACGTTTTAGGAATGTTTCTCTTGAACGATCCCTTTAGAAATATTCCTGGAACGTTCTAAATAGAGCATGAATGTTCTCAACCAATGGGAACCTCATTGAAACGTTCCGGGAACGAGTGTGTTGTTAGGGAAAAATACGTGACCTGCTTTTATAAAATTTACATAACCAAAATCAGTAGACAACATTTTCTGCTTAATAACAAAATAACGTTGAAAAATCTGTCGGAGTTCATGTAGATATCAGATGATCCTTCTATAATATCCCTAATTTCCTATTATGCCTTATAGCCTTGTTAGTACAAACAACAATATTGGCCTTTTTCTATAACATTTAATGTATTGCATAAAATATGCTTTCATATGATACTTTACTTGATTCAAGTGGATAACATTAAAATGTCAAGTAAAAGGTAATAGCCATCCTACTAGTATAGATACCTATAATAAGAAGAATGTCAATATCAAAGAAATTAAAATAACTTAGGCCCACTTCATGTATACCCAAAAGGTAAATTTTCCGAATCAGTAACCAAATCCAATACGGACAAAAATACGAGACTTAAACAAACGACTGCACAGTGTTCCAAGCGGAAGTGGCGGCAATACATCACAGTGCCGAAGAAATACAAAGAGTAGAGGAAGAAAACTCTCATTCGTTAGTTATATATTCAGATAGTCAAGCTGCACTTAAAGCTTTAGACAACTGGGACAAACGAATAGTTCTAAATAGGATGGCAAGCACCAAAAGGGTGAAATTAGACTGAGTTCCAGGTCATCGGTGACACTCTGGAAACGAAAAAGCCGATGAATTAGCCAGACAAGATTCGGCAATAAATTTTACAGGGCCTGAACCATTTTGTGGGATCGCTAAGGCCAGAGCCAAGCAATCTATTAAACAGTGGCTTAACAAAAAGACGAACGGTCTGTGGGAGCAAACGCCTGGACAAAGACAGGCCAAACAGTTCATTAGAGAACCTTAATTGAAATTGACTGCAGAACTTCTTAGTAAGTAAAGGAAGCTTGTCAGACAAATAGTGGGGCTTCTAACAGGTCACTGCAAACTCAATAAGCACTTGTATGCAATGGGATTGGTAGAACCAGGGCTTTACTGGGGGACCTAGAATATCCGCGACCAGAAAGCTACAGGGTACACTAGAAAAACTTCTGGGTATGACAAGCACGGGGCTGCAACTTGTTTTGTGGTTCTAGCAAAGCAGGAAAGGAGAAAGGGGAACAACAATAGATCTGAGAAGTTCGAGGTGGATAGGTGTCTACACCACCCCATTCGAATCTAATCTAATCTAATGAAATCCAGGAAAAATGCCGGAGACTATTCATGGCAACATTTTAAAGCCGAGCTCCGATTGGTAATAAAAAAGAAGTCAAAACGTGATACGCAAATCAATAATAGACAATTAAAGTAAATATTCCAACGCATCCGTATCGGTATACGTAACGTGTTCGAAACAAAGTCAAAATACGCTACATTTTTGAATTGCTCATGCCATGTTTCGAACGATGCCTGCTTCTTTGACGGGTGTGATGACAGAATCTCGTGGCGTACGAAGGATGTACGTATCGTAAACGTACACAACGATTTCAATCAGTAGCCCTGTCATCGCACCATTCAAAAAAGCGGGTATCGTGCGAAAAATCGCAAAAAAAAGTCAAAAATGTAGCTTATATTGACTTTGTTTCGAACGCCTTACGTATACCGATACGGATGCGTTAAAATATTTACCTTAAGTATCTAATAGCGGTTTCGTTTATTGCTCTAAAACCAGTCCTCCTACTCCAATATTGGTCAAGTGGTGTAAAAATGAGACAGGTTATAAATCTTGCATTTTGCCGGTTTTTTGTTCTCAAATTTAAAATGTCAAAAAATAACTATTCTACAGAGGCTTTGATGATTAGTAATTCGCGGATGTTAAAGCCAGTCAAAATTAAAACCTGTGTCACATTTTTACTCTTCTTTTTGGGTAAAAATGAAACGGGGTGGTTAGGAAATATAAAACAATGCAATTTCATAAGGTATTTATATGTGAAGAATCTGGGGCATTATTAAGACAGGCCTATGAAATAATAAGGTAAACAATTTTACAAACTTCCCTAATTTTTAGCCCTTCCTAAAAATTTTACACAAAGAATGTCACTGAAAAAAAAAAAAGTAAATCAAATGTTTAACTAAATAAACTTCAAAGCAAAAATTTGATCTAAAAACCGCAAAATTACCTGTACTCTTAAAAAAAGCTCTTAAATTTACACCAGCACTACTAAATTTTTATGGAAACTCGGCAACCGCGGCCTATACTTCCAAAATTTGTGTGATTTGACGCAGGATTTTTTTGCGGTTTCTATTTTATTTTAATTTCTTTGATTAATATTATACAAATTAGTTTTGTTTTCATCAAAAAAGAGTTTGTTTGGCATGGCAGGTAACAACCCAGCAAAAACAAATCGTCGACATTGAATCGGGCCAATGTCGGCAACGTCGGCAGTGTGTCGGCATCGGTGACTGCACGCTGGTCCGATGTTGGACAGATTGCGATTTTCAGTTTTAGGTCAATAATCGGCAACCGACGGAGGTCCACATTACTACAGTTGACTTTATGCCGACACCACTTTAGGACCGACGATGGTCCGATTGAAATTTTGTTTAATTGGTCAAAAATCGGCAACTGACGATGGCCCGATTTACTAGAGGCGACTTTATGCCGACGCCCACTTTGTCTACTTTAGGGTCGACGAGGGTCCGATTAGAACTTTGTTTAATCGAAGGAGAATCGGAAACTGACGATGGTGATTTACTATAGTCGACATTATGCCAACGCAAACCTTATCTACTCTATCTGCTTTAGGACCGACGATGGCCTGATCAGATTTTTGTTCGATTGGTCGATAACCGGCAACAGACGTTGGTACGTCACATTAAAATTTTTAAACTGCTTAATAGTTTCTTCCTAGTATGTAGAGATGGCGCTAATGTCAATATGTTCCCTGTATAGTGGAAGATAATATTATATATATAAGGAGCAAAGATATTTAAAAACTAGAATGCGGACTTGACATAGATGGTGGTACTTCTCTACAAGAATCATCTTCTCCGCCACTTAAACCACTCCGACTGGTTAAGCACCCGCATTATCGAAACTTTGTAGTCTGCCAATGTCGGATCGTGTCAAGCAACCACCGATGGACCTTCGTCAATCACCGACGTGGGCCCGCTTTAAGAGGCCGATGTGGGGACTTATTATCCACCCATTATCGGACCTTTGTGGTTTTCCATTGTCGGGCCACTTTAAGCTACCACCTATGGACCTTCGTCAATCGCCGACGTTGGAACGCTTTAGAAAACCAACGTCGGACTTGAATAGTTTACCGATGTCGGGCCGAGACCAGCTTGCTTACGTTAGACCGACCAAATTAAGCAGCTATATGGGCGGATGGTCGGTACCATGTGGTTAAACCACATCGGACCTTAATCGTACGGCGACGGTATGCCGATGTCAGCAAAAAGTAAAATTTACCATTGGTCCGACGGCGGCTACAGTCTAACGTTGCGTCGGCAAACATACATTGGGCCTACATCGCATGACGGCAAATTCGGCAATCGACATCGGACCGACGAAGGCCCGAGGGAACCGTGTTGGCTGGGAAATTACCTTAATTAGTGATTTTTGTTGACGTCTGTCTGAATGTCTTATTAGTGCACGATTTCTTAAAAACATGTAAACCAAATTAAAGCAAATTTAGGACCAAATTATGTGATTCATTTTAGTAATGGAATTAAAACAAGATTCTCAGAATTACACTTAAAAAACACTGGGATAGTATCAACCCGATTTCCTATCCATATTCGTAAATGACTACTAGGAATATTGTCTTTATGATATTTCCCTTAAAACAATAACATCAAGTCATTCGATAAAAAATTAGTCAAAACTGTTACGTATGTACAAAGGGACTGTGGTTAAGATAATCTTGGTTGTCATTCACTAAAAAAATTAGTCAAAACTGTTATTGATATAAAGGGACTGTGGTTAATATAACTTGGTTGTCACTCAATAAAAAATTGGTAAAAACTGTTATTGATTTAAAGGGACTGTGGTTCAGATAATATTGGTTGTCATTCAGTGCGTCTATTCGTGAATCGAGAGAAAATTTGCTCCCAGGGAGACAAATTCTCTCGCTTCTATGCATCTCATTGGTCCAAATCTTCGGTTTAAATCGGTTTCTCTCACTTTTGCCCGGTATAGTTTAAATTAGGTGATAAGCCGCCAGTGTTTGACTTTTTGAGATGTTTAACAAAATATGAAAATATATTGTACTTATATATTATTATTAAGTAACGCATCAAAGTATCTATCGATATAATATATAAGTATACATAAAAAATATGTTGCGCGTGACGATAGAAGTCGTTTTAACGCGAATTTTATAATGAAACAAAAATGTTGTCCTCCAAACTACACACTATTGATTTTGTGTAATATTAATAATAAGTAGTAATGTCAGGGCCTTCAGGTGACCGGTCGTCTTAAATATAAAATTTTGCAATATGTGTTGCATATTAAAGGAATTAAAATTTTTCTGTTTACAATTCACAGCCTGATGATATTATCTAACCAGCCAAATATTAAAAATTTTAATTTTGTGAGCATGTTAGCCATAATAATTTATCAAAGTAGTTTCCTTATTCTTAGGTGAATGACATAATATTTTATTAGTAATATACATAGGAGCCTACAGAAAAAAATAGTGGCTTTTAGAGCTGCCGGCTAAGTCACTTTAGATTTTAGTTTTTATAAAACAAAAGTCCAAAAGTATCAAACAAGTCGTTTCCAGTCGATATCCTAAATTCGCGATTTTTTCGCACAATTTAATTTTAATCCCTATAATTTTATTTTACTCTCTCAATTTTATTTTAGTTCCAAGTGAATAAATAGTAAGTTATATACATAGGGACTAAAGTGGCACTTTTAGTCCCGAGGCGAAGCAATTCACTGAGAGATTAAACAGAGTTTTATTTCCGTGGTTTTTATACTATTTTATGCTCTTTACCACTGAAAGAAATAAAAATAATATAATCATGAAAATAATTAAATTATTCGTAGCGGTACACTATTTTCAAAATGTCAACTCTGCTGACTGATGGGTGGTTATCATATTGTTGTTGACATCGAAAATTGAGCCTTGAAAGCGTTGCTTTGGCGTTTGAGAAAAAATTCCAGTATGACGGTAACAAACTAAGTTGTCAAAAACTTCCATTCTTCCGTTTCTTATCGATTCAGTGGAAAAAATTGGATTCAATTTGAACATCGACAACTCCTCCCACAAAAATCTTGGAAAATATATGTGAAGAGTTGAGTGAGAGTTACTTTTAATCGCTGCAGCATTAAAAGTACTATTTTAGTCTCTCCAATGAAGGACTAAAAGTACATTTTAATTCCCCAAAGTGCACTAAATATACGAACGTTCGTAGATATAAAAGTACTACGAAAAAGTTTTGAGGCATTTTTCCGCATATATTTTAATTTTCTATAATGATATGTAAAATCCTTATAACAATGGGCATATTTACGTCGTTTGAAAAGCTTTTTTTTATTTCAACCTATAATTTACATTCAAAGCATAGATTTTTCAGATGTTTATAATTGGTAAAACAATTTATTAGTTATTTGATGTGTTATTTCCTTTTCTCAGTCGAAAAAAATCTAACGCTCCGTTTTTAGTTCTACCAGTGGCGCACTGAGGTTTGAGGTTTGACCCATCCAATTGGACTAAAAAAAAATTTTAAAAATTATAATTTAAAAAAATTTACCGCTAAAACTCCCCCATAACAAATTTCTGGGTGCGCCACTGGTCACTATGGAGATTTTCTTAACCGTAACAAATATGGTAAAATTTAAATTGGGACAAATTTACAACGCCCACCCTTACTGAAACCTTAATTTATTTGCCATATTCTTTACCTTTTACTTGATTCCTATGCGGGGAATAGAATTTGAAACATCCTGTATATATAAACCAAATAGGCAAGTAAAAAATAATAAGATAATGTAGTTAATAAATTTAATGCATAAAATTATAGCCTGAAATTTTCTAATTCAGATAAAAAGGAAATGACCATTTTGTAAAAAGTTGGGTGGTACCCACTTGTCCAATTTACATTTTGAAGCTTTTGCATAGCCAAAAGAATATAAGTTTTTCCTAATTACACCTTCCGGACGACGCGCGCGCCAAATAACCCACCCAATGTTCTGAGCCTGAATTTACCAGTATTTTTAAGTTGTTTTTATATATTTTATATATATAAATACCTATATAAATGCAAAACCACCTTAATAAAATGCCGGTAAAAACTCTTTGTTCTCAAAAAAAAATAACGATAAAAAATATGTCACTCACACCTCGAGTCTAAAAGCACAGTTAGCAAAACTATTATTTTCAAAACAAAAAATATATAAACTTTACAACACTTAATTTTTGAATGTCGATGGTCCTCCCATAAAAATAAAGTAGAATACAAAATCCCAAAAGTATGTATTTTTCTACGGTCGGCGAAACAACTTATTTAGTCAATGTTTTCTCCCATAAAAATCTTATATTATTTAAGTTTGATTTCTGACTTGCTTTTTGTATTCTGTAATTTTCTTCAGAATCAATTTGCTGTTTTTTAATATTGAACATTTGCAAAAATACTCATACTAAGTAACAAGCTTTTTTATCAGTGGAATAATATCTATTCCTATTTTATAGGTATTTTACAAGGTCTTAATTTGGTTAAAACAACTTACATTAGATATGATTACTGTTATAAGAAGAAATATACCATATTAAATTATTTATATACCAATCTGAGTTTTTGTTCAAGTTAATATTTTTGAGGAGACTGTTCGGTGGCCTGTTCTGAATAAAAACCCAATGGTTTCTTTGTGACTTCGATAAATTCTGGTATTCTGTATTTTAGGGCTATATTTTAGCTTCGCCTTTTTAATTTCTGCCGTAAAGTGTATAAATGGCATAGTGTTTCTAATACAGGGTGCCCTAAAAATCCGAGTCCACCCTAATATCTCCAGAAACAAAAGAGACACAGAAGTCAAATTTCACATAATTCGATGGTTTACAAAATAGTATCTTTTTGGATGCTAATTGTGCCGCCATGCATTAAAGGGGAGGAGCTAGGGCGGAGACAATACTTTTTTTAAATGAGATACCCTTTATGTTTTCTAAAATTTGAATAGATCTTTTCATTCTCTTTCCAAAAATACCTAATATGTTACCTTTTTCTTTAATGGTTTTTAAATAAATTGTCAAAAACTTTTAAATAAGAGCAATGATTTAGATAAAGAACCACCGAATATCGGTTTTCTTGTTTAACTCATTCATCTTACGGAGATGATTTTCCCATTTTATTTAAAATCCGTTAGAGAAAAAAGTAACAAATTAGGTGTTTTTGGAAACAGAAGGAAAAGCTCTATTTAAATTTTTAAAATATACAGGGTATCTCATTTAAAAAAAGTATCGTCACCGCCCTAGCTCCGCCTCCTTAATGACGGGTGCGGTGATTAGCATCCATGAACATAAACTTTTTTGTAATTTGTAATTGTAATTTAATTATCTGAAATGTTACTTCTCTGCCTCTTTTGGTTTTGGACATATTAGGATGATTCGATGTTTTGGGACACCCTGTATATTTTGGGTAGTTACATACTACATTTTTTTTTGGTTCTTTGGGTTTAATTTGTATTAATTGTTAGACCTAATCTGACTTTAGAAATAGATTTTTTTAAAGAACTTTATTATTTTGTTGACTGTACCAAAGCAATTATTAACATAAGATTAGTTAACGTGTTTTGAATTTTTCTAAAAACAAATTTCTAATCCGCTAGAGGCAATGTTCCATTTAAAGTATTACAGAATTATTTTTTGAGGATTGAAAAATGTTAAGAAATTAGATGAGCATTCTTCTTTTCCACAAGAGGGTCTTGAAAAAAAAGTTGTATGCAAATAGACATTTTTCTGATGGTACGTTCACAACAATTTTATGCCAAATATTTTGATTGCTAAACATGTTAGTTGCCGTATTTTTGGATTTTTCTAAAATTTCCAACCCGCTAGGGGCAATGTTCCATTTGAAATCCGACACAAAAAAATGAAAAAATACAGAAAAAAATTTTGAGATATTTATATTTCAAAAAATATAACATATATTATTTCGATATAGCATATGCAGTTCTAACTGATGAATTTGGCATCCATACACTTCACCAGAGCGTAAAATAGCCGAAGCCAGATTTTCATACAAACTAGTTTGGTATAAGATAGATTGTCCCTATCTCCTTAGTCATTTGAAATTTAGCGTACCCACCTATCTTACACGAAACGATATTACTTTTGAGCTCCCCAGAGCTAGTACAAATTTAGGTCAAAACAGTCTAATTTATAGAATGTCCAGTTTAATAAATACAGAATTAAGGGATATTGATATATTCCAAATAAGTTTTCAAAGCTTTGCGCAAAAATTTCAAATAAAATTTAATATATTCAGTTTTGTGTTTGTTGTTTGGCGTTAGATACCTAGTAGAATAAAAAGTGTTTATCTTTTTTTTTAACTAATGTAGGACTTTATAAGCATCTAATAGCTGTAATTTTTTATATAATTGTAATCTGTTATTGGGCGCAAGCCTGTTGATTACTTAATAAATAAAATAAAATAAAATAATATAGAGACGGGGACAGTTACCCGAACAGGAAGAATGAAATCATGGGTTAATCAAAAATTTTAAAAAAATTGTTATTTTAAAAAATGATGAATGGGCTCGTCGGACCAAAATTTTGTAAACTATTATATATTAGACCTATATCTTGTTTCGTCATAAAAATTCTGGAGGGTAAAAAAGACACCGCACGCCTATCAGTGAAGCAACCAATACTCAGGTTTGCGATCACCACTTGCATGACTTTCCTTTGGTATTTAGTACGCCTCTAACCACGGTGCTGTGTGGAGCGTAGTCAATGAAACCGAAATTTGGTCAATAAATACCCAAATTTTTATAACGTAATTTTCTTATTTTTTGTCACTGATAAATAAGAGCGTTTTATTGTCAACTGCTCAGATTTATCAGTGACGACGTGTTACAATGAAAATAATAAGGAGAAACAAAATAAAAGCAAGTTCTCAAAATAAAATAATACATTCTAAAAACCAAAAAGATTCTCCCAGTCAAAAAAAAATTAAAGCAAATGTTCGAAAAGTCCTCCTTGCTCGGCTAGACAATATCCGAGCCTACTATAAAAACCCCTTCTAACGTTTCCAAGCATGTTAGGGGTGATAATTTGAAAAGCTTCTTCAAAAACAGATAGAAGTCATTAGGAGCAAGATCGGGAGATCGAGCTGGCCATAAAATAGTTCCCCGTGTACTTATAACCCGATTAGGAAATACATTATCAAGATATTCCCTAACAAGGCCAACATTCTGAGCGGAACAACCATCTTGTTGAAACCATGTTTCACCAAATCTTACACCTAACAACTGCCTAGCAGTTGGAATAATGTGCTGCTGCAGTAGATCCAAGTATCTAGGACCATTCAAATTGCAATTGCCGTTAATAAAAAATGGACCAATTACGTGTTCCCCTATAATACCCCCCCCCCCAAACATTTAGTTTTTGGGGATATTGTGTTCTTACATCAAAATACACATGCAAATTTTCCCTCGACCAATATCGAACGTGTGTTGGGTTATGATTATTTGACCATTTGACCATTTGCACTTTTTCGGCAACTTCGTAGACATCCATTTTTGGTTTTAAAAATGTATTATTTCAATTAAGAACTTATCCATCTGTTTCTCGAGCAAGGCAGAAATAAAACAAAATAATAAAAACAAAATGAATTTCCAAAAGATAACACTGCAGCGTGCTTCGAATCCACCTCGGTCGTACGGCACGGAGAGTAAATTGGACTTGATTCCCCCTATGTTCGCAGTAGCTTGAAGCGGTCTGTATGTACAGGTGGGTATACCAACGAAACATAAGCGCTTTTGAGTATTTGAAGCACTATTTCGAAAAAAAACATCGAAGACGTCAATTTCGAATTTTCATAGGACACGCCCCTTTCAATGGGTGAGTTTCACCACCAGAATTTCAATAGAGAAAGTAGGTCAACTGATATTTCGACGCTCTTTCAAATGTCTCTACAAATGTGTTAAAGTTTTAAAAATCTAGCACTTAGTTTTCGAGAAAATCACTTTCAATATCAATGTGTTAAGAAAATGTTTTTTTATACCTTCATCAAAAACATGATTTTAGTAACCGTCTGGAGATAACTAAAGCATGGCTTTTTGGGTTAGGAAAGCAAAAAACTTTTTTTTTATACCTTCGTCAAAAACATGATTTTAGTAACTGTCTGCAGATAACTAAAGCATGGCTTTTTTGGTTACCGATGCAAAAAAAGATTTCTGTCTGTTTTTACCCAAAGTTAAAGAGAACTAGCGGAAAATAGTAATATTGAAAAAATCTAATCATCGTCAAAATATCAAATTGTCAAAGAATAAAATGTCGCAACAATGAACATCACCGAGTAAAAAGACACATCGCTATGGAAACGATTGTTATTTCACTTACCAGCCATCTTGATTTATAGTGTGAAGATGGAGTGTTGCGAAAAGTTCTGTTCGTTCGAGATTTCTAACAGTATTTTCCTGTTTTTCTTGGATTTTATGATAAAGGTATTAAAAAAAATAGTATTAGCAACTCGCGGCTAAACTGCGCTTTTTTTTACTCGCGTTTTTAAATACCCCGCTGGGCTCGTTATTTAAACGAACGCTTGTAAAAAAAGCACTATTTTAGCCACTAGTTGTTAAATCTACTATTTTTTATCACGGGTGCAAAAAAAAATTTCTGTCTGTTTTTTAGCGAAAATTAAAAAGAAATAGCGGAAAATTTCTGCCAGTTTTCACCAAGTATTTACGAAAAAATCACTTAAACACATCATCAAACTATCAAAGATTAAAAAGTCGCAACAATGAACACAGAGTAAATAGGCCCATCGGATGGAAAACCTATTTCATTAACCAGCCGCCTTGATTTATAGTGTAATGATGGTGTGTTGCGAGAAGTGCTCTTCGTTCGAGATTTTTAAAAGTATTTCCCGGTTTTTTTTTGTATTTTTTGGTAAAGGTATTAAAAAAAATAGTGTTACCAACTCGCGACTAAACCATGCTCTTTTTTAGTCGCGTTTTTAAATACTTCGCTGCGCTCGTTATTTAAACCAACGCTTGTAAAAAAATCAATATTTTAGCCACTTGTAAAAACTACTATTAATGAATGCAAAGAACAATTTTTTCATTGGTCCATGCAACTTTGAAAGTGATTATTTCGAAATCTAATTACGGAATTTTTAAAATTTTAGCATCTTTGTAAAGGAATTTTGCCGCAGCTTAGCCCTTACCTAGGTATATGTAATTATTATTTTTTTAAATTTTCCTTACCGTTGACAATCAAAGCCGCTAACACCGAGCAAACTGTTAAACGCATCATTTTTACAACACTTTGAGCAACAAAATAAACTAACACTGAAGGCAGTTATATAATTAATGAATGAAGATGAATCTTTGACCAACAGTACAACAAAACCCATTACCTTTTTATTACTCAAGGTCTTTTTTCTACCGATCATCAAAAAGTCTGAGTATAGGTCCGTTGCATAATTTTCTTTTCAGACTGATTTATTTTGTAATAATAAGACAGCATTTAGCAGATTTTTAATAAATTAATATCACCCAATAAATTATTGGACAATAGAAGAATTAAAATTAAACCAAAACTTAATAAAAATTCAAACAGTCACCTGATTAGCAACAAAACCTTTAGAGCATCTGAATGTTGATTCTAAAGGAACATTACCTCCTAATAGTATATAGTAACACTATTATACCGTCCTAAAAACGAGGCTATAAATAGATAAATAAACTTTTTTTGTTAGTTCGCCGATCAGTAATTTTTTTATTCGATTTCAGAGAGCTCGAATTTAGTCCCGCTTTATTTAAAAAAAAATACTTTTTTTTGTAAACCGCGGTTTTTATCTTTATTTGTTTTAGAAACCGTATGTTTGGTGCACAAAAAATATGAAGGTTCACTTAATTTAAATCGAACAACAAGACAGTGCAGAAACTTACCCCTGCCCATTCAAGAATTCACTTATTTATAAAAGCAAAAAAATATATAACCACTCACCACTTTTGCTAAAAAATCAAAAAAATCTAAAACTTTTTCTTAAATCAGTTGGAGAAAAAAGCATATTATGACGTGGATGAATATTTCAATGATAATGCTTTGTAATTCAATGTATGTTTCTCGTCCACTTTGTTTCAATTAATTGAATTAATAATTTGTAATCTTGTTTTATATTCTATTTATTTTACTAGTTTGTGGTACTGTCAAAGTGTACTATTTTATTAATTTTTTTAAATTTTTCAGTCAGAATTTATGTTTAAAATTTTATTCGCTTTTTAATTTTAACCAATTTTTATAAATTGTTGTATAAAAACTATGTAACTCTATGTCAAAATTTATGTTTAAAAGAAATCAATCAATGTATATAAGTTTTAATTTGTTTACTTAATTTAAGGAAAACTATGTAACTCTATAATTTTAACTTAGGTTTTTGCTTTGTCTACAAGATTGTAAATTTTATTTTATAATCTTATGTGATAATAAAGAGTATTCAATTCAATTCAATATACCTTCATCAAAAACATGATTTTAGTAACTGTCTGCAGATACTAAAGCATGACTTTTTTGGTTACCGATGCAAAACCACGGGTGCAAAAAAGATTTCTGTCCGTTTTTTACCCAAAATTAAAGAGAAATTGCCGAAAATAGTAATATAGAAAAAATCTAATTATTCTTGCCTAAAAACTAAGCCATTTCCACCAGTTTTCGCCAAGTATTTACGAAAAAATTATTTAAAAACATCCTCAAAATATCAAACTGTCAAAGATTAAAATGTCGCAACAATGAACGTCACCGAGTAAAAAGGCACATAGCTATGGAAACCATTGTTATTTCATTTACCAGCCGCCTTGATTTACAGTGGAAAGATGATGTGTTGCGAGAAGTGCTTTTCGTTCGAGATTTTTAAACGTAGTTTTAACAACTACTGGCTAAAATAGTTCTTTCTTTACAAGCGTTGGCTTAAATAACGAGCGCAGCGATGTATTTAAAAAGCACAGTTTAGCGGCGAGTTGTTAACACTATTTTTTTTAACACCTTTATCAAGAAATCCAAGAAAAACAGAAAAATACTTACTACCAAGGCGGCTGGTAAATGAAATAACTATAGTTTCCATAGCGATTTTCCTTTTTACTCAGTGACATTCATTCTGGCGACATTTAAATTTTTGACAGTTTGATATTTTGATGATGTTTTTAAATGATTTTTTTTCTAAATACTTGGTAAAAACTGGCGGAAATTGCTTAATTTTTAGGCAAGAATACTTAGATTTTTTCAATATTACTTTTTCCGCTATTTCTCTTTAATTTTGGGTAAAAACGGACAGAAATCTTTTTTTGCACCCGTGATAAAAAAAAAAAGTTTTTTTGCATCCGTAACCATAAAAGCCATGCTTTAATGATCTACTGACAGTTACCAAAATTATGTTTTTGATGACGGTATAAAAAAGTTTTTTTTTTGTGTTTCCTGATAAAGGTATTAAAAAAAATAGTGTTCACAACTCGCGGATAAACTGCGCTTTTTTTACTCGCGTTTTTAAGTACCTCGCTGAGCTCGTTATTTAAACCTACGCTTGTAAAAAAAAGCACTATTTTAGCCACTAGTTGTGAAAACTACTATATCCACCACTTTCGCGACAAAAATAAAAAAACCATGACACAAGAGGTATATGAAGAAAGCCTAAATTGTTTATCAGAAAAGCTTTTAAGGCCTTTAATCAAACGACATAGACACCAAAATCCAATTTCTGGAATTTTTGTCTGTCTGTACTGAACGGATTTCGACGGAAATAAAACTCGATTCCTGCGAGTCTATTCTTGAATCGAGAGAAAATTTCCTCCCAGGGAGTGAAATTATCTCGGTACTATGCATCTCATTGGTCCAAATCTTCGGTTTAAATCGGTTTCTCTTACTTTTGCCCGATATTGATCGAAAGTAAACTGAGAGAAACCGATTTAACCGAAGATTTTGACCAATGAGATGCATAGTAGCGGGAAAATTCTCTCGATTCAAAAATAGACCCCTGAGGACAAATTTTATTTAAAACCTCAGAAAATCTAGTATAGAGATATTCCGATCTCCGAAGATTTTCACTTGTTAATCCAGAAAAAAATTTCCAGTTATATGCATCCGGGCGAATGTGATATATTTGCTACCTTATAATTTATGTTGTCAGTTATCATTCCAGGTGTCTTTAGTTTTAAACATTGTCATTCATTTATATAGATAATGTTTTTCTTGATTAAATCCTTTTTATCTAAAGGTTTATCTATTACAGCGTCCTAAAAAGGAGGCTATAAATAGACATTTTTTGTTACTTAACCGCGATCAGTAATTTTTTTATTCATTTTAGGAGAGCTCAAATTTGATCCCGTTTTATTAAAAATCATACTTCCCCCACCACTTTCGCGACAAAAATGAAAAAAAACACACAAGAGGTGTATGAGGAAAGCCTAAATTATTTACCAGAAAAGCTTTTAAGGCCTTTAACCAAACGAAACAGACACCAACATCCAATTTCTGGAATTTTTGTCTGTCTGTCTGTTTGTTCCAGTATCACGCAAAAACTACTGAACGGATTTCGATGGAAACAAAACTCTATTTCTGAGGAGGACATAGGATTTATTTCATTAAAATCGGTTTACGGGAACAAGAGCAATGATTATTTAAGGCAACGGGAAACCACCGCAGGTACAGCGGGTATTCGACTGTATGGATGGGTTTAAGGGGTGGGAGAGGGGGGAGGAAGTGGGTAATAGCTTGTACCAAGTAAAACTATTAATATTTTAAATAAATTTTATTATAGGTCAGAATAAGATTTTCGGATAAACTGTAGAAAACATTACATACCCTTCTATTAGTAATTAATATTTAGCTACATCACGAGATTAAAAGGTCATTGTTTAAGGCACAATTAATAAACATAAAAACAAGAAAAAAAATTAAAAATGATTGATTGAACTATTTCGAACACTAGGCACTACCAAAGGACCAAACACTCCATAGTTGAATTTTTCTTGTCCTATCTTTATTTAATAAGTTTCTAATCATCCTCTACAAAAACGAAAACTGCATATTTTCCAAATAAATATAAATAGAATTTTAGGATAACAATTCAAACCCAAAAAGTATTAAAAATGAGATTGTCGCTGAAAGGGGTTGCAAAAAATTAAGTAAGGGTGAGCGGGGTAAGATGACGAAAGGATCAAGGAAACTCCACCATTAAAACTCTTTAAAGGCTGCCAGTAGGAATATTTATAGTGTAGTGGCTCATAACCTATAAACACAGTACTCGCTTCTGAAATAAGTGCCGAAAAAATAAGTTTGTTCGATAAAAATAATCTCTTCGTTAGTAATTAGGCTACCGTTTATTATGTTCTTAATGTAATAAAATGTTAATTATTTGATAAACTACTATCTAACATAAAAACAAGAATATATAAATAAATAATGATCATTGTCTCCAAAATTAGCTTAAAATTATTCAAAACTATATGGAGAAACTAGTTTTTGTGGTTTTTTAAAGATTAGAGTTTTGTTATTTTTTTAATAATATTTTGTTAACCACGTTCACCTAACAATTAAAGGAATTATTTTAGTATTTATTTCTTAATATCGTCATCTTGCCCCGCTCTCCCCTACTTGGTTTTTAACGACGGGGCTTTTTGTTTATTTGTCTATTTTTTTATACAATAGATAGTTTTTGGTCGTGTCCAAAACATCCGACGACTAACGCTATTTGACACTGTTGACATTTGAACGGTATACCGGGTATCCCAAGGTGAGTAACCTATTAGAATATTTTGGAAACTATACAATGGAAACTTTTCTTATTTTAAATTGAACAGCCTGTATATTTTTGCATTTTTGGATTCTACAAAATATTTTAGGTACATTTTACGTATAATGTTCTATACCTATGTTCAACTGTTTTGAAAGTCAGGTGAAAATTGACATTTTTTAACTTTGACAGCTCGTAACATCGAAACGGTTAAGGTAGAGCAAAGCGATTGTTACATTTCCTGGTTGGTTTTTCACAAGCTATCGTTTTGTCCACTTATCTCCACATAAAACTAATAATTACCATTTTATTAAACACTCCTCTGAAGTCACAGCATCTTAAATTTAGAAGAAGTTAGCCGCCTGTTTCATTTTTTAAATGTTTATAGTACGGCATGGTCTTCCTATAAGTGACAATGTCACAGACTTCTAACAACATCATGTTTTGCATGTCAGGGTCATCCAAAATTAAAAAAATGTCGCCGCACCTTTCCGAATTTGATAAAGCTCAAATCTTAGCAAAACTAGACGGTGGTTGGTCTATTCGGCAAGTAGTTGTTCATTATCGGAAAAACAAGTCCTCGATAGTAAAAAACCGATTTTAAGCGGAGGAAACTATCCACCGAAAGGAAGGCACCGTTTTGACGAAAGTTACTAGCCAAGAAGCAATCAATTTTCTGGAAAATTATCCGCTTGCCAAAGCGAAAGAAGTCAAAATTGAATCAAATTTTTCAGGATCCATAACAACATTAGGCAGGAGGATTAAACGTTCGAGGCTAAGGAGTCGCATTGCAGCAAAAAAAATTAAACTAAGTGAGGAAAAGAAGCAGTCTCGATTAATTTTTGCGTTGAATTATTGTCTGAGGGACGAAGAATTTTGGCAGCAGGTTTATCGACCGCCAAGAACCCAATACGAAGAAAGATATAATGCTGGAAACGAAGACCGGGCGGGAAGATTTTCGGTAAATGTTTGGAGCTGGATATCGGCTTAAGGATAGAGCAAAGCGCTTTTTACATTCCTATCTTGGTTTTTCACAAGCTATCGTTTTGTACTATTTTTAACCCTGGGTTTAGATATAAAACGATAGCTTGTGAAAAACCAAGACAGGAATGTAAAAACCGTTTTGCTCTATCCTTAACGTTTTGATGTTACAGGCGGTCAAAGTTAAAAAATCTCAATTTTCACCTATCATATAGTGTATAGAACATTATATAAAGTTGTTGGCAAGCTTTCCTGCAAATGGCAACACTGCAAATATGAGAGTATTTTATAAAGTTAGTTTACATGGACTTATTACTTACTTACTTATTACTTGGGACACCCGGTATATGGTTAAGGAATGCCGTGAAATGCCGCAAACGTACGGACGGTAAACATTAGAATTGCGACGAACAAAGAATGCGCATTTTTGTTTTAGCGATCTTGTATTAAATTCTTTGCCATTTCGAACAGAATGGCCCTACGCTCAGTACCCAAGATACATCCAAGCGTGTTTTTTGTTTGAGAATTCTTTCATGAATTTTTCCTGCTTTAAAATGCATTTAGTTAAAAGCAGTAAACTTGAGTAGTTGTAATCCCCTACTTTCATCTCTCGGGACTTAATTAAGAATATACAGGGTGGATTCTTTAAACGGAACGGTACTTCTAGCGGGTTAGAATATTACAAAAAATACAAAGACACATTTTGTTTACGAGGTATGACAAAAAATATATATTTAAATGGGACACCACCATGAGAATACCACACACTAACCAAAGCAACAAAATCAGTCGCGACGTGGTGGCCGTCTCCACGCCCTGTCCCTTATAGGGTTGTGGCGTCATATCACGGCGACGGTTTTATTACTACTATACCTCGAGGTATTCACCGTTTTTGGGAATGCATTGGGACGGTTATACAACTACATCGCGACGGTAAAGATTACTCTTGATATAGGAATTATGTCGTCGCGGGTAGTAAACGGGCACGTTATCCCGACGTCCTGTTTACCACATAAAGTAGTATTTCTGACTTTTTAGGGTTTTTATAGATTTTCTCTTTCTCGCATTATTAATTGAAAATATGTTTTTCTGAACTATATCAGGACACGCCCCATAAAATATGTGAAGAAATGACAGAAGACAAAAATATTATCTATATCATAACCTATAGCTAATAATTACCATTTTATTAAACACTCCTCTGAAGTCACAGCATCTTAAATTTATAAACGCATAGCACTTTACTGATTAAAAATGCTGATTTTTTGATAAAAAAACCGCGCGCCCCCCAGTTTTGACCTAGTTTTATCTAAAATGTCGATAAAAATCGGAATTAGTTGAGGTTAGGATTTCCAAATTAAATGTATTTGCAGTTTTAATATGTTTTATTAATTGAATATTAATATTTTTACTTTTATTGATACATGCAACTACTAATCAATGATTTAATGAGGTATTTTTAAATTTTGATTTGAATTCCATGTTTAGTAGAAGTAAATAGCATGGCGGCGTCGCGCATTCAGTTGACGGTGCATTAATTTATAATGTCAATAAAGTAGCGATAACTCGTAGGTAACATTTTTACACTATATGCACATTTATTTCTTACTGCGTGGTAGATAGGCGACCGTGTAGACTCCATAACTTTGTAGTTTTGTATTGAGTAGGGGCTACTGAATTGCAACCAAATTAATATCAGTAGAGTCGTTACCTCGTAAAAATAATATTAAAGAAATTAAATGTGACAACTATGAAGTAAGCCTCGCACTGTAAAGTTTTTTCGTGGTTCTAGTAATGGTATATAGTTATATAGTGGAATATATTACTTTCGCGTATAACTTTATATTTTTACGACAGTGTGGTAATTTTTTAACAGTAATAGTGACGACTCTAAGTGAAAATAATGAAATTTTTTCTATAAATAGTTTTTTGTAGGAACTATTACTACGCTTTAACCCTTTTTCGGTGGCAATGACAACGGCACCAGTGAAATTGACTATAATTGCTGCTTGGCAATACTCTATCTCTATGGTTTCCAAGATAGAGGCATTTAAACTTGCATGGAATTGTTGTCTATGCCCTGTTTTACGGGGGATATTTGAATGAATATCGAAATTTTCCATACAGATTTAGATAAAAATATCTTGATTATCGTAAAAGATAGGTCCTACTGTGTAGTATTGCTGAAGGGAGAATTATTTGCAGATTTCAAAAATTGCAAAATATACAGGGTGTCCTATTTAAAAAAATATATTTTTTTACCATACCTCGTAAACAAAATAACATAAAAAAATCCCAGATAGCACGATTAAATTAAATTAAAAATCTCAGTTGACGTGTTTTTGGATTTTTTTTATTCAACCAAATTCTAATCCGCTAGAAGCACCGTTCCGTTTAAAGAATACACGTTGTATATATGGGTAATTCCTTGGTCAGATTTGCAACTCAATTTTTCATTTCTTCGAAAAAAATTTCTCGCACTCTTTATTGAAAAATAATCGACACGTATTCTTTTTCAAAATAATTTTTTTTTTTCAAGGTATAATTTTTTGAACTTTCGAAGTTTAGAAAATTGAACATTTGTCAATCACTGATAACTCGTAAACTATTTTTGTGTGTTATATTTAACTCATGTATATTTAACTCATGTATTCTGCAATTGGGATAAACAAATTGAATGTTTTTTACTTCGACCCATTTTTTTTTGTTATTTTTTGTAGAATCATGTTGGGAAGATTGTGTAAAAATTTCAGAGTGTATCTCAACATACTTTACGAGATATTTTAATTATACAAGGCCCATCACAGGCCGTCTACTATAAAGTTGTTTCGCTCCGCGCAGCGCGCGGCTGAAATACTCAGGCTAATCCTCCTTGGATATTTACCATATAATTAACTATGGGTATGAGATACTATAACGGCCCTGCCCTTGCATTTTTTGAAAAAAAAAGCCGTAGCGATAATAACTCTCCTGATCAAGTTAGCCTGGAAAAAATGCAGAACCAAAAACTCCTCTGGACTCGAGCAGGCTGCGGCAGATTTTTCGCTTTTGACCTTGCCCAGGGCCACCCCTGATTTTTTGGAACCAGAGGATAAGTTATGCATTCCTTGCAGGATAAAGATTGGAAAAATGAGTGCCAGTGATATTCGTGAGTACATGTTCAGTGTCCGTCGCTATTGCTTTTCGTTCATTATTTTTCATCCACACGTTCGTTATATTGCCACGGATCACCCTATTCGGTCTTCTGTGATATTGCGTCTAGAGGCGTTTTTCACTTTTAAATTGTATAAAAAAATTTAAAGTTTGACACATTTATTTTCTCGCGTTGCAACGGTGATGTCATATTTAAACTGGTTAAAAATATTTCGAAACGGAATCCATTCCCGTTTCAAAACTGACGCGTGCGAAGAAGTTACGTCAAAAATTTCCCTTCGTAAATTTTGTTCCTTTTTTTCTAAAGACTGTTTATACTTTTTTAGATTAGAATGGGAACTCAAAAATACATGGTGTTTTTCCAGTCGAAAATTGCAAACTCAAAGTGAACACTTATTTTTTCTGTCCGGATTTTAAAATAGTGAGTCAGATTCAAAACGAGCATACGATTTGAAAAAATAACTATGACAAAAATTTTTTTACGAACACTCGATATACGCAGCATGACTTCTGTAAATTTCGTTAATATGCGGGCAGGTTATGTAAATAACAATAAATAACATTAAGAAGATGATTAATGGATCAATTTAAAAAAAAAAACTAGTGTGAAACCCGGATTGCAAAAGTAATATGGAATAATCCAGTCATAACGTATCTGTGAACTCTTGAGCTCAGGCGCGCGCTGCCGGACAAAATACGGGATGAGAAGAAACTGCACTGAGAAAAGCTATGTAAAGAGTGGGACAAAGATTTATGGAGACAAGGCTACCAGATAGTCAAAAAACAATTTAAAAATACTGATCCACTATTTATAATAATGGGAGAGCTAAAAGCAGCCACAGAAAAAATCAAACCAGACAAGGCACCACGACCTCCTTACCATCAGAGGTAATCAAAGAACTAGACCAAATAGCACCGGACATGATATTGCAGACTATGAACATTTTGCGTAAAAAACAGGAGTTCCCATGCAGGTGAAAAATAGCAAACTTGGTCCTTATACACAAAAACGGAACCATGCGATGCTGCAAACGCATATAGGCTACTCTGTCTAATTAACACGATTGCTAAAACATATGAACACTTGATAAAAAACAGATGGAGACAAATGGAGGTTTGTCCCCCCTACAATACGGTTTAGAAAACGCAAATCTACTATGGACGCAGTAAAAATGGTGTTAAAAATAGCAAACGGAACAAATCCTAACAAGAATAGAAGTGAGTGGGTAGTGCTAATAGCGCTGGATGTTAGAAATGCTTTTAACTCTGCTTCATGGCTAAAAATAGTAGAAAGAATAATAGACACTCGTATACCCCAATATCTTATAAATACCGTAATTAGCTACTTTAAAGGATACATACTTAACGAATAAAATAAAGTTCAGGCATCCCCCAAAGATCGGTATTAGGGCCTATACTCTGAAGTATATACTATAACCCCATACTTAGACTAAAACTCTCTAGGGGCGTGGGCATAGTAGGATACGCGGATGATCTAATGGTAATAATCAGGGCTGACACAGCGATACATCTTATGCAAAGAGCAAACGACGCAACAAGACTTATTAACGAATGGATGACAAACAACTACCTAGAATTAGCACCAGAAAAAACCGAAGCCGTTATACTAAGCGGAAAAAGAGACCGACAAAAAATTGAGTTTTCACTAAATAGAGCCCTCATAAAACCGAAAAAGAGCGTACGATATCTGGGAATCCACATCGGTGAAAACCAGAAATAAAAAGGCAACTAAAAGGCTCGCTGAACTACAAAGACTTATGCCCAACATAAACGGGCCCAGTACTAGCTCAGTACGTTACTATACAGTGTAATCCATTTAATCGTGACATATGGTGCAGTGATATGGATTCCAGTAGTGCGCACAAAGTACAAAAACATGCTGATAAGAATGCAACGGAAAGCCTTACTAAGAGCAGCCTGTGGCTACCGAACGATATCAACAGAAGCTATTCAGGTTATAACAGGAATCCCGCCCATAGACCTAATTGTCGAAGAAATTGTATATGAAGATAAAAATGGACACAGTGAAGAAAACAAAGAAGCTGCAAAAGTGGAAACACTGGAATCCTGGCAAGCAAGATGGGATCGAAATACCGAAAAAGGACAATGGACAAAAAGAATTATTATCGACATTAAAACATGGATAGACTGCAAACACAAAAAAATGGAATACTAGATATGACACAAGCTCTAACGGGACATGGACCTTTCAGGAGATACACAAAGCAAATAGGGAAAACGGACGACCTATGTCGGAACTGTCAAAGAATAGATGACGCAGAACATACGTTAATATACTGTTCAAGATTTAAGAACTACCGCCAAACAACAGGACACGATTTACAGATAGAGAATATGACCATAGGGAACCTGTTTAAAGAAATGATACAAGACGTAGACAAATGGAACCAGGGACATAATATAATCAGAACGATTCTAAAAACTAAACACGAAGAGATCCAAACAGTAAATGGCGAAATAGTGATGTTATATTCCTGAGAATGGTTCCGCTATTTCGAGCAAATCTACAGCGGAGGGTTTTAGTCTGTAGGCGTCCTCAAGAGAGGATGAATCGGAGGAAAAATACGTGTCGATTATTTTTGGTGTGTGTGCGAGAAAAAATTTTCGAAGACCCATATATATTTTTTTCTTGGAACGGAGAACCACAGTAAACTAATTTAATTTTGAAAATTAAAAACAAAAAGTAATAAATTATGCCAAATCTATAGTCCAATTTTTTGATGAGCGGACTGACGTCATTTTTTTGGATCTCTATTTGATAGATTGTATTAGATAGCGACAATAAATATGTAAAAATATTCATGTCGTTTATTGTTTCAAATGTTCCTTCAAATTGACAACAACAAATTATTTGACATGCGAACTGTTGACAACAAAGAAATACGTTTTCACAGGAAAAAATCTCTGCTCATCAAAAAATTGGACTATATAGCAAAAAGACTATTTTCAACTGTTATATTTGAAATTTGTTTATTTACACATAATATAAGTTTGACAAATAGATATCATTCTAAACGTAAATTACTGTGTAAATAAGCAAAGTGTATGACCAAAAAGTACACTTAAGCGCCGGTACACACACGCGTTTTTCTGCCGCGCGATGCTGCAGCGGTACCGCAATTGCAGTCCGTGGCTGTAAATTGGCACGACCAAAAACTATCTAATAGAGCCAAGTCTAAAACCCAGTTTTATAAAAAAGTTTAATTAATTTCTAATATTCTGACGGGATTTTTACAGAAGAATTAAAAAGTTGTACCTCACATGTGCAAAAAGCGCCGTTTCCATGCACTCTTGGTGACAGGTTGAGACTCCGCAATTGTTAGGTAACTAAACTGGTGAGCAAATGAACTGCAACTAAAGAAAATTTCGGAAAATTTATAATTAAACATTTTCATACGGAATAAACATTTGGAACTGCGGTTTTCACTGGGGTATAAATTGACCCTTTGGGCTTTTACTAGGAGTACGCAAAAGCTTGTGTAATTTGACATTTGGATTATACAGGATGTACATCCTGACTCTTCATTTTTGACAAAGTTTGGTAAGTGCGAGAATTGAGAGAAACGAAGGTGGAGCTGATTTTTTCTTCACTTTCTTCTGAATATAAAGGATTTCGAAAATTACACATTTTAAGATTACCACTCATGGCCGATAATTTTTTTTTTAGTTTTGGTTAGAGTAGATTCTTTAAAAAAAAAAGAACCCGAGAAATATATAGGCATAGTAGATGAGCAATAAATATTTCTCTACATGCTAAGACGGGTTAGCACATATTCATTTGATATAGTTTGTACCATTATCTCAAAACGGTTTTTTTAATTTTTAAAAAACGTTAACCATAGCTAGGCGGAAAAAAAATTAAAGAATTTTTGAAAATTAGTGTAGATTGGATAGTTATGCCTGTGATAGCAACAATCGTTTGTTGATTTTGTAAAAATGCTTACTGGCATATTTTTGTCAACCATTGGCGGAGTTAAAAAATGTTTTTAGTTATTTAAAAGATAAAATGTACTTGCAGTTAACATGGATTAATATATTTTCAAGATGTTATTATCATCGTTATGTTACTAATTTTAATTTACATTGACGCTGTGTGCCACTCATAGGCGGAGCTGTTAAAATAATTTTAATATTTCAATGAGATGGTTGACATCCATTTGTTTTAGATATTTTATGTTTTTGTAGTTTGAGTTCTTATTTTTGTTTTAATAATCGTTGTTTCTCATTGGCGGAGATAAAATTTCCATAATTAAAAACCCTCACAAGCTTTTATATCTAGAAAATATATGTTATAAAAAAAAATGAAAGAATAACTAAATATTTTCTTCGCCAATGGTTAAAATTAAGAAATACCTAAAAAATGCATACAACCCAAAACCAAAAAAAAGCTTGTGAGCGGTTTTTCATTTTTGAAATTTTATTTCCACCAATGACACTTTACGATTAATAAAAACCAAAAGAAAAACATACACCGCAACCACATAAAATTTCTAAACAATGGATGTCAATGATCTCATTAAAATACTAAAATTATTTTAACAGCTCCACCTATGGGTGACACACAGCGTCACTGTAAATTAAAATTAATAAAATAACGATGATAATAACTTTTTAACTGCAAGTATCTTTTATCTTTCAAATAACTAAAATATTTGTTAACTTCGCCAATGGTTGACAAAAATATGTCAATAAAAATTTTAACAAAATCAACAAACAATGGTTGCTCTCAAAGGCATTATTATTATTTACTCTTCAATTATTTTCAAAAATTATTTCATTTTTTTTCCGCTTATGGTTGCCGTTTTTAAAAAATTAAAAAAATCGTTTCGAGATAATGGTAACTTTTTACAGAACAATATAACTTCAAGAAACTCGCCTTATCACGTAGAGAAATGTTTATTACTCATGTGCTACGCCTATGATCCCGAAAAACAAATATTTTAGGTATCTTTTTTTTACAAGAATCTACTCTAACCAAAATAAAAAAAAATATCGGCATGAGTGGTACCCTTAAAAACGGTAAAAATAACGAAAAATGGTTATTTTTCAAAAATATGTCAATAAAAATTTAAATTATTAAAAATCCAAGAATTGAGTTTTTATATATTGGGTAAGTCTTTATAATCAAAAGAAAAAATCAGCTCCACCTTCGTTTCTCAATTCTAGCACTTACTAAACTTGGTCAAAACTGAAGAGAAGAAGATGAAGAACCTGTATAATCCAAACGTCAAATTAGACAAGCTTTTGCTAGTAAAAACCCAAAGGGTCGATTTACACGCCATTCAGTGAAAACCGCAGTTCAAAATGCATATTCTGTACAGAAATATTTAACTTTAAATTGTTCGAAAATTTCATGTGTTGCAGTTCATTTGCTCACCAGTTTAATACGTTTGGTCTAGAACCACCACATAAGATAAAAGTATAAGCAATTTGGCAGTTCTAAAGATGTTTCCAAAAATACAATTTTAAGATTTAAGGAAAATTGATATTTTAAAAATCTTCATGACTTGTTCATAAAACTGGCGCCAAACGTGCTTTTTGCTTTGTATGTTATCACAAAAAAAAATTGTAGCAGTGCACTAAGACTTGGAAACTCTTAGGTCAGTCAAGCCACATCTCCCCCAAAGATATTCGAATTTTGATATGTTTATAATTTAGAACCAATTTCCAAATAATTTTGAACCACACTCCTTTACAACAAAGATCGAAATACTTTTTCTTATCTTAAGTGATTTCTAGTATATTTCTATGCCTTCCAAACTAACTGGATTGTAATTGGCTAAAACCTCCATTTTGAATAAATATAAAAAATCACAGAAATTAGGGTGGTTAATTTTTTTTTTAAGTTGTATAAAATTAGTTCAAAATTATAAGCATATCTCAAAGTTCGAAATTTTTTTGAGGGGTTGTGGCTTGATGTGAACCTGCACCTCCGCCATATTTAAAAAAAAACAGGTTTACTAGTGGATTTTTCGAATTATTTTTGGTGATATTGGGAGTTCGTTTCATTTTTCTCTGCGCTTTAAATGATGGGGGTGTAGCTTGACGTCCGGCTGCACCCCCCATTTTGAATATAAAAAAAAACAGGAAGGAGTGTGGTTCAAAATTTTTAAAAGTGGTTCAAAATTAGTTCGAAATTAAAAGCGTATCAAAACTCGAATATCGTTCGGGGAAGGGGGGTGTGGCTTGATTGACCTAAACTCTTTCTATGAAAAAGCAACAGCAAACGTCTGTATTTAAACAAATAATAAAAGTCATTAAAATAAATTTGTAAGCCAAAAAGAAGTTTTTGTTGTATAAAATATTAAATATATTTACAAAATAATATCACCCAATTGAAAAGTACATGGCTCAAAAAGCTAAATAATTACTTACACCCGGTTCCCACCCACATGATGTCAATATGAAATGTTATGATAGTCATGTAACGCGTGAGCAGGCACGCACGAAAAAGTCGTCGTAGGTGGGAACCGGGTGTTCCATTTTAAATTGACAAAATTTTTGTAAAAAAAAAATAAAAATAATAATGTAATTTAACAAATTGAATTGAACATGTTGTCTAATTGATTATTCCAAACCTTAGGTAAAGAAAATGTTAAACGAATAAAATGCTAGTCATTTTAAGCCATGTACCCTTTCTATAAGATTTCTAGATTTAATCTTAAAACTCTACCCTATATAATTAGGTTTTTAGCTTAGCACACATTTACGTTTTTTAATATTCGAATTTCTTTATAAAAATATAATGTATTAGGTTCACCTAAATATGTAAAAATAAAATATTTGAAATGCCGTAAAATATCACGTGATCCTTGGGTAAAAAAAATTTACGGGTATTCCTGCAGGATGCTTATTCTTGACGGCCCGTGAGGTGAGGTGAGCGAAATTATCACAGCCACGGGTGAGCTTACTTTCGCTACCTATTTCCACGGGGAAATTAATCCGCGGGAGTTGTTGTGACGTTTGTAACCTTACTTTATTTGATTGTCAGTTTTTGGGATCTTTTTTTAAAGTATTTTACAACTTATTTAATAGTTTCGAGGTTTTTTTCCTTTAAAAGTAAGTTCATCCGTGGTTCACCTCACGGGCCATCAAGAATAAGCGTCCAGATAAAACCTAAAAACACACACGATTTTATATAGTTACCTACTGTCCGCAAACTATAAACCCATGGGTTTTTTGGTCACCTATGTAAAAAAAATATTTTTTCATACCTTCACTAAAAACACGATTTTCCTAACTCTCCAAAAAACATGGATTTTTTTGTATACCGATGCACAAAACCTTTTTTTTAACACAGATTCAAACAGAATTTCCATCTGGTTTTACCCAATATTAAAGAAAAGTTTAACAACAAACTGTCATAAATTAAAATGGCCAACATTGTTGTGTCATCTATCAGCCACCGCTGAGTTATATTTTTAATGTGGTGATCTGTCAGTGGAAGTTGTGTTCAAGTTTTTTGTTGTTAAAATTGGTACGCGTTTAAAGGTGCGGTGCCAATAAATACAGTATTATGAAAAAACTCTTTTGGAGGGAGGGGTGTACGAGCTGCTACGAATATGCAAAGTCGAACTTTATAAAAGGGGTAATTTTTTTTGTGGATAATTTTCGGCATTTCAAATTTGTGCTATGTTCACTAATCAAACTTGATATAATTTAAAAATACTGCCCTAATATTATTTTTAAAGAATATTCTTGCACAAAAATACATTTTCTTTTAAATTTACCCTGACGATTATTAAATAAAATATTAGGTACCTACATACATACTGAGCAAAAAGGGAATAAAATTAGATTAAAATATAATACAATTATGAATACTGTACAAAAACAAAAATATTTAGTAATTTACTAGTAGTAATTTACTAGTACAAAAATGCTAGTATATAGCAAAATAGGTATACCATTTACAACGCAATTTCTAGTAAACATCTAAATAATGCTAGGAGTTTAAGCGTATCAAAAAGCTCAACACATTTTCGTAATAAGCTACAAGAGTGATAATAACGATACTAACAACTTTACGAGCGATATCTTTAATTACTTGCATGTTACAAAAAATACAAAATAGTTTTAACTTACACTTTTTGTAATAGCTTTGTGGAATCACAACGGAGAAAAAATACTCTGCTACCACATAGTAAACAGTGTTGGTGGATCAATCACTTGTAAAATTGTTTATCGTCATTTGGTTATAGACAAATTCTAATTGCGGTTAACACATCTGCAGGAAGATACCCTCGATGGTGCCGTCTATGATTGGAACCTACCACGCATGCACCCGTACTAAAAGTACTCTACGTTGATTTCATAGCGGTAACGGAAACAGTTATGGCAAAAACGAAAAGTTTATGAAACAAGAGTAAGTTTATGATGTTTTAGGTTGGGGTCAATTAAGAGTCTTACATTTCTAACTACCAACAATCAAGTTTCATTTTAACTAATCGAGTTAGCATGGCTAGTTGTAAAAACATTAAAGCGCGTATATACAGGGTGATTTAATATTCCCTAAAAAGACTTTAACTGTAGGGAGAATTTGTTGTTCTGAACAAAAATAAGAAAAATAAATTTTTGTAAACTCTTTCGTTTGAGAAGCACCCTTTACTACGTGATAGAAACATAAATTTTTAAAAACAAAACTTTGACAACTTCAAAATACTTGAAAAAAAAAAATAAAACATGTCATTGTCAGGACACGTAGATTTGCTTGATAAATTATTTTAAAAGCGATTCCCGAAAAAATACAATAATTTTACTCCTAAATTCAGAGAAAAAACAAATAAAATTTAATCAAAATAAGCACGTAACTTTTTTTTAGATTAATAATAGATAACCACTGTTTAAATCTTTCTAGGAAATTTTGAATCACCCTTTATAGTTATGGGTTTAACCTTCGTTTGTAGCGATATTTTTAAATTCCTATTTTAATACTGACAATAAATCCATGGATCTTTTTATGAATTAATTCATGTTTATGAACCCTTAGTGTAATACGGAAAAAAAATAAACCAAACGAAAAGCAATTTAACCTCTGAGCTCACACAACAAGCACAGAAAAAAAAAACGGTTTGGCACTCTATTGGCAGTATTTTCTTGAAATTTGACCTCAAACTTAAAAATTAGAACACGCTATCTATAAAGAAATTCGCGGATTTATTTATGGCCAATTGGACCGAAAGTTCCTTAAATCTGAATAAATTTATTTTACACCAGGCCAGATTTAACTTTAAGACGCAGACAAGCTGGAAAACACCGTGTCTTTTAGACCGGTTTTTTTACTCTTCTTGCAAACTGTTTTTATCCAGTTTCCAAAAAAAGCCACTAAAAAACCGCGGCTAATTTGGCCGGGGCTAAAGTTACGACAGTTCCTATACTTTTTACGCAGGCTATTATTGGTTGCTAAACTTACGAAATACTCGTTTTTTCCTGTTTTCCCAAGAAAACCAGCCCATCCCAAAATAACATTACCGCAGAAAACCCAACACAACACAAAAAAGCGCTAACTAACGCAACCCTACTTCAACAATAACTGTCGTAACTCTAGATACGACTGTGGCAACTTTAGATACTGGCTTTAAATATATTTTGCCTTATGGAAAACCACTTTACCAACCTTGGACTTTCCTATTTTAAACTTTATTTTTAAAAGAGAAGAATCGAAGAAAAAAAACATATTTTTGCCTCCAAAATTATTATTTATGATTTATTTGGATTCTTTTGACATTTGCCGTTAAAAATCTGACCAACAGAAAACCAGTTTTATGCTAAATCTGGATTTAAGAATTTTTAAAACTGGTTGAACGACATCAAATTCAGTTTTAAAATGCGTTGCAATTGACGATCGGCAGCTTAAATTTAAATCTGGTTCTAACTTTGCAGTACAAATGGACATTAATTGTGGGTATAAAACGGGCATTAGATGCTCTTCATCTCTTTCTTTTTTGTTCTCCGTTCCTTCCTCGTAAAAATTCATAAGTACAGTTTTGGAAATAATGGTTTAATATCTAATGTAGAAAATATAATAGTAATTGGGTAAAACAAATAAATATTTAACATGAAAATTTTTGTTTGTGTGAATTTAAATACAGGGCGCGTATTGAAAGAAATGTCCCATCCCTATTTTTGGGTTTTAATTAAAAGTTTTTTTTTCTAATGACTATCAAACAAAATTGTTTTAACATTAATATGGATGGGACGTTTTTAAAAACCACCATAGCTTATAATAATTATAATACAACCGCATAGGCTTATATTTTATAATTAATTAATCACATCATGATACTTATCAGTTCTAATATTTTTAACTACAATCGATTCGTACCATATTCTTTTTTCTGAAACGGTTGTACACAAAGATTTTTTCCTACGAGCGTTATTTTTCCGCACGATTTTTACTCTTCCGCACGATTTTTAATGTAACGCACGATTTTCACTTCAAAGGACAATAATTTAAGATATACTTTAAATCACAGTCTTACCCATTAAATTAAAAAGTCACATGCAGGCAATAAAAAAAAATCGTGCGGAAAAGTAAAATCGTGCGAAAAAGTTACTTTTCAGCACTAGTGTTACTTTTTCGCACGATTTTTGTATTGTGAAAAATTAAGATATTTAGGACTAATTATGTAACTATTCTATCTTACGTGTCATTTTGTAGCACTATTATAAAACATTTGCGTATTAAAAACCTTTTTTTTTTTTTGATAAATACAAAACACTCGTAGGAAAAACATTGAAAATGCCTTTTCCACCCTTGACGGCTTGTTCAAACTCCGCTACACGTCGTTCGTGCAACATCCGTCTCGTGCGTAAAGGTACCACTTTTTGCACTTGTTAGATAAATAACTATACATTACAAGGTGTACAGGGTGACCCTTAATAAACTTCCATGTGAAAAAACTTTTTTGTCATTTATCGAAAGAGCTTAAAATAAAAAACCTTCTTAACTTTAAGCAATGGTTATCCTTTAAGTTTGGAATATGACCGATACATTTAAAATTCAAATTCGAAATTAATTTTTCCTACGATCAAATATGAAAATGATCGATTTCACACGATTTGCATCCTTAGAAAACGTCAAATTTCACCCGTTTGCACATGTGCGGAAAAGTACTTTTTCGTATGTCTGGAAAAGTGTACGATGCCTTTAACTGTCATCATGCATTTCCGCACATGTGTTGCAAAGTACTTTTCCACACATGTGGAAAATTAAAGCTCAATTTTGACCAAAATTAACACAATTCATCAGTGTTCGTAGGAAAAATAGCGTACACAACTCGGTAGAAAGTAACTTTCTTACACTCGCGTGTCGTTTCTCTCAGCTAGCGCCTCGTTCACAACATTCACGCTTGTGCAAAATTTGTCACTTTCTTATCTTGTTATGTAATATACTATTTGTTGTTTTTTAAACTTCCGATTATTTATTTTTTACAGTTTTTGAGGCATTGACAAAAAAAATTTCTTCCTAAGAAAAGCTTTATAGATAAATAATAAAAATCACTCACATAAAGAGCCTCTCAGATCTTGAGGCTTTTCAATGCAATCAAGTTTTTAAAAAGCGCCTTTTTAACTTAAAATACTTGAAAAATTGCATGGGTTTTCTAAAATTGTCGAGTTTTCAATGGCACGTCGGGTACTTATGTTTATGTTTTTCCGCTAATTAACTTATGTCCTCGTCAAAGTCAATAAAAAAACACTACACAGCACAGCCTTTTTTAACGCCATACAACACTCTGAGCTCGGGAAATATGATTCTCTTGATAAGTTGACTCGTCTTCGCTGCGAGCCCCGCTCGCTTGGGGTCCTTTTTGTACACTTTTATTCCTGGCTTGTGGACAATAAACGCGTTGTCCAGTATTAAAAAATCGTAGTCCAAGACGCACAAAGCATAACCCTGCAAAAAAAAATTGTAAATAAAACCCGCCCTAAACAGAACTGTAGCTAGAGTTTGGTTATAAGGGGGGGGGGCAAAAAAAATCGGAGTATAGTAAAACAACAATGTACTTAGACGTTTAAATTTATAGCACTACATTGCTGTTCTTTAGGCAAAAACTATCTAGACTTTGGTTATAAGGGGGAGGGGGAGGGGGGTCAGGCAAAAAAAAGGCAAAAGAAAATCGGAATATTTTAAAACAACAATGTACTTAAACGTTTAAATTTATAGCACTACATTGCTGTTCTTTAGGCAAAATCTATTTTATAACATCCTCGGAACTAAAACTAATTTCTCGATGCACTCGGTGCCGTAGAGAAAGGTAAAATACTAGTAATTTGTAACAGATCTTTAATAATGGGAAAAACTTACTCATCTGATGGTTATACTACCAAAATAATTATTTATTAATCCATTTCTTTTGCCACATATCTAATTGAACTGACAATAAAGCGAAAGTTTTGTCATATAATTCGCAAATAGGTTTAAATAATTCAAGCTTAGCGGCAGAACATTTTTCTGATTACAAGTAACTGTAAGTATGAAATAGATTTGTGATGCTCAGAAAAACGATCTTTTAACTAAACTATAAATATGATTAGTGAACGGAATGAGAATGACTTTGGTGACTTACAGGCCCGGGTTTTTTAATCCCACCACCATACCTAACACAAGAGCTTTTCTGATTCATTATAAATATTTTTTTCAAATTGATCGCATGTGTCTCTAGATCACTGGATTGATTGCAGTATTAAATTAACTAATTAATTAATTAAATAGAAAACTGCTCTTTAACAACAACTTGCTGGAATATCTAGAGGAGATATTAACATTAATTAAATAAACAAAACTGAAGATTGCTTTGAAAACTATAAATAGGCCTTACATAACCCCCCGTATACCAATTGTGGTTGAAATCGGCAAACTAAATATTTTTCCCTCTCCACTTTCCTCGTTAGAGGGAGGTGGGTACCTGATAATACCATATTATACTAAATTACTTCCTAATATTAGAGGGAATTCTGACAGATTTCTATCGATCTTACTACTCTTGCGGCTATATGCCTATTCTGCCCCTGAAAATAACCAATGGGTGGGTGCGTCCATCATGCCTGTGCCCTCATTCATTTGAGATTTCATAACCAGTCCTTTCTATGATGTGTAGAGTTTGCACTATTTATGTTTATGTATTGGATTAACACTTGCGGCCTTGGCATGTGATCAATTGTCTTACGAACTAAACGGAATCGAAAATTTTCTGAATGAGGCCCTGTCCATACCGTGATCAGTGTGGCCAAACATCTAGGGAGAAACAAAAAAATAAACGTCAGACTGCACGGTGATTTTTAAATTCTTCTTTTTTGTTTTGCCTTAGGATCATTGGAAATATTAACACGCCAGGACGAATCCGTATCAGGTAACTTGGATAAGTACCAGTGCGGAACGATGCCTATTTGTGAGTGATTCAAAGTTGGAAATCAAAGCGTATGATGGTGCTTAATGATGTATAGTAGAGGGTGACCAGTGAAACCACTGATGAGCCCACGCTGGTTACTTAGGGCGAAATATCGTTTAATCATTTCTCTTTTCGCTTTGGTCTTTTGTGTGTTTCATGTGGAATGCTCATCCAAGTTTGAATTTTCGTTATTTCCACCCAAGATCTCTTGATCTTTTGTTTTTTAGTTTCTTTTCCGTTGAAGTAACTAATTTGGAGGTTTTTTATCTTCCTCTTTTTTGTTTTGCCTTAGGAGCATAATCCTACTGGAAATATTAACACGCCAGGTTCTTTACAGTCTTTAAATTTACCAAAAAACGTGTTAGTGTATTTAAGCACATCTAAAAATCATTTAACAGTTAACTAAATTATTTTAAGGGTCATCATGGCTTTGCCATTAGGGATAAAGCTTCGAACGCGTCAATTTAAAATGTCTGTCCACATTTCCAGATTTGTCTTGCCAAGAATAACGATACATTTTGCTTTAAATTAACGAGTCAGTGTCAAAAAGTACAAACAATGAAAAACAAAACAAATGCGTGTCAAACTAGATTTAATGGTGGCACAATTGTAAGGTATTTCTAAATAATTTTATTTTCGCGAGTCTTTTCGTGGCTAAAGTGTAAAAAATACCCTTTCCGCCAAAATGTCTGAAATACTTATATACTTCAAGTTTGACAACAACCACAATCTAGGACGTTTGGATTTCTGTAAACTTGTTTTATTTAGTTTGTCATTGAGTTTAAGTTTTGTCAAAATAATTATGCATTATGACAGATCCACAGATTTGCTTTTCGCTGCTCGATGCTGTATCCCTCTCTCTCTCTCTCTCTAATATGAGAGAGATGGAGAGAACATTTTGAATTTGACAGCTTTTGCCGCCAAGAAGTAGGATCTCGCCGAACTTTTTTGCGTTTTTTGAGATGCTGGAAATGTAACCTCACTTTTTTTATTATTTTTCATTTGTCACTTTTATTTATAAAATGGAGAATGTGATGGATTTGTTAATGTGGAGGAGGCGATGTCAAGATTTTAGCCTGGTCTTAATTTATTCTTATTTTATTTTGAAAGAAAACGCAGATTTAACTTTCACTATTTTTATTATTTACTTTTAATCGTGAACTCACAGTCTATTCGCTGTTCTTGTTCTTACTCTCTTTCTATCCTATCGAAAACTTCTTTGAAGCTCTGCTATCCGGCGTATTTATATAAGCCGACATCACTCTCGACTCACCCGGAACATTCTAGTGTTTGTCTTACTCATCTAGACCTATCTACATCTTTCTTAAATATTCGGGAATGGTCGCGTGAATTCTTTTATTTTATTTAACCTCGCTTTGCTACTATAGTTTAATCTAATTACGCTAGATTTTTGGGTGTGTTTAGCGTCCTTGGAATGTACTAATGATCTTGAAATTAGCGGGTAATAGGACAGAAGAAAAGAAACTCTTATTCTTTTTTAACGGCCGTTAAATCATTATTACGCTAGATGGCAGAGTATGTGACAAAATTTCAATAAATATTGTTTTAATTTTCTTAACACCTTCTCCAAATTTTTTCACATTAAAAAAAACTCATAAAAGCTTATAAAACTCAAAAACTTATAAAACTTATAAAACTTAATCTAAAACACTTCTTAAAGTAATAAACAATTTTTGAACTTAGTAAACTTAACACTATCAAGAGGTTTTGTTAAAATGTCTGCTACTAGATTTTCTGTTGGACAGTAATATAATTTTAACAATCCCTCTTTTACTTTTTCGCTTATAAAATGATACCTTACATCTATATGTTTTCTTCTCCTATTCATTTGTCCATTTTTAACCATCCTGATTGCACTCTGGTTGTCTAGCTTCAGCTCTATATTCACATTGCTATCAATCATTTCTTCTATCAATGACTTTAGATACATGAGCTCCTTGGTACATTCTGCAGCAGCAATGAACTCTGCCTCAGTACTTGACAGAGCCACTATTGGTGGTCTTCTTGATGTCCAGAGTATTGGTGCTTCGCAGTAGAATACTACATATCCACTTGAACTTTTTTCTTGATACAAGGTCTCCAGCAAAATCAGAGTCACAATAGGCTGTCAGGTGGTTAATGTTTCCATTTTTGTCAAATTCTTTTTACATTTGTCACGTCCCTCTCTGTTGTTTCTTCCATTTTCCTGCTACACATGTTTACTGCAAATGTCACATCTGGTCTGGTTTTATTTGTTAGATATAACAAACTTCCTATGGATTCTCGGTATGGGTAATCTTTATTTCTTTCTGTCAAATCTTCGGTATTATTGTAAACCATTGGTGTTTTTGTTGGTTTTGCATCATTCATTTTAAACTTCTCTAGGATTGTCTCTATGTACTGTTTTTGTCTCAGTATTAGATTTTCATTTGTTCTTGTTATTTCTAGTCCTAGGAATTTATTAGACTCCTTTCTTTCTGTCATTTCAAACTCTCTTTTTAGTGATCCTAGTAGCTTCTGTAAATCTGTCAAATTCCTTTTGTCGCATATCAAAATTCCATCATCTACGTATATTGCCAAAAACATAGTTCCTTCTTTGTTTCTAAAGATACATTGTTCATTTTTTAAACTTTTCAGTTCATTTGTAGCCAGGAAGTTGGTAAATTTCCTATTCCATTGTAGTGGTGCTTGCTTTAATCCATATAATGATTTTCTTAAAAGGCACACTTTATTTTTCTTGTTGTCAAACCCTTCGGGAACCTCCATGTAAACTTTTTCTTCCAAATCTCCATATAAAAAGGCTGTTTTGATGTCAAACTTTCTTATCGCATAGTTTCTCACTGTGGCTATAGCAAACGGAACACGTAAAGCATTCATATTCACCACTGGACAAAGACTTCTTGGTAGTCTATTCCTTTTTTCTGTTGGCAGCTTCGTACTACCAATCTTGCTTTGTATTTTTAATCATCTTTAATTCTGAATACCCATTTATTCGTCAGAATTTTCTTGCCGTCTGCTTTTGTTCGGTCTACATAGTCCCAGGTTCGGTTTTTCATCAGTGAATGTTTTTTGTCCTTTATTGTCTTTTGCCATTTGATTTTATCATTACCATTTAAGGCTTCTTCATAACTTAACATAGCTATGACTGTATAGTCCATCTCATAGTCTTGTTGCCACACCCCAAGCAGCATTTTCCTGACTTCCGACCTAATCTGATCAATGCGACGTCATATTTAAGTTTTATTTGAGTTCCCTGGTGGAACACACCGCCTTAAATTATGATCCAACGTCCAGTGTGACTAAAAATTAGGGTGCAGTTACAAAAAATAATTGAATCAGACGTGGAGACGACGTCAGCAATTGTAATATAGTTTTAAGTACAGGTTCCATCGACCCATTGACGTCGGTCAGTAGCCCACCTTAGTCCAGTTCAAATATTAGTGCACGCCTAGTCGTTCGACGGACGTCCTTATGTCTAACATATTTTTAAGAAGTTCGGCGAACTACAAATAACGTCCGCTGGAGTCCCTAATAGATAAAAGTAAAATTAAGGCAAGATACAGACGATGTCCCATCGTCAACAGAGACGACGTAGTTTTAGGTGGATTTTCCAACGATGTAGCAACATCCGTTGATGTCCAGGAATAATCATAGGTATATCGCCGATGATATATGCCGTTGGCTTGTACGACGTATTTTATAACGTACGTATAATAACGTCCGCTAGATTCCTACTGGTGTCTTCTGGTTGCCGAAGAAAAAATGCCTAACGATGGATGCACATCGATTTACGTCGGAATTAGTCTTACCGTCTAGCGTCAAGTGGATAGTTCAAAACAGTAAACAAGGGTTCTTTTAAAGATGCCAAAAAACGGTCATTCAGACATACTCACTCATTGCTTTTTGCGATTTTGCCGAAATTTGTTCAAAACTGTTCACTGCTTTTGTATTGCAAGAAATATTTGAAAAAACGGTTAGGATTATTTCGACATGGTTGACATTTGCCGTTTAAGCACAGTTACTGGACGTCCAATTTTTAATGCGGACGAACGCACAACGTCATATTACGTCAAATTGCTACTTGGGACAGGTCTTCTAGTTTGTCTTCTCTCAAGGTTTTGTTCCTGTTGATCTACACCTTCTCCTAAGTTTGAATCATTGTCTGACTGGTCTATGGTGTCCTCAAATTCATCATCAGATTCTACTGTTTCATTCTGTTGTTGCTGTGGCTGTGGATCTTCTTTTTCCTCTGTAACTGATACTTTGCTTGGATTTTGCTCTTTTTTGTGTTTATTTGTTTCTACAAACACAACATATCTGTGTACTGTTACTTTATTCTCTTTTTCATTCCATAATCTGTAGCCATGTCTTGCATATCCTATACTACTTTTTGCTTCTTTCATCTAGTTTTTTCAAATAACCCAGTACTTTTGCATGCGCTTCAGTGCCAAATACTTGCAAATTTGACAGGTTTGGTCTTCTGTTTATAAGATATGTAGCAAAACGTACAGCTTTACCCCAGAATTGTTTATCTAAGCATGAGTAAAAGATTAAAGCTCTTGCTTTTTCCAACAATGTTCGGTTCAATCTCTCTGCTTTTCCATTCAGCTGCGGGGTGTATACTATTGTGTTTTCTTGGACTATTCCTTTGCTTCTACACCAAGCTTTAATCTGTTATTGACACATCTTAGCTTGGATATTTTTAGGTTTTTGAAAGATTCTACTTCTTCCACATATTCCTTGACATAGTTGAACACTTCTTCTTTGCTTTCTAGTAGGTAGATCATTGTAAAATGGGTGTAGTCATCCAAGAATGTCAATATGTATGTCCATCCCATGTGACAGGATCAATCGGATCACAAAAGTCAGTGTGTACTATCTTTAGTGGTATTTTAGCTCTGTCTCTTTCTTTCTTAAATGGAAATCGTGTTTGCTTGGCTTTCAGGCATATTTCGCAGATTTTATCTATGTGGTCACAGTCGTTTTTACTTCATTCATACCTGTAGACAGTTTGGTCAGCTTTTTCATATTTTGTAGTCCCACATGTCCCAGTTTTCGATGCCATAAATTTGCATTTTCTTTTCTCTTCTCTGCAAGAAAACTGCTCCTTATTTTCGTTGCATAGATTCACCATGTACAAGCCATTATTTGTTTTTATTCCTTCTAGGACGGTCTGATTTTCCTTTTGCACCATCACTTTTTTTTTGGTGAAAGTCATTACACCATTTTTTTCTGTTATTGTAGATTTTGCCCCAAATCTGGCACATAAGGGACTTCTTGCAAAAATCTGTGTGTAATTTTCCGATTTCTGAGCTAATCATCGAGCCATTGTTCGCCACTTTTAGGTTGGTTTGTTTTCTTTTTATTTCTGTCAAGGGTTCTTTGACCTTTATCATGTGCGCCGTAGGCCCAGAGTCGAAGACAAAAATAATGCTTTTGTTTTTCATACAATTTTCTTCTGTTGTGGTCATGAACACTAATCCTCCTTGTTGATTCTTATTATTTTGCCTTTACCGATCTTTATAAAAGCAATTTTGCTCAGTATGGTTCGGTCTTTTACAGATACTGCGGGGCTTTCTTGCTGTCTGTTTTGTTTCTTCGGTTTGTCTGCAGGTCCTTGCATAGGGTCCTGGTAATCCACATTTGAAACATTTTTGGTCTGTTGCCTTCTTATTTCTGCAAGTTTCCTTTGTATGTCCTCTTTTTCTGCAGATTTTGCAGAATTTTTCTGAGGCCTTGAATGCTACCTCTTCTTCGCTCTATAATTCTGCTTTGTTTCTCGACTCTTCCGCTAAAAGCCTTGATGTTAAGTTTGTCAGGGTTTTATCTTCCTTTCGACATGAGTCCCAGGCTGTGACAAAATTTCGATATTTATCAGGAGAACCATACTTTCGTTTATATCTTCCTTCATATCTTCCTTCAGGGTCTTCAATCGATGCACCAGGTTTTCTAACCTAGAAATGTATGTTGACATATCGGTCCCTTTTTCATACTTGTAATTGAAAAACTGCTGGAGATTATTGCATTTTTCATCTTCGGTATCCTTTTCAAAAATTTTCTGTAGCTTGTCATACCTTTCTTTACTGCTGGAACAGTTTATTATGTGCATTATGTTCTTCTTATCTATGGATGTGATTATCACCTTCTGAGTTTTGGCATCCTGTTTTATCCACTCTGTTTTTTCTTTATCTTGGGTGAGATTTTCCAATTTTATTTTACCACTGACAATATCCCATAATGCACTGGCTTCTTCCAGAGTCCACTCCTGGTCTGAGTATCACTAATTCCTTCTTCTCTGTTATTAGAGTACTTCTGGGCTTATAACCTGTCAAGATTTTAGCCTGGTCTTTATTTATTCTTATTTTATTTTAAAAGAAAACGCAGATTTAACTTTCACTATTTTTATTATTTACTTTTAATCGTGAACTCACAGTCTATTCGCTGTTCTTGTTCTTACTCTCTTTCTATCCTATCGAAAATTTCTTTGAAGCTCTGCTATCCGGCGTATTTATATAAGCCGACATCACTCTCGACTCACTCGGAAAATTCTAGTCTTTGTCTTACTCATCTAGACCTATCTACATCTTTCTTGAATATTCGGGAATGGTCGCGTGAATTCTTTTATTTTCTTTAACGCCGCTTTGCTACTATAGTTTAATCTAATTACGCTAGATGGCAGAGTATGTGACAAAATTTCAATAAATATTGTTTTAATTTTCTTAACAGGCGAAATAAAATCAAAAGAGCCATTTTGCTATATTTAATTGGTCAAAGGAGAACACTGGCAACAAAATAAATTAAAATATAAGGCGATTTATGTGCCCTCTCGCAACACGCAAAAACTGCTCGCTTCTTTTTTATTAAGCTAGCTGCAAAACGCAAATCTGTGGATCAGGCATTAGATTGATACTACCGAGAACTGAAGGCCGGGAATCGAAGTTTTTACGGTGAGGTAAAGAGGGGAAGTGGGGCCTATGTGATGTGACATGCAACGGCTATGTGACGTTGACTTCGCACCGTTTTAGAAGCCATGTTTTGACAATTGCATTTTTTTAAAGCAGTTTTGATCGGCACCTCTTCCCCTGTCTCTCCGACCTTCGGTTCTCTCGATAGTATAGATTAGATACACTGATGAAACTAGAGGTCCTACAATTTTTTGACAGTTATTGTTTTCCCAGAGGTAAGCAACTCGATTTGTTGTCAAAAATTGGCATTTACATGCAAATATGAAAAAAAAAACTAGAAACAGAGGACAGTATGAGTTGCCCACCTCTGGTAAAATAACAACTGTCAAACATATGGACAAAAATTCAAAAAAATCCCTGTACATTATTAAAATTTAATGGCACATGAGACAAGAGCTGTAACACTATAGATAAAGTACATTTTTTGTCACTGTTCAAAGTATATTTTGCTCTGCCACAACAGAGCGATAAGGGGCCTAACAGTCAACGAACATTCCGAGATGAGATGTATTAGGACTTAGCTGTCTCAGATTTTTTGAACTTAATATCATATTGGTAAATTATTGCCCCAACAAAAAAATAATTTATCGCACAAAGGTAAAAAAAATAACCAATTTCTCTTTGTTTACCTACTTGTGCTGTGGGCAAAATGATTAATAATGTAGACAATGTTAACAAATCATTACAAAAACAAACACATTGTAAAACAAATCTCATATCTGCTTTTAATGTCTGGTAGTTTGTTTACGTTACTTAAGAGAAACCTGATTGAAAAAACTTCATCAGACCCTAACGTCGCGTCGTAGCTGTTGCTTAATTAGTTCAAGAAAGAAGTAATTCATCAATTTTGAAAAAATCTCTGAAAAATATAATTTGAAGAGTATTATGCTGAACCGTTATCGGCAAGAAGTCACAATTTTTTGGGACTGAGTGCAGCAACTGAGGCTCAACTACTATTCGTTCCAAATTTTCCGGACCATTTAAAAATAAATTTAAAAAAATGCTCCGATTGAATTTGGAATGAAGTGTACTGCTTTTGTGTTGGGGTGATCAACACAAGAGCAGACCTAGTGCAATAAAAAATTTGTTCAAAATGCATTATGCCAGAGCACAGTGCATATTTTGTGTTTCCCAACAAAAATAGATTTGTGAGGGGCACACGCTTTTTATTTTATGGACAAGGAAGTCAACTAAGAGGTTGGCACTACATAGAAGCACGAAGTGATTTTTTTTACTAAAAGTGTGTTATTAATATAAATAAAAATAATGTTTTACCAACAGAAAATTGTTGGATTTTTCACCTTCTCCACTCCGATGTCCCAACTAGCAATTTGTCGACGACTCAACGTTGTGCACCGCGTGCCAACGTTGCGTCGCAACGTTTACTTTTACTCAAACATCACCCACTTTTGCACCAATTTGGTGGATGATTTTTTGGTTGAGTCAACGTCGCGATCGCGACTACAGTTGAAGTAATAGTTCAATGGGTTTTGGAGTACAATTATTTGTTCAAAATATTATTCATTACGTCAAATGATAAATACACTATAATATTATTAAAATAAAATGATATTCTATGTCATATCATGTTTTGCATCATCATAACATGCGAACCAATGCCAAAATATATAAACAGACGGTACTTTACTGTCAAATGTACAGTTCGTAGCTCTAAAAAACAAGCGCGCCTTCGATTAAGATGATTTTATGAAATTAAAAAAAAAATCATGATTTAAAAATCGCTTCGAAAAACCTCTGAAGATGTTGCTTAGGATTTCTAAGAACAAAATACGGATTTTTACATGCAAAAAGATCTTAGTTTTTTGTAGAAAAAAGCAAAAAAATAATTTTTAATGTTTGTTTACAAATTAGCATACAATGGTTTTAACAATCTATCATGGCGGCACTTATTAGTTTCTATGACAACCAAAGAAGTCCCGTGTTTCGACCGCTTTAACTACTTAACTGTGTTTTGAACGGATCCCCTAACTTAAAAGACGCGAACACGCCTCAATTTTTACCCAATCGAAATTGCTCCAGAGTTTGGCTTTCTGATGCTCACTTAATTTCCGTCCTTGTTGTTTACCTTCTTTTTTTCCGCCACACTGGGGAATCACTTTCAATGACAGCTGTCACATGTCAAAATATCGAGAATATTTATACAATTTGTTCCTTTTCATAGTGCAAAATGTTCAAACAAAACTAATAGAAACTTTACAAAACATTTCTTAGTTACTTTTACTGAATTAATTGATGTTTGTATGACAGAAAGCAGTGCTCCAAAATTGGTTTGTTGCAAACATAACAGAAAAATTGGTTAGATGAAAACAGGTGCGCCCGCGTCTCCAACAAACCGGCCAGAAGACGTGGAGCAAATTGATCAATTTTCGGTTTAGCACACAACGGTTTGTAGTCGGCGCCTTCACAACTAAGGAATTACTGTTAGTATAATAGACGGTCATAAATAGTTGTGATGGCGACTGAAGTTGTGATAAACGTTCACGCGTCGTATAATAGTCGACATTGTCAACCGTCGCCATGATAACTATTCTTTATTTGTAAAATAACGTTTAAAATTAGTGCAATTCTAATTTTTACAACTTGCACTTGTATTTTATAAAGTTCGTTTTTTGCTATCGATTCGTCATAGTAGAAAGCCCGACTGGTGGATGGACTATGTCTGAAACCAGTCAGTGGTAGAACTGGTGGAGAAGGCGAAAAAATTACAAGAAATTCAGTTAATTTTTTAAGTAAATAATCATTTTAGCACAATCTTTTCTTGGATTTAGAAGGAAAAAAAATAAATTAATTAAACCTACGCGTGGTCTAAACACTAAACCAGTGTTTTCGGAAAATTGATTGCAAAATTTAGTACCTCCACAGGTCTAAATATTTAAACCCGTGGGGGATACTATTTTAGGTCTTAGTAAATCCGACTGTTAAGTTATCTAAAGTTCACCTGAGTCATCTTATCGCTCATCCCCTCCCAACTAAGACGTTCGTCGTAGAGAGGATCGAGATGCGTTCCAATGTAAATTGGCTCCCAATGTACAAATTGTCCGCTCCTTTTCCCTACGTGAAAAACGTGAAGCCCTGTTGTTTCTGGGGCTTTTTGCCACTCCTAAAAAAGTAAACAAATAAAAAAAAGGGATGCATTTTCCATTTTGTAGCGCTTTTTTTTGTAATTTTTAGGAACACTCTCCAGACTACACCATCTATCTGACCAATTCATTTTTGAATTCATTATGATCAAAAATAAGGTAACAGTTTAAAGATGTACAATAAGCTATATAAGAAACCTCAGTGGGTAAAAAAATTAATTTTACCTGAGAGGCTTCTTTAAATAACATAAAAAATGGAAAAAAGCTTTTTTATTTCGAATTTTCCAAAATAAATACAAAAAATCACAAGTGTTTTCATTAAAATTTTGACAATAATTTTTTTTTGGTTTTTTTATGCTCAATCATTAACCTCTAAAAAATTTTTTCTCGTGCTGTTTTAACAACATACAACAAAAAACAAAACTAAGCATTTTATAACCCTGTATCTCAAAAACAAAGGACTTTTGACCCCGCAATATTCAATGACTTTTGCTATGTTAACGTTTTTTTACAAAAACGGCGATCGTTTACAGAATTTTAAGCATATTATGTAATACCTTAGCTTTAGGCACACTATGGCAACCGGGACACAGCTTCTTGTGAAACGGCACCACTGTTCCATTGGCTAACATTTCTATCAATGTCGTTTTGTTCTCTGGAACTGTAGAATTGGCACTTACTTCGAAAATATGTAAAGGAAACACCTAAAAAAGATAACTATAAATAAAGAATATATTTGTCTTTCAAAATAACAATCTATGCCATTCTCTTCAATTTTAAAAAAAATAGATTAAGTGACATATTTTTAAAGCAATTAATAAAATCTAAGAAATGTTAAAAGTAATGACAAAGTCCCCTACGCTACCAAATGTCACCTGCCAAATGGAGTGGCGTACGTAACGGTAGCGTAGGATAAATTAAAAAAAAATACTTTTTTTTAATAAAATCGTTAATTGGGCAAAAAGCAAAAAAAAAACCTTTTTAAAAGCCAACGAAACCTATTTTTTTAACAGAAGCGTAGGTGACTACTAAAAAACATTATTACCTGTTTTCTAAATTAAAGGTCTATTAATAGAGTGAAAAGTAATAACAATATCGGGACTACGCAAACTGAATATCAGAGACAACTTAAAGTATTACCTTTTAGATAGGGAGTCTGTTGTCATATCACTCCCACCACCAACCTGTTGTCTAAAGAACGTTAGGTAGCGCAGGTGATGAGCAGGGGACATGGATAACAGCTCTTCAAAAATAAAATAGTGTAGATTTTTTTACTTATGAGTAAGCTGTTCATACGACGCTTATGAGGAATTCTCTGGTGCAAAACTTTCTTTATTATGAGATTTTTGTTCAACCCTATATATTTTTTTTCAAAAAGAACCGCCTAATATTTCTAATATTCTTGAGGTGACGATGACGGGTAGCGTAGGTGACAATTTAGATATTAGAAAATGTATATTAAGTTTCTACATTAACGAGGATGAACACTTGCAGCTGTCTAGTTTTTATTGAATAAAAAAACAAAAAATTATGTCAAATCTTTATTTTTATTCTACCCGTCCAATAATTTAAGATTACCTACCTTGGGATGCTTTCTAAGCAACGGTCCAGTATTAGTAGCTATCATTTCTAGGAACTTCGTAGTAATATTAGGACTAGGATACAGCTCTATATCTGAGGCTAGAATGTAGTAAGTCTGGGCACTTTCCCTGGCTACGTTGCGCCCGACGTTTACCGGATAAAGCAACTTTTTCTGAGCCTTATACATTTGGTCGGACGAGACGTTGAGATATGGCGGCGTCACTGAGCAATTGTACGGTTTGGTCAACACGTTATTGTGTTTGGGAACCTAAAAACACATAAGTACAATAGTTATTAATTGACGTCAACTGTCAGTGAGAATTTTCTATCTGACGTTTGGTAATTTTATTTCTCCCTAAGGAGACAGTTGGTCCCAGTTGGGCCGGTGTCGCATAGTTTTAATTATAATTTTATCCAACACCGTTCTTAACTAAAAAGCCTGTTAACTCCTACCGCCTCAGTGCCCTTTAGGCTAATGTGGCTGCCATTTTTATAACCAATTGCCAAGTAAAACATGGATTTTGTCAGTTTGGTGTCAATATGGCTTTTTAGTTGAGAACGGTGTTGCTTTATCATGTGCGTTGATAATATTATTATAAAAATTTCATAAAACCTTTTTTCTCGCACTTTTCTATTTGAAATTCTGGGGATAAAAGCATCATTTTTATAAACTCAACAATTCAAATTATTTGCCCATATTTCCGGCTTTGTCTAGCCAAAAATAACGATACATTTTGTCATAACGGCCGTGATTCTTCAGAAACGACAGAAAATCTCACCCGTCATAATTCTGAAAAGTGGCTATTTTTTACTTATGGCCTCATTTAAAATAAAACTATAGCATACTTAATATTTATCCTAACGTTGTAAAAAAAACTGCGTCATTTTTTTTTATAACATTTTGTAAACTTAATATTTTAAGGAAATTCTGCAGGTCTAGTTTTACGACGGAGCTAAATTGCTACTACGCGTAGCAATAAACGTCAAAAAGTGTCGAAAATTCTCACCATGTAAAAGGAAAGACAGAATTTATGTGACTTTTCTAAACAGTGACAGCGACATATTCCATGGCTATCTATGATTTTGCATGTTAAAAGTTTCAAGGATTTTTTTACACACGCTTAATAACATTAATTTTTAAATAAAAAAGGTTTTTCAATTAAAATTGACATATTTTTTATTTACTGAAAAAAAGCAGATTTTTTTGTAAGGGCGAGATTTTCTGACGGTTTTTGAAAAATCGCGACCAACTTCAGTGTCAAAAACACAACTAACCGGTACAGGTGGCGTAATTGTAAGGTATTTTGAAATAATTTTGTTTTCGCAAGTTTTCCATGGCCAAAATGTAAACAAATAGTCTTACCGCCAAAATTTCTGTTACAAAAAACGTAACATGAAAACATCAAATTTGACAACAACAACAATCTAGGGCATTTGGAGTCACGGTACGTAGAACAGATACGGTCTAGTAATTTCGACCTGATGACGAAAAAAGATAGCAGCTGATTTTTGTCCGCCATTTAAAAACTGTAAGAAGGCTTGACAAATTAAATTAAATTTTCGGACTTTTCTTTTTTTTTGTTTAAATGATTGATGCCAGGCTATTTTTTGCTTATATCTTGTATTATAACTTTTTGTGTAGAAGTAAACAAAATTTACTTTTGTCCTGCATGAGTTGATCTTGCACTAAATAGAAATTAAGATCAATAGTTCGATTCTGTCAAGAAAGCCATCGGATGAGTTAGGGTTAGTTCGAACTCGAGGTAGTCGTGGTTCAGAACTTAGGTTATGTAGATGTTATTTTTCCTGTTTCAGAAGCTATTTTTTTGTATTTGTGTTTTGCCAGAGATTTTTGGGAGAGTGATTATTTTATTATTCCGAAGTCCAGACCCAGACCGTCTCAAACAAAAAGCCAGGTAACTCCTACCGTCTCAGTGCCCTTTAGACTACTGTGGCTGCCATTTTGATAACCTAATCGACAGGTAAAACATACACTTTCTGTCACTTAGGTGTCAATATGGCACCGATAGTAGGCCAAAGGATACTAAATCGAACGAGTCAACTTTCTAGGCTTTTTAGTTGAGTTGAGAACGGTTATTTTTTCAGTGATGATGAGCTACGACAAAAATAATGTAAATGATATCATTGGGTACTTGGACCAAAAGGAAAGAAATGATAAAAAAATACAATTTTTATTACGAAAACTTCTGCAAAAATAACAAACCCCAAATATCAACCATAAAAAAAATTAATAAAGAAAGCAGGCTGATATCTTTGTGTCGTCATCAGGTGGGAGGAGCAAAAAAATAACTAGACCGTGAAACCTGGTTTTGTTCAGTGAGTCATTCAGGTTAGGTTTTATCTAAATAAAAATGAAACATACTATACAATTTCTAATATGCAATCGCCATGAGTTAATTGTCACAATGTAGTGTATAACAGCAAAGAAGCACAGAACTAGCCAGAATTTATGACGTCAATCAGATCACCGTGGTATGCACCTTAAAAAAATTTAGTTACAAATCGCACAAGTACCAAACACACCAAAGACTTCGATCAGTGCCAATGCAGAACCAAATTGGTTAAGTAGCATTTGTTTCACAGAAGAAAGTAGGAGCACCAAATGTTCAAAATGTTCGATATAGGGCTGTCTTACAAATTGTCAAAGTCAGCCGTTATTCACGTGATGGCCCTTTAAAAATGGTGAGTGTAGGGTAAATAAAGCGATTTTCCATAAGACGTAATGCTAATAAAAATGAAAATTTTGGAAAAGTGGAAAAAGATTCAGATTAAACAAAGTGAATATTTTATAGAATAATCCTTTCTGAATCGGGGCCAAACCAGCATTTTGCCGAAATGTTAGATATAAACTCAAAATTCGCAGTTTAAAAAGGCAATGTCATGTACTGTTATCTCTCTTGCATTTGCAAAGTGTGGATTGGCATTGTCTCAGTTCAGTCTGATGATCGGGCTAGATCGGCTTAAAGAGAGACAGTTGCGCTATCCGATTTGAGAGAGATAACGTTATCTGTAATTACACGGGTGCGACAGAGAGAGATTGTTAAAATTTCGGCAAAATGTTTGTTTTTCCCTGATTCAGAAAATATTACTCTATAAAAAAATCACTTTCCTTAATCTGCGTCTTTTTCCACTTTGCCAAACTTTAGATTTAAGTTATTCGCATTACGTCTTATGGAAAAACGGTTTGTTTACCTTACGGTGGCCATATTGGATAGGTCATATTATTTTTGTTAGACTGCCGTATTGGGCTAGAGAAAATCAGCACCGTAATTTTTGGGCAGGAGTAATGGGGGAACACATAAATGGACCAAAATTTCCTAAAACTGCTCTAGGAAGACATAGTGCCTGCCACTGATGCCGTTGCAGGAAATTATGACTAGACACAGTTCCAAATGGATGGCTGCAACATTCATAAATGCCCCAATGGTGAGGACATATTTGAGAAACATGTTTGGTAACTGATTATTTTGACGCTTCGAAACGATTCTTTGGCCAGCGAGGTCTCCCGATTTTGCTTCCAATGATTTCTATCGACAATGAGCTTCAGAATCGCTCAGAACCTAGTTTATCAACGATTCATAGGTTTGTGCAGAATTTTGAAAAGTTTGGTTGTGTAGCGCCAAGAAACCATAAAAAACCCACTGTTTTGAATGACGAGCAGGAAGTACGAGATGTGATGATTTGCGCTGCAGTGGAGGAAAATCGAAAGTTAACTAGCCACCAAATTTCCGAAGCAGTTGATACGTCTTCAGCCACTGTCTTACGTGTTCTTAAAAAGAATGGTTATCATTCTTACAAAGCGTCAAAAACGCATCAAATTTTTCCGGAGGGCAACTATCGTCGTATGGAATTTTTGCGAAACAAGGATGGAAAGGGCTAATCGTGATAATAACTTTCTGAGATCTATTCTTTTCACAGATGAAAGCACTTTTGCATTATTGAATCGTCATAACCCAACACAGGTTCGATATTGGACGAAGGAAAACTTGCATTTGTATTTTGACGTAAGAACACAGTATCCCCAATAACTAAATTTTGGGGGGGGGGTATTGTAGGAGAACACGTAATTGGGCCATTTTTTATTGACGGCAATTTGAATGGTCCTAGATACTTGGATCTACTCCAGGTGTGAGATTTGGTGAAACATGGTTTCAACAAAATGTTTGTCCTGCTCACAATGTTGTATGTTGTATGTATTCCTATCCTAAAACCATAGCCTAAATATATAGGGCTATGCTAAAACATAAGTGTTAAAATAAATAATAAAAACTTACAATTTTTTGACTTTATTTGGCGTTTATTTGGCAGGCAATTATCGAATTCATTTCTACAACTTTTTCCAGTACCCTCTCCAGATAGGCCGATCAACTCATACCGATTTAGTGTCCTTTTATCCACCTTCGCCGCCATTTTCACTCAAAAGTGACAGATAATCCATTAGTTTTCTGTCAAAATGGCGGCGAAGGTGGATAAAAGGACACTAAAACGATAAGAGCTGATCGGCCTATGTGGAGAGGGTAATGCTTTTTCCCTTGGTAATCTAAAGTATTTAATGTTTTTTAAAATTCTGTAATAATTTTTACATTCAAAAACAGCGCACTTTCACATAGTAAATAATTATTATAAATATATATTAACACTGACATAATCATTATCAAACAACAAAGTGGTACTTGCACAAGTTGTGTGTTGTTAACTCTCAATTAAATCGTATTATTTTGGGAGGGCGAGCGAGATTATTTTTGTTCGTTTACGCTTTCAAATAAAACATGCAACAAGTATATCATCGCAGTGAACTCATTCTGTCAATCGAGCACGCTAATAAAACTTCGAATGTTGACGTCAGTATATTATTGCGCGAAAACCGACGGAATTGGGCATAAATAGTAGCATACCGTGTTAAGTGTATCGTGCATAAAGTCGGCATAGCCTGACTCGGCACTATTTTTGACAGTTTCCTACGAAGGTTGAAAGGTTTCTGACATTTTAGTAATGTAAACATGTCATCTAAACATGCTCATATTGTGCCATTCTTAAAGTTGACAAATTAAAGTTATGCCGTCCTTTATTAAAGGCAGGCACAAACATTATGAAAGTCGGCATTATTTTGATAGCAAAGATGACATATTTAGGCAACAACAATGTCAAAAACCCTTTAAACTCCGTGCGGAATTGTCAAAAATAGTGCTGTCTTTATTAAAGATAGGCTATTCCGACTGTATGTACCGATAAGCTTTTATTATCTTGATAATGTATTTCCTAATCGAGTTATAAGTACACGAGGAACTATTTTATGGCCAGCTCGATCACCCGATCTTGCTCCTAATGACTTCTATCTATGGAGTTAAATAAAGTTTACGGGCATGAAAGAGCTAATAATTTGAAAGAACTTCGGATTAAAATTGAAGAAGTTTTTCAGATTGTCAGCCCTAACATTCTTTTTGGTTTTTAGATTGTATTATTTTAAGAACTTGCTTTTATTTTGTTTCTCCTTATTATTTTCATTCTAACACGTTGTTAGTGATAAATCTGAGCAGTTGAAAACAAAACACTTTGATTTATCAGTGACAAAAAACAAGAAAATTACGTTATAAAAATTTGCGTATTTATTGACTACGCTCCACAGGGTAGGTTAGAGACGTACTAAACGCAAGCCGCAAACGGTGATTGCAAGAGTTGTTGCTCCACTGATAGGTGTGCGTTGGACTTCTTCCGGTCTATGTTCGTAGTAGCCTGAAGCGCTCTGTATGAGTTTATCTAGTAATCCAAATTTACCTAGAATTTGGGTACGATAAAATACAAGACTTAAAGGAGACCTTAGCTGAAAAATGCGGTGAAATAGAAAATCTGCAAGATACTACAAATTAATTTTGTGACAGGTTGGAATATTGCTTAGCCGAAAATGGGGGTTTAAGATTTGAACACTTAATCTTGGAAGAGGAAGGGATTTAAAACAGTGGCGTGAGCAGGGGGAGAGGGTTAAAGGACTTAAATCCCCCCATATCCATTAAATATTGTTGATTCTTTTTTCCCCATAAATCAAGAATAAAATTGTCAGATCCTAAGCCCTTTAGAAAACGGCATTGCTTAAAGTTAAAACTTTTTCTGGTGCGCGTCGCAGCCTGTTTCTTGAAACCGTACATTTTAATTATAGAAAGTGTCCCAAAAGTTCGAGTCCCTCCTAATATCCCCAAAACCAAAAGAGGCAGAGAAGTAAAATTTCATATAATTAGATGGTTTACAAAAGTATCTTTTTTTTCCACAAACTCCTAATATGTTTCTTCTCTAACGGTTTTTAAATGAAATGGGTAAATTATTTCTATAAAAGCAATGAGTTAAACAAGAAAACAGATATTCGGTGATGTCTAAATTACTGCTCTTATTTAAAAGTTTTTTTCATTTTATATAAAAACCGTTGGAGAAAAAGGTAACATATTACCCACCAAGAAAGGTCTGTTACATAACAGGTTTTTAACGTTGAAAAAATGTAGAATTGATGTAACTTTGTATACGTTAAGAAAAATGTTTAAAAAAAGTAAAATGTTCAAAATTAACATTCTATGTGAAAGTATCGCTGATACACGAAAGAAGCGCTAACAGGGACTTATCGGTACATAAAGTCGCCATAGCACTATTTCTGACAGTTCCGCATGAAGGTTGAAAGGTTCCTGACATTTTTCTCATGTAAACATGTCATCTAAACATGCTCATATTGAGCCATTCTTAAAGTTGACAAATTAAAGTTAATGCCGTCCTTTATTAAAGGCAGGCACAAACAAACATTATGAAAATCGATATTACTTTGACAGCAAAGATAATATACTTAGACAACAACAATGTCAGAATCCCTTTAAGCTTCGTGCGGAATTGACAAACATAATGCAGTCTTTATTAAAGACAGGCAATGCCGATTTTATGTACCTATAAGTCCCTAATTTTACGTTAATATTTAAACTTGGATTTGAAGTTTAATAAATGTCAGTGTCGAAACAAATTTGCTTCTTTGCAGTTACATGATATTACACAATATTGTAAGTTTATTAAAGGTAAAATTTAAAACAAATTTGGTTCTTTATTGTGACATGATAAAATATACTATTTTAAGTGTAATAAACATCAAAGTTGAAACAAGTTTAGTTTATTAATGATCGCATGAAAGCAGCAGTATTGTGAGCTTAATTAATGACAACTCTAAACCAAACTTGGTTGTTTATTGGAAATTGACCAAATGCAATTGTAAGTTTTATGCAAAAATTCCAAAATTAATGAAACCTTTAACCCAAATATATGGCAAAAATATTTGAAAAAATAAATCCTGCATAAAAGGGAAAATAATTAAGTATAAATTTATGTATATGTTGAATATTTGTATATGAATTTTTTTTATTGCAACTGAAACCTTTTTATATGTATTTTATTTATTAAAACCATTAATTAAATTGATAATAAAAAAAAACAATTTCTCATTTTCTGTGAATTGGTGATATTTCTTAACAAAACCGAGATGGCCTAGTGGTCTAAGGCGCTGAAACCCTGGTGTATCATCTTTAGACTGAGAGTTCGTGTTCCGTCAGTGCATATTTTTTTTGTTTTATTTTGATTATTTTTTTTTATTTGTTTAAGATGTAATCACGAAGATCAGAGATTTTAAAGCACGAAAATATATTTTTTATGCTGTTTGAACCAATATTTAACAAGATAGAGGTAAATTTAAAAAAAATAATTTTACCTAGCCATGTAAAAATCGATTGTAACACTGTTACGTAAATGTTACTGGCAATGTAATATCCTCGTTAAGGTTACAAGCTGTGTTAAGTAACAGGTCATAAAAATACGTTAGGGTAATGTAAATGTAACAGGTTTCTGCTTAGTGGGTAGTATTTTCGGAAACAGAATGAAAAGTTCTACACAAATTTTGGAAAAAAAAAGTTTTGTCTCCGCCCTAGCTCCGTCCCCCTAATGAATGGCGGCACAATTGAAATACAAAAAATTAATTAGTTATGTGACATTTTACTTTTCTGTCTCTTTTGATTTTGGAGATATTAGGGTGAACTCGGATTTTTAGGACACTGTATATATAATGGTTTTTTGGTTTGAGCTTTAGCAGAATCATTTTTTAAGTATTCAGTACTTTTTTATTACTGCCTGCACGCCTAAATTGGAGTTTTCTAATAAGGCCACTATTCGGGTCCAACTCTAGATGATTTTATGTTTACACGTTTTTGATTTTCTAGTTATTGATATTAGATTTCTAATGTTTTATTAATAACAAGATCAGTTTTTCTCTAAAAATTGGATAAGTTCTCACAATATGTATATTCTTTGTTTTTGAAAATAAATTTATTACATTTTGATTGAAAATTTTTTTCTTTTTTTGTTAAATAAACGTGATATTTTTTTTTCTAGTTCGGTCAGCTTTTTATTTAGACCCCAAGGTCTTGAATGTCCAGTGGCAAAATGTTTTGTTTTGTATTTTTTTTCAAAATAAAAACTTTAGCTGTATTCTTATGATAGTTTGCATCCAGGTAAATATTTTGTTATATATAAAATCTCTATGGAAAACTAAAAAAAAGTTCATTCATAATTAAGTATTACTTGGCTCTGATACCTTACTATATAATGATTTAGTAAGTAAAGAACCCAATTTATCATTAGCAAAAAAAATGTAATATTTAGTTTTATGAACTACGCTAATATTTATTCTAGAAAGTTTTAATAAATGTTATAACCCTGCGGAATTTGTAAATTTTTACTAATAATGATTATTTTATTATCATTATTGGCGAAATATGTTTATACAAAATAATTGCAATGGCATTGCAAATATTTAAAACTTCATGAAGGGGATTTGTTAAGGGGGCGCTTAAACATGTGATTATTTTGAAATTAACTCTGCGTTTCGGACTTCCATTGTCTATATTTTATTTATACACGAAGTTTCGATCAGAGATTGTACTGATCGAAACGTCGTGTATAAATAAAATATAGACAATGGAAGTCCAAAACACAGAGTTAATTTCAAACACATCATTGTCTCAAACTTTCAAACAAATGTGATTATTTTATTAAGGATAGACTCTTCATAACAAGCTTCATCGAAATTGACTTCTAGTCGATTTATCAGAACAGAGAAATTTAATTAAAACGGCGCCAAATTATTGTAACTAATTTTCTTTTGTTTGTTTTTTTCGTTTTTTTCTTGATGATGACATGGAACAGTGAAAGTGCATTTGTAATGTGTAATTACATTTCCCGACATGCTTACATGGAAAAGCAGAAAAGTTTAATCCAGATTAGTTTATGATATATTTCGCGTCATTTTTCATCAAATTGAGTAATGCGTGATCAACGTTACCAAAAAAAAGCCATGGTTTATTTGGTTATTTGCGGACAGTGTCTAAAATCCGTGTTTATGATAAAAGAGGTATATAAAAATAAATTATTCTATAATGTTAAAAGCCAAAAAAAGGGATCTAGTAAAAATTTTAGTTTGTTTACATGTTTAAATCACTTTAATAACCATCCGGCAGAAGTTTTGCCGCTGTCCTACCTATCCAAATAGTTTTCTATTTTCACTAAAAATGAGTTATATGAGTCAAAAAAGACCTAAATCCAAAATTTTGGAAATGTAACTTGTCTGTCTGTCTGAGACATGATAACCTTAAAACAGCTAAAGCGATTATTATGAAATTTGGCAGAAACATTTTTTGTCATCAAGCGATGAGCTGATTAGTTTTTGGTGGTGGTGGGAGGGTTGGGAAGAGGGTAGGATAGGGGGTTAAACTAACTCACGACCCGTAGCAGTTAGCGATACTTTTTCACACTAAGATGAATAATTTAAGATGAATAATTAGGTCAGTCAAGCCACACCCCCCAGCCCCCGGAAGATATTCGAGTTTTTATATCCTTATAATTTCAAACCAAACTAATTTTGAACTATTTTTAAAAATTTTGAACCACACTCCTTCCTGTTTTTTTTAATATTCAAAATGGGAGGCGCAGCCGAACGTCAAGCTACACCCCCCTCATTTAAAGCGTACAGAAAAATGAAAAGCAACTATCCCAAAATTAAGAACTAATTTCGAACTCCTGATATCACCAAAAAAAAATTCCAAAAACCCATTAGTAACCCTGTTTTTCTTATAAAATATGGTGGGGGGTGCACGTTGACCTCAAGCCACACCCCCCCCCCGAAAGATATTCGAGTTTTGATATGCTTATAATTTTGAACCAATTTCGAACTAATTTTGAACGATTTTTAAAAACTTTGAACCACACTCCTTCCTGGTTTTTTTTTAATATTTAAAATGGGAGGTGCAGGCGAACGTCAATTAAAAAAAAAACAGGAAAGAGTGTGGTTCAAAATTTTTAAAAGTGGTTCAAAATTAGTTCAAAATTGGTTCGGGGGGGGGGAGGGGGGTGTGGCTTGATTGACCTGAATAATTACATTTCCGACAGAAAAAATTTAGTTTTTTTTTAGGTTTTATGGATGGCTATACGTGCCTGCTGGTCCCGTTTATTCTAAATAATCTAGTTAACCATAGTCTATAATTAACTTTATAATTTGTAGTTCTTTTTGTTTTTTATTTTTGGAAAACCTCATGAAAATTCAAGTGCCAATATTCTCATTTTTCCTTTTGAAAATATTAAATTTTAAGAAATGTGTAAATAGAGAACACATTTTTTAAATCTTTTACCTTTCATTTAATTTAGATCCGTCCAATCCCCCGTTAACAAAATGGCACACAAAAATTTCGTGATAACACGATTAATAAATGTCAGTTGACATGCTTTTTTTTTAACCCGTTAGGTGCTATAGGTATTTCATTTAAAGTCCCCACCCAGTATAAGTGAGTAGAGTGGAATTGGCCTCGTCAATTGCATACAAAAAAATAGTTATGTTAACCTATTTTGGAGCACAATAAATAATAAACTACCGTTAAACATTCATTATTTAAAAGCAAAACAATTAAACGTTAATTTATTTATCTGGTTTAAATATTTTTGTAATTTAAAGGTTCTTATTACACTGCTACAGAGGGGCGGTCGCTGCTATTTGTTGAAGGTAAGAAGAAGGCTGTATGTATAAAGGCAATTTTTTTACTCGTTGAAGACAAAAATTGCTTAGAAACCTGTAAGAAATAACCACCATGGCCGCCACTGCTCTACAGTGTCACACTTTCGAGCAGAAAGTCATTTGGGTCTATTGATTTCTGCGACTTAATTGTCGCTTAGCTGGTTAAGTGGATTGGTGAATTTAGGGTTTAGACTTCAAAAATGCTCAAAAGGATTTATTTAAAATGTTTTCGGTGGCCAGTATCATGCGACAAAATCTATCGGCTTTATAACGGTAACAAAATCTAAAAGAATCTTTCTAAATACCGGGTGTTTCACGGGGATGACTCACCCCCTTTTAAATGCACCTTGAGAGCCAAACAAAAAGTGCTAAAGTGCTGAAATTTTGCACACATATTAATTATGGGACTACCAATTGCGCTACAGAGCCCAATGTGCCAAGTGAATTTTGAAATTTATTTTTTTTTAAATAAAGTTTTTTTCTAGAGACGCTCTCTGTAGCGCATTTGGAAGTGAAATTATAGGCTTGAAAGCAAAATCTCATATGATTTCCATAAAACGAAAATTGCTATTTTGCACAATATGGCAACCACTGTTAAAGGTATCTGAAACACTGAATTTTGATTTTATTTTCTAGATGTAAAACTTCAATTTTTAAGAGAATTTCTTATTTCAAATTCACTTGGTTTGTCTACACTTTTATTTTAATCATAAAAAAAATAAATAAAACCCACCCAATAAACACCGTTATGTAAATATTACGTCAAATTTAAATCATCACACATCATTTTACCTTGTTATGTAAATTTAAGGTAACGCAGTGGTCACAATAGATAAAAATTTGAGTCACATTAAGGTGCGAAAAGTTTGCATAATGCCATGCGCATAGCCCACCTAATTTTTATATAAATGTGATGTAAATAAAATGACATACCTTTTACATAAATATTACATCCATGTTACGTAAGAGTTAAGTAAAAACTACGTATATTTTATATAATAGGTTTAACTTGTTATGTAAATTTAAGGTCACATAGAGGTCTCATTTATTTATTAATAAGGTAAAATTTAAGTCACATTAAGATGCGAAAACTCTACATAATACCATGCGCAAAGTCCACCTAATTTTTACATAAATGAGATGTAAATAAAATGACATACCTTTTACATAAACATTACATCCATGTTACGTTACGTATATTTTACATAACAGGTTTACCTTGTTATGTAAATTTAAGGTCACATAGAGGTCACAATTATTTATTAATAAAACATGCGCAAAGCATCACAACTATCTAAGTCCGACATAAGCACGCAGCTTGAGTCGGGCCAACGGAAGGTCCGTTCAGGTCCGTCAGTTGCTTGACACGGTCCGACATTGGCAAACTTGTGACAAACTACAAAGTTAACCAGACGGGCTGGTTTAAGTGGCGGAAGAGGTGATTCTTATAGAGTTCTTGTCAATACCTCAAAGTCCGCATCCTAATTTTGATCGCCATCTCTACCTACCTACTAGGAAGAAACTATTAAGCACTGGTAATTTCTTTCATTTTCATACTATTTTTGTAAATTTTAATGTGGCGTAAATCGCGTTATAGAGTGTTTACCTTATTTAGATGATATAAATAGTACATAAAATGTTTTATATAATGGTTATGTAACATTTCAAATGTAAAGTTACGGTTCAATTGACTATATAATAATTATGTCAAATTTAGGAATTTCATTTGACGTAAATTATTTTACAGGGAATTTACATTACTTGAATGACATAATTTATATATAAAACATGCTATGTAACAAATATGTAAAATTGTAAATGTAAAGTTAAGGTGTAAACATTTTCATAATATTTATGTAAATTTAAAAATTTTAATATGACGTAAATCATGTTATAGTGCGTTTACGTAATTTAGATAATATAAATTTTACGTAAAATGTTTTATATAATACTTATGTAACATTTCAATTGTAAACCTATGGTTCAATTGATTATATGTTGATTATGTAAAATTAAGGACTTTAATTTGATGTAAATAATTTTAGACGGAAATTACATAACTAAGATGACATAATTAATACATAAAAAATGTTATGTAACAATTATGTAAAATTTTAAATGAAAACTCAAAGTTCACATTGTTTCATAATATTTACGTAAATTTAAAAATTTTGTGACGTAAATCATGTTATAGAGCGTTTGCGTAATTTATATGATATAAATATTACATAAAATGTTTTACATAATAGTTATGTAAAATTTTAGATGTAAACGTAATGTCTACATTGTTATATAATAGTTATGTACATTTTATTACTTTCACTTAAAATAAATAATTTTATGTTACGTTTACGTAAATTAGATTATTTCAATATTACATATAATTTTTTATGTAATTTGTATGTAATATTTTTTATGTAAAATTAAGGTCCCACTTTTTACGTAATATTTACGTACATTTTAGGAATTTATTAATAAAGTCATATTATTTACGTAAAATTAACGTTGCTTATGATGACTTAAATATACAGTCAAAGTTTTGACCAAAAGTTTACAAAATTTTTTATAAAAATAGTTATATGTGAGATTTACGTAAATATAATGTAACATATTTTACATAAATATGTGAACCTTAGATTTATATAAACATTAGGTTAAAGTCACAAGTGTGTTTACTGGGCAGATTATCAGTTTACATAACATGATAGTGGTTCTCGAGTAAAAAACCACTTAACTCATTTTCATTTTAGTACCCTTTGGCCTATGATCGGCGCCATATTGACACCAAACTGACAGAGAGTCCATGTTTTACTTGTCAATTTGGTTATAAAAATGGCAGCCGCAATAGGCTAAAGGGCACTGAGACGGTAGGAGTTAACTGGCTTTTTAGTTGAGAATGGTGTTGGTGGCTGGAAACTTTGTGAATAAAGTATCTTTATTTCTGAATATATCACCAATGTGGTAGATATTTTCAGTGTGACTTTGTTAATGATGGATAAAATAACCTAAATGTTAATTTTTAAAACAAACGTTGCCATATTGTGGTTGTGCTATATAGTGGGGTTCCCTTCTCTTAAACGATACACCCAGTTTGAGTTGTGGTTCTTTTAAAATGTGTAATTGGGTAGCGTTTCTTAACTGGTAATTATGTAGTAAATGGTTTTCTTGAATTTACTCCTCGAAACTTTAAAACGCGGGTTCTGTCCTACCAGGCAGTGAAGTAAATAAGAAGGTTACCATGGAAAACAAATGCAATGATGTAAAAAAGGGCAAAAAAATCGAATCAACACAGTTAAACTGATTTCCCAATTTATCCATCTCCTTACAACTTTCTACGTCACACTATATACAGTACCCACGGATCAGAGCAAAGCTTGTGGATCTGCAATGGATAGCAGGCTTTTGCCAAGATCACAAACAATTGGAACAATTATAACAACGTCACCGGCTTAATTAGCGGTGGATCGCAGGATAAGCCTGTAACCAAATTACATTCAATTTTTTTAACTTCAGATTTGAATACAGCGGACCCAAATCTCTTGAATAGATGTATCACATGCCTATGTTGGTTGGTCAATTTCCTTAAATAAAATCAGCGTCCGTTAGGGTACTCGCTAGAATTTGGAGTCGACAAAAAACCGGATAAAGAATATAATTATTTTGGTAAAATTTAATAAAATTTTGGTATGTTATAGTGGGTTATGAGATAAGAAAAATATTGGAACATAAAATGATTTCTATGTCTAGTTTCATAGACGGTCAAAGTTTAAAAAAAACGTCGTTTGGAGTATATTGGCCACGCTCAAAAAGGCACTTTCTGACCGAAATAAAGTAAGTTATTGACGAATATGGTTTACTGAGGAACCACACATGGACGTATATAGGGGCTAGTCAAAAAAATAATTTTTTGACAATTTTTTATTTTCTCCGATATAAAAATAAAAAAATTATTTTTGAGCAAAGAATAATGTTTTAGTATTTTCTAGATAAACTGAACAAGTTTTTGTTTTTTTAATTTTTTTTACCATAAAAACTTGACAAAATTATTTTCTACTACGAAATAATTATTTTGGGACTTAAAAATCTAAATATTCTTTAGCATTCAGTTAAAGTGATAAGTAAATATACTTTAATAAAATAAATTTTATTTTTTTATTTTTTTCGTAGCTACGAGGTATATGCAAAAAGTTCTATATCTTAATTTTACAAAAAATAATCAATATTTAATTTCTTTAAAAGTGATCGAGAGATTTTAATTTTTTTTTATGTTTTGCCTTGGGGATTATGATGTTTTAAAGGTTTCTCAAGGTTCTCTAAATTAAATAATAATTTAACACCACGCTGAATTATCAAACAAACAATATGCTATAAATTATGATTATGGGTAACTGCTCTCCCTCATTCCTATATAGGTACTCTGTTGAGTACTAGTTAAAGTCAGTGGCTCAAAAATATTTTTTTTTTTTTATATCGGGAAAAATAAAAAAATTGTCAAAAAATTATTTTTTTGACTAGCCTCTACATAAGACCTGTTAACATTTTCCCAACATAATAACAAGAAAGTTCATGTGTGGTCTCTCAGTAACCCATATTCGTCAATAGCTTATTTTATTTTTGTCAGGAAATGCCTATTAGAGAGTGCCCAATATACCCCAAAATGACGTTTTTTTAAACTTTGGCCGTCTATATCTCTGGAACTAGACATAGAAATCGTTTTATATTGACACAGTTTTCGTATCTCAACCCACTAAAACATACTATAACTTTATCAAATTTCACCGAAATAATTTTTCAATGTATTTCGTGCGGGGTTCAAATTATTCAGATATTTTTTTTCTTAGTTTTTTCACTTAAAAATGAACTTCTCAAAATGCCGAAAAGTATTAGATTGGCATCAATTCAATCATCTCCATCGCACCTCTTTTTGATTTCCTCCAGACTATTTGTGATTACACCTACAAATAAAAAGGATACTTGCCTGTTTAGGTACGTGCTTAGTACTAAAATAAATATGAAACGTTACAAGTTCCTTGACTAATGGAGTAGTGCAGTCCCTTAGATGTGCTATGGATTCTAGTGTAGCTTGGAAATCGCTTCCCGGAGCATGTAGGGCTATACTAATAGGTGCTTTCCACCTAAAAAAGAAATGCAACTGTAGTTTTTTCAATTTCCTAATCAAATGCTACTAAGAGGGGATGGGTGTCTAATCTCAGTGTTACCACGCGTTACAAGGGGGAAGATGGGTCATAAGCCATGCTCTTACTATGCCACTTTGTCATACTTCTCAGAAAGTTACATTTTTTTATTTATTTATTTCACTGAAGAAGATATGTGTGTGTTTCTCAAATGACATATAAAGAGATTAAACTTTTTTTAAATCGTACTAAACATAGTAGAATGTGTGATAAATAAAATTATATAAATCGTTTTATAACCAAAATATTTTTGCGGATAACATATGGAGGTTATTTTTTAGCCATACTTTGATTTTAAGTTTATCAGAATATTTTAATTTTTGTCTACACAAGATTTTAAGGATAATAATAATTATAATAGAACCTATATAGTTTAAATGCCTTTGGGTAACGCTAAAATTTTGAAAAGGTATATAGAGATCTACTCGACTTACTGCTCTAGTTACAATTGCATGTTCAACTGTTTTTTTTTAAGTTGATTTTTTACAGAAAAGATAATAAGACGATAATAAAAAAGTTCTCTTATTCCAAGCTGTTTAAAAACTTTAAAGAGGTCATCAGTTGGAAATATCTTAGGTTTAAAGAACATTACTTTAAGGACAGAGCAGATTCAGAAGCCACACCCCAACAGACAACATCATAGCGTATAAGACACTCAACCAATGCACAGTAAACTAATTTCAGTAGACCTAATGATAAAATATTTCTTAACCCATAAAATTTAAAAATTGTTTTCCTGATTTTAGTTGTTACATAATTAATATACACGTCCCATTTGAAAAACCTATCGATATACACACCGAGATATTTAACAGAACCACTTCGTTGGATTACTGTAGTACAAGTGTATTCATTTGGTTGCAAGGAACATGAAGCATCATGAAATTAACTCTGTGTATCGGACTTCCATTGTCTATATTTTATTTACGCACGACGTTTCGATCAGTACAATCTCTGATCGTCTTCGTGTACAAACTAGTAGTATGCAGTAGTAGTTTGCACCTGAACACCGAGTTAATTTCAAATACATCATTTTCTAAAACTTTCAAACATGAAGCATCATGCAGTAGTAGAGTATCAATATCTGAGACACCTTTTACGTTCATGGCAAAATCAATACAAACGGTTTTGTCTGTATTTAATGTAAGTTGGTTTTCATCAAGCCAACATTTAACTTTATGTAATGCTTTTTCAGCTTTTTGAGTTGCTAGAAACCAGGTAGGTGCTCTTATTGACAAAACTGTGTAGTCATATTAATTTTTCTAAGTCCTGACATTACAGAAGACTATTTTGCATCTTGGGTGTTCACACTATGACTGTTGAAAAATGAAGCGGGTGATCTATAGAACATGTTCTATTTTGGGGAATTTTTTATAGTTATCTTTTGAATGCCAACCATTTTTTTTATGTTGTCAACTTGCTGTTGTAAATGTTTTATTTTTGAATTTTCCAACAAATATTGCACTTCCTCTTTCATTTTGCCCAAAAACAAAATAACGCAAAATACAAAATCAAAAATTAAGTGTTATTTCGATTTTTTTGACTACTGATGTTCTGTTGTTGGCTAAAAATGACATTTCCTCTAAGAAAAAAAGCATATTGTAAACAACCTCCACAGCTCCATGCTTCCAAAAACGATGCGCATGTAAAAACTTGCATTAGTTTAAACCAGCTTAGATTGGGAGAGGGTTTGTAGGAATAGGATCTACCGATTTCATTAATTCTCAACTCTTAACATTTTTTGTATTTAGATGAATAGTTTTGCAATATTTAAAAAACACCCTTTATTTTTTTTAACCGGACGAATTGTAAAGATTTTGACTTGATAAAATTTTCATTGAAGAATCCGTCAATTTTTTTTTCTTAAGGCTATAGTTTCTCCCCAGATTTTAAGTAAGAAAAGTACAACTGGCAACGCCTTGTTCTTTAATTTTTTAATCTTTTGCCAGATTAATTTTTCTTTAAAATAGAAGCTCTGGTGCTGTCATCTATCCCAAAAGCCTCAAAATAATTGCGGATTAGAACAAGCTCGATTTAAAAAAAAATAGAGAAATACTCACAATTTCCTCTGGATTACATTTTTACTTTTTAAATTATTTCCTTGCTTTAGCGAAAATAAAAACTAAGTTTCCTTTTTTCTAAAAGCCTGCGCACTGCGGACAAGAAAACCGATCAATCAATCACGCTTCATTGAATATAGGAGACACATGCAGTTCAAGTGTTGGCCGATAGATCGCAGAATTTATACGATGTTTTGTCAACAAACTTTAAATCGGGCCGCAGTGGGACGGAAGAGTATTTTTACGTTTTCTGACAGAAAACCATGCGAAGTTGTGTTTATCTTTCAAAAATGTGTTTTAAAAAACATTGTTCCAAAACAAATATGAACCTACTCTGCGTGTGCGGTCGCCCGCCAAAAAAGGCTTAGCGCTGCGCGGGAATTACAACGAGTTTATCAAAGAACCAAGAGAACTTTACTGGCTCGCTGGGATTACTAGGAATTCGCATAGAAACATTCGGCGCCCATAACCCCACATAATTTTGGTTTTATTTTGATTCAACTATTTTTTTAAAATTTAAATTATTGCAGCGTATTTATGTGCAAGTGTACTAGTGAAATCTTGGAGTGCAAGGGATAGATTTTAGAATCTGAGTTTCAAAAACACATGGATACTTGAGTACTAACAAAACAGGTCAGTAAAACTCCATTTAGAAGTTGGAAAAACTCTTGTTAGTCGTTGACGCTCCTGTTTAAAATAGAATACGATTATTTCGTCTAGCGCCAGTAGCCGATTTTTAAATCTGCTTTTAAGTTAAACTGTTGTCGGTATCAACTAGCGAGAGTGTTTCCAATTCAATTATAAATGCACCTGTAAATTCAACCTTAAACATTACACCCAGTTACTTTGATACGTAGTTGGGCAGCTTTTTCTTAGCAGGGAATTCTGCAATAAATGGTTTTCTTCTATTTTAGTATTTTACTTGGTTTTTGAGCGGCGCAGAAGTCAAAATAAGTAACCTAACCCCAAATTTTTGACCCGGTGCTAAAAAATCTCTGGTGTTTCACTGTGGATAAACACAAATAGTCTCCGCGTTGCCATGGAAAACAAATTCAATGACGCGAAAAAATCACGTCGATATAGTTAAATTGATTTCCCGTACAGTGTTGCTAAAAACAATTCCCCAGATTGTAACTACGACCTTAAATTGCCAAAGTCAAATTCTAACAGCTTCCAGCACTGACTTAAACATCAAAAATGTTAGCTTACCCAGAAGAGTCACACAAGAGTTCCTAATACCAAAAATGCTTCTTTGAGGGAGGAAAATAACATATTAAAAAAATAAAAGAAATCGGTAGATCGATCGCCAGGATCCTATGTATCCAGTGCGATGTTCTTTACAATCTTTTGTGTTACGATAATTATAGACAGCTCTTTAGTTTCAAAAAGTTCTTGAATTAAATTAACTCTGTGTTTCGGACTTCCATTGTCTATATTTTATTTATACACGACGTTTCGATCAGTACAATCTCTGATCGTCTTTAGGTGCAAACTAAAATCTATTCCTAATGCTACATACACTTACACATAGGCGAAACAAAAAGTCCACTACTGTCTGTTAGGCTTAAGGAACATCAGACGAATACCCAAAGAGGTGAAACAACGAAATCAGGAATGAAGTGGACAGAAGCAAAGGTTTTGCACAAGGAGTCACACTAAAGAAACGAAAATTCCTTGAAGACTCAGGGTATGTTTAGTAAACCAAGTGTTGAAATTCCAAATATTTGGGAGCCCCTCCTTGGGCGGAGCCAACTCATTTCCCATAGTATATATAAGTACGTAGCATTAGGAATAGATAGTAGTTTGCACCTGAAGACGATCAGAGATTGTACTGATCGAAACGTCGTCGTCTATAAATAAATTAATTTCAAACACGTCATTGTCTGAAACTTTCCAAGAAAGTTCTTGAATGTTAAAGCACAAAATATACATATTTTGTATGCACAAATCCAAATGTCTGCTTTCTACACCAGGTAGGTATGACTGACTTATATAACTATGTACCGATATATGTGCCCCTCTCTCTTTTTGGTCTTGTTTCCACAAGCTTTGTCCACATGAATCGCGGTGCAGAAACATTGAAGTTGGTATATCTAGGTCTGGATTTAAATTTCAATCTTTTCTTACCTCTCTAATAATGGCACAAGATTGTCCAAAAAGGAATAGTCTGCATGCGTGGTATAAGTGATGGTTTCCTCGCATCTAAACCTCTGGTCGGCAGTTATGTAATTGTACAACACCCAGTAGTCGCCCCTTTGTTGGGTTTTGCCCAACATAGGTCTGTCCAGACAGTTCGTAATCGCTTTCACTCTTTCGAAAATCTAAGAAATATTTTGTATAAGAAATAATTGGAAATAATACCCTGCCAAACCTCATAAAAAACACACCTCATTTTTATCAGTTTTTATAAGGTTTATAAGCTTTTTTGAGGCAAAATTTTAGGATTATAAAAGTTTATAATAATTTATGAGGTATGTCTTTGATTTTGGTAAGAATTTATGTGGTTTCATATATGTGTTTTCTATCTGATCGTATAATTAGACAGACTTATGAATGTTTATAAAATTTGATAAGTGCATATTTTAGTTTTTCTAAAAGCACTATTTTTATAATCAAACCGACACATCAACTTTTATGGGTTTCTATAATTACATTATTTTTATTTTTTTATTATTTATATTATTTTTTAATGTATTATGGGATTATATAAACCGATGTTTTTATGAGTTTTCTGAGAGATTTTATAGTCAAAATCACTCGTAACATTTTATGGGTTTCTATTATTACACTCTTGTTCTTTTATAATGGTTTAAAAGTTTGTGATTGTTTTTTCATGAGATTTTCGGATATATTATGATCAGAATTCGACAGATTTCTATGAATATTTGTAATTTGCTATGAGTTGCTAAAACATTTTTTTTATAAGTCTTTAAATAGATTTTATAGTCAGACAAACTTACAACATTTTATAGATTTTTATATGTCTACCCTGCCAAAAAAATCTCATTAAATCTCATAAAAAACATACCTGATTTTTATCAGTTTTTTTCGACCACCTGAAAACTAATTAAAAAAGCTATACTACAAAAAAATATTTTTTGACTCATGATCCCATACAGCACTTTTCGTCCCAGGGTACGGTACGGTACGTCCCGGGACCAATTAGGGACGTACTATGTACGTACATTTTTGTACGTACATAGTACGTAACAAAGTGTACGTACCTACGATCATTTTACGTTTAATTTTGGTCCCACATGGGAAATAAAACGTACTTACTGCAATGTGCCACATCCCAAGGACATACCATTATGTATACGTGTACGCACCGTGGCTGTATGGGAAAATATTACAAAATATCATAGAAATTTATCAAAGTAATAAGATTTTACCTGTCCTTGAAACAAATATATTAAGTCGTCGCCCACCGAAACTTATAAAATCTTATAAAAAATCTATAATCACATCATCTGTCGTAAATACCTTTACAGCAATAAATAGTTTTTGGCTTGTGAAAAAATCTATAATCACATCATCTGTCGTAAATACTTTTACAACAATAAATACTTTTTGCCTTATGAAATCTTGTAATATTTTATAGACAATTTCATAGAAATTTATCAATGTATCATCTCTCCCACAACTCCTGGTGATAAATAAGTACTTATACAAGAACAATTTTTTATTAGATATCTAGATATTGTGCCATCACAAGGAGTGTTATTGTATTCTAGTAGGTTAGGTCGTCGTAGTTTATAGTTTAAGTTAGGTTATAGTTTAGTTTGACTGTATATTAATCTCTATTGCATTACTATTACTACTACTACAACTGCAAAAGTTGTAACGTAATTTTTTATTTTAGAATCTTACAGTTAGATGTTATAAAATTTTATAAAATCTTTTAAACCTTTATGAAGAATTGTCATATTAAAAATCAAAAAATATTGGAAACTTTTATAAACCTACTGGCTGATAAAATTTGATGAACTCCCATGCTAGAAGTGGCACTTTTAGGAGGATGGAGGATGAAAAAGAACTTTAGTCCCGTGGTTTACATACTATTTTATGCACTTTAGGACTAGAAGAATCATAAAATTAGACACTTAAAGTAAATATTTTAACGCATCGGTATCCGTATACCTAACGCGTTCTAAACAAAGTCAAAATACACTACATTTTTTACTTGTTCATGCCATGTTTCGAACGATGACTGCTTCTTTGATGGGTGTGATGACAGAATCCACGAACGTACGCATCGGGGGTCTTTGCTGGTCATGGCAAAAGTTCAATATTACGCTCCCTAAACTACTGCTGAATAATCCTGGTAGTGTGTACCGGCCGCACTTGTTGATACCATCTGGGTATAAAGCTGATATTTCCGGAAGCATAATATTTTGTATCATGTTCACATAAACCTTCACTGTAAACCTTCCTTGAATTCTGAAAAGGGCAACATGCGCTCTTGACGAAATCCAGCTCTACACGTTGATAGTATTACTATTATATTGGATATGACTCGTCCATAATGATCGGCGACCCGACGAACAGACCAACATCCACCTAATTTGGCTAAAATTTGGGATTTATCGAATTCCGATAGCTGTGGTAGCATCTTTAAGTTGGACAAGACTGTTACAAAAAAAAATATCACAATGGTGGACTTTGACACTTTGGTCGCGGTTCTTCATAAACGACAGAAAATCTCACCCATCAGAATTCTGGAAAGTGGCGATTTTTACTTATTGCCTCATTTAAAATAAAAACACAGCGTCCTTCATATTGATCCTAACGTTATAATAGAAACTGCGTCATTTTTTTAATAATATTTTCTAAATTTAGAATTTTAAAGAAATTCTCCAGGACTAGTTTATGGCGGAGCTAAATTGTTACTACGCCACCAATAAACGTCAAAAAGTGTCGAAAATTCTCACCATGAAAGACAGAATTTTTGTGACTTTTCTGAACAGTGACAGCGAAATATTCCATGGCTATCTATGGACTTGTAGGTTAAAAGTTTTAAAGGTGTGTTTACACATAAAAATAATCTTAATAACATACATTTTTAAATAAAAAACAGGGTTTTCAGAAAAACAGCCTACAAAAATTAAAACTGACATGATTTTGATTTACTAGAACAGTATTAAGATACTAAATTTTAAGGAATATTAGCAAATAGTCCTGACTAAAGCATTAAGTGTAAACTTGTGTTTAAAAATCGTCAGATTTTTTTGTAAGGGCGAGATTTTATGACGTTTTTGAAGAATCGCGACCTTGATATTCTATGCACGTGCCAAGGATGACAAATTGCTATGTGGGACTCTTCTTAAATAAAACCCAAACGAGATAATATTTAGGGAACCTTACTAAGGCAAAGTAAAATCATATGTTTTGCCTTAGTAAGGTTGCCTCTTTTGGTTGTTACGTTTTTATTTTATTTGCTTGAGGCAATTTCTCACGCGACTTTTACGACATAGTTTTATTTTTATCGCTAAATAGAAATACGGATCAATTTTTTTCAAGAAGTTTTCAAATCTATTCTAAATTGTCGGATGTTTTGTTTTCTCAATAACATTAGATAGAGTGCATGGGCCACAAAAAATGAGACTTTTAGAATTGCCTATATAACTTTAAAAGCAATACACCGATTTAAATAAATTTAAGAATTGAGTACAGGTCTCGACAATGATTCAAGTTGGTGGATAATTTTAAACGAAACCAAAAATATTTTTCTCTGTGAAATATGCATATATCAATTGCAAAAATCGGTAAAGAATTTACAATGCAAGGGTTCTTCGTTCTTGGTGTATTTTTGCCATATTTTATTGTATTTTTTAAACTAAGTAAAATGAAGTGATTGTTTTGGCTTTAATTTGACAGAGACCTAACCGATTTTAAAAAACTTAGTCATTTAAAAAATCCAAAAATTTAAAATTTAATCTCAAATTTTACATTTCTAGAAATTTCAAGATGGCGCCCATTACAGGATTTAAAAAAAACTTTTGGATTTTTTATTGGATTTTTACAAAATGTCATTTTTATTACTTGTTTTAAAAAAGGTACATTTTTAACAGACATGCAATTTTTTTTTAATCGACTATTGGTTCCAAAATTATAGACAATTCAAAAAGTCTCATTTTTGTGGCCCACTTTATATACTTCTATATCTCCCAGAAACAAAATTTTTAATTGAATTTTAGCTAAATATAGACACTCCCACATTTTGGTCATAAAAGTATATAAAGATAAAGATCAAGATTGTTTTATTTATTTCGTGCAATGAACTTATAGCGAACAAAAAAGCTCGGAATACTGAAGGAAAAAATAAAACTAATGTTTGTCCTTATTTTTGCTGTATAAGCTGCCTCGTTAATAGAGACTTATTGGGCGTACATTTTCGCGTTCCCTTTTTAAGGAAAATTGACATTAGACATCTGAGCATGCGCGTGACCTGCGTTTTTATTAAGGGAACCGTACTGAAATACGGTGTTCCCTTAATTCGATACAGTTACCGTACGACCCTTATCTTTAAACATAGCCTCATTTACACGGATAATAGTGTTGGTTGGTTTGTTTTTCGACACGACTTTTTAATATTCTTTGCATTTTTAGTTTTTTGTTTATGAACAAAAACAGTATTGTGGATTTTTAAAATTTATGTGAAAAAATGAATAAATTGGAGAAACCTACAAGGTTGAGGTTCCGCTACATTGACGATATAATTCTTTTGCGAGAATTTATGAGGGAAAATCCCTAAAAGGTTAGAAATTTTAGGTTAGGAATAAGGAAAAGTGATGCCACTTCCAATAACACTTTTTTTAAGTATGGTTAAGGTTCAACCTAAATAAAATACGGTTTCCCCTTATTATGGTAAAACCTTATAGAGTAAGGCCCTAATATAGTTCAACTTTACCCTATTTTTTGCCTTAGCTATCTTCCGTTAACTTACCGTTGGCTGTCTCTGGGTGGTAGTAACCGCATCATTCATAACAATTTCGTTACTAATTAGACCCTGCAGTTTCCCTTCATCCAGCCCCAACACTTCCGCAGATTTCGGTGTTGTAATATTTGGCAACGGTACGTTACTATTGATCCCCACGCTCTCCTGCACCACCTGCGTCTGTTCCAGAGCTTGTTGACTGCCTAGCGCTGCCAAATTTCTCCCTGATTGCTGCAAATGTCTAATAACCGGCGGTCCGCTATATGTTATCACGTGTATAGCGAAGTACGTTAAACACAGTATGATGAGGACTTTTATAATACACGATTTTCGGCTGTTATACATTTTCGTTAATGCGATCGGTACGAATATTAAGAAAATATTAACTCATCCTGGCGTTGAGATGCTTATAAAGAAATCTTTTTTCGTCCTGGAGGTCTCACGTGAAGGTAATAGTTTAACTTTTGTAGACCCATTGATCAAAAATGAATGTGAGTAGCGGGATTGCTTTCAGATGTGACCATGTTCCAGAATAATTCTGTAAAAAACAAAAAAAAAATGATTAATATTTAGTTGCTTACACTCATATAAGTATGAGATACTATAACGGCCCTGCCTTGGCATTTTCCGGAAAAAAGCCGTAGCGATAGTAACTTTCCCAATAAAGTTAGCCCGGAAAAAATGCAGAACCAAAAACTCTTCTGGGAACGCGCAGACTGCAGGCATGCGCAATAGATTTTTCGCCTTTGGCATGCCCAAGGCCAACTCTGATTTTTATATTATTGTCTTTGTCTTCAAAGTTACTATTGATACACATTTTCCGATCCTTGGGCACCTGCCAAAAAAACCGCGTCAAATCTCTTGGGAAAGTTTTATGGGAGTTTATAATGTTTTACTAGGTTTTGTTTATTTTTTATGCGATATGTAAAACACACTTGTAAAGGCCTAAACAAATTTGATGAAGTTTTGATATTTTCTATCAGTTTTCACGAGAAACACAGCTTGGCTCGTAGAATCTTGTAAAAACCTATCAAATAGCATAAAAACTTACTAACTTCCATAAGTACCTATGCGATTTTTTTTACCTGGGTAGTATCCATAGTTATATGTTTACACCAAATACGTATGGGGCATTTTAAATCAAACCAACCAGAGGTTTTTTTTAAATCAATTCTTGAAAATCAAAGCAAACGACCATTTTGAAGAATGAAGTTAAAAATTTTTTTTTTTTCATTTTTAAAAAATTTTAAAAAATGTTTTTTTTATATTTTCAAAATAATTTTTTTTAAAAAATTTTGGTTATGTGATGCTTTATCAAAATGGTTTTTAAAATACCCAGTTCTCAAGATATTACTCTTTTTGTGTACCTGCACATTTAGTTGAAATTGACTGTCTTTACAGGCATTTAAAAAAATATGAATATCTTGAGAACCATACATACTACAAAAGCGAGTGATAGCTTCTTTTAAAGGTATTTACGTCATTGTTTTTGAAAAAAAAATCTCAAGCCTCCATCTTGAAACTTTGTAAATAGTTTGACGAAATACCCAGAAACCAAATATATTTTTATTAAAAAAAATAAAAATGTTGTTTTTGAAAAATTAACTTTGTTTTAATTTCAATTTTTTTTTAAAAGTATATCAAGGTATTTAAAATACCTTTAAAACGAGCTATAACCCACTGTCTAAGTTTAAGTAGTTATCGAGATATTTAAATTTCTTTAAGTAGGTACATGTTTCAGCAAAATTGGTAGTTTTTGTGATAAAATAAAAACCAAAATTTGGGATATTTCATCTCTTTATCGGTAGAATAAATTTACCAAAAATTATCGAAATCGGGGAGATTGTCTGTCAAGCCTCCCTCCCAAACTTAGCTAAACTCGACCTAATCTTTAGTGTTTCAAACAAAAAAAAATGATTCATTCCTTTTCCGCCAATCCATGCTCAAAGTTGTGCTGTTTTTCACTCGGCCCAAGATGAAATGTTAGTTCAAAGATTGCAATATAGATGGGAGTACTGTTCGAATGATAGATCGAGGCAATACCTCCGACATGGAGGCCAGCCAACACCTTCCATTTTAGTACCCTTTTACACGTATGCCGCCGCCATTTTTGACACTGTTGACAGTTATTACATTAGTTAATTGTCAAAATGGCTGCCACATACGTTTAAAGCTCACTAAAACGCGAGTAGATGGAAGGCCTATTAAATATCGGAGGCATCGATTGAGGTCGTTTGGCAAATATACTGGCTTTTCATGAATGAAAGAAAAATATATACTGGTACCAATTCCGTAACTTCGTTTTGATAGTCCTTGATATTAGTGACTCGTTGAAACAAGTACACCCAACAACTTGGATGGATATTTAGGCTCTTCTTAAGCCAAGCATAAATTATTTAAAGCAAATAAAACTAATACTTAAAAAAAAGTAAAGAGACTATTTAAACCAATAATTGTTATACTTAAGAAATTCATACTCCAACCATGAAAACGAATAACTTGAATTAAAGAAGTAGTATCCTTTATTCGACCAGATTGTCTGCTTGGAAAAATTATTGTTCTACTTAATCAATTGACCAACCTAAGAATAAGGATTCCTTGAATCAGGGAATCCTATCTTTCATTCAACCAGATTCTACTCTTAAACTAACATACTAGAGTAAACTGTGACATACAACCTAAATTAAACTACAACGACCTAACCACCACATAGTAACTATATAATATATTATATGATATATCATATTTATAGGGTGGGCCACAAAATTCCGCACTTTTTGGATTGGCTATTACTTTTGACATAAGTGCTCGATTTTTAAAGGTATTAGTTTTTTAGATAGATGAAACGTGGTACTTTTTCGATTCAGTTGAAAATTTAAAATTTCTCAAAAATCCAAGATGGCGGACAGTTTTAAAAAATGTTACAAAATTTATGTGCGACAATGAACAAACTTTAAAGCTTTTATACAAACGCTTGTTGTTTATGTGTATATTGACGTATCACTTACTTAAATCGGTTAAGAAATAAAAAAGTTATAAGCTTCTAGATTATGATTGTTTGGGCTTAACATTGGAAAAAAATTACATATTTTTTAATTTGCAGTAACTTTTGGCCTGATTAGTTAATATAAAAAAAATACTGTTTAAAGAGGTAAAACATGAGAGTTGCGTCTGTTTGTTCAAAATTTGACATTAAAAAAAAATCAGGATGCGGATTTTGTGATTTTTTTCAATGCGAAGCCAAAACACTCGTAGTCAAAAAACTTATAACTTTTTTATTTCCCAATTGATTTAATTAAATGATACTTCAATATACACAGAAACAATGGGCGTTTGTGGTGGAAGCTTTAGAGTTTGTTTAGTGTCGCACATAAATTTTTTTCATGGGGGGTGAAAATTACACATTCTCTAAAACTGTCCGCCATCTTGAATTTTTTGAAAAATGTAAATTTTTAACCGAATCGAAAAACTCTAACGTTTTATCTTTTCAAAAAGTCAACATATTTCAAAATCGAGTAATCAAGTCAAAAGTTATAGCCAATCTAAAAAGTGCGGAAGTTTGTGACCCACCCTATATATTAATATAATATAATAACGCCTTGAACTCACACAAGCTTTACATATCTCATAGAAAATTGGTCTTGAATAAGTATTTATTTGTAGCCTGAGTCTGTGGGAGACATGTTACCTTCATGAGATTTAATGCAACTTTTTTGGCAGAGATGCTAAACAGACTCGTTGTTAAAAAACCTGGAAATTCCAATAATTAAATGATAAGTATTTCTTCACTTAAACGTTGGTTATATTTTGTTTAATAGTGCAAGTGCTCTTAAATCCACTTATTCTTGAAAGATAAGAAATAGCAAATAGTTGTTCGAAGTATTTAATAATGTTTATAGAAGAATAATATTCTTACTTTATTATTTTTATATTTTTTAAGTATAGGGCTATTCTTAAATTTGTAAGTTGAAACAATTAAGAAAATACGGGTACAGCTCAAAGTTTTTTTTTTACGTATCAACACGATATACAGAAGATTCTATTCTGCCCTGCTAAAATGTAGAATATAAATCTATGTCAAATGTATTTCTTGCGCGGTTATTCTTTTTCCTACGAGCACACACGAAATGAACCAAATCTGCACTCTATAACACCTCAGAAAGTTTTATATTTCACACGCATATCAATTTTATTCTCGTCTCTAGAGACAAAAATATTTTCTTCTCTAGTGACGAAAATGAATGACAGCAAACCATCCAAACAATGTAGGTATCTAGTAGGCTATATATTTGTAGAAGCGTCGGAAATAGACCGAAACCATTTTCGTCCCTAGAGAAGAAAAGTGGAAAATAAAAAGTGGTCGTAGGAAAAATAGCGTACACAACTCGATAGAAAGTAACTTTCTTACACTCGCGTGTTGTTTCACTCGGCTAACGCCTCGTTCACAACATTTACATTCGTGTGAAATATGTCACTTTCTTCTCTCGTTATATAATATACTAATAATTATAGTACCTTCCCGTATAAAAGTTCATGTTTTTCATCTATAATGGGAACCTATAATACATACATACATACATATACAGGGTGGATTCTTTAAACGAAACGGTGCTTCTAGCGGGTCAGAATTTGACTGAATAAAAAAATCCAAAAACACGTCAACTGAGATTTTTAATTTCCTTTAATCGTGTCATCTTGTATTTTGTCCATGTCATTTAGTTTACGAGGTATGGCAAAAAAATATTTTTTTTTAAATAGGACACTCTGTATATTTTGAAATTTTTCAAATCTGCAAACAATTCTCTCTTCAGCAATACCACACAGTAGGATCTATCTTTTAGGGTAATCAAGATATGTTTATCTAAATCTGTATGAAAAAATTCGATATTCATTCAAATATCCCCCGTAAAACAGGGCATAGACAACAATTTCATGCAAGTTTAAATGCCTCTATCTTGGAAACCATAAGAGATAGAGTATTAGTGTGTGGTATTGTCGAAAAGATAATTTTTTTAGAATTCAAAAATGTGAAACTATACAGGATATCCTATTTAAAAAAATATATTTTTTTGCCATACCTCGTAAAGAAAATGACATAAAAAATATCCGAGATAGCACGATTAAAGAAAATTAGAAATCTCAGTTGGCGTGTTTTTGGGGTTTTTTGTAAAACCAAATTCTAATCCGCTAGAAGCAACGTTCCGTTTAAAGAATCCACCCTGTATATATTAAAATCACCTTTAGAGTTATGTAGATTGGCAGATTGGTGACAATTCACACAAATTACCTAAAGTTCACGCAACTTTAGATTTGAAACAAAATAAATTAATTTTAATCACTCGTTATCATGCGGCTCAGTTGTTATCCGTGCAAAATGTAATTCATTACATTAATTAAAACGCCTTCCAAATATGATTATTTTACAACTTTTTAATGATAATAAAACCGTTTTACCCAAGAAATTTAAAAATACACAGGTTATTCTATTTTTCTGTTCTTCTTTTAAACACCCTGTTTATGGAGGGCGACAAGAAAATATTAGTTTTCTATAATTTACCAATCAACTTACCACTTTAATTCCAAAATTCCAAAATAATTATAAAAAAAACCTGTACAATTATTAAATATTTTCGATGTGATCAAATTTCTAAAACTGAATGCTAGTTAAAATATAGTTTTAACATTATGACTTAGAAAAACTCATTAGATAATAAAACAATTGACTGAAATTTCACAATGTTTAATTTTATCCTACATAAACAAAATGTAAAACTTATCTTTTGTTTTTATCTAGCATTTTAAGCCTCAGGCTAATAAAGTTATAGATTTAAAATTTTTAGAATGGGAGATGAAAATTTTAGGTGCTGTAAAATGGCCAAACTGAACTGTTATTACTGTATAGGGTGTAAATTGATATCTCACAAGAGTTGCGTAGTAATAAAATACTAAGGCAAATAGAGGAACACAGAATGTATTGCAGCCAGAAATGTGCTAAAGGTACACAAGAATATTCCGAAGAAAATAACGAAGATATTTTTGAACTACAAGCTGCAATACGTGATTAGAAACGTGATTTGAGAGAAAAAGTCAACACATTGAAAACTTAAATAAATTATAAGCTGCTTGGTACGAATCAGCTTTAGAAAATACCCAACAAATTAAATCGGATATTGACACTTTTAGTAAGAATATGAAATCTTCGAAAGGAAAAAACAATAAACTAGATTAATCTATTATTTTAAATAATAACGCACATCAAGATTTGGTTTTAAAATTGGAAAACGATAATGTCTTCAGGAACAAAAAGACGAAATTCATATTTTAACAAGTAAACCTGAATTGCTTGAAAATGCAAATCAAAAATTAGAAAATGAGGGATGTAATTGTTAAACGCCTTAAACGCATATATAAAGTTTTTCAGATAGTATAATGGAACATGAAAATTACTCAGCGTAATTAGAGCAAAGGCAAAATGAAATTCAAGATCTTAGTGAAAAGGTTACGACTTACAATTTACTTATATTGGAATACTCGGATAATATTAAATATAAAGAAAAAAGTATCTTGAAAATAGAAACTGATTTTGAAACTTTAAACGTAGATCATACAAACCTAATCTTAGTAATCAGAATGCTAGAAAATGATAACCAAGTGCTACAAAGTAAGTTTCAAAATTTAAAAAACTGCGAGTAAACTAATGCCCTTTTTAGAGAAGTGGTAAGTGATTTAAGTTCAACATTATTAAATCTAACTATCGAAGACTTTATTATAGTGCTGGCAGGAATAAATAACTCTAATATTAAATTAAATGATATTTCTTTCCTTGATAACCAATGTTTCTACACTAATTTGTTATTGTGTTCCACACCTGCTAAATACGAAGCAACAAAGTCATTTGACAAAATTAGTTCATGTGTCAATAATCTTTGAAAATTTGTATCCAACGTTAATTTTATTGATTTTTTTGACATGTTTGGATACAACAGATTATCTTCCAAAAAGCATATTTTTAAACAAAACAGGATTACGTAAAATGGCTTCGTTTATCTATAATATGGTACTATCGTTTAAAAATTTGCCCTCGTCTTTGTGCTTACGGCCAATCGCATTACAAAAACAATCCATAAATAAATATGGCCTGGTTATGTATGTTAACTCCCCTTCTCGAATAATTGGTCATTCAGCTTATCGATTATTTTTGTACAAACTTAAATCAAGATACAATCAGGTGCAACGGTATTTCAACAACAGGTCTTTCGAACCATGAAGCTTTGCTAGCTAGTTTTTCTTTATTTAACAAAACTGAAAAAAATCCCTTCTAGATACGGGAGAATTACTTCAAAAAAAAACTTTAATAAATTTAATAGTGACTGCTGTTCTGTGAATCGGAGTGCCTTAATTTCTAAAGAGCCATTGGAAAAGTTTTATGAGGCATTAAAAAACCGGCATGAAACATTTACCAATAACAATTTTTTCATTGTGTACTTTAACAGGTATCGTAAGATTTACAAAATATCCTTAAAACTAAGCTACCCTTTTATCAAAATAGGATTTTTAATGCAAGAAATGCTGCAAAAGAGGCTTGGTCAATTGTGAACGACTTAAGAGGTAAAAGAAGATATGTCAGACAGCCAACGGAACTTCGTGCAGGTGATTTTAGGGAATTTTACTGTTCCATTGCATTAAAAATTTCGGGAAAAATAAAGCCCATGCGAGATTCTTTATCTTATGCTAATCACGAACATTATGTTAATAAAACATTTATTTTAACCGACAGCAACGTTGATGAACTAAGGAGTGTTATTAGAAAAACAAAAATTAGAAACTGTTAGGGACTGGATGAAATTCCAGTTAAAATTTTTCTTAATTTAAATAATATGATCCTTTTTATACTGGCTCAATACATCAATAGATGTTTTGCTATGGGAAAGTTTCCAGACTTTCTTAAAACAGCTCTCGTAATTCCTTTAAACAATGCAGGTTCCTACACCGATCTTGCCAATTTCTCTCCTTACCACTTTGTCCGAAATTTAACAAATATTATTAAAAACGTCTGGTTAAATTTTTAAATCGTAATATTGTATTCAGTGGTTCTCAATATGGTTATTAGTCGTGTAAAAATACTGGTGGCGCAGTTTTCTCTTGTCTCGAAATTTTATGTTCAAAACTAAATGAGAAAGAAGTCGAAGCTGCAGTTTTCTGCGACTTCTCTAAAGCATTTGATTGCGTGTGGCATAATATTTTGTTAAATAAAATATTTTTTTTTTCTGATATAAGGGAAACCTCATATAAATTCTTCGAATCTTACATGTCAAAAAGAAGTCTAAGGATCAAAAACAATAACTTAACTTAACTACGACCTATTCTGTTTTTAATTTATATAGAAGTCATGCTAAGGCTGCCCAAAAATTTACAGCATTTGCTGATTTTGGCACCATAAATATCCCAATATGTTAAAGGAATCGTGTCACATTGCGTCTTCCATTCAAAGTTCAGCCAATTCTGATGTTTATTTGGCTCCAGAAAGTATCGATATCACATGACCCATTTTGAAGGTCACTTCGACAATTTCTCAGCTAAGGTCACTGACACAAAAAAAAATAGTCTTTGATATTAAACAGTTTTGCTGTCCCAAACAGATGTGTGCAAGGAATAAGGATAGATTTCCGAATAGGTTTAATAATTATTTTTTAAAAGTCCTTAATGAGGTCTACTTCATTTTACAGAAGTGTAAACTAATGAGACTAAGCAACTTTAATTAAATTTAATGTGGATGTAGGAGTTTTAAAGGCTGATGACGAATGCCACAGCGGAGAATTATAACTTCATAAGAGTAACTATAAAAAATGACGTTCACGACCAAGTGGAATACATGTGTACCACAAAGTACCACAAGCAGGCGTAGTAGTGCTCTGTCAGGCTGTTACCTTTTTTAAAGGTAACCATTTATCTTTTTTAAAGGTAACCATTTATCTTTATTAAAGGTAACCATTGATGCTAATTAGCGTCAAATAGCGACTACCTTTACCGTTAAAAGGAAAATTTTTAGGTTATAAAAGTTTGTTTTGTTTTACAAAACTTTTGTGTATTTGGATTTTATTTTTTGTTAACCGCGTTTATAGTAGTAATGAAGAGCCATTTTTGCCGTTTTTTTTTTTTTGGTAAACAGATGAGTAAGTAAAAATAAGTTTGCAGAGGCTCGATTTCTTCTATTACTCCACCAAAGATATCTTGCAAAACCATTTTCCTGACTAAATTTATGTTGGAGTGTCCGTCTCCCAATCCTATCACTAATTTAATATTTTCCTCCATGATATGGCTAGAAAAGCAAATAAAAAAAAGACTTGAGAAAAAAAGAGCAAAAGTCAATAAAAAAGTAAAGTTTTTGTTTACCGCCGAACGATTGACTACGTTCAAAAGCTCTATTTTTAATCTTTTGAAGTTTCGTTTATTTACGGTACTGGTAACCATAAGAGTAACGAAATTTGCCGTTAAACTGCCTCACCAAAATCTCCCTAATAACTCTCCTAATCGAATTAGCATGGAAAAAGTGCCAAAAATCCCTCATAAATCCTTATTAAAAAAAAAAAAAAATCAAATAAAAACTCATACAATTTAATGGTTTTTTACGGAAAATGAAAAAAAAATCGTCGTAATAGTTACTTAACTAACAACTGCGGAAAGTGATACTTTACCGCTCGCGACGGCGGTCAAGCCGTCAAGGGCGGTAGAGGCACTTTACGCCAGAGCTAGCTAGGTACAAGATTTTACCTATGAGCATATAAAACTTCAAAAAATAATTTTAAAACTATAAAAATTTGTATTATGTAAATCAGTACTAATATTGAAGACAAACTATATCAGTTATGTAAATGTTTACTTTACAACGCGGCATGCAATAAAGTAAAAGTAAATAAAAATTTCAATTTTGATATAATTTTTATTTAAGATATCGCCAAATAATATGAAATTCTTATAACTCTTCTACGTTACAGCAAGCTAATATAGAAACTTCGATTTTTTTCAGATTTTTTGATAAAATAACGTAAAATTTGAACAAATTCTTTTGACTTTACTTACGATTTACAAAATTGTAACAAAATAGTATAATTTTACTTTACAGCGCGGCGTGCAGTAAAGTAAAATTATGTGACTTTGTATTTTTGTAAATCGTATTTAAATCAAAATTTCTATATAGTTTTACTTTACTGCACGGCGTGCGGTAAAGTAATATCATAAGAAGTTAGTATAATTATTTATAATAATAAAGAATCTTACTAAATCGAAGATTCTATATAGTTAAACTTTACAGCACGGCGTGCTGTCATGTAAAATAATAAGAATTTCATATTATTTGTCGTTATTTTACATAAAAATTATATTTAAATTAAAATTTTTATACAGTTTTACTTTACCGCATGCCGTGCGGTAAAGTAAAATCATGCAAATTTATTATAATTTTTTAGAAATAATAGACAGTTTTAAAAAAGCAAGCGGCGTGCGGCAAAGTTACCCTACGGCACCGAGCCTTGTAAAGTAATACTTTCTGCACGCAAATGAGCCCTGTAAAGTGCCATTTACGCACGCGAGTAGATAAAAGATCATACAATTTTAAGAGGCAAATTACTAGTCAAAACTTGTAAAAGTGTATAAGGTTTTACAGTGCTTCTGATAAACTTTTATAGTTTTTTTAAAAGATTTATTGCTGCAAGTTTTCTGAAAAGTTTATGATTGTTTATAAGAAAACCCAGACAACCAAAACACATCTATATCACGTCGAGAAGACGTCAAAAATTCGACCAATCAGGTGATTTTTGCGATGTCTCTTCGACGTCTATATTACGTGGGTCTGACCCGCTTTTTGACGTGACTTTAGTCACGTGAATTTGACGGCAATTAATTTACGTGAATTTGACGTAACATTAATGACATATTGGTCTAAACAGGCGATTTACAATATATTAATTACCGCAAATCAAGGCGTAAAATGATACTTTTACTCCCTTGTGGTCAACTTCGAGCCAAACAGTTATACTTCAAATACTTTCATTACGTACTCCCGTTCTTGACGGGGATATGGGTTTCCATAAAATAAAATACCAATTATTGCGTCAGATGTAAGAAAAATGTTACTTGTGTATCTCTGGTTGCCTGAGAGTTTAAAATTCGACGTCATTTATGTCGCGTCAAATGTTAATCCCAAAAAACACGACAAATTCGTGTGTCTTGTGTCTTTGGTTTCCTGAAACCCAAATTTTTTTATATAAAATATTATGGGTTATAGGAATTTATAGTATTTTTTTTAAATATTTTGTGTTTATAAAAAAAATTTTATTATATAGTTTTGTATGGAGGACTATCCCTGCCTGCAGGTGACACTTATTTATTTTACTTTAATAAATTATTTAACAACATTTTATGGTAAAATAAAACTTACTTGTAAAATCAGATTAAATCTCTTAAAAATGGAAACTGAAAAACTTCGTGATCATAAAATACTATAAGAATTTGTATGGCAAATTCTAATAAAACATCATCAAAATTATGCACATAAATTTAGGATAACATTACACAACCAAAACTCCTTGTAAAATCTTTTAAAAGTCATGTTTATAAAATCTCATAAAATCGCTTAAAAAAGAGACAATTAAAAACATGTTATTATGTAAAAGTGCGTATGGCAAATCCTCCCAAAAATTTGCCTGAAGATATCGAGCCCGATTACCATTAAATCCTATAAAATTTTATGAATTTTTAAAAGGTAAGATATATCTTTCATAGAACTTTAAAAACTTGTACAATTTTTATATATATTTTACCAGATTTTATGCGGGATTTTTGGCAGATTTTGCGTGCTTAACCTTGCTTGTTGCTCAGGGCCAGCTTTGATTTTTACAATATTTTCTTTTCTTTTTGTGATCCTGGGGCCATTATGATTTCTCAGAGTTATATACAAATATTATACCACTCCTGTAATAGGCCGCAACATGTTTCTTTTACCTCACTATGCATAAACAAATTTCCATCACTTAATCTAATTAATTATATAAAACGCAAAAAATTAACTACGCGAAAGATTTTTAAATATTTGTATGAAAAAAACAAGTACCTACCTATTTTCCTACATTTTGACAAAATCTGTTTTTCTTGTCTTTTCTAAATAAGACAAACAAAAGAAAATTGCGCAGTTGAGCACCCTGTATCTCGTAAACAAACGACTTTTGACCTACATCTTGCTAAACAAAACTAAAAAATACGTTATTTTCATAGTGAAACAAACGCTGAATATCCGCTAGATAAATGGTGTTTTCAAAAAAACGATATACCATTTAAATAACGTTTTCTATGAAAAAACGTTTATTGAGCAGATATTTAGCGTTTTTTCACTATAAAAATAACGTTTTTTTTTAGTTTTGTTTAGTGGGATATTATATGAAGATATATTTGCATTCATACCACTTGCATCCTGTATATAAATTATACTTTATTAATTAAAACAAGAAATTACCTGTGCCATGGCCTATCACCAGAAATATGAACATAACGCGTAATCACAACATAAATCGTTTATTTTAAGGTATAATTTTACAATCTCGATTATTACATGAATAGCGCTGACTAAACAATAATTACTGACCAGAACCAGAACTAATTATTATTCAATAATTTTTTAAGACTTACAACTACGATGGATGAAAATCTAATCATCATCCGAAATGACTGAAGATTTGTAAGGAAAAATGTTCGCCTCTTCTTGATTAAAAGTTATGCAAGGTTAATTTTGTTTTTAACTTATGACGGCGTAGCACGCAGCAATTTTAGCAACACTAAATAAATATGAAACCAACATTAGGTAAAAAAGCATTTTATTTGAACGTAGCCGCATACGCATATAAGTACTAAATTTTGGGTTTTTTCATGTTATGAACAAGGCTCGCTTTATGGACGATGCAAAGAGAGAACAGCTAACTTCAATCGATGGGTATGCTGGTGTGGTCATAACGTTACGCTTGTCATTACGTTCGTAACGAGTGCAGTCAGCTGTTCTGTCGTTGCATATCGATACCATAAGAGGGCCTTGGACAGTGGTTTGGTTGTGTTGAGCGGGTTGCGTCATGTAATAATAGACACTTAAACAAAGTCAAAATACAGTACATTTTTGACTTGCTCATGCCATGTTTGGAACGATGCCTGCTTCTTTGACGGGTGTGATGACAGAATCTCGTTGCGTACGGAAGGATGTGCGTATCGTTAGGGACCCACGAACGTACGCAACGATTTCAATCAGCAGTCCTGTCATCGCACCCTTCAAAAAAGCGGACATCGCATAAACAAGTCAAAAATGTAGCGTATTTTGATTTTGTTTCGAACGCGTTTCGTTTACCGATACGGATGCGTTGAAATATTTACTTTAAGTGTCTAATAACTGTGAAAAACAAAGAAAACAATGAAATCAGGGTTAGCCATAGGCAAGGCCAAAGGCGAAAAGTCTGTTCGCGCCCAAAGGATTTTTGGTCTCTGCGAGTTCATAGGAAATTATTGAAATACGGCCGCACTGGATAGTGCCTACTGGCTCTAAAAGGTGCAAATTATAGAACTATTGAACGTGCCTCTAGCGAAACGGTGACGATACGACTTTATTTCTAACCTACAAATATATGCTGCCTGTTTTCAAAATTCTGTGTTGTTTTTTTTTATATTTTGAGTGATCAAAAGTATGGGAGATGTGTTGGAAGCAGAAGTCTTTGTGGAGGGTGGAGAGAAGGACCATTTAGAGTTCTGAAGGGATTTTGTTGAACTACTTCTCGTAGCAAACAAATATTGTCGTCATCGGTAAAACGAAGTATTTGAGCCTTGCTTTTTTTAATTTTCTTGTGCCATGTCATCCGATTTTTTTTTTGGCCGTCACAACACCAAAAATTCCTGAAAGTAGGGTTAAGGTAAAAAAAATGGCGAATAGTTGTCAAAAACGTCAAATACGGCTAGACACAGCCAAGATGCGGCGCAGTATAATTCCTCCACAAATAAGGCCAGGTCCTAACCTTATTAGTGTCGGCACTAAATGTGGTCGTTCTTGCGCATGCATATCTGTCAACAACGTCAAAATAGTGCCGGGCCCTAACTGCGTTTCAATAATTCCCTATTATCGCTACGGCTCTCTTTCCAAGCATTTATTTAACTTGTAATGTATGTACAGGGTGAATTCGTTAAACGGAACGGTTCTTCTAGTGGGTTAGAATTTGGTGGAATAGAAAAATTTAAAAACACGTCAACCGAGATTTTTTCCTTTAATCGTACTATCTTGGATTTTGTCTATGTCATTTAGTTTACGAGGTATGCCAATTTTTTATTTTTTTTAAATAAAACATCCTGTATATTTTGCAATTTTTTAAATCTGCAAGCAATTCTCTCTTCAGCAGTAACACACAGTAGGATCTATCTTTTACGATAATCAAGATATTTTATCTAAATCTGTATGGACAACTTCGATATCGTAAAACAGGGCATAGACAACAATTCCATTTTACAGTTTAAATGCCTCAAATGTCTCTATGTTGGAAACCATAAGAGATAGAGTTAGTGTGTGGTATAAGATAATTTTTTTTAGAGTTCAAAAATGTCAAACTATACAGGGTGTCCTATTTTTAAAAAAAATATTTTTTTGTCATACCTCGTAAACCAAACGACATAAAAAAAAACAAGATACCACGGTTAAAGAAAATTAAAAATCTCGGTTGACATGTTTTTGGATTTTTTTATAAAACCAAGTACTAACCCGCTAGAAGCACCGTTCCGTTTAAAGAATCCATCCTGTATATATGGAATAACTATGTAGATATGTGTTCGGGTAGAATCTTGCAACTTAATTTTGACCAACTTCCCGATCTTCGATGGGCTTCAAATTTGGCCTGCTTATATAGTTGCGGTGACAATACAAGAATATAGTGTGATGAAATTGACAGCTCCCCCCTACTCGAAAAACGTGGAGGGAGGTACAGTTGAAGTACGCCCGATTTCGTTGAAATTTGGTGTGTTGGGGCACTTGGGGATGGAGATAACGAATTTCTAATCAGATTTTGAAAATTCAATATGACGGATTCAAGATTTTTGGTCATCTTTTGCTAACCAATTTTAACTAACTTACACACATATCCGATTGCCTTCCAATTTGGCATGCATTTATAGTTCCAGTGGCAATACAATAATATGTCATTATTAGGTACCCCTTCCCCCTACGAGGGGTGGGGAGGGGGTAAAATACCTAAGTTTGTCCGATTTTAACCAAAACTGGTATACGGGGGCTTTTAGGGATAAGGAATACGAATTCGTGATCAGATTTTAAAAATTTAATATGGCGGATTCAAGATGGACGGTTTTCGGTCATGTTTTGCTAATCAATTTAAACTAACTTATCCACATCCGATTATGTTCAAATTTTGTAGGCGTTGATAGTTCCGGTGAAAATACAATAATATGCTATTCTTATGTACCCACCTCCCTCTAACGAGGGAAGTGGAGGGATGTCAATCAAAATTGGCATACAGGGGTTTTTAAGGAGGGGGATTACGAATTTGTGATCAGATTTGAAAATTTCAATATGGCGGATTCAAAATGGACGATTAAGGTTACAAATATAAAAATTAAGGGTGTGTGTTCAAATTTGGTATGCGTTTATAGTTCCGGCGACAGTACAATAATCTGGTATTATTAGGTACACATTTCCCTCTAACGAGCGCTGGGCGCAAAATAAAAATTTTAAGTTTACGGTGACAAAGAGAGAACTACAAAGGAATAACTAAATTTTTCTTCTATTCGAATAATAAACATAATGCTTTCAACTAAAGAAGCTGAGAACGGGTAAAATTGCCTTGCTTGCTTCGTCGATGTGACCGATATAAGATACCCAGCCACTGACGATAACTAAAGTTAAAATTTTTAAGTTGCGCACATCGCTTTTATTAAGTGCATTTAATAAAAGTTTGTTCTTTAAAAGTTTTTTTTTGATAAAAATGTTTTAAACAAAATATTTTCGACCTACTGTTGCTCGTATTATGGAGTATGCAATACAAATTTTATGGCTTGGACGGATAATTATTTGATTTTTGACAAAAAAAAAGTTTGCGCCGTTCGAGATATTTTAGTTTTTAATTTTGTCCTTTCGCCGCTCGCAATTTTATTTCTAAAAATTACTTCTTAAGAAAAAAACAGTAATTTTAAACATTTAGGTTACATTGACACAGCGTGGAGCAAAAATAATAAATTTAAATCAGGTTTAGTACACAGAATAGAGAAATATTCTGCAGTCGCATGGTCAATAAACAGTATTAATTTTAAACGTTGAGGTCACATTGACACAGGGGTCGCGATTCTTCAGAAATGACAGAAAAAAGATATTCTGCAGGACTAGTTTTACGGCGGAGCTAAGTTGCTACTACGCGTACCAATAAACGTCAAAAGGTGTCGAAAATTCTCACCATGTAAAAGGAAAGACAGGATTTGTGTGACTTTTCTGAAGTGACAGCGAAATATTCCATGGCTATCTATGGTTTTGTACGTTAAAACTTTTAACACGCAAAAATAACCTTAGTAACACACATTTTTAAATAAAAAAAGAGTTACTTGAACAGTATTAAGAAACTAAATTTTAAGGAACATTAGCAAGTAAGTCCTGACAAAAAGCAGTCAGTATAAACTTGTGTTTAAAAATCGTGTGACTTTTTGTACGGGCGAGATTTTCTGACAGTTTTTGAAGAATCGCGACCCAAGGTAAAGAAAAAAAACAAATTAAAAAACTACTCGACCTAAAACCCAACCGCGCATTCCAAATCGGGTTTAGTATATAGAATAGAGAAATATTCTGCAGTCGCATGCCTCCAATTGAATATGTATGCGACTTGCAAAACGTTTTGCTTATACTAAACTCGATTTAGAAGTAGCACACACAATTTTGAACCGGCGACGTAATTATGGCATGGCTTTAGCAACAAATCTTGAAATTAGATAATATCCCACCCCAATCTTTGGAAGCTAACAAGAATTAGCAATTGTAATTTGGAAAATTATGACAAATTATAGAGCCCCATTTTTACCCGATATCCAAACAAAAACAAAGTTATAAGTTCGACACGTATTGTTTTTTATTAGTACAGCATGCGGTAAATTTTTTTTTAAATATATTGCTTTTGTTACCTTCATTGGTGTATTAATTAGACACAGGAGACAAACAATCTGCCAATTTAAAGTGTCACACCTCGATGGTAGCCACCTTTGATTCAGTTTGTTTGTTTTATCTCAATATACGTGCAAGTGGACAGGAGTCGCATATTACATCGTCCTACGTACAGAGTGTCCAAAATTCGATAATTTTGGCAACATTTCGGTACTACTGGGCGAAATAGAAAAAAATCAACCCTACGATCCGTCGAAGTGTGAATATTTTTTAATATGAAGTGCACCCAGGAAAAAGCGACTCATCAAAGCTTTGTCAAAAATTGCGATAGTGTCACTGCTTTATAGTATTTTTACAGTTCTATTGCCTCATACTTTTAAAAATGTATGCATTACACGCAAAAAGTAGCCCGTTGTTCCCCCCCCCCCCCGCTCTCTGAGTCTTGGCGCTCTTTGGGTGCTCTCAACTATGTACTAACACATTAAAATATTAATAGAAGATTTTTATTTTAAGCAGTTTATATTTTAAAGACACCCACAAATATAGATTATTTGTAAGCAGTGTAAAATAAATGTCAGTTACAGTAAAGATTTGTGGCGTAGAGGGCAAAGGGTGAGGGAATAAATCGGAAAAAAGTTTTCCGGGACCTCTAGAATACCAATCTAATGCTCTACCAACTGAGCTACCGAGGAACTGGGGTTTTGATTGGCTATTCGGAAATCCTTTCGTCCGATTCGTTTGTTAGGGACGAAAGGATTTCCAAACAGCCAGTCAAAACCCCAGTTTCTCGGTAGCTCAGTTGGTACAGCATTAGAGTGGTTTTCCCCGGGTTCAAATTCTGGTCGAGGAAAAACTTTTTTCTGATTTATTTCCTCACCCCTCTACGCCACAAACTTTTCTACAATATGTAACAATTACTGACCAATGAGTAAACGATAATCGGAAATGTTTCTCTTTTACCGTAAAAAACTAGATATTTTTCTTGTTTTCCCAATGATTTGAAACAGTGGCAGAAAAGTTTTTATTCACCTATAAAATTAATTGTGGAATGTCAAAAAAAAAAAAAAAAAATCAGGAAATGTGTTTCGTTTGGAAAAGCGAATGAGGTCACTGAAAACAGTTCAAAAACCTAATTTATATTTTTGGAAATGCCCGTAATATGGAAAAAACTTAATTGTCCATGTCCTATTTCTTTCTATATTTAAATCTGATTAGGGTAGGTAGCCAAGTACCAACTATCATTAGTACCACTCTCACCCAAGCGTAGATCTAGTTCTATGTGACATTGGATACCCTTATAGAAACGCTTGAAACAAGATTTCAAGATTTTTTAAAAGGTTCCCAAAAATTCGATTGTTTAATTAATGTAAACTATTCAAAAATCTTCTTCAAAATATATCGCTGACTTATGATTTTATTTTATAGTTCAGATCTAGAAAGTATTACTATAGATGAATATAAATTGTTTTGGTTTTTGATATCCGAATTAAAAGATAAACTCGGGAAACTCGAAAAAATTTTTCCATTTATGATAAAAAACGGTTTTAAGAACAGCTTCCAGAACATTTTTAAATTATACTAAAAAAAAAAAAAAATTGTGAAAAGTGACGGCAGACAACTTGAATGCGTTTGTATTGAGGGGAAATAATTTTTACGTTAAAGTTGACATAAAATGTAAAAAATATTCTTATTCATAACAACTGTAGCAATACATTTTTTTGCACTTAAGTTGTGAATATACTATTGTATACCTAGGTACCAACAACTGTGCTGCCCTTTTGAGCCTTGACCCTCCGCCCTTTAAGTAACACTGCGCCAGTGCATTTAAAATGTGTAAAAAATTTCATTTCTGGTTTAATTTTGTTAGAAATTTTGCCTGCGGTGCCTTTATGACATAATGTTAGCCACAAATCTCTAATTTAAACTATATCTCACCTGTCCATGAAAGTTGAGCCAACCCAATTTTTCAAAGATATTTTGAAAAAAAAAAGTGAAAGAAATCAAAATTACTAAAGAATTATCTGTTTAAATTGCAAAAAATGTTTCTTCTGGCGCTATAACATCATTGATTGTTAAAATTTTATTTTTATTTTAAGCAATTTTTTTCACAGGCATTAAAGACTCATAAGAACGTATTTTTCGCCCCGCCCCGCCTCCTTGCTATAAGTAATGTTTTTTCTGTACATACCAACACCTACTGGACCGTACCCCTTTTCAAAAAAAGCTTTGAACGCCCCTGCAGATATATAGCGTTGCATATGCCCGCAAGGCCAATCTCTGCACACAACACTGCTTCCTATGTTAAGACATTTTTGAGCAGCGAAGGATATTTGGAGGCGGCCTTTTTTTTAATTTGTAACAATTTGATTTTTGTACCTTACGGATGATTTATACAAAATTTAATGATAAAAACTTTTTTTGCTCATCAGATGTAACATAACAATATTAATATATCTACTCCAAATAATAACTGAGTGAGCATTTTAAGCTTGAAGATACCCAAAACGATCAAATTTTAGACACCCCGTATATTTAGATCGCTATGGCGATGGCTTAGCTCTAGTCATATAAAGACAAAACAAATAAACTTAATCAAAGATGGCTACGTTTTATTGTGGTTAAAAAATAATCACTTATTTCCGAGTTAGTTGCTGATAAAAGAAAAGAGTTCTTAACGGTGTTTCTACTCGGGTGAAAAGAAATTGAAAGCTAATTCTCAGCAACTACTATCACTAGGCGCATTGTGCATAAAAAATAAGTATTCAAGCGAAGAATGCATGACTTATCCCACGGCATCGGCAGTGGAAAGTTTGAGAGAGTTCCGCAGCAATTTTTTTAAATCAGGTTTGCTTATTTCCAGATTGCTCTGGTTTAAATTTACCCTGCTGTTCAAATTGTCGGTAGATTTTTACCGGCCGCTACCCAAACGCTTTTTCGCACCCCACGAAAAAGGTTGATAAAATCTGTCCCGCGTGCGCAGATCAAATACACAACCATTTCTAACCTTATTTCAGAGACAATATTTTTTGTATTAGTGTTTTTTAAATTTTAAGCCTAGTTTTTGGCAATGGAAAAAATCAGTACAGACTCCCATAATTTGGTTTTGGACGAGAAAGGTAATTTTGTTCTAGATGGAACAATCAAGTGTGGTGAAGTGATGTGAGTGAAAAAGTGGTGAAAGTGAATCATCTTCAACGAGTAGTTCTTCATTTATAAATGCATTTACTATTACTTCTTCCATAATTACAAAAAAAAATCAAATCTTAAGAGTGAGGTTATGATAATGCGTCTTGTTCGTTCATATTGGACAAATCACCGGGAACACTTGGAGTGCACTCTTTATCGGGTAACGCTCTGCGCCGGACTTCATCCGTAGGTTTATAAACAGTTAAACCCAACGACGAAAAAACGATTTGATGCAGAAATTTAATTTTTACCCCATAGTAACTCAGGAACGGCCAGTTTATTTGTAACTTTTCTGGGGTTGTCAAAACAATATGGACAGAAACTAATAATTAATGGCGCTGTGAAATGTAAAAAGAGTATTACGGGGCTTAGGATGAGGAAAAGGTAAAAAAGTAAGACTTTTCCAATTTAACTTCCCCTCAGGGTCCTAAAAAAATAACTACCCACTCCCCTAAAAAATTCTACGTGTATTTTAACATTTTCTTCTTGGATATTTACTTCAAAGGATATATTTTGTTTTATTTTTTAATGAAACAAAACCAAAAAAATGACAAAAAGAATATAATTTTCTTGTTTTCTTAGTAAACTATTAATAGTCGTGACAAAAATTACTATTTAGTATCTTCGACAGTCAATAATAACACTTGTTGTAATAGTTATATAAATCTACATCATATTTACTCACATAAAAATATTTAAAAAAAATATGTATATATTACGTCAAGAGCTTGACTGTAAATTTAAGTCATCATAAACAATGTTAATTTTACGTAAATAATATGACTTTATAAATAAATTTTTAAAAATTACGTAAATATTACGTAAATAGAGGAACCTTAATTTTACATAAAAAATATGACATACCTATTATGGTATAATCATATGTAATATTTAAGTAATCTAATTTACGTTAAACAAAATGATTTACTTTAAATGAAAGTAATAAAATTTGCATAACTATTATGTAACAATTTAGACATTACGTTTACATTTAAAATGTTACATAACCATTACATGAAATATTTTACGTAGGATTTATATCATCTAAATTACGTAAACGCTCTATAACATAATTTACTCCACATTAAAATTTTGAAATTTACATAAATATTGTGAAACAGTTTGAACCTTACCCTTACATTAAAAATTTCACATATATGTTCAATAACCTGTTTTATGTATTAATTATGTTGTTCAAGTTATGTAAATCACCTGTAAAATACTTTACGTTAAATTAAAGTCCTAAATTTTACATAATTATTACATAGTCAATTAAACCGTAAGTTTACATTTCAAATTTTACATAACTATTATATAAAACATTTTATGTAATATTTATCTAAATGAGGTAATCGCTCTATAACGCGATTTTCGTCACATCAAAATTTACAAAAATATTATGAAAATGAGAGAAATTACTGTACAGTGGATGATAGTATTATATATATAAAGAGCAAAGATATTTCAAAATTAGAATGCGGAATTTGAGGCATTGAAATTGACATTGTGGTACTTCTCTATAAGAATCACCTCTTCCGCCACTTAAACCAAACCCGTGTGGTTAACTTTGTAGTTTGCCAATATCGGACCGTGTCAAGCAACCACCGACGGACCTTCGTTAATCACCGACGTTGGCCCGCCTCAAGCTGCATGCTCATGCGGACTTAGATAGTTGACGCTTTGCGCATATCATGCAGATTAATGTAACTTAAATTTTACGTCATTAATAACTTGTGTAAACCTGTTACGTAAAATATACGTAGTTTTTACTAAACACTTACGTAACATGGATGTAATATTTATGTAAAAGGTATGTTATTTTATTTACATCACATTTATGTAAGAATTAGGTGGGCTCTGCGCATGGCATTATGCATTGTTTGCGCACATTTATGTGTCCCAAATTTTACCTTATTAATAAATAATTGTGACCTTTATGTGACCTTAAATTTACATAACACGGTAAACCTGTTATGTAAAAGTTACGTAGATTTTACTAAAATCTTACGTAAGTTGGATGTAATATTTATGTAAAAGGTGTGTCATTTCATTTACATCACATTTATGTAACAATTACGTGGGCTTTCGCACCTTAATGTGACTTAAATTTTATCTTATTCTGACCTCTAAGTGACCTTAAATTTTACAACAAGGTAAATCTGTTATGAAAATTTTACGTGATTTCTACTTAACGGTGTTTACTGGGAATGTTGCGCTTGTGGTCGGCTTTTTTTCGAGAAAAATTTAAAAAAAAGTATTTTTGGGGTTTCATTTTTTTAAAGAATTGAGATTAGTAATGTGAGTTTAAAGATATGCTTATTCTCATCTTTTCTCTCATTTGCTGGAACATACCCAAACAAAATGTTCAAAGAAAAACTCGCGAAAATATTCGTGCAAAAAATTTCAGTTTTTTTGCCCGAGCTTTTGTACGAGCCTGTTCGTTCTGTGTGGATTCTCCTTTAGACCTCGAAAAATTACAAAACCTACATAATTTAGACCTGATACTTTATCTTAATCTGGTTAAAGCTTGCTTTAAAAACTATTACTACGACGGACTAATCGTTTTTTGTATAACTCTTAAAAATACAAAATTTATTGTGTGACGGCCACTATATAAAGCTGGTTATCTGGTAGTCAATTACTTAGTTTATACGGCCCGTAAACCGTTTTTATTTTAATGCGGTTTACCGCCCATGCGCATTTCGCCTACTGTTTATACGTTGAAATTAAAAACGCTTGCGGATCAGATGCTCCAGTACTGCCAACCTTGAAGCAACCAAAAGCCGACTGGTTGGTATAGTGGGCACATACTTGGTATCACATCGGAATCGACCTTGAACTCATTTTGAACTTTTAAGTTGGCAGCACTGGCTTCAAAAACGGTTTGAGGGTTTATACGCACTTTTAAAGTGTTTTACAAACGCTAATCCGCATTTTTAAAACGATTTTAGCTAATAGTCCGGTCATTTGGAGCCATTTTAGAGTCGAACCCGGACAAAATTAGTTACAAGCTAATTTTTGCGAAAAACCGTTTTTAAGGGTCCAAATAGCATCCCCAAGAAAATCTTCCAAAATCTGCTGGGGGAAATCCCTCCAAACCCCTCTCCAATCCCTCCAAAATCTGCACTTTTTCAGTTTTATCCGTTTTTCTCAAAAATCAAGCTTCCTAGAGAAAAATATGCAATATACTTTATTGTAGGCAATAGAATTTCCTTTCAAACGATTTATTGTGCCGTGCCATTTATATTATGGTTGACAGTCCAGTGGCGTCCGTTCAAAAGATATACCGCAATTTTTAGCCAAATCAGGCCGAAAAACTAAAATAAATGTAAATTTTGTAAGAATATTACGGGATAGAAGTGACTTGGATAAGCTTATAGAATTTTGTCATGACCGTTCTCCTTTTGATCAATAAAACTGTAATTTAAGATCTATTTCTTCAGGTCTTCAGGCCTCAGAAAACATTAACTGCAACAAAGCATATGAGGTTGACACTCAGTTGTTTTTAAAAAATATTGGGCAGAACTTCAAAGACATAAAACTCAAGCGAAACGATAGGATATTACCCTTACGTGAACAGATCTGTAAAAATCAAAGACTCTGTGGAAATTATCCATCCAAAACAGTTATTTAACAGAATAATTTGTACGGTCAAAAGTAACGAAGATTTGAAAAAACGTTTCTCATATGAGCTAGCTCAGGTCCCTACTAGCCTCTTTAATGATATTTTCATGAGAAAAAATCAGAAGTCGAGCCTTTTAAAGTATTTTGATAAAAAGTCACCCCAAGCGATGTTCTTCCAGATGAAGAGAAATATTACATAATTGATGGAGGGTACTTGCTAAGAAAGGTAGTTTGGGAACCAGGGAAAACCTATATCATTTTGGTACCAAATGTACGGTCGTGTTTGATGGGTACAAAGACGAAAATAGAAAATTCCTTGAACACCAACGTAGAACTTTAAAATATATCTTTTATCTTTGATACAACTCCATTTGTTTACAATCTAAACTTCAAGAATTTTACTTATTCCCAAAATTTGAGAATAAAATGGTTATTTCAGAATATGCTGATACTTAAGCCCCCCCCCACCCAATCAGTTTGTGCATACGCCACGGCAATGTATTACGCAAGGTTAAAATCTTCTTCGTGTACACAAAATATAGTATTTGTTTGATTTGAGGCAAATGGGAAAAGTATCAAATTATTCAGAATGTAGTGTACTATTTAATAACGAACTGCAAAGTCCGCAAAAACTTTCTACGCAAGCCCAAACCCCGCCAATGATTCTGCTTAGAGTAGACCACAATTTTTTGACCAGGCACTTTTTGCTTATGTGTTCTTTTTTTTTGTTTTTTTTTTCAATGTAAAATTACGCATAAATGTGATTCTTTTCGATTTTTTGAAATAACCACATTGTACGGACGACACTGGACTGTCAACCATAAAATAAATGATACTAAGCAATACATCGTTGAAAAGAAAATTTTATAGCCTATAATAAAGTATATTACACATTTTTCTCTTGGGAGCTTAGTTTTTGAGAAAAACGGATAAAACTGAAAAAACGCAGATTTTGGAACGATTGGAGGGGGGTTTCGAGGAGTTTCCCCCAGCAGATTTTGGAAGATTTTTTTGGGGATACTATTTAGACCCCAAAGAACAATTATCAGTAAAAATTAGCTTGTAACTAATTTTGTCCGGGTCTACCTCCAAAATGACCGGACTATAAAGCGCATCGGACCTCCTAAAACGGTTTAGGTAGTGTTTATACATGCGTTTTAGGAAAACGGTTTGAAATTTAAACGGTTTAACGGGCCCGTATAAACTAAGTAATTGGCACTTTCAACTAAGACACGACTTTTTTAGTATACAACCTAGGTATACTTCCTCGGTCTTAAAATTAAATTTTGCGGAAACATCAATAAACCGGCAATAAAACTTCAAAGCGTTTTATGTGTTTGTTATTGTTTAAAAATGAAGACATTATTTTTTTAATTACCTGCCTTTACCCAAGTGTTTTGCCTTTTTTGGAACTGCGCGTTTTAAAAATCCCATTAAACCCAAGTTATAAGAATTGATAGATGCGTTTTATGGTCCCATCGCGGCGCACTGCGTTTCTCTTATTAAAATACAAAAATCATCAGCGTAGTAAGAAATTGGCTTTAGAGGGAGGAGGAGGAGGAAGATTAGCTACCTAACATCTCCAGTATAGGACTAAGCTTAGTAATAAAATTTTATGCATTTATTTACTTTGAGTTGGCAGAACCGCAAATTTTTGTTGGTTAATTTTTATTTTAGACCCAACATACATTCCTTTTAGATTAAAGTGAATTTCAATATATTGCTTTAGACTAGATAGATAAGTGATCTCTTCTAGCACCAATTTGTTTGACGGCATAATTTAGACAACACATTTTTTTCATTTGTAATTTTTATTCAAACTAGCTGTAGTAGTTTTGTTTCAGTCTCTCCTACGTGGAGCATTTTATAAAGATATCTATCCTGCTGTAGCTGTAACAGGTGCAGCAGTGGTTAAGTATGAATAGCTATAGAAGCTAGACTTAACCACTAATGTCTGTATATTGAATTTCTTCTTGATATATTTGTAAAACTATTTCCTTCCAATAAAGACGATTTTATTTATTTATTTATTTATTTAAAAAACTCTTAAATTCAAAACAAATCAAACTTGGGCCGCAAAATTACAATTTTTCGAAAATTAATACCTTCCCTCACCCGAGTGTGTGAGGATAACGCGGCTTCTTCGAATTTGATATCATATGAGATGCGCAAGGACATACCGTGTAATAGGGCCTAGAGGCCCTCTATACATTTGACAGTTATTGTTTTACCAGAGGTGGGCAACTCATATTGCACTCTCTTTCTAGTTTTTTTCATATTTGCATGTAAAAGCGATTTTATGAAATGGACTGATGTTTTGTTGGCTCTTTATAATTTCCCCAGACAGTTTTTGAAAGAGTGATTTTTTTTGGGTTAGTAAAATATAAAAACAAAAGATCAAAAGGGTGGAAATAACGAAAATTTAAACCTGGATGAGCCTCCCAAAAGGAACACACAAAGGACCAAAGCGAAAAGAGAAATAATTAAACGATGTTTCGCTCTGGTTAGCCAGCGTGAGCTCGTCAGTGGTTCCACTGATTACCCTCCTCGGGTTTGAATTTTCGTTATTTCCACCCAAGATCTTTTGATCTTTTGTTTTTAGATTCTTTTCGGTTGATGTAACTGATTTGGAGGTTTTTTAACTTCTTTTTTTGTTAGTAAAATATGTCAAGTTTTGACAAAAAACAACAAAAACAAACAGTGAATATGCACGCGGAGATATTAAAAATGTAATATAATCAAAATGTAATAGGTAAAATTTAAAGAAGACTCCTATTGATCTATATTTTTGTTACTTTTTTCTTACAATAAAACACGGAAACATGTGTTATTTATTAACAAAGTACATGCTAAATGCGTATGTTTGTACCTACTGCTTATAGTACATGCTAAATGCGTATGTTTGTACCTACTGTTTATAGCTCACTTACCTCGCAAATTCGACTATTTTTATTAATTTTCCAGCTTGGTAAATGCATGTTTTCTTTTCACTTTTCGTAAGTTTCTTTCTCCGTTGGACAACGGAACAATACAAATTCGTCGAGGCACGTGTTTTTACACTTTTTCATTCAGCAAAAATTCCATTTTTAAACCGGACGTTTCTTAATCAAAAATGTGAGAGCCACAAAATTTTTTTTTGTCAGGGGTTACCAACTATCATTTCCAACACACAATTTGTTTTTAAACATTTCCCTAGCAACTGTCAGATCCAGTTGCTCGCCTCTGGTAAAACAATAACTGTCAAAAATCGTATATATATATATATATATATATATATATATCTTAAAAGTAATTATAGCCTTATTAGAGGCCCTGTATACGATTTTTGACAGTTATTGTTTTACCAGAGGCGAGCAACTGGATCTGACAGTTGCTAGGGAAATGTTTAAAAACAAATTGTGTGTTGGAAATGATAGTTGGTAACCCCTGACAAAAAAAAATTTTGTGGCTCTCACATTTTTGATTAAGAAACGTCCGTTTTAAAAATGGAATTTTTGCTGAATGAAAAAGTGTAAAAACACGTGCCTCGACGAATTTGTATTGTTCCGTTGTCCAACGGAGAAAGAAACTTACGAAAAGTGAAAAGAAAACATGCATTTACCAAGCTGGAAAATTAATAAAAATAGTCGAATTTGCGAGGTAAGTGAGCTATAAACAGTAGGTACAAACATACGCATTTAGCATGTACTATAAGCAGTAGGTACAAACATACGCATTTAGCATGTACTTTGTTAATAAATAACACATGTTTCCGTGTTTTATTGTAAGAAAAAAGTAACAAAAATATAGATCAATAGGAGTCTTCTTTAAATTTTACCTATTACATTTTGATTATATTACATTTTTAATATCTCCGCGTGCATATTCACTGTTTGTTTTTGTTGTTTTTTGTCAAAACTTGACATATTTTACTAACAAAAAAAGAAGTTAAAAAACCTCCAAATCAGTTACATCAACCGAAAAGAATCTAAAAACAAAAGATCAAAAGATCTTGGGTGGAAATAACGAAAATTCAAACCCGAGGAGGGTAATCAGTGGAACCACTGACGAGCTCACGCTGGCTAACCAGAGCGAAACATCGTTTAATTATTTCTCTTTTCGCTTTGGTCCTTTGTGTGTTCCTTTTGGGAGGCTCATCCAGGTTTAAATTTTCGTTATTTCCACCCTTTTGATCTTTTGTTTTTATATTTTACTAACCCAAAAAAAATCACTCTTTCAAAAACTGTCTGGGGAAATTATAAAGAGCCAACAAAACATCAGTCCATTTCATAAAATCGCTTTTACATGCAAATATGAAAAAAACTAGAAAGAGAGTGCAATATGAGTTGCCCACCTCTGGTAAAACAATAACTGTCAAATGTATAGAGGGCCTCTAGGCCCTATTACACGGTATGTCCTTGCGCATCTCATATGATATCAAATTCGAAGAAGCCGCGTTATCCTCACACACTCGGGTGAGGGAAGGTATTAATTTTCGAAAAATTGTAATTTTGCGGCCCAAGTTTGATTTGTTTTGAATTTAAGAGTTTTTTAAATAAATAAATAAATAAAATCGTCTTTATTGGAAGGAAATAGTTTTACAAATATATCAAGAAGAAATTCAATATACAGACATTAGTGGTTAAGTCTAGCTTCTATAGCTATTCATACTTAACCACTGCTGCACCTGTTACAGCTACAGCAGGATAGGATATCTTTATAAAATGCTCCACGTAGGAGAGACTGAAACAAAACTACTACAGCTAGTTTGAATAAAAATTACAAATGAAAAAAATGTGTTGTCTAAATTATGCCGTCAAACAAATTGGTGCTAGAAGAGATCACTTATCTATCTAGTCTAAAGCAATATATTGAAATTCACTTTACTCTAAAAGGAATGTATGTTGGGTCTAAAATAAAAATTAACCAACAAAAATTTGCGGTTCTGCCAACTCAAAGTAAATAAATGCATAAAATTTTATTACTAAGCTTAGTCCTATACTGGAGATGTTAGGTAGCTAATCTTCCTCCTCCTCCTCCCTCTAAAGCCAATTTCTTACTACGCTGATGATTTTTGTATTTTAATAAGAGAAACGCAGTGCGCCGCGATGGGACCATAAAACGCATCTATCAATTCTTATAACTTGGGTTTAATGGGATTTTTAAAACGCGCAGTTCCAAAAAAGGCAAAACACTTGGGTAAAGGCAGGTAATTAAAAAAATAATGTCTTCATTTTTAAACAATAACAAACACATAAAACGCTTTGAAGTTTTATTGCCGGTTTATTGATGTTTCCACAAAATTTAATTTTAAGACCGAGGAAGTATACCTAGGTTGTATACTAAAAAAGTCGTGTCTTAGTTGAAAGTGCCAATTACTTAGTTTATACGGGCCCGTTAAACCGTTTAAATTTCAAACCGTTTTCCTAAAACGCATGTATAAACACCACCTAAACCGTTTTAGGAGGTCCGATGCGCTTTATAGTCCGGTCATTTTGGAGGTAGACCCGGACAAAATTAGTTACAAGCTAATTTTTACTGATAATTGTTCTTTGGGGTCTAAATAGTATCCCCAAAAAAATCTTCCAAAATCTGCTGGGGGAAACTCCTCGAAACCCCCCTCCAATCGTTCCAAAATCTGCGTTTTTTCAGTTTTATCCGTTTTTCTCAAAAACTAAGCTCCCAAGAGAAAAATGTGTAATATACTTTATTATAGGCTATAAAATTTTCTTTTCAACGATGTATTGCTTAGTATCATTTATTTTATGGTTGACAGTCCAGTGTCGTCCGTACAATGTGGTTATTTCAAAAAATCGAAAAGAATCACATTTATGCGTAATTTTACATTGAAAAAAAAAACAAAAAAAAAGAACACATATATATATATATATATATATATATATCTAAGAAAAACAACTACAGCTGTGAACCAAGGGTGGTACCCCGGGAAATCTAAACACCGGAATTAGAGCGTTCATAGACCATCAAAATTGGTGATACCGTAGTCACCTTCGGTTATTTTTCTTCCGTATCCAAAAGTCACGGTCCCTAGAATAGTAATTTTGCCGCACTCGATGACGACACAAAGATACCCAGACAGCAAAGTTACGTACCAGGTACGTACCTCGTACCTAAGCCTCGAACGAAAAGTACGTACATAGTACGTACGCTAACTCCAAAGTACGTACTACGGACGTACATTTTATGTGCACTTTCCAACGTTATGTACGTCTTGGGTACGTCCTTGGGATATGGAAAATATGTACCATGTACGTACATGTGTGTGCGTTCCAAGTACGTACTTTGTATGTCCCACGGGGGATCAGTAAAAGACGTGAATTGGACGTAAAATGTACGTATGGGGTACGTACAGGAGACGTTTTTGGTACGTACCTTGGGGGATGTAAATAAATAAAATGCAAAATATTTTTTTATGCCTAAAGGGGGGGAGGCGGCGATTTTAAACCCCGAAAACTCCTCTCTGCTGGTTGACTCTCCGGGAAAAAATTCCTGACGGAGGATGGGTATTTATAAAATACCAATTACTTATTTAAGAGAATGAAAAAAAGTTTGCGTTAGAAGTGAGATAAATGTTACATAAATGAACTACGTCCAAGTTATGACAAATTAAAAACGTAGTAAGTACGTACAAAAAAAGACCTAAAAATAACGTAAAAATACGTTTTTGATGTACGTACATTTTACGAACACTTTTGTACGTACGTCGTCGTACCTAGTAGGTCCCTGGAAGTAAAGACGTAAAATGGATGTAAAATGTACGTCCCTGGGACAAATGATGCTGTCTGGGTAGCAGCTGATCTTTGTCCGTCATTTAAAAACTGTATGAAGGCTTGACAAATTAAATAAACTTTTCGGATTTTTCTTTATGATTGATGCAAGACCAATTTTTGGCTTGTATCTTTTATTATCACTTTTTGTGTATAATAGATATAATTTATTTTTGGGTTGCATGTGTTGATCTTTCACCAAATAGAAATTAAGATCATTGGTTGGTAATCGATTCCGTCAAGGAACTCATCGGATGAGTTGGAGTTAGTTCGTGTTCGTAGTTCAGAAGTTAGATTATGTAGTTGTTATTTTTCCTGTTTTGAAAGCTATTGTATTTTGTACTTGATTTTTGCCAGGCATTTTTGGGAGGGTGATTATTTTATTTTTTATAGAAAAAACTTGTTATGCATGCTCTATCCAATAAATCTGATTGCAAATTTAAAACTATAAGATGCCTTGTTTTTTTGGTTTTTTCATTATTTAATGATGAGCCTTTTCACTAAAAAAGGCATAAATGCCGCTACCTATGACGAAAATAATGTAAGTAACAGGGACTTATCGGTACATAAAGTCGGCATAGCCTATCTTTAATATAGACGGCACTATTTTTGACAATTCCGCACGAAGTTTAAAGGGATTCTGACATTGTTGTTGTCTAAATATGTCATCTTTGCTATCAAAATAATGTCGACTTTCATAATGTTTGTGCCTGCCTTTAATAAAGGACGGCATTAAATTAAATGGCACAGTATGAGCATATTCAGATGACATGACAAAAATGTCAGAAACCTTTCAACTTTCGTGCGGAACTGTCAGAAATAGTGCCGAGTCAGGCTATGTCGACTTTATGTACCGATAAGTCCCTAATATCACAGGGTATTTAATTAGGGCAAGCTGGTATCTTTGTGTCGTCATCAGATGGGCGGAGCAAACAAATTACTAGACCATTTATTATTATTATTGTCCAAAAATAACCGAACCAGAATAGGTTACTTACAGAGGCTTAACGGGAACCGCTCGGTTATTTTTTGCAACCAAACAAATTTATTTCTGTGCAAAAGCTGCAGCTGGTAGGTGACATTTCGTTTTTTTATTTAGTTAGGTTTTAAAATTTTTTTTCAAAGTTGCAAAAACAGGAATTGTTTTTTTTTTCTATTCTATTTAAAAACCTCTTTTAAGCATCTTATTTACGGTAATACGATAAGCAAATAAGGTGACGATAAATTAGTGGTCTATTAAATCTCTATTATTTGAAATTATGAACGGTTGTTCTTAAATATGCCACTCCCCCGAGATGCGCAAACGCATCGTTGCATCAGAATTTGCCTTTCAGTTTCATACTGTCCCCCAGCCAAAGTTGCATTTCCAGTTTTACTCGCTAAAGTTGAAGGCACATTTAAAAATACAAACTACTTGAGACCTTCAAAGCCGTTAAATCAATGCTGTAAATTAAAATAAAAATACTAAATACAAGCTACTAGTTACAGATACAAAATACCAAAGCTTTTGGTATTTTCTATCTTGTAATTTATATCTCGTTAACGAAATTCGCGAAAAAAAGTGAGGTATTTAGTAACAAGTATTTTTAATTGTGCCTTTAGATTAATTCAAGTAAGATTTTAAAATTTTCTTTCAGGGCATCATCTTAAGGCGCATTTACACAGAGCGAATAAGTTCGTCCAAAAATTCAAGCCAAATCTGGCAAACCTTTTTCGATGAACGTTTGCCCGAACACTCGAACATTTGCAACGAACATTTGCCATGAACGTTCCAGCAAATTTTCGCAAGATTTTTTTGGAAATATATTTTTGAAAGTGGGAATAGATAATATTTTTGGTCTCACATCACTGACCTCAATTCTTGAAATTAAATACCAATATTTTATTTTATATTTCGATTAAATAGTAAAAGCCGATGGAAAGCGATATGCTGGGTGGTAGGTTGTGAGGTTGGTAAATATCTACTAAATAAGTTTGTACCTAAAAGTGCGTCCAATCGTTTTTCCGTGGGAAAGGTTTTAAAATCTAATTTTTATATTACAATTCAGTTCAATGATTTACGGTAAATAATTTTTCTATTTTTTATATTATTCCAAATATTTCTTTCGGCAAATTTTGTCCGAACACCACGAACCTTTTTACTCGAACCCCGAACCTTTTGCGCGAATCTTTAAATAAATAATTCGCGCGAACGTTTGTCGGCATTTCGAAGATCAAAGGAATATTCGTCTGTGTAAATGCTACTTTATATCTATTCCAATAGACAACTTTTGCTAAATCAATATTAATTAGACAATGGAGGTTAAACGTATTTGTTTGAATTAAAAAAATCAAAGGAGCAAAACAAATAGTAATATTTAAACACGTATATTTTATGGGCAATTAATTTATGAATATTCTATTACTTGTATACAAGTAAAACTACGTCATATGTCTGGTGTACCTAAAATCTCTTCAAAAATTAAATTTCCATTTTTGTTGCACTTTCATAACGTTTATAGCGCTTACTCTTTTTATTACTTTAACCATCAACCTTCAAATTACCTATTGAAATATTTGATAGGCATAATTGCATGATGGCATTAAAGTTTAACAATCATCATTTATTTGGTACAAGGTATCTACTCATTTTTGGAAATACTTATTATTCTTTTTAGCATAGACAATTAAAATTTTGGTCATATCAAAAGGTTGTACTAAATTAAAAATAATTCAGAAAAAAAACCGGACTACCAAAAGAACGAACTAATTCTTGAGCAGGGAACGACATAGATTTTTTGTCGAATAAACTCACGAGAAAACTGAGTGGTCGCGATGGGACGAGGATCATTCCCCGGTATTGATCCTCTCTCTTAAGGAATTGTAGATGTAATTTTTTGGTTTGATTTTATTATTAGGTAGGCAAATTTGGTACATTCCATAGCATCCAATATTGTCGGCAATAATGCAGATCTAAAATGGATTTTGGAAATTGAAGTTAACATTAAACTTACGATATCTATGATTATGATTGATAGTGTTCACATATATATAGATATAGACTGCAATGAATGCGACTTATTCAAGACGCACATGCGCGCGTTGTCCTAATTAGAATACACGTATTTGTTCTTTTTGTGACACTTTTGCTTTATCTTTGTTTCTTTCTATTTAAGCATAACATTTTTTGAACACGCTCTTATCTGCTGATTGTCTTGGTCTGGTGGCCGGTGGTAAAGAAGTTGACCAAGGGCTTTTCGGCAGAATAATAACCGGCGCAATGAGGACGACCCTATACACGCCCTTGAAACAATCCTAGGGCTACCCTCGCTACCGACTTGGATAAAGAAGGAGGCGGTGGCGATCCATCTGAGATTGCGAGACCTGAGCCTGTGGGAGGAAAAGGGAGAAATGGTGGGACACCTGCGAATCGCAGCACTGGCGACTCTTGAGCTGCCGTAGCCCATGTTGGTTTGATAGGAGGTATGTGACCACTGTCCCGGAAAGAGAAACATGTCAAAGTGAGGATTCCAGAAACAACTCAAAAGTAACTCGGTGGTTTGCTATACCGACGGGTCTGAACTCTCGGCAAAGCAAACCGGTACAGGAGTGTATTTGGAGAACCAGGAAGTTCAAGAGAATTACCCTCTCGGAGAACACGCCACGGTTTTTCTAGCAGAGGTATAGGTAGTAGTAGGTACCTGAACCGGCCGGCGGCCCTAGAAATGACCATGCGAAAAGTACAACGTATACTTAATGATTGGGCTTATGAGGTACTTAAAAGGTCATGAACGCAATAACAAGGATGTAGACAGTCCAATGAATATGTAGCCGGACCAGACGCATCAATTAGTAGATGGCTACTGCTCAAAAGTATACTAACCGGAAATAAACGGTCCGGTTAAGGAAACATCTCTTCCGCATGGGTGTGGAGGATAAACCCTGTGTGTCCCTCCTATGGACAGACAGACTGGACAGTGTGCAGTCTATGTGAGATTACGGCACCAAGTGCTGGGATCACCAGCACTGACGGAGGAAGAACTGCATTCTCTCAAATGGAAGGACATACTGGACTTTGTAAAAATAAGGGGTAGGCTATGAAAGGATGCAAGAGTCGCCGAAGTGGGAATAGTGGAAAGATAGGCCTACTTTTCTCTGTCTATGTTAAAAGCCCTATAAACGCTGGAAGTGCCCCTTCCAATTTCCTTCTAGTAGTTGAGCGATTTCGAAATACAAGGTCTTTGACTCTCCCCCACAAAAAGAAGTCGTAAGGGGTCAGGTCTGGAGACCTGGGGGGGCAACATATAGGACCTTTATTTTCGATCCAGTTTTTGTCAAACACAATATTTATAGCTCATTATTTTGCTGAAGTGGCAAATTGTCGATAAACGAAATCACCTGCTCTTCTAAAATTTGTTGGTATCTTTCGCCATTTATATTTCCATCAAAAATATATGGCCCAATAATTTGTCCTCTGTAGATGCCTACCCATACCTTAAAACTGAACCATCCCTGATTCGCTTGTTCCACCTTATTATGGGGATTCTATTGTTTCCAGTAATAGCAGTTATATCTGGTGAATATTACATCCATCCGTCCAAATAACTTTTCTGGCAAAATCGGGGTCTTCCTGGCTTTTATTTAGGTACCACCTGCAAAATGCACGTCTTGGAGCAAAATCTTGTTGCCGTAATTGTTGCACCCGTCGGGGTCGATAGGGCCTAAACTTGTGTTTTTTAAGCACCCGAACGGCATTGCTGCGTGGAATTTCAGTGTTTCTCTCCATAGCCATGGTGGAAGTATTCGGGTTAATTTCTATTTCTCCTAGAACCGTTAGTTCTTCCAACTCTCTATCTCTGGCTAGGCTTCTATACGTCCTAGGCCGCGGTTTTGTAAGGATCCGTATTCTTATAGATGACGTTTTAACTTCAAAAGTATTTTTGAGCTAGGTTGCCTTCTTTCCGGATATCTCTGGAAATATAGATTTAACGTCGTCTATTGATTTTCGTTGCTTTCAATATAACATTTATCTCGTAACATCGGGCTCGTTTATCATGGCAATTGTTTTTATTTGATCATAGCTACCTAGATAGATACCTACTCTAAAACTGCATAGGACAGAGTTAAACACAGCCTACTATGGTAATTATTAAAAATTGCAGATATCTGTTTAACTACTTAATAAAAATAGGTGTATGATATATCGTTTAAGAGGAAATTTTATTACAAAACTTTTTTTTTTAAATTGGGGTATTCCATTCAAAAAAAATGTAACTTTGTGTTATAACTCGTGAACTAAAGGCTTTAAGACAAAATCGATGAAACAGGTAAATTTGTCCTCAAAAAATCTTAAAAAAATGTTTTTAATGAAAATCTCTATCTTTACGAATAAAAAGGAAGGCCTTTAAAATCGTACATTTTTGAGAATCACCCTGTAGCTCAGAAACGCTTTGACATATCGCAATGCGGTTTTTAGTTTTCGACTTCTCTTGAAATCTTTGGGCTAACTATGCTGCAAAAGCCCAACGCTATGGAGGCCCCTCGAATTTGGACCACCCTGTATACCTCGTGGTTCCTATTATGTCAAGTGATTAGATATTAAGTTTATAAAAGAAAACTATTTCGAGTGCAAAAAAGTGTAGTTTTGGTTTGTGGAAAATAATCATAACTTTGTTTTATAAAGGCGCAATTACACAGACGAACATGCTCAAATAAAAGCTCGTGCAAAAGATCTGAAATTTTTTGCGCGAACATGTTTGTGAGCTTTTCTTTGAACATTTTGTTCGGGTAAATTTTTGAGCAAGTTATTGCTATCTATTTTGGAAAAATATTTTTAAAGATGAGAATAAATATAATTTTACATCACTGATCAGTGATCTCAATTCTTTAAAAAAATGGAACACCAACTTTTATTTTAAACTTTTGTGAAAAAAAGGCGACGGCAAGCGAAACATTATTATTGGCTATCAGTTTTGTCATATGCAATGTTAAAATAGTTAATGATGGAGGTAATAACATTTAATTCTTTTCTTTAACTTTTTTGGTTTTCTTTCATTATAAAAAGAAAACGGAAATGTCTTCGAAGTAATTACTTTTTAAAATGCAGGTGAATATTTTTAGAGAACTGTTCTGGAGAGTAGTTAGTTGTTCCCTGGGGAGGGGGGATAGGGAGGTTTAGACAGTCGGAACGCAGCGCTATCAAACACTGCTGTAATTTTGTGTGTCAATGTTCTTTTGACCAAAACTCCCTCTCACTAGTCTACGGTTTTTATCTTTTCCTAACCCAGCAACAGCAATAAATAAGTGCCAATTTTTATTTTTTTTGATTCTCGTTTTTTTTACAACCCCAAAAAAGTTACAAGTATACTGGCATATCCCCTATAAAAATCAGATCAATCGAAGTTGCTTATGAGGTAAAACGTGAATTTCGACATCAAATCGTTTTTCCGTCGGAAAGCACTTAATTAAAAATACCTTGTTTTAAAACTTAGTCTTTCTATTTTCAGTTAAGTTCAATGAATTCCCATAAAACTATAAAATTTAAATTTGTAAGAAATTTTTATTACCAACATTTCTTCAAACAAATTTTGCTCAACATTCTCTCCAAAATTTACGTGTGTTTTTTTGTACGCGATTTTGCTCGAACATTTCTTTGAACATTTTGCTCAAGAGGTTCGTGTAAATGTTTGTCGGAATTTCAACATCAAAGGAAAGTTTGTCTGTGTAAATGCGCCTTAAGAGTTTCCGAAATTATAATAATATTAAGGCGCAATTACACAGACGAACATGCTCAAATAAAAGCTCGTGCAAAAGATCTGAAATTTTTTGCGCGAACATGTTTGTGAGCTTTTCTTTGAACATTTTGTTCGGGTAAATTTTTGAGCAAGTTATTGCTATCTATTTTGGAAAAATATTTTTAAAGATGAGAATAAATATAATTTTACATCACTGATCAGTGATCTCAATTCTTTAAAAAAATGGAACACCAACTTTTATTTTAAACTTTTGTGAAAAAAAGGCGACGGCAAGCGAAACATTATTATTGGCTATCAGTTTTGTCATATGCAATGTTAAAATAGTTAATGATGGAGGTAATAACATTTAATTCTTTTCTTTAACTTTTTTGGTTTTCTTTCATTATAAAAAGAAAACGGAAATGTCTTCGAAGTAATTACTTTTTAAAATGCAGGTGAATATTTTTAGAGAACTGTTCTGGAGAGTAGTTAGTTGTTCCCTGGGGAGGGGGGATAGGGAGGTTTAGACAGTCGGAACGCAGCGCTATCAAACACTGCTGTAATTTTGTGTGTCAATGTTCTTTTGACCAAAACTCCCTCTCACTAGTCTACGGTTTTTATCTTTTCCTAACCCAGCAACAGCAATAAATAAGTGCCAATTTTTATTTTTTTTGATTCTCGTTTTTTTTACAACCCCAAAAAAGTTACAAGTATACTGGCATATCCCCTATAAAAATCAGATCAATCGAAGTTGCTTATGAGGTAAAACGTGAATTTCGACATCAAATCGTTTTTCCGTCGGAAAGCACTTAATTAAAAATACCTTGTTTTAAAACTTAGTCTTTCTATTTTCAGTTAAGTTCAATGAATTCCCATAAAACTATAAAATTTAAATTTGTAAGAAATTTTTATTACCAACATTTCTTCAAACAAATTTTGCTCAACATTCTCTCCAAAATTTACGTGTGTTTTTTTGTACGCGATTTTGCTCGAACATTTCTTTGAACATTTTGCTCAAGAGGTTCGTGTAAATGTTTGTCGGAATTTCAACATCAAAGGAAAGTTTGTCTGTGTAAATGCGCCTTAAGAGTTTCCGAAATTATAATAATATTAAGGCGCAATTACACAGACGAACATGCTCAAATAAAAGCTCGTGCAAAAGATCTAAAATTTTTTGCGTGAACATTTTTGTGAGCTTTTCTTTGAACATTTTGTTCGGGTAAATTTTTGAGCAAATTATTGCTATCTGGTTTGGAAACATATTTTTAAAGATGAGAATAAATAAAATTTCACATCAGTGATCAGTGATCTCAATTCTTTAAAAAAATGGAACACCAACTTTTATTTTAAATTTTTGTAAAAAAAAGCCGACGGCAAGCGAAACATTATTCTTGGCTATCAGTTTTGTCAGATGGATTAGGGTTACTTACAATATTTTTTTCTTAGGGGTTTTCCCGGATTTTTTTGCCCGGGGGTTTTTTTGGGATTTTCTTGCAAGTTTTTTTTATTTCCAAGGGTTTTTTCCTAAATTCAAAAAACAACCCAGGAAAATTTTTCTTTTCTAAAAAAATTTTGAGTTTTTCAAATATCAACAAAAACTCAAAAATTGCACTTTTAAGCGGTAATCCGCGTCTCACGACTATGAGGAGTGGTGGGGAGGGGATTTTTTTTTAAATATATTTTTGTAACTTTACTTTACCCTTAGCATTGATTGTTTTTTTTTTTAATTCCTCACACCAGATTTACCTAGTTAGTTTAAGATGAAGATAGATATTTACTGTCAATTTAATGTAATAATCAAGGTCGATTACTGACACTGAACAAACAATATGCAAAGGAGGACCATTCCGATTCAGAAGTCTAGTCTATTACTACTAAATTATATTTTTTAGATAAGGGTCGGGATCGTAGGGTTGTAAAAGTGGGTAATAAACGGGTATTATTTAGACCGAACGTGCTTTTGTTCATATATTTGAGATTTAATAAAATAGATATAGGTTTTTTAATTTGACTTAATTATTATTGTATTGTGTTTTAAACTAGGAAGTAAAATAAAGAGATATTCTTTTAAACGTAAATTTTTATCATAACATTTTACAGGCAGGAGCAATAAATAAGTGCCAATTATTATTTTTTAATTCTCGTTTTTTTACAACCTCAAAAAAGTTACAAGTATACTGGCTTATCCCCTATAAAAATTGAAGTTGCTTATGAGGTAAAATGTGAATTTCGACATCAAATCGTTTTTCCGTCGGAAAGGACTTAATTAAAAATACCTTGTTTTAAAACTTAGTCTTTCTATTTTCAGTTAAGTTCAATGAATTCCCATAAAACTATAAAATTTAAATTTGTAAGAAATTTCTATACCAACATTTCTTCAAACAAATTTTGCTTAACATTCTCTCCAAAATTTCCGTGAGTCTTTTTGTACGAGATTTTGCTCGAACTTTTTTTTGAACATTTTGCTCAAGAGGCTCGTGTAAATGTTTGTCGGCATTTCAACATCAAAGGAAAGTTTGTCTGTGTAAATGCGCCTTAAGAGTTTCCGAAATTATAATAATATGACGTATTTTCAGGATTTAAATACCGTTATTCATAGAAATGCTAAGAACGTTAATAAAACTTTACTTTACTTACTTGCCAGGGAACGTCCGATTGTATACAAAGTTTAACGTAAATGTTTTATTGGTTTTCGATGCATTGTTCTTATTTGTGGTTTGCAATTTATGGCACGTAGTAAGCAAATAACTGCTTATATGGTTTTTGCAATATTTGTCTAAAAAAACTAAATATTTGCTTATGCAAAATATTTGAACATAATGTCACGTATCTAAATTAGGTACCTACATAAATTACCCTACATGGGTTCATTTTTTAGGTTTATCGGTCAAGCTATTATTATTTAAAATAAATGTGTACCCAACTAACTTTTATGTGTATACATATTCTTGAGAACGACCAAAATGGATTTAGTCAAATTGAAAAACTATGCATTGTCCATCAAAAATCTAATCTACTTGTCAATCCTTGATTTGCTAAAAAGGACAATCAGGTAGCGAAAAATTCAAATAAATTAAACAACAATGCAAATTTATACACACCAAAAAAGTAAGGTATGGAATTGAAGTATTACGTATGTAATAAGACCACGTGATAAATACTTAAAGAAATCCTGTATCATTTAGTTTCTGATATAAATTCTTGACAAACTTTGCGCCTGTGCCTACCCACACTGAAAAATGTTTAGCTTTGCTAGTACCTATTTAGCTAAACCAACTTGCCAGGACAACAAAGTTTTTTGCTAGAATGTCAAGTTACCAAACTTTTTCTGGCTAGTGTAACTAATTTTTTGCTAGGGTTAACAAAGATTTTTGCTATATTGGAGTTTTAGCAAAAAACTTTAATGTTCTAGCAAGGTTGTTTGGCTACAGCCAAAATCTATTAAAATTCTGTGGTATCCTCGCCAATACCAAAAAGTCAATTCTAAAGTAACCTATCCATTATTCTGTTGTATTTAATTACACTAATGGAATTAGTTATTGTTATATCATTTTTCACACTCGCAATAGGTAACATCAACCCTTTTGTGTGAACGTTTCCATGTTCCATTAAGGCTAGTTCTATTGAAAAAATTAAATAAAGGCAAAATCAAATAAAACCAACGTTTTCATTCTTACCCCGCATTGAGAATAGCTAAAGTTAATTAGTATTTTAATTATAATGATACTCGTCGAAAAAGAAAAGAAAAAAAATATCAAAAATTTAAATTACTGACTCGCCTCTTTTGTGATAGCCAGTCAAAAAAACTTCTGAATTTTCGTTAAAACTCTACAAGAAATTTTACTTAACTGAATTCTACTTTAGTTACAATCCGTTCATCTTTGTTTTTTTAAATAGCTGTTCCATTTTCTTCCATATAGCTTAACTTAGAGAACTTGTATACAATTTTTGACAATTATTGTTGACCGCCAAATGTATAGAGGGCAGTGGCGGCTCGTGACTTATAACACTGATGAGGCACCAAGATCAAAAATGTTAAAAAAATAAACACCGTAAATGAGAATAATATTGGTCAAATGTAAAATTTAAAACTTATTAAGATAAAAAAACTATTCGTCAATCTACTATTTTATTATAGAATGACATTATTCCACAACATTTCAAATAACATTGAATTTTTGTATTTTAACGCCTGAGGGCGAAAAAATTACCCTTCGGCTTTAATAACTTTAATAATAAATAATTATTATACATTTTCATTCCACAATTTTTTTGTTTCTGACAAAATCAAAATGTTTGCACATATATAATCACCCATACAAGCGTGATGCGCGTATTATATGCTGAGTTGTCAAGGCATGGGTGAAGCGGATCTTTTAGTGGCCTTATGTTGTCATGTAATTTAGAAAAAGTAGAAGTCGTCCCAAGGCTTTATACAAAAAAAATAGGGTTTTTATATATACGATTTGTTGATTTTATAATTGCAATAACATAAAAAAAACGGAATTTCGAGTTTTTTCATTTGCAAAATTTTAATGCGGCCAGCGAGGCTTGATGCGACACACAAGATGAGAATTCATTCTCACCTCACCCAGCCACAGCGCTCTCGGACAGCGTTGATAGAAGACCGAAGCAAAACCGTTGCAGAGACCACCTTTGATGGAACATACAAAACAAAGTAAGCCGAAATAAATGACATAAAAGAAATAGCACCTTTTTGCTACAAAAATTAAACACAAAAAATCTTTAAAAATTAAATACCAGTTTTTCCAAAAATGTTGGTGAGGCGCCGCCTCACTTGCCTCATCGGACGAGCCCCCACTGATAGAGGGCCTCTAACTTAACTGACATTGATGCGTTTAAAATAAGTTATAAACACATGCCTTTAGCCAGTGGCGCACGGAGGGGGAGGTTGGGGTTAACCCTCCCCCTCCAGCCATTTTAATGTAATTTTATCAAAACATTTTGCCACCGATTTGATGTCAAAAATGGCATTTTAAGTGTCATTTTCGCAAAAATTTTCGCCTGCGGCGTATTTTTTCATTTTCATAAACAAATTAGGGAAAATAAACAACTGAACTTCCCAAAACCCCACCAATATTTACGACTGCAGTTTAATTTCAAATCAAAAATTGCATTTTAAGGTTTATTTTTCAAAAAATTTTGTTTTTGACATCAAATTTTGGGTAAATAAACCATTTTAAATTTAGTTAACAGCCTCCCTCTATATCAATTAAGGTCACATTTTTACTTCAAATTAAGGTTTGTTATTGTTAGCCTTAACCCCCTCCCCCCGAAGTCAATTCCTGGGTGCTGCTATGGCTAATTTGGTTTTTGGTGCTAGTTTTCAAAGTTTCATATATTGATAGATTTTTCTAACGCCGATGCATATCGTTGAACATTGCTAAGGTGGAGAAACCCCTTCAGTTTTTACGTCGGAATATTGAGAAAATTTTAAACTTTATTTACGGAAAAAGGACTGAGACCAAATAACTGAAAAAAGGACTTTAAAAGTCGTTCTAAAAAAAGGGACTTTAAGGAAAAAAATAAACTCTAAGGAACTAAAGGAACTAAAAGCCCTGCACTTAAAAAAACTGAATGAAAAAAACAATAAATTTTAAATATTTGATCCAATAGTATCCGGCACAATTAATGCTAGATAGAGACAGAAAAAGGGTTTTTTAAAACTAGACAAAATTATGTCAAGACCAAAGGCTATTTCAACTACCTACAACAAAAATTTTCTGTAAGAACTATAAAACTCATTTCATATACATAGGACAATCTCTTAAGTGAAGGTTAAATAAAATATATTTAAATAATTGTAACAAAATCAGCAGCAACACTAACAGTGAATGTGAATTCTAAAAAATAAAAATAAATGAAAGTAAGAAAGTTATATGTAACAAAGCGAAAGGAATCTAAAAATCTTAGGGATCTTAGCTTTTATCCTAATAGTTTGTGTTAATCCTTTCTACAATTTAAAATTCTAACAATTTACTACATTTATACGCACCTGAAACCGCTTTTATATAAGAACGGTTTTAAATAAAATCGCTTTCTCTGGGGGTTAATACGTCGTTCATTAAATGTCATTAAATATGCCAGTTTAAAGAAAAAACAAACAAGACAACTTGACCAAACAAACCAGGATTGAGAATTTTTTTAGGTTGGAAGAAATGCGCTAACGCGTTTTTAAACTGTTTACTTTACCCTAAAATGGGTTTTTAAGCGATAATACGCTTTATTAATTAAAATACCATCGATTTAGTACTTAGATTGGTTTTAGTGATGTTTATACGACATTTTCGAACCGCCCTTACATAAAACTGCATTAAGAGGTACGAATAAACAAAGTAAATCTAAAGATATAGTAGCCGGGATTACACAAAATTTTGACGAGAAAATAACATAACAAAAAAATGTCAAAGGTCTTTTGGTCTTTTGTTCTTAGATTCTTTTCGGTTTAAGTAACTGATTCGGAGGTTTTTTAACTTATTTTTGTTTTAATCGCCTTAGGAGCGTAACCCTATTGGAAAGACTAACACGCCAGGAAGAACCTGACATAGATAGATAAGTGCCAGTGTGGAACGATGCCTATTTACTTACTTCAAAACTCTTAAAAACTGATCAACGCGTGATAAGATTTTATTGGTTTGAAAAGACTTGACCTGGCAAAAATTTATGCCACATGAAAACTGACGAATTCTTATGATGTTTCATGAGGATCATTTTCAAATAATTTCTGACTATTGAAAGCTCCTATTGAAATCCTCCTATTGAAATCCTAAACTTTCTAAAGACAATAAAATTTCATGTTTTACAAGATTTCATTAAGTTACACCAGACACATTTCATGAGGTTTAGCAAGCAAGATTTTACAGGATTTTACAAGATTTACAAGTCTAAAAGAAGGGGCGGTTATAAAGGATTTTACAAGATTTCTTGAAAAATAGGGTAAAGGGTTGTGAAGATTTAACAAGTTTATGTAAGTATTGAAGTGTAGGAAATAGACAAGCATCAAAAAGATTTGACAAGCAAGATGAGAATTTAAAAGATTTTATGAGCACCTATAAACATAAATTAAAAAGAATATATAATAAAGATTTAACTATCAAGATATTTTAAGAGATTTCGTAAGTTTATATCAGACACTGGAGATTTCATAAGATTTAAAAGTACAAATGAAGGGATGTTTTTAAAAGATTATACAAGATTTCATGAGAACTAAAGTTAGGAGTTGCCAAGTGTAGAAAATAGATACGCACATCACTTTTTTGACAAGCAAGTTTTTCAATGAGAATAGAAAAGATTTTATGAGTACCTATATAAAAGTAAATTAAACAAAACATATTATAGATTTAAGCAGATTTGAGTAGCAAGAAATTTTAAGAGATTTGGCAAGTTACAACGGAAGGAATACAAAGAGACAATCTTACCAAAACTTGTCAAAGCCAGTAAAATCTTATCAACCTGTTTCTCTTAAAATCTGCTCAAAACTGCTGAAAAAAACCATTGAAGCCTTGTTAACTTGTTTCTCTTAAAATATAATCTGTGAAATCTGAAAACTTAACAAAACCAGTGGAAGCAGAGCCTTTAAAATACTGGTGAAATCTTATCAACTCTTATCATAAATTCTGTTAAAAACTTTTTAAAACTCCTAAAAACGGATAAAATTGCTCATGCAAAACTCATGATGTTTGACGAGTTTCGAATCTCTTTCCAACTTTAAAAGTTCATGAGACTTCACCCGAAAGTGGTGTTTCATTAACTGCATGAAATACTGACCAGAACTCGTGAACTTTTACTAGTTTTGACGCGGTATTTTCGGCGTGGCCCACGCTGGTTGCCCAGGGAGAAACATCATTTGATAATTTCTCTTTTCGCTTTGGCCCTTTGTGTGTTCCCTGTAGGATACTCATCCAAGTTTAAATTTTCGTTTTTTTCACCCAAGATCTTTTGATCTTTTGTTTTTTAAAAAAAATGACAGTTTCAAAAAATTTGTCTCGTCCCTTTAGATGCGCTTTTTTCCGCAACGTTGCGGTGAAAATTTTGACGTCATTCCACCAAACCAACAACAAATGTTGCAAATATGTTTCCCTATTACTTCGGCTACTATTACTATGGGTAATAGATATAGCTTTACAACAAGTAAAAATTTATGTCTACCATTTTTAATTCCAAGATGGCGAACTCTATCAAAGGAAGCGCTAGTTATTTCTGGTCATGCTAATTTTAAAAAAAATAAAATCCTAATTTTCAAAAACCATTTACTTTGCTGTTTTCACCAAGCTATCAATTTCTAAAATTGGTGAAGGAAATTTTGAGTTATGCTCTTTTTTCCAAATGAGCATTAAACAACAAGTCCTGACGATTCGTCCAAACTCAGCAAAAGTCTTTTTGCTCTTATTTCTTTAATTTTTACCCTATTTTGATAAAACAAACACGCTTGTGTTTAAAATAAAGTACGCTCTGACACAAGCAAATACTTTTATCCGCCATTTTAAAATCCAAGATGGTGGAGTTAATTAAAAAAATTACTTTTTTGACGCTCCTTGTTTCTAGTGATACGAAAAAAATTTTTAAACAAAAACTTCATTGCCAAAAAGCTTTCTCTTTGCTCCTTTTAACGAGCCATCAACCATTTTTGTCGGTTAAGATAATTTTGAGTAATGCTCTTTTTTCAAAATTAGCTTTAAACACCAATTCTTGACAAATCGTCCAAGCTCAGCCAGTTTTTTTTTCCCTAGTTTCTTTAGTTTTTATTCAACTTTGATAAAACAACCGCCATTGTGTTTGAAATACAGTACATTCATATAAAAGTATATATTTCTTCTTCCATTTTAAAATCCAAGATGGCAGGCGTCAATAAAATACACCTCTTTTAAAATAAACGGATAAAAATTAAAGAAATTGACTTGAATAGGTGTTTAAAGCTCATTTAAATAAAAGAGCATAACCCAAAAACCTTTTAACCAATGTTATTGGTTGGGGGCTTGGCTATAAAGTTTTTGTTGTTTTAAAAGGATAATTAACGTTAAAAATGGGATTTACTTTATTAAAACTGCCATCTTGGAATGACAGAATTTGGACGATTTGTTAAGACATGGTGTTTAAAACTCATTTGGAAAAAAAGCATTACTAAAAATTTTTTTAACCAATAATAATGATTGATGGCTCGTTAAAAGGAGAGAAAAGAAGACTTTTTGTCAATAAAGTCTTTGTTTTGGAATTAAGTCCGCCATCTTGGCTTTTAAAATGGCGTATAATAGTATTTGCTTGTATTAAAACGTACTTTATTTTACACACAACCGTGTTTGTTTTATCAAAATCGGGTAAAAATTAAAGAAATAAGAGCAAAAAAACTTTTGCTGAGTTTGGACGAATCATCATGACTTGTTGTTAATGCTCATTTGGAAAAAAGAGCATAACTTTTAGAAATTGATGACTTGTTAAAAGCAGAAAGGTAAATGCTTTTTGAAAATTAAGATTTTATTTTAAGAAAAAAATCGCATGACCAGAAAAACGAAAATTCGGTAAATACGCTGGTTAAACTTTTTAACTTGATTTAATGCAGCGGTAAAATCTCTGATGACTGGCTAAAATAAACCTTTATTAAACTGCCTAAAAAACATTCAGCAAAGAAGTGTAGTGATTAGCTCCTAATCAGCCTAATGAGCCATATGTTTAAAATATTTCTGAAGATTATCCATAAAAGAATTTTTAGAAAATGCGTATCCTTTATGGGCCACACGCAGTTTGGATTTCGTGATGGGTTCAGGAAAAGAGAGGCCTTGTTTGGCATTCAAGTCTTAGTTCATGATGATGATGAGTTCAGCAGTCCAGGGATGTGTCGGTGCCAGTATATGCCTGTTTCATAGATTATGATAAAGCGTTTGATCGAGTCCAACACGAAAAGCTCATAGAATCGCTAAAAGAAGTTGGTCTAGATGACCGAGATCTAAAGATAATCGCTAATCTATACTGGAATCAGACTGCTCAAATGAAGGTTGATGGCCAACTGTCCGAAGAGGTCCAAATAAGAAGAGGTGTGCGCCAAGGTTGTATATTATCTCCGTTGTTGTTTAATATCTATAGTAACAAAATAATAGAGAATGCACTCTATAACGGCGAAGAGGGTCTGACCATAAACGGCATAAAAATCAACAACCTACGATATGCAGATGACACTCTCATAATAGCAGACGCGCTGGAAGGCCTGCAAGGGTTGTTGAATCAAATTGCTTCCAAAAGTTCGCAATTCGGGCTTAACTTAAATGTTGGAAAAACAAAATGGATATCCAAGGAAAAAAACATCAGAGGCACGTTAAAAGTAAATAGGCAGCAAGTCGAAAGCGTGGATTCATACCAATACTTGGGTTGCCTCCTCAATGAGAACTGGGACAACATGCAAGAAGTTCGTGCAAGAATTGAACAGCCTAGATCATCTTTTCTCTAGATGAAATCGTTGTTGTGTAGTCGCGATCTTAATACCACTCTCCGAATTCGCGTGCTTTGGTGTTATATTTTTAGCGTCTTATATTATGGCATGGAAGCATAGACACTGACTGAAGCCATGTGTAAAAAGTTAGAGGCATAACTAATAAACGAAACCTAGAATATTTTGGCCATATTTTGAGAAATGACAAATATGAATATGAAGAAGTCCGGGTCGTAGACGGATATCATGGCTTAAAAATCTTAGACAATGGTATGGTGTTAGTACTACGACACTTTTCCGAAAAGCAGCGGACAGGGTACAGATCGCGCTGATGATAGCCAACGTTCGAAGAGAGTATGGCACTTAAAGAAGAAGAAGATCTACATAAAATTCTCACAAATAATTTTAAGAATATATTTGAAAACTGGTTGAAAAATACGATTTTTAGTCGCCTGTAATTTAAACATATCTTTATTCCACCAATAAAAAAACATTCACGTTGCCCAACAACAACGCAACGTTGCGAAAACAAACGCTCCTATATTATTATTTTATATTTGCAGACTTTCTAAATCCAGAAACAAGGTGAGCCTATTTATATAGGTGTTTGGTGTAACGCCAATGCACTTCTGACAAAATAATACTATTTAAAATCAGGGAAATTTTTAGTGCCCTAAATTAACAGGCGAGGATGGCAAGGCGTTATGAAATAAACCAAAAACAAATTTTTCCTCGACCGGTATTTCAACGCGAAACCTCTAAACCTTTAAGGCGCAATTACACAGACGAACATGCTCAAATAAAAGCTCGTGCAAAAGATCTAAAATTTTTTGCGCGAACATTTTTGTGAGCTTTTCTTTGAACATTTTGTTCGGGTAAATTTTTGAGCAAGTTATTGCTATCTATTTTGGAAAAATATTTTTAAAGATGAGAATAAATATAATTTTACATCATTGATCAGTGATCTCAATTCTTTAAAAAAAAGGAACACCAACTTTTATTTTAAACTTTTGTGAAAAAAAAGGCGACGGCAAGCGAAACATTATTATTGGCTATCAGTTTTGTCATATGCAATGTTAAAATAGTTAATGATGGAGGTAATAACATTTAATTCTTTTCTTTAACTTTTTTGGTTTTCTTTCATTATAAAAAGAAAACGGAAATGTCTTCGAAGTAATTACTTTTTAAAATGCAGGTGGATATTTTTAGAGAACTGTTCTGGAGAGTAGTTAGTTGTTCCCTGGGGGGGGGATAGGGAGGTTTAGACAGTCGGAACGCAGCGCTGTCAAACACTCCTGTAATTTTGTGTGTCAATGTTCATTTGATCAAAACTCCCTCTCACTAGTCCTCCTTCCTAACCCAGCAACAGCAATAAATAAGTGCCAATTTTTATTTTTTTTGATTCTCGTTTTTTTTACAACCCCAAAAAAGTTACAAGTATACTGGCATATCCCCTATAAAAATCAGATCAATCGAAGTTGCTTATGAGGTAAAACGTGAATTTCGACATCAAATCGTTTTTCCGTCGGAAAGCACTTAATTAAAAATACCTTGTTTTAAAACTTAGTCTTTCTATTTTCAGTTAAGTTCAATGAATTCCCATAAAACTATAAAATTTAAATTTGTAAGAAATTTTTATTACCAACATTTCTTCAAACAAATTTTGCTCAACATTCTCTCCAAAATTTACGTGTGTTTTTTTGTACGCGATTTTGCTCGAACATTTCTTTGAACATTTTGCTCAAGAGGTTCGTGTAAATGTTTGTCGGCATTTCAACATCAAAGGAAAGTTTGTCTGTGTAAATGCGCCTTTAGAATACCAGTTCAACGCCTTAATCAATTAGGTTATTGAGGCTTGGGGTTTCAACCGGCCGCAGCCATTTGGAAATTATTTCCTTACTTCTTGGCCTCTACGTCACAAATAATTTTTCTATAAAAACAATACCTACTACTTTGTTTCTAACACAGCAAAGGCAAATGTCAATAAAATAAAATATTTCAGGCAATAAAGAACCCCGCACGAAATACATTGAAAAATTATTTCGATGAAATTTGACGAAATTTTACTATGTTATAGTGCGTTATGAGATCAGAAAAATAAGTAAATAAAAATTGATTTCTATGACTAGTTCCAGAGATATAGACGGTCAAAGTTTAAAAAAACGTCGTTTCGGGGTATGTTGGGTACACTCAAAAAGGCATTTCCTGGCCGAAATAAAATAAGTGATCGACGAACATGGGTTACCGAGGAACCACACATGAACATCCTTATTATTTTGTTGATAAAACGTTAACAGGTTGTATACAGGGTCCAGTCAAAAAAAATCATTTTTTGACACATTTTTTTTTGCCCTATACAAAAATTAAAAAATTATATTTGAGCAAACATTAATGTTTTAGTATTTTCTAGATAAACTGAACAAGTTTTTCTTCCCAGTAATAGTTACTTTGTCTTACATGTTTTTTTTCAATTTTTTGACTATAAAAACTTGACAAAAATTGTTTCCTACTACGAAATAATTATTTTGCAACTTAAACATCTAAATATTATTTTTCATTCAGTTAAAGTGATAAGTAAATAAACTTTAAATAAAATAGATTTTATTTTATTATTATTTTCCTAGCTACGAGGTACATGCAAAAAGTTCTATATCATTAATTTTCATAAAAAAACTGAATTTTGCCATTATCATACTTTTGTCTAATACAGGGTGCAATTTTTTTATCACTTTATGTTTTGCAGGTTTCTCAGGGTACTCTAAACTTACTTTACTTACTGTTTAACACTTTTGGTGGGCTGAATTATCAAACAAACAATAAATTACCATAAATTATGATTATGGATAATTGCTCTCCCTTATACCTACACAGTGACGTAGCCAGAGGGGGGCTTTGAGGGTTAAAACTCCCCAGAGGGCCCAGATTCCAAAATATTTTTTAAAAAAATTGAAAAAAAAACATGTAAGACAAAGTAACTGTTACTGAGAAGAAAAACTTGTTTAGTTTATCTAGAAAATACTAAAACAATAATGTTTGCTTAAAAATATTTTTTTAATTTTTGTATAGAGGAAAATAAAAATGTGTCAAAAAATTATTTTTTTGACTAGCCCCTGTATACAACCTGTTAACGTTTTATCAACAAAATAATAAAGACATAAAGCTATTTGTAACTCATCGCGTTATACGTATCCGCATCTAGCGAGAACCAAGCACATTGATTGGTCAGAAACTTGTAGCACGTTGGAAAAGAGCAGATATATGCTAATTTAAAGTGTTTCTGAACGCAATAGGTGCTGAGATATGATACGTGTGCCGAAACGATACGTGATACTTAACGCATCTCAACACCTATCGCGTTCAAGAACACCTTAGATTAGCATATATCTGCTCTTTTCGAACGTGGTACAAGTTTCTGACCAATTAATGTTCTCGGTAGATGCGGATACGTATACCGCGATGAGTTAGAAATAGCTTTATGTCTCTAATAAGTAAATTCATGTGTGGTTCCTCGGTAACTCATATTCGTCGATCAGTTATTTTATTTCGGTCAGGAAATGCCTTTTTGAGCGTACCCACTATACCCCGAAACGACGTTTTCTTAAAATTTGACCGTCTATATCTCTGGAACTAGTCATAGAAATCAATTTTTATTTACTCATTTTTCTGATCTCATAACGCACTATAACATACTAAAATTTCGTCAAATTTCACCGAAATAATTTTTCAATGTATTTCGTGCGGGGTTCTTTCGTAATTACTTAAGCGTGGTACCCGTATAAAAAACGACAATTTGGAACCTAAAAAACAGCATACATTTGCTATTAACTTAATGTATTTTTTGTTAAAAGACGATTCATTAAAATTAATTTTGTACATACCTTTAAAAAATTGTAATCCAATAATAATTATAATAGGCTATTCAATTTTCGGCAGTTATAACTTTGTTAACCGTTAAAAATGCTACACTTGATTGATTTTTCTCAAATGTAATTTGAAGAAAAAAATTCTAACTGTTTCATTATATTAGAGGTCAAAAACCAGAAATGTAGAGGGTATTTCAAAATATTTAGATTTTATATTATATATAGACCGATCGGATTAACTCATTTAGCGAGAAAAAAAAATTAACAGCATTTTGATGAGTGGAAATGGTAAAGCGGCATCTGATAAACGTTTAAAAAAAAAATTCGTGTGTGGGGCTCTTACGTTGTGGTTTTGGTGGGGGGAAAGGGGGAGAAAAATGGTATTATTGTAATTTCCGGCAAAGTTGAACGTCATAGAGTAAAAACTTCAATATAAAAGTTGTAGACGGTGCAAAGGTCTACATTTTTTGTAAATGTCACTTTTTAACTTAACCTTAAAATTTTCGGGAAAAATGCAAAAAAATCGTAATATTTTTTTTTCTTTTTTTATTTTTTATTGCCCCAAAAGTAATTGCGTTTTCACGAAACTTGGTAAAAATATACCTCTCTGTATCCGTAATGTCTGCAATTTTTTTTAGATAAAAAAGTTTAAAATTTTTTGAGATAATAAATTTTTTCGGTCCAAATCACTTTTTTTCAATCAAAAATTCTACTCAGGAAAATTCTCGTAGTATTTTTTTACGTTGCTCATTTTTTTTGCTTAGACGTATACTTTTTGGTGAGATAATAAAAAATCATAGTTAGAATTTTTCAGCAATTGTTGCTAATTTCTTTCAATTAAAAAAAATCAACAACCGATTACACCATCTATTTGTAAGGAAGAAATACAAAGTAGACGGTATTTAATTTACTACGTTTATAAGCGCCTAAAACCTGTTTTATATAATAACGGTTTTAATTAGAGTTGCTTTCTTCTTCATTAAAATCGTTTTCTAACAGCTTATCTTACAGTATCTCACAAATAAAAACATATATATTGTTATATAATATTGTACATTTAAAAGTTTTAACTCCTCGTTAACCGAGTTTAATAATATTTGGTAAACTTATGTAATTCTAGTCACATTATAATATTACAATAAAAACTGCGTTGGTGGGGGGTAGTTAAGAAGGTGAGTGGGGGTTAATTTATTAAAAAATTAAAAAAATCATAACTTTTAAATCATAGCTGCTATGGATATGCAGTCTTTAGATTTAAGTTTTCCTAAGTTTTTTTTCTAATTTTAAACAAAAAAACGATATTCTTGTGTGCTCTAGGTAGTAGTAGGGGGTTGATATATTTAAAAATCCATAAATTTTGAACCAACAATGCTATGAATATGCAGTTTTCAGATTTGAGTTTTACTAAATATGTCCTTACAATGGATAAAAAAGCTATGATGATGGGTGTGGGGTGATTGAAGGGGTGAGAAGGGTTGATATATTTAAAAATTCGTAATTTTTGAACCAAAGCTGCAGTTTTTAGATTTAAATGTACTCTCACTCTTGTAATGTACTTGTACTTTTGTAATGTAATGTACTCTTAAATGTACTCTTAATGTTTAAATGTAATGTAAAATAAACAAAAATACACTAAGAAGCAGAAAGTAATTAATTAAATGAAAAATAAGTTTTAATGATTAATGATGAGATTAACGATAAAAAAAAACTTGAGACGCATGCAATAAATAAACGTAAGAACATAGTTTAATTAAACTTTTTTTGTATAAAGTTAATTATAAATGATTGGGTACGTCGCATCAGGCCACAAAAACAAGAAAAAAACACACAATTTTTTTTCAAACAAAATAATTTTATTGGCATTTACTTAAGAAAATTAAATGAATGAATCCAAGTTTACTAAAAAAAATTAATTTTTAGGGCTTTTAAATGCACTAGTTTGCAAAAAAGAATACTTGCTTAAAGTTACGATTCCTATGATTCCGCGGACGTATGCGGCTGACGGACTGCGTCTGACTCATACGGTTGAATATAGGCACAAAACGCAGACGCCAGATGCGCTTGCCGCATCATAGAAAACATACCTTAAAAGGGGAGGGGGACATTTTTATTTAAAAATGGCAGAAAGTTAATTTAAAAGTCAGGACTGGCAGAGGAAATAAGTATAATCAAAATCGCGACTAAATATATTTTGGTCAATAGAACTTTGTAATTCTAAAATAATTTAAAATCATCCACTTGGAACTTTGTAATTTTCTTAATAAATCTGAAACTACCCAACGGTTTTTTTCTATTTATTTCTTGCTTGATAAAGCTCATAACTATACATTCATTTTTGCAAAAAAGTTAAAATGTCAAAATGTTGTAGATAGAACCTTGTAATTCTGATGTGACGATATGACAAAATTTCTTCCCCTATTTAACCCCCTTAGGATATGATTTTTTTAAACTTTCTTTAGTGATTGATTTTTCTCAAATGTATTTTGAAGAAAAAAATTCGAACTATTTTATTATATTCAACAACTAGAAGTTTCGGAAAAATGTAGAGGCTATTTTAAAATATTTGAAATTTTATATTATATAGTAGTTGTGTAAATATTTTATATTTTAACTTTAAATATGACAAAATTTCTTCCTCTATTTAACCCCCTTAGGTAATGAATTTTTAAACTTTTTTTAGTAATTGATTTTTTTCAAATGTCATTTGAAGAAAAACAATTCTAACTGTTTTATTATATTAAAGTTCAAAAACTAGAAGTTTCGGAGAAATGTAGAGGCTATTTTAAAATATTTAGATTTTATATTATATAATAGTTTCGTAAATATTTTAACTTTAAATATTACAAAATTTCTTCCCCTATTTAACCCCTTATAGATATGAATTTTTTAACTTTTTTTAGTGCTCATGTACGTTATAAAATGAATTCCTTTGCACAATTTCATAATTCTAGACCCAACGGTTTAAGTTAGGTAAGGGGTCATATGTTTATTTTATTTAAAATAAAGTCCCGTTTAGTACGTTTATACTCTTTTATATAAGGACGGTTTTAAAGAAAATCAATTTCTCCGAGGGTTTATACATCCTTTATCATTAAATATTAGTTTAAAAAGAAAACAAATAAAACAACTAAGTTAACAACAGATTATTCCGAAAACCCAGGGTTAGGTATTCCTTAAGTTGGAACCAATGCTTTCGGTTTCCGAATTTTAAAACGGTCCTAAAACGTTTTAGAACTGCGCGTGATAGTTGCGTAATCGACGGGACTGTTCTTAACAATTTACAATTTTTGGACGAACCCGAACGCCATTTTATAAAATTTCCGCATGTAGGTACATTGATAGCAAGCCATAATAATAAGGTGAAGAAGAAGCACGTGATGTGATCCAGAGTGTCTTAAGTTTATCTCATTATTTATAGCATAAAATAAATATTTTACCTAAAATTTTCCATGTTCTCATCATATAGGTCCACAGTTTCTTCTACAAAATTCATAGCTTTTATGTTTCTACAAAATTCATAGCTTGGTATTTTTTTTACATTGTATTTAAAAATCTGAAAATGGCTTCATCATCACCACTATTTGATAACGAAGTAGAATCTTAATTCTTCCAAAGTTAAATTCTGCAGTTTTTGAAAGAACAGAAATTTAACACTGAAAAAGCTGAATTTTTGGGTTAGGCAGGGATTCCCCTTCTTTAGGTCACACCATACAAAACCCTCGACAAAACCTTTGTAAAAACACACGCGGATAATAAAATAATACAAGATTACACTCTGGCTTTTTATCATTTTTCGTAAAAACCCATTTATTTGGGTATATTTTAGAGGAACAAATTATTTTTTCGCACAAACTTTACATACATAGATGAATTTGCGCATACGTCAGAAAATAGTCCTGAACAGTTCGATTTCATTCCGCCCGGCTTCACGGGACTGTACAGAACAGTATTGAATCGGTCCTGGACAAATTTTCGGTAGTAACCCGAACACAAAACAGTTGTGGTCGAACCAGAACGCGTTTTTTAGGCGCGCATGCTCCGGACAAACCATTAGAGATAATATAACGGTCCTCCCCTTGCTTTTCCCGAGAAAAATGCGTACCGATAATAACTCTCCCAGTCAAGTTGGCCTGGAAAAAACTCATAGACGAGGAGTGTAATGGGCAGGCGCGGCGATTGCGTTAGTAGTGAAAATTATCGTAAGGTCACCACGACACCAGGCATGGATTCATTAGTGCATGCGCAGTAAATTTTTGGTTTGTGGCCTGGTGGCTCAAACAGTTTCAAAGCCAACCGCGATTTTGAATTTTCTTCTTTGTTTTTCAAAGTTATTTTCGTTACAAATTTTGCGGCACTTGGGCGTTATAGTATCTCATAGTTATATGGTTTATACCGACCCTAAAAATGGTTTTAAAGCGATAAACCGATTTTAGTGGTGTTTATACGACAAAATTTTTAAACCGTCCTTATATAAAAGCGCTGTAAGAGGGCCGTATAAACAAAGTAATTGTGGCTTCCATTCTACAGTTTTATTTTACTATTGTTGGTGTAGCTATTGTCGAAATCAGGGAGCAAACAATAATTTCCTTGAGACGCAGAGTATTGGTCGACGCCGTCAATTCCCCCGAAAATAACACTAATAACATGACTTTTGAGAAAAATTTTTCTACTGGTCTTTAGTGAGATAAATAAAAGACACCAATTTCTTTTTAAAATACTGTCATTAGTGTCATTTGTGGTAGAAATCAGCGACATACCTACACAGGTCCTCCAAAAAAAAACAAAATCAAAGAGTACTTTGATTACAAAAACGTACGTCACATCGGTTTTCATAAATACATGTCATAGCGACACATTTTTTGCATTATTGTTTCTTTGTTTGTCAGAAGATCTTTTCGATTGAAGAACAATGCATCCTCTTCCACGACAAGACGCCTATGAATTCAGACATCAAGTAAGGACCGTTATTGATAAACCTATTGAGCATACCTCTAACATAAGCAAATCAGAGGAAATCGCGTTGAAGAATCTTCAAAGGGGCAAATCTGTTAAAATCTTACCAGCAGATAAGGGCAACGCAACAGTGATTTTGGACACGGAAACCTATGACCAGAAAGTTGAAGAGATACTTGCCAAAGGAAACTATAAACTTCTCTCAAAAGACCCGAAGCAATCAATCGAAAGTAAGGTTTATAGAACTTTAACAAAGTATTCCAGATATATTCCGGACAACACAAGATCTCAACTTACACCACATTATAGCAAGCCTCCTGTTCTATACGGACTCCCCAAAATTCACAAAGATGCAATGCCCTTACGCCAAATCACAAGTTCTAGCAATTCTCCAACAAGCAATCTGTCTAAATTTCTTTTGAAAATTATTCAACCTTGCAGGTAAGACCACTTCATTTGTAAAAAATTCCATCCATTTAATTAATATTCTTAAATCTTTTGTTTTAGGACCCAAAGATAGATTTGTCAGTTTTGGAAAGTCTATACACCAATGTCCCGATAAAGGAATCGCTAGATATTATTAAACAGAGACTGGAATACCCAAAGAGGTAAAACGACGAAATCAGGAATCGCCGAACACGCATGGTCAAAACAACACCGAATAAAGTGGACAGAAGTAAAGGTTTTGCACAAGGAGTCACACTGGAAGAAACGAAAATTCCTTGAAGCGGCCTTTATTGGGCAGAATCAGGGTGTTTTCAGTAAACCAAGTGTTGAAATTCCAAATCTTTGGACGCCCCTCCTTGGGCGGAGCCAACTTTTTAAACTTCAAGGTTGAGTGATTTCTCATAGTACATAAGTACGTAGTCTTAGGAATAGATTGTTGTTTGCATCTGAAGACGATCAGAGATTGTACTGATCGAAATGTCGTGTATAAATAAAATATAGACAATGCAAGTCAGAAACACAGGCTTAATTTCAGTAGATATCTACTTCAGAAATGGTCAGAAAGTTAATGGATAGTGAGCATAATCTATAGCCGTTGCGTCCACCGAGTTTTTGGAACCCTTTCCTGATCGCTATGGAGTAACCTTTCAACAATTTTATTACGCAGTAACTCATTCCATTGGGGTTGTTTCCGGAGTTCGAAACAACACCGTTCTCAACTAATAAGTCAGTTAACTCCGAACGCCTATGGTTTATCAAAGCAGGAATTTATCAGACCGTATTTAATAAAAAATTCATCGTAAGAACGATTCACCATAGAAACTGCAATTCGTCAAACCAATTGTTTATCCGAACCTTATTTCATCAAACACATTCAATAACAAATTCGAAAATTAACAGACCCGTTTTTAATCGAACCATTGTTCATCAAACTCATTGAATATCAAACTCGTAATTTGTAAAATACATTTTTAATAAAACCCGGAATTTGATTGAGTATTATTTATCAACTCAGGATTTCGTCAAACTCGTTGTTTATCTGAAAATATATGCTAAATTGCGCATTCGCCAATAATACTTACATGAACTGGAGGCGTACACGAGGATGGCGCGGCGTCACGGCGTTTCGATAAATTTGTCGTTCACAGGTAGTGTTCAATACTTTGTGTATAGATGTCGCCACCTGCATACACGCCTCCGATTCATGTAAGTATTATTTGCGAATTCGCTAATAATTTAGTAAATATTTTCTGATAAACAACGAGTTTCACTGAGTTTTGATAAGTAATGGTTTGACAAATTCCGGGTCTTATTAAACATGTGTTCTACAAATTACGAGTTAGATATTGAATGAGTTTAATGGACAATAGTTCGATTAAAAACGGGTCTGGTTAATTTCGAATTTGTTATTGAATTCGTTTGATGAAATAACGTTCGGATAAAAATTTGGTTTGACGAATTGCAGGTTCTATAGTGAATGATTTTATTATTGAACTTTCTTTTATTTAACGGATTTGATTTTGCACATTCTGATAAACCGTGGGCGTCCATAAACTCCAATCTCTTCCGTGCCCTTTAGCCCACTGTGTCCGCCATTTTTATAACCAAATTGACCAAAGGAAACTAAAACAATAAAGAGTTAACTGGCCTTTTAATTGAGACGGTGTTATTCGGAAGTGATTTTGCAGTTTGGTCTTATATCAAAAACGTATGCGTGAAAGAATTATTGCACAATGTCAAGAAGTAAACAACTCTGATCTGATGCGGGTTAATTAACATTTTTAGAAGCATGCGAAGAAGCGCTGCGCCTTTTTGTATTGACATTGAAGGAGGGTATTGGCTTGTTAATTATTGTAATATTTTTTGTACACCATACCAATATGCTATGTGGGACTATTAAAATCGTGAAATTTTGACTTTTCTTAATTTTATCAAAAATGATTTGCTAAGGTTTCAAAACACCTTAATCGATGAAAAAAAGTTTTCTGTTGGTCTGTTGTCTGTCTGTATACACGATAACTCAAGAACGCCTTAATCGATTTTACCGAAATTTGGTTCAAAAATCCTCTATCGGCTGACCATCAACTAATTAACTTTTGGGTATGTGGGGGGTTGAAAGGAGGAAAATGGGGATAAAATATTTTTAAAAATTGTAACTTTGGAACAAAAGCAAGTAGCAATATACGGTTTTTAGATTTAAGTTTCCATGAATCTGGACTACAAATCTTGGGAGCTTTAGTTTCCGAGTTATTTAAAAAAAAAACTTAAAATATATTTTATCCCTTGTTATTTTGCATTATTTCATTTTAAGATATCATATGCCTTAACCTCTCTGGGGTCAGAGCTCGGACGCATTTAAAGATTTTAAGCTTCAAAAGAAAATTATAAGAGTCTTATGCGGTGAAACATATCGAGCACACTGTAAGCCTCTGTTCTTAAAACACAGAATCATGCCTTACGATGCATCTTTATATTTTTCACTTTTTAAGAATCATCATTATTTAATGAGAAGTGATATACGCATTATTCCACATCGCAAAATGTCAAAAATCAAAATCTAATTTACTAAATCTAACCTTTTATAAGGAATTGCCTACAAAAATAAGAGTTTTCTTCAAAAAAATTTAAAAAAGTTGTCAAAAATCGCTTGCTTCAGAGATGTTTCTACAGTGTTGATGAATATTTGCATGGCATCGTTTGAAATATAAGGTGAGGTGAAATACACTTAGAGTATCGGCTCTAGAGTTTTTGTTTAACTTGATGTCAGTTTTCTTTAAAGATCTTTAGCCATCCATACATAGTATGAAGGCTATTGGATAGGCCAAAAAGTGTTTTTATTTCCACTAAAAATAAGTTATTTGGGTCAAACAAACCTAAATACAAAATTTTGCCTGTGTGTGTCTGTATGTCCATCTGTAACACGATTACTCAAAAAAATTTTTGTCGCCAGCCGCAGAACTGCCCAGTAAACACCGTTATGTAGATATTACGTAAAATTTACATAACAACTATGTAAATTGAAGGTCACTCAGAGGGCACAATAAGATAAAATTTAAGTCACATTAAGTTGCGAAAACTCTGCATAATGCCATGCGCAAAGCCCACCTAATTTTTACATAAATACATACATACATAAAATGACATACTTTTTATATTTTACATAACAGGTTTACCTTGTTATGTAAATTTGGGGTCACATAGAGTTCACAATTATTTATTAATAAGTTTAAATTTGAGGCACATTAAGGTGCGAAAACTGTGCATAATGCCATGCGCAAAGTCCACTTAATTTTTACATAAATGTGATGTAAATAAAATGACAAACATTTTACATAAATATTACTTCCATGTTACGTACGAGTTAAGTAAAAACTCATCATATAGAGGTCACAATTATTTATTAATAGGTCACATTAATCTGCACGAAATGCGCAAAGCGTCAACTATCTAAGTCCGACATGAGCATGCAGGTTGAGGCGGGCCAACGAAAGGTTCGTCCAGGTCCGTCGGTGGTTGCTTGACACGGTCCGACATTGGCAAACATGTGGCAAACTACAAAGTAAACCAGACGGACTTGTTTAAGTGGCGGAAGAGGTGATTTTTATAGAGATCATGTCAATTCCTCAAAGTCCGCATCGTAATTATGAAATATCTTTGCTCTTTATATATAATATTGTCATCCACTGTACACGGAACATAGTGACATTAGAGCCATCTCTACCGACTACTAAGAAGAAACTATTAAGCACTGGTAATTTATTTCATTTTCATAATATTTTTAGCTCATTTAGACGATATAAATATTACATAAAATGTTTTATATAATAGTTATGTAACATTGGAAATGTAAACTTGCGGTTCAATTGACTATATAAAAATTATGTAAAATTTAGGACTTTAATTTGACGTAAATCATTTTACAGGGAATTTATAAGGAATTGCCTACAAAAATAAAACTTGAATGACATAATTAATACATAAAACATGTTATGTAACAAATATGTAAAATGATAAATGTAAAGTTAAGGTGCTAACTGTTTCATAATATTTATGTAAATTTAAAATTTTTAATGTGACTTTAATCATGTTATAGAGCGTTTACGTAAGTTAGATGATATAAATATTACATAAATGTAAACGTAATGTCTAAATTGTTACAGAATAGTTATGTATATTTTATTACTTTCATTTAAAGTAAATAATATTTATGTAACATTTGAAATGTAAACTTACAGTTCAATTGATTATATAAAAATTATGTAAAATTTTGGACTTTAATTTGACGTTAATCATTTTACAAGGAATTTACATAACTGGAATGACATAATTAACACATAAAACATGTTATGTAACAAATATGTAAAATGGTAAAGGTAAAGTTAAAGTGCAAACTGTTTTATAATATTTATGTAAATTTAAAATTTTTAATGTAACATATGTAATATTTTTTATGTATTTACGTAATATTTACGTAAACTTTAAGATTTTAGTTATAAAGTCATATAGTTTACGTAAAATTAACATGATGATGACGACTTAAATGTAGGGTAAAAGTTTTGACGTAATGTCTACATAATTTTTTTTATTAAAATATTTTTATGTGAGATTTACGTAAATATGATGTAACATATTTTACATAAATATATGAACCTTAGATTTATATTAATATTAGGTTAAAGTCACAAGTGTGTTTACTGGGTGATTAGTTTTTGATTGGGCTGGGGGGTTGGCAAGAGGGTAGGAGGGGGGATTAAACTTTTAAAAAAAGTTAACTCACAAACCGTGGCAGCTAGCGACACGCAGTTTCCACATTAAGATGGATAATTGCAATTTCAGTCAAAAAAAAATTTTTTTTTTAGATTTTATGGATGGCCATACGTGCCTGCTGGCGTCATTTATTTTTACATTATTTTTTACGCTATTTGTACTTTATCTTTTAATGACGTGTCTAAAACTAAATAATAAAAGGTAAAAATAACGTATAAATAAAGACTTGATTCCTAAGATAAAAGAAAACGAAATCTCAAATCCCAAACCGCTACTTTTAATTACAACATTTGTTGTTGCAGAGCAGAAAATAATAATATTTTTAAAAATTACATAATAATTGAAAGTGCACATCACTAATTTAGGTAAATACAAAAAAAATTTCGTTAAAAATGTTAGTTTTTTTAACAATACATATCGAACGCAGGCTTAAAGAAAATAGTGATATTGGTCAGGCTGTCTAACGGAAAATTTCGTTACACTTATGGTTACCTTTACCGTAAATAAAGGTACCTTCAAGAGTTAAAAATAGTGCTTTTGAACGTACCCAAAATTAACATTTTTTCGTTGTTTTTTTTTTCTTTCTACATTATAAAATCTTGCGTGTGTGTTTAATCATCTCTAAAATAAAATAAAAATCAAAAACTAAAAAAAAAATCAAAACACAACAAACTTTCTAACATTAAAATATACCATCAAAGAATCACAGTTGGCTTTGTAACGGTAAAGGTAGTCGCTATTCAATCTGTGGTTACCTTTAATAAGGGTAATATCCTAACAGATCAGATAGACAAGCAAAAAAGCCGTCTATGGTTTTAGGATTTTTGCGGGCAGTGAGTGAAGCAGACAGAAATTTTCATAAAAAAAAGTAATACCAAAATGCAGTTTTCAGCTTTAAGTGTGGTCACTTTTTTCTCCTCTGGAAGTACCTTAAACACCCAAAAAGTGCTCAATTTGAAACACCCTGTACCGATATTGTTTGAAAGATACGTAATATAATTTATTAGAGTCATAAAGCTATTTGTAACTCATCGCGGTATACGTATCCGCATCTAGCGAGAACTAAGCACATTGATTGGTCAGAAACTTGTAGCACGTTCAAAAAGAGCAGATATATGCTAATTTAAGGTGTTTCTGAACGCAATAGGTGCTGAGACACGATACGTGTTCCGTAACGATACGTGATACCTAACGCATCTCAACACCTATCGCGTTCAAGAACACCTAAGCATATATCTGCTCTTTTCGAACGTGGAACAAGTTTCTAACCAATTAATGTGCTTGGTTCTCGTTAGATGCGGATACGTATACCGCGATGAGTTACAAATACCTTTATGTCTCTATTTACATTGAATGAACGGTATTGATTTGAACAGGAGTTATGTTAATTAATATTTAAGTAGAAGAAACTAAAATGTGGGTCAACAGATTTTTAAGACATCTACTACCAAACTAGTTCTTTTTAATTAATTTAACCAGATGCGTTTATTAACGACTGATAATAATTAGTGTTATATAGGATCATTTTACTCCTAGCATGCGGAAGTATGCGTAAGAGTTTCTTTTAATTTAGACATTTCAGTGTTAAGTATATTTATTTTTCTATAGGTATTTTTCATATAACAATTTACTTTTGTTTATCCATTTCAGTGTTGGATATCCACGAATCTATGCTCCCAGTCAAATTTATCTTTACATATTATAACAAAACTCTAGGTAGTCGATTTCTGTACATTTTTTTTTAGGTGTCGGCTTCTTACCAAACAATATTGTTACAAAAAATACAATCTTTTTTGCTTTTCTGTCTGTTGGTTAGTGATTTTGATAGAAGTTTCCTGAGAAATATATAGGCTTTATTTTATCAAAATCGGTTCACCTTAACAAATGTAGCAAAACGGGTAATCAACTGGATGGAAGAAGGGTTTTAGGGACCGAAGGTTAAGTGAATCTGAAGCGGCGGTGGGAAAGAAGGGGGCGGGGTGGGAAGGAAGGGGAGAAGCTACTATTTTAAACACGCGAACGAAGTCGCGACCAATAGCTAGTGTCATATAAAAGATGACGGCCGGTTTCTCAATAGCCGGTTACCAGTGAGATAAATTAGCTCGGGTTAGATTAAGCCTGACGTAAGATAGCTTACCCTTGCCTTAAAGCAACGGTTATTGTGGGGTCTGTCATGCATTCAAAATTTTTATATGTGTTGCTCGAGTCGCTACTTAGAAACCGACTTGTGAACCTTGATTCCAAAAAATTTGGAGGTATTTCAAATAATTTAAAAATATTTTTTTTGTAAGAATGATATATTTTTTTAAAAGAAATACCTACACATTACATGCACCCCCCCCTCCCCAAAATCATTAAATATCGACTTCTAAAGATTAATTTTTTTTCCAAAAAATCTAAGAAAGTTCCCTCCCTCCCAGGAACAATTCTTGCATACGCCACTGTATTATATGTGGCTAAATGTAAAAATTTGACACTTGCAATTACTTTTGTTTTTATAAAATGTTGCTTAAATGTTAAACCATAATTCATTTCTAAGGTTCAATATTTCATATTTAACACAAGAAATAAACAATAGGTGATTTCAAGATACAAGATTAAAATACCTAATCAGATTCCCATTTTTTTTTTCGGTTGCGTGAAGACCGGATATTAAATCATCTTTTTATCTTACAATAATTGATTCTTCTAATAATAGCTATGGCGAAATTCTTAATCATGATAATAATAGCCAATGATGATGTAACAATGTGGTTCTTGAATAAAAAAGAACATTTTTTTTTCTTTGTTTTATATTTTTCCTTACAACATTTTTTTTTTCACTGCTACCACTCTTTCTTTTGCTTCAAACTTGGGGACCATGGAAAAGAGTTCTTGAGGTGAACTAAAGTGCTAAGAGTAAAGTAAGTTTAAAGCCATAAAAAAACGGGAATCTAAACCCCATACTGGAAAAAGGCTTAATGTATGAATCGCAAAATATTCAAAAGTAACTTGCGCAATGTTAAGCCCCTAGATATGGAGAGAGAAAAGTCATAAGAATCGTTGGAATGCTTATCGGATACTGCCCAGTAAAATCTTAATAATATTACGCAAACACGGCTTAAACGATTTGGTTGAAATCTGCTAAGAAGATAGGATGTGACACGATTTCCCTGCAGTCTACAACATTATTCAAATATTATATTTTTTTTACTTTAAATTGCAATTTTAACTATGCGTTAAAGAAATAAATTACCTTTTCAAAACTGTAAGATTATTGAAGCCTCCTTCGCCATTTATAACAAAGGGTAGCTTTGATATCAGCTTAAGGTTTTTCTCTTGCAAATCAATTAGTCTTTTAAAATTTTTGGACAAAATTCAGGTTTATCCGTTTAAATAGGACACCGTGTATGTTGAAAACTTTTACTGTAATTACAATTACCAAAGGTATTACACCATTAAATGGTTTTAAATTATTAACGTTTTTATGTTTTTTTTATTTACCTCAATCCTTTTTCAATAATAATTAAATTAAAATAAATATTATCATTATCGACTTGCTACAGCTTCAAAAAGAAAACACGCTGTCTATTTTTACTTAATTATGTTATAATAGCCACGTTTTTTGCAAACTAATTAGCTTCGAAGAAAATTAACTCAAACCTTGATTGGTAAGAATATTGCTCAATGTTGAAATCATAGGCTTTAATTAAAAAATACTTAAAAACAGATAGTTTTCTTAATTACATAGAAGTCTAAAATAGGTAGAAAGTGAAAATTTTTTTACAGATTTTTATGGTATATATTTAAGAAACAACAAATATAATAGTTTTTGGAACAAAGTGTTTTTTAAGGCGGCACCGGATTCTGGTAGTGCTTCTTTTGCCGGTTTTTCAAAATCAGACTCCTTCATTCGATTTGGACTTTACTGGTATAGGTAGCAGTGACGTAGCCAGGGGAAGGGGGGTTTTGGGGGTTAAAACCCCCCAGGACATTCAACCCAATCTACAATAAATTAATCATGGTCAAGGGCCCCAGCTATAGCTCCCCCACTTTTTTGACCTTTTACTCCGGTTTGTGACGTGTGTTTGGTGTGATATCTTAAATTTTAAAAAAATTTTCCGGCGGTGCTATGACGTCATTAATTTTAACAGCAATTTTAGTTTAATTCTACGGAATTTTTCTCACCACCATTCAAAAGGCGTAATAAATGGCATTCTTAGTATAATTTTACTTAAAATTTTCATATGCGGCGCATTTATGATTTGGCAACAAATCTGTATATACCACCACAACCCACCCCTTCTTGGCATCTAACTCAATTTACTTTTCCAAAATTATTTTACAAAAAACCTAAGAGATCAAGATTTTTAAAGAATTTTTTTTACAAATATTAAATATTACAACAATTTTGTTTAATTTTAAGCAATTTTTTTGTCAAAAACATTTTAAACGCGTAAAAAATAGCAGTTTAGTGTAATTTTTTTAAAAGTTTTGCCTTCGGCGCATTTAAGGGTTAATTTTAAAACAATTTTAAAAATAATTATTTTTGTTCCGTATAAGTACACTTATTCAACACCTACCTAATTTTGAAAAATTTGCCATTAGTTAAATGATAAACCCCCCCCAGAGTCGATTTCGTGCTACGCCACTGTAGGAAATTTGCTACTTACGTTAGTCCAAACCGACAGGAGAAGGGGGGCGATTTTGAAAAACCAATAAAAAGGATAATATTTAGGGACAATTTTTATTTTTATTTAAACAAAACCGCCCTAACCTCAATGACCCATTGAACAAAAACAGGTTTAAAAGATGACAAAAATTCAAACGCCCTAGAATGTTCGTTTTGCCACATTTGAAGTTTTTAGGTTAGGTTTTTTCTGACAGAAATTTTGGCGGAAAGAGTATTTTGTTACATTTTGACCATAGAAGACTCGTGAAAATAAAATTATTGAAAAATACCTTACAGTTGTGCCACTGATCTGATCACCCTGTAACGGGTGTCCTATAAGTTTTGGCACAAAGTTCAAGGAACTCAAAAGAAATACCTAAGTTACTTACCACGTTGGCTTTGGTAACAAAAGTTTCCTTGTTTCCTAGGTTTCAATTTGACATATTTATGTTTTAAGTCAGTTTGTAAAAAATGTCTTACAAATTGGAAATAAGAAAATCTATTTATAATTTGGTTGGGCAAATGCCCAAAGCTGAAATAGTGCGAATCTTTAAACACCAAGATATATCCAGGAGAACCATTTATCGAATCATATTGGAACGCGAACAGGGTATTACTTGTATGAAACTTCCGAAAAGTGGAAGACCAAGGATTTTCACCCCCGCCCTCAGTGCAACAGAGTGGTAAGGTTGGCTAAAAACAAGGTCGGGCTGTCTGTAAGGAAGCTAGCGAGAAGAAAAAAAACTTCAAAAAGTACTATTTGTACAATTTTGAACAGAAATGGTCAAAAATACCGCAAAAGGCAAAATGTCCAAAATTATCATTATCAGCTTGCCCGGATACCTCGATGTTGTCGTTCTCTTCGACGTGTTCATTTTGCGAACAACAAATCTATCATACTGGACGATGAAAAGTACTTCACTTTTGAAAACGCAGAAATTCCAGTCAATCAAGGATTTTACACCGATAATATAGAGGAGACTCCGGACAACGTAAGATTCAAAGAAAAAGCCAAATTCGCCGACAAAATTTTAGTGTGGTGTGCAATTTCCGAAAGGGGTATAGCAAGACCATATATAAGATATGTACGGGGCGAAGCATTAACTAGCAGAGGTTATATTGATGCCTAGTGAAACTCAATGAGTTTATTCAAAGAACATCATGCTGGAGACAAAATTATGTTTTGACCCGACCTGGGAAACGCAAAATTGGCTTCAAGAGCATAATATTCCATATGTACCAAAAAATGACAATCCCACTAATTTACTCCAGGCTCGCCCCATTGAAGACTTTTGGGCCCACTTGGCAAGGGAAGTGTACGCCGGAGGCTGGACTGCTCAAAATGAAGGCCAACTGCGCCGCAGAATTTAAATCAAGTGCAGAGAAATTAATATTGTCACCGCCCAGATCCTTATGAGAGGTGTCCGAACAAAGTTGCGGCTTGTTGAGGAACACAGACCGCTGCATATACTAAAATAGATAAATTATATTCATAGAAAATCAATTTATTAAAAACATATATACAGTTTAAATAAAAGTTTGTTTTTCAAAAAGTATACGATTTTTTATTTTGTGACAAAACTTATGGGACACCCGTTATTAGTAGGGTAAATTTTGAAAAATGGCCGTTTGGACTTTGGTTTATGAGAAAACTATAAGGTTTATAAAAAAATTCCTTTCGAAATATGATTGTACATACAATTGTCAACTATTTTTAGTTGGCACTTATCTTTGTATATATTCAGGATGATCCAAAAAAAGAAACGTTTGGAAATACCCTTAATCGCACTCTCTAAAATGGATTTTCAAAGTGGAGTAAAATAATAAAAGTTTTTTCTGACATCATACAAGGCTTTGTAAAATATTTTTTTCCAAAGATAACAAACTATTAATTTCTCTGCAGAGTGAGACAAAAAAATACCTTAGAAGTCGTTAAATGAATTATAAATCTCATTTGCAAATATTTATTATGTGAATTTTTTGACCACGATCTATTTAAATTTGTAAGGAGGTTTCTAATGTCTTACAAGTTACCGAAGCGTAATTAGACACCCTGTATAAACGTTTCCTAAATAAGGGTTAAAAATCCTGAATAACAAAAATTTTATTATATATAGGGCGCAATTTTGACTCACACTGTACATAAATGAGGAATAATATAAAGAAAAATAATCATATAGAAAATGTTTGCCAATTCGATTTATAATTTATTTAGCGACTTCCAAAGACCATTTTTTTGGCTGACCCTGTACAAAAATTTTAAGACTGTTACCTTTGGAACAAAAATATTTTCAAATTCCTGGCATTACCTCAAAAAAATCCTTTTATTTAGTTACTCTTCTTTGAAACTCAAGTTTAGAGGACGCGATTAAGGTGGTTTTAAAACGTTTTTTTTGAGTCACCCCTAATATTTCGAAAGGAATTTTTTTATAAACTTTATAGCTATCTTGAATCTGCGAATTTTTTTGGAAACCGTACATAATTTGGTGTAACCATTCTGTTTATAACCCTTATTTTTAATAGACATAAAACATAATACATAAAACGCAAAAAGAATTATCTTTCGATGCGAGGTTTTCTTTTTTCGATTGGCCAAGTACTTTTTGATATTTGGGTTTTTCCACAAGGGAAACACAAAAAAATGCAAATTTTAAGCTTTTTAATACAAAAATACAGGGTGGTCACTAAAACAGTTTGGCCCGGGTGTTCAATGTGTAGCGAAGATAAATTACTGCTACAATGATCCAAAAACATGAATCAAAAGGCAAAATTTCCGGACCTACATTTTTTTGCGGGGGTATACGATGGGGCCAGGACTATAACAAAATGATTCGTTATTTTCGGCCAGACAACGCTGGAAATGCGGGCAAATATTTTGAATTGATGCGTTCATGAAAGTGATGCATTTATCTTTAAAATTACAGATACAAAAGTGTGCAAAAAAAGTATTATGAAGTTTTAATAACAATTTTAAATAACAAAATTAAAGAAAACTATGCGGCACTGGGTCAACTGTAACCAACTGTCCTTAGGGAGAAACAAAATTACCAAACGTCAGATCTAAAATTCTCGTTGACAGTTGACGTCAATTAAATCGGGTGAAAAATACTGTACGTTTGGTCGATGTTCGGTGTTTAATATAAGTTTACTTACCCATATAGTGCCCTTTCGGACAGGATATGAAAAAGTCGAATAAAACTTTTTGGTTCTTAAAGTCTCCCGCTATTTTTTGCAACAAATATAAACATATAAACCGGGATCTTGTGCCACACAGTTGGTCTAGAGAGGGGTTTTATGAAAAAAAATATATAATCTTTAAAACATACACTTTTGTTTTTTATCCATCGCCAACTACTATTTACCGTAAAAATAAAAATTACCTATGTAGCCCTTTTCTGGGGGGCTATTTTTGGAAAATATTCTGGGAACCTTAAATAGCAACCTCTTATTTTGAGTTCATATTTGAATTCTCGCTGAAATTCTCTTTTCAATGGTACCTCATATCATAGGGTTGGTTTACTTTACTAATTTTCGAGATATTGGCTTTTAAAATGTCAAAAATTCAATTTTAAAATCCCATATCTTAGAAACTAAACAAAATACCTCTATTGTGTTTATTATCGATTTTAGGGGTTTTTTTACGAGGAAATAAAAAATGAGAACAGTTTGACAATCTAACCTTCTACTTACGTATTTTTGGAATTATATCGTCAAAATCACTGAAAATCAATAAACTGTAAATAGGAATGTGCAAACGTCAAACTATTGTCATTTTTTATTTTCTCTTTTAAAACCCTCAAAATCGATAATAAACACAATAGAGATATTTTGTTTAGTTTCTAAGATATGGGCCTTGGAAAATTGAATTTTTGACATTTTGAAAGCCAATATCTCGAAAATTAGTAAAGCAAAACTTATGATATGGGGTACCATTGGAAAGAGAATTTCAGCAAGAATTGAAATATGAAGTCAAAATAGGGAGTTACTATTTAAGGTTTTTAGAATATTTTCCAAAAATAGCCCCCCAGAAAAGGGCTACATAGGGGATTTTACTTTTTACGGTAAATAGTAGTTGGCAATGTATCAAAATCAAAAATCTACGTTTTAAAGATTATATATTTTTTTTCTTAAGACCCCTCTCTAGACCAACTGTGGCCATATTTCATCCTCGAAAGCAAAATTATTTTTGTTGTACACAATAGTGGGAGACTTTAAGAAAGAAAGAAAAAAGAAAGTTTAATTCGACTTTATCATATCCTGTCCGTAAAGGCGCTATATACCTGTAATAAACAGCGAACGTACAGTATTTTCGACCCGATTTAATTGACGTCAACTGTCAAAGAGAAAATTCAATGTTCTAAGGTAAATTTAATGGTCTATAAATAAAAACAAATTTTAAGTTCCGTTACCGCAAGTAGTAGGTAAATATGAAGGTGAGATATTTCGCGTCAACTTTGTAAATACTCATTTATTTGTAAAATACACTTAAGAGCACAGATTCTTTTTTTCTGTCAGTGACCTTAGCTCAGGAATTGTCGAAGTGACGTTCAAGACGGGTCATGTGATATCCATAGTTTTTGAAGCGAGTTTTGGGGTCAAATAAACATCAGAAGACACGACTCGGAGCACTTTTTTTATTTTTGGCCAAATAAGCTGGAATGCATATATTATAAGACCACGGATTCAAATTATGTTTGAAGAAATTTTAGTTTATTCGGCAAACAATCAAAAAAGTGCTCCTTGTCGTCTTTTAGTTTTACAAAATATGTCTATCATCATATATAACTTATATAGGTCCCTGCTATCATTCAAAGTTCACCCAACGCTGTTCTCAACTAAAAAGCCAGGTAACTCCTACCGCCTCAGTGCCCTTTAGCCAATTGTATCGGCCATTTTTATAACCAAATTGACAAGTAAAACATGGATTTTCTGTCAGTTTGGTGTCAATATGGCACCGATCATAGGCCAAAGGATACTAAAACGAAAATGAGTTAACTGGCTTTTTAGTTGAGAACGGTGTTGGTTCACCCGATTCTGATGTTTATTTGACTCCAAAAAGTATTATATACTAAAGTCACTGACAGAAAAATAAGAATGTCTACTGGTAAATTAAAAAAGTGACAACCACTGGATGGAGAGAATAAGCGAATTCGGTAAAGTACTTTACGGATATAATTGAGTGCGTTCGCGTAGAAACTCGATCGAGCAAAGGGATCGTAGTGACGTCACTGCTCAAACGTAAACGGCATTCATTGATGTCATTTTACAAACTTTTATTTAACTCAATGTATCTATGTAAATATGTTTGTTCGGGTGGAATCTTGTAACTTAATTTTAACCAACTTCCCGACATCCGATCGGTTTCAAATTTGGCACGCATATATAGTTGTGGTGACAGCACAAGAATATATATAAGAGGGGGGTACAGTTGAAGTAATGATGCCTTTAAATTTGGCATGCATTTATAGTTCTGGTGACAATACAAAAATATGTCATTATTAGGCACCCCTCTCTCCTACGAGGGGAGTGGAGGTGGGAAAACACCTAAGTCTGTCCGATTTCAACAAAAATTAGTATACGAATTTTTGATCAGATTTTGAAAATTGAAGATGGCGAATTCAAGATGGACGATTTTCGGTCATGTTTTGCTAACCAATTTTAACTGACTTATCCACATCCAATTGTGTTCAAATTTGGTATACGTTTATATGGTATTCTCAGGGAAAATGATTTAGTTTTTTCGATTTCAATCAAAATTGACATACAGTTGTTTTTAAGGAGAGGGATTATGAATTTTTTATCAGATTTGAAAATTTCAATTTGGCGAATTCAAAATGGACGATTAAGGGTACAAATCAAGAAACTAAAAAATAAATTTTTATTAAAAAAAACTTTTAAAGAACAAGCTTTTATTAAATGTACTCAAAAGTAGAAAATAATTTTTTTATCTTTCTTATACCATAATAAAAGCGATGGGCGCAAGTTAAAAATTTTAACTTTACGGTGACAAAGAGAGAACTACAAAAGAAGAACTAAATTCTTCTTCTATTCGAAGACTAAATTCTTCTTCTATTCGAATGATAAACATAACGCTTTCTTCTAAAGAAGCTGAGAACGGCTGAGATTGCCATGCTTGCCAAGCCTTTGAACGTGTCCTTAGGTTACAGAGTAGTACAACTGTTTCTTAGGTGAACCGTCGATGTGACCGATATACGATACCTAAAGTTAAAATTTTTAATTTGCACCCATTGCTTTTATTATGGTATAAGAAAAATAAAAAAAATATTTTCTACTTTTGAGTGCATTTAATAAGTTTGTTTTAATAAAAAAAAACTTGCCAATTTTCTTTTCTATTTTCTTCCAGTTTTTCGCTGAAAAAAGTGTCTACTGTGCAGAGGACGGTTATACAACAACAAACTAAACAAATTTTTTACTCCGGTAGAATTAAATCGTCGCCTTCGTCCGAGTCTTGAAAAAACATTTCGACTGCGAAATGTGAAGAATAACCAAAGTAATCGTCGCACAAAATATCCAACCCAAATTTGAAAAAAATGTTAAAAAAAATGTAGGGTTAGTAGTAAGATGTTGTACTCCGTCTCCAAGTTCGGATGACACAGGGCGCGCCCAAAGAGCATACCGGGAGTCATCTCGAACGGAAAAGTGGGCCTGCGGGCGCTTGGGGTTTCGATGCGAACGCACCCATTAAAAACACCAATAAAACAAATAAAATGCTTCTAGCCTGATCCTGAAGGGAGTTAAAGCTCCACACCTTTATAACTCACGCATGAGTTATGTCCAATTACATTTCACTACTTAGAATTAATCAATTCAATTTGGTTGAACGTATTTTATTTTAGAAATAAATGAATTTAACAATGTTCCAAGAATTTAATTCGAGAAAGCTTCAAAAACTTGGTTAAGAGCTACGGTAGATATTTGTTTGGGTCTCCTTGTTTTTCCCCTTTCTCTTAGATTCTTAAGCCCTGTTCTCACTATGCATCAAACTGGATGCACGGAGCTGTGGTGGTGTTCTCACTAAGCATCTTTTTTTAGGACAAATGTTATTTTTGAGTTATTTTCTATACCAACCGAACCTTAATTTTTGAAATTTTCGTTATTTTGATTTTTTTTTGGAAAAATGGAAAAGGAAGTGGAATATTTGTCACAAAATTCGAATAAAAAACTCATAACCTAACATTTACAGCTGATCGGCAAGCGGATAACATAAAAAACGGTTGGCATTGAAAAAGTAACTAAATATCGTTCAGCATGCATGTCTGATAAATATAGAACATGTTCTATTTTCGTGCATCTTGCATCAAGCTTCATTTTTTGTTGGATTTCATAGTGTTAACAACCAAGATGCATGCAACTTTCTGAAAAGCATGAAAAAGTTGCATAGAGAGAACAGGTTTTACGTAGGAAACATGAATTGCCATAATATCCCTGCCAACACCGTTACGTAAAAGTTACACACACGATTACTTTCTTACATAAATTCTAGGTAAACTGGAAGTCACAACAAGGTAAAAAGTAATTTCCATGTTCTGTTCTGTTCTGTTACGTAAAAAATATGTAATTAAAATAACGTAAATAATACATGACAACAAAAAATTGGGAAATGGTAGATATCGATTAACTAGTACCTAGAAAGTCAATCGAAAAGTAAAATTGGGGTAATTTTTTTTTTACTATTTATGTCGATTATAATAACGTACTTTTTTTATGTAACTACTATATAACTTTATAATATATATGTTATGTAAATATTACCTATTCAAATGTAAAATTTATGTAAAATTAAAGTAATATTGTGTATATAATATTTATATACTTCTAATGTCAGAACAAGGTAAAAAGTAACTTCCATGTTCTGCATAATACCATGTACAAAGTTCCCTTTTTATTAGGTAAATATAATGTAATTAAAGAAACATAAATTATGTTATGTAAATATTACGTAAATTTCATGAAAACTTTTTTATGTAATTTTTGTTAAATTTACATTTACGCAAATATTATGTTAATGTAACAGATCTGTTTTCTGGGATGTTACTCTATTTTAAAATGCCAATAAGTTTACTGATTTTTTTCGAGAAAACGAGGGAATAAAAGTTGAAGGAATTTGTATTTAACCAATGTAATGTTTTGGTAGCAACACCTACATACATTATCTTCAAAGAGGGGTAAGGGACGACACGGAAATTTTTTTTCGAAATCGAATACAAAAATTGGACATAAAAGATGAGAAGGTAGCTTTTTATTCTAGAAATTTTACCAAAAGGGAGGGAAGGGAGGCGATTGCTATCATTGCCATTAAGCGAAATGTTAAATAAAAATGTAGCCTCTATATTGGAATCCAGGTCCCGCTCGATCTTCATACCAAATTTCATCCAAATCGGTTCAGCCGTTTTGGCCTGATTGGGGGAGGGGGACAAACATACACGCATACATGCAAATATATTATAAGTAGGATAAGTAGTATAGCTAGTGTGACTGGTGATCGTGCCAAAAACAAGAAAGAGTGTGTGGTGGCTAAAATAGTGCTTTTTTTACAAGCGTTGGTTTAAATAACGAGCGCAGCGAGGTATTTAAAAGCGCGAGTAAAAAAAAGCGCAGTTTAGCCGCGAGTTGTTAACACTATTTTTTTTAATACCTTTATCACAAAATACAAGAAAAATAGAAAAATACCGTTCAAAAGAAACTTTTTTTTTGATCACGGGTGCAAAGAAAGATTTCGGTCCATTTTTTACCCAAAATTAAAGAGAAATAGCGGAAAATAGTAATATTGAAATAATCTAATTATCCCTTCCTAAAAATTAAGCCATTTCCGCCAGTTTTCATCAAGTATTTACGAAAAAATCTCTTAAAAATATTGTCAAATTATCAAACTATCAACGATTAAAATGTTGCAACAATGAACGTCACCGAATAAAAAGGCACATCGCCATCGAAACTACCATTGTTATTTCATTTACCATCCGCCTTGATTTATAGTGTAAAAATGGTGTGTTGCGAGAAGTGCTCTTCGTTCTAGATTTTAAAAGTATTTTCCTGTTTTTCTTGGATTTTTTGATAAAGGTATTAAAAAAAATATTATTTTTTACTCGCGTTTTTAAATACCTCGATGCGCTCGTTATTTAATTCTACGCTTGTAAAAAAAGCACTACTTTAGCCACTAGTTGTTAAAACTACTATTAAAAATCTAGAACGAACAGCATTTCTGGCAATACACCATCTTTACACTATATATCAAGGCGGCTGGTAAATGAAATAATAATAATATGTGAATTTTTACTCGGTGACGTTCATTATTGCGACATTTTAATATTTGACAGTTTGGTATTTTGACGATGTTTTTAAATTCTTTTTTCGTAAACAACTAACCAACACCAGCTTATAAAAATTTATGGTACATAGTAATAGATAGAAAAACAACATACAGATTTTATAAAAATTCCTTATGAACCCTCAAGACTAGATATTATTATAAAAACGTTTTACAACTGTTCTAACAACACTACATAGCAAATTAAAGGTTTTTATCGATTTAGAAATATAAATTTTTTATCTTTCTTCCCTTTGCTTGTTATATAAAGCAAACAAGCAATATTTTGATTAAAACACATGTTGAAACCCTATAAATAACGTTTTTATTTTGGTCAAAAACCTATTGTTGGATTCCAAAATGGCGAAAATTTACGACAATTCTATTAAAAAAACAATACAAATATACCACTGTGTACCTCTTTCAACACTATTTTATCAACGTTTTAAAACATGATGCTAGTTGGAACAAAAGGCTGCAGATGGCGCAGTGTTGAACACTGAAGGTCCATTTCTGCGAGCTGTACATAGTTACCATTGTTCTCTTTTCCTAAATGTATTCGTCTGAGAGAAATCCAGCATACTACACATACTAGGAAAAATACCCGCCTGCACACTCTTCAACCCCGCATAACTGTCAGAGGTAACTATCTCAAGAAGATAGTTAGATTGCGGGATTGAAGGGTGTACAGGCAGGTATTTCCCTGGTATGCTGGATCTCTCTCAGACGAATGCATTTAGAAAAAGAGGATAATAGTAACTATGTCAAACTCGCAGAAACGGACCTTAAGGCTGCGTTCCGTCGCGTCATAAGGTGATATGTTCACAATTGCCGCCGACCAGCCATGCGCACTGTATGCACTCGAAGTTTCACGGTGCATTTTTTCGAACTTAACACGGTTACTATATTGTTCTCTTTTTCTAAAACCCGGTTCCCATCTATGGGTTTCTTATGCGTGGGCTCCCCGAATCAAAACACGGATCACGTAGTCTAAGCGAGATTTGCCTATACAAGTTCATGTCGGTCCACGTGATGAGTTTTTTGAGTTAAGGTGGCCGCGCATGGGAAACGCTGGTCGGAATCGGGTGTAGAATGCATTCGATCCCGATATCTGTCATCGAAAACTATCTCAAGAAGATTTGGATCTTTTATCTCTCTCAGATTGGTGAAATTAATGCGCCTTTTGCTGCCGCAAAAACGTACCTTTTAAAGTCGCAAAAATGAGCCTTTTGATGTCACAAAATTAACCTAAAAAATCTTGTTTATTTTGTTATAAATTAAAATTGTTTTTTTGTTGTAAAAACAGTGGTAAATATTTTTATAAATATGTTGGTGGAAACATTGTTAACACCAATTTATATAACATTTGTTACCGATGACTTTAATTTTTGTAAAGATGTCCGTGGAAATATTGTTAACGCCAGTTTTATTTTACCTTAGGGTACCATCAATTTAGAACCTTTAATAAAACAAATATACAAACTCATTTCCTGTAGAAAACCTCTAAATACCCTAGGGCATTAATGGAACCCTCTTTATAATAATTATATAAATTTTTGTCACCAGAGGTTTCTGAAAATGCTCATTGGGCATGAATTAATTTTTACGCAAAAATAATTAGATTTTTTCAATATTACGATTTTTTGATATTTCTCTTTAATTTTAGATAAAAAACTGACAAAAATCTTTTTTTTTGTACCCGTGACAAAAAAAAAAAGTTTTTTTGCACCGGTAACCAAAAAGGCCATGCTTTAGTTATCTGCAGACAGTTACTAAAATCATATTTTAGATGAAGGTATAAAAAACAATACATTTTAGTCTTTTTAACGCTGTAAGAGTACAATATGGAATCACTGCATTCTGAAATCTGGTGAGGAACCCTAATACAATTAATAGGAAAGGAATCATCAAAATATGTTTTTATATAAATAAATTATAAGTTGTATAGTGTGAGCTAGGGTGTTCATTAATTGGTGAGTATTTTGCATGCATTTGCGCGATCTTTGAAGATTGCTTTTAACGAGATTTTAAAAAGGATTCACTAGAACTATGCAATAAAAAAGATATTAAATTCAAAGCGAGCGGTAAAAATAGCCTTAAAAGTCGTTAACCACAACTTAACTACCAATCGTTGGTTCTTTTACAAAAAGAAGGAAAGGCAGAGTCAAGGCCGAATAACAAGAGTTCAAATCTGTCAGCCGACTTAATAAAAAAAATCGTCAAGTACAGGGTGATCATTTATAAACGCACCCCCCTTTAACTTTTTTATTATTTGATGTAGAAAGATGAACCAAACGATGGATGACTTATGAAATTAAACGCGTTTTTCTCCACTATATCAATTTTTTTTAGGTCACCCTTTATACGAAGGATAACGAAGAAGTCAATTATATTTTTGTATTTTTGGATTCATTAAAAAAATACCTTTACAACAATATAACATGTTATATCTCACCGTTCGCGAGATATTAACATTTAAATTTTAAAAATTGAAAAAATTTGCAATTTTTAACGACTAAGTTGGCCACGCAAAGAAACCCACTTGTCCATGGCAACCTTTGATTCATTGTTTACCACTACGGTCAAAACTGTCACTATAGTTATCTAGTTACCCATGAAAAAAAAGCAAAATAAAATAGGAAACAACAATGTCAACACAAATCATTTGCATAGAAATTTGTAGGGCCTATTCTTTCACAAAAATGGTTTATTCAGATCAAGAAAGGCAAGAAATTTTATTGTTATTTGCTAGAAACAATTACAACTCTCGTGCGACTATTCGTCAGTATAGACAGCAGTTTCCAAACAGACAATGTCCTACGAGATCCACAAAAAGACGTAAATTTAGACACACGTCAAGCGTACGAAGAAAAAAGAGGTATGTTCCTGCTAGTGAAGAAATAAACCTTAATATTCTTCTTCATTTTGAAGAAAATCCTAAATCCTCAATTCGGCAAGTTTGTAGAGTTTTAAGGCAAGAAGGGCATCAAAATAGCAGGTCTTATGAAAAGGTAAGAAATGAGCTAAGGAAACATTCCTACAAGCCATATAAATCGCGAACCGTGCAAGCTCTAAATCCGGAGCAAAAGAGAAAACGTGTCGATTTCTGCCGCACGATGCTACGAAGGATGGATGAAGACCCAAACTTTTTGAACAGGATTTTGTGGTCGGACGAATCTACATTTTCAACATGTGGGGTACCCAAAAAACAAAATCATAGGTACTGGGCAACTGAAAATCCCAATTTTATAAAGGAAGGGAGATTGCAATGAAGACAGTCTGTTAATACTTGGTGTGGGATTTTAGCAATAGGACCTTTTTATTTCCAAGGAACTCTAACAGGCGATAGATATTTACATTTTTTGGAAACCTACTTGCTTGAATTTCTAGATCTTCCACTTATCGAACTGCAAAATTTAATTTTTCATCAGGATGGAGCCACGCCCCATAATGTCCGCGATGTTCAAAATTTCTTAAACAATCATTTTGAGGAGTGGATTGGAAAAAATGGGAATATTCGGTGGCCTCCAAGCAGCTTTGATCTTACACCGCTTGACATTTTCTTGTGGAATTATCTGAAAGATAAAGTATTACAGGTAGATATCCAGAATCCTCAACCAATAAGAGAGCTGGCGGAAATAGAAGCTAACCAACTAAACGAAAATTTTTCAGAGTTTCTTGTTAATACTGTTAACGGTTTAAGGCGAAGATTTGAAAAATGTATTGAAGTTGAAGGAGATAGATTCGAACATCTTTTATAAATTTATCTTACATTTATTACTGATTTTCAATGATTTTGTGTTGATATTTCAGTTTTTGTTTTTTATGGATATAATGATAGAGTTTTAATGTTATATGAAAACATATATAAATAAGTTTAATCAAATAGCTTTCTTTCGTAATTAATTTATATTTAATAATATTTAATCGAAGGTTGCCATGGACAAAAAAAAATAACAAAAGCAACACCGGCACGCTTTAAAGCCTACCTATTGTTTCTGTAGTGTGTTTCTTTTCATGGCCAACTTAGTCGTGAAAAGTTGCAAGTTTTTCCCATTTTGAAAATTTAAATGTTAATATCTCGCAAACGGTGAGAGATAGACCCATAACATCTTATATTGCTGTAAAGGTATTTGTTTAAGGAATCCAAAAATACAAAAATATAAGGGGTATTCTATTTTAAAAAAACTGACTTCTTCGACATCTTTGCTATACAAGGTGACCTAAAATTGATGTAGTGGAAAAAAACCCGTCTAGTTTCATAAGCCATCCATCGTTTGATAAATGATCACCCTGTACACAAGATTATCGCAGCAGAAAATCAGACCAAATTGTTCTGACATAATACATTTTAAACGTACCACTTTTCTTTTACATTGCAATAATTAGGAACTATTAGCAGTCGGCAACTAACACGCACCACGGTCTCACAAAAATCACTCACCGTCTACTTTGGCGAACTGTCGCACTGAATATTCCACCCGAGACTGAACCGAGTATACTAGAACGCTATAGTGACAATCACTATAAAACGAAGTGTATTAAGTTGGTGTAAACTTGACATTAAAAATCTCAAGCAAGGTTATAAGGCCCGCTGAATATAAACTACCTTTAAAACATGCCTACAGTTTTAAAAAGAAACAAGTATAACTTTTAAGAGTATAGTTTTCGCTGGTAGCTCTCCTTGTCTTACTCATGCAAAATTTCGCTTGCGAGGGTGTTTTTGGCCCCACATTTTTCTATCTAAACACAGATATTTTTCAGAAATTTTAGTCTCATATTAAAGATAAATCTTAAATCTAGGGTCATCTAGTAATACTAATTTAACGAGCGTCTCAACGCGACTCCAATGGACCAATTATTCTCCTAGGATAATAATGAAGCTTAGACGTAAACCACAAGATGCGTGACAACCGATGAAACTGTTAGGTTCACTGGATCCTGAAACCTGCGGTCCCAGGGGGGTCAGGTCAGGGTGCCTAGTAACGTGACCGCACTCGTTTTTTCATGGACGTTCGTGAAAAAAAAACTCTTTTTTTATACAATCTGGGATAGAAAAACTGTTTTAATAAAACTCAGTTTTATACAGCTTAAGAAAAAAAATGTCACTAGGTTTTTTTTTGTTGTGAAAAATTGTCAGGTGTTATAATAATATAATTTAGAAGATATAATTTTTTTTCTTGTAATTATGATTTCTTTGCTTTATAGAAAAATAAACAATTAAATGAGACACTCGTTGAAACTTTATTAATAATTAAGTATAATCTAATCTAACATAATACTGTATTAACGATATTCAATACTGGTTTTTCTTATACCGAATATCCAAAACTATATAAGATAGGTACCTATATCTATTTTGTTATACAGTCGAACTTCTGTAAGATCAAAACTACTTAGAAAAATATGGAAAAACCTAAAACGTAGGTTGGTAGTTCGTAATGGGTTTTGGGATAAGGCTTGGTGTGACGTGTGTTGTGAGACAATACAATACTTATATACATTAAATATTCAGTAGTAGGTACTTGGTTCTGTTAACTTGCTTTTACGATTATATTACCTGTCCAAACTCTACGTAAAAACATCGTAATACCGAAATGGTTCCAATAATTCTTGTGTAAAACTAGCGGCATTGTCTTGCATTGACGCGAAAATATAAAAATAGGCAATTAGAGGGACACACGCGAATGGCGATACTTAAGTATTTTTTAATGTTTGAGGATTTTTGAACGTATAGTTATGAAAACACGCGCGGATAAATGTATGGAAATGTTTACAAAAATTTCATATCAGATTTGTTAAATGTGTGTTTCGCATTAGTCAAAAGTGGTCAAAATTTATTTTTTTTTTTTTTAAATCGCCGCCTGTGACAGTGTCAAATTTGAGTTTTGCGCGAATTAGGTTATGCTTCGTGTCGCTACCCCTGGGACCGCAGGTTTCAGGATCCAGTGACCCTATGAAACTTTATTTTATAAAAGCACGACTTAATTGACGCAAAAATGTGAATTGTTTTTCTATTTTTCAGACATTAACGGTGGGATTTACTAAAAGGGTTTAGTCTATTTTAGAACGGTCCTATGTTTGAGTGATATTTTTGGTTTTAAGCAATTTAAACCAACCGTCCTTGAGTTTCGGACATAGTTTGATTTATAAGAAGAATTTTAATAAAGTTTATTAAATAATCATCTTAACACAATCCTTTGTTGGATTTAAGAAGAAAGTTTCAATTTAGAAGAAAAGGCCTTAAATAGTAAACACTCTGTAGAACAAATTAAAATTGGGGTTATATGTCACTCTAATTAAAACTTACCTTTGTTAATTAATTTTTCCAATTAATACTTGATGTCACAATAAAATAAGGAGTGGATTAATTTTGTACTTATTTAAAAGTGGTTTTTATTTATAAAATGTATTAAGAAACTTAAATGCAAGTTTTGTTTACATTTCTGTCACTGTAGAAATATCAGTTTCAAAATATTAGCTGAAAACAGCGAGTTCGGATCTCTTACCTCTGCTTATAACTTGGCTTGCACCAACCTCTACTGATGAAAGCTCCAGCTTTGAAATGAGTGGGCTTTGAGTAAGGAACATTTTCTTGACTGAGCTTCTAGATAACCTCAATGTTTTAATTTCAGTTTGTAAATAAATTATTGTTTTGGGTTTTTTTGTTTGGTATATTTTTTCGTGCATAATCTTATGTTTGTGTTGCCTCGTAGTGCTCTCATAAATATATTTTTTTGTGCTGAAAACGGGCTCAAAATATGGCGTTTCTCTGGACAAAATTGGAGGTGTTATATTGATTAATGAACAACTTGGGATATTAAATAAGGTAAATTAATTCTTGTAAAAACGGTTACTTGGGGAAATTATAAACGAACTTACCAATTGCCAGAAAACAATCCTTTCGGGGGGCTATTTTAAACCACCCCCCAGAGGTGGTCTAAAAAAACACCAACTTTTTAACCTCAAACAGAGATAATGAAGCTATTATGTTCCCAATTTTTGGCGTATTCAACAATTACCATTTTGAGACCTGTCAATAAATAGTAGTTTTAACAACTAGTCTCTAAAATAGTGCTTTTTTTACAAGCGTTGGTTTAAATACCGAACGCAGCGAGGTATTTAGAAACGCGAGTAAAAAAAGCACAGTTTAGCCGCAAGTTGCTAACAGTATTTTTTTTAATACCTTTATCAAAAAATCCAAGAAAAATTAATTGCATTAAATTATTTCCATCTTTCTCTAAAATACTTTTTTAGAGCCTGCTGTCTCTCTTCAACAACCTTAAATATTTTTCATTTTAACGGAAAAAACATGTTTTTTGTCAATACTTTTTTTGAACGCCTAAAAAACAGTGAAAACTTGAAAAATTTGAGTTTTATTCTACAAATCGAAACTTTGGAAAGAATGCATTAAAATGTGGGCAATATCATGGCATAAAAATGCTTCATCAAAAACGATACCCCTTAAATTATGCCAAAATATTTTAAGCCTTCAATTACCATGGCTTGACCATAATTTTAGCTTAAATCTAGAAAATATCTCATTTATTTAACGGTCAAAATTTTAGGTTAGTCAAACTACACCCCCCCCCCTCAACGAAACTCAATTTGGATATTGTAAAAATTATGTACTAATTAAGTCACCTTTTAAAACATTTTGTACTTAATGAATAACGGAGTTCTTCGTACTCAAAAGGGACGGGGGTATGGCTTGGCGCTAAGATGCACTCCCCCATGCTTAGGAGATAGATTTAATGAAAGTTGATGTGTGTGAAAGTAATTTTGTACTAATTATGTACATTTCCAGAAGGGTACTTTTAGTTTACAAAAACCATCAGTTTCTGAGATTTTTGTTTGTTTGTTGCTTAGGAAAGATATTCGACCAAATCTAACTGCCAGAATTTGCTACTAATTATGTACTAATTTCGCCTACTTCTAAAAAATTGCCTACTCTCAAGATAACTTAATTTTTTTGGTTTTTATGGGGTGTGTAGCTTGATATCAAGGCAGATCTTCCTCTGCCTAGGAAAGAGATTTGAAAAAAAAAATAATTTGCTACTAATTTCGTCTCCTTCGTCCTCTCAAGATAACTTCATTTTTTTTTTTGTTTTTAAACCTCCCTACCAATTTTTTTGATATGACGTCACAGATGTTTATTCTATACCCCGGTAAAAGTGACCTATATGCCTATCGTTTTTATTAAGTTTCAACTTCTACAGGGATGCGATAGCACATTTATGTGTGACTAAATATTTGATAAATCCTCATCCTTAAATTTTATTATGAATGTTAATAAACTACTGGCTTAATTAGAATTTTTTTATGCTTTTTCGACCTCCATTTTGAAAAATGGCATCTAAAACCACTGGTCCAGAATATGGTAATATACTTAACTTCGGCTAACTCTCTTATTGAAATGATTTTGTTGGCTAGACAAGTGAGTAGAACATAAAATTCATATAGGTCATTTTTACCGGGGTATAGCATAAAAATTTGGGAGCCTATCAAAAAAAATGGTAGGGAGGTTTCATCTCCGGCACCTAAAGTTTTTGCGTAAACGTAAATTGGAAAAGACATCACAAAAAGCTGGTTTTTCATTTGTTCATGTTATTTTCAAGGTCAATCAAGTTCATGCATTAACAAAATTTTTTTTTCATAGTAAGCGGCGATAAGTCAACAAAAATTTATGGCCACCTTGTCGTTTTTGCTTTTTTACAAAATTGGATAAAATAAAATGTGGTTATTAATAGGTCGCCATTTTGATATATCAGCCACCATATTTAAACGCGTCATAGCTGAACCAAATTTTTTTTTAACAATATTGTTGGACTTGACCTTTTGATCTTTCTTACCAGTTTGTTTGTTTTGTTTGTTTATTTTACTGGAATATTTTTCAAGGTCATGAAGCGTCAAACTGCATTAAACTCTAAGGATCAAATTTGACATATATGCCTAATAGTTTAAGGTAGATTTGAAGTTGGACTGACGTAACCTCGAATTATTAAGATTTTTTTAAGAGAAAATGGCAAAAATCTTGAAAATAAATTTTTTGGAGTCCTCCTTCTCGAATTATATGGAATCGAGTATAGTCATGCCCTGGTTGCGAAAGTTGTATTTTTTATGATTTTTGGCCGCCATCTTGAAAGATGACGTCATATAAACCCCTTCTATACGGATGCGAACAAAACACCCGGTAACACTCGATTGTGTGACAAAAGACCTATACTGACTGTGGTAGGTATATAGTATATACCTACCACATAGTCACAAAACTCCTTCATTTAAAATCCCAAGGACTTACACATGCCCCTTCATTATTTGGTCTTAGCAGCAGTGAATTTTTTGTCTTTTGTGACCATTTAATGTTCGCGTCATTCCAATTGTATTATTTCAAATACCTTGTTTCTAAAAGTGTATAATCTAATCGCACATGATATATTGTAGATTATCGTTTTGTTTTTGAACAATTAAATTTGCAGTCTTAAAAGTTTGACTTGAATTTAAATTACATATTAGGTAGATGTAGGTACTGTAATTTACAATAAAATATATGCGACATGGTCAATAAATTGTTTTATTTCTGTACAAAACACGATAATTTTCTTGAACGTGTGTAGAATGGCAGTAATTCGCATGCATAATAATTTGAAAATAAAGGACAAAAATTTGATAAGTTTTCTGGGTTAAAACTTTATTATGGTGTATTACACTTCATTCAAAATCGAACTAGTTTTTTATCAGGCGCTATATCGAAATCGGTCTGGAGAGTTTGGAGTGAACAGTATTTTGTAGGAGAAGTTGACAGCTTGGTTAATAAAGTCCTAATAAAGTTCTTTGCGGTCGATTGCGAAGACAACTGGTGTCGTATGGTGGATGATCCCTTGGAGCCAGTGAACACTTCCAGGGAACGATCCCATCCCCGTCGCTGGCTGTTCGTATTCTTGAAAGCAGCTGAAATACGTCCAATGCTGCCAGTTTGCCTTTTGAGCGATTGAACTAATTTCAAACTAACCAAAATATTTTTTCCTTATTTTTTTATATTTAACAAAAAACAGTCGTTGAATGGAAGGTGCGAAATATCAGTATGACATAGTATTACAAAATTAATTTTTATTGTAAATGGAAATTACATACTTATTAAATTATGTGGCTTATAAATATCTATAAGAGGATAAGTTTTTTTTTTAATTCCACCTTACACGCAGGTCATAAGGTCCTTTTTTTATATTTGTAAAATTTTCTCTAATCTTTTCTTCTTATTTCCAAAAATATACTATATGTTACCTTTGCCTTGAACGGTCATTGAACACAAAAACATTTCCATGAGATTTGTTGAACAAAGAACCATTACTACAAAGATAAACCCTACATGATATATTTCTTGAATCAAAACTTAAAAAAAAAGGGATTCCATTAAAAAAAGAGAACCTCATGGCTACCCTGCGTGTAGTGTGATTAGGGAAAAAAACTGAAATTGTGACAGAAATCTACCTAATTCTATGAGTAATTCCCTTTTTGACTGAACTTTTCTTGACAAATAACAAAAATTTTCCAAGTGGGACTTTATAAACTGTCACCTTATATATAACTGAGTGTAAATAAAACGTCTCATTTTTAAGTTATTAAATTCTTTAATTTACAATGTTTCACATAAAAGTTGGCTATAGATACAGCAAACTGTATAATTTTTTTTTAAATGGTAAATATCAAAGCGACATACAAAATGGATCATGTGAAATCTCTACTTTTGGTTGTCAAATAAACATCAGAATTGGCTGAACTCTGAATGGAAGGCATATTTTGTAAAAACTAAGACACAGCTCAGAGCACTCAATGTGTGGCATACGTGTTTTCCGACACTTTCTTGGTAGGAACCATGTGGAAAGTTTAAAGCTACCATAACCTATAAATAAAAAAATTAAATAGGACGGAAACGGTCACCTTCCTGATATCAACCAATAACAGACTTTGAAGCTATCACGAGCTATCCGAAATCTATCCGACCACGGCCGAACCTTATCCGATTGCCGTGTATCGAAGGAACCTTCCTAGGTGTCGATTCTTGAACTGATGGATGATCACATGTCGGAGTGTTCTCAAGAAAAAATTCCTAGTCTATATGGAGAATGTCGCTGTAATCGCACGGAACTTGCGCAGAATGCAATGTTTAGTTGGTTAATTTGTAACTTAAACCTTTGTTTCATTAAGGTAGTAATTCCGTTTGCCTTTTTTTACATAAATATTGTCGGTAAAAATGATGGAGTTAGAAGAAATATGGCTCGTGAATAGAGTTATAAATTATTTAGAGGAGGGCGAGGCCAATGCGGCGCAACAAATCGCCCCGAGATTCCAATACAAGACGATTTGAAATTTGATCCTTGAAAAATTACAGAGTTTCGAAAAACCTGGCAAGAGAAATAAAATGGGATTGGTAAGGCCATTTATGGTTGAGGGCCGAAGGGCATCAGACTTGTCCATCGAGACAAAAGTAAGTAATAAATTAATATACCTAGTGCACAAAGTATACAGTATGTTTTCACGTCATACTCAATATATATTGAAAAGATTTTCTTCTTTTTCTTTCACAGAGCATGTTCTCTGTTCTGACAAAGAGTGTGATATATGAAAGAACAAAATGCTTGATTTTTTATACATATTGATTGAGTATAATGTGAAAACGCCAGTAATAGAAGAATTGGTGTTTCACCATAACTCAAAATCAATTTAATATCCAATTTTCAAATTTAATAGGTATCTTTACTAAGTTAACCTAGTTCAATCCTTTAAGGCATGGTTTACGCATCTATTTAGTGCATAATGATATGTGTCTGTCTATTTCTCACATATATGAATAGAAAAGGATTGACTGAAAGTTATGCATTATGTTTGTCAATTGTGCATAAATTAGTACCTCATAGACAAGCTCTTATTTATTTTTTTTTATTTATACCTATGTATAGCTAAGTTTTTGTGACATATTGTAAATTAAAGAATTTAATAACTTAAAAATCATACTTTTCATTTACACTAGTTATGTAGAGGGTGGCCGTTTATAAAGTCCCACTTGAAAAAATGTTTTGTTATTTTTCACAAAAAGCTAAATCAAAAAGTGAGTTACTCATAGAATTAGTTAGATTTCTGTCACACTTTCAGTTTTTTTCCTAATCACACTACATGCAGGGAGCCATGAGGTTCTCTTATTTTAATGAAATTCTATTTTTTTCAAGTTTTGATTCAAAAAATATATCATATAGGGTTTAACTTTGGCGGTTGTCGAGTAAAATCGAAAATAATAAAGTCAATGAAAAATAGTAGTAGTTCTGTGTTCAACACATCTTATGGCCAACTTTTTGAGTTCAATGACCGTTCAAGACAAAGCTAAATATGGTATATTTTTGGAAACAGGAAGAAGATTAACGTAAGGTACGATTAAAAAAAAACTTAAACTGTAATAGAAATCTATGCAATTTAATAAGTCGCCAATTCTCTTTTGCAATAAAAAGTAATTGTTTAATACGTTGTCATACTGTTCAACGACCGTTTTTTGTTAAATGTCAAAAAACAAGGAAAAAATCAAAGAAAGTATTTTGGTTAGTTTGAATTTAGTTTCGGCTACATTCAAGAATACGAACAGTCAACGACGGGGATGTGACCGTTCCCTGGGAGTGTTCACATCCTCCAAGGTGGCATCCCCCACCCGAACGTTCGTCTAAAATTCAAGAATCGACACCCTAAACTTTCATACACCTGCCTCTGAGCAGGAGAACGGGCGCTCTTGAAAAACGTTAATCCAGTCAGCTTGGCAGTTTCTGAGTTTTCTTATTGGTCGAAATGAAGGATGTGAACGTTCCCGTGCGACCTTTTCTACGATATTCAAGATATAGCCTCCAGCAGGACTAACTTTCGACAGGTCTCTAGCGGTTTTTTTATTTGATTTTTTGAAATAACAGTTTCTTTGTTGCAGAATTGGGTCAATTCCAATAACCTGACTAAAAACTTAAAATTGCCGCATGAATGTCCACTATTAATTTATAAAATTCTTAAGTGCAAATAAAATAAAGGGTTTGGTATTGTTAAAAAATTATTCAGACAGCTGTCAAAAAAATTGCCAAATAAAAAAATGAGCAATGGTTAAAAGGTCTAAATTAATTTATATTTGCTATTTTGATTTTGCCTAATGAACTTACTTTATCAGTAATTCTTTTCTTGTTTGGATAGTATTATTAAATTCAACATAATAAGCAGAGCTAGCTTCAATTGATTTTTTTCTCACAAATTACTACAAAATCAGCCAAAATACTGCCCTAAAAAGTAACGAATTAAGAAATTTCATTCGCGCCGCGTCGTCCCATCAACTCATCGTCAAAAGGAAATTATTCATTTTCCCGTTCTGTCGAAATTGGAATTTCTGGAAAATTTGGCATCAGAGTATGCAATCATCTACCTTTTTAGTTAAATTTTCGTTAATATTGAAAAAACAATACAACCACAATTGATTCTCCATCTTGACAAGCGATTGACATTTCGGTATTTATTTTGGTGTTTAAAAATCAAGCGGTCATAAAATGTGGTCCGCAATGTTTGGAATGAACAATTGACACTTACAGTGGGATTAATTAAGATCTAAAATAGTACCCCCCACAGGTCTAAATATTGACACCTGTGGGGGGTACTAAATTTTAAAGCCAATTTTCCATACAGCAGAAAAGACACAAAGTTATTGATTATTTTGTATTGTTAGTGCAAAGACTACTGAAAAACAGATTTTTTTCCTCAAAATTACCATATTTTAGGAGAAAATGCCCTAATTTTTTTTTGACAGGCTTCAAAATGGCAAATGGTGAATACGCCAAAAATTTGACACATAGGTCGCGATTCTTCAAAAACCGTTTAAAAATCTCGCCCTTACAAAAAATCTGACGATTTTTAAACACAAGTTTACACAAACTGCTTTTTTGTCCAGACTTATTTGCTTGGATTCCTTAAAATTTGGTTTCAATACTGTTGTAGTAAATAAAAAAATATGCCAATTTTAATTTTTCCAGGCAGTTTTTATGAAAACCCCTCTTTTTATATTTAAACATGTATTTTCTTAAGCTTATTTTTGTGTGTAAACAAACCTCTAAAACTGTTAACATAAAAAACCATAGATAGACATGGAATATGTCGCTGTCGCCGTTCAGAAAAATCACACAAATTCTGTCTTTCCTTTTACATGGTGAGAATTTTCGACACTTTTTGACGTCTATTGGTACGCGTAGTAGCAAATTAGCTTCGCCGAAAAACTAGATTTGCAGAATATCTTTAAAATATAAAATTTATAAAATGTTATTAAAAAAATGACGCAGATTTCTTATAACGTTAAGAAAAATATTAAGGACGCTATGTTTTTATTTTAAATGAGGCAAGAAAAAAAGATCGCCACTTGCAAGAATAATAGCTTCATTATCTGTGTTTGACGTTATAAAGTTGGTAATTTTTTAGACCACCTCTGAGGGGGTGGTTTAAATTTATAGCCCCCAGAAAGAATTGTTTTGTGGCAATTGGTAATAAATTCGTGTATAATTTCCCTAAGTTATCGTTTTTACAAGGATTAATTTACCTTATTTAATATCGCAAGTTGTTCATTAACTAATAAAACAACTCCAATTTTGTCCAGAAAAACGCCATATTTTGAACCGGTTTTCATCACAAATTTTATGAGGGCACAACGAGGCAAAACAAACATAAGTGAAGGTCACTGATTATGCACGAAAAATATACCAAACAAAAAAACCCAAAACAAATGTATTAATTTATTTACAAACTGACATTAAAACATTGAGGTTATCTAAAAGCTCAGTCAAGAAAACTTTTCTTACTCAAAGCACACTCATTTCAAAACTGTAGCTTTCATCAGTAGAGGTTGGTGCAAGCCAAGGTACAAGCAGAGGTAAGAGATCCGAACTCGCTGTTGGCATTTGATTTTCTCAACCATCTTGGATTTAAATATGCCGGCAAAGCGAACATTTTTTTTTATTGAAATTGGTAAAGCTATAGCAAAATACAATGTGTCCGATTTTTTTCGGTTTACCCGTTATGCTCATATAATATATTTTGGTTGCCTAGGTCCATAGTCCATTAAATATACCAGAAAAAAAAATGCGCTGATTTTGATTTTTTTCGGGATCAAAATTTCAAAATAAAAAAAAATATATTTTATTATCAACCAAACCCAAAAAGAAACTAAAATATGATGTAAAACATTTTGGTCCATATTTAACTTTTTGATCCTGATTATGGTATCTATGAAATAAATGAATAAAAAGGTTGGCACGTACATGTTTTTACAGAACTCAATTATCTCTTAAATTAGGGGAAATATCATCAATTGGTAATTGCGACCATTTTTCAAGTTGTCCCTCTAGCTCAAAAACTGCAAGGGGCAGAATAAATCTATTAATACAATTTTTTAAAGCTCAACAAAGTAAGACTATAACAATGGAGTTTCCCATTGAATCCCATCAAAATTGGTAAACCCTGTACACCGCATTATGCTCATTAAGCTGGTGGTTGAGTGTTAATAATAATAATTTTAGGTCTTTTAATTAAATGCTTCATTATTGAAACAAATAATTCACAGTTCATTCATCCGATAAATAGGCAAGGCCCATCAGGGTTCTAACGAAGTTTCATATTCATCAAAAATATTATTTTTTAGGTACGTTAAACTTTATAGGATTGTAGAATAATGTACTCGTGATTTAAATGTGTTCTTTGATTGCCTTTTGCTTCGCTTGTTCTGTAAAAGGAGCCACTGTACCTAGTTGAATAAACTTTACTATTTTGACATTTTACGGTAGTTATTTTCATAATAATAGGCAGTTTAAGTTAGTCATAGGACGTACGTTAGAGTCCAATCTTTGCGGTCTAGAGTTAAGCTTTTTCATCAAGAGCCGCGTTCAGGTGCAGCTAGCCCCAAAAGGGTCAACTGCATCCTTCTAAAATTTTGATAAGGCTTTAAACCCGGTTTCGTTAGCACCTCATTCGGCAAGGCTTACAAATTCTTAAATACAGATTTAGCATAAAACTTGTTTTCTATTGGTCAGATTATTGACAGAAAATGCCAAATTCAATCACATGTTGTTTTGTTTTTATATTTCTTGGGTGCGTTAGTGAAATCAATGAATTTTAAAATAGAAGGGCCCATCTATCTGTCACGATCATGTGTTGTGGAGGGCAAAAAAACGATTTCCAAAAGGCAACTTTTCAAGGCAGTAGCTAAAGTTACGACAGTCGTATCTAGAGTTACGACAGTCGTTTTTGGGATTGAGTTGCTGTTTCTGTGTTATGTAGGGTTTACTGGGGTTGTGTTTTGTTGGGTGGGCTTGGTTTTCTTGTGAAAATGTAAAAAACGGATTTTTTTGCGACTGTCGTAATTTTTGCCATGGTATAATTTAAAGTGATTTTCCTATTGGTGAAAATTCTTTTTTATTCTAGTTTGTTCGTTTTGGAAAGTGGATAAAAGCAGTTTGTTCGCTGATTTTTGGAAGAGAGTAAAAAACCGGTTAAAAAAAATGTTTGTGCAAAGGTCCATGACCTGTGGTTTGTTTTTAATGTTTTCTTTGTATTTTTTTTCGTTTTTTAAGGATTTGTAACAAAGAAATATAATACGAAGAGTCGCTGGTTGCAAATGTAAATGAAAAAATACAAGAATTCTGCTAAAAATTGGGATAATAACGCATTCACAGCAGCGTCCAGTGTTACCAGAGTGTCTGCGTCTTAAAGTTAGATCTGGCCTGGTGCAAGCAAACTTTTTTTTAATCTGGATTCAAAATTAAATCAGGATTTAGCCAAATCTAGATTTCAGGAATTTGCGGTGCAATTGGACATAAGGTCCTGTCGCTGGTTTAACGATCCTTAAATCCGGTTCTAAAATACGGTGCAAATGAAAACCGTCCCTAATAACACATGACGTCCCGGGGACGTCCTTTTTAGGTCGCGAACATCCCAGACCTAAAAAGTACGCCCCTGGAACGTGCCAAGAAGAAGGTCTAAAAACAGTTCCAAATGAAAGTTCAGGGGACGTCCTTTTTAGATCCCCATAGGTCGCCAAAGTCAAAGCCCTAAAAAGTACGTCCCTGGAACGTTCCAAGAAAAAAGTCTAAAAACAGCTCTAATTAAACGTTCAGAGGACGTACGTCCTTGTTAGACCCCTATAGGTCGCGAAACTCTAAAAACAGTTCCAATGGAACCTTCAAGTGACGTCCTAAACAGAGACGCATGTACTGCAATTTTAATTAGCTATTCATCTTTTTGACATTCGTTTATATAAAGAACGGACAAGGGTCGTCCAAGTAAAGGTTCCAGGAACGTCCAAAGGAACGACCCCGAGACGTTACAGTTGACGACATTAATCGTTCCGAGAACGTTCCCGGAACGTTTGCCAACGTCTTTGGATTTTTCCGGAACATATGCGCCGCAATGTACTGGGAACATTCAAAAGAACGGCCAAAGGTTGAAGGTTGTCCAAGTAAATGTTCCAGGAACGTCCCCGAGACGTTAAAATTGGTAATAGTTATCGTTCCGGGAATGCTCCCGGAACGTTTGGTGCCCAGAATATACCGTGGATATTCAAAGAAGAATGGCAAAGGATCGTCCAAGTAAACGTTTCACGAACGTCATTGTTCATTCCGGGAACGTTCTCTGAACGTTTCACGACGTCTACGAACGTTCCTGGAACTTACCATTGGTCGCGCCGGATCGTTCGAGGAACGTTTTTCAAACGTACTTGTGCTATTAGGGGTGTTATAATGCTCCAAAAATCAGGTAGGGGCAATTGCGGGGAACGGAATAGGCGGATGTAACTGAGTCATATGTTTTCGTGCGCGCAATCAAATAGCATTTTTTGTGAACTTACTATAGTTACTATTGTTCTCTTTTTCTAAATCAATTCGGCTGAGAGAGATTCAGCATACCAGAAAATAGCCTGTCAGACCCGCCTGTACACCCTTCGATCCCGTATATCTATGAACGATAACCATATCAAGGAGGTAGTCACATTTTCATGGGCAGAGGGGTACAGGGCGAGCATTTTCTGGTAAGCCTGATCTCCCTCAGACCGATGCAATTAAAAGAAGAGAACAATAGTAACTATAGTAAGCTCCCAAAAAATTGCTAATGGATTGATCAAAGATGGTTAAGACGGACGTCTACTGCATGTCTCAAACCCGGTCCCACCTAAGACTTTTTCGTACGTGCCCGCGCACGCGTCACATGACTGTCATAACATTTCATATTGACATCATGTGATGCATGAGTAGGCACTTACGAAAAAGTCGTAGGTGGGAACCGGGTGTCAGACATTTATGTCCGCTATCAAAATAATGTTTTTTCTTATTAGTTGTCGTAAGTTTTGTTTATAAAATAATTAAAAGAGGATATTGGTGAAATACAGATTAATGTAAGAAATTCTTTGAAAATTATATGTAAAAGGCCTACTTCATTGGGAAGGGTTGTGTCCTTGTCCAAAAAGAGCGTGACATCCCTAGCTCGATAACGTTCAGGACCCCAATTTTTGAAACGGGAACGTGTGGTTTTTTGTGCGAATGACCACCAATCGGTAGGGATCTATCCCGTGATGTATTTTTGAACGATGATAACCTACTCACCTTCTCGTAAAAAGTGGGAGATCCGATCCGGCGGGTTTCAAGAGAGAAAACACCTCATCAAGAGACCTCTATTACTCGTTTTGTTTTTTTAGTTTGTGTCTGTTGCGCTTTTTTAAAAGGATATATTTATCAATTAAAGGTAAGAAAATCAACTTGATGCTCCCACAATTTTTGACCTGTTTTGTAGGTAAAATAGTTGGAAAAAGTTCCTGCTTGAAGTTTCGGGTATTTGGCCATGAATTCTATGATAATTTTTTTTTTGGATTGTGTTAAGTGGTGCCTTCCTTTTAAAAGGAATGCCCGAGCATCCTTCCCCACTCATTTTTATTACAAAAACCCAGAAAACCAACCGCAGAGGTGAACTGAACAAAGAAGTTTTTCCCGAAAATGGGGTTAATTCGGCACTGCCGCAGAGGAAACGTAATAGTTAGACTAGGCCTTTAACATGAAAAAGTAGTTCGTTTGTACCAAAGTAAACATAGCAACGATGCACACGATCAAGGGCAGGTTCAAAAATACAGCGATCGAATACCCGGGATCGTTCACATCGCTTAGGAGAACGTTCCTTCTCTCACAATTAAAAAATTGAGGTCCAGACGAGACGCAAGCTTACGTACTATAACGTCTGATTTAAGTTTCACTTCTACCGCTAGACACCTGGTACGTGTCATGACCAACTTAAACTGTTTAATACTAATAACAAAATTGCGTTATCTAACTCATTAATTGTTGTGTTTTTCTTATTAGTTATAGTTGGTTTTAAATAATTGTACTTGTTTAGCTTTTGTTACGTTTAAATTAATTTCATGCAGTTTTACTAAAAATTTAATAATATATTACTTAAAAGTAAAAATCGAGATTAAAGAAAATTGTATTCGCCATTTTAAAAATCCTAGCCAGTTCTAATGCGGTTAACAGTGGCGTACTAAGAAATTGTCTCTCTGTTGTTAAGGAGGTGGTTTAAGAGGTGCGATTTTTTCTTAATGACATATTATTATTTTGGGGCCCCTCGTGTGTTCGCTAGTGTATGCGCTAAAATAACACTGAAAAAAACTGCTTTTGATTATGTGAAATGGCTGCCTTTTTTCTGAAAACCATGATGGTCGTGGTTCAAAATTTGTTTACATTAAATGCATTTAAAACCTACAAATATATCACTACAAGATGCTTCCTGCTTAAAGTCTTAATAATATTTACATCTGCCTAAACGATAAACATTGTGACATCATTAAACATTACCTAAATGCCAACTAACCTTTTCTGAGAGTAGACCCTATTGCACTGGCTGCATCTTCCAGGCACAAAATTAAGAATACTTTTTGAAAGTAACATTGCATTAAATATTAATCTTCTATTCAATCGGGTACCGATGACTAGATCAACGTGAGACTAAGAACGATATGACATTTTAATGTTGGCGCTTGGCATTGTTATAAGTGGCGCAAATTATGATATAATAATGTAAATTTAATACTATGGTGTGCCTCGTGGTAGACACGCCGATGTTTTATTTTACGGTTCGTTGTTTGGTTGACATTAAGCACAAGTAAAAATATAAGCTACTAGATACTAGCGACATACTGTTAAAGCCGTTAAGGTCGTAGTTACAATTTGCGAATTTTTTTTTAGCAACACTGTAAGGGAAATCAATTTAACTATTTCGACCTGATTTTTTTGCAAAATTTTACGTCATTGAATTTGTTTTTCATGGCAACGCGGAGACCTTATTTATGTTTATCCACAGTGGGACACCAGAGATTTTTTAGCAACGGGTCAAAAAATTCGGGTTAGGTTATTTATTTTGACTTTTCGCGTTCTGCGCCGGTAAAAAACCAAGTAAAATACTAAAATAAAAGAAAACCATTTATTGCAGAATTACCTGCTAAAAAAACGCTGCGCATAACTATGCCGCAATAATTTAAATTTAAATAAAATGGTTGAATCAAAATAAAAACAAAATAATGTGGGCTTATGGGCGCCGAATGTTTCTATGCGAATCCCAGCGAGAGCAGAGCCTTTATCAAAGGCCTAAATGCTAAGCTCACCAAAGACCTGCTAAAGTATAGTAGGATGCAAGTGAGAACTATAATAGGAATTATGACCGTCCATGTGGCGGTTAAAGTTCACCTAAACAACATGGACCTGTATTACGGAGACCTGAGCTGCAGACTATGCAATCAGGAACCAAAAACAGTAAAACATGTAATATGCCAATGCGAGACACTGGATCGTAAAAGGCATCTAATATTTGGGGTAGTTAAACTAGACCCAATATTGACTGGGGACTACTCCATTAAGGACCTGTACAAACTTGCGCAGGGGATAAAACTAATGGAGTGGTTAGCCTAGGAACTAAGAGGGTGCACAATAAGCCAGTAATGGCTGCAGTGCAGTGACTGCGGCTTGCCACCTGGCAGGTTGGAGTCACAATCCAGGGGTTTTAGTCGGTAGGAATCCGACACTACCCGGGCTCTCCTGGTAGAGGAGAAATGTGTGTGAAATGTGTGAGAAATGTCTTATGCAAGATTTCTCCTTGATACCCTTGAAAAAAAAAATCCCAGCGAGCCAGTAAAGTTCTCTTGGATCTTTGATAGACTCGGGGTAATGCCCGCGCAGCGCTAGGCCTTTTTCGGCGGGCGACCGCACACGCGGAGTGGTTTCATATTTGTTTTAAAACAATGTTTTTGAAAACACATTTTTAAAAAATAAACATAATCTTGAATGGTTTTCTGTCAAAAAACGTAAAAGTACTCTTCTGTCCCACTGCGGCTCGATATAAAGTTTCTTGACAACACCTGAACTGCTTGTTTCTCCTAAATTCAATGAAGTTTGATCGATTGATCTGTTTTCTTTTCCGGAGTGCACAGGCTTTAAAAAAAAAAGATTTTATTTTCGCTAAAGCAAGGAAATATAAAAAGGAAAAATGTAATCCAGAGGATTTTTTTTTGTAAATGGGGTTTGTTCTAAACCGCAATTATTTTGAGGCTTTTGGGATAGATGACAGCATCAGAGCTTTTATTTTGAAGAAAAAATAATTGAGAATTTTGAAAAATCCTTCAGGTATTTTTGTTAAGCAAAATTTCAGCTAATTCTGATGTTGCCAGTTGTACTTTTTTTTACTTAAAATCTGGGGAAAAACTATAGCCTTAAATCAAGGTACTAGTGACAGATAAAAAATACCACAGTTTTGGTATTTTGTATCTTATAATTTGTATCTCGTTAACAAAAATCGCGCAAAAAAGTGAGGTTTTAAATCACTGTAATCTGTATTTCGTAGCTAGTATTTTTAATTATGCCTCCAAGCCTTAAAGACGATATAGCCCAATGATTTTAGTTTTTTTCATTACAAAAATTCACAAGACAAGACCTTTGACGGCGTTAAAAGCCCTCTGCTCCCTTCACCGAATATGGAAAGTGTAAGCCATTTTGTATTTGTTTTTTTTGGTCGATTACACGCACATTTTGCATTTTTTGATAAAACACTTAGAATGTAATAATAATAACCAAAAGGGTAGAAATTAGAACAGTTTGCGAAGTTTTTTTTTTAATTTTGAACCATTTTTATTAAAAGTAAGTAAAACTTTTAATCACCAAAGTTGTACAGGGCTTAATACCCAACAACTATTTCACAAATAAAGCCCCGTTCTCAGAGTTTTGAAGTGTCGCTTGACCAATAGCAGTCAAGCAGGTGTTCCCCTATTTCCCCCACTCATCTGTCGCTGGCTGCCACTGGCAAAGTCCAATTTATTACAAGTTTTTCGCCTGTAGCTGCGACAGTCGTCACATTGAGAGAGTTTTTCCATGTTTTTGTTCCAGTTTGTTGCGTTTTTTTTAAATTTTAGATAACTTGAATAATGTTTTATGTAATTTTAATTAATATATGCACAAAGATTTTTAAAGTAATTTATTTATATATTAATACATTAGGATGTTCTTAGTAATTGGTTATATTTCCAAGAAGATTCCTCCATGATAATCATCAAAAAATTCATAATGAGTGGCTCCTCCATGGTTATGTATGCACTCGTTTGTTCTATTGGGCATTGACAAAATAAGATGGTCTATATCATATTCATATTGAGGACCACTTACTCAAATCCTCCTTACGGTATGCCAGAGCAACACCGTTCTCAACTAAAAAGCCTGTTAACTCCTACCGCCTCAGTGCCCTTTACCCTATTGTGGCTGCCATTTTTATAACCAAATTGACAAGTAAAACATGGATTTTCTGTCAGTTTAGTGTCAATATGGCACCGATCATAGGCCAAAGGATACTAAAACGAAAATGAGTTAACTAGCTTTTTAGTTGAGAATGGTGTTGGCCAGAGTTCATCTAAGTTTCCAGAGGGAGGTCGTAATCGACTAAGATTGCGCCGTATCATATCCCATACGTGTTCGATAGGCGACAAGTCAGGCGATCTTGCTGGCCATTCCAAAGTCTCTATGCCAAGTTCATGTAGGAAGTCTATTGTTTCACGAGCAATTTGCGGTCTGGCATTATCTTGTTGAAATATCACATTTGGGAGAGTTCATCATCGATATATCGCCGAGCAGTTAGATTGCCGTTGATGAGGCCTAGAGGTGATCTGCTTACTAAACATATAGCACCACATACCATGATAATTTGCTGTCTTGCTTTATCACGTTCAACAGCAAAGTCTACATTTCGTCTCTCACCTCGAAATCGCCTAACCCTGATGCATCCATCATGGCCGTCTAAACAAAACTTGCGTTCGTCGCTGAAGCTTATGGTATTTCATTTGTCATTCCAGTTTTCCCGAGCTCTGCACCATTCCAAGCGGCGAGCCTTATGTTGTGGTTTCAAAGGTATAGTAAGCCCTCAGCCCCATACCAAGCAATCTTCGATCAACTGTCATCCTTGAAAACACTCGTCCTGGAGCTGCAACTAGAACATCTCTGACTTGGCGTATACTGTTCCGTCGATTTCTGAGAGCAAGAAGTCTGAGATGCCGTAAATCACGACCTTGTAATAATCTAGGGCGTCCAGAACCCGCACGACATCTATAATAAGTCTCATCATTGGACCTTCTCTCTTGGAATTAACCCTTCTTGCAATTTCCCGTAATGCGTCCTTTCTCTAAGTCGTTTAAATGATGAAATTGTGGGCGACTGCGAACTCTTGACATTTTCTTTTTTTAAGTAAACTGTGAGTAATCCAAAAAGACCGAAAACTACGAGAAAAATGATTTAAAATTTTCAGAAAAGGCCTTTTATGTGTTGGTTATTGGTTCTCCACTATATATTCAAAAGTTTACATTAAAAAAATTAATTAAGTTGTATAAACAACAAGTCCAGTGTAGCTCGTAAGACTACAAGAAAAACTCAAGGGCCTTTCTCCACTAGGAATTACTCTAGACGATATCCTTGGGTATTTCCAAGTGCCAAGCAAGTGTATAGATAGGGGGGCATAAGGGGTAATGCCCCCCCCCCCAAACCAGTGGCCATATCCATTACTCTCAAGAGTGAAAAATGTGAAAACTACCTATTTTTCAACTTTTCCTAAAGTTCATAACAATTTTCATTCTATTACAACCATGCTGATATTTTTATCCCTTTGCCTACTGACTATTTTCGAGAAATATGTGAAACCGCGGCGGGGGCAAAAATTCTAAGCGAAAATTCGCATGTTTTACTTTTCTCGTAACAGTAACCCGCACGGCACCCGGCGATGTTTAGTAGCTTTTCGTATTGGGTAACTTTGATAAGTGCCAGTGCGGAACGATGCCTATTTTAATTGTCTTAGCAGCATAATCCAGGAGCATAATCCTACTGGAAATATCAACACGCCAGGACGAATTCGTATCAGGTAACTTGGATAAGTGCCAGTGCGGTACGATGCCTATTTGTGAGAGGTTCAAGGTTGGAAATCAAAGTGTATGATGGTGTTTAATGATGTATAGTGGAGGGTGACCAGTAAAACTACCGATGAGCCCACGCTGGTTACCCAGGGCGAAACATCGTTTAATCATTTCTCTTTTCGCTTTGATCTTTTGTGTGTTCCTTGTGGGATGCTCATCCAAGTTTGAATTTTCTTTATTTCCACCCAAGATCTTTTAATCTTTTGTTTTTTAGTTTCTTTTCGGTTGAAGTAACTGACTTGGAGGTTTTTTAACTTCTTTTTTGTGTTAGTTGCCTCAGGAGCATAATCCTACTGGAAATATTAACACTCCAGGACGAATTCGTATTGGGTAACTTTGATAAGTGCCAGCGCGGAACGATGCCTATTTGTCAATGGTTCAAGGTTGGAAATCAAAGTGTATGGAGGTTTTTCAACTTCTTTTTTGTTTTAATTGCCTTAGGAACATAATCCTACTGGAAATATTAACACGCCAGGACGAATTCGTATCAGATAATCACGACATTTAAGTACGTGTTAAAAAATGCGTTATTACTAAATTTTTACAAATTTTTGCTCAAGGCGCATTTATGACAGGATTTTAGCAACAAATCTACGATCAAAACTCAGTTTTTTTATATCAGTTGATTTGCATTTTTTTTATACCGTCCTCCCCAAGTAAAAAATCGTATCTACGCCCTTGCTTGTAACCAATATCAATTAAGCGACTTTTCTCGTATATTTCCTCCACTCATCTGTTGCTGGCTGCCACTGGCAGAGTTAAATTTAATTCAACTTTTTCTCCTGTAGCTGCGCGAGTCGCGATATTTAGAGTGTTTTTCCATGTTTTTATTCCAAATAGTTTCGTTTTTTAGACTGTTGAACATTTTCTGTTATTTTGCTCGGTTCTTTCTTCCAAATAATACATTCAAAAGTTTATATGATTACCGGCACAGTTCACTTTTTGATTCATTTTAAGAAAAAAAAAATACTCTTTTCAAAAGGTATATTTTTGTGTAGATGACGTCCCTAAATAGTTATTATGATAAAAATTAAAATCTTCCATATACGTCCTACTGTCAGAACCTGTCAAAAATATGTAATTTCTTCCCAAAATGTAAAAAAAAATTGGGCTTATAGAGCATTACATTCTAGACAAAAAAAGTCACATAGGCATTTTTGTAGTACTAAGGATTTTTTATAAACGTAATTTAAATATTTAAAAAATGGAAAAATTGTCACATTTTGAATTTTAATGCTGTTAGTTAAAAAAAAATATTTTCCGAAAAAGCGAAGGGGGACCTGAGAGAGAACATAATTTCGATAAAAAAACTTATAGTTTCTATACTTTTTTGCACCAAGATTTTTCTATAAAACTAAACTCTATAAAAAAACAATGATTTGCTAAATAGCTACTCTTATCGCCTATCAAACGACAGTAAAACAGTTTCGACTAGATTTGAAAAGGTAACCTCTAGCGCAATTAAATAAGAGGAGCTCTCTGAAAGACATCTTTTTATATACAATAAAATAGCAACAAATATTGACTATATAAGGTACTTTCCTTATTCCCGCTTCTATGTTGCCCCCTTAATCCCGGTGAGTTCGAAGGATCTTATAGAACATTTAAAAAAAATATCAAAGCACAAAGCATCATGTACTAGTCAGTATTACGATCATTCAAAAAATTATTTTTTTTCTGTTGCAGAAATTTGGTTATCTCTTATTTTTACTTAGTAAACCTAAGAAAGTCAAAACTCTTTTACTGTCGTTTAATAGGCAATAAGACTACCTACTTAACATATAATTATATTTTTTTTTTAGAGGTTTAGGTTTATAGGAAAATCTTGGTGCAAAGACGTTCAATACAATCGACATGATTTTAGCATTTTCTTCAACTAATTTTATTTTTATATAGAAACTATAAGTGTAAAAGTTGTAACGTTTTCTTGGAGAAAATATGTTCTCTTTCAGGTTTCACATTGCTCTTTGAGAAAATATATTTTTTTTAATTGACAGCATTAAAATTCAATATGTGACAATTTTTTCCATTTTTCAAACATTTAAATGACGTTTATAAAAAAACGGTTAGTACTACAAAAATACTTGTTTGACTTTTTTTGTCTAAAATGAAATGCTCTATAAGCTCTAATTTTTATTATTTTTAAATATTTTATTTTACATTTTGGGAAAAATATACATATTTTTGGGGTTTTGACAGTAGGACGTATATAGAAGATTTTAATTTTTATCCGAATAACTATTTAGGCACCTACACAAAAATATAACTTTCGAAAAGAGTATATTTTTTTTTCTTAAAATCGGAATGTGCAAAATCAAACCCGTTAAATAAATCATTCACTATAGAACCTGCAATTCGTCAAACCAATTTTTTATCCGAACCCTATTTCATCAAACCCATTCAATAACAAATTCGAAATTTAGCAGACCCGTTTTTAATCGAACCATTGTTCATCAAACTCATTCAATATCAAAGTCGTAATTTGTAAAACCCATTTTTAATAAAACGCAGAAGCTATCAAACCATTATTTATCAAAACCTGAACTCGTTGTTTATCAGAAAATATTTGCTAAATTAATAGCGCATTCGCCAATAATACTTACATGAACCGGAGACGTACACGCAGGTGGCGACTTCTGTGAATACTTTTATAGTTATAGAACGACAAATACATCCAAACGCCGTGACGCCGCGCCACCCTCGTGCATTTTTTTTGAGAGGGGTGTAGCTTGACATCAACCTGCACCCCCCACCATATTTTAAAAAAAAAACAGGGTTACTAGTGGATTTTGCGGAATTCTTTTTGGTGATATCAGGAGTTCAAAATCAGTTCTTAATTTTTGGATAGTTGCTTTTCATTTTTCTCCACGCTTTAAATGAGAGGGGTGTAGCTTGATGTCTAGCTGCATCCCCCATTTTGAATATGAAAAAAACAGGAAGGAGTGTCGTTGAAAATTTTTAAAAGTGGTTTAAAATTAGTTCGAAATTGGTTCGAAATTATAAGCATATCAATATTCGAATATATTTGGCGGGGGCGGGGGGGGGGGGTGTGGCTGACTGACCACTCATTTCTCATTCAGCGCACTTTTAGCTTAACCTGATATTTCGCAGGGGTTTCCGCTACGCTTCTTATCATAGGGAAATACACGGGCGGGGCCTTTAAAGTATCTCATAGTTATATGGTTCAAGCTATGTAGTAAGTTTTATCTATTTTTTCTGATCTTTTTCTTTACTCTGTGTCACCTTAACAAGTACTGAAAGATTAAATTACATTTCTGATCTTTTTTTATTCTGCGTCACCTTAACGACGCGCTCCGCTCTCATAGTTCAGTCAAAGTAGGATTTGATTATGCAATCAAAGCTGGAAAGACGGAATTTTGTGTGGGTATTAGGTGGTCAATGGTGAGTTTAAATCCAAAAATGCGACCTCCTACCCTTGTGGAAAAGCCGCCATTTTGATTTTAAGGGATGAATTTGTTTTTTGGATATTACGACGTTAATACACTTTTTATCGAAAAAATGTCATAACTAACTTTACGGACGATAAAATTCTCTACAACTTTGCATCCATGCATTTTTTCGATATTTGAAATAGTTAATTAACTACAGGTAATTAACTAAAGAAGAGGGGGATAAAAAATCCTTAATTTTGGAATAACTCCCTTTTTTTCATCGCTATCCAAAAATCGTCTTAACAAGGTTATAGCGGTTGAAATTATGAAAATTTCCATAATAATATCTCATCGATCGGACTAATGATCGTCACGCAATAGCGAGTCAAAGTCATTAAGTCGCGCTGCGCAAGATTGAACGGATCTAATAATTTAAAAACTCCCCAATTCTTTTTCGGGAATTGGAAAATTTGAAAAAGTAGCGGAATTTACATACATTTTGTTATTTGGAAAATTAAGATCCCCGGAAAGTATAATTTTGCAAGTTGAAATTCCCACAATTGGATATTATAGAATTCCAAATGCCTGAAACCGAAAATCTTGAGATTGAACAGATCTGGTTTGAAATCTTCTTAATTTTTTTTTAAGATTATAAAATTTTGAATAGTACCGGAATTTGAAATTAGAACGTAAATTTTGATATTCGCATTTCTGATTATTCTATTTTTGAATTTCAGAATCTCTAAAATTGGAGATTCTAAAATTCCAAATCTCCCAATCAGAAAATTTTGATCAATAAACAGTTCCAATGTTCTGGAAACTCTGTAATCCTTTTTTGAAGACTGGAAAAATATCAGAATGTATCAAAATGGAAAATAATCGGAATATTCAATCAAAAAAGTTGGAGATTCTACAATTCCAAATCTCCTAATCCGTAAATTTTGAAATCGAACAGAACTAATGATCTGAAAACCTTTTAGTTGTTTTGTGAAGAAAATTAGAAAATATTGAAATGTAAGAAGGAATCATAATTTTGAAAATTCAGATTTTCAAATATTCTATTTCTGCATGTTTGAATCCCCAAAATTGGAGATTCGGATCTAAAATTCCAAATCCCGCAGTCCAAAAATCCTAGGATTTAACAGATTTCATAGTTTGAAAAATGGAAAATTTGGAAAAAATAGGTACTAAAAATTGAAAAATTTCTGATATAATTTCGGAAATAACGCCATAATAAATTCCTATCGACTTTTGACGTGGATCCCGAACACTGTGGAAAAGATATTAAACATTCGAACAACTATTTAAATACCTTGCAGCCAGTGCAAGCTTTAGATTAGTGTAGTTTTTGTAACAAGCCACGTGCACAGTTACTGTCGAAACGTCGTTTAACATGAGCTCATTTTCTACGTACCCCTTATCTTCGCGGATTTTATGAGAGTTCGTACCCCTTTTTCTTCGATAATGCGATTTTCGCTGAGCCTCAAGGCCTCGTTACAGACGAAGCAGTCACTCATTTTGGAACGCTGGTCGCTTCCAAACTGATTTGATGACTTTTTTCAAGCGAGTTTTTCCCGATTTTCACAGACGGGCGGGCGAATGTATTTACAAAAGAGCATACATTTTTTCGGCTTGTCTAGACACGTTTTTTGACAAAAATATCTTATCGATAATCCGGTGGACCAAGCGAGCCCGAGTATCGCTCTCCTGATGGACTCAATGGCCCCGATCATGCAGCGCGCGACTTAATGACTTTGACACGCTATTGCGTGACGATCATTAGTCCGATCGATGAGTTATTATTTTTTGGATCGCGATAAAAAAAGGGAGTGGTTCCAAAATTAAGGATTTTTTATCTCCCTCTTCCTCAGTTAATTACCTCTAGTTAATTAACTATTGCAAATATCGAAAATTTGCATAGATGCAAATTTGTAGAGAATTTTATCCTACGTAAAGTTAGTTATGACACTTTTTTCGATAAAAAGTGTATTAACGTCGTAATATCTAAAAAACAAATTCATCCCTTAAAATCAAAATGGCGGCTTTTCCACAAGGGGTAGGAGGTCGCATTTTTGGATTTAGACTCACCATTAACCACCTAACATTCACACAAAATTCCGTCTTTCCCGCTTTGATTGCATAATTCATCACATTTATCGTCTAACTTGACTGAACTATCACTGGAAGCTATTGGTTTAGTTCTGGCAGCAGGTAGCCTCGCACGAACTCCTGAGTCCAAACAGGAAAATTCGAGGACTCACGCGATGCTTGAATATTCTCGGCAGGTTTCGTCCTATCTCACGGGTATATAAAAGGCAGATAAAGCGTCAGTCGAGCTAATGCTAATAGAAAAATAAATAGAGCACATAAATCTTCAAGTAAAATTTGGTTTTTACTTCCCAAAACCACTCCGAATAAGAAAATACTTTGTCGTTTATGTCTGCAAAAAGGCGAAAGCGTATGTTCAATGAAAATCTCCAAAAAACTTACCCGCTTTTGAATAACTTGGGATAAGATAATTCGAGGATTGTCTGCAGTTTATACGGGTCTAACATCGACGTACTAACCATCGATGAGGTCTAATATGGAGGTATAGACCGGTCACCGTATTTCTCGCCGACGCTGACAGTTTGTGACATTCCAAATGTCGAAACCTAGAAACATTTATTTGCTTACTAAACGTTGTTGGCAATCAAAAAAGCAGAGCCAGATCTTAAAATTTTTTGATTTTTTTTCTATTTAGTATGTCATATATGACAAAAAGTTTTAAGGGTACAAAAAACCTTATGAGGATATGAAAGTTTGTAGGTAGTTAAGGATACTTATGCATGCAAAATTTATTGATATCTGTGTCTAGCAAAGAAATAGAAGGGTTTAAAAAAATGGGGTTAAGCCTGCGCAACAGGACCAACAAGCTATTTGCCCCTACACCGAAAAAAAATAGTTGGTTGGCTTATTTCCGAATTATACTGTTTACATTGGAAGGTAAATGAAATTAAGAATAATTTAGAAGGTGAATTCTATTCGAACTTCGTTTGGATGTGACCAAGGGTCTGTCTGCTTATTTACTTATTTGATTTAAACATAAACGGTGTTTTTTACTGGTACAATAGCATATTATATTTCTATTTTCTTTTCCAAGTCAAAAAGTGTGTTATTTTTGAATCTTGTTAAAAGAAAAAAGCTTTTGAAGGCTTAAAAAACTGAATAAAATAATATTTCTCTAAAAATATACCTTAGAATTTGAAAATAATTAGTCTTTAAAAGCCCTTCCTTTTTATTATATTTTAATTGCAGTTACGAAGAGTCTGTTGTTTACTGTGTACTTCTTTTCTATAGATCATGGTGAATGCGCTGGTAAAAATATCTTCTTTTTATTCTGGTGGGTTTTTAAATAAACTTAAATATTTCAAGTAAAACCACATTGACACACAGTAAACAACTAGATTTAATTACTATATTAAACCAAATGTTCTTATTACAAATTTAATCAAAAAGTCAAACTTTTTCGTATATTTATTAACCAATTATATCTTGTCTAAGTCATGTGAAAATTTATCCAATTGTAAACTTGTTCAGAGAGTCCACAAAAAGGTTGCTCTGACATTTGCAGTAACCTGAAACAAAATAAAAACAACTTAACCAAGAACCAATCGCTCATCCTAGCACAAATTTCAAATCTGCAACATTTATTAAGTTAAAATATTAGTCTTTTTTATTTAGACTTATTCCTGTCAACTACTTAAAACAGAAAAATAAAGTGGACTATTTCCCTTAGAAAATATCTCTGAAAATGTCGACCAATAACATCGATAAGGGCTTGCAGATTTGGACCAATAGCACATGAATTACAGCGATAATTTGCACTAAACTGCCCATTTTAACACATATTTTGCCTATTACTATCAGGTAGAGTATTGTTTATGAGGACTGAACAAAACAGCTCAGTGAAACGCAAGTTGTAAAGATTAGGAATATCAGGAAATAGTCCGCAGAATATGCCTCGTGCAGCAAATTATCATAGTTTTTACCTCAGCGCTCGAGCACTTTCGCGTTTAACGTCAATTTGCTATGACTCGGGATATTATCTATGATAAAATTAATATTACATAGTGACTTTTAAAATATGTGTTAAAAAAGGACTAAGGAGACTTTCTTGTCTACTCACAAGAAACTAGTTGTAAGTTGTTGAAGTTTTTAAGTTCCTGTCACCGTTAATCCTTGAAGTTGTATGGCCTCTATCAATGATTGGTCTCAAATCTACTCATGTAGGGCTTGAGGACTCCTTATATTTCCTAAAAATAACAAAAGCAAGTTTATCACAAACCAAATAATATTGATTGCAATACCTTTGTCGTCAGTTGACAAACGCAAGCGCGAGTTGCAAAGTGGGAATAATTGCCCCCCCCCCCCTGGACTTAGATTTTTCACAAAAACATTGAAAAAATCAAGAAATCTCTGCCAAAATTGAAAAAAATTTTTGCCTGTGGCGCTATAAAAACAAGAAGAACAAGACTTTGTGTCGAAAATGCCATTCTTAGTGCAATATTTTGAAAATTTTTTGCGTTCGCCAAAAATCTAATTACCCCCCTAAATTTGGGGCCAGGTCCGCACTTGACAAAACACCCACCTGTTAGTTTAGTTTGAAGATCAACTGTCCTTGACTTCCTTAAAGAGCTTGGAGCGTCTCGCCTGCTTTTGTGTGCTTGTTTTTGACTTTAAGTTTGATATTTCCTGCGATTTATACAGGGGTTGTGCCCATGTCATCGGGATACATTTTGAATGTTCCTAAAAGTAAAAGTACAAGAAATATTAAATAAAGGAGATTTATATTCGTTTTAAAGAAGTAAACAAACATCAATGTTAAGAGAGATATTTTTCAAGGATCCACACGTTAGTTACATGGGAGTAATCTGTACCTTATATATACCTGTCATTAGGGATTTGTTTTGGCACTTGATTGTTTTTAAAAATAATATAACAACAACATTTCAATGCTTCCCAAAAAAAAAGTAAAATCAAAGTCTAGCCAACTACTACAGCATGTATTTTAAAAAAAATTTGTTCTTTTTTTAGTTTGAAAAAGTTGCTGGCTAGTTAATTCAAAATGTTTTCATTAAAAACAAAATTATATAGATCGAGAAACCATTTTTTTTTGTTTTGCCCCCCTGCATATTTATAAATAAAAAAATAACCAGATAACATACAATTCAATGTTTTGAGTTTTACATGAGCTTTGCATGGGTTTTTGCATAGGCTTGGCAATGGGGCAGGTACAGCTGATACCCTAAGAAAAAAATTAATTCTCTTGCCAAAACTGAAACCTTTTGTGGGTCATATGTAAAATATTTCATGTATAATTCGCTCAAATATGCACATTTTTTAATTGTCTTATTGATAAATTTTTAATTGTTTTACTTACAAGATGGTTTCGTCCAATGCGAGGTCCAATGCCAAAGGTTTTAATCTGAGTTGACTCTTAACCAAAAAAATTATTATATTAAAGCGATTTAAAAATATATTTGGTTAAAAGTATAGTCGAAATTCAGTTCAAATAGGTTTCATAAAAATCGTAGGGCGTCTGTGGGATTTGTAATCCTTGAAAAAATAATTATCATGAAAAAAAATGTTGTGATATGAGCTTTTTTACATACTAGGAATCAAAGTTTTCAGAAATGTGAGTTTTTTGCGGCACCAGTATGTTTTATTTAGAAATCCATAAAATACATGGGTAACCTACCTAATAAATAAAGCTTATATCTTTTTTCACAAAAACCTCTCAGTTTTCAGATCACTTTTGGAATTAGGTAACTGCAAATAAATTTTACATTGCAATAAAATAAGTTTTTACCTGTTTCTGGGGATACCGGCTTAAAAGTCTTGTTATAACTTAGCCTTTTAAGTGGGTTGGGTTGGGCTGAGTCCATTTTCTACTTGGTAGGTACTAGTCTGAAAAAACAAATTATTGTAAGATAATACCAGATACAACAAAAACTGTTTAAGAGGAGTTTGCTACAGATTTTGCCAATTAAATAAATAAAAGTGCATACTTTTTAGGAAAAAAAAAATCCCTGACTTTTCCTGATCATTTGGATAAAAATTCATGACAAAAAAGAAGAGGAAGGCCATAAAACAAAATGTTTGCAATAAATTGTAATAAGTCAAATACTAGCACCACAGGCAATTAAAAAAAAACTTATGTGTATAAATTAAATAGAAACTAACCCAGGAATCGGAAAATATTTATTTTTTTTATTTAAGAAACCAGACAAGTAATTTTTTATGAGGCCTACCAAAAATCCTTTATCAATCTGAATTTTTCTGACATTGATCAAAGTTAGAAAGTTGGCTTCCTTGTAAGAGCAGGGGGCGATTAAATAAGCTATAATAAGCCCAAAAAACAAATATATTTATAGCTAGATAATAAGTATATTAAAACCGAGAATAAATAAGTTAATGATCAAGTTATGCCTTAAAAATGTGTTTATGTATCATAAAGTTGGGAATAAGCCTGCCTTTAGTTTTAAACTAATATTCATTACAATTATAAAAACTGTGTAAACACTGAAAAAGTCCATCTTTTTTAATCGAAAAACGACACCATAGTTATTTATTAAACGACACTTAAAACCTTACCTCTCTCAGGTAAAGCTGAAACGATAAAAAAAGAGTAGATATTTAACCCCAAGTTTTAAATTACTATTAAAACTAATGATTTACTTACCTCTTTAACTGAAGTAAACTCCAAAATCCAAAATAATACTATAAAAACTCCAAAACACAACACGGAGGTCAATCTACAAAATAAATATGGCTGCCAAGTTGACGAAAGGGTGACGTTCGCTGCCACAATTGAATGGGTATGTTCAAAAATACAATTTTTTGCTACGGGTCTGTTAAGATCGCAGTACCGTTTGGTTTTGAAAGTTGCCACCCCTAAGCAGGTTAGCAATTGGTTTGGCGATCGTCTTTTGCGATAGAATTAGTGTGACCAGACTATATTAGTGAAATTTAGGCGCATATAATATCCGCTTAGCAAAAGACTGGTGCTGCTGTTTTTGCTGGTATGAGTAGTATGGTAAACTACTTCAAATCTAGTACGTTGGGTGAAGAAACAAGGAAAATATTAGCTGCGGAGGGCACCTGGGCTTATCACCATATATTCAGCAAACACAAATCGTCGGCATTGAATCGGGCCAATGTCGACAGCGTCGGCAGTGTGTCGGCATCGGCGACTACACTCTGGCCTGATGTTGGTCAGATTGCGATTTTCAGTTTTCAGTCAATAATCGGCAACTGACGGACGTCCACATTACTACAGTCGACTTTATGTCGACACCACTTTAGGACCGACGATGTTTCGATTGGAACTTTGTTTAGTCGAATTACCTTAAAATGTTTAAACTGCTTAATAGTTTATTCCTAGTACAGTGCAAAATAATATTATATATATAATGAGCAAAGATATTTCAAAACAGGAATGCGGACTTGACAAGATGGTGGTATTTCTCTACAAGAATCACCTCTTCTGCCACTTAAACCAGCTCGACTGGTTAAGCACCTGCATTATCGAAACTTTGTAGTTTGCCAATGTCAGGCCGCTTTAAGCTACCACCGACGGACTTCCGTCAATCACCGACGTTGGACCGCTTTAGAAAACCAATATCGGACTTGAATAGTTTACCGATGTTGGGCCGAGATCAGCTTGCCTACGTTAGACCGACCAAATTAAGCAGTTATATGCGGATGGTCGGTACCATGTGGTTAAACCATATCGGACCTTAATCGTACGGCGACGGTATGCCGATATCAGCAAAAAGTAAAATTTACCATTGGTCCGACGGCGGGCTACAGTCTAACGTTGCGTCGGCAAACATACATTGGGCCTACATCGCAAGGCGGACAAAAAATAATGCTGGGCCGATGTCGTAAATCGACGTCGGGCCGCTGACGACAAATTTGGCAATCGACATCGTACCGACGAAGGCCCGAGGGAACCGTGTTTGCTTGGTTTCAGATCGGTCAATTGTGAGTCAAAATTAATTCAATCGATGTTCGAACCTAGATACACAAGCGCACGGACAAAATCAGAAGCGATAATTACAGGCGTTTTTGAACCTATGTTTATGAAGCAACTCGAGGAGGATTTAGAGAAAGTATCTTTTGCTACCGTTTGCGATGATTCGTCAAACTATAAAAACACAAAACTGATATCACTTCTAATTAGATATTTTCTGCCTACCAATGGCATCCAACTAAATATTTTAGAGGTGAAAGATTTACCTGGCGAAACCTCAGACCAAGTTAGTGAATATTTGAACGTTTTGTCTCAACACAATATTATTAGACACTTAAAGTAAATATTTCAACGCATCCGTATCGGTATACGTAACGCGTTCGAAACAAAGTCAAAATACTCTACATTTTTTACTTGTTTATGCGATGTTTCGAACGATGCCCGCTTTTTTGAAGGGTGCGATGACAGGACTGCTGATTGAAATCGTTGCGTACGTTTGTGGGTCCCTAACGATACGTACATCCTTCCGTACGCAACGAGATTCTGTCATCACACCCGTCAAAGAAGCAGGCATCGAAACATGGTATGAGCAAGTCAAAAATGTTGCGTATTTTGACTTTGTTTCGAACGCGTTACGTATACCGATACGGATGCATTGAAATATTTACTTTAAGTGTCTATTGTTTATTTTTCTTGCGGCTTATGGCATACCTCGTACCGCTTACAGCCGGTTCCCACTTTTTCGTGCGTGCCCGCTCACGCGTCACATGACTGTCATAACATTTCATATTGATATCATGTGACGCGTGAGTGAGAATTCACAAGAAAGTCGTAGATGGGAACCGGGTGTTACCTTACGGAATCCTGGATCCGCCTCTACAGAACTCTGAAATCAGCCTTAAAATTAAAAATAAACAGAAAAAATACATGAAATTTTAAAGGTTATGGCGATAATAACAGTGATGCCACCAGACAGCCAAAAAAATCCCTAGGTTAATGCGGTGTTGCCATACTGTCAGGTAGCTAAAAATCATTTTATCAAAAGTTCCGCAAAAATTAGTCCGCGCAAGTTGTTGAAAGTTAATGGATCTTTAAAATTAATTGGTTCTTTTGCGTTTCAAAAAATGTCGCTGCAAGTGGCGGTAAAAGATTTTTAAATTTTATTTCTACAAATGTGAAGGTTTCTTTTAATTTTTCAATAAAATTGAAGGTATTAAAAAAATAAAAGACCTCTAATAAAAAAGTTTCGCGTTCGAAATAATGCCAAAATACACTACATTTTTGACTTGCTCATGCCATGTTTCGAACGATGCCCGCTTTTTTGACGGGTGCGATGACACAAAAGCTGACAGCAATCGATGCGTACGGAGTGATAAACGTATCGTTACGTCCATCCCAACGCACGCATCGATTGCTGTTAGCAGTTCTGTCATCGCACCTTTCAAAAAAGTGGGCATCGTTCGAAACAACGCATAAACAAGTCAAAAATATAGTGTATTTTGGCTTTATTTCGAACGCGATACGTATACCGATACCGGTGCGTTGGAATATTTACTTTAAGTAACTAATAGCAGATGCATGCTGCTCTTACCTCTTGCGGCTTACCGAACGCTATGAACAGCAGCATGCGTTTGCTACAGTTTATCTTCCTTGCGCTTACCTTACGGTACCCTGAATCCGTTTAAGGTAAGCTGTATAAGGTATGGCCACTAAAAAACTATGTTAATATTCTACCTATCATCTGGATACAGTTGATTCTTGATCCCTTCGAAAAGGACCATGACCGTGGGCTTGCTTAGGCGAAATCTTATAAAAACATCTAACTCTGATAGTTCTTTGTAACGGTTGGGCCTATGAAAGAGCCTACGGGGAAAACCCATATCTACGAAGACCAGCACTTCTAATTCGTCCTCTAGAATATGCTCCACAAGAACTTCATTTCACAAAATTAAACAAATCCAAAATAAAAAAAATAAAAAACATGAAACATTGGGGTTAGGAATTGGCCAAAGTCGGTTTAAAGTTTTTTTAATTGGCTGATTTTGGCCAGTTAGCTAAATACACTTTAATGGACGCTTAATTGTCTATTAAAACCGGCGCAAGATACATAAATCACTAACGGTACTTTAAAGGACCATTAGCTTAAAGCCCCCGCTTTTAAGTCGTACTTTTTGTCAATACCAAAATGCCCTTTAATAATTAAAAATTATTTTAACGATACAGAAATAGAAATTTAGCTTTTATTTGTATTTCTTAAAACCAGTCTACTTATACAAGGTAGGGAAATATCAGCAGTAGAGTGCCTAAAAAGAACCCCGCACACCTGCCCATGTAACCCAGACATCGAGCGATTTTTTAATTTTTTTATATGTTGTAGGTCTGGAAAAGCGCTTTAAAAAAAACGCGCCTTAAAAGTTGGTGAGGCATTTAGTTTGACTACAGCGGCGTATCAAAGGTGGGATAAAATAGCATTTAATTTCCGAAGAAAACCTGCAGGTATTTATTTATTTTTTAAAGGATAGAGCAAATGTCCATTTTTAGATTTTTTCGTAATGTTTTTTGATGAGATTAGGTCATTGGCGCAGCGTAAAATTATTAAAACACTGTTTAATTTTTCATTAAAAGGGCCAATTCAACGATAATAGGTGTGTATGTGTTTTGTAATATTTTATATTTTTTTTTTAGTATATGTAAAAAAAATACAATTTTCCGCACCAGTTAGATTAGAATTACTTGCTTTAAAAATTCGTGATACTTAGATACTAGGTCACCCTACGCCACTGGGTTTAAATATTTATATTAAAGCAAAATAGTAGATAAGTAAGATTCTATTATTAAAGCACATAAATTTAATTAATAAGTTCAATTATCAAATTATCAAAAGTATAGGTAGTATTTTAATATTTGGATGCTACACCACTGATTTGTCATTTTATAAAATATATAAAAAAACATAAAATAACACAAAACTCATACCCACATAATGTCGTTGAATTTGTGCTCTTAATGAAAAAATGAACAGCATTTTAATAGTTTTACGGTGCGCCACTGACTCAATCTGTCAGAAAACATTGCGAAAAAATCTACAAATATACATTTAAACTGTCCTTCAAAAAAGAAATATACTTATATATACTTGCATGTTTTCTTCGAAAAATATAATTCTAAATGATATTTTATCAAACATTTGATACGCCGCTGTAATAAAACCAAATGTCTCACCCACTTTTAGACCGCATTTTTCGGTCGCCCTTGTCCAGACCTATAACATATCAAAAAAATTCCAAAATCGCCCGGTGTCTGGGTTACATGGACGGGTGTGCGGGGTTCTTTATACAGAACTCAAGAGCAAAATTAAAGCTCGAAAAAAGGAGAACTTATTTTAAGAAATATGCTTCAGAACGATAACTGAGTTTTATCAAACAGCCGAGGAATACCTTGTACAATGTACAATCTTCTCAATAATTGAATACATTTAAATCGGTATTACTTCAAAGCATACCACAGTTATATTATTATTTGGAACCGAAATAACCGAAGCTGAACTCTTTGAAGAAATAACTTTAATAAAGGGATATGTAAATAACGAAAAAGTTGAAAGATTGGCAAGCTAATAGTACTAATGTTGGTGCTCGATGGCTTGAAGTTTTTAATAATTTAACAAAAAACAAACTGCCCTTTAAAAGTATATTTTTGCTGCTTCAGGGGGGGAGTACCAATGCAGAGGAAAGAAAGAGTGTTTTCAATTATAAACAACTTTTGGAATATTGAAAGAACTCAGCTTCATGTTAGTACCTTGAAATCAGCAATGATTACAAGGTGCAATGCGAATTTGACTTGTTTAAAGTTTTATAAAGTTTTATTAAAAAATGATGTTGCTTTAGAAACAAGATGTAGTCAAAATAAATATTCTTTTAAACAATAGTGATTCTTAATTTTAAAAAAAATATGAAAAAAGTGTTTTGCTACCGGATTTCTTTCTCTTGAAGTTGGTCACCTTGGCTAACTCGAAATTAACATAAACACAGTTTACTGGTCCTTAAATGTATAGGGTGTGTTTGAACGAAAACGAAACAAGGGATTTTAATTTATTTAAAATCTGATTTGAACAAAATCCTTGAAGACTCGATTTTTTATTCAGAAGGGACACTTTTTGACTATTTTAAAATTTTAACAAGCACCCCCAAAAAGTGTCCCCTTTAAATTAAAAATTAACGTGTCCGAGGATTTTCCCAAACTCAGACTTAAGATACATGAAAACGCCACGTTTTAGTTGGGACACAAAATTTTAAACATTATTCTGTTAGGTATATCGATTTTCGTTGGATTTGTTTTATTCACTTTTAACTGTAAGATATAGATTTAAACAATATTCTAACAACAGCGCGAAATATGTAGCTTTGCTGTAAGAGACGATATTGTCGCAAACAATTAGTACTTTAAATTTTCTATGGCACATTCGGCGTATTGCTCTACCTAGTACAGTAATAAGTCAACGAAAAACATTTTTACAGTGTGTAACAACGAAAACGAAACAGAAGCGATTTTAAGTATTTACAGCACGATTTTGGAGAACATATCGATTTGTTATTTAAGGAGGACAGTTTTACATATATTCTCTAAGATACACGGTTGTAAAGAAATTCAAGAAACATTCAAAACGACGTATCACTCGACCCACTTTTCCGTTTCAAAATATAGGGGTAAAATTCACCCCTGGAAGGGGATGCGATTTACAAAAATATAAAGATAGCAAAAAAAAGTTTCCCCCTCGAATCCCCCTATATGGTTTTGAGAATACATACATATCTTGTTTGGTTTTTAAAATATCGGGGGTGGAAAGTTTTTAAATTGTCACCCTGTATGAAGAGGAAGTACAATAGCCTTGATAGCGAATATGTTAAGATCTAAGAACCAACCAGTAGATAGATTAGGTTTTTTTGCCAGCGACGTTATTTTTTCGCCATATCTCAAACTTTGACTTTTTATTAATGTATGTAATACTCAACCAACACCGTTTTATAACCAAATTGACAGGTAAAACCCGAATTTTCTGTCAGTTTGGTGTCAATATGACCGCTAGAGTAGGCTAAAGGATAATAAATCGAAATAGTGTGGAAAGTTATATTTTTCCGCACGCACCGGCGTTTGCACGATAAACGCGCCAGCGTAGTTTCGGCAAGCCGTAAGTGCGGAAAATACTTTCCGCACGCGTTAGGTACAACATTTCTCCTACGAGCGTGCCGAATATCAAAATATTTTGTCATTATTTTAGTTAAACCTAGCAGACTAAGTATGCGTGAAAAATTTTTTTTTGCACACGGCGTGCGGAAATTTTTTTTCACGCATGGCGTGCGGAAAAGTCGCACTTTACGAACAGAAATAAGTGCGAGAAAAGCGTTTTTCCGCACGCCCGTAGGAAAAAGTGTTAACTGGCTTTTTGATTGAGAAGGTGTTGCTCAAACACACTAATGTGATAAATTTAAACATAAAAGGCCTCCAAATCAAAAAAATGTCTTAATTTAAAACAGATAACCTTATTACCCGACTACGCAACTCAAAAAAGGGTTTTGAGTTTGATTTCTTGTTTTTAAAATCAATGTTTTAATTTTGGATATATTTATTTAGGGATACCAAAAATCGTCATTTACGCAGCAAATAATAGTTATCTATACTACTACTGTGTTATGTTGGAAATAAGTGACGCGAAAAAGATTCATACCACGAGGCAACACCGTACTCAACTAAAAAGCCTGTTAACTCTTATAACCAAATTGACAAGTAAAACATGGATTTTCTGTCAGTTTGGTGTCAATATGGCGCTGATCATAGGCCAAAGGATACTATAACGAAAATGAGTTAACTGGCTTTTTAGTTGAGAACAGTGTTGCACGAGGCCGTCAGGCCAAGTTACGTGCGTCTCCCTATAAATGTGAGAATGACTTGACAGTAACTTTTCTAAATTTTGGTCAAAGTAGGTTATTTGCTTGCTTGCCCAACACCGTACTCGATTGCCACGGGCCTGATACATTTTTAGCAAATGTTTAAATAAATTTTGACACTTGTCAGTTTTCCCGGCAGAAAAGAGAAGCTTTTTTGAAGAAGAAAACGTATAGAAAATGGAGGAAACCAATGAAAATTACGTTCCTGAGGATATCCTTACGAAAGCAGAAGAAGCAGCAATGCAGATTTTGCCAGAAAGTTCCGATATGCTTACGACAAGGAGTTTAAAATATTTGAGTCCTGAATAAATTCACTAAAGATAAAAGGTATCCATGAAGATGTTCTATTGGATTATTTTTTACATTTGCAAAAAAAATAGCCCCATCCTCGCTATAGACCACATACTTGATGCTTCGCTCGACTATTCGCATTTTTGCGATGCTGTGTATGGTGACTTGCATAACTGCCTTCGATAGTGCACGCATACAAAAAATGCAAAATTCCTGTCTTCGACGTATCCATGGAATTCGTAAATTTGAACCAATAAGTTACAAGTTATCGGAAACAAAATGGATAAGTATGAAGAGTAGAAGGTACATGCACTCAATCACATTGTTTCACAAAATAATACAGCAAAAGTCACCTCCGTATTTGTATAATAGAATAACATTCAGAACAGATGTTCATAATATTAATATAAGATATAAAAATACCATTACCATTCCTCGCCACTATACTTCCTTCTTTAAAAGACTTTAAAAGATCATTTTCATATAATATAGCCCATTTGATTAATAGAGTAATAGATAGCATAAACTTGTCACCAAAAAAATTTAAAAATTATATTAAGAACAATATCTTAAGCAGTCCATAAACCAAAAATGTATGTAAAAATGTTAATTTTAAAAATGAATAAAAAACGTACATTTGCAATGCTTTTCGCTTTTCGTTTCTTGTCTCTTTCATTTTTCATTTAATAATTACCTATAATATTCTGAAACATAGAAACTTTATTTATAGATAAGAAAATTAATTAGTCTTAGTTTCTTTCCTTCCTAGGTTAGCTGAACAGACCACTGAAGAGTGGCCATTCTCTAATGGTTATTCTTTTGTCAATTTGAAACTGAATTTCGCCTAGAGGCTTGAATTATCATTATTATAATCCTTTTTTTTTGCTCAATAAAAGTCCTTTATTATTATTATTATTATTATTATTATTATTATTATAAAAAAAATCGACATTTCAAAATATGGCAAACTAACGAGCTTTTTGAAAAGCAAATCCCAGGGATACAAACCAAAGAAGTCCAAGACATTAAATATAGAGAAGTTTTTGAACGAAGCTCCCGACGACGAGTACCGGTTGGTGGGGAGTAGAACGGTGAATAGAACATCTGCACTCGTATAAGTCGGAGTCGCGGGACCGCAGATAAGGCCAACCCAAAAAAAAGTATGGTGAAACTTCCCGATTTCTTGGTTTTAGTGTCTGACAAAACTGCTTGAAAATATTTCCCTTTGTCTTGAATATTTTCTATTTTCAACAATGTTGGGAATTTGGAACCTTTGGTTGCACTAAAACAAAGTTATGATTGTTTTTCACAAACCAAAACTACACTTTTTTTGCACTCGACGCGGGTTTCGCTAACAATGTTAGCATCAGACAGATCTGAAAAAAGTGGAATTGCGAAAGGTCTTTTGAAAAGAATGCCTATTTATCAGCTTATTTATTAAGCCTTCGTCGTAACCGTTTTCGCCAGCTATATTCCTAATCCTATTCTTTTCTGCTTCAAATCTTTCTTTATTTAAGGGGAAATTTACTAATCAATATGTTAAAAAGTGCAAACTTGCAAGCTTATGTTGTAAAGAATGAAAAGAGTCATTTGGAATATACCTGTTGGTGGCCGTTCCTTTTCTGTATAGATCAAAGTCTAATTTATTTTTATTTCTTATAACTAAAGTGTCTAGAAATGGCAGTGTACCGTTGTTCTCTGTTTCATAAGTAAATTTAATTGTGGGAAATTTGTTATTTATTTTTTCCATAAAATTTTCAACACTAGTTACTTTAGTGTTGAATACTGCAAACACATCGTCTACATACCTAAACCATACTCTGGGGAAATACTCAAATTCTTTACTTATATCTGATTCAAATTTGCTCATAAAGAAGTTTGCGATAAAAGGTGATAAAGTATTACCCATTGTGGTTCCTTCTAATTGCTGGTAGTAGTTATTTTTATATTGAAAGTAATTTTAAATCATGCAGAGTGTTGTTAAAGATAGGTATTCTAAAGTCTGTTTGTCTTCTAGATTGTTTTTTCTTAGTAGTTCCTCCAGGTATTGTAAGGTATTGGGGATCGGCACACTAGGGAACAACGAACTAACATCAAACGAGATTAAAATTTCACCTTCTTGAAGTGAAATATCTTTAACTTTGTTGATAAATTCAAGGGGATTTTGAACAGAAAAACCTTTTTCCTTGATAGGTAAATTTTCAAGCTCGTTTGCTAGCCATTTCGAAATGTTGTAAGTAGGTGATCCTACATGGGTAATAGTTTATCACCTTTTATCGCAAACCTCTTTATGAGCAAATTTGAATCAGATATAAGTAAAGAATTTGAGTATTTCAAATTGATCAATTCATCGCATCTACAATCACCGCTAATCCCCATTATCAAAGCTACTTTCATCAACAGTCATCGTCGGGAGCTTCGTTTAAAAACTTCTCTATTTCAGGTCGTTCTAATGTATTGGACTTCTTTGGTTTGTATCCCTGTGATTTGCTTCTCAAAAAGCTCGTAAGTTTGCCATATTTTGAAATGTCGATTTTTTTATAAAGTTAAATAGTCGAGCGAAGCATCGAGTATTTGGTCCATAGTGACGGTGGGGCTAATTTTTTTTGCAAACGTAAAAAATAAGCCAATAGAACATTTTCATCGATAGCTTTTAACTTCCGTGAATTCATCCAAGACTAAACATTTTGTACTCCTTTTCGTAAGCATCTCGGGACTTTTCCACGTAATTTTCATCAGTTTCCTTCAATTTCTATACCTTTTTTTCTTCAAAAAACCTTCCCTTTTCTGCAGGAAAAACTGACACGTGTCAAAATTTATTTAAACATTTGCTAACAATGTATCATGCCCGTGGCAACCAAACAACCAACTGACATGCAAGTAGCTTTGATTTGATCACAGAGCTTATTAATTATTATTTCATAAAAAAACAATTTCTTCCACTTGTTGGATAAAACATTGTATGTAACTCGTGTGTTATGTTTCCTAAGTCACCTAAGCATTTATACCACTCAGCCTGACGTCCTCGTGGTATAAATCTTTCTCGCGTTACTCATTTTCAACATAACACATATATATACATATATAACCATAAATAACTATTAAAAACAATTTTTATTGCAAAAGAGTAATTATCACTCGAGTTACAGAAGACGGCTGGTCTATAACGAAAGCGACCTTATTTTGGGGTTGATAAAATGACGGTAATAAAATGAAAAAAGCGATGGATTCAACGGATTGAAAATAACTATAAATTAAATATTACTTAAAACAGCAACAAAATTTAGATTTAGTGGGCGCAACATTCTTTTCAATAAGACTCTCCAAACGCCTGGGCATTGAGAAACTTAAATTTTTAAAATATTCATGATCTTCTGAGAGCATCTCTAATGCGCGATGAATTGCATCGCTTAACTCTTTTTGTGGTCTCCACAAATATAATCTTGGATACGCCTATGTGCAGTATTCAAGTACCTTCCAAATGACACCCCAATTACGAAAATCTATAAAGTACTTTTCAAATTACGAACAGACATACGTTCTTTCACGGCTCATATCTCATATCACAGGCATACGATCCTCATAGAATTTCATTGTTTTCACCTAAAGTACAATATCTTTAAAATATCAAAATATGGTTAACTTATACGGTAGGCCATAAACCCATGTTATCCGTGCGGCATTCAAATTTCAGGTTTTTTAATCCTTCTGTTAACAGATGATAAGGAACCTGAATTTTGTCTGAGGTGGTCGATAAGCTATTTTAAACTGTCGAATGGAATACATACACTATTAGAAAAGTAAATTTTGGGGGATAGCAAAAACGCATATATGCGTATTTTTTTAAGAAAAAAGTTTAACGCAAAAAAAATTAAACTAAAAAACCGTGCAAAATTTCTGCTAATTCTAAAGGTTTTCCTTGCCAGGTGTTTGAAAATCTGGAGAGAAACTATGGCCGTGCGCAAAGACTTAAGTTTGTGTCGCAAGTGATTCTCGGTGGTGTTGGGTAGTGCAATCCACTTGGTAATATTTTAGCGCAGGTACAGCTACCTTCATTACTCATTCTTTGGGAGAGTCTTTCCGAGGAATGCGTTACTGTGGGACTTATTGATTCAACAAAATTCTTTTCTAAATAAAGTTTAAGGAAATTGTTGAATTACCATACTATATAGTCATACTTTGTAGGTAGTTTTCTTTCTTTCTTTGAGGAAACGCCAAATTTAATTTAATCGCTTTTTCAAAAATATAGTTTCTTACTGGATTTTCGTTCACTAGTTAATTATCAATAATAACCCATACGATTTCCTCCCATTACAATTGTTTCGGTAGTTTTTGCGTGATGCTGGAACAAACAGACAAAAGTTTCAGAAGTTCGATTTTTGGTAGCTATATAGTTAAGTTAAAAGCCAACACCAATCATTTTTTTTTTAAATTATTTATACCCTAGTAACAGTTTTTAGTTGCCTTAGTTGCCATAACTAAAAAATACACTAAAATTAACGTTGCATAAAGTACAAAAACTAGTCATTTGTGCAACAGCTGCTATGGCGGACAAGAAAACGACGCCACAACGTTGTTACTAACTAGAGTAAATTTAAAACCCTCTAACAACGTTTTTTTTACTGGAATATTGTGGGGTTCTCAATGACCGCAACGAACGACCAATCATCGACGCCAAAACGTTGATAATTCACTGGTCGACAAGATTTTTCTAACACAGGTCATTTCATTATTTTAAAATGTAAATACCCTTCTAATATTAGAAAAAATATTCGGAAAGTCCTAACACGTACCGTTTTTCAATAGCTTAATTAGACCATTTAACATTAGCAGGTAGTTAATTTTATTGGGAAAGATAAAAATAGATGTAATTTATAACAGAAAAATTACCTGAACTATATTGTTTGAATATTATACATAAGACTGGTTCTCTGTGTATAGATAAAATAGTGTTTTTAAGAAAGAAAATGTCGAGTCAAACCACTGAATTATCAAATTTGGCGTCGGAATTGCAAAACTTCTCCTGACAGATTTGGCTACATTTGTGGAGAATTTATGGTGAAATCCCAAGCTAGGCCATTTTCTGAAAATGTTAAAAAAAACCTACTTCAAATATTTTGGTGTTTTAATTGGAGATCAAGACAAGCAGTGGGCTCCCCATGTGTGCTGTGTTAGTTGTAGCATGTCATTGGTGGATTGGATGAAGGGGTATGTATGGTATGGCGAGAACCCACGAATTATTTTCAAGATTGCTATTTTTGTCTTACAAAGACTGAAGGTTATTCCAAAAAGGAAAAGTACAAGATTGGCTGTCCAAATTTGCAGACTGCCATACGAACTGTTCCTCACAATGCAGATTTAGCAGTGCCCATTGCGCCTTATGATCTGCAAAATATTGTTTTGGAAGGTATTGGAGACAACGTATCATCAGGAAGCTCCAAGGAACAGTGTACCGACCCTATTTTTACTCCAGGTCCCAGTTCTGGTGACCCAAATTTGATTGTTCAAAGTGAGTTAAATGATTTAGCACGTGATTTGGGGTTATCAAAGCAACAGTCAGAACTTCTTGGATCCCGTCTTAAGGAATGGAACTTGTTAGCCAAAGATACCAAAATTACAACTTTCAGGAAAATAAATGCTGCGTTTTATGCATTCTACAGTATGGAAAATTCGTTGTGTGCGTGTACTGATATCGATGGTTTAATGCGGGAACGGGAATACAGTTTAAAAGCTGTGTTATTGCATACTGGAAATTTAAAACCCTTTATACCAGTTTCCCATTCAGTGACAATGAAAGAAACTTATGAAAATATGCGCACACTTTTAAATAAAATAAACTACAACAGGTATAAATGGTAGATATGTGGAGATCTAAAAGTTATAGGAATTTTAGTACGACTTCAGGGAGGATTTACAAAATATTGCTGGTTTCTTTGTTTGTGGGACAGTCGTGCAGTAGATCAGCATTATGTAATAAAAAAACTGGCCAAAAAGAAGTGTCTTTCAACCGGGATCTAAAAATGTTAAGTTTGAACCTCTTGTAGATCCCAAAAATGTTCTTCTGCCTCCTCATCACATTAAACTTGGGCTGATGAAAAACTTTGTGAAAGCAATGAATAAAGACGGCGATGGATTCAAATACCTAAGACAAGTCTTTCCCCAGTTAAGTGATACGAAATTAAAGGAAGGCATTTTTATTGGGCCACAAATCAGAAAATTGCTGAACGATGTCAACTTTACAGAGAAGCTTACCAGGCCGAAACTCAGAGCATGGAACTCATTTTGTTAGTGTAGTAAGGTAACTACCAACAGTTAGTCGATGAACTTTTAGATGCCTACAAATCGCTTGGTGCCCGAATTTCATTGAAAACAGTGACGTGTCAGTGACGAGCAGGGTGAAAGGTTCCACCAGGATATGAGGACACTGGAAATCCGCTATCAAGGACAATGGAATCCAACTATGATGGGTGATTACTGTTGGTTCTTGAAAAGAGAAGATACGACCCCTCATGGTGTTTGTAAATTAGTCCATTTGTGGTTGAAGAAGTGGAAGTCTTGATTTCAAATCAATTATATTAGTAAAAATATTATCCAGAGGAAACTTCAGTCGTAGACGTTTCGGCGACTCGACGGTATGGGAAAGTTGCACGAAACTCTTCTATTATAATTTGTTTTAAATTTTTGATATATCCTTAATTTAAATTTGTAATATAATAATAATATACACACTACCTGATTATAGCCAAAATCGGTTGATACCTGTAAATAACATTGGGCCTTTAGGTTATTTATTATATTTTAAAATTTAATTTTTGTTAAATAAACTTTTTTAGGAGAATTTTAAATGTTTACTCCGTGTTTCATAATTTTTATGCAAAATGGTTTCACTGCAACCATTGCTTACGGTAGGTATGCGCCAGTTCCTTGAGAAACCCGCGGTAAATTTCTTGAGTCACGCTCATTTTTAAATTCACAGAATAAAGATGTAAAAGATACACGTTTCAATTTTAAACAATCTATAAAACAAAAAAAAACATTTTTTTTATTCATACATATTAAACTTAACATTTACAGGATGAAGTCACATTAAAACTGGACTCTTTTTATTTTTAAACGATTTTCTCGTTAATCCTCCTTATGTTAATCCCCCGCTACCATATATTTTTTGCGGAAAAAGAGTTAAGGAACACGTATAATGAACCCAGAACAAAAAAAGATCCCAAACTGATAGACATGTGTAAACGAAAAAAGCAGGAGTATAAATATAAAATCAAAAATGCTAAAAAATCGCATGTTTCAAAATTAATACAAAATAATGAAAACAAACAGTTTGGAGTATGATAAGGGCAGGTGCGGGACAGGAGAGAAACGATAAATTTCCGTGTCTGAGTAAAGATAAGAGCGATAAGCTAGTAGAGCCTCAAGAAGTGGTGAATCACTTCGGTAAGTATTTTGAGAACAAAATAGCTAGATCACTTCACTACGTCAATAGCAGTAATGTCAGTATGTAAAACTGAAATTGTAAATATAATTAGTAAACTAAAAAATAAGAATAGTTGTGGGGTGGGTAACAACCCCATTAAAGTAACTAAAGCTGCTGCTGAGATCTTGGTCGAGCCTCTTGAGTACGTAATGAATTTAAGTCTTGATAGGGGTGAATTTCCTGATGTGCTAAAAGTTGGAAAGATTGCCCCTATTTTCAAGAGGGGTGATGCAACCAAACTAGAAAATTATCGTCCTGTAACTGTATTCAATACAACGTCAAAGATATTTAAAAGAGTAATTTATAACCGACCGACATATATTGACTTCCCAACACTAGGATTTTAGAGCGTGTTATTATACAGTAGGTGCTGTATGTCATTTTATGAAAGTTCTTTATTAAAACATTGATAATGGAAAAAAAAGTGGCCGGTTTATTTCTCCTGTGCATTTGAATGCCTTAATATTGATATTGAAGTTAATATCTGCGATATTCGTGAAAAATTCTCTAAAATTATTATATCATACCTCTGTTAAAGAAAGTGCAGTTAAAGTAAAGGATGGTGGTTCAGTTTTTTTTTTGATATTGATATTGTCGTTCCTCAAGGTTCTATATTGAGCCCTCTTTTGTTTATTTTATTCGTTAATGAAATTCCTGAACTAATGGAATTACTAGTCATTTTATATGCTGTCGACACTTCAATTGTTATTGCGGCAGTCGAGCCTCTTGAGTACCTAATGAATTTAAGTCTTGATAGGGGTGAATTTCCTGACGTGCTAAAAGTTGGAAAGATTGCCCCATATTTTCAAGAGGGGTGATGCAACCAAACTAGAAAATTATCGTCCTGTAACTGTGTTGAATACAATGTCAAATATATATAACCGACTGGTTGATTTCTTAAATGAGCACCATATATTGACTTCCCAACAAAAAGGTTTTAGAGCTGGTTATTATACAGAAGGTGCTGTATGTCATTTTATTAAAGTGGTTTATAAAAACATTTATAATGGAAAAATGTAGCCGGTGCATTTGATTGCCTTAATATTGAGTTTCTATTAGATAAAGTTAATGTCTACGGTGTTCGTGGAAAATTCTCTAAAATTATTATTTTATACCTCTGTTAAAGAAAGTGTAGTTAAAGTAAAGGATTGTAGTTCAGTTTTTTTTTATATTGATATTGGCGTTCCTCAGGGTTCTATATTGGGCCCTCTTTTGTTTATTTTATTCGTTAGTGAACTTCTTGAACTAATGGAATGACTAGTAAGTTTATATGCTGACGACACTTCAATTGTTATTGCGGCAGATTCAGTGATGGAATTAGAAGCTACGATTTGTAGAGTTTTGAATCAGTTTCAAAAATGGTGCATGAAAAATACTTAATCCTAAAAAGTCAGTTTTGGTTAATGTTAGATGTAGAGAACCAAACCAGTCTCTAAACGTGAACTCCGTAAAATTAACTAAACAAGGAACATTTTTAGGAGTAAATATTGATAGTTCTATGAAATGGGATAAACACATAGAGGGTGTGCTTGGGAGGCTCAGCAGAGGTTATTTTGTTGTCCTATTTACTATGCTCTCGTGTACTCGCACCTCTTATGATCTCGTGTACTCGCATAAGGATATTTGTCGGAATATATTTGCAAACAACAATATCTTGACTTTTCCATCTGTATAAATCTACAAATCCTTACTATACATAAAAGCAAACTGCCATGAATGTCATAAAAATTGTTATTTTCACTCTCATCCCTGTTCTCATGATGCAACTTTTGCATGCATCAAAATTTCTAATAACAGGTTAAATGAAGACACAATCTGCTTGTGTCTTCTTTTAACCTTGTTGTTAAGTTGCATAGTAAGAACAGGGCTTTACAATACATGAAATAAAAACAAATTTGAAGTCCCAAAACACAAACTTTTTGATTTGAACAAAGTCCAGAATATTCGGGTATAAAACTTCTAAATAAGCTGCCTACAGAATTGCTCGAGGTTCCTTCTAATAAATTTAATTTTCCTACGGTACTCCATTTCTGTTCGGGATTTTAATACACAGTTTCTATAATTATATGTATATTGCGGTATTTTTTTTGGTCTGTAGCATTTTTTTAGTCATTGTTTTTATTTTTATTGCTAAGGTTAAATTTGCAGAAAAATACAACTCTGTAGGTGAATATGTACAGGAAACCAATTTTATTACAAAGTTTCTATAAATGTAATTGTTCTGTTCTGCTTATTTTTTATTTCTTTTCGTAGGTTTGTACCATTTTATTAGTAAATGTTTCGTTACTATACTTTTACCTAATACGTAAGTAAGTGCATACACATTAGACAAGAATTCAATATGTATACATACTTGCCATATTGTTCTCCTACTATAAGATATATTTTACTTTATATTTGACGTGTACGTACATCCATCATTGTACAGCGTCTATTGAGAGTACAAATAAAGAAACTAAAACTAAACTAAAACTAAACTAAACCAAACAGACTTTAATGCAAAATAAAAATTTGCTTTAAAATCTGAATTTGACATTATTCTGAGACATATTCTAACAAGCAGTTCGCAAAATGTCATGCGAAATCTTCATAAAGCCCTAACAACCTAGAACACGAAACGGCAAGCGCCTGGCAAGCCATAATTTAATAAACGATTACATGCAGTCACCGAGCAAACGGCCCTTTATTTCTAGAATGCAGCAAGCAATCGTTTAACTTGGCAATTTTAAAAATAAAAGCTGGAAATATTTTTTTATTTTTGATCGGTCGCAAATGGACAATAGTTTTTATGAAAAATTTCCGTTAGATGACTTTTTCGCTCACTAGGAACATCTAAAATTTAGCAAACACCATAGGGTGATTTTGGTCATAAACTTTGACGGCAAATTTCGTTAGTGACATTTGGTATCTCGTCATGTCCTACTCATCTGTTGTAGAATCGTCCTGTTATACCCGATATGGATCGATTTTTTTTTGACATTTACTCTGTGACCGTTTAAATCACCAAAAGTGTGTTCTTTGTGAAAAGAGGTCTTGGGAACGTTTAGTAAACGTCCATTAGGACGATTTTAAATGGTCCGGTAAGAGTCCTCACCAGACCGGGGGGGGACGTAAAAAAACAGTTCCCAGGGACGTTCCAACAACGTCTATGTAACGTCCCAAAAGACGCATGTAATGCTGTCAGACATTACAAGCTGCTGCTGTGTTTGAGTATACACTACTAAAAAGTCAAAGTTTGAGATATAGGGAAAAATGAGTGTATGCGTTTTTTTTTTTGTTTAAGTTTGTGTGATGTATTGATAATTCAGCATCGCATCTTTATAAAATTGTGGTATAAAAACAAACACACGACAAAATATCACGAACCATTATTTGAAGGAGATCGATAAGGCAAGAGCACTTGACCCTGAGTCAAAAGCTTCCTCAATATACTTGATGTTTGCACAAAGAAGCTCTATATGTTTTCTCTACCTAATTTAATTTTAAGCTGACGTTTGTGTTTTAAAGGCTCTTTTGACGTCATTCAAGAAGACCCGGGCGATTCATTAATTAAGCCCGTTCTACACTGCGCAGTATTTTGAGAACAAATTTAAAAACGCGAATAAAAAATATAAAATTCACAAAAGCTATGTTAAAGTAGCACTCGTGGCATATCGGACAAGGCGTTTCGTTTTCTCACTTCATTACGACCAGGCCTCCAATGTTTAATGGACAATCCAGATACCTACAGTCCTGTTTCATCCTTATTAGAAATCATCAGGGTGGCATAGGATTGTACCTGGCAGTTGAAGCAACAATGGCTACCATGCAAACCTCTCGAATTTAAAACAAAAAGTTTGTAATCCGCGGAGACCTGGTACCTGTTTGCGCACCCTGTCGAATAAACTGAGAAACTAAAACATAAAAATTGAAAGATGCAGGAGAAATACAAAATCAAACAAACCTTTCAGCAGGTAACAGGAAGAAACCTGTAAAAATATAAGGTCACTGTATCATGACTCTTAAATCTCCAATTGGGGGTAGTGCTGATTTGAACGTTACCTCTTTTTAACAGTCATGTTACAGTGAACTTATATTTTTACTGGTTTCTTCCTATTACCTGCTGCAAGTTACAGGATTCTGTATTTACTGTCTCCTGGGCCCGTATTCTGGATCTGATTGGTCGAAATCTCAGTTTTCTGTCACTATCCTGTCTGTCTTGTGGCACTAATAGACTCAAGTTAATTTTAGGGGTTATCGGCATTCGTATCCTTATCTCTATCGAGTCGACCTATCGAGCAGGTGTACTTTTAAACTAATGGCGAATGCGTGACAGCTCCAGCTGATCAAAAGCGTCAAAACATCGTTTCGTACGCACAGACAGTCCTCCCGTTACGACTAACTTATCATCCTAACGAGGTTTTCATGCATTTCAGCACCTGCTTGATTGATCGACTAGATAGAGATAAGGATACGAATGCTGATAAACTGAAAATTAACTTTAAGTGTTTAATGACTTTGTTCGTAAGCGGTATTGCCGTCAGATTGTTCTCCTCGTATAAGACAGGAGAGCAAAATCGCTCAAAACTAATGCCATTAGTGCCAAAACTGAGAAAAATGTGACAAAAAAATGAGAATTAGGCCAATGAGGTGCGTTTCTTATTCCCGGGAGCACTCCCTTTCCCAAAACTGAAGAATTCGGGACCTGCACTTTTCAATATTGACGTTTTTGTTTCTCAGTTTATCCGACAGCTACCACGTCTCCGCAGATTACAAATCTTTTGTTTTAAAGGTTAAGAGATGTGCATGGTTGCCTGTGTACATAAAGGTATAACTTAAATAGAGATATTATGTTTACCACAATTGCGATCAGATACAAAGTAAACAATTTGGCGACAATGCCAGATTGCGCTGAAAGTTGTAGCTCTATACGTAGTGTTTTTAAAGACATATTATTTTTATAACTTTATCATTTACATGCATTTATGCAAATTCTCCGGTTGGTTTTTTTAAACATGGAGAAACACCTTATTATTATTCAAATATATAAAGAAATTTAGGTATATTATATAATTGCATTTAAATTTCCTTGAATTTTCAAAATTTTAAATCAATAAAGAATTTATAATGTTATGGTACCTGCAATATACCTCATTTTTTCGATCGAAATATCATATAAAATACCTGATATTTTGGCCGAAAAAGTGATGTGACAAAGTGCGTAGTGTGACGAAAACTGGAGATTGCAGGTGAAAACTAAACAATTCACAGGTTTGTTCTTGTGATAGGCTGCCATAGGCGTGCAACTAGTGTTGCAATAAATACAAAAGTAATTAATAAAGATAGGTAAGAGTTTTTTGTTTTTTTGGCATATTTTTGCGAATTTGTGATAAAAACAATATGGTAAGCCCTTATAATTAATTACACTATATTTGGTATAATGAACCAACCTTAGCTGCGACATTTTTAAATATCCTATATGAGTACCAAAAAAATGTAAGGGGTGCGTATGATATTTATTTATAACTACAGTCACAGTTTTGATACTATCTGTAGTCAGCTTATTTTTTCTGCTGAGATTTGTTTATAAATAGTACAAGCGGTCCCGGTATAAATATAAATTTTTAAAACATTATTATGTCAGACACAGGATAAAGAATGTATGTTTTTTACAACTTTTTATTTATAATATTTACATAGGTAGATACTCCACATAAGATTTTTTTGTATTTATTAAAAATGTAAAGATACTTTTGTATGTATTAAATAAAAATTATAGTAGAGTGTATAAATTCCATTTTTTTTCATACAACGAAAAACCATCATATAGTACCTATAACACAGGTATCATCCTTTGTCGAAATACCACTATTTTTAGTCGAATTTGCTTATTTTTTCCACATTGGTTTTTTGGTAATTTGCCTAAACAGTAAGGAACGTGATACTTTTCTGCACACGATGGCCGTTAAGGGCGAAAAAGGCACTTTTGACACGTTTTTAGTACAATAATTTCCTACTTGCATAAAAAGCTTCTGCGTAAGGTTATATATATTTGGTATTTTTAAAATTAAAACCAAAAAATATTGTTGTTTCCATTTTTAATTTAATCTAGTTTATAAATGCAATTAAAAACTCCAATTAGACTTAAAATTCACGCCATACCAAAAAAATACTTTTACCTATGCTAATTTTTTAATAAAGTTTTGCAGGTCACTTGACATTAAATAGGTAAAGAAACTTCTTCGCAAATGCGTGTGATTTACATATCAATTTTAATGTGGAAAGTTCAACTTCCCACACGCCGTGCGTAAAAAAATAAGCACGGCGTGCATAAAAAACGTCATAGCCTGCGTGAAAAAACGTTTAACCCACGCAATTTTTTTTAAAATGGTACTTTATGGACCAAATTTTTAAATTTTGAGTTTGAAATATGTGTTCCAAAAACTACTTTGTGATCAAGACAGTCATCATAAACACTCGTAGAAAAAAAATTGTACCTAACCCTTGCGGAAGTGCCGCCCGAACTCCTCCCGTGCGTAAAAGTATCACAAAAATTAATATTTTCTATGTTATCTCTTAACATAAATATTTTCACAATGACAAATATAATACCTCTTCATAGCCTCGGTCTCAATTATTAAGTATAAAAAAATTACAGATTGTATTTCCAAAAAAATTTGACAAGTCTGAAAATTACAATTATAAATAACGAGCCGCTTCTGGCCGCTGCTAAACGTAAGGTGGTTGGAGCATGTGTGAGGAGGAGCATGTCTGGTGCAGCGTTGCCAGTGGAACGTAAAATGGTATTCCCTAAATCTAACGACTGATCGCGTTTCAAAGCAATTTATGAATGACTTGATGGGTCTATTTTAGTTAAACGTCTTTGCCTGTGTAGCTTCAACTGCCAGGTACAATCCTATGACTCCCTGATGATTCCTCTGATGGTCTGTAGGTGTCTGGATTCTCCATTAGCGCCATTGAAGGCCTGGTCGTAATGAAGTGAGAAACGAAACACTTTGTCCCATGTGCCATGAGTGTTAGTAGTAGTAGTAGTAAAGGACGGCCCGCAGGCCTGGCAATTAGGCCTCTTAAGGGGCCCTTTCTGCGATACTCCGTCTCGCACCCTCATCCTCCGACTCTTTCTACATATCCTGCCTCTCTCTCTCCAGGCCTTCGTGCCTTCCTTACGACGGTCAGCACGTCAGCCCATCTTAGAGAGTGTAGCTCCTCCTCTTCTATTGTGAGGGCGCCCCACGTCTGCTGCCTCAATCTGGCGTACCCATTACACTCTCCTATCAGGAGCACCGCTGATTCCTCTGCCCACCCACATGCTGGGCAGGCGGAGTCGTCCAACACTCAGCATTCCTACTAACAGTCCTTGCGAGTTTTTCCCAAAAGCCATTTAGTTTTGGCTGCGTCTGGTCCACTCACGAACAGTTTGGACTGTCTGCACTCTCGCTCTTCTCTCCAGGACGACTTCAGTTGATCGCTCCCGAACAAGCATTTGGACATTATATAACGTTATGGTCACGTAGGGCAAGAAATACCTAACGTCGCCTCCGACGTCCATCAGTCTTCCTGAGGACTCGATTTAGCACCTAAGTGGGGAATCAAAATTCGAGTCGTTTCGACGTCGGGTGCTGCACAGTGTTTTGGTCAAATATTACGTCAAATTACGTAGACCCACGACCCAAAGTTTTACTGTGCACACCAAGTTTAAACTTATTAGGTAAAAACTTTTATATGTCTAAACAAACACATCCCAATAAACTGTGGATGACAATAATTATTATCTTAGTTATTGTAGGTAACTGAAAAAAGTTAGTTTTACACATTATATGGATCCAAATCTTCCAACGAAGGTCAGTTTACTGATAAATATAATTAATATAGACATTAAAAAAACAGAAATCAACAAAAATAATTCAAAAATATTCAGAAATTAATTTTGAAAAAAATTAACCTAAAAATAAAATCTTTATAAGGAAGCCCGTTTCTTGTAGTAAAACATTATAGGTATTTAAAAAATGCATTTTAGTTGCCAACAAATGAGTTAATTTACATATCAAGCCTTTAACGGCGCAAGAACAATCCAGAGATTATATAAATTTGTCAATCGATTTCAATACGTCATCTACCACTCATTATCTATCTCTGGTTTCTTTACTGTATTCTCCTGTTCACAGATTGCACCGCGAATCATTGGGGATTAGGGTCACTGGATCCTAAAACCTGCGGCTGGGACCGCAGGTCTCACGATCCAGTGACCCTATGGGGGATTGTTTATTTATCACCTAGGTGATCGAATTGAGAGCAGTGACAACTAGTCAAATGGCCATACACACAGACCACTTAAGGGTTCTAAAAAGTAGGTTTTCACCAAAGGAAAAATTATTAAATAAAACACAAAAACCAGGCCGACGAACTCCAAAACGAAACGACAAAACTAAGGTTATGAAGAATGTCAGGCAGACACACTGACATTGGTTAGTTGCAAATACAGTGAGTAGACCAATTTCGATGCTTGCATGGCATAAATTTTTTTTCCTGGTAAGGGGTGTTACCTAGTTATATATGCTAGATCTCTCTTAGCCGAATACATTTAGGAAAGGAGAACACTAGAAACTATGCCTAGGGTAAGCTCACAAAAAAAAGACGTGGGTGGTTAATTTTGATGGTGGCGGTATCTATAATATAACCATTTAAGTACTTTTTGATGCTAGGCATATAACTAATATTGATAGGTAACCAGTATAGTCCATGTTTTTACATTTCCGCATGTTTTAGCTTTAGAGGAAAATAATACTCAATTTGTTTTTTATTAGAGGAAGAGGATTACAAAGCTTATTAATACAATCTAGAGAGTTTTTGAAATTAGGTGTCCATTATTTGGAAAATTACAAATATTTCCAATTTAGTTTTACAGGTCTCTATAAAGGGTATTTCTGACTGTTTCTGACGTAATATGGGCGCGCCAATTTTGAAACACCACAAAAGCTAAAACAGTTTTTTTCAAAAAATAAACAAAATTTTAAAAAAGTACCAAGATTTGATGGAAAAACATAGTCCAATAAACAATTTAGGCAAAATTTCAGGCCATTTGGAAGTCCCGTTTTCGAGAAACATGCGGAAAAAGAATTGCCTAATAAACGGACCCAACAGCGTTGCCGGTTTAACGATGTAATTGGGCCGTTAAAATGAAAAAATAAAATGTACTGTTGTAATGGCGCATCGATGCTAAACGTTTAAAATGGTGTTTCGGCACTGACCAAATTTGTAATCATTATTTACCTATTCGGACAAGAACAACTCCTGCGACGTCGCCTTGTAGAACGACCCGACCTAGAATATTGTAGTATAATTGTAGGTCACGCACCCACGTCGGTGGATCTCGGAATAGTTACATTTAATAAATAAAAGTTTGGCAACGTCAATTTTATTACAATTCTACTTTAAAACTCATACTAAATATAACGTCTCATGAATTGGACGTTATACCGAGTGTCCCGAGGTGAGTGGCCTATAAGATTATTTTGTACACTATACAATAGAAACTTTTAAACTTTCTATTGTAACATAAGTCCATGTACAGGAAATCTTGGCAACAACTAAATTTATTGACGTCCGTTTTCACTTTGGCCCGTCCTTGAATTTTATTCTAAAAATTACGTCGCCGTAATTAGCGTTAATTTACGTCGCTGATAAGTAGCGAGTATCACCAACATTTGGCTACGTCAGTTTTGGTAAGTATCGACGTCACAACAGATGCACTAGTTGTTGGCGACGTCAGGTCTTAGTAAAAAATACGTTGTTTGATGGACAAACCAACTGTCGACCTAAATTTGGGCCAAAACCGACGTCATGTTAGGTTGTAATAAGTCGGAAGTCAGAAAAATGCTGCTTGGGTCGCCCATTTATTGAGTTCGCTCTGCACCTGCTTTCTTGTGATTCTCAAGAGCGGTTCCGGTCCAATATATTGAGTTTCGGCACCAGCTCTGACAAGTTAGTCCGCGTTTTCGTTCCATAGTATTCCCTCGCGGCCTGGGACCCACATCAGTGTCACTCTCTTATCTTCAGTCAATGTCTGTAACGCGTTAATGCACTCCTCCAGTAGGCTACTGATAAAATGTCCCTCCTGTCATTTTTGTACTCTGGTAGGGTTGCCGCCATGATAATGGCGTATACCTCCGCCTGAAAGACCGTAGCGTGTTCTCCATGCGGGTAGCTTTCTTGAACCTCTAGGTCTTCCACTTCTGCACTTGTTGTCTGCCTGGTGCTGACAGATTTGAAGATAAGTGTAGCAGACCGTCGCATCTCTGCTAAATTCGTTTCGGAATTCTTCTCTCTGCCACCAATCCCGTTCAGGTATTGTGACTTTGTACTTTTTGTCAAACCTCCATGGTTTCGAAAGAGTCCCTATTGGCATCTTTAGAAGAGGCAACTTTTTTATTACCAGTTCCTTGATTGCCAAATGACCCACTTTTTCCTTCTGCCCTTCCATAGGCCCTTGTCTCTCAGTCGTAGGTGCGTCGCCATCGCTTCCTTCTTGATCCAAGTTGGAAGCGAGGGTAGACCTAAGATGATTTCTAGGGCTCTAATGCGTCTGTTACGCCACGCCACGAGTGTTACTTTAATTTTTATTCGCGGACACGAGATTCACTTTGTTTGTTTACTAATTTATGTTTTGTTTTACATTCCATAACTCTTTTCAAACTGACAGCTGTTATATCGGCATTCTAAAAAAGCACTTGCAACCTTATTAAAGGATATGTTTCGCTTTTAGACCTTAAAAAATAAAATTTTCATAAAAAACAAAAACTAAATGGCTTTGTGCTTCTCAAATTAGTTAAAGTAAAATCTCTTGACCGCTGATGCTAAATAAATTAAGACTTCGTAAATCAATTATTAAAAACTTGATGATAAAATTTATCAGTAGAAAACAGGCTTTAAAATAAGTTGCCTGCATGCACTCCTATATATAGATAGAGACATGGGGCATGACAATATTTAAAAATGTTTTCTTTCCTTGTTCCCCTATGATTATTTTATATTAAAAATCTTCAAAAGCAAGTTTAGAGATAACAAAAATCATGGTTTAGCTATCGTATTCGATGGGCATCAGATCAAATAATTCCGAATGGGCTCAGTTGTGTACTATTAAGCATTTTGGGAAACACTTTGGAATTATTTCATTCATTTAGTTTGTTGGTGTTACGGTAACCTTAAAGTATTACGTCCGTATTCAATATTCAAGATTCTTTATTTGCATAAATAAGTTAAAAATCACGGATTAGTTAGCCTCCATTAACTTAGCGACACCACCAAAATTTAGTTATGCCATAATTATGTGCTAATTTCGTTCCCAATCAAAAAATGTTGTGCTCCTCTGATGTCTGAGAAAATCGAAAAAGAAAATGGGGTCTCTAGATTAATATTGACTTAGCAACCCCACCAGGAAGTATGGCCCCACACTAAAACTACTTTTTTACTAAAAACAAGTATATAAGAAAGCAATAGAATTTTTCATTTTAAAATATGTTTTTAAAAAAAAGTGTAGGGTAGCTGGGTTGATATTTACTTAGCGACCCCCCATGTTTAAGTAACATGGAATTTAAAAATTTCAAAAACTAGTATTATGTGATAAATTCGTCTACATTCAGAAAATTTTGTACTCGTCTGGTTTCCGAGAAAATCGATAAAAAGGATATCACATTATATTATTATTATAATCTGAAGTGTGATTCCAAAATGACCATTTATGATTCCAAAATGACCATTTATGATTCCATAATTATGTGCTCCATGAATATGTACGAGAAAAATCCGAATTTTTTGTTTTTATTTCAATTTTTTAGTGAAGTAGGCTACCCCAAAATGTGGTTATAAAATTTTAAAAAGTATATACTAAAATTATATGATCTACGCACACCGTCCCTCGAAAAAAGTTCATTTATTTCCTTAAAATGATAAAAAAGTAAATCTTAGTTAATCGATTTGTTCACACAAATAGATTTTTTTAAATTTTTTGTATAATAAACATATTTACCGATGTCTTATCATTTCAATATTAATCCTTTTTCATGCAAGTGTAATTTTACTTGTTTCAAGAAACATAATTATTTTTAAGAAATTTACGTTTGAACAAGAATTTTAACCATTAAAAGAAAAAAATACACAGCTTACAAAAATAAAAAATGTAACAAAGTTAATAAAAAAACAAGAAGAGAATAATAATTTTACAATTTTACATTGATGAACACTGTACCACACATTTTAAGAGGTTTTTGCCATATCGAGGATCATCAATATTGTTTAATTTATATTTGGACCAATATATTAACAACTCTCTATGAACAGACTCAATGGCTCCGATCATAGTCCAAGACCATATCTATTTAAACCATTCAAGCTTTCAAGAAGATGATTAACTAAAATAAAAGGTATAAATTTTATTGCTGGAACCAATTTTACAATCTCCTTATCATACAGTTCATTTGCAGCATTAAGTAAACTTTTACAGAAATTACCTTCAAATTGGTCACCATTCTTTGACAAAATATTTAGTTTTTTGACCAAATAAAAAAAATAGAATAAACAATATTGACGATCCCCGATATGGAAAAAACCTCTTAAAATCGGTGGTACAGTTTTCATCAATAATAATAATAATATAATCTTTGTTTATTATTTATTTATTTATATTAGATTGGCGCCTTATTTTCTGGTGGTGGTGTTGCTAAGTTAATATTAATTATTATTAATTATTTTCGTTTTCGATCTTTTCAGAAACCAGGGGAGCACAAAATTTTTTGATTCGGGACGAAATTATCACATAACTTGCACATAATTAAGGTGTGGTCGCTAGGTTAATGGAGTTGTTTAGTTATCGTATTCTCGTTATTGAAAGCGCGTAGCGTTTTCAAGAACGATGGGCACCAGATCAAAAAATCCCGAATGGGCCCAGTTGTGTACTTTCCAGCATTTTGGAAAACACTTGCGAATTATTTTAGTTTGTTGGTGTTACGGAAGCCCTAAAACTGCTAAACTGATTTAAATGAAATTTTCGTGTGGTAAAGTATTACGTCAATATTCAATATATAAGATGCTTTATTTGCGTAAATAAGTTTGTTTTATTATTCTGTTCTTCTGAAACACAAACAATTTGCTTCTTAATTAGCCCAAATGATTGCTTTTAAAAGAGTATTATTATGTCGTTTGAATTAGTTTATAAGTTTGGCCAGAAAAATCACCGCTTTCATGCCCTCAAGATGGATAAATATATATCCGAAACATCGGCATAGAAAAAAAAAAATTTTTCAATTATTTGTACCATCCATCTGCAGCTAAAAATAAGTTATGTTTTCTGCTTTTCGGTTTACCTTGTGTGCGGATTTTTTAATTAAGAGTTTAAATTAATGAAAATATAGAAGTGCATTTTTCTTAAATCTATAGCTATGCTTTTGGCTTTAAAGTTATTACTCATTCAACAGTAATTTATAATACAAAAAAAAACGTTTTTAAAAAATAGGTTGGTGTGTATCAATCAACATAAACCAAAATCTAAAAACAACTTGATCTTTAAATAAACATCCGTATGCTACTACTCTGGCTCTGTTAGTTTTTAAAACACTCAATTTTAATGAGTAATTTAAAGTTTTTTCTTTTATTTACATTTTATTTTTAGATTTTAAATTTTGGCCGGCAGCCAAAATTATTGGAATGTTTCGTAATTAATAAAATCACTATTCCTATTGAATTATTAGGGAGTTATCGGACATAAATTCTGTATAGTCCACGTAGGTAAAAACCCAGTAGGAGTAATACTCGTGGAATAAATCACTGACACTGGCATGTCTCTTCTTAATTACACATGGTAAGTCACGTATGTCTTGCTGAAATCAGTTGTTTTGTTATGATCACGTGACTTTTGTGATAATTTGCTGTTAATAAGAGAAGACATACTCACCACTAAAAATGTAAAATATCGCGTTATTAGGAACAGACATGCCTTTTTGTATTTTTCTCTGTTGACGGCACGGGCTTTACTCCTGCAGGTTCCTTACTGCTACGTAGCATAGCTTGACATTAATAAATTCTGCACTATTTTTGAGAGCTCCGCACGCAACCACTACATATTTTTAGGCACCACCGCTATGAAATTACTGGACCATATCCTCGCATTTTTCGTGTGAATCCCCATCCCCCCTTCTCTTGTAACACTTTGACATTTACACCTACCCCTCTCCCTCCAACTTGCTGCATTACGTAATTTATGGATGGCCCCTAAGTTGTCACCTAACGTTCTTGCTACTAGTACATCGTGCCACCTATAAAGTTGACATTATTAAAGTTAAAGCCGTCCTTTATTAAAGGTCGGCACAAATCTTGGCACAAACGTTATGAAAGTCGACATTATTTTGATAGCACCGCATCCAAAAAATCTCTGGCAGAATAGCTCGAACTCATTAATAACTGTATCTCATTTAGCATTTTGCCAAAATGTCAACGATCCGTCCAACTACCGTCCCATATCCATTATTCCAATTTTTTCCAAACTTTTTAAAAAAGTTCTTAAGAATCAAATAACAGACTACTCCGAAAATAACAATCTGTTTTGTCTGACTCAAAGTGGATTTAAAAATATTTATAAATAGTCAGTCTGATCAACCAAGGCTTTGAAAAATCTGAACAGGTTTCAGCACAGTTTTTGGACCTTAACAAAACCTTTGACTGTGTTTCTCATACAATTCTTTGCTCAAAGCTTTCTTGTTAAATTTTTAGGGAGTCAAGTGTTTTATTGGTGGACTCTTATTTAGATAGACGTTTTCAGTTGGTATCGTCTGCTGGACTTCAGTCGGAAAAACACCATGTTAAACATGGCGTACAACAAGGATCTCTGCTGGGTCTCCTATCTTTACTTATCTATGTAAATGACATTCAAAATGCTTTTCATTATCCTGTGGTACTTCATGCAGATGACACAACTTCTGTTCAGTCTAACCCCTGTGTTATGTAACTTGTTAGTAGAACATCTGTCTCACTTGACCTCGTTTTAAATACAGATTTGGAAGCCGTTGTTGGGTTTTTGGGTGTGACCGTGGATGCCAAATTGACTTGGGAAGAACATGCAAATGGATTGTCTGAGATCATGTCGCGAAATACTTACCTTTTAAGATCACTGTCAAAGATGGTCGGCTTTAAAACTCTTTAACTTGTTACCTCGATTTAATATACGCTGTTTTTTTTCATATGCCCTTATATCTTGGGGCCACTCTTGTCACGCGTATCTAATTTTTAGGCTTCAAAGAAGAACGATTAGAATTGTGGCCAATTTATGTTATGGATATGATTTTGGGGAAGCGTCTAAACAACTAAAAATACTTAATTTAACATCATAATATGTCCCTCTGTGTCCCAGAAATCACAACCAACTAACTATTCCTAACTAAAGACTGTCAGGAACTAGAAATGGTTTTAATTATTTTGGCATTAAATTTTTTAATCTACTTCCAACTAGAGTTTGCAATCTAAATTTTAGAGCCTCTAAAAGTATCATTAAAAGGTTTTTGGTCAATTAAGCACTTTATGATTTTAACGATTTCTTTTTAGCAGACTTTTTCAGTTTCAGGCAAGACCATGTAATTAATGAATAACACTGACAAATATTGGGTCAATTTTTATGAACATTATAAACTTATGAGTAAGGTTCATGTTTCTTTATACTCGTTTATTGTTCACTATGACATTGTCTGTTTTTATATTATGAAGGAAGTTTTTTTGTATTCTTTTTGATTTGTTTATATGTTCCTTTGCATATTGACACCAATAAAGATTTGAATTGAATGAATTAAACAAGTGCGCAATGTAACTTCAATTTTGTCATAATAATCAGTCGCGATAAAGATAACTGTGTTATCCTCCTTAGAGTTGGATTAGAGCACTGAAACGTGAAAATGTAAGTGAAACTTTTTTGAAAAGTGCGAGGATTTGCTCCAGTCAATTTATAACAGATGGATAGAGTTCCTAAAAATATGTAGTATTTGCTTAAACTGTCAAATATAGTGCCGACTTTATTAAAGTCTAGCTATGCAAACTTTATGTACCGATAAGCCTCTATTAATTCTTTATCATTATTTGATCAATTAAGGCATAGAGAAGTAAATGACCAAAAAGTCGAATGCGTTGATTGCTACAAATACTTGTGTTGCCAGCTCATCCTTTATCAAATTGAGTGCTGCGGTTGCGATCTGAATACTACTCTTCAAGATCGTGTGCTGCGTTGTTGTTTTTATCTTAGAGGCCTTAGAGATGTGGTGTTATCGTAAAATATTCGTCAGGAAATCTAACTTAGATAAACATAGAACGTAATGTAAATGTTAAAAAACTTAAACTTGGATATGCAGTCAGAAGAGATCCGGGTCTTAGAAAAACAGTGAACAGAGAAAAAGTGATCAGATATGGTTGTGTTCCCTTATGTGGAGTTTTCGTATTTGGTTCACATATTTTTTCACATTTAAAATGTAAAAATTCTTCTGGCTAGTCTAATATAGATCGTTTAAATGTTTATAGAACATCGACTTTTAATGAATAAAATGAGACTTTGAATGAATGAAATGACTTGCAAAAATCTAAATTTTCAAATGTCTCTCTTCCAAAGTTATAGAATAGCTAGAAGATATATTGGAGAACAAAAAAAATGTAACACCATGTATATGGATAATTATTTGAATAAAAAATTATTTGTTTGTTTACCTTATCTCAAAAGAAATATTTCATAAATTTTTTGTCTTTTTGAATTGCTTACAGTTTACTTAAAATATAAAAATGTCAATAGTTCGCAGTCGCCAACAATTTCATTATTTAAACGACTTCGAGAAAGGACGCATCGTGGGCATGAAAGAGGCTGGTTTCGGTTTACGCCAATCTATCAACAGTGTTAAGAGTTTGGAGAAGGTGGTCCAATGATGAGACTAATAGACGTCGTGCGGGTTCTGGACGCCCTAGATTATTACAAGGTCGTGATTTACGGCATCTCAGACTTCTTGCTCTCAGAAATCGACGGGACAGTATACGCTAAATAAGAGATGTTCTAGTTGCAGCTACAGGACGAGTGTCTTCAAGGATGACAGTTAATCGAAGATTGTTTGATATGAAAAATTCAACTTTGCTGTTGAACATGATACAGCAAGACAGCATAGTATCATGGTATGGGGTGCCATATGTTTAGGAAGCAGATCACCTATAGTCCTCATTAACGGCAATTTGACTGCTCGGCCATATATCGATGAAGTGCTGCAGGCAGTTTTACACCCCTACCTAGAAACTATTCCAAATGCGATCTTTCAACAAGATAATGCCAGACCGCATATTGCTCGTTAAACAATGGACTTCTTACATGAACTTGGCATAAAGACTTTGGAATGGCCAGCAAAATCGCCTGACTTGTCGCCTATCGAACACGTATGGGATATGATAGGGCTCAATCTTAGTCGATTACAACGTCTTCCTGGAAACTTAGATGAACTCTGGCATGCCGTAAGGAGGATTTGGATGAGTGTTCCTCAATATGATATAGACCATCTTATTTTGTCAATGCCCAATAGAACAAACGAGTGCATAGATAACCATGGAGGAGCCACTCAATCTTCTTGGAAATGTAATCAATTACTAATATATATTAATATATAAATAAATTGCTTAAAAAATATTTGTCCTTTCTGGTGTTGTATTTTTTTTTTGGTCTCCAGTATATTTTACAAAAAACCAAAAAGATTAAAATTTTTAAAGAATTTTTTGATTTTTTCGTCAAAGTTTTTGCCTGCGGCGCTATACCAACATTAAATATTGTTAAAATTTTGTTTAATTTTATGGAATTTTTTTGTCAACAACATTTTAAACGCGTAGAAAATAGCAGTGTAGTGTAATAAAAAAAAATTTGCGGCGTGGCGCATTTAAGGGTTACTTTTCAAACAAATCTGCAAATGAGACTAGATGAGACTTAGTAGGAGTAGGAGTAGGAGAAGGAGCCGGAACAAGAGCAGGAGCAGGAGCAGGAGGAGGAGGAGGGGGAGGAGGAGGAGGAGGAGGAGGAGGAGGAGTAAGAGTAAGAGTAAGAGTAAGAGTAAGAGTAAGAGTAAGAGTAAGAGTAAGAGTAAGAGTAAGAGTAAGAGTAAGAGTAAGAGTAAGAGTAAGAGTAAGAGTAAGAGTAAGAGTAAGAGTAAGAGTAAGAGTAAGAGTAAGAGTAGGAGTAGGAGTAGGAGTAGGAGTAGGAGTAGGAGTAGGAGTAGGAGTAGGAGTAGGAGTAGGAGTAGGAGTAGGAGTAGGAGTAGGAGTAGGAGTAGGAGTAGGAGTAGGAGTAGGAGTAGGAGTAGGAGTAGGAGTAGGAGTAGGAGTAGGAGTAGGGGTAGGAGTAGGGGTATGAGTGGGAGTAGGAGAAGGAGTAGGAGTAGGAGTAGGAGTAGGAGTAGGAGTAGGAGTAGGAGTAGGAGTAGGAGTAGGAGTAGGAGTAGGAGTAGGAGTAGGAGTAGGAGTAGGAGTAGAAGTAGGAGTAGGAGTAGGAGTAGAAGTAGGAGTAGGAGTAGGAGTAGGAGTAGGAGTAGTAGCCTGACACCTCTTAGGGATCTTTAGACTGCGTAGCAAGTATACACAGTGGACCGACGGCTTTACACCCCCTTAGAAAGGTGGTCCTGCTACATATTAGACTTGCATCTATCTGACATCGCTACCGTCCCAGCAGAACTTGGTTGACTGTAGACTTTTCTCCCCAGCAGCCCGCCGTCATATAGGTTAACCCGAAAATCGAGGTCCCGGTTTCGCTGGTCGAGGTCGCCGTCGGAGTCCTTCGACTGGTTCTGCTACCCAAAAGTGCTAACGCTTCCAGGTCCAGGTCTCCTTTTTTTTGGGCTACCGGCTAGTCTCCTCTACCCAGTTTGGTGGGGTCCTCGGCCGTCCACCTTTGAGTTCCGCAAATTTTTCGGTGCAGTGTCAACCGTGCCGCCTACTTCTACCTCGTTTGTTGTTATTCTATGCACAACGTCGACTGCAGAGCTGCTGAGAAGTGGGTCCGCCCGTCGCGTCGTCTCGAGTTGCATTCGGTGTTGTGTGAAGCAATGTGTGCTTGCCGAGATCCGATCCTGCGATATCTATTCTGGACGTGTATTCTTGAAAAGGGAACGGCATAGATATTTTAATGCATCTATGGCGAATGATCTCATGAAAATTATACGTTCCCGATCGCATTGTCCGAAACCGGGAAACATCGTGGAATATAGTGACGCTTGCGCAATAAAGAGGGTTTTTATAGAATGTATTGCTTCCTAAACTGCTTTTCGATCGTAGGAGGTGATCGATCCCATGCGATAGATCCCTTCACACGAGAGAAAGACCGGATCGTATGACTTTCAAGAATACACGTCCTGCAGGCTAAGACGCTGTTCACTAGTCTACGGCGGCCCCTCGTATACACTAACTCAACATGTATTAAACTGCCCTTTTCCCCTTCCTTCATTATAAGAGCTAAACAATAGGCACCTACCTAATTTTTAAAAATTTGCCATAGTTGATTTTTAGTAAATGATGAAACCCCCTCCAGAGTAGATTTCTGGCTACGCCACTGTATATTCGTGTTAGTCTCATCAATTTTGTAAGAAATAAAAGTTTTATTTGCGAGCCAACTTAAATCTTTAATTGGTATTTTTTCGTTACCTGGGTGTAGTTAAACCCAAGAAAATAGTTTTTGTTTGGGAAACAAAAAAAAGTGGAATTTGTTGCTTAGGGTATGTTATGGGAGATGAAATGATGATGAAAAATCTAAAAGAAGTGATCATAAAACGTGAATATGTGCAAGCCAGCCAACTGTGCAGGTTTCATTTAGCGTCCCTACATCATACACAGATCCATAACCCAGCAAACCCATCTGTTACACTCCCATATTATTTACGTAAATCTTAAGTCAAAAAATTTACATAGAAAAGTTTTCATAAAATTCACTTAATAAGAAGTATATAAATATTATATACCCAATATGATTTTAATTTTACATAGATGTTACACTCCAATACGTTATAATTTATATAGCAGTTACATAGGGAGTACGTTATTTACGTGACGACAAGTTTACGTTGATATTACTTGTAAGAGATACAAATATTATGTAAAAAAATTTACCCCAATTTTACCTTTCGATTTACTTGTTACTAGTTAATCGATATCTGCCGTTTCCCATTTTTTTGTTTCATGTATTATTTACGTTAATATAACAGTTGATTTGTTATACTCGAGGTTATACTCGGCTCGATACTTCCGACATGGAGGCCAGCCAACATCTTCAATTTTAGTACCCTTTTACACGTATGCCGCCGCCATTTTTTACACTGTTGACAGTTATTACAATAGTTAATTGTCAAAATAGCCACCACATACGTTCAAAGCTCACTGAAACTCGAGTAGATGGAAGGCCTATTAAATGTCGGAGGCATCGCTTGGCTATAACGGCCAGTGTCGCAAAATTTGTAACGAAAATAACTTTGAAGAACAAAGAATAAAATTCAAAGTCGCGGTTGGCTTTAGCACTGTTTGGGGCACCAGGCCGTAGGCAAAAAATCTACTGCGCATACAGTAACAAAGCCATGCCAGTGTCGTAGTGACCTTACGATAATTAATGACAAAAGATTAATTTAAGTGACAGTGACTACATCATCTGTCCGAAAACTATGATTTTATTGGATATTGATTTTGTTATGGATAAAACATCTCCAACCGCAAGGTACACGAGGACATGGCACCCAAGTGCCGAACCAACTTCCTGAGAAAACTCGGCATCGTCGAAAAGTTAAATTTTTTGACGAGGTGTGGTTTTGCCATTTTGTTTATGTTATTGTGGTGTTTTCGTGTTTTAAAATTTGGTCGCGGTATTTTCTGTGATTGCGTGCGTGATTTAAATAAATATGCGAAGCACATGGCCCCTTTTTGCATATTAGATCTCCCCTAAACTCACTAATTAAGCCTTAAGGATCATGTTTTTTGCTCGAGTTTTTGTTTTCTTTTCTTATTTAGTCCATGTTTAAATTTAGAGAATCCAATTTTCTATGGATACAAAATTACGAAAAATACAACCCAACACTTTTTAGATGTTTTTACCGTAGGTAGTGTCCACTCTTTTAATAATAAAATGGTTGTCAGTTGCTTTCACTACTGACGCAGTCGACGCGCTTGCCCGGTAGACTCCTCGTCTCTGAATTATTTCCAGGCTAACTTGATTGGGAGAATTATTCTCGGTACGCATTTTTCTCGAGATATACAAGGGCAGTGGCGGTGCTCGCAGTTCCATTGCTTTGTTTTAATTGAGAAATTGTCGCTTAGTTTAAAGACAACTCCAACAATTTTTGCATAAATATGGTTTATTTCTGTTGAGTTCTTATATGTATGTATTTGTATACTAGATTATGCGACTTAAAAATCAAGAAAACTTCAGAATGCTGTTCTAGCCCTTCTTTTTCTAAATCAACATTTGGTTTCAATTTTTCTGAAATAACGCATGCCTTAGAAAGATTGATTGCTTGACTAAAAGACAGAGGTGGTCTCCCATATTTTTGCTTAAATCTCGACTTTTCGTTTATTTTTTGTAACCTTTTCTTAAAGTTTCTTTGTATTTTCTTTCTAGGACATTGTTGCTTATACAAAACAATACGAAAAATTATTTATGGAAAACCAGGGAAGATGATTTAACCGTTTTTGATTTTTCGTATGAAGTACGCTTCTTTAAAGAGGAAAAAATTCGCCATATAAAAAGGAATACAAATTATTTTTCTCGTCTTTGCTGAAAAGTACCGCAGTTAATCAAGGAGAGTGTTTCTTAATGACTTGTTTGACCTGCCTTTGACCGGTAGATTGCGTCCAGGATTTTTAGGTTCTGTCGGAACCCACTGTTTTATGGATTGTTGGACTTTTGGTTAAGCAATTCCGCAGAAAAGTCCCTGTCCCTGTCCAGTCCTTAAAGTTCCAGGCTGGAACTCAGGCTAGTAATACTCTTTTCGTGTTTCCCAGCCTACTTAGGCCCTTTCCACAGTCAAGTGGCGGTCGCAGGGGGGAGGGGGCGGTGAAGACGATCGCCTCCACCCCCCTTTTTCGAGAATTTATTTAAAAAATTGCCGGTTTTTCACAAAAACAGTAAAATTTTTGATAGTTTTTCAAAAATTTTCATCTGCGGAGCCCTATTGGGTCGAAAGATACAATAATTTTAGAACTTTTGCATAAAACTTTTTTTTGTTTTTAAACAATTTTGACCTCACGCCCCCCCTTTTTTTAGGAAGGCTGTGACCGCCACTAACAGTCCCATACCAGTTTGGGTGTCACTTTCACCGCCTCTAGGGCTTTGAATGCTAAGCAGGCTATAACAGAATGACCCTTTTAGCTTTTTATTTCTTAACACAATGGTGTATCTCTGCTTCTTCCAGACGCGTACCGCTGAGGGTAAAAATGGTATTAAGTGCCTCTTTGCAACTGACCCGACTCATATCTCAGTAAATTATTTACAAAAAAAAACAAGAAATATTCGAATTTCTAGCTTTAGTTCCAAGAAATTTCGTCTGCGTCGCTATAACGTGGTTGATAGTTACAATTTTAGTTTCTTTTTTATTTAAACAATTTTAAGCAATTTTTGTCAGCGACATTTACATGTAAGAAACAAAATTTTTAGTAATTTTTTTAACAAAACATTCGCCTGCGGCGCATTTCTGACATGATTTTTGTAAAAAATCTATAATTGAAGTTCGATCCCATTAGCCCCCTCTTGGCAGCTAACCCAACCCAGTTTTGTTTAAATATTTACATAAAAAACAAAAGGAATAACATTTTTGAGGAATTTTCTGCTTAAACTGCCAAAAATTTATTACAGTTTTAGTTTAATATTAAAACAGTTTTGCCAAGGGTACTTCATTAAAAAACTGCACTTTTAATAAAAAATTTTATGTGCGCCGCATTTATTACATCATTTAAGCAACAATTTGGTTTAATTTAGATAATTTTTTGTCAACAATATTTTTAAAAAATAGGTAAAACATGCCATTTTGGAATAATTTTCTCAAAATTTTTGCCGACAATTCATTTAATATTAATCGAACCCAACAACTACAACAAACCCGCCCCCCATTTGAAATCGGCCGTATCCGCCTGTAAGAATCTTGTTAAAAAATATTCACTCAATTTTTTTTATAATCGCCTCTTTGAATCTCTGGCGGTACGCTACTGGCTACTTCGGTTTGGAATACTGCACTGGTGTCTTTCGTCAGACTTACGTTTTGCACCTATCAGATTTTTTTTTATTTCTGGTTGATTTTTGAGAGTCATCAGCTGCAGACAGTAGGTGTATAAAATCGTTGACAATACCTGACAATACTGGACAATACTTGATAATACTGGACAATACTGGAGACAATACTGGACAATATCAAACAATAGTGGACATTACTAGACAATACTTAACAATACTGAACAATACTTAACAATCCCGGCCAATGCTTGACAATATTTCAGTTCTTGGCAGTAGGTGTACAGATTTTTGGCCAGCTTTTGACCCTGAGGAGTCATCAGCTGCAGAAAATAAGTGTACAAATCGTTGACAATACTTTACCAATACCTTAAAATACTGGACAATACTGGATAATACGGGAAAAGACTATAGACAATACTGGACAATTCCGGAGGCAATACTGGTCAATACTAGACAAGACTGGACAATACTTAACAATACTGGACAATACTTAACAATACTGGACAATGCTTAACAATACTGGACAATACTTAAGAATCCCGGACAATACTTGACAATATTTCGGTTCTTGACAGTAGGTGTACAAATTTTTGGCCAGCTGGCCCCTCGAGATTTTTCCGTTTAAGCTCATAGACTATACCATTAATAGAACCACCCCATGTGCCTCGCCTGCGAAGAGAGGGCATATATCTGCACCTGATGGGTGCTCTAGCATTCGAGTTGAAGGATCTCTCAAATGGACCGCATATACTAACCTTTGTGAAAAAATCGCTGAGGGCAAGATGTGGCCCCGGCGAGAGATATGATGTGGACCAGAGTAGAGTAAAAAAAGCGTTTAACTGTCTATTCTTCTAGAATATCATGGACCAAAGGAAAAAATTGTTGTTTCCTATTTTTGTTTTTCTAAATTTTTCTTTTCCTGCACGTGTAATATAAAATCTATAATTAAAATATAGATCTAGTTTACTTTCTAACATAACTTTGATAAAATATCTGCCCATACAAGGAAACGGAAGTCAAGAGAATGATAGCACTTAATTGTGATAAATAAAAAAAGACCTGTGTCGAATAATGCATACATATATTGCCATGTTTTGCAGTCGTTGAAATAATTACAAAATCCAAAAAAAATAAGTGATATATCAAATTTTTTTAGAGGAGGTTGCAAAAGGCTAGCAAAGGGGTGCGTTGAGGGAGGCCAAAAATGTGTAACAATTAAGTTATGAACGGTTCTGAAGGAAGAAATTATTCATCACCAAGAGTCCACATTTTTTGAAACGACCATCATGGGTTACCATAATGATACTTCTAAATCAAGAAGAGAAAATTTAGGGAACTACTCAGGTGACCTGATCATGGATAAAATTCAGTAGAGAACTTTCATTTAATTGATCATTCCACGCTTAGGTAAATTAAGACGCTCTCCTTCGGCTCGGGTCTCAAACGTCATCCTTCGTGTGTAATATAGTATAAATAGACATAAAAATGTTTCTCACAATCAAACTGAGAACAAAAAGAAAAAACGGATAGTGCAAAAAGAACATTTAAAAAAAAAGATACGCATGATTTTTACGTGCTGGCTTTACAACTTTTGCTTTTTAAATAACTGGACCCTAAATCCTTAGGGAATAGAGCAAAGCGAAACGAAATTGTAGAACATTATTCTTTTGTCGGAAATCGCATGACGAGCCTGATATTAGGTCATTACCTATTAAATATAAAATAAAAATAATATACTTACTCTACTTTTGCCGTATATTATCGAATAAACTTATAGTGTGACCATTTATATACTATTCCTACATAGCAATTTGTCATCGTAAGCGGGTGCATAGAATATCACTAAGAAGGAAAAGGATGTGCTAAAGAGGTTCTAAATTAACAGAATATTATATTCTAAGCACGTTCTAAGAATAGATTACGTTCTTCTTTAATTGCATGCTATGGCAGGTCCACAGAATGTTCTGATACAAACATTTCTTGTTCTTAGCATGTACGTAAAAATTCCTTAGAAAAATAGGAAATGTTGAAGATGTTTTAAATGCTTTCCATGTACCTAGCACATTCATAAATGTTAAGTTATACCAAGTAAATTTTTTACATTTCACTATCTAATCTGTCGGGAGGGCTCCACGGATGTCCTGTATCTCAAAATACACATCTCTAAAATATCCAAAAACAAAACTCCAGGGATTTCTAATGAGAAGATTCTTAGAATACCCAAATAAAGACATCTGTATAATATCCCTAAAAATGAATTTCACCCCGATATGGATATCGGAAGTTAATCATCTTGCATAGATGTATCACCATCAGCTTCATATACATTTTAATAAGTTTGCTGTCTATATGTATAATAATAATAATATCTACAATAGAGAAAAAATATTCAAACTAGCGCCGTGCCACAATTACCCTAAACTGCAGATGGGATTTCCCGAAGAAGACGTTCCCAGAATGTCCAGAAAAAACATCCTCGGAATGTCTTGAGAGGATGTTGTATAAAAGAGGATATTCAGAGAATATATCAAAAAGGACATTCCTAGAAGATACGATGTAAGATGTTCTGGGAATGTTCTGATCGAATTTTTTTAAGAAATAGTCCATTGATGGAATAATTTTGATGATGTTCTTTTATTTGTGGGTGGGTGGGTCAATTTAAAAACGCTTCACAACGGGATACAAAAATGGGACTGACCCAAAATTTAAAATAATAAACAGACCCTAAACTTTTTCCCGTGGGACTAAATATCCTGTTTTCTATGAAAGCTAAATTTGGGCATTTGGGAGAGATACGTTTTACAGGCTGAACTTAATAAAGAATTTAAAAAATCATAAAGGCTTTCCATATTGATAATTTATAACCTAAGCACAATTTAATTCACAGTCACAATGGTAAATACATTATTCTTAATAGAAGTGTTTACCCAAGTTTTCATAGTTATAATTCACAATTCATAAGCACAGTGCCTAATTTAAGTTGGTTAATTTTAATTTTATGCACTATCAATATGAAAAAAGCAAAGAAATCATTTTGGCTGGTTGATTTCAAAATGGTAGTGATTGATTTTAGCTGATATTAGAAAACAGAAATTTAGAAAGAAGGAATAATACCTAACCTGTTGAGGTTAGGTAAAGAAAAACATTTTTTTTGTTCATCTTCTTTGTCAATTTGGTATGTCAATTTTCAAAATTTATCCTAATGCGCTCTGCTTATAAACTCTTGGATAAACAGGTGCTGTTAAATTATGTATTAACAGTAAAATTGTGCTTATATACACTATGAACTAAAGTTATGAATTATCAATATGAAAAGTTGGGTAAACCCGCCTTCTCACTTATACATTGTCTAGTAATTATGCAGTATACGGTTTTCTGCCATTTACGATTGTTTATGAAAAATTCTTTATGGGGGCACCTACTAGTGTCCCTAGGATCCCAAATCCGCCTGGGCTCGATTTTTTTTTAAAGAGAAAAAAGGGTGCCTGGGGGGGGGGTTGTAATGTGTTTTTTTGATTGTTTTGGGTTGGGTTGGATTAGGTTGGGTTGGACTGTGTGGGATTGGGTTGTTTTAGTGAAAAAAAAATAATGCCCCCATAAAGAATTTTTCATAAAAAATCAAAAATGGCAGAAAACCGTACACTACATAATTACCCATTGTCCTTTTTAAATACAATTAAAATTAATTATTAATCTTATAGAATAATAAAAATATTTAAAAATAATGTTAACAAAACATTTTTTAAGTTTTTAACCAAAATATAAGTTATATTTACCTTTTTATTACAGGTGTCAATTTGTATACATGCCAATTATTTTTTTTAACCATTCCCTATAGAATGTCAAAATAGATCCACAAGGACTTAAAAAAAAACGAAAGGTAATTAATTAATTAAGTAAGTAATATATGGGGGCACCTACTAGGGTCCTTAGGACCCCAAATCCGTCTGCGCCGGTTGTTTTTTTTTTCGATTTTTTTTTTTCACTAAAACAACCCAATCCAACACAATCCAACCCAACCCAAAACAATAAAAAACACACATTACAACCCCCCCCCCCCCGGGCACCCGTTTTTCTCTTAAAAATCCAATTGATAATCCCAGTGGTTTATTATTATTATGGAGTACTAGGTATATTTTAAACCTTAGACAAATTATTTATAAACTACCCGCGGTTTTCTACCCCATCATTAACCATTGTGTACATTACAAACAGCTGTTTTTTCACCCTTATTTTTGCTGTGAATCAATAATAAACTCATGTACCTCTAACCGCATGCAATATTTCTAACGCCACTTACCCAAAGGTGAGATAAATCTGCGTCGACACACGCAGTCCAAAAAGAAGAAGATCCTCAGATGTTACAGGTTTAGAGAGCAAACATTTGTTTTTCGATTGTGTCGATGAAAAAAACCACGTTGCTAGGACAATTTCCAAACGGCTCAAGTCCCGCGACACTTGGCGACGCGCACTAGATAGAGTTTAGTCAAAATGGGCACCGATTTCAGTGAAGACTTGGTCAGTAACCCATAAAATTCTTTGGTTTTAATAAGTCATGTCCGGTTCTTTTGCACTGCGAGAGGCGGTCAAATCCACCGCTGAACGGGACGTAAAGCAGAAACGTATCTGGCCGGTGTGTGGCAGCGCAGCGGCAAGGCGGCCGATTCAACATCAGGTCCGTAACAATAAAAGGGGAGTTTGTGTGTACTTGCGCCTCGTAACGGAGTTAAAAAGGGGCTTATTGATGGGTCAAACCATGTAACACTATAAAGGCCCTGCACGAAAATAAAATCGGATTTGTTTTTACACATATTCTAGAAATTAGGAAACAAAATTACATTTTATTTTATATTTTACACACAATTGTGTATGCAAGCGGAAGAAAGAGCCGTACTCTTTGACACACCCAAATAGCATTTTTTCGTCTTCCAGCTAGTTTTGTACGGCATCTAATGTCAGAGCAGCGGCGTACTGAGAAAAAGTATAGCCCGGGCGGTATCTTCAGATGGGGACCCCCTCTCATTTTTCTATACACTTATCTTGGTTTTATTTGACAAAAACACAATATTAAATTACCTACCTATTTGCAAAAAAGAAATTTAAGTCAAGTGAAAAGGCTGAAAAAAATTAATTTAAATAAATCTTTTTTATATACCTTTATCAAAAAACATGGTTTTAGTAAAAGTCTGCAGATAACTAAAGCATAGCTTTTTTGGTCACCGATGCAAAAAAAGATTTCTGTCCGTTTGTTACCGAGAATTAAAGAGGAGTAGCGGAAAATATTAATATTGAAAAAATCTAATTATTTTTGCCTAAAAATTAACCCATTCCAGTGAAAACTACAAGTATTTACGAAAAAATCATTTAAAAACATCGTCAAAATGTCAAATTGTCAAAGATTAAAATGTCCCAACAATGAACGTCACCGAGTAAAAAGGCACATCGCTATGGAACCATGCATTGTTATTTCATTTACCTGCCGCCTTGATTTACAGTGTAAAGATGGTGTGTTGCGAGAAGTGCTGTTCGTTCGAGAGTTTTGAAAGAATTTTCCTGTTTTTCTTGGATTTCTTGATAAATGTATAAAAAAAAATAGTGTTAGCAACTCGCGGCTAAACTGTGCTTTTTTTTACTCGATTTTTTAAATACCTCACTGCGTTCGTTATTTAAACCAACGCTTGTAAAAAAAAGCACTATTTAGCCACTCGTTGTGAAAATACTATTTTTCTACCATTTACCGTTACAAACGCTTGCATAATTTAATTAAATTCAATGTTTTTAGCCACTTCGATCTTAATGGATAAAATCGCCAAACTTATTATCCGTCCTTGGCTCATATAAGCTCATTGTGAAGCACAAATAATTTTTAATCAATTTTAATTTCGAAAAACTGCGCTCACATGTAGCGTTTGAAAGGCATAATGTAATAAGTTGTTTCAGATTTAAAAAAATAATTGAAACATATTTAACAATTTTAAGAAAATCTAAACAAATCCAAGATAAACAATAACTTTTATTACCAGAGAATCAATTTAATTTAATTTAATTTAAAGGGATGCTAAAACTAATAAAATCAAAAACATAATTTTTAGGGTTTCAACCTTGGAAACAATAACTTTCTTCGAGTAATACAATAAGTAAGTGTAAGATTTTTATGTCTGATAATAAGTTTTGGACTACACATACTGTTTTAAACAAAAATTAAACTATAACATGGATGACTTTGATCTTATCCCTGCCATAAAAACTTAAAAAACCGCGTTCAATATATTAGAAAAGCTTTAAGAGATTTTTTATAATGTTTTACCGGGTTTTACATGTTTTCTCTGAGTTTTGTTAAACAAACTTAAAAATTTAATAAAATCTCATGAAGTACGATTTTTTTCTATCAGATTGGCTTGTAGAAACTTATAAAATCCTTCAAACAGCAGAAAAACTCACCAACTTTCATAAGAATCTATGTGGTTTTCGTACCTGGGATAACTTAGAGTAGGTTTTTGGATAATAAAATTGTGTACATTTGGGATACTAAGGGGGCCCGGGGCGGACCGCCCCCCACGTCCCCCGTCAGTACGCCACTGCGTCAGAGGGAGTATAAAATATAGTCAGCTGACGACTTTAGTGGTTTAAGTCAAGGATTATACTTTATCTTTAGTTGTTACGACGTCTTAGCTTGTATAGACGGACGTAAGTCGACGAGATAAAGTTTGGAGCCGTTGTGTGTAGTCTAGTGCAGATTCTCGACAACTCTTCGACGTCGTTACGGAGAACCTTGGCATTTAATACAAAGTAAGACGTTAGCCCGACGTCTGAACTTGTTGTTAGTAAAGTTTTCTGACGACGGTCCAACGTCTGTCCTGCGAACGTTGCAATCTGTAAAAACTACGACGGCCGTCCCACGTCCCGGATGCGATAATTGTACCCAATGTATGTGATGATGATATTTGACCTATACCGGATTTTCAACGTTATGGTTTGGAATCCAACTCAAAGTAGTGAAAATTAGAGTTCCTTTTTGTATTTTCGTGCGTGCGGTATATTTTTGTATTATAACTAATAATGCCAAAGGAAAACCAATTCAACACAGAAAAAAATTTGCACCAAGAGCAATTTTGTGTAAATATTGTCAACAAATTGTTCTAATAAAGTACATTTTTGGTGTTACTATGAATAGAATGTGTACAATTTTTACACAAATTGTTCTTGGTGCAAATCTAAGATCAATTTATGTGAAAATTTTAGACAATTGTGCAAAATAAATCCACACATTTTTCCCAGTGAAATATTCTACCACGTTCTATAGGCAAAGAATCAAATTACTCGCTCAAAATTCACGTTTACCCATTCAGCATGAGCAGGTAAGTCCGGCCGATGTAAACCAAATTAAATACAATTTTAGAAAGGGTCCATTTATAGATTATGATATGGCCATATTTTAAAGTCTAAAATATTTTAGCGTAGACGTTTCCGAATTTTGTGATCTTTTGTAATCAGCCTTTGGCAATGGAATAGATTGAAATGTTTTTAACGGCATCTTATTTATGTTTGACAAAAATATTAACTAAGTTTGTTGTCCAGGCGTTAAGCTATTTACCCTAAGCACGACTTAGTTTGTAGTAAAAATTTCTGTATTCCTTCTATGAAACCCACGTAAGGCGACGTCGGTACAACCCTGATTTGTATTCCCAATTTTCTTTGTTTATAGTATCTCATAGTAATATGGGTCCAACGGTTAAAATTTGTCTTTTAAATTGGTCAAAATTCGTAAATTTTTATTAAATTGCGCGTTAAGTTTTATTTTTGATGACATTTTGGTGGCCTACTTAGGGGAAAGTGAGGTTTCTGGGGGGGGGGGGAATTGGACATGACTTACAGCATACCCAGATAAACAACTTGATATTCAATGGATGTAGGGGGAGGGGGGCTTGGGCCCGTAAGGCCCCCTTCTGCGTACGTCATTGGATTTAAACCAAGCCAGACGGTTGTTTTTCCCATCAAAGAAATTTGAGATTTGTTTTGTGTTTTATTACACACCTCGTATAAAAACATATAAAAATTTACGGGATTTTTGAGGTCAGTTAAGCCACACTTCCCTCATTCCCTCACCGACAGATATTCGAGTTTTGACGTGCTCATAATTTTAAACCAAGTTCGAACTAATTTTGTAGCCGGACGTCAAGCTACACCCCCTCATTTAAAGCGTACAGAAAAATGAAAAGCAACTATCCCAAAATTAAGAACTAATTTCGAACTCCTAATATCACCAAAAAGAATTTCGAAAAATCCACTAGTAAACCTGTTTTTTTTTTAATATGGTGGGAGGTGTAGGTTGACGTCAAGCTACACTCCTTTCATAGTACATTATTTTCTATCTACGATTATAAACCTAGCCTGACCGAAGGAAGGGCTATAATTTGTCGAGGGATTAAGCATCACTTTACTCCTGAGGTTTATATACTATTTTATGCACTTTAGAATAAGCAGAAAAGTAAAAAAAATAACTATATTTTTTTATTTATTTTTCAAAAAATCGCACTCTGTAGACAAACCGCCACATGTACCTTCGCTCTGTCTTTATGTCAAACCAGTACCCTCTCCAGATAGGCCGTTCAACTCATACCGATTTAGTGTCCTTTTATCCACCTTCGCCGCCATTTTCACTCAAAAGTGACAGATAATCCATTAGTTTTCTGTCAAAATGGCGGCGAAGGTGGATAAAAGGACACTAAAACGATAAGAGCTGATCGGCCTATGTGGAGAGGGTAATGGTCAAACGATAACATCCAGTATGCCGAAACGCAGAAACATATGCGTCGCTATGTCAATAAATTTTACTTTATTTCCCTAAAAAATAAATGACACACTTTATTCCCGCAAAAGCGGGATTAAATGGGTGCATTTATTCCCGGAAGTTCATAAAAAAAATTTCGAACTTTGATAACGGGTGTACCATAAGTTTTGGCACAAAGTTCAAGAAGCTCAAAAGAAATACCTTTATATTATTATACCTAAGTTACTAAGTTGGCTTTGGTAACAAAAGTTTCCTTGTTTCCTAGGTTTCAATTTGACATATTTATGTTTTAAGTCAGTTTGTAAAAAATATCTTACAAATTGGAAATAAGAAAATCTATTTATAATTTAGTTGGGCAAATGCCCAAAGCTGAAATAGTGCGAATCTTTTAACACCAAGATATATCCAGGAGAACCATTTATCGAACCATATTGGAACGCGAACAGGGTATTCCTTCTATGAACCTCCCGAAAAGTGGAAGACCAAGGATTTTCACCCCTCCTCAGTGCAACAGAGTGGTAAGGTTGGCTAACAACAAGGTCGGGGTGTCTGTAAGGAAGCTAGCGAGAAGAAAACAAACTTCAAAAATATTATTTGTAGAATTTTAAGCAAAAATGGTCAAAAACACCGCAAAAGACAAAAATGCCCAAAATACATCCCTAATCAGCTTGCCCGGATACCTCGATGTTGTCGTTCTCTTCGACGTGTTCATTTTGCGAACAACAAATCTATCATAATGGACGATGAAAAGTACTTCACTTTTGAAAACGCAGAAATTCCAGGCAATCAAGGATTTTACACCGATAATATAGAGGAGACTCCGGACAACGTAAGATTCAAAGAAAAAGCCAAATTCGCCGACAAAATTTTAGTGTGGTGTGCAATTTCCGAAAGGGGTATAGCAAGACCATATATAAGATATTTACGGGGCGAAGCATTTACTAGCAGAGGTTATATTGATAACCGCCTAGTGAAACTCAATGAGTTTATTCAAGAACATCATGCTGGAGGCGAAATTATGTTTTGGCCCGACCTGGCATCTTGCCATTATGCCAGGGAAATGCAAAATTGGCTTCAAGTGCATAATATTTCATATGTACCAAAAAATGACAATCCTCCTAATTTGGCCCAGGCTCGCCCCATTGAAGGCTTTTGGGCCCACTTGACAAGGGAAGTGTACGCTGGAGGCTGGACTGCTCAAAATGAAGGCCAACTGCGCCGCAGAATTTTAATCAAGTGCAGAGAAATTAATATTGTCACCTCCCAGACCCTTATGAGAGATGTCCGAACAAAGTTCCAGCTTGTTGAGGAACACGCACCGCTGCCTATACTAAAATAGATAAATTATATTCATAGAAAATCAACCTATTAAAAAAATATATACAGTTTAAATAAAAGTTTGTTTTTCAAAAAGTATACGATTTTTAATTTTGTGCCAAAATTTATGGGACACCCGTTATGCTTATTAATTTTGTACAACTTTCTTTTATCCACCCTAATTTCTGTGATTTTTTAAATTTATTCAAAATCGGGGGTTTGAATTGAAATCCAGTCAGTTTGGAAGGCAAAGAAATATACTAGAAACGACTAGAAATCACGTAAGAAAAACTATTTCCATCTTTGTTGGACTTTTGGTACCTAATATGTGCATGTGTAAAGCATCTGATTTTTCCAATGGTGCTTCAAAAAAACAGGGTTACTAGTGATATTAGAAGTTCGAAATTAGTTCTTAATTTTGGGATAGTTGCTTTTCATTTTTCTCTGACCTGATTTTTGGCAGCTGTGAACTCATTTTAATTAAGTTTTTTTTATCTATTTTAGGAGACGTTGTGTAAGATTATTAACATAATCAAATTTACAAAAAATAAAACGACTTTAAAAAAGACAATTAAAGTGTAAAATAATATTTTAATTTTTATACAAAACAAGCAAATTTAAAAAAAAAGTTATTTATATATAAACGTCGGGTTCTCATTAATAAACAGGAAGAGTTTGTGAGTATCTGCGTCTCGTAATGAAGGAAAAAAGGGGCACAGTCAAATTTTTCGTATTGGCCAAATTTTATGAAAACTAATCTTATGTATTACGCGTAAAATTTTAAGTTTGTTAACATTTTATCAGTAGCATACCTGGGAATATATTTTTTTGGGGAGGTCTCATTTTAAAAAAAAATCTTGTGATCTTTAATGTTGTAAGTATATTTTATTTTATAAAAACAGATTACGCGTTGATGCCAATTTTGATCCATTAATTTTATTAAAAAATTAAAGTTCGTAATATTTTTGATTTTTTTAAATATTATTTTTATGGTTTGATCTTGGTACATAAGTTATTTCTACCTTTATTTAATTAAAGTGGACTAGGTACTGATAAGCACCGTGACTTTATAAACTTGAGTTTAATAGAAACGCAAAGTTCGAGGAGGGCTACTTATACCCAGGACATTTTTACAATTAACGGAAAAAATAAAAAATTATAAATTAAAAAAATGTTTGCATGCGGCGTTTCAAAAACCGTTTAAGGGTGAAATTGAATAAAACATGCGCTCCGTCCAATTACTTAATCTAAAAAACTGTTTTATTTGTATCAAATTTTGTACCGTGAAAGTTTAAAGCATTATCCCGGAACCACTTCACGGATTTTGCATAATTTTAAGTTTTTTACATAATTTTACGTATCCCAAAAATGTTCAATTCACAGTAAAAATTATCGATTATTTTAAAAGAACTAAATAAAAACAAGATATATATATTTTTTGAAAAGCCACGCGAATGGTGTGTGAGGGATACCAGAAGCCTCCGCTGTGCAAAATTTTGTTAATTTTTCATATGCGTTTTATCTGTTTAAATAAACGAACTGTTTTTAGGATTCAATTTCACTCTTAAGCTTCAAGTTTAATTCAAAGCGTCTCCAAAATTTCACTTTTAATATAATTTTTCCGTCGCTTACGGCGCATTTAAAATTGCAAATATAATTCAAGGTAGACAAGAAAAACTTATTAATATCTGAGCAACTTGATATCTGATTACCCCCCTGTAGATTTGAGATCAGGTCTGCCCTTGGTTTAATATATCAGTCTCTGGTTTAAATATCAAAATTTATTTGTTTTGCATTTTTTAATATATTTTAGTCGCCTGATTTTTTTTTTGTTTTAATATTTAATGACAATTTTAATATTATCTACTTTAGACTAAAAAAAACAAAACTAATTTCATTGAAATCTCTCCACCACTTCTGTATCGTGAAAGCTATAAAAAATTTGAAAAATACGAGCTCCTTGATCATCATTTTTAAATATTAGCTTATGAAAACAAAGCATAGGAGGTGGATTAAAAATATGTTAAAAATTTTACTATTGAGGTAAGAGAAAAGAGAATTAATGTTATTTTGAAAGTTTAAAAATGTTATATTTTAATTAAAAAATAAGTTTAAAATTAAAAAAAAATTATACACACGACTCCGTGAATTGAAAAATTGAAAACAAGATAATTATTTTCTTGCTTCCTAAACAAAAGTTCACTTAAAAAACAGGTTTTTGATTAGGTATTTGGCCCTTATACATAAAAAATATAGTTCAAACAAATAAAAAGAAAATGTGAATGGGATATGAGCGTAAGCGATGCGCGACTACGCCAATGAAGAGGAAAATCTCTTTATTTTAAACTGTGTATATATTAACTCTTTCATAAGAGCGTTTTTTTATTTACTAATTATTATCTATCTATCCATCATTTTTGCTGGATGACTCTTTTATTACTCTGTATATGGTTTCCCAGCAATCTCTGATATTTTATGTTTCACTAGCGCATGTAACAAAAGTTTAAAACACAGACATGCTTTACGTTTCCATTATTTTTGCATCGTTTTTGTCTTCGAATCATCTTTGGCTGACATTTTCACAATGATAATTTTTTATTTACACACATCTCAAAATCAGATGTGGATCTTTTTTGCTCCCCATCCCGAAAAAACGCAAGATGGCTTGGCCGTAGTATGCCTAAGTAAAAATCGTCGGAAGTTGAGTTTATACTGAGGTATTTCTCATCAAAACTCTCTTGTTTTTAAATAATCGTTGTATTTTCTTATATAACCGTGCGCCCTGAGCAGGTTGGTTTGTCAATATTCGAACAGCATTTAAAACAAGCCAGCTGTTTTGTTTTTAATATGCACAGAGAAAAATCACTCCATGTCGTTGAGTTCAATGAGCCATCGACAATTAAAAAGACCCGATAAAATTCGGTGAGAAATTAGCTATAGCCTATATTTTTTTCGAATTTTTTCCAATTGAGAAAGTTTTCAACAAAATCCCATGCGCTACAATAAAGACAAATAAAAAAATTCCTATCGGATATCAGGAGAATATGGAAAAGATGAAACTTATCCCAAGTAGCATTTGGACGTCAAACTACGTCCTCTACTCGTTGGCTTAAAAACCCTGACGTTGGCAAGCGGACTACAAATCTCATTCCATACGACCCCAATCCGACCTAAATGGGGAATACAAATTCGGGTCGGCTCAACGTCGCTCATTGTACTTCAATGGTATAAAATAAATGGCCGCCTTTTTATTTCATTAACAATATAAGTTATGTTATTAAAAAGAGCACTTTACCGAGTAATCTAGAACGAAATATTTCTGCGAAGGCCACTTTACTGACAAAATTGGTCAAGATGGGGCGAAAAATAACTTCCCCTCCCTTCCAAATTAGCACAAAATAGCAAAAAGAAAAAAATATTTAAAAAAAATATATTTTTTTAAAGCACTATTTCGGTTATAAGGAATACTAAAAATCACTCAAGAATAATACTAAACGCATCTTTGAGGCATTATTAAATCCCTTTTATTGTTCTTTTTTTCAATAAAAGCAGGAACAAAATTGTTGTCAATAATGGCTGCCCAAGCTTGCAACTCCAAAATGACCGAATTTGGCTGGTATAGTGCTTTTACCGATATATCACCAATTTGGACAAGGACAGCCCCAATTTTATCCCAATCTAACTAGCCAACGTTAAACTACGTAATATGTGCAAACGTTCGGAATCCGCCTCCATTCTTCGTTGGCCATGTAACCAAAACTAAAAAATATTTTCCGTTTTTCCTTAAAACCATGGATTATTTTAAAATTGTAATTATAAGAGCACCGAATGAGCTCCACCCTATCCCGCAGATGTGGGAGGACGATAACAATTGTTGGTTTCCCATCAAAAAAAGCGACATTAAACAATATCAGTATGACCGCACTAATGCTCCAGATAAAGTGGACTGGAAGAAATATAAGTGCGAGCTGAAGGTCCATCAGATTTTTGGATGGTAGCAACCCAGATGCAAAATTGTAGGTTAAGTGTCCTCCTTTTTCTTCGTTCCTTTTTTGGTAGGTATCCAAATAAGGGCCCTAAAATGCGACTTCGATTAAGGTAACAAGGCCGACGATGTTTCCTGGTCGATTTAGGTATAGGCGTTAAAACAGACGACTTTGAAATGTAAACGGACGTGAATCCGTCTGGGCAAATATTTGTACTAATTGCGTTGCCTATTTTAACGTCTTTTACGGTTTGCATGACTACGTAAACGTCGGATTTTATTACAAAAGACTTTTGTCGTTTGACTTACTAGTAAACAACTTTATTTTGTACCTAATACGACCGTCGCTCTAGGACAGATTAGGTTGGAAGACAGATAAAGGCTACTTGGGATGTCCGTCTTTATAACAGCCCAAATTGAAGATTGATTTATCTTCTTAGTCGTCAAAAACTGTCTTCCAAATACCCAGCAAGGACATCTGTTACATTAACATAGTTAAAAAAAAAATTTAAATAAAAAAGTTTTCATAAAATTTACGTAATATTTACATAACATAACTTATGTTTCTTTAATTACATTATATTTACGTAATAAAAAGGGAACTTTGTGCATGACATTATGCAGAATATGAAAGTTACTTTTTACCTTGTTGTGACATTAGAAGTATATAAATATTATAAACACAATATGACTTTAATTTTACATAAATGTTACATTCGAATAGGTAATATTTATATAAAATATATGTTATAAAGTTATATAGTAGTTACATAAAGGGTTAACCGTGATGTTACTTGTACAAAGGTATGAATATTTTGCAAAAAAATTTACCCCAATTTTACCTTTCGATTTACTTTCTAGTTATTAGGCAATCGATATCTGGCGTGTATTATCTACGTTATTTTAATTAAATAATATTTACATAAAAAGGTAGGGAACTTTTTGCATGGTATTATGGAGAACATGGAAGTTACTTTTTAGCTTGTTGTGACTTCCAGTTTACCTAAAATTTATTGTAACTTTTACGTAATAGTTACGTAACGGTGTTGTTTGTTTAGTTTTAACATGATTCCTTATCAAGAAAGCAATTGTTATTAAAAAAAAACCTCAAATAAATTTTAAACTAATAATAGCAAGAAAAAACAGCTGATTAAATGACGTTAGTGACATTGATCGGGAAGGCTCAGCTCACCGGCCCCCAGAGTCGGTGAGCATCGATGCCATAAATTGGTGAGTTGGTGAAATCAATCGGGTAATTTCAGAACCCGATGTGTGTCACCCAAAAGCATAGATGAATTTACAAATTCGATTTTTTTCATCGGCGATGTTAGAGATACATAGTACGCCATCTATTAGTGCAATCGTAAAGCTTTCTTTGTATGTTTAGTTGATTTTTGATAGTTGGCAACAATGATTACGTGTGTGAATACCCTTGTTAATAAAGTAAAAACCGATGCCGTTTTAAGTAGTTTTATAGTAAAATAAATACAAGTTAAAAGTTTCCGTGAGTTTATTATTCTACTGCGACTATATCCTCAATAGGTGAGATCATCGGTGAATTTACAAACTTGCACATACCATCATGCAGCAGAAAATCCATAATTCTGAATGACATAGTGAATCGTAATATATTTTCACAAAACTCGCGTAAAGTAAAAATATTTTATTGTACCTTGGTGCCCTGGATGACTCTCCACAAAAAAATTATAACGATCAAACAGTTAAAACGGGGTAATATTAAAAATAAAACAACTAAACACTAAAAACTAAAAATATATTTTATTTACTCGTTAAACAAAAGAGAATAAGTTCCCATGGCAAGGCCAACTTCGCATTGCTCCCACATTTCGTGCCAAGTGAATTGTGGCGCGGAACCACCATTTAGGAAACTCTGTATCTTATCCCAACCGTCATCGTTTTTGATCCAGGGTCGCAGACTGACGTAGTTACTATTTGCGTCAACTTTGACGTTGTTGGGGTATTTGCCGGTCCAACCAGAGAGGGGTATATTCAGCCGGTTGTTCATGTTGGTGTAGTCGTCTAAAAAGAAAATTAACTTGTTCTGGCTTTTCAGAAAGTTGCTTGCATTTTGGGTGTTCACGCTATGAAATCCGTCGAAAAATGAAGCGTGATACAACATACACGAAAATGGAACATGTTGCAAATTAATGGCTTCACAGTACTTCTGAGAACTCTTCAACATAGCAAGAATATTGGTATATTGTGTGAATATACTTGGAACATTAATTTACTTATTTCCCCTGTTTACCCTGCTTATCTGGCTAGAGGGAGTTAAATGTCTTTTGAGCCGACACCGTGCGGTGAGCGTCGTAGAAAAAAAAATATTAGCAAACGGAAAAGAAACTCTGTCTTGTTCGGTGAACCGGGCACATTACATATGTAGATTCTATATGTATTCAAAAATGTAATGAACAGATTAAATTCATTCGGAATATTCAGTGAGTGAGTGGACCGTTGAACATTCACAGGATGTGTTTTAAACATTCCGAATGTTCCAATATTCTTGCTATGTGGGCTACGATAGTTTCATAATTCTAGTGGCTCCATTTTTTACACATGGCACCAGTCAGGCATGCCTATACAACTTAAAATAAAATATTAAACTAATTACAATAAAGAATACGAATTCGGAGAGTGGTATTAAGATCGTGAATTCGCAACGCTGATTTTATTTTGATGAAATATGTTCTGGTCAGTTCTTTACCGCAATCCACCAAGCCCCAGAAATTTTAACTGGCCATTTTAACCATTCATTTTCTTTTTCTAATATTCAAGTTAATATACCAAATTACAAATTTTCTACTGGAATTTGAATTAACAACTCTTGCACAGGCTCCAGTGCGTCTGCAATATCTTACAGTGGCGTTTTCTCGGGTTGAAATTGTTTAAATTTTTTTTAAAAATTTTGAAACATTGATTTTCTCTCGTTGCAACGATGACGTCACATTTAAACTGGTTAAAAACATTTCGAAACGAAATCCTTTCCCGTTTCAAAACCGACGCATGCACAGAAGTGTAGTATTATGTGTTGAATATCGAATTATTATAGTCACACGAATTATTTTATTTTAGTAGGCGGTGTCCGTGGAACTAAACGAAAAGACTTTTTCAGGGTTGCCAACCTGCCCGTCGTAGTTCAACTGACACATGTAATTATTCTCATCTTCCTCTTTTTCCGTCAAACTTTGTACGAGTCACATCTATAAAAAATCAGTAAGTCGAAAAATAAAAATATTATGCATCAAATGGCGCTTTTATTTAAATAAAGGGTAATTATGCAGTATACGGTTTTCTGCCATTTTTGATTTTTTATGAAAAAATCTTTATGGGGGCACCTTCTAGGGTCCCTAGGTCCCCAAATCCGCCTGCGCCCCATTTTTTTTTTAAAGAGAAAAATGGGTGCCCGGGGGGGGGGGGGGTTGTAATGTGTTTTCTTTATTGTTTTGGATTGGGTTGGATTAGGTTGGCTTGGGCTGTGCTGGATTGAGTTGTTTTAGTGAAAAAAACTTTTAAAAAAACAAAAAAAAATTAAAAACCAACCGGCGCAGGCGAATTTGGGGTCCTAGGGACTCTAGTAGAATTTTTCCTAAAAACTCAAAAATGGCAGAAAACCATATACTGCATAATTACCAAATAAAGTCTCTACAGAAGTTACGTAAAAATTTTGCCTTTTTAGATTTTGTTTTTTTTTCTAAAGCACTGTTTATACTTTTTTACCAGCAATTAGAATGGAAGACGATCAACGGAACGTTATATTTACTAAATTTGTCGACCGTAATGGAGAAGTTATCAAAAATGATAATAATGAAGGTTCTGTTAAATAAACAATAACTTGATCCATCTAAACACGCACAAAATTTTAAACGAAAAAAAAGTCAGGTTACACGGAAATAAATGTCAGCGACTTCACTGTTTAAAAAAATATTTCAAAACAATTTTAACGCGAGAATACGCCTCAAATTTAATTGGCTTCAACCGTCAGCGAGAATTTTCGATATGACGTTTGGTAATTTTGTTTCTCTCTAAAAAGACAGTTGGTCACAGTTGGGCCAGTGCAGCATAGTTTTTTTTTATTTTAATTTTATCATGGATGCGTTCCGCAGAGTGCCTCCTTTAGAAAAACATCAACTTCTTACATGTAATTTTTGAAATAAGAAAAAATTGCATCCCTTGTAGTTTTTCAGCAACAGGAAAAAGTTGAAAAATGGTCGGAATTACCAATTGATGATATCTCCCTTCCCTGCCAAACATACCATGTCAAAACTCGTAAAAAAAACTAGTTAAAGTTCACGAGTTCTGGTCGGTATTTCATGCGGTTTATGAAACACCACTTTCCGGTGAAATCTCATGAACTTTCAATGTTGGAAAGATATTCAAAACTCGTCAAACATCATGAGTTTTGCATTAAGTACTGTCATCCGTTTTTAAGAGTTTTTAAAAGAATTTATGATAGGAGTTGATAAGATTTCTTCACCAGTTTTAAAGGCTCTGCTTCCACTGGTTTTGTTAAGTTTAAATAAGATTTAACAAGGTTTTATGAAAATACACGTTTTTTCAGCAGTTTTTAAAAGACCCAGCCTCCATCAAATTTCACCAGATTACATGAGAAAATCCGAATGTTTTTAGCAGTTTTGAGCAGATTTTAAGACAAAAATGTTCATAAGGATTCAATGGTTTTGAAAAGTTTACATATTTTCAGCAGATTTTAACACAAAAAATAAAGTTAATAAGATTTCACAAGATTCCATGAGACTGACCATGTTTTCAGCAGTTTTTTTAAAAGACCCGCCCTCCATCAGATTTCACAAAATTAGTGAGAAAATCGACATGTTTTTAGCAATTTTAAGCATATTTTAAGAGAAAAAAGTTGATAAGATTTCACTGGCTTTGATAAGTTTACATGTTTTTGCTTGATAAACCTCATGAAATCTGTGCCTGATATAAACTTAAGAAATCTCCAAAAATCTCTTGCTATAGTAAAATTTTGGTAATTATAAATCTTTATAATATATTATTTTTAATCTATTCTTATAGGTACTCATAAAATATTTTAAATTCAAATCTTGATTGTCAAATCTGGATGGTTGTGCCTGCATGTCTATAATCTACACTTTAACACTTATATATTCTTGTCAAATCTTCACAAACCTTTTCTCTATTTCTCATGAAATCTTGTAAAATCTTTTAAAAACGTCCCTTCTCTTAGACTTGGCAAATCTTGTAAAAAATCTTGCTTGCTAAATCTCATGAAATATCATGTGTCTGGTGTTACTTAATGAAATCTTGTAAAACATCTAAACGTGAAATTTTATTGTCTTTAGGATCTTTTGAAGTCTTGGGAGTTTTTATTAGTCAGAAATTATTTGAAAATTATTCTCATGAAACATCATAAGAATATGTCAGTTTTCATGTGGCATACATTTTTGCCGGGTCAAGTCTCTTCAAAGCAATAAAATCTCTTGAAATCTCATTAACACTTGATCAATTTTTAAGAATTTTGAAGTGGTTTTTTTGGCAGGTTTACTTTAAGAGATAATTGAGTTCTGTAGAAACATGTATGTGGCAACATTTAAAAAAAAACACAATGTTCTTTTTGAAATTTTAATCCGACGTTTCGTTTCGAAGGTACTATCATCAGTATTAAAAAGTTAAATAGGGACCAAAACGGTTTACTTTATATTTTAGTTTCTTTTTAAGTTTGTTTGATAATAAAGTATCATTGTTTTTATTTTGAAGTTTTGATCCAGTATCCCCATTTTAATTTATTTTGTTTTGAGACATTTATATTTAACTATTATATGGTAGACCTGGACAACCAAGATATATTATATGAATATACCCAGTGAACCGAAAAAAACCGGATAAATTGTTTTCACTATAACTTTATCAATTTCAATTAAAAAAAACTGAATAAGCCTTTTGAAAAAAAACATCCGCTTTGCCGCCAGTTTAAATCCAAAATGGCGCATAAAATCCAAGGCGCACCTTTTTTCAAACTTTTTATTATTCAGGTATAAATGTTACTTTTTGACATACAAAACAAAGTATTTAGAAAAGAAACGGCAACATATAGCAAAAAAAGGTTTATAAAAGGTAGGCATTTTATTTTATTCGCCATCTTGAACTTAAATAAGGCGGAAAAGCAAAAGATTTTTTCAAAAGGCTCATCTTATCGTACAGGTTTTTTTTTATTGAAATTGGTAAAGTTATAGCCAAAAACAATTTTTCCGGTTTTTTGGTTCACCCGGTATTTACATATAACATATGTTGGTTGTCCAAGTCTACTATATAGTGGTTAAATATAATAAAAATATAAAAAATTGCACCGAGGATGATTTTTGGAGGATGCAACGTCGGATTAAAATTTTGAACAGACCATTGTGATTTTCTAAAAATGTTGCCATAGACATGTATTTTTACTCAATTATCTCTTAAATTAAGGGAGATATCATCAGTTGGTAAGGGACATATTAAATCTGTTAATACCATTTTTTATTTGAAAGTTTGAGACAATCTTGTATTTAAAATTAACTCTGTGTTTCGGACTTCCATTGTCTATATTTTATTTATACATGACGTTTCGATCAATACAATCTCTGATCGTCTTCAGGTGCAAACTACAATCTATTTCTAAGGCTACGTACACTTGATTTCAAAAAAAACCCATACATGCATTTTTTCCTATGCCACAAAACTTAGCTTTTCATTAGTGTATACTATTATAAGGCACCACCAGCTTAGTATGCCTGACAGCTTAAAATTCAGTGTGACATCTCTAAAAATGCCACAGATATCAACATTTACAAAAGATCAAATTATCACTCGAGTTATAGAAAACGGCTGGTCTATAAGAAGAGCGGCCAACCATTTTGGAGTTGATAAAATGACGATAATGCGATGGAAAAAGCGCTGGATTGAAAATAATTCTACGGATAGGAAAGATTGATCAGGTCGACCAAAAGTAAGTTCTGAAGTGCAAGATGAGAGACTTATTGACCATCTCAGACAAAATCCCTTTTCGTCGGTTGAAGCAGCTAATGTAAAATTATTTCCGGGTTCTTTAGCAACAGTAAATAGAAGAGTAACGAAATCAGAAGTCTCTTTTCGAGTTGCTGAAAAGAAGCCTTTTCTAACAGAAGAACAAAAACAGGCCAGAGTGATTTTTGCACTGAACAACGTTCTTCGTGATAATGACTTCTGGGAGAGGGAAGTTTTCACTGACGAAAAAATTTTTCAATCATCTTCAAGCAGAAGGAGAATTTTAGTTTATCGTCCGCCAAATTCTAAATTTGAACCCGAATATACAAACCAAATTAAAAAAGCTGAACATTTTTCTGTAAACATGTGAGGCTGGTTTAGTGCTAGAGGTTTGGGTTTTTTTTGGAGAATCGAAGGAAGATTCAATAGTGAACGATATATCGAAATTCTTGAAAACCTTATGCTGCCATCTGTACAGGCTTTACATGAAAATAATGATTTCGTTTATCAGCAGGACAACTGTCCGGTACACACGGCTAATGTTGTTCGCCAATGGTTTCAGAATAATAATATAGAAACACTTCCTTGGCCAGCCAACAGCCCTGACCTTAACCCAATGGAAAATATATGGGGTGGAATCGTTAAAATAATATACCAAAGGAATTGGAGACCACGAAATGCTAAAGAGTTAAGTGATGCTATTTATCGTGCATTGGATCAGCTCTCAGAAGACCATCAGTATTTTCAAAATTTAACCTTTTCAATGCCCAGACGTTTGCAGCTTGTAATAGAGAAAAATGGTGATCCTATTAAATACTAAATTATTTATTTTAGTTCTTTTTCAAGTTAAAATAATTAGTATTAAGTTTACCATCATTTTTGTCCTAATCCAAGTATCCTATTCGTCGAATTTTTTTCAATCCAGAGTGGTTTCCATCGTAATATTGTTATTTTATCAACTCCAAAATGGGTTACCGCCCTCTTTATAGAACAGCCTTCCTCTTTACTCGAGTGATAATTTGATATTAGAAACATAAAGCTATTTGTAACTCATCGCGGTATACGTATCCGCATCTAGCGAGAACCAAGTACATTGATTGGTCAGAAACTTGTAGCACGTTCGAAAAGAGCAGATATATGCTAATTTAAGGTGTTTCTGAACGCAATAGGTGTTGAGATACGATACGTGTGCCGTAACGATACGTGATACCTAACGCATCTCAACACCTATCGCGTTCAAGAACACCTTAGATTAGCATATATCTGCTCTTTTCGAACGTGGTACAAGTTTCTGACCAATTAATGCGCTTGGTTCTCGCTAGATGCGGATACGTATACCGCGATGAGTTACAAATAGCTTTATGTCGCTATTGTTCAATAAAGACTTTACTAAAACATTATTTTTGCTGATTTTTTAGTATTATGTAAAATTTTATATAAAAATAAGGTTGCCTTTAATTTAAGTAAAAAAATATTTTGAGTTTTAGAGACCTTTTTTAAACAATATAACAAATTGTCGTACTTTAGAAGTTTTTAGGCATTTTAGCTGGTAGTCCGTACAGATTATACACTTTTAGAAAGGTCAATTTTTTGACTGCATGTATGCGTTTTTTTTTTAATCAAGTGTACTTATATACTATGGGAAATCACTCAACCTTGAAGTTTAAGAAGTTGGCTCCGCCCAAGGAGGGGCTTCCAAATATTTGGAATTTCAACACTTGGTTTACTGAAAACACCCTGATTCTGCCCAATAAAGGCAGCTTCAAGGAATTTTCGTTTCTTCCAGTGTGACTCCTTGTGCAAAACCTTTGCTTTTGTCCACTTCATTCGGTGTTGTTTTGAACATGCGTGTTCGGCGATTCCTGATTTCGTCGTTTCACCTCTTTGGGTATTCGCCTGATGTTCTTTAAGCCTAACAGATAGTGGTCTTTTTGTTTCATCTATGTATGATTCACCACACTCACAAGGAACTTGGTAAATGCATTCCTTATTATGTTTGCTCTCCGGTTTTGTTTTACTAAGAAGGCTTCGAATTGTATTATTAGATTTAAAAGCTGTTTTAATATTAAAGTTGTTCGCTACTCTTCGAATTTTCTCTGATACTCCTTTAATGTATGGAATTGTAAGAAATGCATTTGCCTGATTTTGTTCTTGTAATCTCTGTCCTGTTTGCTGAAATTTAGAAAAAGTATCTGTTATAAGTTTAAGGCTGTAACCGTTCTGCTGCAGATCCTTCTTAATATTTCTTATTTCGATTTCCCAGTCATGAGAACTGTTATAAAATTGAACGGCTCTATTATGCAAAGTTCTTATTATGCCTCGTTTGGTTGTAGCAGATTGATTTGAATCTTGATTTAAATATTGTCCTGTGTGAGTGGGTTTACGACAGACTGTTGTTCTGATGTCGCTTTCTACTCGTTTGACAAGTACATCAAGAAAAGGAATTTGACAATTTTGCTCCACCTCCATTGTGAATTTAATGGTGGGTCTTATGTTATTTAGGTGGTGACGAAATTCTGAAAGTTGTTGTTCATTCCCGGTCCAGACAATAAAAGTATCATCAACATATCTTAGCCAGAGCTTACGTTTATATGTTGCGGTATCAACCGCGGATGATTCGAACCACTCTATGTACAAATTGGCCACGACTGGCGAAAACGATGAACCCATTGGCAGATCGTGATTCTGAGCATAAAACTTATGTTTCACCTGAAAATAAGAGTTATGTAAACAGCACTCCAACAACTCCATCACTCCCTCCAGCGGCAGGCTTGTACGTTCATGAAGGGATTCGTCATCAACCAGTCTCTGTCTATTTATACTATACATTTTTTATATCGCTAGAAAGTAATACAGTAATGCAATAAACCGCATTTCCATTGAGTTTCCCATTGAATCCCATCAAAAATGGGACACCCTGTACAATGTACGCGCGTCGTGCAATATTAAAAATAACACGGACTTGAGAATAACCTAGAGTTTTGAACTTCCATTGTCTTTATTTTTACTATACGTGTAGAATGGTTTAACGATCCTATTTTTAATTTTTTTGCAGGTCTATGAGTTGAGGGATCATATGAATGAAACGTCCTTTTTTTGAAATGCCAAAGGTTTCGCACAATTTATTTGCTCTTTCAGTGCTATTCAAGACGGCCGTTCCATATGTCGACTCTATGGCCAATAGACGTCATCCTTCGGTAAAAAGGCCTTACGATTTGGATTAAAAACTTTTAAAAAGACATAAACAAACACATAAAAATATTATTACTACGACGAGTATTTCGTTCGCATTTCATTTTTACACTGATATGCAGCAGTAATTTCTTATTTTTACTTTTTCACAACGTTTCGAATGCTTATGTATCTGCAATCGGCATCAGGTGAATACTGTATTCACTGTACTTACTGACTGTAAGAGGTACCGAAACTCCCTTTTCAGTTTGGTAGAGGTTCCACATTCTGTTGAGCAGTTCTTTCGCTACTTCCTTAGCTTGAGTGTTGCCGGATTTTGCTGCGTAGAATGACAAAATACGGGCAGCGGCTGCAGCTGGACCAGGCAGTTGGGAAGAAGAAGTTATCTGTACAGAAATTAAGCACAGATGTAAAAGAAAATTGAAACGTAATTGTTTAATAATAGAAATCAGTTAGTACAGGCTCTTACCGTAACTCTAATATTGGGAGGAAGTCCACTGGATTTGAAAAAGATTGGCACCTCATAGGATGAGCCTAAAAATAAAAGCCTAAAAGTTTTAGTTTTTAGCCAATTAAACAAAAAAAAAACATGAATTTAACAAAACAATACATAAGATTAACCTCAAAATCTTAAATAGGCGCATGAATGTATATTTCTTACCGGATAGCTTAATGTTTGGCAAAACCCAATTGACCCATTTGTCCAAAAGTTTCTTTGCTTTTTTATTGCCAGTGATGTAATAGTACTGAGCCAAACGATCAACTAACCTAAAATTATAAAATTCTAATTGTAATAAATTTTTATTAAAAAAAAACTTTTAAAGAACACGCTTTTATTAAATTCACTCAAATTTTTTTATCTTCCTTATACCATAATAAAAGCCATGGGTGCAAATTAAAAATTTTAACTTAAGGTATCGTATATCGGTCACATCGATGATTCACCTAAGAAACGGTTGTATTACTCCATAACCTAAGGACATTTTCAATTGCTTGTCAAGCACTCATAATCCCCTCCTTATAAATCTCTGTATGCCAATGAAATCGAACAAACTAAATCATTTTTCCCCTCCAATTCCCTCGTTAGAGGGAGGTGGATACCTGAGAATACCATAATACACCTGTAATTTTGATGCCTTTACTTTATCGCTTATTTCGGGCATGCGCAGTTACAAGGTAATAACGGAATCCCTTACTAACCGATAAAGTTTGACGTTACCTGCGGGAGAATACCGTATCCCTTATAATTGACATAGTTGCCGATGGTAAAACGTTAACTAGAAAAACATAATTGAGTAGAATTAAATTGATTTTTGAATGCCAATATGTTCTGTATTCTTTTCAATTGTAAAGATAAGTTCCAATTTTTATTTAATCATTTTCATTGGCTAGAATTTCGTAAAAAATGTGAAACATTGATTTGCACTGGCAACTATGACAAGTGATTCTGATTTGTTTATCATAACCTCCCTTTTCTCTGTGTTGTGTTTTTGAGTTTTTAAAGACTGATAATAAATAAAATTCACCGTAAAAAACACATAAGATATTCTAAAGGAAAAATATTATTGGACAAATTCTTTTTGTAATCTGGGTAATAATAAATACCGTATAAAGTCGGCCATAAACAAATCAAAGGCGTCGTGCAAAAACTAAAAATGCTGTCTTAAAAATAACGTGACGTTAGGTACGTCACAACACGTTATTAAGCGATAAAGTCACCTAACGAGGATTTTTTATACGAGGTGCAAAAGGTCTCTATTATTGTATTTTCACCAGAACTATAAACGCATACCAAATTTGAACACAATCGGATGTGGATAACTCAGTTAAAATTGGTTAACAAAACATGACCGAAAATCATCCATCTTGAATCCGCCATATTGAATTTTTTAAATCTGATCGAAAATTCGTATTCCTTATTCCCGAAAACCCCCCCTAATAATGACATATTATTGTATTGTCACCGGAACTATAAATGCATGCCAAATTTGAAGGCCTAATAAATAAAAACTTATTTTAACTTTTCCGGAAGAAAAAAAACCTAGTTCCCCTGCGATACTAACAACCAAGAAAAAAGCTCTAGCTAGTTTATTCATTGAATTACCAACATCCATATATGCTAATTTCATTTTGAGATTTTTTTTAAACAGTTAGGTATACTTTACTTTATATCAAACCTTCTAATTTATTTTTTTTTACTTTGGCAAAAAATACAAAGTATACTATTAAACATAATCATAAAATCGGTACAGAAAATTTTTCGAGATTTTGTAAAATAAATAAGTTTAATTGGATTGTTTTGATGTAGGAAGTTAAATGAATAAGTTAGTTATAATGGAGTTTTGACTTGATTTTTTTGGTTGTTAGTATCGAAGGTAATCAGTTCTCTCGCCCGATTAAACTTTTATATCCATGGTTGAATATTATGTTTCTATGCAATTCTCGTTTTATTGCTCCATGTTAAGCGGTCCTAAGTTAAGCGGATCTTAGAGTGCTTCTTACCAAGTCTGTTGTCCAAACCAAGCATTACTGCTGGCTCCGGTATAGCTGGATTTAAAGAACGTACCATTGAAGGTGTTTTCGAAGAGATTGCTTGGCAGTACCTGATAGTTATCGTTCCAGCTGTTGGCACCTATAATTTTAAGTAAAACAGATAGTTTTAACAACTAACTGTGAACTAAAGAACTAACAATTTTTATAAATTTAATTATTAACTAAAAAAGTATTTTTGCTCTCATATTACTGGGCTCAATTCAAATCAATAACAAAAAAGATAGTATAATTTTATCTATTTTTTTTGAAAGTATCGTTAAAAACCTGTCGTTTGGTTCTATGGGAGGGGAGAGAAGGAAAACTTTATATAATTCATGACAATCCCAGAACATTTACAAGTCAACTGACATATTCCTTATGAAAACAGGCCCAATCGTTATTAAGTTATGTAGCGCTTCTTGTAGATTTTGTTTTATTTAAACTTTAAAAATTAAAAATTGCGTTGACCCTTTGTTTGTTATAAAACACTTAACCTAATACCCCTTTTACTTCTCTAGGGCTTTATGTCTTCGTCTTAGGCAAGGTCGTAGTATTTTTTTGAAATTTGTGTTGACAGGTACTTGATTATATAAAATAAAATACAATAATAAACAACTAACTAAGTTATATAAACAACAAAGATATAGTCCTTCCTCCACTTGGTATTACTAAAGGATATAGCATCGGGGCTATAAAACTCCATCAACATATCGTTAAAACTTAGAAGATATTAAGACTAGCCACAGATACGTGTTTCGAAACTTATTTTGATGTCATCGGTATGGCATAAGTCAGATTAGCCAGTGCATCTCATAAATGTTATCCATAACATCTGCCAAGCCCGGTATATTGATGGAGTTTTATAGCCCCGATGCATAACCTTGGGTAGTGCCAACTAATAGTAAATTTAAAAATAGAAAACGCGCTCTTTTACGATTGCTCCTGCAAAAACCCCAGACTTCTCAAAAAAAAGCTTCGTCGTCTGACTGGATTTTTCCTGTCAGGTCTTTAGCATCTTAGACCAATCTTTCATTTAACCGAGTATATATTAAACACCGATCATACTTACAGCACCAATAAATGGTCCATCTACGAACTTCAAATATTCTAGGAGGTCGAGTTGTCTTTCTACAGCTTTTACCCAATCGTCAGAAGCCGTTGGTGATTTAGGTTTTAGGTTTGCATCAGTGACAAGACCATATGCTGCAATTGGATTCTAAAACGGAGCAGAAAATTACTTTTGCATTTATTTTTCTAGTGTCTACAATAGTTTCTTAATAACTTTGTATACCGTCAATTTCTCTAGGTTCTACTGTACGTTACTGTCATATTTTAAAATGTGAAAAGCCAGTGGGGCACCTAAGAATTTACTTCGGGGAGGGGTAAAGACTGTTTGGCACTTCGTCTACAGAGCTTCAAAGATAGTTTTTCAAAATTTTATTGATACAAGGAAATTGGTGCTTATAAGCGCAGACTTGGTCCAAAATCTAGTGGAGTAGCCAAATTTCGAATTGTTTATTAACCCAAAATTTCTTATCAAAATCATGCATAAATGCGCGAAAGTATTTGAGAACATTACACTCAAAATACTTTGATGTGATGGTTTTTTTTTGGCGTGGGAGCCTTTAATTTGACAAGTTGGTAGTTTGTGTTTTGATTATTTTAGATCTTTTGGTCCCAGTGCGTTTTTGATATGGAAATATAATTTATTCAGCTTTATTTTTTTAAACAGAGAGTTGTTTATTTGTTTAATGTTAATTACCTAACTTCAGATAGTAAAGAAGAATTAAGCGAGGGAGAATGTGAAACTAGCAGACAAAAATCAGCGCACTTGCTGCTTACCAGAAATGGAGAAAAATATAAGTCTTCGAACTGAGGGAGTGGGAGAAAGTGAGAAAACTCAAATTTTCCTCCTTGGTAGAGTGCGTTCTCCATATTTTTTAATTTAGAATTTAGGTATATTATTTTCTTTAATATATTTAATAGCTTACTGCCTACATTTTAAGAACAAAAAGTACGTACGTACTATGGACGTATTATGTACGTAGTTTTTGTTCTTAAAATATACGTACTACGGACGTATTATATGTACGTACTTTTCTGAATGTCCATGTTACGCATATACAATGGACTTACAGTGGTGGGGCTGCAATGGACATTCAAGTGTGATGAAAAATCACGTCCATTGGATGTGTACTGGATATCCACGCATGTCCATTGGATATCCACCAAACATCCAGTGGATGCCCATGTTATACATAGACATTGAATATACAGTAATGGAGCTGCAATGGACATACAGTAATGGAGCTGCAATGGATATTTAAGGTAATAAAAAATCACGTCCAATGGATGTCCACTAGATATACACTAAACATCTAACGAATATATATATATATCCATGAAATATCCAATGGATGTCCATTGTATATCCACGTGAAATTCAGTGCGTTGTTACCAATATCCATAAAACTTACGCGGAGATCCATATAAAAAGTCACGTCCAATGGGATCCACGGGACGTTCACTGGATGTCTGATGGAACATACATGAGATATTCATGTGTCAGTCATGGATATCCATTGTATATCCAATGGACGTACTTTTGCTATGTGGGTTAAAATTAAACTAAAATCTATACGTATAATAGGGATATCTTAAAAAGCTTAAAATTTTGACAACTTTGACAGCCGTCATTGTAGTATTTAATGAACACTGCCACTACTACGCGCCAATTTTAATGACCATTAAGTTGGGGGGACCATCATAGAGGATCACAAAAATACCAATGAAATAATTTGTAGCTAATTTGTTGCTAATTTGTTACCAAAAATACATTTTGTAGCTGCAGCCGTTACCAAGAAAATGGGACCCCTCTAACTTAAATAAAGGAAACGTGTTTACACGTTAAAAGAATAAGGCTATTTAGCTAACACCTTAATTTTTTTACAGTGGTGCATACATTGTTTTTTCAGGAGGGGTTAAAATTATCCACTTTTTAAATCTGTTCGCGCTCTTAAATTTTAAATAAATGTCAGTTTTGATATCGAGGGTATATAGTTTAAAGTTTCTCTTTTTTAAAATAATTTAAATTTAAAATTTCCGATACTTAACTAATATATAAAGTTAGGAATTTTTTGGAATAACTTAATTGCTTTATAATATATATAAAGGGTGTTATATAAAAAAAAACCTTGAACACGTTGATTCTGCTTTGGAATACCTAACTAAAAAACACCAAAAACTATTTGGACAAACAGAAAAACCTTTTTTAAACGGTCGCTTAAAGGGTCAAATGCAAGATTTGATGTTTTTATGTAGATATTACCTTGTTGAAAGTTCCATGTTTGAAACTAAAATAATTTTAATAAGCCTTGTGTCCTGCCCTAAAACAATTTTTAAAAATATCCCGCTCTCAAACACAATTGACGTGTCCTTGAGTTTTACTGCAGTTTCTTTTTAAGTAAGCTTTCGTATGGACACCCTTTACTATATTTGTTTCCTTTCTAAAACGTAAGAAGTTATTGTAGAAAATGGAAGTAGACAATATATTTTGTACTTTTTATATACCTGTATATTTTTTTTGACTTCAGTAATTATTATTAAATCCCACAGATAAAACACTTCGGTATCCTCAATGGGAGTTACCATTCAGGAATATGGATCATAACAGATTAGTGAAACTGCCCCCCACCCAAAAAATATTGGACTTACTTGCGCATCTTTTGCGCAGCATCGCGCAACCACTTTTATCTTTTGCAACCATCTGAACGTGTACTCTTTAAAGTCATACGATCCGGTCTTTCTCTCGTGCAATAGGATATATCGCTGCGCAAAATGTTTTAATGACTGCGGAAAACATGGGGGAGGACTAGCGTTAAGTTATACCCACCCACAAAAAAATACCCACATTTTCCATACGGTTGCTGCGCAAAAGATAAAAGTGTTTGGGCAAAAGGTGCGCAAGTCCATTTTGTTAAAGAGGGAAGGCAGCTTAACTTACTTGATGGTAACTCCCTTTAAGGATACAGTGCTTTTTCTATGTTTTAAAATAAGAATATGAATTCTTTGTTTAAAAAACCCATATACTTAAATCCATATAAAAAAATATTCATTTTTGTTTTAAGAATTATATTTTTGCTGTTAGTTTTCACACTTAATTAATTTTAGAATATAATAAAAATAATATTTTCAAAATAAGTATATAAAGACAGGTCTATATCTTCAATATGAAATAACAATGTTCAGTTTAAGAATGGCATATTCTCAAATAGAAAAACAACTAGGTCTCGCTTTTATAATACATGCATTAAAGATTAGTATTTTCAAAACAAAATTAAAAAAGATACAAAATTGAGATTTTTGATATTTCACATTAAAAATATTATTTTAGGAATAAGGTGAAGATGTATACCTAAAATAAAATTATGTATTTTTAAACCGAATAAGGTAATTTGAGAATTTAATATTCTTAGTTCAAAAAAATATCGTCTCGCGTATATATGATGCTAACATAGGCTTAGATCTAGTTTTATTGCTTTATATTGAGTATTTCTTTTTTTCCGTGCAGATAAGGTTTGTGTTGGCATAATGTCGACTATAGTAAATCGGGCCATCGTCAGTTGCCGATTCTCGTCTGATTAAAAAAAGTTCCAATCGGACCGTCGTCGGCCCTAAAGCAAATAAAGTGGGCGTCGGCATAAAGTCGACTATAGTAAATCGGGCCATCGTCAGTTGACGATTCTCGACCGATTAAACAAAGTTCCAATCGGACCATCATCGGCCCTAAAGCAGGTAAAGTAGGCATCGGCATAAAGTCGACTATAGTAAATCGGGCCATCGTCAGTTGCCTATTCTCGTCTATTGGAAAGAATTATCCATATCAAAATATACAGGATGATGTGTAAATAACACTTTTCAGTTACGAGGATTACTGTTTTTAGCTAGTAGAAAGATGCCTTCGAGTTTTCCCACTCGATGGTCCTCCTGTGCAAGAAGTATTATCAAAATTGATGAGTGAAAGAGGTTTAATGACACGTGAAACTCTTTTAAAAAAATTATGATAATATTTTTAAATTAGTGTACTAGATATAAGCAACCACCGACCACCGAGGCTGATAAAAAACAATAATTTATACATCTAGAGGCTAAAATAGTGCGTGGTTTTAATAAAGGAGAAAAAAAATCAAAAAACATAAAAAGTCCCTATCAAAAAACTAGAACACAAAACCATTTACTTCGCCGTTGGCTACTTCGTTTTCAAATTTCGCACCATATCATTCTATTGGCCATTCAATTTTTTGACATTATTGGTTAAAAATCATGGTTTTGTTATTTGCAGTAAAATCGTGTTTTTGATAAATTACAAAATAGTAGTTTTTACAACTAGTGGCTAAAATAGTGCTTTTTTACAAGCGTTTGTTTAAATAACGAGCGAGGCGATGTATTTAAGAACACGAGTAAAAAAAACACAGTTTAGCCGCGAGTGGTTAACATAATTTTTTTTTAATACCTTTATCAAAAAATCCAAGAAAAATACTTTTAAAAAACTCGAACTAAGAGCACTTCTTGCAACACACCATCTTTACACTATAAGTCCATAGCGATGTGCCTTTTTACTCGGTGACGTTCATTGTTGCGACATTTTAATCTTTGACAGTTTAATATTTTGACGATGTTTTTAAATGATTTTTTCGTAAATATTTAGTGAAAACTGGCGGAAATAACTTACTTTTTAAGCAAGAATAATTAGATTTTTTCAATATTACTATTTTCCGCTATGTCTCTTTAATTTTGGGTAAAAAACGAACAGAAATCTTTTTTTGCGCCCGTGATCAAAAAAAAAAGTTTATCGCATCGGTAACCAAACAAACCATGCTTAAGTTATTTGCAGACAGTTACTAAAATCATGTTTTTGATGAAGGTATAAAAAAAAAATTTTTTACAGACTGGGTGTTGCAACCACAAACCACATAGTGTATTAATTAGGTTTAAATAACTCCTACAGCCAACAAACAAACGTGTTTAAGTCCTTCGTAAGCCGCATATAATGCCATGTTAAGCCCGTTTCTTACTGGGCATTTTTCCCGTGCACATTGCAGATGCATCTTTTGCTAGACGCTTGAAATCCAAAAGCGTTCACACTGTGCATCAAGAAATAAATTAACAAGAAAAGAAATAATTAAAATTTTGAAAATTAGAACCTAATTTTAGTTTAACAGCTGATAATTGATAGACTTGCCAAGATAATATTTATTGTTGTCGCAGCAAAATTCACTACAGAACTCCCCAAAATGCATTGACAAAAAAGTTCTATTCCATGCATCTCAAGTCCATGCATCTTTTTGCGGAATACATGGCGTGAACACCCAAAATGCATGCAACTTCTCAAGATGCATGAAGAAAATGCATAATTTTGTTTAGCGAGAAACGAGCTTTAGCGTCAGCCTCATTGCATATAACAAAAAGTTACAGTTAAACAAAATTCTAGTCCCTGCTTTATTTCCGAAATCTTGTGTTAGTAATTAAAGAAATCAACTTAAAGGGAAAATTTTTATTTGATTTTGAGGTTCAATATGGTACAAAATTTTAGCTGTGGGACCCCCATCTTAAAACCATGTGCGAACTTTTTATGATAACCTTTAAAATCAAATTTTAATCAGTTCTTTGGGGGTTTATTTAAAAACTTATACCACGTTGATGCACACCGTGACTTATATATAGATTTATAGTTTTGAAATTCTTAACCAAAACAATTACAAATTTAAAGAGATCATTTCTAATGGGATTTCTTCGTTTATTATTACTGACGATCGTAAATAGTAATGACTGGCAAGGTTTTTTTTTAAATTAGAATTAATAGATATACTGGATCATTGCAAAACTTCATGTTTTGTTCCAAAGATGAGTGATTGCCAAATTCAAATTAAGGTTTTTTTACCAAATTCAACGTCTACATAAATAAAAGGTCAAGTAACAAAACAATTAGGTAGGTATAATAGGTAAAATGTAAATATGTACAGATTTTACGTCAGCGGCGATTTTTTGTTTATAGAAATGTTGTTTTGTATCTGCTTGATCGGTTTGTTTCAAAAAATATCCTAAGCAAAAGTTAGATATTACTCGAGCCTTGAGAACTTTTTAAACCTTAAGTCCTGCCCTGTAGTATTGTAGAGTCGTCGACTTTGGACTTCTGGAACTTTTAAGATTGCATATTTTACGAAAGACTTTTCGCAAGTTAATTCAGACTAAGTTACGAGCACGTATTTGAAGATTCGCGGACTTTACCGCAAAAAATTACCGCGTGGACCAAAACCGCGCGGCCCAATACTGCGAAAAAGATTACCGCGTAAGACTTTTACCGCGCCATATGACATTACCGCGTAACCCAATACGGCGCACAAGAAAATCCGCGCGAGGCCAGTACCGCGACAGACAAAAACCGCGAAAGACAAATACCGCGCAAGACAAACATCGCGTAAAACAAATACCCGCGAAAAGGACAATACCGCGCAAAAGGACAATACCGCGCAAAAGACAATACCGCGCAATATTACATGTAGCATAACTGGTTTCTAATTATAATGGCGAAGCAGCTCAGTTTTTTTAGTTCTTGAAATCGTATTTAATAAGTTAAACTATTTTGAATCCATGATATTACATTAAGGTTAAACGTGAGATAATTTTATAAAAGCTGCATGCGATTTCCTATTAAAAAAAATCGCATGCAGCTTTTATACAATTTTCTCACGTTTAACCTTAACGTACTAAAATTTCTGCAGTAACGAATTATTTATAAACGATCTATGTCATTTTCAACTTGCGCGGTATTTGGTTTGCGCGGTTATTGTCTGGCGCGGTATTTGCCTTACGAGGTGTTTGTCTTGCGAGGTATTTGTCTTTTACGGTTTTTGACTTTCGCGGTAAATGTTATGCGCGGTAAATGTTTTTCGCGGTAATTGTCCCTTTATCGCGGTTTTGGTCCACGCGCGGTTTTTTTATTGCGCTGTAAAAATCTTGCACGGCAATTTTCCCGCGGTATTGGGCCGCGCGGGTTTAGTCCGCGTGGTAATTTTTTCGCGGTATCGTATTTGAATACGTGGACAATCAAAAGACACGAAAATCAAGTCAAAAAGCATTCGATAAAATAGCGTACGCAGAGTTGACAATAATCTAGGGACATTTTTTTTTAAATACACTAACCAATTTAGGCTCACAAATGGCAGCACTGGGAAAAAAGTTGTAAATTTACACAATCAATCATTGGTTACTTTATGGTAGATACTGCAATGTGTGTTAATTAATTGATGTGTGTGATTTTACTAAGCGATTGTGATTTTACCTAATGGCATCGTAATCACGTAACGAAATTCCACACACGACATTGTGTACATACTTATTGTGTAGTTTTACAGTGTAAGATGTATTAGTACTTTGTAAAATGTATTTTTACATAAAAAAAACCATGCATTTTGTTTAAATTTTACAAAGTACAATACAAACACTTAATAGAAACTCTACACCTTACATTCTTGATATGATTTTTGTCAATGTTGACCTAGGCAAATGTCAAAAAACAGAACAGGTGATCTTCAACAAGCTTCCACTTCACTCGACTTCTTCGCCCTGCCCCAATTCTTCCCCAATCTCTCCCGCTCATCTCCTCCTCAAACCCTTCCATCCAGTCAATCACCCGCTTTGCCTGCGGTTTTTCCCCTTTTTTTTGTTTTAAATGATCATTAATTTTGTTCCTGTAAGCCGATTTTCATAAAGCCTATGTACTCCTCAGAAATTTAAGGACAACAGCAGTGAAAGTCCCATCAAAATCGATCCTGTATAGATAGGCTTGTGTAGTCTTAATTAGAGGCCATTTATACATTTGACAGTTATTGTTTTACCAGAGGTGGGCAACTCATATTGCCCTCTCTTTCTATTTTTTTTTTCATATTTTCATGTAAAAGGGATTTTATGAAATGGACTGATGTTTTGTTGTCAAAATCTCTGAAGATTAAAATATGGAAACATAATGTGTTTTTTATTAACGAAGTACATGCTAAATGCGTATGTTTGTACCTACTACTTGTAGCTCACTTACCTCGCAAACTCGGCTATTTTTATTAATTTTCCAGCTTGGTAAATGCATGTTTTCTTTTCACTTTCCCTGAGTTTCTTTCTCCGTTGGACAAAGGAATAATACAAATTCCTCGAGGCACGTATTTTTACAGTTTTTGATACAGAAAAATTCTATTTTTAAACCTCACGTTTATTTATCAAAAATCTGACAGTGACAAAGTTATTTATTATCAGGGGTTATCAACCATCATTGCCAACACACAATTTCAAACATTTCCCTAGCAAACTATCAAATCCAGTTGCTCACCTCTGGTAAAACAATAACTGTCAAAAATCGTATACAGGGCCTCTAGTCTTAATCTTTGTTGCTATTCACCTGGACGCTTATTCTTGAACCTACGGGAGGGGAACGCTCCTGAAAGTACTCCTGAGAATTATTCGTCAACTTCTTATCTTTTTAAACTTTTTCAATTTCTCTGAAACTTTTACTCACGTTTTTCCCCCCGGATATCTATACTCTCAAAAAAACAAATATCTAATCTCTGAGAACCATAAAATTGCAGTTGCTTTTTTTCCATTGAAAGAATTAAATCAGTCACGAGGTTCGCGATTCTTTAGAAACGACAGAAAATCTCACCCGTCACAATTCTGGAAAGTGGCAATTTTTTTACTCAGAAAAGTCACACAAATTTTTCAGAAACGACAGAAAATCTCACCCCTCATATTTCTAGAAAGGATCGATTTTTACTTATTGCCTCATTTAAAATGAAAATACAGCGTCTTTAATATTTATCCTAATGTTGTAAGAAAAACTGCGTTATTTTCTTAATAACATTTTGTAAATTTAATATTTCCACTAAACAAAATATAATGGTCGCGATTCTTCAAAAACCGTCTGAAAATCTCGCCCTTACAAAAAATCTGCCGGTTTTTAAACACAAGTTTACACTTAATGCTTTTTTGTCAGGACTGTTTGCTAATATTCCTTAAATATTTTTATGTGTAAACAAACCTTTAAAACTTTTAACATACAAAACCATAGATAGCCATGGACTATTTCGCTGTCACCGTCCAGAAAAGTCACACAAATTCTGTCTTTCTTTTTACATGGTGAGAATTTTTGACGTTTATTGATACGCGTAGTAACAATTTAGCTCCGCCATAAACTAGTCCTGCAGAATATCTTTAAAATATTAAATTTACAAAATGTTAATAAAAAAATTACCCAGTTTTTCTTACAACGTTAGGATAAATATGAAGGTTGCTATGTTTTTATTTTAAATGAGGCCATAAGTAAAAATCGCCACTTTCCAGAATTCTGACGGGTGAGATTTTCTGTCGTTTCTGAAGAATCGCGACCATTAATATGTCAATTTAAATTTTTCTAGGCAGTTTTTGTGAAAACACATTTTTTTTTAACAGAATGAGAAATAAATTCCCTATGTCCATAGTGGAGTTCAAATAAATAAAAAAGAGTTTTACCAACAGAAAACTATTGGATTTTTGGCCTCCTCCGCCATTTCAACCACTGACTGATTTCAGACAGAGTCCATCCACCAGTGCGACATAAGTTTTTATAGTCGAATAATATCAACGATCAAATCAAATCAAGTCATGGACAAATTCTCGGCAAAACATTAGATAACAGAATGAGAAATAAATTCCCAATGTCCATAGTGGAGTTAAAATAAATAAAAAAGAGACTTTAACCAACCGAAAACTATTGAATTTTTTGTCCTATCCACCAGTTCTACCACTGACTTTTTTCAGACACAGTCCATCCACCAGTCGGACTTTTTACTATGACGAATCGATAGCAATGTTTGCTGAGCATTTGTCCATGATTTGATGGTTCATATTATTCGACTACTAAAACTTATGTCGCTCTGAAGATCTTTAACAAGGGTGAAACACGTGTCTGCGTCTAGTCTCCAAGTCGCACCCGGTATGTATGTTTGTGGTACTCCGGTGTATTTTGTAAAGTTCGTTTTTTTTGCGATCGATTCGTTATAGTAAAAAGTCCGACTGGTGCATGGACTGTGTCTGAAACCAGTCAGTGGTAGAACTGGTGGAGGCGGACAAAAATCAACTATTGGATTTTTGTTGGTAAAACTCTCTTTTTACCTTTTTTTATTTAAAACTTTTAAAATATAAAATCATGGATAGCCATGGAATATGTCGCTGTTACTGATCAGAAAAGTCACACAAATTCTGTCTTTCCTTTTCGACACTGTTTGACATTTATTGACAGTAGCGGTCCCAGGGGGGGGCGAGAAAAAAGTAGACAACTAACATGCTGGTGGTAACCCTGATGTATTTGGAGAAAAAACGAGAAATTGTAGAACGTTCCTTTAAAGACATTCTAGAATCCCTCCACAGTATTTTGTGACATAGTTTCTATTTATAAACAAGTTTTAGACAAAATCATTTGGGACAGAAAATCAAGGTTCAATAACAAGATTCAAGTATTTTTGACCTGAACATATTCATACCAAGTTTTATACAACGTGAAGCCAAAATCAAGGCAAGATTAACTAATGTCGTTTCCAAATACTATAAACTGTTTGATTAATCCAAAACACAAATTCTTGAACTTTTATTGGGAGAAGTTAGTATTTGGAAACAATATTGATCAGAAGTAGACAAAATCTTAAATCAAAACGTATATGATAACGTTTTCGAGGCATTGAATAAGTGTGGCGATATTCTTCCGCTGATAAAAACATTCTTGGATGTTTGCCAGTAAGTAATGCTTCGTCAAAAAGAAGCTTCTCCTGCCTCAGAAAATTGAAAACATGAGTACTTAAAAACACTATGACGGGTTGTGAGGCGCAGAGCGAGTCATTGACCGGTTTACACAAAAAAACCGGAAACGAACTTCAAAAAATAAGTATTTAGCTATTAGGTTTTGTTTGCGGTTTGTTTGTTATCTATGTTTTTTACAACTGAAAAAATTATACGTAGTTACTCAACCGCGGATTTTAGGGGGATAGGGGAGCAATTACCCCCTCCCTGAAGAATCCCAAACAGCACAGTATGTACACTTTAGATTTTGCAGCTATCCTATAGCTGTCACAACGTTGCGGCAACTACGTTTTTGCTGTAAAGTAGCTAGCTTTATTCAAGCTGCCTTTTTAGCTGTCAAATTGTTATGGTAACTTACTTTAGTAACCAAGTTGTTACTAATGCAAAGTTGTCTATTAAACTAGCTATTAAAGCTATGTTTTGTGTCACGATAAAATTAGATCCTCAGCTCCACCAAATGGTCATAATTTTTACTTTTTTTGAACATTTATAGCCAAAATCAAATGCTGCGAACATCTGCGAATGCCGCGCCTTCTACCGGTGTATAGAAAACCGGTGTATAGTCCACATTCCACCTACGTGCAACTGATATCTACTTCTATATTTGCAGAAAAAAGTGAGAGGGATTAGAAAATATTGCCCTCATGCTCAGTATGACACAGAAGGACATAATGAGTAGCGGAAAAAAGGTAGAATGTGAACTACGCGTTACTTCTTCTTCTTTTTTTATTCCACTGGGCCCAAAAGGTATGTTGCTAGTAACTGGCTTTAAATTCTCTTCTATCCATAAAAAAAGCAAAATCTTATCGACGTCATGATTTATTTTATGAAAACAGAAAATTGTGAATGTAAAATTAAAATTATTTATTGAAAAATAGTGCAATAAAAATTATGCATAATCCATATCTTCCATTTTTAACACTTTTGAACGAAATTCCTTGAGAAAAGGTAAACATAACCTATAAAAAATTAATAAACAAAAACAGTAATATACTGATTTTTTGAGGCGCGTGTGTTTTAGTGAGTTATTATGATGGGTTTTATCAATAAAATGCTCGGGGCACCCAAATTTACTCGTGTAATGGCCTTTTTTACGGATTATTATGATGTAAAATAAGTAAGTTAATATATTATTATGACTTAAAACTTCGTGATGCATATTTCCTTTTTCTCATTTTTATTTAGTTCTAAAAATATGTTCCCTAATACAATGGCAGTTGTATTTTAAGCTTAAAATACACAGCCAAATTGCTGCCCCCAACATTGTGACAACCAAAAAATGAGGGGTAAAAACAGCTGTTACAACCTTTCTATAATACTGTAGAAGTGTTGCCACAGACAACAGCTAAAGCCATATTGCTACAGATTTGGCTGTGGCAACACCTCTACTGATGAATTTTCTGATTTTATGAAAAGTTATCTATGGTTTTCCTTACACACAAAGTTTTAAAGGTGTGTTTACCCAGAAATTAAGCTTAATAACATCCATTTTCAAAATAAAAAAAGGGTTTTTACAAAAACTGTCTACAAAAATTAAAATTGACATTTTTCTGTTAGTGTTAAAAAAATAAATTTGAAGAGTTTTTAGCAAATTTCTCGTGACAAAAAAGCAGATAGCTTAAACTTGTATTTAAAAATCGTCAGATTTTCTGTAAAGGCACGCTGTCTAGTTATTAAATCGTTGTATGATCAACGTTAATATGTAAAATAGTATTATTACTTAACTACCAGATACGCCACTGTAAAAAAATCGATTTTCACTCAAGTTACTATGTGATAGTGCCCACGTGCGAGACCTTCCTTTGCAGAAATGATAGTTAATTAAAGTGATTAAGAAATTAAACGACTGGAATTTGGACACCAAAACAAAATCTTTTTTTACGTAATTTTACTATTATTAAATTAGATGTTTGTAGGTGAAGTGAGAAAAAAATTGGTAATGTAACATTTAATTTATTTAATTATTTATTTTAGCCTAGAGATATTACAACCTAAACAGACGCATAACGATATTTACGATCAAGGTGCGCATAAAATTGTAAACTAACACAGTATTTTTTACCAAAAGTGGCTAGAATTGTGCTATTTTAAGCAATCGTTTACATAAAACGAGCCTCTAGCGTCTTCTATATTATAAAAGGCCACAATGAACAAAAACACAAACCCCGAAAAGCTCAAAAAGTTCATCAATCCTGAATACCTACTTAACATTTTATAAAATTTATTATTCTTTGCATACACCTATCACAATAAAATTGTTGTTTTTTATTTAAAATCAGAAAAAATGCAGACAGTAAATATTTAATTATGCGCCGCAGGAATACTTGTCCGAAGATCCGTTAGAGCAAATTCTTACGGCCCTCTTGTATGTGATGAATTTATTAAAACATTGATTAAATAATGTTTAAAACAAGGGATTCTTTAGAACTCGACAGACATACACTGCTTAACATAAACTACATTTCCTCACAGAAATTTAAGTAGCCAATTTTTGTAGGAAATTAAATCTGGTCCCTGGACTTCTTCTGTGCAAAATACGGTTTTTAGAAGCAGCTTTATTTTGAACTTCATTTGCAATACTTTCTAAATGTAAAATTCTTTGAAAATATCCGCTACTAACTTTGTTATTTATTGCATTTAAAGTATTTTGAAAATTAAGAATTTTAATGAAAAACTAATTATTACTTTTAATTTTCCTCGATTTAAAAAAATTTAATGTTTGGTTTGGGAAAAAATGTTTTGAATATAAAAGATGAGTTACTACTAGCTGTTTTCAGTTTTTTATCATTGCGGAATTTTCATGAAATTACTAAAATCTGATGTAGGTGTCTATGTTCGTAAAGCTTATTGTCATGTCATGGTCCTATTTTAAATTGGACATCTTGGAGATATCTTCACGGGAGTCTAGGATAGCTCGGCGCCGCAGAACAAATTATCATTTTACGATCCTATAAATCTTGACTTTCATTCCACCGAAAACTATTAGTTTATTAACCTTTACCCACTATATTAGAAAATTTGTACACAATACTGCCTAAGGTAAATCCCGAGAAAACAGAGCTAATACCCTTCACTAAAAAAAAAAGGAAGCTGAAAGGATTGTCAACCCCCACCTTCTTTGGAAAACAGATACAATATGCCCTGGAAGTAAAATATCTCGGAGTTATCCTGGATGCCAAACTAACCTGGAACGCGTATATTGCCTACGCCATTAACAAGAGCAAAATGGCGCTAATGGCCACCAGAAGAGCTGTAGGGAAAACTTGGGGACTTGCACCACACATAACACATTGGTTATACACGATGGTGGTAGAACCCAAAATAACCTACGGCGCCACAGTATGTTGGCCGAAGGCCGAACAAAGCACTGCAAAACTGGAGCTCTCCAAACTCCAGCGACTTACATGTATTTGCATAATGGGAGCAATGAACACCACACCAACCGCTGCTATGGAGGCCATTCTAAACCTCCCACCACATGACATTGTCATCAAAACGGAGGCGAGAATAGAAGCATATAGATTAAAATGTAATGACAACTGGTATGATAACCATTTGGGACATACAAAGATTGCGAACATTGTCACTAACTCGCTGCTAGAGATGAGGAGTGACATCATAACTCCGAAAATCAACACAAACAAGCCGTTTAAGAACCAGCTATCCTGGGAAAACAAGACGGAGAAATCCCTAGTCCAGTCAGGAAAATTGGTATGTTATACCGACGGATCCAAGATGGATAGTGGATCAGGAGCGGGAGTATATGGCCTAGCCCCAAGATCAAATTGGTTTGCATCTCTGGGGAAACATACCACAGTATTGAAGATATCTCAACAAAGATATAACAATCTTCTCAGACAGCCAAGCAGCTATTAAAGCTCTGGCATGCCAACAAATTCACTCAAAATTAGTGTGGAACTGCCTTCAAACCCTCCTAACCCTAGCGAAACACAATAGAGTAACCCTTGCGTGGGTGCCGGGGCACACAGGGGTAGCAGGCAATGAACACGCGGATTCTTTAGCAGCAAGAAGAGGATCAGAAAGACCATTTATAGGACCTGAAGCTGTATTTGGAATTCCAAAAACTTCGATAAGTGGCTATATCAAGCGATGGGTGCACGAAGAACATCGAAACCACTGGCATTCAATATCGGGGCAAAACCACAGCAAGAGAATGATGGCATTCCCTTTAACACCACTCACCTGTGAAACCTTAAACTGAATAGGAAAGAAATCGGACAAGTGACGGGGCTATTAACCGTTCACTGCGCACTGAAAGAACACCTGCATAGGATGGGAATCTATAGAGACGAACCCACCTGCAGACTAACTAACCTTCTGCAGAACACAAAACCTCCTGGAGGACGATTCCTCCAGAGAAGCTAACTGCCAGAGAAACCTAATAAAAGGACTGCTGCTCCTCGCGAGGTCGTCAAACCTCTTAGATTAGGAAGGCACACAGCAAGAGATACAATAAGCTAAGAAGCTGCAGTGTCAGGAATTTCAAGACCTAAACTTGCTGTTGAGACAAATCAAATCACATCAAATTAAACTAGGTCCGCCTCCACGTGATAACCTGTCTCATCCGGCCTGGTAACCGGCTTGAATGGAGGAGTAGGACCTAAGATACTTACATTTATTTTCCCTGTTTCTAGAGGTATTTAGACCTTTGTCGGGCCTAGGGATCTTTAACGTGCTCCACTATCAATACATGGATCACACGGTACCCTTCTCTTATCGTCCTCTACGAGGGACGGTATGGAATCCTACTATCCTACTTCGCTCCATACGGCGTCTTTCTTTAATCTCTCACAAAATGATGTAAGTAGACTACAGACCGTCCCGGGGATCAAACCCAGGACTTCTGGTTGATAGACCAGGTTAAATTCATCGGCCGTCAAACTGATTTATGCCCTTCACTAGCCAAGCCACGGTCTATACAGGAAGTCAGGGCCAAGATGTAGGACACGTAATGTTTGGGACTCCTCTGGAATGTGCCACACAGATTCTGTGTTGGACGTTAGAATAATATAGTTGATTGTATTGTGGATTACATAGTATAGTCTGTTTTTTTTTTGTAAGTCCCACACAGTTTTTAATAACAGCAAACTCCAAAACGTAGAGATAGAGAATACCCTGACAGCTACTATAAAAGAAACGTTCTATCAGTGATTTTTCTTTTTTGGAAAATCGTACCAATTAGCATCGGTTTTGAGGTCAAATGTCATTTAAAAAGGGCCACTCACAGCTTATCAAAAGGGTCACTCACAACTTATCAAACATTTAGGTAATTGACACATACAAACCAGTTGGTAAAGTCAACCCATCGTCATAAGAAAACAGTACAAAAATTTTGAAAAAAAATTAATTGAAAAGCTGCAAATAAGCAGTATGCAGTAAAAAAAAAGAATCGGAAAAAATTTGTGTAAGAAACATTTTCAGAAATTTTAAGTATCTAAAAATGTAGTAAAGGAAATTTTTGTTTTTTTGCGTGTAAGAACCTCATTGACACGTAAATAGTAATAGTAAAAAATACAATATTAATAGTGTAATGGTCAATTGTAAAAAAATTAACACTTTTCGATTTTAATGGTTTCACTTTACAATTAAGCGCTAACAATAAATTTAACTAAATCAGACTTTAATTCAACTAAGTCTAATTTTGTCCATTAGTGTATTTAGTTTTACCATGCTTCGGTTAAATCTATATACGTAGCTGCATTTTATTTTTTTCGAACACTTCATTTAATTTTACTGGTTCTTTTTGCGATATATCCAGAGAAATATAAGGAGCCTAGGTCTTGAAATAACAACACCTTAGAAGCAGACCTTAAATTAACCTTGAAATTAAATTTTGATTGAAGAAAGGATAGTCTAATTACTACATTTTTTATTTGCGACCGATTACTATGAAATTTAAGGGCCCTCAGGAATGTCACAAAGATCTGTCCAGTGCTTCGAATGAACAAGGACAGAATACCGATGCAAACCAGTTCGAACATTCCAATTAGTCTAACAGTCTAACAATCGTCCTTGCATATTGTGCTGTGTCCGGCTCAGCAGGGGTCTGATTTTCGAATCCATACGAAAATATCCGCATACGTATACTGAATAATCAACAATTTTTATGTCAGTCTCTTTCTATACCGTGTGAAATGAGAGGTGAAAGATAAGCCGGTATGTGTGGACCGCGTTCGAATTCGACTGGTTTAACGCAATATTGCACGAGTGGGTGGAGGCATTCGTGTTGTTTCGCATGAAAAACCGGTTATTCTTGCACGTACTACCCATGAATCAGCATATCGGCATATCTTTTGCCTCCTTTTCTATACGGTATAGGAAGAGACGGAAGTAGTCGCATGCGAATAATTTCGTATGGTTTCGAAAATACGACCCCTGGCCAGGTCAAGAGAGTCGCACCTTTGGAACTATCTGCTGACCCCAATTTGTTCTTTTGCTAAACCATGGAGCTAAACCATGGATAAACCTGTATGGGGCTAAACCATTGATAGTGTGCGTGCAACGGGCCCAGCAAGATGGTTTGAGAACATGGTAATTGTTGCACCCGCATTTCTACATTCATTCAAGGGTTCCACCAATTCCTTCTCCACATAGGCCAATCAACTTCTACCGTTTTAGTGTCCTTTTCTCGACCTTCGCCGCCATATTTACAGAAAACTAATGGATTTTCTGTCACTTTTGTATGAAGAGGGTACTGGTTCCGCACAAACCAATTTTTAGAGTCAGTCACCTCGAGCAGAGGGAAGGGAGTATGTAGATTCGTATCAAAATGTAATTTTTATTTTTTGATAAAAAAAAATGCGAAAAAAATATTTCCGCTTATTCTACGAATGCTTTTATTTTGTGACGTGATTTTACGGGCGGGTGTGAGTCATCCGAAACGTGACAGTGGCAGTGGAAGGTTGGGTGACATAATTTATGGATGGGCCCTTAAGGACCGTGTTAAATAAGTCCTTATTGATTCAGTATGAAATAAAATGTAAAAATGCAGATTCGTACATTTGTGAACACGGTTCAATCGGCGATACTATTTTACTTTTATAAGAAATATGTTGCTTCTGTATAAAGCTAAAATGGATCTTGTTTCAGCAAGGTTAAGACAACTTGTTGGGAAATATGGGTAAAAGATTGAAATTTTATATCAACAGTTTAATTTGCGAAACTGACCAGATAACATGATACCATTAAGGACGTTTTACACATTCCTGTGTATTTCGGTGTTACATTTTTGTGTGTGCGACGCTCAGTTTCGGGAATTTGTGAAAAATTTTAAACGGTTATTTGAATCTAATGATGACGGTGGTGCGCATGAATCTGACAGATTTATGGAGGAATATGATTTTATTGTCATTGGAGCAGGTTTGCCAACTTTATATTTAAAATCAGTCCCCAAATATTTTTAACAAAAATTAATCACATTTCAATTCCCCTTTTTCAACAGTGAAAACTTTAACAATTACAGAAAATAATACCACAGAGAAACTAGGCAGAAAAAAAGGTTTAATTGACACAAATAAATATTTGTTGCCCATGGTCCAAAAATATATTTATTTGAATCAAATAACTATTTATTTCTGTCAAGCAAGATTTATTTGACTTAAAGATATTTATTTTAACCTAAATAAATATTTGTTTGGTTTAAATAAATACTTGTACCATGGGAAACAAATATTTATCTGGCTCAATTAAATATATTTTCTGTGTAGTTTCTCTGTAGGGTTGCCAGTCCTCCCGATTTAGGCGGGAGTCTCCCGCTTTTTTGAATTTCCTCCCGCCTCCCGCTTAATGCAAAAAATTTCCTGATTTTTAAATTATGCGAAATGGTTTTCCATTTTTAAACATTCCCCAGTATTCTTGAATACTAGGTAATTTATTATTGATTTTTTTGTTGGTTTGTTGTTTTTGTAATTAAGTAAGACATAAATTTTGAAAACTCCCGCTTTTTGAAAATAAAAATATGGCAACCCTATTTCTCTGTGATGATACTTTACCGCACGCGACTTAAATTGATAGACCGACATACCGGCCAAGCCGGCAAGGGCGAAACATAACTTTCCGCGCGAGTTAGGCACAAAATTTAACTTGTAAACTGAAAGATTCTTAAATCAGACATATCCTCGATAAATAAAATTGATAAAAGTGACACTTCATGTTTGTCATTTTTTTGTCTTCTAGTTTTCGCAACTGGGAGAAAAATTATTAATTTTTGAATTGTAGAATAAAATGTTTAAACCAATCTAATCCAACAAAATCAACGATCTTTTGAAGATAATTTTTTCTCAAAATTATATCTTTGACAATAGTTTTAATTATTAATTGTCCATACCAAAGAAATCAAAATAAACTAGAAGGCGCATTCCATATATCGAAGGCAAATTTTCCAAATCAGTAACGAAATCTAATGAAATTGCTGAGGAACAGTTAGGGCAACATTGTAGTGTCGCGTTCTGATGTGTTGTTTACACAGAAAAAAGTGTTTGTTTGAATGAAATAAACCAATTTACTTGAAAAAAATATTTGGTTTAAATAAATCTTATATGGATTAAATAAATTTAGTTATTTGATACAAAAGTATATTTGGCCACGACAAAAAACAATGTTTATGTAAGTTAAATAAATTATGTTTTTAGATTTAATAAATACGTTTATTTAAAATATATGGTTTAAATAAATACAGTTTGGATAAAATAAATGTATTTATTAAAGTAATACAAAAGCCTTTTGCTACGACAAGAACCATGTTTATGTAAACTAAATAAATTATATTTTTAAATTTAATAAATAAGTTTATTTGAAAAAAATTGCAGTTCGTATAAAATAAATTAATTTATTTAATACCACAGTACATTTTGATAACACAAAAAATAATTTTCATGTAAATTAAATAAATTATAAGGTTATTTTTTTGGTATCTTATACTAAAATTAACAAAAAAAATTGTTTACCGTATGCATAAATAACTATTTTTTTTAAAACTAAACAAATTTCATATTTTTTTTTTAAATGCGTAGATTGACAGAAATTCTTGTAAAACTTATTTGAAACAACTAATTCAAGTTTCTTAAAAAATACATCTGTAAACAAGAGTCTTCTGGCGTAAGATATTTTCGGAGAGAGATGTAGTCCCAAACGTAATAAAGATTGACACATCGGAAAGCAGGGAGGTTAACTACAAATTTATAAAATGGCTTTGTCGGTTGTCAAAATCATATCTCGGTCTACCTCGGTGGCCTGTTTGTATGCTTGGGCGGCCCTCGACAGCATTCGGGCTAGTCGCTCCACAGAAGTGTGTATGTTCGGGAATCGGCCGGCGGCGATTTCATTTTCGTCGGTTGCTGAACTGGTTACTGCGTGAGTTGCGTGGAGGGTGGAGTTTTTAGTAAATTTGAGCTAAAATGGAAAAAGAGTTAAGGTAAGCACTATGATATTACATAGGTAGGTATAACTTGTCGTTTGCGTTCAGTCTCTCGATCTTTTTCAAGTAAAAAGTAGATTTTTTGTTTTTATCTGGTGAATGCTTGATATTGACTATAATAAAATGTCCCTAAGAAATAAAACAGACAGACAGGTTGTAAAAAAAACCTATAGTGAACTCAACCTTGCTGGAAATCTCTATTCTCTCGGGTTTGATAAGATAGAAAGAGAAGAGTCCTGGAGAAATCTTTTTGTTTTCCATCTCAGGAAAGACAAAGGGATCCGATTAGAACCTGACTGCCTGATTCGCAGAAATCCGATTAATAACATTCTTTTCAGGTTTACTGGTCAGAAGTCACTACAAAAACTAAAAGAAGAGTACTTTTCGTTAAAAAAAAAATATTATTTACAAAATTATCAGTTCCCAAGATATAAGCGTTTCTTTTTTTTCAAAATGGTTAACTTTGAAACTGCATAACTCGAAAACTAATAATCCTAGTACTGAGCTCGACTACAGCCAGGTGATTTAAAAATGAGCTGGGAGTTTTTTGACCATCAAAATTCATAACTTTTAAGGCAGCGTTACTACGAAAATTTAATCCAATATTTTTCAAGTTTAAAAGTCATAAAGCTTTTAATTATTTATTAAACGAAGCAAGTAGAGTTAAAAAAGTTAGAGAAGAACGGTGATGAAACAAATATTATTTTTGTGGATTAAAATATCAATAACAACTCTATCTAATATGCTCAATGGTCCCTCCTAAGGGAAGAGTCAGGAAGAGCAACTTATTGCAAGCTCTCAACGGTTGAGTCGACGGACACTAACACAATAGGGACTTATCGGTACATAAAGTCAGCATAGCCTGTCTTTAAGAAAGACGGCACTATTTTTGACAATTCCGCACGAAGTTTAAAGGAATTCTAACATTGTTGTTGTCTAAATATGTCATCTTTGCTATCAAAATAATGTCGAGGTTCATAATGTTTGTGCCTGCCTTTAATAAAGGACGACATTAACTTTAATTTTTCAACTTTAAGAATGGCACAATATGAGCATGTTTAGATGGCATGTTTACATGAAAAAATGTTAGAAACCTTTCAACCTTCGTGCGGAACTGTTAGAAATAGTGCCGAGTCAGGCTATGCTGACTTTATGTACCGATTTTTACATGAATGGTTTGTGGTGAATAACTTAGTCTGCAAATGTATTTAAACAATTTTTTATACAAAAGAAATATTTTACATGGAAAACTAAATTTAACCATTTTATTAAGTAAATTATTAATTATTCTTAACAAAGTACTATAATAATTTTATATAAATATATTTTTTTAATTCAATTTGTCTGTTTTTTAATGCAATCAAGGTGAATTGCAAAAACAAGCAAACATGCATTTAAACGAAATAAATATTTTTTTTATTATGAAGTAAGTTTAGTTCACTTATTACATAAATCTTTTTATAAATTTAACAGAATATATTATAACTTTAAAGAAACATTTATTTATATCAAGCAAAATACTTACAAAAGTCTATTACCAAATAAATATGTTGGCATAACAAATTTTTTTTTTAAACATTAAATAAATTAATTAATAAAAAGAGGCAGCAAGTTTTTTTAAAAAAAAAAACAAAGAAATAGAAGTTTCAAGGAATGATTTATTTTAACTAACTACCATATTTGTTTGTATGAACTGAACATGCATTTACAATAGAAACAAATTAATATTATTTGTTTTAAATGTTTGAAATTATTTGATTTAAATAAATTTTTGTTTCTTAATCAAAACAAATAAAATAAAAAATATAAATCTTATTTAAAAAGACAAAATTAGTTATTTCAAAAAAAATAAATATTTTTATTTGGACTAAACAAGTAAGTGCATTCGACTTATTTAAATAAATAATTTAATTTAGCCAAATTATTTTTTTTTGGTCCAAGCAAATACTTTTTTCTGTGTACCCGTTTTGGCAATTCTTTCACCTAACGCACACTTCTTATGCATTTTGATAAGTCCTAAAATAAAAATATAACAATAACAATTACAAAAAACTAACAAAAGCCCAACGGATCGGTCGGACCCAACATGGCAAAACGTGCCTGGACAAATCAATAACATTATTTCCCTGGTTGTCAGATTGTAGAGAGTAAATTTCCTAATCCAGATTTCAATAATTGTTTCTAGAAGATAAAACAAAACATTATGTTAAGAGAAGGGAACCCCACTATATAGCACAACCACAATATGGCAACGTTTGTTTAAAAAATTAACATTTAGGTAATTTTATCCATCACTGACGAAGTCGCACTGACAATGTCTGCCGCATTGGTGACACCTTCAGAAATAAGGATACTTTATTCACAAAGTTTTCAGTCAAACTGATAATCTAGGTTTTATTTGTTTTTGTGTATGGTTGAGATAAAAGTGTAGACAAACCAAGTGAATTTGAAATAAGAAATTCGCTTAAAAATTTAAGTTTTACATTTAGAAAATAAAATCAAAATTCAGTGTTTCAGATACCTTAAACAGAGGTTGCCATATGGTGCACAATAGCAATTTTCGTTTTTTGGAAATGATAGCCAAATGAAGAATACTAGAGAAATGAGATTTCGCATACAAGCCTAAAATTTCACTTCCAAATGCGGTACAGAGAGCTTTTTTAGAAAAAAAAACTTTATTTAAAAAGAAATTATCTGGTTTATTTTAATTTCTTTGGACCATACAAACGCCGAATCCCACATCTTTCCGGGTTAGCAAAGATTATCAATTTTTTTTTTAGTGGTAGTGGGTTGGGTTTAAAAAAATAACATTTAGAAGTCAGAAATTAAGTTAACGAGGCAAACCAACAAATGTACTTATATTTTTTTAAATAAAATCTATTTGCTTGTGGCGGATTCATAATGTCTAAACTACTTTTTTTTGGGTTTTTCGCCACTAAGTTAAGGAAATTTTTTCAAAAATATGTTAAAACCCACTGCGTAAATTTCTAAAGAAAAAAATTACAAAAAAATTGATAAAATCTAAATTTTAACTTAAATCATTCCTCATAGGTTAAAAAAGCAGTATTAAAAAGTCTATACGATAGAGCTAAAATAATTTGTTCGGACAATGACACATTTTTACAACAAAAACAAATAATAAAAGAGGCCAACAAATCTAATTTCCAAGACAGCGCGAACGTAGATATAATAATGTACAATCAAAAAATTCAATCATTCCTTTTATACCAGGTATTTCGGAAAAAATCGCTAATAATTATAATATTAGAACAATTTTTTAAAAATCAAATACTTTTAGATCAATTCTAACCAAAACAAAACCATTAAATGCTGAGGAAGTCTCAAAAAATATCGTTTATAAAATTCCTTGCGAGTGTGTACATTTTATATTGGAGAAACTTCAAGGCTCCTTGAAGTTAGAATAAATGACCATAAGTGGTACCTTAGAAGGGGAGACTGGGACAACACCTGCTTTGAGAACGGTGTTGACTGGGAGAGGTCTAAAATTTGCCAATATTCTTTTGAAAATGATCATAGATTAATATGAGGAGAAACCAGTATATTACAAAAAGAACCAGACAAAATTAAACGAATAATCAAAGAAGCAGCTTGCATCTATCTTACAGTTTGGCTTCCAATTTTAAAACAATATTTTCAAAAAGGTTTTTTTTTAATAAATTAAAAAATAGCATTGATTTTCTTTGGGTTTCTAATGTATTTTTTCTTAAAGTCAGTGAAAAGATAATCTTTATACTTGATATTTTAAAATAAAAAAAAAAACAAAATATTAAACTTTATTTTTGATTTCACTTTGAATTTTGTATTTTTATAATGTAATCTAAAATCGAAAACACTCAAACAAATATAATTTTGATTTTATATTTTACCCAATACCTTGTTGGCTACTATCAACGCGCCAAACTGTCAAGTTAATATTTGAAATATACATCAGTCAAAGTCAATCAGTTGTATGACAGCAGACAGATATTTTAAAAAAAAGAATCGAAAAAATTTTTGAAAAGAATAAACTCCTTTGATAACGGCAGTAGAATTTCTGCCGAAATGTCAGATCGATGCCTCCGATATTTAATAGGCCTTCCATCTACTCGCGTTTTAGTGAGTTTTGAACGTATGTGGCGGCCATTTTGACAGTTAACTAATATAATAACTGTCAACAGTGTCAAAAATTGCGGCGGCATACGTGTAAAAGGGTACTAAAGCGGAAGTTGTTGGCTGGCCTCCATGTCGAAGGTATCGGTCAGATAAGTACTTAGATTCTAGTTAGGATTTGCGTGTGTGTAGGCAAATTTTTTATCTTATTTAAAAACCACTGACAAACGAACTAATTTTTTTCTTTAGGAATTTGCGCAGTGGGTTTTAACATATTTTTGAAAAAATTTCGTTAACTTAGGTCGCGATTCATCAGAAACGACAGAAAATCTCAACTGTCAGAATTCTGGGAAGTAGCGATTTTTACTTATTGCCTCATTTAAAATAAAAACACAGCGTCCTTCATATTTATTCTAACGTTGTAAGAGAAACTGCGTCATTTTTTTAATAACATTTTGTAAATTTAATATTTTAAAGATATTCTGCAGGACTAGTTTATGGCGGAGCTAAATTGTTACTACGCGTACCAATAAACGTCAAAAAGTGTCGAAAATTCTCACCATGTAAAAGGAAAGACAGAATTTGTGTGACTTTTCTGAACAGTGACAGCGAAATATTCCATGGCTATCTATGGTTTTGTATGTTAAAAGTTTCAAAGGTTTGTTTACACATAAAAATAAGCTTAATAACATCCATTTTTAAATAAAAAAAAACAGGGTTTTTAGAAAAACAGTCTACAAAAATTAAAACTGACATATTGTTTATTTACTAGAAGAGTATTAACATACTAAATTTTAAGGAATATTAGCAAATAGTCCTGACAAGAAAGCATTAGGTGTAAACTTGTATTTAAAAATCGAATCGCGACCGTCGTGGCGAAAAACCCAAAAAAAGTAGTTTCTATTTTTTTGTTACACCTTATATTTTAGCCACAGAAAAACTTCCGATTTATCAGTGCATTTTGCAACGCACCATTAGATATTAAGCTCGAGCCTTCGCCATTTAGCTCTCGGGATTTGTTCAGTAGGGATTTTTTTTGTTGGCTAAATTACGGATAGAGGTACAATTACGTTTCGTTCAATGTATTTTCGGTTTTTTTATTTTCGTACATTTTTAGTTTTGAGTGTTTATTTTTGGGCATATTATAAGGTGGATCATAAAAACCGGACTGTCTTGTTTTAACTGCCAATTTTAACCCAAAAAAAAAGTTTTGGAAGGGTAATGAAATAGACTTTTTGCAAGTATGTCAAAAATAAAAATTGAGACACTTTGTATATGTAACTACCAAAAACTCCTGTCTATTTTCTTTAAAAAAATATGGGTTTTTCCTATACCAACTTGTTGAATAAAATAAAAACTGCTATTAATTTAAGTTAACCAGATTTTGTTATTTTTTCGCCAATTTTGTTAACAAGAACACTCTACAGATGCTAAATGTCAAAAAATTACATTTAGTGATAATTACAATTTTATTCATTTTAAAAAACATGTTCGCTTTTTTTTAAACACTTTTTATATTTTTTTGCTATAACAGAAAAGTACCAACTATTCACAGGCCAACAAAATAAAAAAAAAATTCGGTGCCTGAGATCTAAGAACTGATTTTAGATATACTTAATGTGCTGATTCTAAAACTGGCAGCAGATTTTTTTCTATTAGCTCTAGTTTTTGAGATACTAATTAAATTTAGTTGTAATAAAAGGCAAAAATAAATAAATAAACATCTCTTTAAAATTCAAAATAGAAATTTGGTATTCAAAACTAGGATTTAATTAGCCAAATATACCTGAAATTGTCCGTAAACCAATATTCCTAGACCTGGTTAACCCGCATTACTTAATCGTATTAATTTTATTAGCTATTTTATATTTGGAATTTTCTATGATCCGATCTCCCCATACCTGCTCAACCCCGACTAATTGATTTTGGAAACATAGTACCTTATGTCTACCTTTATTTTTCTCGACTTAGTATATTGTGTAATTTTTGCAAATAAAGTTGTGTCATATTTTTTTTTACATTTTCGTCGTTTTATAGTGTTAAAACTAAAGCAGTGGCATCCACAAGTAGGCGTAACTGTGTAAACCATCCAGATGTTTTTTTTTATATATGTGGCGAATACACTTTCACAGAAAGTAGAAGAACTATTTCTGAATTTGCGAAAAGGTCTTATCTTCCCTATAATGGCGTTCATTTGGGAGATCAAGATAAATCTTGAGCTCCACATATAGTGTGTAAAACATGTGTTGAACATTTGCGATAGTGAACAATTGAAAACAGAAAGTGCCTGAAATTTGGTGTTTTGAGGGAACCACGTAATCATTATAATGACTGCTATTTTTGTCTCGTTAATATTAATGGCATAAATAGGAACGACTTAAATGACCTGTGTAGCACTCCAAAGGAAATACCCATTCCAACCTTCAGCAGTCTTCCTGAAATCCCGGAAGATGATAGAGAAACATCAACGTCTGATGAAGTTCAAAGAATGCAATCAGAAAACGAAAGTAAATTTGAAGCAGATTTAACAACTCCTCAGTGTTTTAATCAACAAGAACTGAACAATCTCGTCAGAGACCTATACCTCTCAAAGGAGTGTGCTGAAGTACTTGCATCCAGATTAAAAGAAAAAAACCTTTATCCAGGCAGTAATGTTACATTTTATAATAAGAGAGAAAAGTATCTGCTGCCTTTTTTCACTCAGGAAAATAAGCTGGTATTCTGTAACGATATAAAAGGACTCTTAGAAAAAATGGGTTTGCCAGAATACACTTCAGACGACTGGCGACTTTTCATTGACAGTTCAAAACGTAGTTTAAAATGTGTCCTTTTACATAACGCTAACAAATATGCGTCAATTTCTATTGGACATTCTACCACCATGAAAGAGGAGTATAAAGCAATAGCACAAGTTTTGAAGCAAATTAAAACGAAGAACATCAGTAGGCAATTTGTGTTGATTTGAAAATGGTGAACTTTCTCCTTGGACAGCAAAGTGGATATACAAAATACCCCTGTTTTTATGTATTTGCGACAGCAGAGCTAAATATCAGCACTGGGTTAAGAGAAATTGGCCTTTAAGAGATACTGTGGTTCAAGGAAAACAAAACGTAGTGAATGAACCTTTGGTTACCAGAGAAAACATCTTACTACCACCCTTACATATCAAGTTGGGGCTTATGAAGCAGTTTGTGAAAGCGTTAGATCGAGATGCAAATTGTTTTGGGTACTTGTCACGAAAATTTCCTGGGATTAGCACATCAATGAATGAGACTGAATCTAACGCTTGGGGTTCATTTGTTCAAGTAGTTAAAAATTTTCTTGGAAATCACAAAGCAGACAATTACATAGAATTAGTGGAAACTATGCTTTCAAATTTTCATGTTCTCGGTTGTAACATGAGTATAAAAGTTCACTACCGCCACAGCCACCTAGATCGCTTTCCAGAAATTTAAGGTGACTGTAGTGAAGAACAGGGAGAGATTCCATCAGGATATTAAAACTATGGAAGATCGATATCAAGGACGATGGGATAGCCATATGATGGCCGACTACTGTTGGAGCCTTCAGCGAGACTACACCAGTAAACTCCATGCTAGAAAGTCGCATAAAACAAAATTTGTAGGTGATAGTGACTAATATGAGTATTAGCGTATGTTAAGCTACTTTTTTTAAAAACTAGATCTGATAGACAAAATCTGATGGCTATTTCGGATTCTCCACCCAAAAATTACCCAGAAAAAGTTAGAAAATTGCCGGCACCAAAATGTGTGTTAGCCTGTGATCTGTTAACCCATGTATCATTTGATAAAATTAAGAAATAAGAAAAATATTGGGATTCTAGTGTAACACCTTTTATGCATAAAATAAAAAATTAACGTCAATTTTGTAACAATAAACTAGAACATACATCAAAAAAACTAAAGTAGCACTAAAAATTTAAACGAATATGGTCACCATTTGCAGCAACAATCAACTCCATGCAAAAAATATGTTACACTGGAATCCCAATAATTTTCTTATTTCTAAATAGATTTTAACAAATGATACATAGGTTAACAGATAATAGTTGCTACTTTTCTGTTATAGCAAAAGAAATAAACAAAGTGGTTTAAGAAAAAAGACAACGGGTTTTTAAAATGCATAAAATTGTAAGGCATCCGCCATCTTACTGTTATTTTGTCAACAAAATTGGCGCAAAGATAACGAAATCCGGTTCATTTAAACTAATTTTTAGTTTTCTTTTAAACAAAAAGTTGGTATACAAAAAAACCCATAGTTTTTTTTATTTCTTAATAGAATTTATCAAGTGATACATCTGTTTAGAGACAATAGATAGAAGATATTTGTGCTTGCAAAAAAAAATACAAAGTGTGTCAAAAACACAACGGTTTTTAAGATGGATAAAGCTTTTGGACATCCGCCATTTAAAATTTTTGATGAATGTCATTTTTTGACATATTTGCAAAAAGTCTGTTTCACTACCTTTCCCAAACTCTTTTTGCGTTAAAATCCGACAATAAATAAAAAATTAGCAGTTAAAACAAAACAGTCCGGTTTTTTGCGGTCCACCCTATAAATTCGGCCGTTTTATTTTGGGCACAAAGTACCCATTTTAAATTATCCCAGATGATGCCGAAATAATATATTTAGTACAGAAGGTTTTCACTTATTTTATTTATATTATATATTTTTCTACAGGTGCCTTAAATTATAACTCTTCGTTTTATCACACACCTAATATTTCATACACCAAGCGACAGGTATAAAATAAACTTTTTTTGAAAAAAAAATTATTTGCACTGGTCTGAAAAAAAAATTTCGAGCTCTGGCATTCCTGCTGATTCTTACGTTAAACTGACATTTTAAATCCAAATATAGCTCTCGTTTTCTTCTTCCACACCCCATTTTTGGAGAGCCCCCACTCTCTATTTTAGTCACTTCGATAATCATATTAATTTTATGAAAATAATCATTTTAGCCTTAAACAATAATAAATAAAAACATATTTACCTTTATTTGGTGCTTGCTTTCCTTTTATACTCTGAATCACAACTGTCTCGTCCAAAAAACCAGCAGTACTCCGGCAACATGCGCATTTCACTTCCCTGGCGTTCCCCGGGTTCATCCTAGTCTACTTCTAAATTTTCAGGGAAGAAGCAGTGGCCCTGTACGCTAACAGCAGTTCCTCGAATTTTTTCTAATGCCTTTATCAAAAAATCCAAGAAAAAGAGGAAAATACTTTTAAAAATCTCGAACGAATAGCACTTCTCACAACACACCACCTTTACACTAGAAATCAAGGCGGCTAGTAAATGAAATAACAATGGTTTCCATAGCAATGTGCCCTTTTACTTAGTGACGTTCATTGTTGCGACATTTTAACCTTTGACAGTTTGATATTTTGACGATGTTTTTAAATGATTTTTTCGTAAATACTTGGTGCAAACTGGCGGAAATAGCTTAATTTTTAGGCAATAATAATTAGACTTTTTTAATATTACTATTTCCCGCTATTTCTCTTTAATTTTGGGTAAAAAACGAACCGAAATCTTTTTTTGCCACCGTGATAAAAAAATTTTTTTTTTGCATCGGTTACCAAAAAAGCCATGCATTAGTTATCTGCAGACAGTTACTAAAATCATGTTTTTGAGGTATAAAAAAATAATCCTTTTACTCCCAACCATTGAAAAGCGGTAAAAATAGGTAGGGACGTCTCTCTCGAAAACGGGTGGTGATGGGCGAAAACAAAAGTCATATTAGACCAGTGATTTTTGGTCCTCCTTAATTTAATTATGTTTCGAAAAATTTTCTCCCAAGATGGTATTATTTTTATTATTATTTGTCGTTAAATTAGTAATAACGCTGTTACAAAATTGGTCAATAAGTATTTAATGTAAATGTGTATTTGTAGATCACCTTTAAAATAATAATAAATAATTTGTATAAACAACAGACTTATACATAGCAATTATGGGTTATAAATGTAATAAATTTTAATAGAAAATTTAATTTCATAAGTCTAAATACCACTTTGGGATGATAGTAAAAATGCAATAAAAAGGGAAATATGGTGAATTTTCTCATCAATCTCTTTCTTCCTTCCCTCTTTCTCACTTTCCAGTTTCAACAAAATCTAATCAATTTTTTACTATTTTTATCCAAATATGTGGGTTAAATAAATCAACACGGTATATTACTTGTATTAAATTAAATCATGTACAAATATTTGCTTTGCTTTCTAGAGTTTTGAAAAATTCTCTAAAAAGAAAACCTCTTTTTCATACCTTCATCAAAAACATGATTTTAGTAACTGTCTGCAGACAACTAAAGCATGGCTTTTTAGTTACCGATGCAAAAAACTTTTTTTTATCACAGGTGCAAAAAAAAAAATTCTGGACGTTTTTTACTCAAAATTAAAGAGAAATACCGGAATATAGTAATATTGGAAAAATCTAATTATTCTTGCCTAAAAATGAAGCCATTTCCGCCAGTTTTCACCAAGTATTTACGAAAAAATCATTTAAAAATATCGTCAAAATATCAAACTGTCAAAGATTAAAATGTCGAAACAATGAACGTCACCGAGTAAAAAGGCACATCGCTATGGAAACCATTGTTATTTCATTTACCAGCCGCCTTGATTTATAGTGTAAAGATGATGTGTTGCGGGACGTGCTCTTCGTTCGAGATTTTTATAAGTATTTTCATATTTTTAGCTTAGCCACCAGTTGTGAAAACTACTATTTGTACACGGTATTCACTTGCTATAGTATGCAAAATGTCGTTTTTAAACCTTGATGCTAAATACAATATTTTTTATACCTTAATCAAAAACACGATTTTATCCCACTGACCGCAAATAACAAAAACGTGGCTTTTTTTATTGTTAAGGGCTGCAAAAACAATAGCTTTTACAACTAGTGGAAAAAATAGTACTTTTTTCAAAAGCACAGTTTAGCCACGAGTTTACAAAAGCACTATTTTAGCCAGTACACGGAAAAAATACCTGTCTAATTTTTTTCATTGATTTTTGTAACTAAAATTTTGTAGACTTATTGCAGAACTGTGTATAAATTATCCACAAGTGTGTATAAATTATACAAAAGTGTGTGTAAAATATACAATAAAGTGTAATTTTATTACACATTTTTGTGACCAGTAGATATCTAGTTACAATTTGTGTCAAGAAATTCCAAAAGTTGTTTTTCGCGTAGTTTTGTAAAAATTACTATTGTGTGGTTCTAGTCGTGACAACCACCGACCTTTATAAATTTATTTTTTTTTTGAGTTTATAATTTTAATTAAGTCAATTTCTACAATGTAGTTGAATATTTTTTTTTGTATTTTGTGAATGTACGATTTTAGGTTCAGGTGGTTCGGTGGTCGCCAATCGCCTCACAGAAAATCTAAACTGGAGGGTTTTGCTTCTAGAAGCAGGAAAAGATGAAATTTTCCTCACAGATATACCCCTCACTGCCTCTCTAATGTCAGTAACTGGCTACAATTGGGGCTACAAGAGTGAGAAGTTATCTACAGCCTGCTTGGGTAAATGGTTTTTTAATAGTTGACAAATCGTATCTACATCAAAAATAACAAAATTTTGAATTTACAATAGGCACCATTAAGACATAGATTGCATCAGTTTTGGAACATTTTGATTTTTTACTGCAAACTAATTGATAAAAACTTCAAATACATCTTTAACATTAACATATAGTAAGAAAACAATTCGGAAACTAAAAAACTTTCTTTATTCCAAAGCCACATACACTTCAGTGGCGGCTCGTCAGATGAGGCAAGAGAGGCGGCGCCTCACCAACATTTTTGGAAAAACTGGTAAATTTATTTTTTGCGGGATCTTTTTTGTTTAATTTTTGTAGGAAAAAGAAACCCTTCATAACAGTTTCTTTTATTTTAAAATTACGGTGCTATCTCTTTTATGTCATTCATTTCTTATTCTGCCTTGCTTTCTATTGTATATTCCATCGAAGATGGATGAAGCAGTCATTCCGGTCGCCTCGCTTCCTCACTCTGCAACGGTTTTGCTTCGGTCTTCTATCAACAACGCTCTCCGAGAGCCTGTCGAGAGCGCGCGGTGGCTGGGTGAGGCGAGAGTGAATTCTCATCTTGTGTGCCGCATCAAGCCTCGCTGGCCGCATTAAAATTATGCAAATTAAAAAACGCGAAATCGAGTTTTTTTTATTGCAATTATAAAATAAACAAATCGTACATTTAAAAACCCTATTTTTGTTTTTATAAAGCATTGGGACGACTTTTAATTTTTCTAAATTACATGACAACATGAGGCGACTAAAAGATCCGCTTCACCCATGCCTTGACAACTCGGCCTATATTATATATGGCGTGGATTCTTTAAACGGAACGGTGCTTCTAGCGGATTAGAATTTGGTTGAATAGAAAAAGCCAAAAACACGTCAACTGAGAATTTTAATTTCCTTGATCGTGCTATCTTGGATTTTTTTTATGTCATTTTGTTTACGAGGTATGGCAAAAAAATTTTTTTTAAATAGGACACCCTGTATATTTTACAATTTTTGAAATCTGCAAACAAATCTCTCTTTAGCAATACTACACAGTAAAATCTATCTTTTACGATAATCAAGATATTTTTATCTAAATCTGTATGGAAAACTTCGATATTAATTCAAATATCCCCCGTAAAAGAGGGCATAGACAACAATTCCATGCAAGTTTAAATGCCTCTATCTTGGAAACCATAAGAGATAGAGTATTAGTGTGTGGTATTGTCAAAAATTTTGTCACAAACAAAAAAATTGTGGAATGAAAATATATAATAACTATTTATGCACAAGCCTGAGGGGATAACTAGTGTTTAAAGTTATTAAAGCACTACGGACATTTTTTCGCCCTCGGGCGTTAAAATACAAAAATTCCATGTTATTTGAAATGTTGTGGAATAATGGAATTCTATATAAAAATATCAATTATTTTTTTTATGTCTAAGTAAAAACGCATAAAATAGTAGATTGAAGAATAGTTTTTTTTATCTTAATAAGTTTTAGATTTTTTACATTTGACCAATATTTTTCTCATTTACGGTGTTTATTTTTTTAACATTTTTGATCTTGTTGCCTCATCAGTGTTACAAGTCACGTGCCGCCACTGATACATTTTTACCTATTCTAAATAAAATGTTTGAAATTGTATATCGAGATTTGCTCTTGGTTTTACAGGTCTGATAGATGGTCGATGCAACATAGCAAGAGGGAAAGGTCTAGGGGGAACCTCCCTTATAAACTTTCTTTTGTATACTAGAGGAAACAGGCATGATTTTGACGAATGGGAAAGTCTCGGAAATCCAGGTAAGTTATGATGCGAAACTTTTTAAAAGTAATAGGGAGAGTTATTTAAATTGTTTGTCTATCATAAGTGTGCTGAAAACAAGCATGTAATTATATATTAGTATAGTTAGTTAGTTAGTACACTGTTAAGAAAAAATGCATATGTTTGAAAGTTTGAGACAATGATGTGTTTGAAATTAACTCTGTGTTTCGGACTTCCATTGTCTATATTTTATTTATACACGACGTTTCGATCAGTACAATCTCTGATCGTCTTCACGTGCAAACTACAATCAATTCCTAAGGCTACGTACTTATATACTGTGAGAAATCACTCAACCTTGAAGTTTAAGAAGTTTTCTCCGCCCAAGGAGGGGCTTCCAAATATTTGGGATTTCAACACTTGGTTTACTGAAAATACCCTGATTCTGCCCAATAAAGGCAGCTTCAAGGAATTTTCGTTTCTTCCAGTGTGACTCCTTGTGCAAAACCTTTGCTTCTGCCCACTTCATTCGGTGTTGTTTTGACCATGCATGTTCGGCAATTCCTGATTTCGTGGTTTCACCTTTTTGGGTATTCTTCTGATGTTCCTTAAGCCTAACAGATAGTGGTCTTTTAGTTTCACCTATGTATAATTCACAACACTCACAAGGAACTTAGTAAATGCATTCCTTATTTTGTTTGTTCTCCGGTTTTGTTTTACTAAGAAGGCTTCGAATTGTATTACTAGATTTAAAAGCTGTTTTAATATTAAAGTTTTTCGCTACTCTTCGAATTTTCTCTGATACTCCTTTAACGTATGGGATTGTAAGGAATGCATTTGCCTGGTTTTGGTCTTGTAATCTCTGTCCTGTTTGTTGAAATTTAGAAATAGTATCTGTTATAAGTTTCAGGCTGTAACCATTCTGCTGCAGATCCTTCTTAATGTTTCTTATTTGAACGGCTCTGTTATACAAAGTTTTAATTATGCTTCGTTTGGTTGTAGCAGAATGATTTGGCCCTTGATTTAAATATTGTCCTGTGTGAGTGGGTTTACGATAGACTGTTGTTCTGATGTCGCTTTCTACTCGTGTGACAAGTACATCAAGAAAAGGAATTTGATAATTTTGCTCCAACTTCATTGTGAATTTAATGGTGGGTCTTATGTTATTTAGGTGGTGAAGAAATTCTGAAAGTTGTTGGTCATTCCCGGTCCAGACAATAAAAGTATCATCAACATATCTCAGCCAGAGCTTAGGTTTATATGTTGCGGTATCAACCGCGTGTGATTCGAACCACTCCATGTAAATATTGGCCACCACTGGCGAAAGCGATGAACCCATTGGCAGACCGTCTTCCTGAGCATAAAACCTATCTTTCACTTGAAAATAAGAGTTATGTAGGCAGCACTCCAACAACTCCATCACTCCCTCCAGCGGTAGGCTGGTACGTTCATAAAGGGATTCGTCATCAACCAGTCTCTTTCTAATAATATCTAGTGATTCCTTTATTGGGACATTGGTGTATAGACTTTCGACATCAAAACTGACAAGTCTATCCTCGGTTCCTAAAAAAAAAGATTTAAGAATATTAACAAAATGGTTGGAATTGAAAAATCACACGAACCTGCGACCATCTACGACAGACTTGGCAAGCAAAGCACCAAAGGAAATTCGCCCATCAACAGCCACAAAGCCAATCGACCACCGACGCTGTAAGAACCATCGTTAATGGGTCAAAGAAGACATTGACACCCATAGAAGAAAACTTACTTGCCAAAGGACTTAACTTTTCCATCGCTCTTAAGAAGATACCTACCATCGATATCATCACCGCCATAGAAGGTCATCCTCTTCCACGACAAGACGCCGACGAGTTCAGACATCAGGTAAGGACCATTATTGACAAACCTATTAAGCATACCTCTAATATAAGCAAAACAGAGGAAATCGCGTTGAAGAATCTTCAAAAGGACAAATCAATTAAAATCATAATGTATAAAATATCATAATGTATAAAATTTTATAAAAAATTCAAATTTTGCATCAAAATAGGAGATCGCACAAAAAAAATAGCTACATCAAAAATTGTAATACTTTTTATTTAATTAAAGCTCGGGGTTTCTCTATCTCAAAAATATACAGTTCAAAGTTTATAATTTTTTTTCTGAATATGTTAGGCGAACTGTGCCCAAGGATAGCAAAACGTTTAACGATAATAACTTTGAAAAACAGGAAATAATATTAAAATCAGTCAAAAGCGAAAAATTTAATGCGCGTTTCTGATGCAGTCTACTCGCGTCCAGAGGGGTATTTGGCTCTGCATACCGTTTTTTTTTAAATGCTAGGCCATTTAGTATCTCACAGTTATCTATATGGTAGCAGGTAAGCCCCTATGTGCTCTTTTTACCTTAAACTTTATGCATTTCCCTAGCTCCCTATTTGCACCACTTTACACCTTTCTGTATTTTCTTCTTCATAATCTGCTTGTTCTTAAAAAAACAAAAGATCAAAAGATCTTGGATGAAAATAACGAAAATTCAAACTTGGATGATCATCCTACAAGGAACACAGAGAGGACCAAAGCGAAAAGAGAAATGATTTAAACGATGTTTCGCTCTAGGTAACCAGCGTGAGCTCATCAGTGGTTTCACTGGTCACCCTCCCCATATATCATTAAACACCATCATACACTTTGATTTCCAAACTTGAATCACTCACAAATAGGCATCGTTCCGCACTGGTACTTATCCAAGTTACCTGATACGGATTCGTCCTGACGTGTTAATATTTCCAATAGGATTATGCTCCTAAGGCAATCAAAACAAAAAAAGAAGTTAAAAAACCTTCAAACCAGTTATTTCAACCGAAAAAAAAAACAAAAAAAAAAGGTCAAAAGATCTTGGGTGGAAATAATGAAAATTCAAACTTGGATTAGCATCCCACAAGGAACACACAAACGACCAAAGCGAAAAGAGAAATGATGGTCCACTGGTCACCCTACCCATTCATCATTAAACACCTTGTTTGTTCTTGTTTCAAAGTTTGAGGGAGTGATGGAGTTGTTGGAGTGCTGTCCACATAACTCTTACTTTTAGGTGAAGGATAGGTTTTATGATCAGGATGGCGGTCTGCCAATGGGTTCATCGCTTTCGCCTGTTGAACCGCAACATATAAACCTAAGCTCTGGCTGAGATATGTTGATGACACTTTTATTGTCTGGACCGTGAATGACCAACAACTTTCAGAATTTCTTCGCTACCTAAAATAACATAAGACACAATGAAGTTGGAGCAAAATTGTCAAATTCCGTTTCTTGATGTACTTGTCAAACGAGTAGAAAGCGACATCAAAACAACAGTCTATCGTAAACCCACTCACACAGGATAACATTTAAATCAAGGTTCAAATCATTTAAATCATTCTGCTACAACCAAACGAGGTATACAAAGAACTCGTGACTTGGATATCGAAATAATAAACATTAAGAAGGATCTGTAGCAGCAGAACTTTAAACTTATAGCAGATACTATTTCTAAATTTCAGCAAACGGGACAGAGATTACAAGAACAAAACCAGAAAAATGCATTCCTTACAATTCCATACAGTAAAGGTGCAACAGAAAAAATTTGAAGAGTAGCGAACAACTTTAATATTAAAACAGCTTATAAATCTAATAATACAATTCGAAGCGTTCTTAGTAAAACAAAACCAGAGAACAAACAAAATAAGGAATGTATTTAGCAAGTTCCTTGTGAGTGTGGTGAATCATACATAGGCAAAACAAAAAGAGCACTATCTGTTAGGCTTAAGAGGTAAAACAACGAAATTAGGAATCGCCGAACATGCATGGTCAAAACAACACCGAATGAAGTGGACAGAAGCAAAGGTTTTGTACAAGAAGTCATACTAAAAGAAACGAAAATTCCTTGAAGTTGCCTTTATTGGGCAAAATCAGGGTATTTTCAGTAAACCAAGTGTTGAAATTACAAATATTTGGAAGCCCCTCTTTGGGCGGAGCCAACTTCTTAAACTTCACCGTTGAGTGATTTCCCATAGTATATAAGTACGTAGCCTTAGGAATAGATTGTAGTTTGCACCTGAAGACGATCAGAGATTGTACTGATTGGAACGTCGTGTATAAATAAAATATAGACAATGGAAGTCCGAAACACAAACTTAACTGCTTGTTCTCATCACAAAACCTTATTTAAGAGAATGCAGATCCTCTTAATGCTGAAACTACTTTTTTCGGTTTTTTGCCACTAAGTTAAGTTTAATTGTTAAAAACTAACGTCTTCACGCCATTCTTGATAGTTAGGGAGTAGAAGAGAATAAAATTATCTCGGGGATTGGTTAAAATCAAAGGATATATTGAGGTAATGTCGCGTTTTCCTATAGATATAACTGAGCCAGGGAAAGAATAAACCTTTACAATTTGTTATTTCTTTTAGTACCTCCCTCGCTTTGAAGAATCAGTTTTATGATACGTTTCTTCTATCACTTTGCTCGCTAAATTTTCTACAGCTTTTTTCGTGACCATCATAACGGCTTCATAGCACCAACCTTCTTATTATCACTACGGCACCTTTTTCTCCCATCAGGGCAGCAGATGGAGTAAAAGATGTTATTGGCAACTTATTAGTCGCCTTATTAAGTATACATTTTTTATTTTATTTCTTGTAGGATGGTCCTATGATGATGTACTTCCGTACTTTCGAAAATCAGAAAACTGTACGTTGTGCAAAGACATAGACGAGGAATTTCATGGAAAAGCTGGATATTTAAATGTAGAACACCCGGGCTATGAAAGTCCGTTCGTAAAACTGTTTATAAAAGCTGGGCAGGATATGGGCTATAAAAATAATGACCCGAATGGACTTTACGGCACAGGTATTCTGAAATCAGTTAAATTTTGAGTTTATTTCCTCTCTTATGATATAAATTGAACAAAAAATACCTCTCTAGTTTTTGATTATGAACAAAATGAATTTTACTCCGCCCGATATTTTTCCTGTGTATTAGTTTGCAAGTTTTGTCCCATAAAAAAAATGATTTGAAAAGTAGAAGGAACGTCGTCTACACAAAATCTCAATATTTTTGTTTGTAATATTAATTTCAGCTAGGTAATAGCGATCACAAAAGAGCACGTGACAATAGAGTGTTATACATATAACAAATCTCCAGATAACCTTTTAAAAATTTCACAATTTTTGTTGTTAGCGTCTAACGTTTAGAATTTTTCTGTTTGTCTCTTTGACGGTTTGTCTGTTTGTTTTTTTCACTAAACTGATTTTGATAAGATGTGTTATATGATTCCTTGGAGTCTTGAAAAGGACATAGGCTTTATTCCATCAAAATCGGTTTACAAAAGCAAAAATTATGACCATTTAAATCAAGAAACACAGGGAAAAATGCGTAAATCCGTAGAAAATGCGGGTCTTCACAGCTAGTAGAATAATATGAGAGGTGACTGTATCAAAAGAGCGAACACTACGGTCTTTTGATACAGTCACCTTTTTGTCACAGCGTGTTTTTGTCACGCGCATGACAGAACGGAAGATTGTACGGAAAGTGTAACTTTCGAGGATGGGTACAAAGATGGGACCCGAAAATAAAACATAGACCGGAAAAGGTAGAAGATACCACAAAATGATAATTTTCCGGTTAATGTTTTATTTTCCGGTCCCATTTTTAGTCAATTTAGCTATCACTTGTGTTGATAGTTTTAAAACTTTTTAGTTTTTTTTTTATATAACTATTTTTTATATTAATCTTTTTTTAATTTTTTTTTTAATTTTTTTTTTATTTTCTGATCTAGTGACGTAAATACCAATTTCAAGATATACTGTTAGTTATTTTCAGGATTTTCGAGAGTACAAGCCACCATGAAGCGAGGTCTGAGATGTAGCGCTGCCAGCGCTTTTTTGAAGCCAATTATGAACCGATCAAACTTACAAATTTCGACTAGATCTCGAGTAACAAAAATTTTAATAGATCCTCTTACGAAACAAGCTCGCGGAGTTGAGTTTATAAAGAACAGAAAGAAGTATACAGTAAGAGTGAGAAAAGAAATTATTCTTAGTGCCGGCACTATTAATTCTCCCCAATTATTAATGCTAAGTGGGATCGGCCCAGCAGACCATTTACGGGGAAAAGACATCCCTGTTATAGTTGACTTACCAGGGGTGGGAAACAACTATCAAGACCACATGGCTATGTCCACTATTCCTTTTTTAGTCAACGAGAGTGTTACAGTTTCTGATCTCAGCGTACAGAATCCTATTGACATTTATAATTTTTTGGCTAATGGGAAAGGACCGTACACTATTCCAGGTAATTTTAACACTAATTATTGGGGTATAGGTACTTGAATTATTGTAAAAAATATTAAGTTTACTCAAAAATCTTTTACCAGGACCTACTTACTTATATAGAACTTATTTTAAAAATCTCTACACAATAAATTAAAAGGAAAAAATTTGTTATAATACTTTAAGTTGATCTTGCATCAGTCTCGCGTATTGAAAATATCAGACACAAATTATGACTTCTGCGTGATCTGTGGTTTTCGAGTTACAGTAACACAAATTTCTATCAATAATTCATGTTATGACAGAAAATCTCCCAGAAGCTTCTTTTAAAAAGTTTTTTCTACTTGGAATTACTAGTAGTCTAAGGAGGTTTCAGATCCTTTATGTATTCATTTTTTCTTATTTTTAAGAGGATGTAAACTAAAAAAACCTAAATAATTTGTTTTATGGCGTTTGTCTGTCTGTCTGTCTGTCTGTCTGTCTATACGCCTGTCTGTCTGTAACATCACAAAGTAAGCAAATTTGGTACAGAAATTCTATGGCATCCGTAGATCAGTTGACTAGTTTTTGATGGGGGTCGGGTACGTAAAAGATAGAAAAGAGAGTTGAATTTAAAAAAATTATATTTTCTTTGTCGGCCCATCCATACTTCTGTCGCGCACTATTAAAATGCTGTGATAAACAAAATGCTTAGCACGCCGACCTTGTTGCTTTTTATTGCGACCTTCATGACATATCTATTTTCTTTTTGACTAGAAGCATTTTGGTGTCGGTCCCGACACCGACACCCAAATTAAATTTTTTATAATAGCGATCTTAGTAGTATTTTTAATACTAAAACTCAACACAAATTATCAGCATTATGATTCATTAATCACTAATCAATAAGTATTTCTCTAGAAACACTATATGAGACACGTCATAATAAAAAAGTATCGCTATAACGCCATTCGTTTCTCTTTGGATGTGTGGTTACTTCTTATACACTAGCCCCCTTAGGCCTCGTTAATAGTCAAAATTACTATTGTTTATTTAACTGATTTGCGAAATTTAACTTAACTTTTTTTAATGGCTTTTTTCACTTTGAAGAATCACTACTCAAGTATTTCCCATATTCAAAACACTATTCCTGGATTAGATTTAAGAATTAATTTTGCAATGGATGCTTCTACCTATTTATTAGCTATTATCAAGTTAAATTTAACAATAAATAATAAGCCAAGAGTGTACAGAAACAAATAAAATTATGTAGCGATGGAGTTTCAATTCTTGGCGCATATTTTAGGTGGCGCAGAGGCTTTGGCCTTTATTAGAACTAAATATGCAGATCTAACCCAATCTAATTTGGATTACCCTGACATAGAACTGGTCCTGGGAGCAGGTGGCCTTAATGGAGATTGGTTTGGAAGTTTTAGATCCCTTTTGGGAATACCACAGAGCTTTTCTAAAAAGGTAAGTATAAACTACCTATGTATATACACATGGTACCAAGTATATTGTCTACTTAAGTGTAAGTATATTTTATATAAACAACGGCGGGCCTAACCTTAATATTAAAAATATCAATTGGTAAAGAACCTGTTTCATCCTTTAATTAAATTTTTATTTCTTTTTATAATTTTTATTTCGGGTTTAAAATAAATCAAATAATGAATAAATTAAATTGAAGACATGAATTTGTATTTAGTGAAAATTATATTTATTTTTCTTTTTATTTAGTAAATTTGTTTTCGACCCTTACATGCCATCATCACACTAAAAGTTTTGATATCTCTCAGAAGCACGTAATAAGAGAGAGAGAGGACTTTTAAATCAGACTTAAAACACAGACTTAAAGTTGGTGCAACTGGCAATAAGAGTCATAATTCTATGATTCCATTCACAACAACAGGTCGAAACAAACACTTTAAAAAACGGGACGTTTACATTTACTGCAACACATTGAGTTAAATGTAAACGTACCCCCTTTTTAAGTGTTTGTTTCGTCCTGTTGTTGTGAATGGAATCACAGGTCGGTATGACACTATAAAATTTATTTGTCAAAGATCTTTTATGAAAGATATTTGATGAAATATTTTATAGAATAAAAGATATACTTTATAAAATATGGTATATTGGTCGCGGTTCTTCAAAAACCGTCAGAAAATCTCACCCTTACAAAAAAAATTTTGTCAGGACTTATTTGCTAATATCCCTTAAAATTTAGTTTCTTAATAATGTTCCAGTAAATAAAAAATATGTCAATTTTAATTTTTGTAGGCAGTTTTTGTGAAAAGCCCCTTTTTTTATTTAAAAATGTGTTTTATTAAGCTTATTTTTGTGTGTAAACAAACTTTTAAAGCTTTTAACATACAAAACCATATGTAGCCATGGAATATGTCGCTGTCATTGTTCTGAAAAGTCAAACAAATTCTGTCTTTCCTTTCACATGGTGAGAATTTTCGACGCTTTTTGACCTTTATTGGTACGCGTAGTAGCAATTTAGCTCCGCCGTAAACTAGTCCTGCAGAATATCTTTAAAGTATTAAATTTAAAAAAGTTATTGAGTTTCTCTTACAACGTCAGGATAAATATTAAAGACGCTACGTTTTTATTTTAAATGAGGCAATAAGTAAAAATCGCCATTTTCCAGAATTCTGACGAATGAGATTTACTGGTCGTTTCTGAAGAATCGCGACCATTACACTGTAAAATGTTTCATCAAATATCTCTTTGACAAATAAATTGTATAGTGTAATACGCGCTATAGAATTATGACTGCTAGTCAGATGATGGGTCGAAAAGATGTTTACTAATTAAAAAGAAAATTAAATATAATTTGCACTAAATACAAATTCAAGTCTTCAATTTAGTTTTAAAGTAAAGTTTTTAAATAAATTCCCAAATTGATAATTATTTTACAGATATTAAATGGACAAAATTTTAAAATAATTGGGTGATTTTAGTCAGGTTAATGTTACCTTTACTTAAAGGTAGCCAGCGACGCTAATTAGTGCCGAATAGCGACTACTTTGACCGTTAAAAAGCCATCCAACCAAACATGATGTGATCTGTTGTGAGAAATTTTTTGGTTAGAAAGTTTGTTTTGTTTTACAAAAATTGGTTAATTTTTGATTAGCATTTTTATGTTATTAGTAAAAGTGTGGGGTTGATAATTAAACACAAACATAAAAATTTTATAATGAAAAACAACGCAAAAGAAATAAGGTTAGGTTTTTGGCCAAGCGTTATTTTCTGGATCCGTTAAAAAGCACTTTTTTTAACCTTTTGCAGTAACCTTTATTTACGGTAAAGGTATCCATAAGAGTAACGAAATTTACCGTTAAGCGGTCTGACCAAAATCACCCTAATATGCACGGCGTTATTTACACTTGCAAATTAACAATTAAAGTTGGTGTTTTAAGGTGGTCCACAATGTTGAACTTGATGGTAAGCTGGAGTTTTAAACTTCCATTCTTTTTATTTTTACTTTTTCGGGACGTTTCTATTACTAATGATTAGAGCATTAATACACCATCAAAATTGGTGACACCGTAGACAAAATTGCTTATTTTTCTCCCGTATTCAAAAATAACCGAACCAAAATACGTCACTTACGGAACCTTAGCGGGACCCGCTCGGTTTATTTTTTGTAACCAACCAGATTTATTTCTGTGCAAAAGCTGCAGCTGGTAGGTGATAATTCGTTTTTTTGTTTAGTTTTTCATTTCATTTCAAGAATACGGTTACGGTAATTTGTGTTTGTAGTTTAAAAACTCTTTTCAGCGTCTCAATTACGGTAATACGGTAAGCAAATAAGGTGACAATAAATTGGTGGTCTACTAACTCTATTATGTATATGCAATCGTCGTCCAGTGGCACACCGAGGGGGTGGAGGGGGGTTGTGGTGAACCCCTTTCTTCTACTAATTATTTTTTTAGCGACTACTGTTACCGTTAAAAAGCGATCCAACCAAACATGATGTGATCTGTTGTGAGAAATTTTTTGGTTAGAAAGTTTGTTTTGTTTTACAAAAATTGGTTAATTTTTTATTAGCATTTTTATGTTATTAGTAAAAGTGTGGGGTTGATGATTAAACACAAACATAAAAATTTTATAATGAAAAACAACGCAAAAGAAATAAGGTTAGGTTTTTGGCCAAGCGTTATTTTCTGGATCCGTTAAAAAGCACTTTTTTTAACCTCTTGCAGTAACCTTTATTTACGGTAAAGGTAACCATAAGAGTAACGAAATTTACCGTTAAGCGGTCTGACCAAAATCACCCTAATATGCACGGCGTTATTTACACTTGCAAATTAACAATTAAAGTTGGTGTTTTAAGGTGGTCCACAATGTTGAACTTGATGGTAAGCTGGAGTTTTAAACTTCCATTCTTTTTATTTTTACTTTTTCGGGACGTTTCTATTACTAATGATTAGAGCATTAATACACCATCAAAATTGGTGACACCGTAGACAAAATTGCTTATTTTTCTCCCGTATTCAAAAATAACCGAACCAAAATACGTCACTTACGGAACCTTAGCGGGACCCGCTCGGTTTATTTTTTGTAAACAACCAGATTTATTTCTGTGCAAAAGCTGCAGCTGGTAGGTGATAAATCGTTTTTTTGTTTAGTTTTTCATTTCATTTCAAGAATACGGTTACGGTAATTTGTGTTTGTAGTTTAAAAACTCTTTTCAGCGTCTCAATTACGGTAATACGGTAAGCAAATAAGGTGACAATAAATTGGTGGTCTACTAACTCTCTATTATGTATATGCAATCGTCGTCCAGTGGCACACCGAGGGGGTGGAGGGGGGTTGTGGTGAACCCCTTTCTTCTACTAATTATTTTTTAAATTATTTATTTAACCTTAACACCCCCCCCCCCGAAGCCAATTCCTGGGTGCGCCACTGTGGTGAATTCTAACAAAAGGCAGAGACTGTATATTTATTTACCAATATATGTTCAGTTCAAACATCCTTGATGATGGCGAAAATACATTTTTGTTCCTTTGTATGAACGCTGCTTCTTTCCATTTCATATGGTGTTGTTGTATGTGTATTCTTTAAGGCAAACAGCTTGTTTCCTCGGTAAAGATATTCCGTACTCGCACGGTACCTGATAGTTGTACAGAGTACCGAAACATATTTGTGTCTTTTATCAACAAAGTGTCTCTGCCAAGGATATTTGGAAACCCATACCTTTCGAAAGTAACAGATTCCACCTGCGGGACCACGGAACCAATCAAACTGAAACTTCATGGTCCATTGAACACCTATTAGCATATAAGCTTAGCGCTTAACATTCTCAGTTTTTTGTTAGTATTCACCTGATGACGATTACAGATACATTAGCAATCGAAACGTTGTCAAAAAATAACAATCAAGATAAGTTCGAAATTCTAGTTCACTCTCAAAAAATTAAAGGTCACTTAAATGAGCTGGTGCAACTGGGGGTTAGTAAAAACAAGTGATATTGGCCTTAATTAGATAGCAACAAGAAAAAAATCATGGCTACACAGTATTTTTAAAATGAAAAAATCCTTACAACTTTCAATTTTTTAGGTTTACACTCCCATATTAGGAAAACCTTCTTTTAGCATTGCCACAGTACTGATGAGACCTAAAAGTAGAGGAAGAATATTGCTAAAAGACAAAAATCCTTTTCATTGGCCCGTAATTTTACCTAATTACTTTTCTGAAGAGCAGGATCTTGCTACTATGGTCGAAGGTATTAAAATTGTAAGTTTTTATGACTATTAGTGGAGTAAATTCGTAGGGATTTTCAAAAGAAAAGTGCAAAAAGTGTATATTTTTTTATATTTGGCATAGTGATACCTAATACTAAAAACTAAAATTCCAGTCGAGGATCCCGCAATTTCCAGCCTCAGAAACCAAGATGGCGGCTGTCAAAGTTAGGAAAAAATATGTTTTCTATGTTTTCAGAAAAATTAAATCAAAATCAATTAGGTAATATTGAGGAATTCTCACTTAATCCAGAAATATAAAAAAAAATTATGTGTCACTTACTTTTTCTTTAATATTTTTTAACTTTATGAGTGAGATCAAAAAGCCGGTCAGTAGCTTTAATACGAGACATTAAAAAAGATCATCACTTAAAAAAAAAATCCAAGGAAAACTAAATTTTTTAAATCTGACCGCCATTTTGTTTTGAAGTGACACATGTCAACTTTTTTCAATATTTTTCAATTAAGTGGGACCTCCTCACTATTACCCAATTCAGCTCGATTTGATTTTTCTGAAAACGTAGAAACACACATTTTTTCCTAACTTTGACAGCAGCCATCTTGGTTTCTGGTGCCAGCAAATGGGGGATCCTTGACTAGAATTTTAGCTTTTGGTAATAAATATTACTAAGCCAAATATAAAAAATATACCCATTTTGCAGTTTCTTTTTACGAATTTACTCCTCTAATTTAAAGGTTGACATTTTCCTAAAAATGACAATATGAATATATTCAGTTACTGAACACCCCCCCCCCCCCAGGATCAATTTCTGCATGCGCCACTGTTTATAGAACGACAATGTTTTTTTTGGGTCTGCCTGTACTTTCCCCTATAGTCGAGGGATTTTTCAAACCTATAGGGAGATTTTTGGTGATTTTGTTATAATTTGGCACACACTTAGGCATGACTGCGGGGACTACCAAACCAATATAATTTTTTTCGGCGACGGCGTACTGTAGGCGTCGCGACGCCCCAAACTTTTTTTTTAGGACATAGGGTGATACATGACCGCATGTATCAATATTTTAAAATTTTGGTTAAAGCCTTTAAAAAGTTACGAAAAAATGCAAAACATGATTTTTGCCTTTCGGTTGATTGCATCAAAAAATAATCATTTTGAAATTTTTTTAAAAATTGTATTTTTTTTCTAAAAATTTACAAAAAAAATCCTATTCAGTATTTATGAACGGGATTGTGAAAATTCGTTTTAAAGTCACGCTAAGGAGGTCCTAGCTATTCGCCAATATCAAAAAAATGCAAATTCATGCCTCGGAAAAATCACAAAAAAGTCGGAAATTGACGCATATTTAGAAAATTTACAAAATCTTAATTTTTTGATCCCAGCTACTTAACTTCAAATTTTTTAATCCACATTCCCTTTACAGATCTGTCAAATATGTTTTTTAAAAGGCTATACAGACCGCCTCAAGCTACTGCGAACATAGGGGGAATCAAGTCCAATTTACTCTCCGTGCCGTACGACCGAGGTGGATTCGAAGCACGCTGCAGTGTTATCTTTTGGAAATTGCTCTGCCTTGCTCGAGAAACAGATGGGTAAGTTCTTAATTGAAATAATACATTTTTAAAACCAAAAATGGATGTCTACGAAGTTGCCGAAAAAGTGCAGATGGTCAAATGGTCAAATCGTCATAACCCAACACACGTTCGATATTGGTCGAGGGAAAATTTGCATTTGTATTTTGACGTAAGAACACAGTATCCCCAAAAACTAAATGTTTAGGGGGGGTATTATAGGGGAACACGTAATTGGGCCATTTTTTATTAACAGCAATTGCAATTTGAATGGTCCTAGATACTTGGATATACTGCAGCAGCACATTATTCCAACTGCTAGGCAGTTGTTAGGTGTAAGATTTGGTGAAACATGGTTTCAACAAGATGGTTGTTCCGCTCACAATGTTGACCTTGTTAGGGAATATCTTGATAATGTATTTCCTTATCGGGTTATAAGTACACGGGGAACTATTTTATGGCCAGCTCGATCTCCCGATCTTGCTCCTAATGACTTCTCTCTGTTTTTGAAGAAGCTTTTCCAATTATCACCCCTAACATGCTTGGAAACGTTAGAAGGGGTTTTTATAGTAGGCTCGGATATTGTCTAGCCGAGCAAGGAAGACTTCGAACATTGCTTTAATTTTTTTTTGACTGGGAGAATCTTTTTGGTTTTTAGAATGTATTATTTTATTTTGAGAACTTGCTTTTATTTTGTTTCTCCTTATTATTTTCATTGTAACACGTCGTCACTGATAAATCTGAGCAGTTGACAATAAAACGCTCTTATTTATCAGTGACAAAAAATAAGAAAATTACGTTATAAAAATTTGCGTATTTATTGACCAAATTCCGGTTCCATTGACTACGCTCCACACAGCACCGTGGTTAGAGGCGTACTAAATACCAAAGGAAAGTCATGCAAGTGGTGATCGCAAGCCTGAGTATTGGTTGCTTCACTGATAGGCGTGCGGTGTCTCTGCATGTACGTACACTGGCAAATTAGACTTCTTCCGCCCTATGTTCGCAGTAGCTTGAAGCGGTCTGTATATCACGCTAGAATATTAAATGTAAGAAGGCACGATGTGCCCCCAAGTTTTAATAAAATTAAACAACATATATATAAAAGCTTTTTGCTAAAAACTTCAAACATAACAAAAATTATGTCACGTTTTATATTGTGTCGTGTGTTTAGAAAATTTTTTAGGGGATTCGTGAAATTTTTACAGCTGCTTGAAGACAATGAAATATCCTTGTAAAAACACCAAACTTGAATCATGAACGCATTTAGAATTTTTATCTGTGAGCTGTCAAACATAGAAGATTTTTACAAGTCGTCGAATTTTTTTTATCGGTGTGGGTGCACCTAATCGGTAATACGTACATAAAACTAACATTGTTTGCCGCCACCTCTTCAATCGTCTCTCCCATTTGATGGTTTAATCCATAATAATGTATGGGAAAGGCCAGAAAATTTTGGACTGATTTAATTTTTTAATTTCTTTTTTGTTCCTTAGCCGATTTTTATAAAGTTTGACATGTTAGGAAGCTAAAAGAACAGAGTTTACTATTTTTGTACAAAAGTTGTAAAATGTCAAAAATTCAAGATGGCGGACGTAGTCAAAAATTTAGTCTGGAAAAAATGATCTGAAACTTTTTTACGACCTCCCTGTAATTTTTTATTACCAAAATAGTTATGCCTTTTCACGTCTTGTAGATTGTGTAGCTCACCTAAAATTCGGTTAGGTAGTACAAAAGTTGAATTTTCAGTTTTGTGTGACTGTAAGGAGGTCCTAGCTATTCGCCAATATCAAAAAAATGCAAATTCGTGCCTCGGAAAAATCACAAAAAAGTCGGAAATTGACGCATATTTAGAACATTTACAAAATCTTAATTGTTTAACCCCGGCTACTTAACTTCAAATTTTTTAATCCACATCCACTAAAAACTTCAAAAATGACAAAAATTATGTCACGCTTTATATTTTGTCGTGTGTTTAGAAATTTTTTTAGGGGATTCCTGAAATTTTTACAGCTGCTTGAAGACAATGAAATATCCTTGTAAAAACACCAAACTTGAATCATGAACGCATTTAGAATTTTTATCTGTGAGCTGTCAAACATAGAAGATTTTTACAAGTCGTCCAATTTTCTTTTATCGGTGTGGGTGCACCTAATCGGCAATACGGACATAAAACTAACATTGTTTGCCGCCACCTTTTCACTCGTCTCTCCCATTTGATGGTTTAATCCATAATAATGTATGGGAAAGGCCAGAAAATTTTGGACTGATTTAATTTTCTAATTTCTTTTTTGTTCCTTAGCCAATTTTTATAAAGTTTGACATGTTAGGAAGCTAAAAGAACAGAGTTTACTATTTTTGTACAAAAGTTGTAAAATGTCAAAATTTTAAGATGGCGGACGTAGTCAAAAATGTTGTCTGGAAAAAAAGATCTGAAACTTTTTTTCGACCTCCATGTAATTTTTTATTACCAAAATAGGAAACCTTATGCCTTTTCACATGTTGTAGATTGTGTAGCTCACCTAAAATTCGGTTAGGTAGTACAAAAGTTGAATTTTCAATTTTTTTATATCGACAACTAGCTAGGACATTCTTATAGTCACTTCCCGTTCATAAATAGAAAATAGATTTTTTTTTATTTGTAAATTTAAAAAAAATACAATTCTTTTTTGAATTTCAGATTGATTATTTTTTTTTACGCAATCAACTGGAAGTAGAATATCATGTTTTGCATACCATAGTAAAGGCCATTTCATAGCCTTTTAAGAGGTTTAACCAAAATTTTAAAATGTTGACACTTAACCGAGATACAGCTGTCAAAATGACCCTATGTCCCAAAAAAAGTTTAGGGCGTCGCGACGCCTTACGTACGCCGTGGCCGAAAAAACTAATATTCATTTGGTCGTCACCGAAGTCATACCTAAGTGTGTACCAAATTAAAACAAAATCATTAAAAATCTTCCTATACATTGGCAAAAAGATATAAAAAACCCCCGACTACTAATTGCAGCGTCTTCTTAAAGCTTTATTAATTAAACCCCTTACTTTTGCGTTTTAAAACATAACACAATGTTGGATTTTCTTGGTGTACCTAAATCTACAAGCACAGAAAAAGTGGATTTTCTGTGCTTATGCTTATGTGTGCAGTAAATGAAATAGGTATAACGATATAGTTAGTTAGTAACGCGACGGTAGTTGCACGAACGACGCGGAGCGGAGATCGGGCAAGCCGTCAAGGGTGGAAAAGGCATTTTCCGCAAGCGTTAGGTACAATGTTTTTCTTACGAGTGTTTTGGTCTATTTCTCAAAAAAAATATATCTTTTATATGGAAAGATTTTATAATAATGCTACAAAATGACACGTAAGATAGAATAGTTACATAAATCATTTAATTAATCTTAAATATCTTCATTTTTAATAATACAAAATCGTGCGGAAAAGTAACTCTTCAACACTAGTGCGGAAAAGTTACTTTTCCGCACGATTTTACTTTTCGACACTATTTTTTTTATTAAAGTGCCTGCATGTGATTTTTTATGCCCATAGATATTAATTTGATTTAAAGTATATCTTGAATTAAAATATTGTCCTTTGAAGTGAAAATCGTGCGTTATATTGAAAATCGTGCGGAAAACTACTACTTTCAAAACGAAAAATCGTGCGAAAAAGTTACTTATCCGAACGCTCCTAGGAAAATATTGATTAGACATGGCCTTTGTTCACAATAGGGAAATTTTGGACTGTTTAAAATTTTTACAACTTTGACAGCCGTTATGGTAGTGTCACAACAGAACCACTAGGTTCCATAGGTTTGTTATGAGTGGTGCAATTTACAGCTCCCTCCACTGAGACCTGAGAGATCTATGGTGGCTAATTCCCCCACCCCTACCCGCTCACCAAATGACACGTAAGATAGAATAGTTACATAAATCATTTAATTAATCTTAAATATCTTCATTTTTAATAATACAAAATCGTGCGGAAAAGTAACTCTTCAACACTAGTGCGGAAAAGTTACTTTTCCGCACGATTTTACTTTTCGACACTATTTTTTTTATTAAAGTGCCTGCATGTGATTTTTTATGCCCATAGATATTAATTTGATTTAAAGTATATCTTGAATTAAAATATTGTCCTTTGAAGTGAAAATCGTGCGTTATATTGAAAATCGTGCGGAAAACTACTACTTTCAAAACGAAAAATCGTGCGAAAAAGTTACTTATCCGAACGCTCCTAGGAAAATATTGATTAGACATGGCCTTTGTTCACAATAGGGAAATTTTGGACTGTTTAAAATTTTTACAACTTTGACAGCCGTTATGGTAGTGTCACAACAGAACCACTAGGTTCCATAGGTTTGTTATGAGTGGTGCAATTTACAGCTCCCTCCACTGAGACCTGAGAGATCTATGGTGGCTAATTCCCCCACCCCTACCCGCTCACCAGACCGGTCTGATGAGCACCCCCTAGGAAGGCAGTTTTTCTTTCTCTAGAGGGATTTAGACCTAAACCCATTTGTCGGGGCTAGGGACCCTTTGTGCTCCACTATCAATATATGGATCATACGGTCCTCTTATCGTCCTCTACGAGGGACGGTATGGAATCATGTTAGCCTGCCTTCTAGCTAACACGGTCTACTCCGCTCCATACGGCGTTTTTCCTTAATCTCACAAAATGATGTAATTTTTGCGAGGAAAAGTCCAAGTAGACTATTGACGGCCCCGGGGATCGAACCCGAGACCTTCCGTGCGCCGGTAGGATGTGCCGCCCACTGCGCTACGGCTGTCGACACACAACCACTACGACTACCACGCGCCGATTTTCAGAGTTTTTCAAACACGTTAAAAATTGTCACACAAAATTGTTCTTTGTCTGGTTATATTTTATTATTCTTAAAATAATATGGTCAAAATTCTGTAAAATTAATTAAAAAATAACCACAACCACAACGAAATAGATTTGTAGCTTACGGCATCGGCAGTGGTAGTAGTTAGTGGTTAATTCCCACAACGGCATGACGTTTAGCTATTGCGCAGGGAAGCCTGTTCACAATTGGCACAATCGAATAAAAGCAGAAATAAAACATATAGGGAGTAAAATACAACAGCCTGGACTTTATTTTTTAACAAGAATCTTTAGAAAATCATAAATTATCATTTTTATAATTTCGTGTCAAAAAATTGACATCAAATTTTGGATAAATAAACATTTTTAAATTTGGTTAAACCCCCCCCTCTACATTTGAGCCCAGCTCCGCGATTGTAAGCACCTGCTCCCTTGTATCAATTATGGTCACATTTTTTTTTACTTCAAATTAGGTTTTTTTATTGGTTATTCTTAAACTCTCCCCTCGAAGTCAATTCCTGGGTGCGCCACTGCCACAACCACTACGAAGTGTCAAATAAGTCTTCCAAAGTGTCCCCAATATCTCAAATATTTCGATCATGTTTTTGAAAATTTGCGAAAACATTTTGTAGTTTGGGCTACCATCAATACTACAAAAGAAGAAATAAAGCTTAATTATCACGTAAATGAATTCAATTCTACAGATCATATCGCGTAATTTTTAAATGGTTCCTTATTGCAGGGATCGAACGTTTGTTTAAAAATTGGGTAAATAAGTGATAAGGGAGTTATGATACTTGTAGATTTGGCACGGCGGTCCTCGATTTCTTTCAACTAAAAAATCTTTGCACCTAAATTTTGGTTTTATAATATTTTTGCATACCGTTTTCAAAATCCTATATTGAGCACTTTTCTTGCAAAATAGAATTTTTGCGCCGAAACCAACAAATTTTTTTTTAAATTTTAATATGCTGTAGAAAGCCGAGTTAGACTACTGTGGCTCCCACCGTTTAGACACAAAGGCATATCAAAGAAGCGTGAAATACATGTTATAATAAGATATTTGCCAATAAAATAAAAGAAATATTTTAGTTTAAGTAAGAGATATTTATATTTTTAGTCATCTTTTTCATGCAGCAGCGTAGCATATTTTTTAGTGTAAACTTTCTGATGATTAGGTAACAATTATTCATTCAATAATATAATATTTATGCATAATTTAAATTATGATTAATAAAGTAGAGTTTTTACATTTTATTCAGTTGCGAACAAAATTTTTTTTAAATTAAATTATCTTTGATGATATCACATTAGTCTTCATGAATAAAATTTTATTAAAAAGAATTATAATGTTAGTTATAACATCGGATGTTTTATTCTAGGAAAAATGTGGTACTCTGTAAAAAAATATCAAGTCATTACCTTTTCAGTCCTAAAACCAACTTATTTTTTTTATAAATTAAATAATTTATACTAACAGCAGACTTATTACTTTTCAAATTAAAAAAATGTGGTACGCCAAATTTTTTATTTATTAATGAATTAATTGACTAAGTTTTTCCTTTTTTTCGGTTTGTGGACAAATATCTTATTAAGTATAACACGTATTTTACTGCTTCCCTATGTCTAAGCGGTGGGGGCCACAATATTCTAAGTCAAAATTTTATGATGTCTTTACATATTCAAATCTCAAAATAAAATAAATATTTTTTTTAACTTAATCTTTAATAATCGCGCGACGATTTTATATGGAACCTAAAATTGATGGATATATGAATATATATGATATTTTTAAATCCAGACTGTAGTAAACACAATTATTATGTACTTTTTAGTCTTATTCACGATACTTTTGCCTTGCTTTTTCAAGTCTTCTTTTTTTCTGTGTGGACGTTTCTTTATCCTGACTTTTCATAGTTATTCCCACGAGTTCGAGTAGCGGACAAATCTTCGGTCATCCCTTCCAGGGTGCTTATTCTTGAAAGTGAGAGAAGGGAGCGCTCCCGGGAACCATACTAGGGAGTGACAAAAAAGTACTAAAATCAAAATTAATAACGAGTTTTAAAGGTTTATTCTACTCCCTGGCTGAGTTCTCTTACATTGAACGCAGCATTCCCTCGATATATCACATGATTTTGACTACTCCCTAATTCGCTCCCCGGGAGAGATTTTAGGTCCGTGTAAAAAGGAAAGGCTCTTATACAACGGGGTGTGCCTGCGTCCCGAGGGTGTAACGCTCATGACACTTCATTTTGTAGCCATCCTAGTGCCACACAACCATCGGCGCGACCTTAACTTGGTTAGATAACGCTCGCAACATTTAATTTTTTTAATACTATATTTACTGTATGTTTACTGGATCAGATCATAAATATTACAACCGCATGTATGTAGGGGAACTTGGGGTATGATGACGAATGGGTTAAGACGAGTAACGCGGAAATTTTTCCTTAAAAATTATTCTTTGAAACTGTACATTTGGCAACATCGTAGCATTAAGAACCGACAGTCATTTGTCACAACAGTCTGTCCTTTGAGCTACACGTGGACGGATTGTTTTTGGCAAGAGTCGTTATAATATTTTGTTAACAGTGTTTAGTGATTTTTGCCGTTAATGAGTAAGTATGATTTTAATTATTTTTACAAAATAATGTATTGGTATTAGGAGTAACAGAAACTGCTTGGATGTATTGATATTGTTTTTGTTTTAATTTGGAAGTATTGAAATAAATTTCTTTATGCATTGGGGGTAAAATGATGGGGGTAAGATGACAATTCGTCGTCTTACCCCATATATTTGTACTTGCCCCATAAATATTTTGCAAAACACCTAAATTGCCTCATGCAAATTTTGCGCATCTAATATTATTGTTTTTATTACAGAATGCCGAGAAATTACAAACGAAAGACCAACCGGAAAGAATGGGATGACGACTCCCTCAAGTTAGTGCTGCAAGCTCTAGAACAAGATACCCTATCTTGTAATGCGGAGGCTATTACGTATAAAATTCCTGAGATAACATTGAGACGACATCGAAGAAACAACTAAGGGGGAACAACTTCCACAAAATACAGGTAGATTTAAAAATACTTTTACTCCACAACAGACTGCAGAATTTGTTCAACACGTTATAGCATGTAACATTCGTGGCCTTGGACTAACTTCAATTCAAGTGCCTAAATTACCCTTTCAGTTTGCAGAGGAAAACGGAATCCAACACACATTTAATCGCGAAACCAAAATGGCAGGAATTGTTTAGTTTGACGGGTTTAAAGCAACAAACCACCTCAGCCTGAGAAATCCAGAAGATACATTTTTTGCTCGCCTTAGAGAGTTTAATCAAATCTCAATTCAAAAATTTTTTCAATCCTTGCAGATGTTAAAGCTAAATATCATTTTAGTGCTGATCGCATTTACAGGGTTCCTAATATTTTCCTTAGGGATAGGATTTCAATAAATCAAACAGAAATGGCATAGAAAGTTCTGCGCGCACAAAAGAAACAGGTATATTGAGCAATGGTGCCAGTTTGTTATTATCTCCGGACTGCTTTCATGAGAAAAAATTGTCGCCACTCTTTCATTGTGAGCATAAATCATAGTTGCAATAATAACCGTTGACAAGATGTCTGCAAATTCCGCTAGATGGCGGGCACACCATCTAATCTAATTAAAAATTAGATGTTTTCAGGTCCAAACCACAGCTTTTTCTTGCTTAAAGGAGGCGGCAGGGTCCATTATTTACGATACTGAGCGATAAACTCGTGAGGCTGTTAACATTAGAACGAAATATCTTCGCTTTTAATTAAATTTCTTTCCATTATGTTCTACTAGTGACATCTATCCGGAAACGGCCAAACCATGCAGCTAGCACTAGCAGCCAAAGAAATCAATAAACGGCGCTGTTTTTCCTGCAGAGCTCTTTGCTTGCGATATTATTGATTTTAAATGATGCTGGCCCTACACTACATTTGATATTTTCGAGGTGTTTTATGACATGATCTCGAAACATGTAGCGAACCAATTCTTCAAAACTAGCGGGAGGGTAAAAGCGAAAAATAAGGGGCTGCCAATATTTATAACACCCAAAAAGGGGTGAAAAGATTTATTTTGCTCTGCTTCTTTACAAAAAACGTTTTTTTACGAAAAACTTGAGCTCTGCCACTTTTTTTATTTTTTTCTTCAACTTTCTCGAAATTTTCGTCATACCGTAGAAAAAAATTATTTCTCCCATGGTCATACTCTACTTTTATTCGAAAAAATTTAGAAACAGAGACAGGATCAGTTTTCCTAAAACGGGGGATCTTGGTTTCGAGTGAGAAGATAAAGGGCGCCGTAGGCAAAAATTTTTCAATTAAATTAGCCGAACGCAAAAATGTTAGAAAAACAAAGCACGAAATAAAAATGGCGCCGCTTACAATTTTTTTCAAAAATTACGTAATTTCGGGAACGCAAAGAAATAGGTCTAAAGAGTATAATTTTTAAGAAAAAAATATCAATTTTCTCGCCCTCCTCCACTGGGACTACAGGGGCCGTGCACAAATTAAGTAATGGTCATAGAGGGGAGGGGGGTTACAAAACGTTACGTAGGGGGGAGGGGGTTTTTCGACAGCGTTTGCATTTGTGTGAAACTAAGAAAATTTGGAATGAAAATAAGTGAAAAGTTTTTTTTTTGGGGGGGGGTAGTGGTCTTGAAATCGTTACGTAATATTAGGGGAGTGGCGTGCCAAACCGTTACAAAACAAACAAACATTACGTAACGGTGATTTTACCAATTTTTGACCCCCAAAAATTGGTAAAATCACCGTTACGTAATGTGTGTACGGCCCCACATCTGACTGTTCCTCCTTTTTGATTTCGAATCAAAGTGCAAAACCCGGGTTGGACGTTCGAAGGCGTCAACCCGTCCTATTTGCTTGATAAAGTTTCTACGGAAATATCTCACTCGATTTCTCCGGCCGTGTATGAACGCTTTAGGTTAGGCATTTGCATGTATCTTAGTCCCCAGCCTGTAAACAGTGCGTAAGGACAATGGTTACAAAATGAAAAGCCGAAAAATATTTGTTTTACGATATCTTTCATCAGTTTGGTATTAAAGTCGAGCAAAAACAATTTTTATTCCAGTCCTAAAGTTATGAAAATGGAAAACATTAGAAAATAAAAACCTGGAATGGATTTACTACGTGTAAGATGTAGTGACAACATCACCCCATGCCCATCCTTTTCTGCCTAATGTACTTTTCCGTTTGTCTGCGTCTTATACACGGCTGCTTGGCCCCCTAAGGATTTGCTTAGGAACCCTGTATAATGCTGACGAGTCAAGCCTATCTACAGTGCCAACAAAACTACCAAAAGTTTTAACTCCCAAAGGACAACGTCGAGTAGCCAAAATAGTATCCGCTGAAAGAGGCCGCACAACAACTATAGTTTGTTCCATTAATGCTGTAGATTCCTATGTGCCACCTTTTTTCGTATTTGCTCGACAAAAAATAAAACCTGAACTTTTAAATGGTTGTCCACCTGGATCGCGAGCAACGGCTAAAGTTACGGATAAATGACGTCTGAAAGTTTCCTGGCATATTTAAAATATTTTGTTAAATATGTAAAGGCGCCTGTTGATGATTCAGTATTATTATTGGTTGACAACCAGAGCTCACACCCCAGCAAACACGGTTCCCTCAGGCCTTCGTCGGTCCGATGTCGATTGCCGAATTTGACGTCATTGGCCCGACGTCGACTTACGACATCGGACCAGCAATATTTTTTATCCGCTTTGCGATGTAGGCCCAATGTATGTTTGCCGACGCAGCGTTAGACTGTAGCCCGCCATCGGACCAATGGTAAATTTTAGTTTATGCTGACATCGGCATACCGTCGCCGTACGATTAAGGTCCGATATGGTTAACTGCTTAATTTGGTCGGTCTAACGTAGGCAAACTGTGGTCTCGGCTCGACATCGGGAAACTATTCAAGTCCGACATTGGTTTGCTAAAGCGCTCCAACGTCGGCGATTGACGAAGGTCCGTCGGTAGTAGCTTAAAGCGGCCCAACAATGGCAAACTACAAAGTTTCGATAATGCGGGTGCTTAACCAGTCGGGATGGTTTAAATGGCAAAAGAGGTGATTCTTGTAGAGAAGTACCACCATCTTGTCTTAAAGTGGTGTCGGTCTAAAGTCGACTGTAGTAATGTGGACCTCCGTCAGTTGCCGATTATTGACCGAAAACTGAAAATCGCAATCTTTCCAACATCGGGCCAGAGTGTAGTCGGCGATGCTGACACACTGTCGACGTTGTCGACATTGGCCCGATTCAACGCCGACGATTTGTGTTTGCTGGGACATTTCACTCCCAAGGATCAACTTTTGTGAAGAAAATGGGGTAGTATTAGTTGGATTTCCGCCTCATACCACACATAGGTTACAGCCACTCGACGTTGCATTTTTCAGTCCTTTGAAATCCTACTTCAATAGAGTGTGTGTTTAGTCGACAATTTTGAAGCAGTAGTTTCTGAAAAAATCTTTTTGATGACAGTGATTTCGCAGCCGCAAAAACGACAGAACGGGATAACCCAAATGATGACCCGAGAAAACGCTCTATCAATTTCCCCAGGAAATTCCTTTATTTATCCTTGCAAAAAAAAATAAAACTGAGCCAGACGCCAAAAAAAAAGGTCTAATATAATTAATGCTAAGAATTTAGATAGAGATAAATTAGATTCTACTAAGCGAAAGAGCTTTTAAAGGAATTAAACCAATACCAAGATCAGAAAGAACATTTGCAACTCGAAAAAAAATGTCTGCTTCTGCAAAAAAGGAGTTTAAAAGAAAATTAAGATTGGAAAAAAAAGTTATGAAAGGGAAAGAAAATAAGTTAAAGAAAAACAAAGTTAACCAAGGACCAAAATGATAAACCTGGTATAAGTGGCCTTAATTCTGCTAATCAGAAAAACGCTAATGAAAGTCACTACTACTGTCCAGGTTGTAACGAATTATATTCAGATCCTCCAATTGAAAATTGGATCCAATATTCCTCTATGGGGTAAGACGACAAAAGTGTCAATTTTTAGTTTTTATTTAAAAAAAAAAAGGTTTTATTTTTTGTTTTATCTGCTATCCAAATATTGTAGTAAATATATTTATAGTTTTAAATTTTCATTTTCGTTTCTAAAAATAAATATTTTCATTATAAAATGAAGTGTTTTCCTTAACATATGTTACCTCACTTTCCCCTATCTGTTTTGGTTTCTCAGTTATGAATTTACCCTCTTTACATACCTCAACCACCCACTATCACCAATTTTTTTTGTTGTATTGTCACCAGATCCAATCATAAATCTGAAAACCGCTTGCTTTTATATCTGTTTTCATTACAAAGTTCTGAATTTACCCCCTATACACCCCTCAACCACCACCTACCCCCAAATTTTTTCAGAATATTGTATTGTCATCGGACCTAGATAAATGTGCCAAATTTCAATAAAATCGGTTCACGGGAAGTGTGTAAAAAATGAATCTCAAGATTTGATAGATAGGCAGTAAACCTATAGTTGGGTGCAGGATTTTTGATATAAAAAAAATTATTTTGGGAAAAGTAGGATTTTACATTTCTTTGGAGGATATTTAGAAGATGTTGCGGAATAATATTATCAAAAATTAATAGTTTTAGTCAAACACACCCTACGAGCAACTTAAAATTAATATTTTAATGTAATTTTCTAGGCTGTGTCTATCGCCCACTCGGATTTATTCCAAAGATACGGCACCAAAATTCATACCATTCCGTTTCCAAAATGTGAACACCTAATATTTGCTTCCGACGACTACTGGGCTTGCGCAGTGCGACAAGTGTCCACAACTTTAGGACACCATATTGGAACTTGTAAAATGGGACCTGCGGTAGATCCATTTTCTGTAAGTTTAATACAATTCTTGGACGTCGGGTATTAAAATTATGACGAGAATTTAACATCTGGGCTAGGACAATTCTAAAACTAAAAATCTAGGCTAGGGCAACATTAACACTCAATAGAGAGTTAATAGACCACTAATTTATCGTCACCTTATTTGCTTACCGTAATTGATATGCTAAAAAGTGTTTTTAAACCACAAACAGAAATTACTATAAGATAACCGTATTCTTTTGCCCACATACAAACTGCCAATGTAAATAGAATAGAAAAAAAAACAACAATTCGTGTTTTTGCAAATTCACTTCCACAAAAAAATTAAAAACCTACCTAAACAAAAAAACGAATTATCACCTACCAGCTGCAGCTTTTGCACAGAAATAAATCTGGCTGGTTGCAAAAAATAACCGAGCGGGTCCCGTTAAGCATCCGTAAGTAACGTATTTCGGTTCGGTTATTTTTGGATACGGGAGAAAAATAACCGATTTTGTCTACGGTATCACCAATTTTGATGGTCTATTAACGCTCAAATATCTGGGCTACTAAGGCAGTCCAACTATCGTATTGCTTGAGTTTAATTAGCCCGAGGTTAGGGTTGCCGTAGCCCAGATGTTGAATTTTGGCAGCCCAATTGTCTGAGTTGTCCCCATTTATTTCTTAGTGTTGTTTTTGTAAGTAACATTTATTTTTTATAATGGCCATCAATACCTTCTGGCAACTACTTAATAAAACAAAAAGTTGTATTAGGTTCTCTTTAAAACCTTTTCAGGACTCTTATAAACCTTTTATACGTCTTAAGTGTCAGTTTTTATAAAGGGATACATTACTACTTTCATATGAGTTTTAGTTTTAAAAAATATCTTTAAAAACATTCTCTAATCCTTTATAAAATCTCAAGCCAACTACAAGTAGTTTTCAAATGGTTGTCAGAGGGTTTTAGCGCGTCCAATTTGACCCCGCCCCTTATTGATTTAACCATATAATATATATGGTATTTGCTTTCCTTCTTTAAAGTTACAATGCATGCGTTATTTTATAATTTCATCTTTGTCTAAATGCATCAAGTAAAATGTTTACATAAATGACGAAACTTTTGATAGATATTAATTTCGATAAATATTTATAGGTTATATTATTATAATATTTTATTGATGTTTATATCGATTCTCTACAAGAAATCCTATAAGCCACGTCGTCTTTATCGTGTAGAATTCATTTATGCCTTATAAAAACATGCGCGCTTGAAAAAAACCGTAATTTAAAGAATTTTGAACTAAATTTATGTAGAAAAAAGTAAGGTTAGTTTTCTTAAAGTTCCTGTAATTCAAGCAATAGTGAACAAATAACAAAATTTAGGTCGAACGATTGAAAAATCAACTATTATTACATAACTTATTATAATGTTTGCAATTTAAAGTCAAAAATCATTATTTTTGAATTATGAAACAGTTTAGGAAAATGGCTGCCAGTCAGATATTTTACGTCAAGTTTTATAAGGGTTATAAAAACCCTTATAGAATCTCAAGAAGTTGTAATTACCATTATACCGGTCTCCCTCGATAGTTATTAATTATTTGGTAAAATGTAGTCCTAGTGGCCACTTAGCCATTTTAACTAACCAAAATGTTTTCTTTTGTTTTTTTTTTAAATAAAATCCATAAAATGTATGGCTTTAAAATGGTGCACACGCGCGAACAACATAAAAATAAACTAACAATATTATCACACACGTGGGAAAAATACGGAATTCTATCATGGCCCCCGCCATCTCGGCAGAAGAAATTAATAAAAAGTTTTTATTTCTATCTTATAAAACTTAAATCAATTTAAACCAAAAGTTTTATAAGAAGAGTTTTTAAAATGTTTTGCTAACTAATTTATAAAACTTAAACCACTTTAAGCTAAAAGTTTTATTAGAATAGTTTTTACAAGGTTTTGATTACGATCTTATAAAACTTGTCAACTTTACACTAAAAGTTTTATAAGAAATATCGTCAAAAGGTTTTGATTGCTAAATTATAAAATCCAAAAACCAAAAGTTTTATAGGGAGGCCTTTTAAAATGTTTTGTTTGCTATATTATAAAAACTAAGACAAAAGTTTTATAAATATAGTGTTTTGGAAGAATAATGCTCGTCCGGTGTTTCCATTACCTCTATAAACATTAAGATGTTAAAGTTTTCCTATAAATATTGTTATAAATATTCACGACCCCCATAAACCCCTTATAAAAAAGTTCAAAAGTAATAAAACTCTGTAGCAACCTAAAATGTTACTTGGAAGGCCAAAAAATAAGTAATGAGTTACCAATTTTATGTTTTAATGTAGAAGAATCAAAAAAGTGGACATTTTGAGAAAACACATATATTATATTGTAATATTCAATGCTGATTTTACAGTGTGGGAATGTTTTTGTTTAGGTAGTGGATTACCAGCTCAGGGTTAACGGTGTCAAAGGCTTGAGAGTAGTCGATGGATCCATATTGCCAAATGTTGTCGCCGGCCATACAAATGCAGTCATTTTTATGATAGGAGAGAAAGCATCTGATATGATCAAAAGGGACTGGGGCAATTTTAAGTAAATACTTTTTACCTACATTAAGAGAAACTAAACAATCCATGTGAATTTTCTAGTCTTAGAATTAAGTTTAATTAAAAAGCCATTGTTAAGTATAGATATGTTTTTGTCTTTAATAAATAAGGTACCTACCTCTATATTATTTCCTAAAAATCCAAAAGCGACACAAATTAATTGGTTAATTACGATAAACCCGAATTGATATTGTTCAACAACTTTTAATATTACTGATTTAACTTGACTTAACTAAGAACAAGTTTTTAGAGATTAACCCTGACATCCAAAAGACTTGTTCTGAGCCAAGGTCAAATCAACATTTTAGGGATATTTTTAAATTTTGTTGGTTTTTTAATTTTTTACGAACTTTTTGGATGTTGCGAGGTTTTTTATTTCTATCCATATATTTATAAAAAGTTAACAAACGTCTAATTAAGGAACCTGCACACGACTAAAAGGGAATTTCGAAATCGTGTAATTTCCTTGATAAATAGGGTGGGCCACAAAATCTTGCACACTTTTAAATTTGCTATAACTTTTGATTGAATAGCTCGATTTCAAATTTCTTTAACTTTTTTAAAAAAACAAGACATGAGACTTTTTCGATTCGGTTCAACATTTGACATTTCGCAAAAACCCAAGATGGCGGACCCTCCCCCTCAGCAAAGAAATACGTGCGGCACTGGAGAAAATCTAAGTCATTGCGACAAAAGCCTTACGTATGCTTTCTATACCAAGGCATTACTTAATTAAATCGGTTAAGAAATAAGAAAACTATAAACCTCTGAAATAAGTAGTTTTTGACTGGACATAGTCATTTGCAAAGAAAATCGCAGTTTTTGCATTAGCTTTAACTTTTGATCGGATTACCTATTTTAGATATTTTTACATTTTTTGCTGAACAAAGCTTGCGGCTTTGATATTTTTCGAACATTCAAGATGGCGGACAGCTTTAACACGCTTTAACCATTGGGTAATTTCACACCCCTAAAAAAGTAACAAAACAAAATCAAGGCCATCTTACCTTCCATATCTGCTAGGTATATGGAGGTATCAGTTTCTTAAGTCAGTTTTTAATAAAAATTGTGACTTGTAATAAAATTTAAAAAATTGCAGTAGTTTTAAGCTACTGATTTTTCAGCTAGAGTGGCATATATTGGTTACTATATTTTTTATAAATTTTTTTGCACACTTATACTTTTAAATAAAAATAACCATTAGTTAACGTATAATAATCTAGATTGGGCTATTCAGATTTTCTAAGCTGATCCCAATGTGTTCTTAAGACAGTATACGCAAATCGTTAGCCAAGTTAAAAACATTGGTAATTTTTCTTTGGGGCAAACTTCGATGGGCCTCTGTGATGCCTTGACACAGTTCGTCGTCGCCGTAGCTGCGGCCATTTCTGTACACTTCTTTTTCAAAATCTCCCCAAAAATGGCTGGCTACCAGATTCAAATCGGGGCTGTTAGCAGGCCACTCAATGGTCCTAATAAAATCTGTTTCTTAACCGATTTAATTTAGTGATACCTTCATATAGGCAGCAGGGAGTTGTTTAGTATAGGTACCAAACATAATAAAGAGTAAAATTTACCCATTATTTAAAAATGTCCGCCATCATGGATTTTTGAGAAATGTTAAATTTTGAACCACAACATAAAAGCCTTAAGTCTTGTACTTATTTCTAAAGTTACAGCAAACAACTCCCCTCAATATAAAAGTCCATTTTTTTTTATTTCTTAACCGATTTAATTAAGTAATGCCTTGTTATAGTGAGAATATCTAAGGCTTTTGTCACAATGACTAAGATTTTCTCCAGTGCCGCACATCATTTTTTTACAGGGGGGGGGTGAAAATTTCCCGTTCTATAAAACCGTCCGCCATCTTGGATTTTTAGGAAATGTCAAATTTTAGACCGGATCGGAAAAGTCTGATGTCTTATCTTTTTAAGAAGTGAAAACATTTTAAAATCGACCGATTGGATCAAAAGTTATAGCAAATTCAAAAGTGTGCAAGATTTTTTAGCCCACTCTTATATAGACAGCACGTATAAAATGCAATAGAAAAGTCCAGATACACCCTAAAAAAATCTAAAAAAACCTGGATATACTCTGGAAAAGTCTGGTTATACTGTATAAAAGTCTGGATACACCCTGGAAAAGTCTGGATACCTCCTGTAAAAGTCAGGATACACCCCAAAAAACCTGGATATACGAGTAGTGATTTTTTATGCGTTTCCTTGAGCGAGGGAAGTTCTGGAGTAAACCTTTACTCAATTTATTATTCTAGTGTTTATTTATACTTACTAAAACTATTTATATTGATAATGGTAATCAATGAATTGGAAAAAATAAATAGTACTTTATATGCTATTCGTCAACTTTATTACGGATGGCTAACCATTAGTCAGTCAACTCAGCCCAGTAAGTGCTATATTTTGTGCTGTGCAGGTACCATAAAACGGGGTTACTATGACTACTTTTTATCTTCAAAATGTAAAATAAGTTTTTGTATTTTAGCAGGAACTACTCCTAAAAGTGTACCACTTTTTTGTCCAATAATTTTGAACGCATTTTGTTATGCGGTGTTAAATTTTTCTACATAAAAAGTAGCCTTTAATATTTTTAAAAAGAGCCCTGATACATTTTTTGTGTTTTTTTTATATTCCAGATTTTACTCCATATACCTAAAAATAGCAATTATAGTACCTATAGGATACCTGTATTTATTTATTTTATCTATGTGTCTAATTATTATCACACTGATACCGATAGCAAGATAATATGTAAACTCATCGTGAATTTCTGTCATCAAATTTAGTAAAGGAGCATGTGACTCAGTGTAAAAATTAGCTCTTTTTAGAGTGTCTTACAAATAAAAATGTACAAATTAGTTATAGGTGTGACGATATTAGTGAGTTTACTATGTGAACAATGTACTGGACAGCTTTTGGAACAAAGATTGTGTAAGTAAATACATCAAAAAAACTTCCCACAAAAAATATAAGTATGTATAATTAGTATGATTTTATACAGGGTGTAAAACTTATTAGTGAAAACGTGCGAGCGAAGAAATAAAAAAAAAGTTTCTTTAATGTAGTAGGACTCTAAACTACTGTACAAAAAAACCTATGAAAATGGGTAAAAAATAGGTGCATTGTTCAAAGTAAAATGAAAATTTTCCTGTTCTGTTTTTTTGACTAATTTTTAATATTATTTTCCTCACAAAAAGAAAATACACTAGATCCTTTTTTTCCAACTAACTATGTGATCGGCTTCTCTGAAGACTCGGTAAACTAGACGTCTTACACGATTTGAATTTGGTAGATTCAAAACAACTTAATAATTAAATGAAAAAGCTTTGGTCATTCTCTCAAAATATATTTGAAAAACAGAGTTATGCTTGGTCTAACTATCCATTAGACACAAGTACAGTGAAGGGAAGGCCACCACCGAGCCATAGGTTAAGGAGCTACAATAGATACGACAGTTACGTGTTAAACGGTTCGGAACTATTTGGAGTTTGGCGAGTCTGCGCAGATATGCACGCGACCAATAACCATACTTTTATATTGATTTTTCTTTTTTAATTTGTAATACGACCACTATATGACTCACGGTTAAATTCGCGATAACCGTACTATCGATTTTTTGTTAGTTTGTAATATGACCACTAGATGGTGCTCGCTTAAATTTTTGCTTTTTTTAAGGACCCTGCACAAATTACATTGAAAATGGCTGTCGGCTAAATGTCATCATTTTTTCATATTTTGTAGTACTCAATTAACAAAGCACAAAAATAAAAAAAAACGAGATAGGGAGCAGGATTACGTTGACGTGTTTTTAGGCTATATTTTTGGACATGGTGCAAGTTTTTTTTCACAACTTTGTTGATTACCGCCGGTTGGTTGGTGTACCAAAGGACCCATATAAGAACATTTTTACTTGGATGGAAAGGGTGTTTCATTCAGGAAAAATACAGAAACGAATTATTTTATTTTGGCGGTAATCAACAAAGTTGTGAAAAAAAAATTAGAACATGTCCAAAGATATAGCCTTAAAACACGTCAACTTTAAAGCTCCATATCTCAGAAAGCTGCTCCGTATATCGGTTTTTTATTTTTGTGCTTTGTTTATTGAGTACTACAACATATAAAAAAATTATGACATTTAGCCAATAGCCATTTCGAATGTAATTTGTGTAGGGTTCTTTCTTTGCAAGCAATTTGTGTTTAGTTTTTAAAAATATGCTTTTTTACTAGGCACAAAACAAAATCGTTACTTATGTTAAGTTAAAATAAAAAAGCATATTTTTAAGAAATAAATACAAATTACCCATAATAATGTACTTGTAGTACAAAACCTCTGGTTGTTTTATTATAAAAGATTATGGCATATTTCGAAACATGTTAGTTTATATTTTTCACAATAAAGAAAATATTACAATATGATCTTGTCTGTGTGTCTTGTTTTTAGTACATAAAAAACAATAAATGCCACTCTTTTGTATTCCAAACTAAATTTGTGAAACAGAAAAAAATAATTTTAATCCCAAAAAAATTTTACTGTATATGTGGGGCAATTTATGGTAAACCCACACATTAGAAAAAGTCTTGGTGTAAATAATATTAATACCCCTGGTTTGGAATACACAAGTGTCAGGTTTTCTAACTTATTATTGATATCCACAAAAATAAGCCATACCAAACTTGATGAAATAAGGAAAGGGTGTTTTAACACATAGGTATAAATAGTTAAATGGAGTCCAAATGCAAGTGTGGGACATCACTCTCTAAGACCTCTGCGTCCAGTCTGCAAAATGTCCTCTGGAGCAAAATATTTATCACACACGTAAAATCTGTTATATATTTCATCAGCACTTAGTTTATTCGCGTTTAACGGCTTCACTATACTTCTGAAAAATTACAGGATTGCCTTTGGGGAAACGATGTCTCCCCGTTTTTTTATAGGGATCATGGCACGGTCTCCGCAGCTTTGAATACAACACACTCTAACTCTTTGTTTCTCAGCCATTGTAATCGACGGATAAAATCACAATTTTTTGAACAGCAATAATCACAATATCACTTTTTAAAAACCTTGGCAAACCTCAGTTTTCAAAATGGAACTCATAAGTTATGAGTCATAACCGACATTCTGTCACTTTTGTCATAATGTGCCCTCTGACGGACAACCCTAGAAGGGGTAAGAGGAGGAGCTGCAGATTTCTAGAAAGAATATTGCCAACCTAAATATTATTATGTTGGCAGTTCCTTTGCACGCGTAAACATAACCACACTTTTCGCGAAAAATAATTATTGTTATGTTATATATTATGTTAATAATTATAAAATTATAAATAATATAATATAGAGGTTATCTAAACGCTCAGTCAAGAAAACTTTTCTTACTCAAAGCCCACTCATTTTAAAGCTGTAGCTTTCATCAGTAGAGGTTGGTGCAAGCAGAGGTAAAAGATCCGAACTCGCTGTTTGTGATTGAACGCAGCGCTAATATTTTTAAATTGACATTTCGACAGTGACAGAAATGTGAACAAAATTTGCATTTAAGTTTTTTGATACATTTCATAAGGAAATACACCTTTTAAATAAATACAAAATTAATCTACTTCTTACTTTATTATTACCCATCTAAATATATTAATTAATCAAAATAAAAAAATTATGTTCTTTTAAAGTGAGCTATAAAAGATGCAGGACAGATACCGAGTGTACGGATGAAAACTCGTTTTGTTTTGGCAACGATCAAGAGCAACTGGGAAGATGCAAATGCGTCGAAGGCTACGAGCTGTTGTTTAGAAATAGGACACATTATGCATGTCTTAAATGTAAGTACAAACCTCAGATTAATATTAGTCTGAGGTACAAACTAGTCAGTCAGAATAAGACAAGGCGGATATATAGCTCCTCCAAAAAGGAAAGGAAGGACAAAACAATTTTCTCCAAATTGTAATTTTAATTTTTTATGATATTATGATCTTATCTTTAAGAGTACAAATTATTTTTTTTCTGTTAGCGATCTTAGATCAGAAAATGTCAAAACGGGTCATGTGATGTCCATACTTTTTGGAGTGAAATAAACAACAGAAATGGCTGAACTTTAAATGGAAGACAAATTTTTGTAAAAACTAAGACACGGCTCGAAGCACTTTTTGATTAGCTTAGACTTAGCATTGCCACTGGCGTTTGATATGTTGTAGATCTGTTCTCCCTGATCAACGTTTAAATGGACCTCTTTTTGATTCGTATCGTATTCGAGTAGCTAACTTGCTACCCCCAGTACACCAGTCTTTAGGTAGAGAACTACCCAGACAGCACAACTCTGTCCCAAGGATGTCCAGTGGAGAGAGTTTTCTGGACCATGCATGGACAATAAAATCTGTACAATTGTCAAAACGTTGGACGGCTCTTCGACATCCCATAAAAGTCCAAAAGTTTGAATATTTTGACTATACTGGACTCGATTCTTCGGAAACGACAGAAATTCTCACCCGTCAGAATTCTAGAAAGTGGCGATTTTTACTAATCGCCTCATTTAAAATAAAAACACAGCGTCCTTCATATTTATTCTAACGTTGTAAGAGAAACTGCGTCATTTTTTTAATAACATTTTGTAAATTTAATACCAATAAACGTCAAAAAGTGTCGAAAATTCTCACTATGTAATAGGAAAGACAGAATTTGTGTGACTTTTCTGAACAGTGACAGCGAAATATTCCATGGCTATCTATGGTTTTGTATGTTAAATTGTTTGCACATAAAAATAAGCTTAATAACATATTTTTAAATAAAAAAACAGGGTTTTCAGAAAAACAGCCCACCAAAATTAAAACTGACATATTGTTTATTTACTAGAACAGTATTAAGTGTTAATTAAGTTAAGGGTTTAAAAATCGTCAGCTTTTTTGTAAGGTCGAGATTTTCTGACGGTTTTTAAAGAATCGCGACCACTATACCACTATGCTAAATCCAATGGTTATCCAGTGGAATGAAATTCTGTCCAAAAGTTATCCATTGGCTATCCAAAAAGTATCTTTATGGTTCACTGTTGAAAAAAATTAATAATTACAATGTATATCCGTTGGTCTAATTTTCTTAGTACACTGGATATTCAGTGGACAGTTTTGTCATTTCGATACCCGAGGATGGAGGCCCTAGCAAAGGATAGGTATTCAAATACTGAAATACCAATTATACAATTTTATATTATACAAATGATTCGGCTAGATATGAGAGAAATGTTATTGTTGGTAATGAATAAGAAAAAACATGATCCATTGGATATCCAAAATAGTTCGGACAAAAGACATAGTCATTATGGACGTCCGCCGGATATAGTTTATTTTTAGTCCGATGGACTAAGAAACATCGTTATCCATTGGATATCCAAAAACTAACTGAAAAAAAGCAGTTCTTTATGGATCAAAATTAGACTCCATGGACCATGCGGGCGGTTTTGGGCAAAAAATGGATGTCCGATTGACAATTTGTGCTGTCTGGGAGGCTACTGAATGCAGTTGAAAAAATTGACACATTTCATTTACGTCACTCTTAGTGGCGGCACAAACTTGAAAAACGTAAAAAAAAGATAAGCTAAATATTTACAAGCTTATCACACTTTGTGAAAAACGACCGTGAACCTGGAAAATGCACGGTATATGTGTATGCCATGCTAGAGACCAGAAGGCTCAGCCGATATGCCATATATTGTTAAAGAAGAAAATGAATATGGCGGATGCGAGCCGGCATTCTGTTATTTTTGTATACTTTTGAAATATAACTTACAAAAATATAAAGCCATCTGATAATATAAATGTTTTTTCTTTGATTTCTTTAGAGTGATCACTCAATACCATTTCTCCTGCTTCGGATCTCCCCTCTCTTACCCCCTCCTTTCCCCAAACCAGGTGACTTAAAACGTATAATCCCATTCCGCCCAAATAAACTCACCGCCTCCTTCTCAGCCCAGGTCAGCCCCTTAAGAAATGAGTTATGAACACATACTACATATCACCCACTACCAAAAAGTGTCCCTCTGGCAAACAAAATCGACGTGTCCGAGGAAAAAGTTAATATCTGAAAATATCATGCTCAAAAAAATATTTTTTTTTGACAGCAAATATCTCGAAAACTATTCAACCGATTTTCGAAGAAAATACGTCGTTGTAAAGACAATCAAAACCCTTCAAAATAGCTTGCTAACAAAATCGAAAAAGTACCCTTACGATGGATGAATTTTAACTAAACTCCTGTCAGCTCTTCACAGGGTCGGACACTATTTTTCCTAAAAATTTTGTGAAAATCGGTTTAGCGGCTATCGTGTCCCGTACAGACAGACCGACAGACAGACGTCACGACGAAAAGGTTTATTTAGGCTAAGGAACACCCAAATATCACATTTTTGATGGTATCTGAAAAACTTTTTTTCAATACCTCCCCTAGCCGTGTGGGCTAGAGAGGTAAAAATGATAGAATGGCGGCTCGCATCCACCATATTGATTTTCCTCTTGAACAATATATGGCATATAGAATCTCTGAGACTCAGAGCACTCCAACGGTACCGTAAAAATCGGCAGAGCCTTCTGGTCTCTAACATGACATTCACATATACATAGTAGAAATGAAGACAATAACCCGAGCATTTTCCCGGTTCACAGGCGTTTTTTACAAAGTGTGATGAGCCTGATGTAGCTTATTTTTTTTTCTCTGAAGATTTTTCTATAACATATCAAAAAATAAAAATTATTTCACCGTTTATTCTTTTTTAATCAGCGATTATACGGAAAATAGCATTATGAAAAAAGTTTTTTACGTTTTTCAAGTTTATGCTGCCACTGAGAGTGACGTAAATGAAATGTGTCAATTTTTTCAACTGCATTCAATAGCCTGAATCTCTACCTATAGACTGGTGTACTGGAAGTAGCAAGTTAGCAACTCGAATACAACAAAATAGGCAAAAAAGTTATTTTAGTGAAAAATCCCTAAAATCTGAAACCTCCAACTTTCAACACCTATATCTCTGAAATCGTGGGTCGGATCAAAAAGAGGTCCAAATAGCGCCGAAGGAAAAACATTGCGGAAAAATAAAAAATGGCTGCACAGGCATGTTCTAATTTCACATTATTATTTCTTATTATTTATGGTGTGTCCGATTTAATTAAAACTTTACGAATGCAAACAAAACAGTTTCAGGATGGGACCAACCCTGTGAAATAGACACTCAATGTGAAAGCCTTGGGTCTTTGAGCAAATGCGATGGAACATGCAAGTGCATTGAAGGTACTCATTTGTATACCAATAGAAGATGCTACAAAACTGCACGTAAGTTTCACAAAAACAAATCCACTAACAGGAACACCAGTTTTAAAAGAATTTTTAGAACGTAAAAGAAGATATATATAACCTTAAATTTCATTAAATGACATCAAACTAGCTTGGGTGAGATTAGAGGCCCTCTATACATTTGACAGCAGTTGTTGTTTTATCAGATATGGGCAACTCATATTGCCCTCTCTTTCTAGTTTTTTTCATATTTGCATGTAAAACAGATTTCATGAAATGGACTGATGTTTTGTTGTCTCTTTTTATTATTTCCCCAGAGAGTTTTTGAAAGATTGAATTTTTTTGGTTAGTAAAATATGTCAAGCTTTGACAAAGAAAAAACAAAAACAAACAGTGAATGTACACGGTAGATATCAAAAATGTAAGTAATAGGTAAAATATAAACACTACTATGATCTATATTTTTGTTACTCTTTTTCTTACAATAATGTGTTATTTATTAACGAAGTACATGGTAAATGCGTATGTTTGTAGCTCACTTACCTCGCAAATTCGGCTATTTTTATTAATTTTCCAGCTTGATAAAAGCATGTTTTCTTTTCACTTTTCCTGAGTTTCTTTCTCCGTTTCTCCGTTGGACAACAGAACAATACAAATTCGTCGAGGCACGTATTTCTACAGTTTTTGATACAGCAAAATTCCATTTTTAAACCTGACGTTTCTTAATCAAAAATCTGACAGTGACAAAGTTATTTATTGAAATTAACTCTGTGTTTCGGACTTCCATTGTCTATATTTTATTTATACACGACGTTTCGATCAGAGATTGTACTGATCGAAACGTCGTGTATAAATAAAATATAGACAATGGAAGTCTGAAACACAGAGTTAATTTCAAACACATCATTGTCTCAAACTTTCAAACAAAAGTTATTTATTGTTAGGGGTTAACAACTATCATTGCCAACACACAATTTCGAACATTTCGCTAACAACTGTCAAATCTAGTTGCTCACCTGTGGAGCTGTATTCTTGAAAGTGTGGGGAGGGAACGCTCCCGCGGGAGTATCCTTTTCCTCTTCATACCTTTATCCGTTGGCATATCTCCATCTCACTTTTTAGTAAACCACGCCCACTTCCCTAGCAAGTTCTTCTCCCGGCAGTTCAAGAATAAAGGCCCTGGTAAAACAAAAATGGTATACAGGGTCTCTACGTGAGATCAACGCATGGTGTAAATTTTGTTGATTTTTTTTTAGTTTAATTCAACCTATAGAAGAATTAATATAAGGTCAACACCGTTCTTAACTAAAAAGCCTGTTAACTCCTACCTCTTCAGTGCCCTTTAGCCTATCGTAGCTGCCATTTTTATAACCAAATTGACAAGTAAAACATGGATTTTCTGTCAGTTTGCTGTCAATATGGCACCGATCATAGGCCAAAGGATACTAAAACGAAAATGAGTTAACTGGCTTTTTAGTTAAGAACGGTGTTGATAAGGTGACCTAAAAAAAACGCACAAGTGATTTTATAAAACTTGACAGATTTCTATAATTCAAAGTTTTTTGGAGAGCTGAGACATTTGGCTTTTTTGCCCTGTATTGAAAGTTTGCATTTTGTGAAAATATAAGATGGCGGAAGCGTTTAAAAATATCTGTTTTAAAACAAAAAGTCAATTTTGAACAAAAAGTCAATTTTCAATAAATAACGAGAAATTCTAATGTCTTATCTTTTCAAAAAGCCGTCAATTATAAAAATCGGTCACGTTTTTAAGAAATCCACAAGTTAAAAATGTGCATGCGGCTTTTTTTATCGTCGGACAAATAACGATATATATAACAAAAATGAAATTTGACCGTAGCAGCATGCGTTTTTTGAAATTCATTGCCAACTATTTATAACTTTTATTTAAAAGCAGTCCAAAAACTTTATTCTCAACAATACGATGTTATCGTTATTGACGACAAAATTAACGATGACAGTAACGACTATAACAGCTTCTAAAGTGCATGTTCACAAACTCTCTATTTTTACGCTGGCTTGGTGTTAAATTTATGTACATTACAGTATGTTCGCATAACTACCACACAAATCTTAAAAAATATATAAAAGGCTTCACTTTAAAAAAAACATACATAAAATAGGAAGATAAAACACTTTCTTTATGGATTGCTTTTAGTGTTAGACGAAGTCTGCGAACTAGACGCGAACTGCAGACTAGGTGACGGCAGCTTCGGCTATTGCTACTACGGAAAATGCGTCTGCCAACCAGGAGAAAAGCCTACTCCAGACAAACTTAGCTGTATCGAAGCTAAAACTATCGGAGATAGCTGCAGTAACACTAAAGAGTGTGATCTAGAGAACAGCGTTTGTAGGGAAGTATGTCGATGTCAAAATGGTTATGTTATCAGTAGGAATGGAACTATGTGTTTAAAAGGTAGGTAAAGACCAAGATTTCCCTTGAGATCCTGCCCAAGTAGCAATTTTTAGTTGTACAAGTTGTTGAAATTAGAACTGCACAACTTTTAAACGTTGTTTTGTAGGTAAATAGTAGTTGTCTTGAAAACTGAAGTCTACGTCGCACAGTGGTTCCGATCCACAATATGACTTGACAAAATTATTTGTTTGTTAAAAGTCTTTATAAATATTCATGGCAAAAAATTATTTTAAACTTTTGGATAGTTTTTTTTGCAAAAAATAACAAATTTTGGGTATCTTTAGATAATCTGACTTGACAATATCAAACATTGCCTAAGATTGATAAAAATTCTTGTTAATATTTGTTGCAAATAATATATTTTAAAACTTTTGGTTTACTTTTAAACAAAAAAAATCAGGAAGACAAATACACATAAATTAATTTTTATTAAATGTAACAAATATTAGTAATATTACAAATAAAGCATCTTGCATTATTTTAGACTTCATCATCAATCGCCTTGATGAATTTGGCTCATTTTGCCAAACATCAAAAAGTTCTCTTCTTGAAAATCCATCGTTCATTTCTAAAAGTAATTTTAAAAAAATTATTGTAAAAATATATTTTTAAGAACAAGCTTTTATTTAAATGCACTAAAAAGAATAAAATAAATTTTTACGTCAATCAAACCCGTTATTTTGTTACATTACACAATTTAATACAATATAAAAGGTTGTCGCGAGATTTTTTTGTTTAAATATATTATGTCGTGAAGTCCCATCATTTCATGAAAAGTCTAGTGACTTGAAAATTTATTTTATTCTTTTTAGTGCATTTAAATAAAAGCTTGTACATTTTACATTTTCTTTATATTAATTTATTTTTTACTTTTTAGTCTACCTCTTTTACCCCCGGATGATATTTTAACATTTTTTTCTTCTTATGCAACACTGAAAATTGCATTTTTCTAGATACTTCCATTCTCGATATACAAAAAACTACCTCTTCTACCTTCTTAAGGAATTTTTTTAAACAAATTATTTTTGCTTCTGCTTACCTATCTTCAAAAACCCCTATATACCAATTTTTAACAAAATCGAATAAATAGAAGTCACTTAAAACTAACTTTCTATATTTGAATTAAAAGCAGCCATTTTGTATCCGCCATATTGAATTTTTCAAATCTAATTAAAAACTCAGTTTCCTCATCCTCAAAAACCCCTATATACTAATTTTTAACAAAATCGAACAAAGATAAGAAGTACCCCCCACCCCTACCCTTAAAATGAGTGGAGGGGGAAACTCAAAAACATTAAAATATTGCATTGTTATCGGAACTGAATCAACGTACCAAATTTCAATTTCCTACGGTAAAGGGAAGTGGATTTAATTCAGCTTACAAGATTTTACCACACACACAGACAGACGAACACGGTAAGATAAATAAAAGCTTGTAAAAAAAAAGTTGGTTACATATGGTTGCAAAACAACTAAAATTAAAAACTTAAATAAGTAAGTTAAATGTCAAATATAATTTCATAACAGACTTTCACGGTCTTTGCCATAGCAAGCCCATGAAATCAAGGAGAAAGAAAAAAAAGGCGGTATTTGAACATACATACAAACAACTAAAATTAAAAGAAAAAATATAATTTATAAAAAATTAATATGTATAAAAAATAAAAGTACATACCTGTAGTTTTCTTCGCCCCAGTATTCGAGTCAATCACTAATAGTTACGTACGCACAGTCGGAGCTCAAAATAGTAAATGCCAATCGATATGCTTAAAGAAAAAATCAAGGTTGTATATATCAAGCAGCTTCCGTCTGCTCTTGCGCTGTCCCTGTTATTTTATTCTCAATTTTTTTTGCGGTTCATAGGTTTACAACTGTTTAGGATCATAATAAAATATTGTTTGTGTTGTTCCGAAAATAAAAAAAATAGCCTTTTGTCAAGTCAGAATTTTAATAGGAACGTATGTGCGTCGCATCGCGTCGTGTCGACAAGTTTTTCGACGATTAAACGTTGATCGCAACTATGGTCATCGTCACAAATATTTATAAATGAAAATAGATAAAAAATAAATAAAAATGAATAAAAACAAATAAAAAGAATAAAAATAAATTTTATTTCTCATTCTGTTAACAAATATTTATAACCGTCTATTTTACTACATATAAAACAATTTTTCCAGCGGTTTCTTAGTTGTGAAGGCGACGTTTTCTGGCCGGGTTGTTGTAGACGCGGACGCAACTATGTTCATCTAACCAATTTTTATGTCACGTTTGCAACTAACCAATTTCGGAGCGCTTCTTTGTATCAATTTCCATGAAGTAAAATTGAGACGCGTTCGTGTCTGTTAGCCGGGGATCTGTTCAAAATACTAACACGTGCCGCCATGATTGACTCGATAAAATTGACTTACAAGGTGAGACGCCATTACACGTTAATTTGTAAACAAAATTTAAAAATGAGTTTAATCTTTACATTTACAACAAAAACAAAATTATGATTGTTTTCCACAAACCAAAACTACACTTTTTTGCACTCGACGCGCGTTTCGCTAACAACGTTAGCATCATCAGGAGACGATAAACAATGAACTAAATTAATCTACGCTCTATCTTATATACAGTCCTTTAGTGGGCGGAGATAAGACTAATAATCTGTGATTGATCACGATTTTTAATACTATCTCCCCTCAACCAAAGAATAAAGTGTACTAAACGGGATGGGTCCTCTATCTTTATTTAAACTATTTCTGGATTTAATGATTTCCATACTTTCATATGCATTCAAAAGTCTTTTGTTTGGTACACTTTTTAGAAATTTTAGGTTATCTAATGTGAATCTATGATTGTTTTCAAAAGCATGCTCGGCCACACTTGACTTTTCTGTTTTTCCGTATTTTAAGTGTTCTTTAAAACGTGTTTGAATAGAGCGTCTCGTTTGGCCAACATATTTTTTGTCACAATCCATGCAACTAATTTCGTAAATTCCACTTTTTTCTAGAACTGTAGTTTTATCCTTGGGATTTCCTAGTAAGTTTCTTATTGTGGAAACTAGGAAATCCCAAGGATAAAACTACAGTTCTAGAAAAAAGTGGAATTTGCGAAATTAGTTTCATGGATTGTGACAAAAAATATGTTGGCCAAACGAGACGCTCTATTCAAACACGTTTTAAAGAACACTTAGCACACTTAAAATACGGAAGAACAGAAAAGTCAAGTGTGGCCGAGCATGCTTTTGAAAACAATCATAGATTCACATTAGATAACCTAAAACTTCTAAAAAGTGTACCAAACAAAAGACTTTTGAATGCATATGAAAGTATGGAAATCATTAAATCCAGAAATAGTTTAAATAAAGATAGAGGACCCATCCCGTTTAGTACACTTTATTCTTTGGTTGAGGGGGTATTAAAAATCGTGATCAATCACAGATTATTAGTCTTATCTCCGCCCACTAAAGTATTGTATATAAGATAGAGCGTAGATTAATTTAGTTCATTGTTTATCGTCTCCTGATGATGCTAACGTTGTTAGCGAAACGCGCGTCGAGTGCAAAAAAGTGTAGTTTTGGTTTGTGGAAAACAATCATAATTTTGTTTTAGTGCATCCAAAGGTTCCAAATTCCCAACATAGTTTACATTTACACAAAATTCGGAACTTTTTGCATGTAAAAGCTGTATTTTGTCCTTAGGAAACTTAGGGCTTTCTTGAAGCAATTTATAATTCAGTATATTTTTTTCTATTTTATAAAATTGTCTTAAAAAATTTCGTATGTTTTTTAGAGCCAAATCTACATATTTGACAGTGAACTGCGGGTTGTTTATAAATTTCGCCATTGGTTTGCGTGCATTGGTGATGTATAATATTTTATAGAAATAATTTTATTTATTAGTTTAGGGCTAATTTTACAACCAAAGGTAAAACTCCTTATAAACCATAGTTTAAACTTCAGTTTAATCTTTGGATTAATCCATCGGTAAACAAGTGGCTCAATTTTATAAGTCGGAGTTAAACCACGGCCATGAAGAAAGACTACATTTTCTTTACATATAAAGGGTTGATTATTTTAACCAAAATGGCATCAACCAGAGCCAAACTTGATAAAAATCAGTCAAGTAGTTTTTGAGATATCAGCTTTGGTTACAGAGAGACATACAGCCAGACGACACAACAAAAATGTTCAGATTTGTCAAAAAGATATATATATATATATATATATACGTGTGAGCTCGATGTGAGAATAAAACTTGCTGGTCTGTGGGATGTTCCAACTTTTGTCGAATTTCCTTGTGCACAATTTCGCATATCTCTTTAGATAATTCAAACCTCTTTTTAAAATCTAAATATTGTCGGACTCCTCCAAAGGATTTGTTCTAGGACAAATAATAATTGGTCTTCGTGCTTCGACAATATCAATAATTTTAAGTCATTGATCATAGCGATTTCACTAAATACTTACAGTCTTTTTACCAAAAACAAATTTTTAATAACTTTTTTTGAGGTTAGAATCTTTCGGTAACTATTAAACTGAAGTTTAGCAAACACCCAGACCGCCGGTAACGGTTAAACCGAAGTTTGTTGGTAAACTGCACCTATAAAACGTAAAAACGACGACATCTGTGGTTTAATCTGAGATTTGACGTTTAACTATGAGTTGTAAAATTGCGCATTAGGTTATAAATATAACTCATAGTAGGTAGAAGGAAAGAAAGTCCTGTATGCTTCACAAATATTTTATTTCATTAAACACGACGCGTTTCGATTTTGTCTTTAAAATATTATTTTCAAGTGTGCATTCTGTAATACAATAAAAACGAGTGTTTCAAAATTAAAATTAAATAAAAAAATAAAAAAGACTACTTATAGAACGTCAAAAATCCATCATTAAGAGTAAAATTTAGGACACAAACTACACATAATTAAATTAATAAATAAAACATGTTAAACCATTAAAAACACCTTAGTGAAACATACACTAACAACAAATTTAAAAAAAGACAAAGGAAACGAGAATAATAAATAAAATTCGAAACAAAACTTTACCTAAAAATTATTGATAACTTTGGCTATCTCTTTATAGTGTGCGTTGCTGGGTTCATTCAAACTGACAGATGTAGGATCATTTTCCAGCTTCGCTATTTCAAAATTCTCCCAAAAATTTAATTTCCTACAAATGTAAGCGTCATGTAACATTTTAAAGTTATTTTCCAAAGTAAAAGTGTGACCTATCTGTTGCAAATGTATGCCAAACGCCGAACGCTTATTTAAGATTTTTGAGAATTTTAGTGTTCTCGAACTCTAACATGAAAACTGCGTCCAGTTTGGCCAATATATTTTACAGAGCAAGAACCACAAGCAAGCAAATAAACAACACTCTTGTCTAAAGTTGGGACTGTATCTTTTAATCTGGAAATCAAACTTTTAAAGTGGAAGAAAGATTTATACACTAATTTTATGTTATTATTCAAAGAATTAAGAACATTACCCACTTTTAAAGAGATATCTCCCAGGTAAGTTAATTTGACATATTTTGGTGGTTGAAATGGTAAAATAGATTTGTTTTTTGGGTCCGAAAATAAATTTTTTAATAAAGAATTCTATTTTTTTCTTATAAGCCTGTTAACTAAAAAATTTTGTAGCCCTTATTAACTGCAATTTGATAAATGATATTTTTTCCAAATTAAAAGATACAGCCCAACTTTAGAAAAGAGTGGTGTTTATTTGCTTGCTTGTGGATCTTGCTCTGCAAAATATGTTGGCCAAACTGGACGCAGTTTCCGTGTTAGAGTTCGGGAACAAACTCTCAAAAATCTCCATCCGATTTGCGAGAGACGGGTCACACTTTTAATTTGGAAAATAACCTTAAAATATTTTACATGATACTCACAAGGGCAGGAAATTGCATTTTTTGAGAATTTTGAAATAGCGAAGTTGGAAAATGATCCTACATCTGTCAGTTTGAATGAACCCAGCAACGCACACTATAAAGAGGTAGCCAAAGTTATCAATAATTTTAGATAGTTTTCTTATTTTTTATCTTTGTAGACGCCGCTCGTTGTTTCGTTTCAAATTTTATTTATTATTCTTGTGTCCTTTGTCTTTTTTAAAATTTGTTTTTAGTGTGTGTTTGACTAAGGTGTTTTTAATTGCTCGACATGTTTTATTTATTAATTTAATTATGTGTAGTTTGTGTCCTAAATTTTACTCTTAATGATGGATTTTTGACGTTCTGTAAGTACTCTTTTTTATTTTTTTATTTAAATTTAATTTTGAAACACTCGTTTTTATTGTATTACAGAATGCACACTTGAAAATGATTTTAAAAAAAATTGCAACGCGTCGTGTTTAATGAAATAAAATAAGCATACAGGACTTTCTTTCCTTCTACCTACTATGATTCAACTGCTTCACCCTGGAGAAATCTACGATTCTAATAAATAAAATTGTTGAAAAAATAATTTAGTTGCGACCAGAAAACCATCCACCAAATTAGTGCAAAAGAGGGTCGTATTTAAATCAAAACTAAACATTTACTTTGTTTATACGGGTCTCTTAAAGCGCTTTTATACAAGGGCGGTTTAAAAATTTTATCGTATAAACACCACTAAAACCATATTATGGACTAAATCGATTTTATTTTGGAGCGATTTAAGAAAGCGGTTTATCGATTTTTAGTTCGGTATTCTTAGCGCTTTGCTTCGAACTTAAATAAAAATTTTGGTTTTAGCGAAAAATCTGTTGCTATCTTAGTTGTTTTAATTGTTTTCTTTTTAAACTAACATTTAATGAAGGATGTATACACCCTCGGAGAAAGCGATTTTAATTAAAACCGTCTTTATATAAAACCGGTTTTAGGTACGTATAAACGTAGTAATTGTGACGCAACGTTGGAGTGCACAACGTTTAGTTGTAGACAAATTGCTAGTTGGTTATATTGTTCCTTGAATGTTTTTTTTTTAAGGATCTACTTTTCTCGGAGGAGGTTCTTGGGTATATAATTTAAGCAGGCGGAGGACCAAAACCAAAAATGAACACCGGTTTTATCATATTTTTTATTAGTTTTATTTTATTTTAGCCGCCACGTACTTTTTTGAACCATGTGAAGAAAATGATCAATGTTCGGCATTTCTAAGAGACAGTGCCTGCATCAATGGTAACTGTACATGTCTGGAAGGGGCTCATGGGTTTGAAAATACTTGTGTCAGAAGTGCAAGACTAGGAGAAGCCTGTACAGGTAAGAATTCTTCGAAAAAACACATTTAATATCTTGATATGTCAAGCCATTTTTGAGCTACGAAGGCATTTTAAAAACTGTATTTTGGGGTAGGGTCTATAACTTTTTTGTTTGTGAAAATTGATGTTTGGTGTTTTTGTAGATTTTTTAAAGCCCAATTCGAGTGTCAAATTGGATTTGATCTATCCGTTTTAGTTTTTGAGATATAACACATGAATAACCCTTTTTATTTAGTTTTTAAATTCAGCTTAAAATTATCTTTAAAATGATGTACCACACTTTTAGTTTTTTTGTGTTTTTATTATTTTTTATAATTTTTGTTTACTTTTAATATTTTTACATTTCTTAATTTTTTTTTATTTCTTATTATTGTAAAAAGTGAGTAAAAAAAGTAAATAAAATATTAATAGAAAAAATAAATTAACAATAAAAAAATTAAAATTTATAAAAAATACAAAAAATTAAATACAAAGTGTAGTATATTATTTTAATACCAATAAAATTTGAAACTGATTTTAGAAATCAAATAAAAAAAAAGTCATTCTATAAGAAAAATACTATCTTTGTGCTTTATCTCAAAAACTAAAAGTGGCAAATAAAATTCAGTTTTACAGTCAAATTTTGCTTTAAAAAATCTACAAAAAACCTATTTATACCAAACAGAAATTTTCACAAAAAAAAAGTTATATACCTCATCCCAAAATGAAGAGTTTTTAAAAAGCCTCCGTAGCTCGAAACTGACTTGACATATCATTATGCGGTTTCCACCCTTAAAAATCTCTTAAGAATTAAGCCTCACAAGTGGGGGTCAGTTTCTTCATATCCTAGGGAAATACCCAAAACCCTCCCAAACAATCTAATTTTGGATACCCTGTACAATACAAGCCCTAACAACTCAGCAAGCGTTTGACCTGCAAGTAAACTTTGAGCAATATTTTTTTGACGCATTGCAAGCGCCTTGTGAGAGTAGTTTAGGCAAATTCACTTACAAGTGAACAAGTGGCTATAGTTTTTAACAGTGGGATTTACTAAGATCTAAAATAGTACCCCCGCAGGTCTAAATATTTACACCTGTGGGAGGTACTAAATTTTAAAACCAATTATCAAAAAACACTTACCCATACAGAAAAGATACAAAGTCATTGAATCTTTTGAATTGTTATTGCAAAATACCACTGAAAAACTGCTTTTTTCTCAAAATATACCATATTTTAGGAGAAAATTCCATAAAACTAATTTTTTTTGACAGGTTTCAAAATGGAAAATGGTGAATGCGCCAAAAATTCAGCACATAATAACTTCATTATCTGTGTTTGAGGTTATAAAGTTGTTGATTTTTTAGACGACCTCTGGGGGGGTGATTTAAATTTATAGCCCCCAGAAAGGATTGTTTTGTGGCAATTCCTTTATAATTTCCCTAAGTAACCGTTTTTACAAGAATTAATTTACATTATTTAATATCCCAAGTTGTTCATTAATCAATAAAAAACATCCAATTTTGACCAGGAAAACGCCATATTTTGAACCCATATTCAGCACCAAAAATATATTGATGGGTGCACTACGAGGCAAAACAAACATAAGTAAAGGTCACTGATTATGCACGAAAACTGTTCCCAATGAAGAAAATTCAAAACCACTGTACCTATTCATTTATTTACAAACTGAAATTAAAACATTCCGTTTATCTCATGAAACAAAACTTTGCACTGAAATATTACACTCAAAAATCTAAAAGCTGTAGTTTTCATCGGTACTTCGCTAATGGCCATTTTCTCATGTCATCTATCAGAAAACCGGGTACCAGTTCGTTGAGCCGACATGACTCTTTTGTGAACGCATCAGCGAATGATTGGATTCAGATCTGTTTTTAGCCGCACTTGTTTTCATGACATCCTTTGATGACATATTTTATTTGGTTTTATTGGTAGCAAAAAAAAATTGGGTTCGGTCTGGCTGGCAGAAGTAGTTCGTTTATGATTGGTGGTTTGCGATTGCGACTGTCGTAACTCTAGATACGGCTGTCGTAACTTTAGCGACTGCCTTAAAATTAACGTTGCGTCTTGGGCGTTGGTCCCTTCTATTTTAAATAAATAAAATAAAATAATAAATATATAAAAATAAATAAATAAAAATAAATAGAAATCAATATATTTTACAATTTTTTACAATATTTTTGAGTTTATTGTATTCAGCAGCGCACTCAAAAAATATGAAAACAAAACAGCAGCCGATTGAATTTGACATTTTCCGTCAAAAATCTGACCAATAAGAAACAAGTTTTATGCAAAATTTGGATTTTATAATTTTTAAGCCTTGCCGAATGATGTGTTAACCAAACCATGTTTAATGACCATGAATTCCAGTTTTAAAATACGGTGCAAATGAAAGTCGGCGTCTTAAATTTAAATCTGGTTTTAACTCTGCGGTCCAAATGTATATAAGAGATATGCTGACACTATATACAGGTTCTGACCCTATATTCGCCGTTTGTACAAAGAGTGACCTTACTCACTTTTTGTTTCATCTTTTTATGACGAATTTTAAAAGTTAGTGGGGGTATGCGTTTATAAAAAATCACTATACTACAAGTACTAAACTAAAGATAGATAATGTAAAATTCATAATTTTTTGTATTTTTATTAGGTTTTGAAGACTGTGTTTCGGAGAGGCGGTTCGTCAACATAGTAAATTGCACACAGGGCATCTGTCAATGTCAATCAGGAGTATTTGACGAAAGATTCGGGTGCAATTCAAGCCACCTCCATAGAATTAATACATTTTTAGTTTTAGGATTAAGTACAGTTTATTTTTTAAATAAAATATCTTACCAAAGTTAAAAATTACAGTTTTAACTGTGTAAATTATTTTTTTTTTTAAATGACCGCCCAAAAACAGTCAGCATAAAGTGGAAGAAAAAAATATATAAACTTTGAACTATATTTTTGAGATAGGCATACCCCTAGCTTTATTTAAATATAAAAATTAAAATTTTTAATTGGGGGATATTTTTGAGGCCAATCCAAGTTTTTTTTGGTGCGATGTTGTTTTTGATAGTAAATCTTAAATCCTTATAAAAAATCTTAAATCCTTATAAAATTTGCTTTTTAAAGATACATTTATAAGGATATCAAATGTTGTATTTAAAAAAAATAGATAGATAATTCGGTGGCGTACGCAGAAATGGTTCCGGGGGGGGCTTAAGTAACATAATAGTCCCAGGTTAATTATCATTTTATTCAATTCAATCAAAATTCAATTCTTAGGAGTCAATATGTAGGGGCTCTGAGTTGAACACCTAAGTCCCCCGTGCGTAATCTTACAAAACTATTTCCAAAAAGATATGAAAACCAACAATTTTAATGGGGTGCTGGAATTCTAATATAAACGGACCTCTTTATCTAATCCAAACAAATATGTAATTAATTAATTTTTGACAATAACAGTTTTACTTAGTTTCTGTGTTTAAATACCAGCCGCAATATTGAAATTGGTCTCAAAAATTTGAAATAAGCAGTAGGTGGCCCTCAGGCTGCCATATTGAGACAACTAAAATGAAATGCAGTTTAGCATATAATTAATCAAGTATATATTTATTACTTACATGGTTAAATTAAATACTTTATTCAAACTTTTTAACTTACATTAAATAACACAGATCATTTTCTTTAACTAACAATAAACTCAAATATAATAATTCTATAAGTAAAATAAAAGGTAAATTAAGTACAAAAAAATACACAACTAAAAGCGTAATATGGCACCAGATTTTCAAAATTAATATTGATTATTAAAGATGGCAAACTGTATCTTAAATACAAATAGATAAATTGGTGCATACACACGTCCCACAAAAACAACAAAAGAACGATAATATAAACAAAAATAAATAAGCTCTAATGCTGCACACTCAATTTTGTATGGTATTTTCTAAGTGAATTTCTTTTCATCTACCTATATTGCGTTTATCAAGTTTTCATTTAAGTATTAAAAAAAAGAATTTTAAAACCACTGTCAAAATCGCCACTGGAATGAAGAGTCTTTGGTTGATCCTAGCAGAAAATGACATTGAAGGAGCAGAACCTTAAAAAAAAAGAAAAATTACAGTCAAATTTTAACAAGATATAAGAAGTAAAAATTAAAAGATTAGCTGAACAAAATACGAATAATATAAAAAGAAATGTTTGCTCTTTAAGGAATTAAAAGGTACTTTATATTCTTAGGGATTAAACAATATTTTTAGCGGCTGGAAAAATGCAAAAAAAAATTTAACGGATAGAAAAATGCAATGCTTGTGAAAAATTGATAAAACATAGAAAAAGTGAGCATCTGGAGTACACTTAGAGAATGTATTACGTTTTAGTTTGTAAAGTGCATAAAATAGCATATAAAACACGTGACTAAAATGACTTTTTTATAACTTAACGAATTGTAGCCCTTGCTTCGCTTAGGCTACAAATTTTTCGCCTCGGGATAAAAAGTACTACTTTAGTCCCTAGGTTTATAATGTACTATTATTGAATTGGTATGCTGTTAGTTTGTGTTTTTTCGCTCGCAAGGGATTTTGTTGAACCTCTGCGACTTACTTTAGGGTGTCGCCTTGATGATTCGGATTACGTAACGCACTTTTTTGCTAGTATTTTTTATTTAAATTTGAATGTTGTTAGCATAAAATTTAGAAAGTTTAGAAAAATAGACGTATATTTGCAGACTCCATGCACCATGATGCGTGATGAGTTTATTAAAATCAGGGCGAGTAAACATAGCAAGCAAGCAAGTAATTTTGCAATGTTTTGGCGTTTTTTCGGATGATTTGGAATTTTTCCTAAATAGTTCCAATGCAATTCTAAAGGGATTTCGCAACCAATGTGTGAAAATAAAAGATTTTGGGTAAAGCCATGATGGTAATTTAAGGCTTAAAATATTTTAGCATAATTTAATGTTTCTTATATTTTTATGCCGTGATTTTGCTCACATTTTAAGCCAAACTTTAGATTTGTGGAATAAAACACTAAACTTTTTTAAAAAACATTTTTTTCTGTTATAAAAATGAAATATATTTAAGGTTGTTGAAGAGAGACAGCAGGCTATAAAAAAGTATTGTAGAGAGAGATGGAAATAATTTAAGGTAATTGTTTAATCAACATTCTGTTTTGTCATCTGTCCGTCATCTTTAGTGGTGATTTTTATTTTGACATTTTTATGCAGAAAAACAGCAAAAATTGTAATTGTTCAAAGGGTAAAGTGTGTAAGACATAAGGTGGTATTAATTTCTTTCAATCCAAGTTCTTTACAGTTTTTAAATTTACCAAAAAAAAGGTATCTTATGAAAGTGTATTTTAGCAAATCTAAATATAATTTAACAAGTATTTAACTAAATTATTTTAAGGTTCCACATGGCTCTACCATTACATTATTTTTTGTACGTAAAACCATGGTAGTGGACAAAACACATAGTTTTTAAAATTATGGTTGTTCAGTGCAGGAATAAAATAATAAAATGTAAGTTAAACATATTAATATTAATTATTTCAACTATTTATAGCGTGTAACAACATAATATTCCCGCGAATTACTTAAATTATTCAGGAAATATTTAATTACTATTAAAAGTTGTTTTTTCATATGCAATAATTTAATTTTGGAAAACACGTACAGGCATCATAAGTAATTTTAATAATTTATTTTTTACAAAAATAGTTTTACAAATTTTCAAAACTTTTATTCTACGAAACAGTGCTCAAATTATTGTAAATATTATGAATTAAAAACGTTATTATTCTACTGATTAGAATTAATAAATATGAGGAAATCAACACCGCAAAACTAAGATATCCCAACAATATTTCAATCTGTAATAAGAGAAATATGAAAATAAACTGTGATTGGGATTATTTTTTTATGTGTCATTAGTTTTGTAATTTTCATTTAAAACGTAGCACGTAGCAGAACTTGTCAAGGACTATTAAAAAGGTTTGCCCAGGAAATGATTTTATTAAAGACTCGCCGCCTCCAAAAAGAAGAAAAAGGAATTTATATAATATACTGTAACGGCCCTGCTCTTGCATTTTCCGAAAAAGAGTCGTAGCGATAATAACTTATCGATACCAGTTAATCGAGAAAAACTGCAAAGCTAAAAACTCTCCTGGGCCTGAGCAACCTGCGTGAGGCATGCACAGGAGATTTCTCGCCTGTGACCTTGCCCACGGCCAACCCTGATTGTTATAATATTTTATTTATTTTTCAAAGTTGTTATTGTACACATTTTGCGATCCTTGGGCCATTATATTATCTCATAGTTATAAGAGTGATGAAAGGGGCCGCCGTAGACTAGTGAACAGCGTCTTGGACTGCAAAACGGAACATCGCAGAATCGTATCTCGTCAAGTACACATTGCTTCACACAGCATCGAAGGAGATTCTACGAGGCCATTGGCGGCCCCTCACTTCTCAGGTTGACCGGATAAATTGTCGGATTCACATGGTGGACGGACGGGGATCCCGAATTGAGGTCTCTACATCGAAGTTCCCGAAAGATTCGACCCGCGCTTTCGGGTAGTGGAAATATTCCGAGGCAAAAGGCTGAGACTTCGACCAGTTTGGATGCAGAAGGTAGCCGGAATCCCGCCAAGTCTAGGGTCTTTACAGCGCAGATGCCAAAAAGATATGACCTCCGCTCTTGCTCAGCGAGGAACATTTCAAGGCAGAAGGCTGAGACTTCGGGCACTTTGGATGGGTGACTGGTTGGACTTTGGCCATTCTGAGTGTGGAAAAACCTCCAACAGCGAAAACCAGGGTTGTATCGCCTTCGATTTCCGGGTCAACACATATCACTTCGAGTTGCTGGGAAGAAATAGTCTACCTTCTAGACCAAGTTCTGCATGTCTAACATGTAGCAGGACCACCCTTCGGAGGGGGTGTAAAGCCGGCGGTCCACTGTGTATACTTGCTACGCAGTCTAAAAATCCCTGCCCCGACAAAGAGGTGTCAGGCAAAATTAAGTCCTCTTAGAGAAAGAAAACTTGCATCCTAAGGGGCACGTGCATCAGTCGAGGGTGCAAGGGGGTATAGAAGAAAGGGTCCATTATGCGGCCTAATTGCCAAGCCTACGGCCGCCCATCTGGTACTACTTTGTTTTAAATTTTTAACATATTTTCTTACGGTATATAATTATAATTACAATATTTTTTGCCGTGCCAAAGTAGCATCAGATAGCATAAATCTTGTGCTCTTACCTAGTGGTATTAATTGTTATCACTTTGCATTTTGAGGGTTTTTGTGGCATTGATGACTACTTTGGCACAAGAATATAGTAAAAATAATTCATGAATTTTATATAGAGTACCACCGTCAAAGGTTTTCAATGTCATGTTTTGCACATTCTTTCTGAACATAAATAATAAAAAATAAAAAAATTATTGCTAAAGAACCCTTAGAAGTCTATTTTGAGTTTATAAATATAAATAAAATAAAAGGTTTGTGGTGGCAATTGAATAGGTACCATATAAAAATTCCATTAATTGAAAAATCAAATTTGCGTAACTTACTTGAGCAAGTTCTGCCATCCTCGCTTATGAAAAATTCCTCTTTACACTTACATTTGGTGTTTGCTTGACAGAATGCCCCTTCTATACAATGTTCATCATATTTACATTTTTCTCCTACAACTAAAAAACAAAAAATACATTATTTTATCCAATGGTTTTAACCATAAACTAGTTGGACAGAAAAATAGGGCCCAATACACAAAGATAGCCTGAAGCACCCGAGTCAATGCCTTGTTCGCCTTCCTAGCGTTAGCTAGTGCATCAGGCATATGTGGCTATCTTTATCAGGTTCGTGGAGTAATCGCCCCCTTTCTCTGGTACCTCAGTAACCCATGACTTGGACCTGTAATTGTATCACAGGTTATGGATGCCCTTAATTGAACTATGCCGTGCTTAAGACAAAAGGTGGCACACCAAACGGAAATTTCCCCTAGAGACCTTAAAAATAACTACTCTCTAGAACAGTAACCAAATATATACAGAGTGTTCATTTGAAAACTTCCGACTCAAGATTTACGTATTTAGAGTCTGATTTCGAAGAAATCCGCGGACACGTCCATTTTTTGTTCGAGGGTGACACATTTTGGTTATCGAGGGGTAAACTTTACCCCTAAACTTGGAATAGAGAAAGTCGTAGATCAAGTGATACCTTATTTTGAACGCCTCTTAGATGTCATTACAACCGTGTATAAATTTTGAAAATCTATTGATTCGTTTTCGAGATATTCATGTTCCCTTCTTCGTATCCTCTGCCGTTCAATTAATGGAAATGTTGTCGCTCCATCTCTAAGGGCGATTAGTCTCTTGTTATTTGACTATTCAGTCTATGTGTTCGTTCCACTCTCTCAATTTAAGTTGTCTATTTTAAATGTTGTTCTTATGTCCTCGCTTCTCTCTGTGTCAAAAAGTGTTTTTCCAGCGATTCTGCGTATTCATATTCTCTTTGTGTTCGATGTATCTGGTCTGGTTTCCGCTGTGTATGTTAATATAGGTCTGATGACCGCCTTGTAGATTCAAGATTTGGTCTCAATTCCGTTATATTTATTTTGAAAGATTGTATCGCTCATGTAAGCTGAGGTTCGTGCTGCTTTTGCTGCTTGGTTTCTTACCTCCGCTCCGCCTCGATGTTACCATATCCTGATATTTCTCTGCCTAGGTATTTAAATTTTATCTCTTGTTGTATAATTTTATCATCCACAACTAGATTGCATCTGATAGGTGTTTGCAGATATCTTCATTTTAAGACTTTTTGCAGTTGTGCTGAATTTGAATAGTAATCTCTGTAGGTCATCTTCATTTTCTGTAATCAGAACAGAATCATCGGCGTAGCACAAGACTTTGACGTCTTTGTTACCCATTTTATACCCTTTCAGGTTGCAAGTGCTTTTTATTATTTCGTCCATGACGATGTTGAACAATAAAGGGCTAAGGGAATCTCCTTGTCGAATACTATTGTTTACAGACATTTTTTCTGTAGTTGTGTCATTAATTTTGGCTTGTATTTTGTTTTTATGGTAGATATTTTTGATGGTTTTTGTGATGTTAACAAACGCCTTTTCTAGATCGATAAAACATATGAAGGCTGGTTTGTTATACTCGATAGATTTTTCAGTTATTTGTCTCAGGACAAATACTGCATCTGTACAAGATCTTTCTGATCTGAATCCTTGTTGTCCATCGCCCAATATGGTGAGTTCATTTATTTTATTTCTTACAATCCTTGTTACTACTTTTAAGGTTGTATTTAGAAGGTTTACGGGTATCTCAAAACTCAAATTGTACAGGTAAATTTCACTCCTTGTAGGGGAGTAATAGAGAAGAAAAAGTGCAATGATAAAATGTATCTCTAACAAAAACAAAGTCGATGTGTTCCGTGATTTCTCAAAAAATACAAATTTAAAAAAAAACTATTTTTGCATTGGTTCATGCAACTGTAAAAGTGAATATCTCAGAAACGAATCGACTGATTGTCTAAATTCTTACTCGACTGTAAAGAGATTCGAAAGACCTTCAAAACAAGGTATCACTCGACGCACTTTTCCTAATCAAAATTTACACCCTCGACGGGGGTACGTGTAACAAAAATTTACGAGTAGACAAAATGTGTCCACTTTGAATAAAAAATCAATGTGCCCGAGGATTTTTCTAAAATCACACTCTACTTACGTGAATCTTGGGTGGAAAGTTTTAAAATGAAGACCCTGTATATGAAAAACTTGAACATTTTGACTCACAAATTGATGCATAGACCTAAAAAAATAACGACGAAGCAAAATATTTATTAAATTAAAGGGAACATTAAACTTACGATTTAAATAGAGCGTCGTGTTCACAAATATATATTGCGAACATAGGAGGAATCAAGTCCAATTTACTCTCCGTGCCGTACGACCGAGGTGGGGTCGAATCACGCTGCAGTGTTACCTTTTTGAAATTTATTTTGTTTTTTTTATTCTGTTTTATTTCTGCCTTGCTCGAGAAACAGATTGGTAAGTTCTTAAGTGAAATAATACATATTTAAAACTAAAAATGGTTGTCTACGAAGTTCCCGAAAAAATGCAGATGGTCAAATGGTACTATCAAGGCAGACCATTGAGACTTATTCAAGAACTTTTTTGAAGAATTTTGTAAATCGCCCAGAACCTAGTTTAACAACGATTCATAGATTTGTGCAGAATTTTGAAGTTTAGTTGTGTAGCGCCAAGAAATCATAAAAAATCCACTGTTTTCCCTCTAAGGGAAAATTTGCATTTGTAATTTGACGTAAGAACACAGTATCCCAATTGTAGGGGAACACGCAATTGGGCCATTTTTTATTGACGGCAATTTGAATGGTCCTAGATACTTGGATCTCCTGCAGCAGCATATTGTTCCAACTGCTAGGCAGTGGTTTCAACAAAATGGTTGTCCTGCTCACAGTGTTGGCCTTGTTAGGGAATATCTTGATAATGTATTTCCTAATCGGTTTATAAGTACACAGGGAACTATTTTATGGCCAGCTCGATCACCCGATCTTGCTCCTAATGACTTCTATCTGTGGAGTTATATCAAAAATAAAGTTTACGGGAATGAAAGGGCTAATAATTTGGAAGAACTTCGGATTAAAATTGAAGAAGCCTTTCAAACTATCACCCCTAACATGCTTGGAAACGTTAGAAGGGGTTTTTATAATAGGCTCGGATATTGTCTAGCCGAGCAAGGAGGACTTTTCGAAGATTTGCTATAATTTTTTTTGACTAGGAGAATCTTTTTGGTTTTTAGAATGTACTATTTTATTTTGAAAACTTGCTTTTATTTTGTTTCTCCTTATTATTTTCATTGTAACACGTTGTTAGTGATAAATCTGAGCAGTAAAAACAAGAAAATTATGTTATCAAAATTGGCGTATTTATTGACCAAATTCCGGTTTCATGGACTACACTTCACATTGCACCGTGGTTAGAGGCGTACTAAATGCAAGCCGCGAACGGTGATCGCAAGCCTGAGTGTTGGTTGCTTCACTGATAGGTGTGCGGTGTCCCTGTGTATACGTACACTGACAAATTGGACTTCTTCCGGCCTATGTTTGCAAAAGCCTGAAGTGCTCTGTATATCCTTCAATGGAAGTCGCCTGCGCACGTTGCCATTTATTCAGATACAAACCGCGACCATTGCAATTTATTCAAATCCCACGTCGTTTTTCTTGGCTTAATTCCAATTACACTGTTTTAAATAGCTTTGCTCCGTCTATATTTTTTAAGTCTATGAATATATACATAAGTTTTTTTAAACGGTTTTATTAGACTTAATTCGTTTGTTACTATCTTTGTTTCAACTCTTGTGTCAGCTCTTTTAAATAATTCCCGTGACAAAACAATTTAATATTTTTCTTCTTACTTAAAAATGCATTTGAGAATTTGTATAAAAAATTTATATTAGGTCGAAAGTTACATTAATTTTAGATCTTTTGCATAAAACTTTTTCTTTGTTTCTAAAAAATTTTGACTTTACGCCTCCCCCCCCCCTTTTCGGAAAGCTGCGACCTGCCACTGTATAACCCGATTGGTTTTAAACTTGAAACTTTGCAGTGTTAAGGTCTCTCAGTACAATTTTTGCCTCAAACTGGAAATCGAAATGGCGGATCCAAAATGGCGGTTATTTCATTGGAGTAATGATTGATTGTTTTGAACTCAGTTAATATATTACGAATATTCCGAAGGTCACCAAGCAACTATACTCACATCCAAGACATTTGTCCCAATATTTGTTGGCCGTGTAATACGGCCTGCACTGGCACGTTCTGTTTTTACTGCAAAAATATCCTATAGGTTTGCAATCGTCTACAACCATGCAATGATCATTCAGCGAACCTAAAAAATATATTTTATGAGTTATGTCAGTGGGGTCCCTATAAAAAAACCGAAACCAAATTTGGCAGAAACATAATTTTTTAGAATTTAAAAGAAAAGAAAATAATTGATCCGAAAAAAATTGTCTCAAAAATGAAATGACGGGAAAATCAAATCAAATAGAAACACAAAATGTTGAAAAATATTTTTAACGAAAATAATTTGACAGATAATAATTCCAAACCACAGAGTTCATAATTTTTTAGAATTTAAAAGAAAAGAAAATAACTGATCCGAAAAAAATTGTCTCAAAAATGAAATGACGGGAAAATCAAATCAAATACAAACACAAAATGTTAGAAAATATTTTTAACGAAAATAATTTGATAGATAATAATTCCAAACCACAAAGTTCGAGAACCCTAATCAATCTAATTCAATTGCTACGTTGCCAGGCTTACGGCAGGGAAGAGTCGAAGAAAATTGTGACATAGTATTATTTAAACCCCCTTTACATTCTTCAACCAACCCTACCCCCGAATTTAGACAGTTAGACATCCAGAAACTGTGAAGTTAAATAAAATCGTTTAAAAAAAAATCCCCGTGTCATCTTGCAAATAAAGAAAGTTGTCAACGCCGCAATCCAGGGCCTACGGCGTTCTAGAGATTTAAATTTAACGCATGCCCAATAGCGATTCGGCTGGGTTGTGGTTCTGCTCATTTACGGATCGGGCATATTATTTTCTATTAATTTGTAAGTCGGGTGTTTTTCGTTTCTAGACAATTGTTTTCGATACTTTTCTAATTCGGATATTTTAAGGTTCGGTTAAATTATATTTTTTTCTTTTAAGGATCGAGTAAATTAAAATTATATTTTGTAAATTCGACTTTCTTGTGGGTTCCCTATCAGGGTATACCATAGATTTAAAAAAAATAGAGACGAAGCAGAACATTATAAGATCGTTAGAGCGTCGCGCCCTGTCAAAATATAAGTAGGTACAGATAGGTACTCTTCATTCAAAATTATCCGGACCAATTTCAATATGGCGGCTGATATTTAAACACAGAAACTAAATGCAACTGTCATGGAATGTCAAAAAATTGGTTGCTTTACGAAAAGGCGGAACCTGGGGTTTTCGACAGATGGCGCTGAATAATAAGGGTTGGCAATTTCCCAGGGGTAATTTTTGTTTAGTTAAACTGTAATGAATATATGATTGATTTTAAGTGCCGAAACCCACAACCATATTATGATAATTATTGTTCGTTTTGAACTTAATGGATATGCATTAGTGCAATAACTTTTTTATACATTTTGGTTGGCGTCTCACACAAATTAAATTGAGTTTACTTTGACTCGCGTGAATTTTAATAAATTCGTGGTATTATTTAACAGTTGTCCTTTTTAAGGTCCGCCAAATTTCCAACCCCAAATCAAAATAAAGCACTGAGAGGGTTTAAAAATTTAGTTAGTCCCACCCTCCGCCTACGGAAAATGCTTGTGGTTTCTTCAGTGGCGTAGCCAGGCGGGGAGGGTTTGGGGGTTGAACCCCCCCCCCCAGGAGGTCCAACCCAATCTACAATAAATTAATCATGGTCAAGGGCCCCAGGGAGAGCTATAGCTCCCCCACTTTTTTGACTCTTTACTTCGGTTTGTGACGTGTGTTTGGTGTGATGTCTTTGATTTTAAAAATTTTGCCTGCGGTGCTATGACGTCATTGATTGTTACAATTTTAGTTTAATTCTAAATAATTTTTTTCACCTGCATTCAAAGCGTGTAATAAATGGAATTCTTAGCATAATTTTTGTTAAAATTTTCATCTGCGGCGCATTTTAATTTGGCAACAAATCTATGTATATTAACGCAATCCGCCCCTTCTTGGCATCTAACCCTATCTATACTTTTTCAAAAATATGTTACAAAAAAAAGATATCAAAATTTTTAAAGAATTTTTTTTTTGTCAAAATTTTCGTCTGCGGCGCTATAGCAATATTATACCGGGTGTCCCAAGGTAAGTAACCTATTAGAATATTTGGAAAACTATACAATGTAAATTTTTCAAAACTTTCTATTTAAACATAAGTCCATGTAAACTATCTTTATAAAATACTTTCCTATTTTCTGTGTTGCCATTTGCAAGAAAACTTGGCAACGACTTTCTTATTTTAAATTGAAACCCATATATATTTTTGCATTTTTGGATTCTGCAAAATATTTTAGGTACATTTTATGTATAATGTTCTATACCTATGTTCAACTAGTTTCAAAATATTGACATGTGAAAATTGAAATTTTTTTAAATTTGACGGCCAGTAACATCGAAACGGTTAAGGATAGAGCAAAACGGTTTTTACATTCCTATCTTGGTTTTTCACCAGCTTTCGTTTTATATCTAAACCCAGGGTTAAAATATCTCAAGGTTAGTTTAACATTGGGTTAAAAATAGTATAAAACGATAGCTTGTGAAAAACCAAGATAGGAATGTCAAAGTTAAAAAATGTCAATTTTTACCTGTCAATATTTTAAAAACAGTTGAACATAGGTATAGGACATTATGCATAAAATAAACCTAAAATATTTTGTAGAATCCAAAAATGCAAAAATATACAGGGTATTCAATTTAAAATAAGAAAGTTGTCGCCAAGTTTTCCTGCCAATGGCAACATTGCAAATATGAGAGTAGAATAGAAAGTTTTTAAAGTTAGTATAGTTTCCAAAATATTCTAATAGGTTACTCACCTTGGGACACCCGGTATATTGTTACAATTTTATTTTATTTTGAGCAATTTTTTGTCAACAATATTTGAAACTCGTAAAAAATAGCATTTTAGTGTAATTTTTTCAAAATTTTTGACTGGTGGTGCATTTAAGGGTTCATTTTAAAACAAATCTGCAAATGAGACTAGATGAGACTTGCTTTTAAAAATAAGTATATTTGTTTCGTATATAGGTACTAACTCAACCCCTATTAAACCGCCCCTCTCCCCTCCCTTTAGTTCAAGAACTCAAGCAGACCTAATTTTTAAAAATTTGTCATAGGTAGGTAGTTAGTTTTTTAAATGATGAACCCCTCCGCCCCAGAGTCGATTTCTGGCTACTCCACTGGTTTCTTATTATTATAGGAAGCAGTTCAAAAAACTTATATTGGTGAGTCTTTATTACAATCAATAGATAATTATAACATATTGGGGGAGGCGCAAGCTTGATAAACCTTATTAAATAGAATATTTTTAATTTATTTTAAGCTATTTTAAAAAATATTTTTTTGTTGTTATTTCATTATATCACCCTTATATTGTTAGCATTAGAAAAATTATAGCCCAAAATGTTGCAGCTGGCTAAACATCTACAAACTATAAACAAGTAAATTAAAAAATCGTTGTCAAATACTTTTAACTTGCAAAGTAAACATTTACGTAATCTCACCCTTTCCTAGACCCTTTTTAAAAACAAATTAAAAAAGTTTAATCTATAATATTTACAGTAACTTAAGTTACCTAGCTTTTTGCTTTGACCCATAGACCTACGTTTTAAACTTGTGATATAATATTTTGTTATTGATTCGCAAAAGAAAATAAAAACAAACACTAACCTTTTCTGTCAGATCCCAAAACAAACGTCACTTCAAAAGCCACTAGAACCATAAATACAGTCAGTACGCTGCAGTCCATGACTAAAAAAAACACTCCTTTCTGCTTAGACCTAACCTTTCGCAGCCTACTTTTCTTCTGCAAACTACATTACACATAAGGATCCGGTTATCCTTGATCAAAACGATGTTTGGTCGATTTAATGTTCTGAATTGTCTAGTGACGATCTGGCGCCAAAAAAATATTGAAAATTTTTTCTTGAATTACTTGAAAATAGGTTCACTTATAGCCGGTCTATTTTTTACTTTATTTGTTTGACTGGTTCACTTAATTTGACTTGGAGAAGGTGTTAAAGAACAGTGAATACCATTGACCTGAAAACAAAAAATTTAAATAAAATTTGAATATGTACAATGCGTAATGTGGAATTTGCAACACTTTTTGATGAGCACGCATTTTGCATTTTGAAAGGAAAAGTATATTTTTTTAAGTGTTGCGCGCGGCTATCACCGTAAAATCCACACAAGAACAAAATCGCATAAAGAAAATGTTCTTAAAGTGAATTTCGCATACGTAAAAAATAAAATATACAAGAATGGTATAGTGGCTGTAGTGACCAGACTTCAAAGGTCTAATAAAAAGACCGTCATCATATTTTAAAGAATTTCGTCGTAAAAAACGTAGAAAACTAGTGAGCTCTTAGAATAAAGTAAAAAACAAAATACAAAAGTCAAAATGCACTATTGAGCAGGAAAGAAGACAACTGCTTAATGTAAAATTCTTGGAATTAAGACATTTGCGTACAAAATTTAAAACAATAAATTTTGCAGTAGTCTTTTGTTCTTTTGTCAATTTTTTATGGACGCGATTTTCACATTTTGAAATTTTCTTTGAGTATCTTTGTACAACAATCCTCTCCGAGACAATTGCGTACGGTTCTTAAAACAAATATAAACATAGTGAACTGTTTGTCAAAAAATGCCTAATCCTTTTCTACAATTGTCAATTATTAAAAAAAAAGACAAACATTTGTTAAATTTAAACGTATTTTTCTACAACGCCGACACGTAATATTTTAGGCGCTTGCAGTTGCGTAGAGCTAGATAATGAACAGTATCCTAGTATATCCGACTGAAATTTTAATTAATTATCACCAGGAAACGAATTCCAACTTGTTTCCTGAACAAAAACTTTTTTTTTGGGTTTAACTATACCCAAGTAACGAAAAAATGCCAATTAAAGATTAAGTTGGCGCGCAACTAAAAACTATATTATTTTTTACCAAATTTGTAGGCATAAAATGAACTTACAAAATACACATAACCATATATTTTTAATTAAACTCATTTGCGCTTCTTAGCCTTTTAAAATCGTATATCGTAATAGTAATAGTCCAGCAGTAATCGGTTAACATCTCAAGGTGCAGTTAGACTGTGGTAATGTAGTCGTCGTTGCATTGCAGCTGTAGTGAATTTTTTTCCATAGATAATGCAAAACAGGATATTTTACAGATAAATAGTTAACAATATTTTTTGGTACTCACTTTTTAATATAATTTACCTTGTTTAATGTTTTAAAGAAATATTGGTGATAAAAGACCTTCTTGCAAAATTTTTGAACATGTTAAAAGATCCACCTTACATATTTCTTTTATATCAACCGAGAAAGTTCCGTTTTTCTTAACATAATTTCAAAAATACTTTAGTTTTAAAATTAGAGTTGGTACCAAAGCTGGACAAAATAAAACTTGGAGAAGAAAAAAATGTGGAAATTTTTTATTTGCATACATACAGTCAATAGTGTGATCAGTGGTATTAGCGATAAATTAACAAGGTAATATAGTACTTATATCTGATCCGCTGTTTAATCATTCTGGTTTATTACAATTGCGATGAAATTGGACCCTTTTTTCTAAGTGACAAACAGCGCTTACTTTTAGCATTACTTCGCTTGCATGGACAAATTATATCAAATAATTTACCTTCTTAATCTTATATATTGCTTTAGTAATAACCTTTAGAAAAGTTATGGTACCGTATTATCAGGGGTGCACGGTGGTTGTAGTGAAAAAAACTCACACAGAGATAGGTAGATATTTTTGGGCGCGTATAAAAGAGATGGCATGAATACACCAACCTTAAGCACCGGAATGATTTCGTGGAAAAGCATACAGTCGATCTTTGCAATAAAATAAAATGAAAAAGTTATTACATTTACCTATGTCTCCATCCCCTAACCAACCGATGTTAATAATATTAATGTTACCTACCTACAATACGCAGTGGCGATACAGTTAACCCCCTCCCCATTTTTTGACATTAAACTATTAATTTTCTAAAATTTATTGGTACATTTATTGGTAAATCTGTAATTTCTGTACATTGAATATTTTTTAAACCAAAGATTATAAATAGCTATAGGCTTATATAGTCAATATACATACTGCAATATCTACAGCTATCAAGTAGAGGTGACCAAAGTTTGTATCTCTAAATTTTTCTCTTTCATCACTCTACCAAAATAGCAATAGCAATATTATAAATAAGGCGGTCGTATTATTTTTATTACCCACAAACAAAAACTTACTAGGTACCGGCTATGTAGTAATCTAGAACTCTATTTTTAGCCATCCATACTATAGTATAGACTAATGGGATCGGCAAAAAGAAAGACCTAAATATAAAATTTTTTGAAGGTGTCTGTCTGTCTGTTTGGGAGACAATTAGGCAAAATCCACTGAACCGAAATTTTATGAAATTATTTTATTGTTTGAACGAGATATAAAAAATGCAATTTTTACAATTTTTGTCTGTATGTATGTCTGTTTGTTCCAGCATCACGCATAGACCGCCCAGGCGATTTTAAAGGGACTTTCACTATTGCATTCCTTGTGTTCCTAGGCTACAGGCACAGGTTCCAGGCATTTATTTCATCAAAATCGGTTCAAATCGGATCGAATCGGAAACAAAAGTTATGGCATTTAAAGGAATAAAAGCGGGAAAAATGGGTAAAACCGCAGGCCAAGCGGCGAGGCGGTGTCTAGTGTGTAATAAAAGTAATATGTCTAGTGGGTAATATAAGTAATATTTAATGGAAAAATGTTCTTTAAAAAAAAAATACTTTTAAACAGTTTTATAAACAATTTTAGAAAATTACTAGTCTAACGTAGAAAAGGAGAGAGGGGTAATATAGCACCGCTGTATATTGTAGGTAGCTATCATTATTAATTATTAACTTGGGCTGGTCAGAGGATAGGGACATAAGTAAATATAATACTTGTCCATGCAAGCAAAGTAATGCTGAAAGTAAGCGCTTTTTGTCACGTAGAAAAAAACTAATGACGTACTGGTTACATTTTTTTCCCTGGCTTAAAGACAAGGGTTTACTAAAATTCAAGTACACACACAAAATTCACTCTGTCAGACTAATTCCTAATATTAATTATTAATATAATTAATTAATATAATACATTAATTATTAATATTAATTAAGGATTAATGTTATAAATATTTAAACCCCTTATAAGGCACAATTGGTATTATATTGCCGCCGCCGCGCCGCGCCGTGGGCAGCGTATCTGCCTACCGCACGGAAGGTCCCGGGTTCCAATCCTGGCTAGATGCATGGATATTTTGTGGTTGTCTTTAAATTTGCAAAAACTTCGCTTGCACTGGGCATATGTTATGGATCCAGTTATGTCCCGGTATATATATATATATAAAAAAAAAGAAAAAAAAAATTGGCATTATAAAATCCAGGTATTTCCCATCCAATGGTCGAATTTTTCCATACCTTAATAACAGATAGGTAATTATTATAATTACCATGGAACTATAAAACCTGCTAACTGAGACTTAGACTGCATTAGTAATTAGTATAATAAAATAAATAACATTTTGCTATGTTGGTCTAGGACACATTTTTGCTATTCCGAACTGTTATTTACTAAATTTTTTGGTTTTAAATGGGGTTTTTGAATAGTATGTAATAGTATATGCGTATGCCTAATTATTTAAATTTTATACAGAAAATATTTTACCAGTAGGCTTTGATACAATTTTTTAATTTTTATTTGGTTTTTTAGTGTTTCTAAAATTACTCAAAAATATTGTTTTTGCGACTGATAAGAAGTTGACTCTAAATTTTTAGTCCACCATACCAATATGGTATGGAGGACTATTAAAATCGTAAAATTTTGACTTTTACTAATTTTATCAAAAATGAGTTACTAATGTTCCAAAACACCTTAATCGATGAAAAAAAAAGTTGTCTGTCAGTCTGTCTGTCTCCCTTAATCGATTTTAACAAAATTTGGTACAAAAATCCTCTATTGGCTGACCATGAACTAATTAACTTTTGGGTAAGGTGATGGGGGGGTTAAAGGAGAAAAAGGGGGATAAAATATTTAAAACATTTTTAACTTTGGAACAAAAGCAAGTAGCGATATGCAGTTTTCAGATTTAAGTTTCCATGAATATGGACTACAAATTTTGTTATAAAGTCCAAATTCGTGGGAGCTTTAGTTTTCAAGTTATTTGGAAAAACGTTAAAATATATAAAAAAAATCATAACTTTAGAATTAAAGCAACTATTGATATGCGGTTTTCAGATTTTGATTTTCGTAAATATTACCCAAAAATGTTGTTATAAGATTTAAATCTTTCAAACCACAGTTTTAGAGATATTTTCATTTCCTTTCGACATAAAATATTTGATTGTATGGTGGACTATCCGCGCTTTCTAACACCAATTTTTTGTTTTCCTTCACTGATTGAGCAGTACCCACTCCACATGGTGTTGTTTAATCCGCTGCCATTTTCACTCAAAAGTGACAGAATATCCATTAGTTTTCTGTTAGTAAGGCGGCAGCCATCATAGAAAAAAAATTGGGTTCGGTCTGTCTGGCAGACCAGAATGTTATCTGCTGTACTGTGCTACGGAACTAATTATGACCTTGGCGCCCGACATAGAAATAGTTCAGTGAAACACAAATAGATGGAGCACCACACATGATAACCACAAAAATTAATACTACAAAAGAATATTGATTTTTAAATAAAAAATCAATATTACTTTTCAAATGTAATGTAATATTGATTTTTCTTGGCATAGCAAAAAGGACCACAATTGCTATGTTTTCATGGTTATTGAGTTCGTTTTCAAAACTCATTGTATCTTTTTATTTTTCTTCTGGTCTTGATAAAGAACACGCTATATAAAAGAAAAAGATAGAATGAGTTTTGAAAACGAACTCAATACCCATGAAAACAGCAAATATTCCCAAAAAACAAAAAAAGTTTAAAAGATAAATCAAAAGTTGATGTTTTTGTGAATTTTTTAAACTTTTTTTGTCTTTGGGTGCACTGAACTTAAAAGACAAATGTGTACTTTTGACCCAAATGAAATGTTATGAAAAAAACATGTTGCCTTTTAATTTCATAGGTGAGGTCCTTTTACAAAACCCTTTATTGTATAGTTTCATTGAGAATTTAACTTATAAAAGGTTGGGTAAAAAGATAAAGACAGATGATAAATAAGTATGTGTAATTAAAAAAAAAATTGAAGTACATTTCCCAAATACAGGTTTAAAAACAAAACAAGGGTTCATTACATTTTTCACTGCCTTAACTCATTATTGGAGTGTTGAATACAAGAATTCCTTTATTTTTTTTACAAAGTTTAACATTTGTTATACCTCCAATGCTAAGGGAGTACAAAGGAGGTGAAAAATATAATGAATCATCTGGTAAAATAAGTAAAAACATAAAATATTACCTTATAGTAAAAATTGAGGTAAAAATTATTTAAAAGGAAGATAAATGACCTAGAAATAGTTATTGTTAAAATTATTCCACAGATAATTGTGAGAATAATTGCCTTTATTTATAATTTAGTACACAAAATTCAAAATAAAGCCTCAAGAAAGAAAACATAATTTTTTCCAAATCATTTTTGTTTGGCTTTATGAAATGCTGATTTTTTTTTATTTATCGCAATAATCTCCTCTTTTTAGACTTTTAGAAAATCTTACCAATTTTATTAACTTGCTTACACCACCAGAACAAACCTCTAATAATTAACTTTATTATTGTGGTTAGTTTAGGGATTAAGAAATATAATAAAGTTTGTGTCTTGCCAAATAAAAAATTAAAGTATGTTCCTGGTTTTGTCAACTTACTGTTTTTATATTGCAAGGCATCAATAAGTTCATTGAAAACATCATTATCATGACTTATAATTAAGTTTACTCCTGCAAACTTCACAAACAGTTTTTTACTTTTATACTTGGCAAAGTGAAAATCTTAGACAATAGCCTGTACGCCTTACCAATTGATTTAAAAATACTGAGGGAGAGAATCTTTTCTTCTAAAGTAAGTCTTCTAGCTTTAGGTTTCTGCTGCTGTACTCTAATCTGGCATATAATAAGCATTTTCTGCGACTGCTAATTTTCTCTAGAATGATTGCACATAACTGGTCATTTTATGCAATCGCTTACTACTATCAATAACTTTCCTATAGAAATGTCATGCTTTTGGTGTGAGATTAGCTTGTCTGGGCACATTGACTTCATTAGGAATTAAACAGCGCCTTCTTTTAACTGTAAAAAGAAATAAAACAAACATTAGCTAATTAGTTAAAATTATAACATTTATAAATACATTAAATTTGTAAAAATGTAACTAAATCAAACAAATTGATCGTTCTCAGGGTAACCACCAGTTGGGGTGTATTTTTTTTATAAATTTGTAACCAAATTTTCAAAATTTTATGATTTTATGACTGGTGGTCACTGTGCTTTCTCCACTGAATTTATTTTAAACCCGATATGTTTTGGAAGCTCAGGCTGCCATCATCAGGAGTCCCTACCAAAGTTTTATTAAGGGAGACTAGGCCAAATTAATGGATCAGTCTTCCATATTGGAAAAAGAAAGAGAGGCTAAAACCCATTGTGAGAAAAACTTTAAAATTTAAAAAACAAAATAAACATATAAATATGCAATACATTATAGTTATTTAATTATGCCATGGATAGACTTTGTGGGGTACTAAGAAAAATAAGCCTGACTTCTGTTTAAGCCTCAGTTTAAGGTAGGTACTGTAAACACTTCTAAGTACTGGGATAGTCACGTTTTTTTTAGGGAGTGTCTAAAGAGCCTGCAATTCAGCTGAATAGCCGTGAGGCTAAAGAGCCAGCAATAATTATTTATTATGTGTTTTTCATATTTTCCTTTTTTTAATTTTTTTAATTACATTAACCCAACCTAACCTAAACTTATTAAAAGACAAAACAACACAAAAAAACACACTTTAAACTAAATTAACCCAACCTTAACCTAATGAAACAAGCCAAAAAAAGATGTAGGGGTTGTAGTGTGTTTTTTTTTGAGTTGTTTTGGCTTTGAATAAGTTGGTTTGAGTCTGTTTAGGTTAGGTTGGGTTAATTTAGTTTAAAAAATTAAAAAAAAAAAATTGCCGGCTCTTTAGCCTCACGTCTATTCAGCCGAATTGCCGGCTCTTTAGACACTTCCTTTTTTTTAATTTTATAAGATAAAATATGCTCACTCTATGATCAGCTTGTCATACATACAAGGCTCTAATGTATAGGTAGGAGCACTAAAGACACAGAAGATTAGTCCCTCTTTACAGAGTAAAACAAAACTTCTCAATACCTTTTGACCAGGGTTATAATATTTTTGTGAACAGTTTTGGTATCTACTAAAATTAAAAAAAAAACTTACCTGCCTTTCTTTCTGGGTTGCCCCATCATGGTGTCGTCTCTAATATTTTATAAAACATAGCTTAAATTTGATATACGATTGTACTACACCTCATACTACACTTTATTTTACTCATCGTACACTATAAAAGCCTGTAGCTTGTAATAATTCCTTTCTTTTCAAAAAACCAAAAATAACCTCAATAAACGCCATTGTCGTTGTTGGCTAAAAATCAATAAATCCGCCTCTACGCGCTGGCGTCAGCTAAGGGAGAGATATGACAAATTTATAATTTTTGTACTACTATCGCCATCTATTAAAAAAAAATTACTAGACCCCGAAATAATTATACCTAGGCTTTTCCATAAGAGAAAAAGGTCTACAAACTACAAGTAGTTTGTCTATGGCGGCAGCCACATAACATTGTGGATGTTATGCTGTAGCGGAGAAAAGAACACTAAAACAGTAAGAGTTAATTGGCCCATGTGGAAAGGGTACTGGATTAAGTAAAGTAAAATTTTCGATCAAATTCTCAATGTTAGGACATTAACTTAAGACCCCGTTAAAGAAATAAGGCTATTAAAGACCCTTATTATGTGCAACCTTTTTGCCGACAATTTTATGTTGGATTGTAGCTAAATCCTGATTGCCAAAATTTGAGTAAACAACACAAAATGGCACTTAAATATCGAAATTGTGACTTTGATAGTAAAGACCAAAAATATACAAAAATACCCACAATACACACGTATTATCTACCAGCAATGCAACAATTCTTTAGAATGGACTATTTTATGAGGCAACCGTATTTGGTAAGACCCATTCTAAACACCGCTTAATTTTTTATAATGGTTAAATACTAATCGGTGTTTAGAATGGGCAGTGTGCATTGAAACTTTAATTTCTTTGGTTTAGTATATAAAAGTAATTTTTAGTTTGAATTGCACAAGTTTTGTTTGCTAACCAAAGGAAATTTGGCGCGTTTTTTATTTTCACGGCTTAAATTGGTGCTGAATCTAATCAAAATTAAGCCCAACATTGGGTCAAACTAACTGACAGTTGAGCAAATTTTTCATTCTGAGCAAAATTGTAACATAATTATTTGTTTATATGCCGGTTATTCTTAAATCTAAAGAATATAAGATCATGATGTGCACTTAAAAAAAAATCAAATACTTTGTACTCGCTACATAAACTTACACTACTTACAAACTCACTGGTGTCATTTAATTAGACATGCATAATAGGAACTGAACATAAATTTACTATACACATCGATTCAACGCGCAAGGTATTTCGTCTAATAACAATTTACCATCACTTTAATCACATATTAATTACACGTCAATCTAGGCTTAAATAGAAAAGCTGCATTAAACATTAATATACTTATACGAAGCCTTTTAATAGAATAAGGTTATACTGAAATTTTATATCAATTCCATTCCGACAACGACCCATAAGGGGCTGACCAGTCCTTGTACCTACTTGTAAATAAAAGGAGAAAAGAACCCCACTGGCAATAGAGGGTTGGTTTTACCAGGGTGGGTAAAAAAGTTCAAAATAATACCTGTGATGTAACGGTTTAGGCCAATTCTTTAAAGTTAGGTTATTTATATTTTCATGAAATTATTAATTTCGTGAACACTCTGTGTTATACTTTTAACAAAAACTTTATTGAATTGATGATTTTTTTTGCAAATAAATTCATGGTAGCTGGTACAGGCTTTATAGATTTGCCTATAGAAGATGGTTTAATAATTAAACTAACTCTGTTTCTGAATGTTCTTGCATATTTGATTTAGCAGATCAGTAGTAATAGGGTAACTATTCAGTTAAATGCTTAACTCGCTATTGATAAATCGGCCCTAACTATGGTTGTGAATGTTCTGGCATATTTGGAGTTTTAGTATCTAAAGTTATTTGTCATTCTAGCACCTTAGTGTGTCATTCATCATTTTTTTCCTCTTCATCTAGATCAAGTAGTCGTACATTTCTTGGGGGTGCCAGATGTTTCGAAGTAACTGTTTTTTCTTTGCCATTTTCATACTTGATGAGTGCGTAGTCAGGGTTTATTTGTACATGTTTAACTTAACTAAAACTTGTCGAAGTTTCTAAGGTTTAAATTCGCTAGTTAAGGAGACTTTACACATGCATGGATTTAGTGGTGATCTATTTACACGCCAGTAGAGGTTGGCACTATTATGCGAAAACAAAAATAAGTGGCTCGCCAGTTTCATTTGTAAAGTGTACACACACATACCTATCTGCCTCGTTTGAAGATTTAAAGTCGAGATTATTTTGATAGCACCGCGCACGTACAAGAAAGCTCTGCCCTAACGTAGGTTTCGGGTAGCCCCGTGAACCAAAATGAGCACTGTCTAATAACAAATAAGGAAAGTGCCTAAAATATGTAATGGATTTTTTGAAGTGATTGTCTAATTCAACCACTATGCTAACTTCTTAACTAATTTTAAAAAAATACCCCGTAACTGTTGTTTGTAAATTACTTTCCCCTATAAATATAGGGTTGGGTTTAATACATTTCGTGTGTCTTTGTTATTTTACCTTAAAATAAGACATATACAGGACACATATACTTTGCATGGGTGAAAAATAGTTATTGATGTAGCGTCATTTATATAGGGAAATTTATAAATTTTTTTTTTACGATTTGTTAATGTATTTTTGATTACTAAGTATAAACAGAAAACTGCTGATGTCACTGGGCAATATCTTTGGGGCGCCACTGGTCCAGGATTTGATATTACCGCGCGGAAATTCAATTATTTGTTAGATTCAAATAAAAAATATTTTATATGCTATCAAAATGTTTTTAAATTATTATGAATACCCCCCCCCCCAAACCCAACCCCCCACCCCACAACTCTCTCTCATTTGTCAGTTGTGCAGAGGTCACCAGTAACGAAAATAAAAGTGTTCACAATTAGAGACCAGCAGAGGATATTCAAATTTATAAAAGATTTTGAAAATTTACACAATATTAGGAATTCAAGTACTATGGATTATTATATTTAATAATTTCTAATTACATATATTTTCATTAAATTTTATATTTAACCCATATTAATTAGTCCTCCTCCTCACTGCTAATTTCTGGTGCAACTATCGTGTGCGAGGTATTAAATAACTCCTTTTGACAGTACTTCTTTTTACAAGCTTTTGAGAGATCTTGCAACTTAATTTTGACCAACTTTCCGACATCTGATCGGCTTCAAGTTTGGCATGCTTATATACATAGGTTAAGGAGCTACAATAGATACGACAGTTACGTGTTAAACGGTTCGGAACTATTTGGAGTTTGGCGAGTCTGCGCAGATATGCACGCGACCAATAACCACACTTTTGATGACTCACGGTTAAATTCGCGATAACCGTACTATCGACTTTTTGTTAGTTTGTAATATGACCACTAGATGGTGCTCGCTTAAATTTTCGCTTTTTTTTAAGGAGCCTGCAAAAATTACATTGAAAATGGCTGTCGGCTAAATGTCATAATTTTTTTATATTTTGTAGTACTCGATCAACAAAGCACAAAAATAAAAAAACCAGATAGGGAGCAGGATTACTTTCTGAGATATATAGCTTTAAAGTTGACGTGTTTTTAGGCTATATTTTTGGACATGGTGCAAGATTTTTTTTCACAACTTTGTTGATTACCGCCTTTTGGTTGGTGGTACTAAAGGACCCATATAAGAACATTTTCACTTGGATGGATGTTTCATTCAGGACAAATACAGAAACGAATTATTTTATTTTGGCGGTAATCAACAAAGTTGTGAAAAAAAAATTAGAACATGTCCAAACATATAGCCTTAAAACACGTCAACTTTAAAGCTCCATATCTCAGAAAGCTGTTCCGTATCTCAGTTTTTTATTTTTGTGCTTTGTTTATTGAGTACTACAACATATAAAAAAATTATTACATTTAGCCAATAGCCATTTCCAATGTAATTTGTGTAGGGTTCTTTCTTTGCAAGCAATTTGTATTTAGTTTTTAAAAATATGCTTTTTTACTAGACACAAAACAAAATTGTTACTTATGTTAAGTTAAAATAAAAAAGCATATTTTTAAGAAATAAATACAAATTACCCATAATAATGCACTTGTAGTACAAAACCTCTGGTTGTTTTATTATAAAAGATTATGGCATATTTCGAAACATGTTAGTTTATATTTTTCACAATAAAGAAAATATTACAATATGATCTTGTCTTTGCTTTTTTAAATATTAAATAATTTTCTTTAAAATGTTTATATCTTGTTTTTAGTACATAAAAAACAATAAATGCGACTCTTTTTTATTCCAAACTAAATTTGTGAAACAGAAAAAAATAATTTTATTCTCAAAAAAATTTTACTGTATATGTGGGGCAATTTATGGTAAACCCACACATTAGAAAGTCTTGGTGTAAATAATATTAATACCCCTGGTTTGGAATACACAAGTGTTGCATTTTCTAACTTATTATTGATATCCACAAAAATTACCCATACTAAACTTGACGAAATAAGGAAAGGGTGTTTTAACACTATATATAAATAGTTAAATGGAGTCCAAATGGAAGTGTGGGACATCACTCTCTAAGACCTCTGCGTCCAGTCTGCAAAATATCCTCTGGAGCAAAATATTTATCACACACGTAAAATCTGTTATATATTTCATCAGCACTTAGTTTATTAGCGTTTAACGGCTTCACTATACTTCTGAAAAATTACAGGATTGCCTTTGGGGAAACGATGTCTCCCCGTTTTTTTATTGGGATCATGACACGGTCTCCGCAGCTTTGAATACAACACACTCTAACTCTTTGTTTCTCAGTCATTGTAATCGACGGATAAAATTACAATTTTTTGAACAGGAATAATCACAAAATCACTTCTTAAAAACCTTGTCAAACCTCAATTTTGCAAAATGGAACTCATAAGTTATGAGTCATAACCGACATTCTGTCACTTTTGTCATAATGTGCCCTCTGAAGGACAACCCTAAAAGGGGTAAGAGGAGGAGCTGCAGATTTCTAGAAAGAATATTGCCAACCTAAATATTATTATGTTGGCAGTTCCTTTGCACGCGGAAACATAACCGCACTTTGTGTGAAGTGACGGAACTATAGTTCCTTAATCTATGCTTATATAGTTGCGGCCGGTTCGCGACCGATGTTTTCGAAAGCACATTTTGAAAACATACGTCACCGTTTCAACCGCAACGTCGCCGTTTCGAACGATCGCCACTGATCGCCAAAATGGCAATTATGGAATGACATTAATCAGCTGTGTTTGTGTGGCTTCTCGTTTTTTGGATTTGGAAGTTTTTTTTGTGATTTTTCGAAATGGATGTCCTAGATCAACAAGTGAATCCTTTTTTTGTCGCCGCTGGATAACCTTGGCCTATTTTCATTGTTACTAAAAATTGACAAGTACCGCCATATTGAACCGTGTTCGAAACGGCGGCCGAGGCGCTTTCGAAATCCTTTGAAATGTTTTGAACGGTGACGTCACCGTTTCATCGCCAAAATAACATTTTACGCATATTTTCAAAGCGGTTTCGAAATCCTCGGTTGCGAAAAGACGTCTTTGGCTAACCAATTTTAACTAACTTATACACATCCGATTGCCTTTCAATTTGGCATGCATTTATAGTTCCGGTGAAAATACAATAATATGTCATTATTGGGTACCCATCCCCCCTACAAGAGAAGTGAAGGGGGAGAAAACACCTAAGTTTGTCCGATTCCAACCAAAATTGGTATACGGGGGCTTTTGGGGATAAGGAACACGAATTTTTGATCAGATTTTGAAAATTTAATATGACGGATTCAAGATGGACGATTTTTGGTCATGTATTGCTAACCAATTTAACTTACTTATCCACATCCGACTGTGTTCAAATTTGGTATGCGTTTATAGTTCCGGTGCAAATACAATAATATGGTATTCTCAGGTACCCACCTCCCTCTGACGAGGGAAGTGGAGGCGGAGAAAGATTTAGTTTCTTCGATTTCAATTAAAATTGGCTTACAGGGTTTTTTAAGGAGGGGGATTATGAATTTTTGATCAAATTGGAAAATTTCAATATGGCGGATTCAAAATGAACGATTAAGGGTACAAATCTAAAAATTAAGGGTATGTGTTCAAATTTGGTATGCGTTTATAGTTCAATTGACAATACAATAATATGGTATTACTAGATACAAACTTCCCTCTAATGAGGGAAATGGATGAGGAAAAGATTTACTTTCTTCGATTTAAATCAAATTTGGCATACAGGGGTTTTTCGGGAGGGACTATGAATTTTTGATCAAATTTGAAACTTTCAATATGGCGGATTGAAAATGGACGATTTAGGGACAAATCTAAAAATTAAAAAATAAATTTATATTAAAAATTTTTTTAAAAAACCTTTTATTAAATGCACTCAAAAGTAGAAAATTCTTTTTTATCTTTCTTATACCATAATAAAAGCGATGGGCGCAAATTAAAAATTTTAACTTTACGGTGACAAAGAGAGAACTACAAAAGAAAAACTAAATTATTTTTCTATTCGAATGATAAATATAATGCTTTTATCTAAAGAAGCTGAGAACGGGTTGAGATTGCCGTGCTTGCCAAGCCTTTGAAAATGTCTTTAGGTTACAGAGTTATACAACTGTTTCTTAGGTGAATCGTCGATACATGTAAGCGATATACGATACCTAAAGTTAAAATTTTTAATTTGCACCCATCGCTTTTATTATGGTATAAGAAAGATAAGAAAATATTTTCTACTTTTGAGTGAATTTAATAAAAACTTGTTCTTTAAAAGTTTTTTTTAAATAAACATTTTGGATCAGACAACATCAACAGCATATAAAAAAGATCTTCGTTGATATGTGTCCGTGAATTCTTACGGGTATTATTTTCACGAAACTTAAAGTAACAGTGCGATTAATTGGTCGTGAGAGACTTAACATAAAACACACAAAATCTGTAAGTGATTGGACGCAAGAGAAGAATAAATTAAAAGTCCTGAGTTACATATACTCAAAATGGAAAGATGTAGGTTGTAAAGTATTTTATCTGTAGCTCAGTAATAGTACACAACAAGGAACAAACAATCTATCTATTTACCCAAAACTAACCGTATATTAAGCACTAGCTGAACTCATTTTAGTCTAGCAAACCAAAACAAATCTAAATGAAGAATATTTATTTAAAAAAAAAATATACTCTTGGTCGCAGGTTGTAGCAGCCAATTTCTTCTTAGGTGATTAGAAGAAGGTTAAATATTGCAAATTTTAATAAAATTTTTATTTACACAAATTGTGCATTTTTCATCACATTAGCCGATTTTGTAGGACCGTACCCAGAGTCTTGAAAACCCAAAGTTGACTAAAATCATTTCAAATTAAGAGGAAACATCTGTATTTTGAATACGTACTTAAATATTGATATTATATAACATATGGATAGCAAAATATTTTTTTTTTGACACACGCTTAAAAAAGTCTAAAAAAGCACAACATTTTCTAACTTTTTGAAGTCAGAGCGAATTCAAAAAATAAAAACTCCAATTGAAAACAAAGGGTGTGTCTAGGGAGCATTTATGAATTTTCTGTTCATGAATAAATCAGGTTCTGGTACGTTCTTGTCACCGTAAATTGATCGGAAATTCAACAAATTTTTTCTAGCGATGATATCAGACAAGTGACAAGTGAGATCAATCTGATATTCATCGATGGTTGAGCTGAGGAGTCATCAAAACATAAAACATGCGATACGATCAGACCTTACCAATCGATTTTTGTCCAAAAAATTCTTTGCGGGTTTTGGTTTTTGCGAAAAGTTTTTCAATTTATTTCCGGTTTGCACCTCATTCCAAATTCTCCAGACCAATTTCAATATGGCGGCTGACAATTAAACAAAGAAGACAAATGGAACTTTCATTAATTGTCAGTGTCAAAAAACTAGTCCGCGGCAATTTGGAAGGGAGTTTACAGCGTGATCATTTATAAAGTTTCATTTGGGAATTTTTTTTTGCTAATGGTCCCAGGATGTTTTGTTAAACAAAGACCATTCAAATAAAGATTACTTTACCTGCATTTGAAAACTCTTAAGTCATATTTGACATTTATAGTTTACTGGTTTAGTAGAAATGTTTTGTTATTTTAACCCACACCCTATATATTCACTAAGGCTTTATCTGTTACAGTTTTTGAAATATTGATTGTTATCTTTAGGTGTAAATCGTTGCTTTCAAAATGGGCTTTTACTAATTTTCATAAATGTCGGAGAATTTTTTTAATAGTCCTTGTAAAAAATATATTAGGTAAAATTAATCGAAAATAATTTATGAATCTCGTTTAGTTTTCAAAATATTTATTTTTGAAGGTTGTATTTACAAGATTTTTGACATTCAATAACTTTAAAACCATAAGGCATAAAGCCTTATTGTGTGGCATTGCTGAAAAGGTCTTTTGGCAGAGAAGTAAAAAATGACACAATATACAGGGTGTTGTATTTAAAACAACAAAACATTCCTGCGCAACCAGTAAACTATAAATGTCAAATATGACATAAGGTTTGTTTGTAAAGTAAGCTTTATTTGAATGGTCTTTGTTTAAACGTCCTGGGACCAAGAGCAAAAAAGTTTTCCCAAAGGAAACTCACCCTGTACAATTAAGCCTAACAATTAAGATAAAATCCAAAAAAATAGTAACTGATTTAAATGAAATCTGACATTCATCAAATAGAACGAGTTTTTAAATTCACCGATGAAAGTCATCGAGTTCATAAATTCATCTATGATTCTTGGTGACATTCATAGGGTTTTTTAATTACCCGATTGATTCCACCAATTCACCAATTAATGGCATCGATGCTCACCGGCTTTCCCGATGAATGTCAATAACGTCAAAATCAGCTGTTTTTTAAAATTTAATTGATATTTTTTAACAACGAATGCCAGCGTGATTTAGAAGGCGCGGTAAAACTATTTAGAAAACAGTTTTCGAGGACTAAGGAGATTAATAAATCTTTATTTTGCGCTGGTTATAAGATGATGTTGGAATCGGAAAAGGATAGAAAAAAATCTAGTGCGCAGTTTTTTTTTGATCGCTCATCGAACTCAACGACATGGAATGTCAGATAAACGTCATATTCCTATAATATATTTTTACAGCATACGTCAAACATCCTTATCCGAGTGGATTGCTAATAAAACAGAAATCTTGCCTTTTCCCAAGTCATTTGATTTTTCTTATAAATTACAATTTGACATCACCAGTACCTTTAGGTAATGTGAGGAAACAACATTTTAATTATTTGTAAAATAAAATTAAGTAATCAATATTATTTGTTTTGTTCACAATCAATTTTAAGTCACCAGTACTAATCCCAACCAACACCGTTCTCAACTAAAAAGCCAGTCAACTCCTACCGTCTCAGTGCCCTTTAGCCTATTGCGGCTGCCATTTTTATAACAAAATTGACAAGTAAAACATGGACTCTCTGTCAGTTTGGTGTCAATATGGCCCCGATCATAGTCTAAAGGATACTAAAACGAAAGTTAAGTGGCTTTTTACTTGAGAACGGTGTTGTCCCAACCCATCAAATGAGTTTTTCCTCAAATTTAGGCAAACTTTGAAAACCAGACATTTTGCAGAATCGTTAGATAAGTAAAAGACCTATTACGAACAAGGTATCACGTGACCAAGGATCCCACTAAAGATTTTGAGATCAGGGCGAAACCAGTCCGGAAATCCCTGACGATTTGTTTTTCAGAGCCTTATAGCTAACTCCAGAGTAAAACTATTAACACGAACTTTTGTAGAGGGTTAGCTAGCCGGGTTAGTTTTACCCCGCAGTTATTTTGATTGAGAGGATGAAAAAGCTTTTCGATATTGATTTATTTTTGTTTTTCAATAGTGTTCCCACGTTTTGGATTGCCGAAGGAGTATTAGATTTTTCTAATCATAATCTTAGGTGACCATTTTATTATTTTCCTGTTATTATTCATTGCACTTCCGCTAAATTAAACCACCAAGGAATGATAATAATAGTTCTATGCAAAGTAATTTGTCAACATTTTTTTTATTTTTTAAACGCTGACTTTAAACAGCCTAAACAAACACTAAATAGACACGAGTTGGGTCCCCTATTGAAAAAGTGGTAATCGCGTGATCCCTGGAGCTGTATTCTTGAAAAAAAGAAGCAGCTCCCGGGAATCAAAGTTCTCCAACACTTAAAAAGCAGAAAATGAGCTCCCGGTAAACTTGCTTATTTAGTGTACTTTAGTGAATATAGGGGTACTTTTGATCCCTTATTTGAGGGACTAACGCCTGACATTTCCTCATGAATTCAAATAAATTGAATCTCTGAGGGATTAAAAGTTCAAAAGTACATTTATTTTAAAAAATTGAAGACAAAATCTAAAAACTGTTTCATATATATTTTCCTCTGGCGGCTTTTTCCATATCCGTCTTCAAATTGAATTCTAATTTTTCGACTGCATCGATAAAAAACGAAAGAATTGACGTTTTTCACAACTTAGTTTGTTACCGTCATACTGACATTTTTTCTCAAACCCAATAGCAACGCTTTTAAGGCACATCACTTTTCAGTGTCAACAGCAATATCATCAATCAGCAGAATTGATATTTTAAAACTAGAGTACCGCTACGAGTACGAGAGTACTGTCTTTCATTATTTGTGCATGATAGTATACTATAAACCTAGAGACTAAAGTGATACTTTTAATCCCGCGCAAAAGTTTTGTTTTCGCTAAGGGATTAAAAGACACTTTAGTCCCGAGGTTTATATACTTTATAAAGCGAAAAGGTGAAAATACCTCCACCACTTAACGGTACACTAGTTTCGGGATGTCAACTCGCATCATTGATAGTTGTCATTGATTTTTGTTGGGATTGTGGATTCATTCAAAATTTGGTGTGCTCTGGAAGTGTTGCTTAGGCAATAAACAAAAGTTTGGTTGAGTAAAAAAAAGTCAAAAAGCATTTTTTTTTGAAGATGGACATTGAAAAGGCCGCCGCGTCGAAGAGGTCATTGCTGGCCTTTTTCCTCAAAAATTTCGTGAGATCTATAAGAAGCAGTTTTCTGAATATCGAAAATGATGCACTGAACAGAATGCAGAGAATTTTAGCGACAAAAAGGTGCTCCTGGCCTTTTTTCTGGAAAAGTTTAGTAGTAGGAAAAAGCTAGATTGTAAATATGTATGTGCTCATTATTGTATTTTTTTTATAGTTAACTCAATAATGATTCGAAAAACCTATTTTTTGTGTTTAATTTGAAAGAATTCACGTTAAATCACTCAGAGATTAAATTTATTTTTAATCATTAGGGATTAAAAGTACCACTTTGGTCCCTTATAATATTAGGGATTACAAGTGTACTTTTATTCCCTACAGTGCATATTAGTACATTATAAACCTCGGGACTAAAGTGCCAAATTTAATCCCGCGGCGAAAGGTTTTTAGCCCGACCGTAGGAAAGGCTACAATTCTCTAAGGGATTAAACGACACTTTAGTCCCGAGGTTTATATACTATTTTATGCACTTTAGGAAAAGATCTTTGTTAAAATGACGTTATTTCTACGCCAAATGGTTCGTTAACTACAAGAAAGGGTGCTAAGAATGAAATCTTGGCCAATAGCAAGTGCTGTTTGGCTTGACTCGCCATCAATTTAATTATAATTTTCCAGGGATTACTTTTTTTTTTATCCCTGAGGGATTAAACTTCTAATCCTTAATCTGAGGAATTAAATTCATTTTTAATCCCCGAGGGATTAAATTTTCTTTGAATTTCTTAGGGACTAAAAGTGTTAATTTAATCCCTAAAACGGGATTAAAAGTACCTATTTAATCCCTGAAGTGCATAAAATAGTATAGAAACCATGGCACTAAATTTCTTTTTCGCCTCGGAATTTCTTGATTTGTTTTCTCTTTTTCTTATTGTCAAACATTAATGTGATAAATTTAGTTATTAATGAAGAGTTGGCGGATGTGTGAAGATGATCAAAATTGCCAGGGACGTTCTACCACAGAGTACCGAACAGACAGTTGATCCGTGGTTCTACCATTATCCAAAGCCAGATTTTGGATTATCACAAAACTTGTTCAGAGAATTTGAAACTTCCAAATCAGTTACATCAACCGAAAAGAATCTAAAAAAGAGAAGATCAAAAGATCTTGGGAGGAAAGAACGAAAATTCAAAATTGTTCGACGAAGAGGGACAAGGAACACACTAAAGACCAAAACGAAAAGAGGAACAATTAAACGATGTTTTGCCCGAGGTGACCAGCGTGGGCTCGTCAGTGGATTCACTAGTCACACTCAATCCAGACATCATTTAACACCATCGCACACTCTGACTTCCAACTCTCTATTCTTATCCCTCCCTATGTAATGTTTTGTGACGGTTTGGCACGCCACTCCCCTAATATTACGTAACGATTTCAAGACCACTACCCCCCCCCCCCAAAAAAAAAAAACTTCACTTATTTTCATTCCAAATTTTCTTAGTTTCACACAAATGCAAACGCTGTCGAAAACCCCTCTCCCCCCTACGTAACGTTTTGTAACCCCCCTCCCCCCTATGACCATTACGTAATTTATGCACAACCCCTGTATTCCCAGTGGAGGAGGGCGAGAAAATTGATATTTTTTTCTTAAAAATTATACTCTTTAGACCTATTTCTTTGCGTTCCCGAAATTACGTAATTTTTTAAAAAAAATTGTAAGCGGCGCCATTTTTATTTCGTGCTTTGTTTTTCTAACATTTTTACGTTCGGCTAATTTAATTGAAAAATTTTTGCCTGCGGCGCCCTTTATCTTCTCACTCGAGACCAAGATCCCCCGTTTTAGGAAAACTGATCCCGTCTCTGTTTCTAAATTTTTTCGAATAAAGGTAGAGTATGACCATGGGGAAAATAATTTTTTTCTACGGTATGACGAAAATTTCGAGAAAGTTGAAGAAAAAAATAAAAAAAGTGGCAGAGCTCAAGTTTTTCGTAAAAAAAAACTTTTTTTTGTAAAGAAACAGAGCAAAATAAATATTTTCATCCCTTTTTGGGTGTTACAAATATTGGCAGCCCCTTATTTTTCGCTTTTACCCTCCCGCTAGTTTTGAAGAATTGGTTCGCTACATGTTTCGAGATCATGTCATAAAACACCTCGAAAATATCAAATGTAGTGTAGGGCCAGCTTTATTTAAAATCAATAATATCGCAATCAAAAAGCTCTGCAGGAAAAACAGCGCCGTTTATTGATTTCTTTGGCTGCTAGTGCTAGCTGCATGGTTTGGCCGTTTTCGGATAGATATCACTAGTAGAACAGAATGGAAAGAAATTTAATTAAAAGCGAAGATATTTCTTTCTAATTTTAACAACCTCACGAGTTTATCGCTCAGTATCGTAAATAATGGACCCTGCCGCCTCCTTTAAGTAAGAAAAAGCTGTGGTTTAGACCTGAAAACATCTAATTTTTAATTAGATTAGATGTTCAAATCTGTTCCCTTCTTGAGCCTCACAATATCCCAATCTATTGTAAAACTCTTGGCGCGTAGCAGCCAACATTTCAGGGGTGATAGAGTTGCCCGCCTCCAAAATTTTCGCCCTCAACTCCTGTATAGTCGTAGGCCGTAAGTGAGAGTGTTGGAAAATTTTGTCGTGCCAACAACCCCATAGGAAAAAGTCATTTGGCGCAAGATCTGGTGATCGAGGAGGACATCGGATATTTCCATACGTGGAAATAATTCTATCACCAAATACCTGACGAAGGTAATTTGTAGCCTGGCGTGAATTGTGGGATGAACAGCCATCTTGCTGAAACCACAATTCGTCCAAATTTATGTTGAGTTCCCTCAACCGTAGTAAAACCTGGTGTTGGAGAAGATCAACATATTTTTGGCTATTCAAATTCCCTTTAATGAAAAAGGGTCCAATAATGTGATCCCCGACAATACCGCTCCAAACATTTAATTTTTGAGGATGTTGCGTTCTAGCACTTGTGTGCAGATGTTTATTTTCGCGGGACCAATAGCGGCTACTTTGTGGATTGTGAGAGCTATGAAGTTCAAATGTCTTCTCGTCACTAAACAAAAATTTTGATAGGAAATTTATCACATTTATCCCTCATAACCTCACAATATTCTAACCGGCGAAAATAATCACCTGGTTGCAATTCCTGCGACTTCCCAATCTTAAACGACTTGTAGCCGTATTTTTTTAGGATCCATTGGCAAGTACTGTTGGGAATATCCAGTGCCTCCGCAATCGGTTTCGTCGAAAATGGTTCATGTGCCTCAACGTAAGCGCATACCATTTCGTCTCGTTCCACCCTGTCGTGGTAACACTTTCTACAACCATTTATGCACCCGTACCTTTCAAAACGATGATAAATGTTGTAGACAGTTTGAGCCACAGGAACCGGTCAATCTGGAAACGCAAAAATAAAAAGCCCAATGACCTCGTCCGCACTGTCACTTTTTATGTAGTTTTTAATAATAAAAATCTTTTCTTCTCGAGTATACGACACAAAATTTACGAAACTGAAGCGAATCGAAAGGAAATAAAAATGCAATGCCTGTGAATCCCAGTTTTTCCTCGATCATCTCATGGTTTGGCCACCATCTAGCGGAATTTGCAGACATCTTGTCAACGGTTATTATTGCAACTATGATTTATGCTCACAATGAAAGAGTGGCGACAATTTTTTTTCATGAAAGCAGTCCGGAGATAATAACAAACTGGCACCATTGCTCAATATACCTGTTTCTTTTGTGCGCGCAGAACTTTTTATGCCATTTCTGTTTGATTTATTGAAATCCTAACCCTAAGGAAAATCTTAGGAACCCTGTATTAGGTATGTAATATTAAAATTTAGTAAAACTTAACCGAAGTTGGGTTGGGGACCTGAACCTCATGTTTGAGGGTCAGGTATCCCCTGAAAATTTTAAAAAAAGGAGAATCATTTTTTGATTAGAAATAATTTAAAAAAAGTGGAGAATGGCCAAAGCTTTTTCATTTAATTTAACTCGCTTTTTTTAAATATTCCAAAAAAAAAAGAAATTCTTTAAGTACTTTTAATAGGAACTGCAAAAAAGTTCCTTTGCGGCCCACAATTTTTCTCAATGATATTTAAAACGTGTAAAAAAGGCATTTTTAGTATTAGTAGTAGTAGTAGTAGTAGAGAAGGGGCGGCGCGAAGCCTGACAAGTAGGCCTCCCTGGGCCCTTTCTTCCCTACCCCGAGCCTGCCACTAATCCACCGCCTGCAGCACTGGTCTGGCAGACTGCTCATCTGGTCTCACTGTTCTTTTTGCAAAGTCCAGTGTACCCATTTGAGCGAGTGCAGGTCCTCCTCATCAAGGGTCGGGAAACCGAATACCTGGTATCTCGTCCTCTAGTATGCCTCGCAGTTCGCTATAACATGTCGAGATGTCTCTTTTGACCGCCCGCAGGCCCGGCAGGTCGAGTCATTTTCCACCGCGATCCGGGTCATGTGCTTCCTTAGTCAGTGGTTATGATTCCTGTCAGCAGAACAGCGTCCCTTCGTGATCTCCCCAGAAGCCATTTTTCGGGCCCTTCACGAAGTTCTTGGTCTGTCTGCATCCTGTTCCTCCTCTCCAAGCCGTCGTCATGGCATCGTTGGCCCATTTATTGAGTCGACTTTCCAATTGCCTCTTGATTGTTCCTAGGAGTGGTTCCGGCCTTACATACTGGGTGCTTGCCCCGATCCTGGCGAGCTCGTCGGCCATCTCGTTACCTGGCATCCCCATATGTCCCGGTACCCACATAAGTGTCACTTGTTTGCCCTCTCCCAAGGATTCTAGTGGATTCGCACATTCCTCCAGTGTGTTGATCTTGGGCACCCTTAGTGCCTTTAGGGCCGATTGGCTGTGGGAGCATATATAAACATGTTCCTCCCTACCGTTCTTTATTTCTTCTATGATTGCAGCCATTATTATGGCATACACCTCTGCCTGAAAGACCGTGGCTTGCTCTCCGAGCGGGTAGCTCTTTCGAACCTCCTGGTCTTCCACGTAAACCCCCGATTTTTGGTTTGCTTCTCCGACAGTTTGGACCCGTCGGTGTAGCAAATCACGTCGAACTGTTCGCGGAGGTTTTCACTCTACCATACCTCTTGTTGAATCTCCAGGGGTTTTTTGGTCTTTGTGTTTTAATCGCTGCCATAGGAATTTCTCTCTCGGCAATTTGGGTAATCCTAAGATGCCCCGCAGCTTCCCCTCTTCCTCTCCCTGTAGGCTCCTAAGCTTGAGGGTAGTAGTCCACTGCTGGCCACCAGACTATGGATCCGATTTTTTTTTTAGTATTACTATCTCAACAATTTCGCCTACGGCGCATTTATGGAATGATTTTAACATACTCTAGAATCATGAAACCAAATCCCACCCCAATCGACCACCCCTTGGCAGTAATATGACTCACTTTTTTAAAATCATCCAGAAAAAACGTGGAAAAGAATTTAATAGTGGCATTTTTAGCATAGTCTTTTCAAATTTTTCCCCAGCTGCAGATTATCAACCTTACTTTTAAAGTATTATTCAACGCTACCAAACCGCGCCCTCTTTAAAAAAAAGCTATGACCGCCCCTGCATTAACCCTCCCGCCTATACCCTTTATATTTACGTCTTTTAATTAACACCCACTAAAAAAAAATGACGTTTAATACGAATAATTTTTTTAATATCGCAAATAACTTGGAAAGCGCAATCGTTTTTACGGCTTTTTAAACACAGTAATGAACTTCTTATAAACAATCGAAGTGCTTCCATTATTTTTTTAATGGCCTAATAGTCATATCAAAACCTAATAAACGTTTCATACCTTATAAGTGGCACTGAGGACAATAATATTTAAAAACTGTATAGGAAAAATTAAATACAAAAAATAATGGACAAGGGGTGTGACCTTTAACTTTAACTTTGACTAAATCAAAATATAAGAAACGTTTTATACCATCCTTATATTCCTTGGAAGTAGCACTGAGGACAATAATTATTTAAAAATTTTGTAGGCAAAATTAAATCAAAATAAAAAAATGGCGCCAGCAGACACGTACGCCTGCCATGAAATCTTAAAAAAAAAGAACAATTTTTTTTTTTTTTTTTTTTCGGTGAAAATGCAATTTATGTATCTTAATGTGAAAACCGCGTGTCGCTAGCTGCTACGGTTCGTGAGTGAATTTTTTTTTAAAGTTTAACCTCCCCTACTACCCTCTTGCGAACCCCCCACCCCCATCAAAAACTAATCAGCTCTGCATCTGTGGTAACAAAGAATTGTTGTGCCAAATTTGATAAAAATCGTTTAGGCGGTTTTTGAGTAATCGTGTTATAGACAGACAGACAGACACCATGACAAAATTTTGTATTTAGGTCTTTTTTGACCCAAATAACTTACTGGAAATAAAAAACTTATTTTTTTACGATCCCAATAGCCTCCATACTATGTATGAATGGCTAAAAACAATATGACTTTTAAGGTTATAGGTAGGGGATAGGGATAGTAAGGATAATACGAACTAAATTGCACCTCTCTTGTCTTTTCTTATTCCATATAAAATAAAAACGTTAAAAATAAATATAAACAAAATGTTAAAACAACTATAGTAGAAAAGCTTTGGTAAATCAAAAACCACGGTAGATAATAACAGGGCAGTTTACTGTAGAAGTTGAGTTAAGGTATTATAGTGTATCAAGAAAATAAGGTTCGTTTAAGTAACTTAATTCTTGGGAGGCAAAATCCGATTCCTTAAATGGGCAGCAAGCAAAATCTTTCAGAAAATTTTAATAACCATAAATGCCATTTTTCACGCTTTAAATACTGCTAAAAAAAATTGCTAACATTAACCTAAAATAGTAGCAATTGTAAAACTAAATGAAAAGGTTTGAGGGGCCGAAAGTGACGGTAAAGGGGTGAGGGAGAGATAGAAAGGGAGAAGTGGAAAGGATAGAAGCGTAAAATAAAAAATCATAATATATACTTACATCAAAAATATTTTTTTTTACACCTTTATCAAAAACATGATTTTAGTAACTGTCTGCAAATAACTAAAGCATGGCTTTTTGGGTTGGGTTTTCACGAAGTATTTACTGTCAAAGATTAAAATATCGCAACAATGAACGTCACCGAGTAAAAAGGCACATCGCTATGGAAAACGCATTGTTATTTCAATTACCAGCCGCCTTGATTTATAGTGTAAAGATGGTGTGTTGCGACAAGTGCTCTTCGTTTGAGATTTTTAAAAGTAATTTCCTGTTTCTCTTGGACTTTTTGATGACGATATTAAAAAAAATAGTGTTCACATCTCGCGGCTAAACTGTGCCTTTTTTTACTCGCGTGTTTAAATACCTCGCTGCGCTCGTTATTTAAACCAACGCTTGTAAAACAAGCACGATCTTAGCAACTAGTTGTGAAAACTACTATTTAGAAAAAATGTTTTGGAAAAGTAATGGTCTTTTTTTATTTTTCAGAAATTTCTGATGGAATTTTTTACAGACAGAAATTTATTCATTCAGTTTAATTTGCAGAAATTTATTTTTTTCGAACATAACTATACAAAATAGTAAATTATTGTTAAATAGCCTATCATTGACAAATTAATTTTTTAAACGGAACTTGAATGGAATAAAAAAGTTTTTTTTCTGCATTTTAGGTTTTTACTGACTTAATGGTTTGCTCTGACCACTTTGACCCCTGGAAAATATGTTAATAATTTTGACCCTAGCCGACTTGCGAAACAAAAAAAAATATTTTTTAACACAATTTAGAAAAGCCCATTTCAATAGCTGCTTTGGTTCGAAAAATCTACATTTCTAGCACCCGCCATAATAAAAGTATGAAATGCCGGACTAAAAGAGGCACCTTTGCTTCTAACCCGGTATATTTTGCTTCCGGACCAACTGTTTAGATATGAAAAGCAGATATCAAGTTACAAACAGAGAAGCATGTTTGATGTTACTTTGTAACAAATAAGTAAATTTAATTGGAATACTATGTAGGTACTAAAATTTTAAATAAAATGTCGAAGTTTGTTTAGTTTTTTTAATTCATCAGTTTGTCAGAAAGATGTATTGTAGCCCTTCTTCTGCAACAAACTCCTTCTGCAACAAACTTTTCACCTCTGGAATATAATATAAAATAAGGGACTAAATGCGTTTTTTGTTTCTAAAGTGCGAATAGTAGTTTTCAAAACTAGTGTCTAAAATAGTGCTTTTTAAAAAAACGCGAGTAGAAAAAAGCACAGTTTAGCCGCGAGTTGTGAACACTATTTTTTTTAATAGTTTTATCAAAAAATCCAAGAAAAACATGAAAATACTTTTAAAAATCTCGAACGAAGAGCATTTCTCGCAAGATACCATTTTTACACTATAAATCAAGGCGGCTCGTAAACGAAATAACAATGGTTTCCATAGCGATGTGCCTTTTTACTCGGTGACGTTCATTGTTTCGACATTTACATCTTTGACAGTTTGATATTTTGAGGATGTTTTTAAATTATTTTTTCGTAAATACTTGGTGAAAACTGGCGAAAATGGCTTAATTTTTAGGCAAGAATAATAACAATTTTTTCAATATTACTATTTTTCACTATTTCTCTTTAAGTTTGGGTAAAAAACGGACAGAAATCTTTTTTTGCACCCGTGATCAAAAAAAGGAAGGTTTGAATATCCAAAAATAACGAGGATTTTATTTTCGTCGCGCCAAAAGTACAAAACATTCTTTGGGTATCGAATCCAGTGGCGCACCCAGAAATTGACTTCGGGGGGGGGGGCAGAAGGATAAAAAATAAAAAACACTTCATTTGAAGTAAAACTGTGACCATAATTTATGCAAGGAAACAGGTGCTTACAAGGCTCAAATGTAAATTTGATGTCAAAACCATGCTTCAATGCGCCGCAGGCAAAATTGTTTGAAAAAATAATGCTTAAAACGCAATTTTTGACTTAGAGTTAAACTAAAATCGTAAATATTGATCGGGTTTTGGGAATTTGAGTGGTGTAATTTTGCAATTTCAAATTTTTTAAAATTTTTTGTTAAACATTAAAGTCCAGGTCTTGTACTTTTTCCCTACATATTTTACTTCCGCTGTTATTTGATTTTGCCAATTGTATATGACCAGGCTTCTCGGGGGGGGGGGGGGGAGTTAAATCGGGAGAAAAGAACATCGAAATTGATCTCTGTCAGGTAATTATTTTCGCAAGGCAAAAATTAAGAAAATATTTGAAAAGGCTGGGGTAAAATTTATTTGTGCTTACCTTATATTGCGCAAAAAACAACTGGTATTCCCGAAATGTTTATAAACTACTAGCGAACACCTTTGATCACCGTTTTTCAAATAAAAAACATTCACGACTTTGACTGAACGAGCTTATTATAAATAATTTATTCACACTATGTACAAACACACTGGTTCTGTTTTTGCCTTACACTACCATATATTCATAAACCGTACAGCCGTCAACAGAAACATAAGATTTGAAATATTATCCTATATGGGTCGTTTTTTTTGTACTTCTGCTACAGTGAAAATATACAAGGTCTGTCCAAAGTTCAATGATCGTTAATTTTTTTACAGCTTTCTTCATTCCTTTCCTCTCAAGTACAAGCAATTAGGAAACAAGAAAATAACTACCCAGTTTTATTAGAGACTTGTTGGAATACGACCTACCACTCTATTAGTGCCGACCTTACACTAATAGTGACTGACTTTAATTTGCTTGCGAATTGGGCGTTATTGAAAAAGCGGCTCTGTGATTGGCGTTATTTATAACCTAAAAAATTTTTCTCTGCTGTGTTTGGTTATTCTTTTTTTTGTTTTATTTTTTCATTTATTTTCGGATGAAATGTTTTCTAGAAAAATATTACCAAAAAGAAAAATTTTTAACAGTTTATAAAATCCTATCACTTAAAATTTGTGACATTTTCAGATGTAAATTAATTCAAGTTATATTTTTCAAAATCTCAAAATAAATCCGCTTTTAAAACATCCACAAATAAAGTCAGACCGTACAGGATGTTTGTTTATAACTGGAACACTCAGTATTTTTTTTTATTGAAAATAAAGGGTAGGTCTAAATTCAAAAATTTCTTGGCAAATTGCAACGAACAAGCGCTATAACAACTTTTTTTTGTTGCCCTTGGTATACAGTGTGTGGCAATGTGTTCCAGTTATAAACAAACACCCTGTACCACTCACTACGTTTATTTCGACAGCTCTATCCGAAACGAAACCAGGGATTAAAGGATCGAAAAGTTCGATCCAATCCTAAAATTTTTTGGATTGGATTGAATCAAGTTAAGTCAATGGGGCCCGAAATTTTTCTTTTGAAGATTTATTCGTTAAAAACATGAAAGTTAACAAGAAAACAACAAACAACATTTTAAGGTTAGAAAAACATCAAAATTGCCCATGCGCAATGTTTCAATCCAATCTTCAGGTAAACACTCGAGATTACCCAGCAAACACAAATCTTCGACATTGAATCGAGCCAATTTCGCAACGTCGGTAGTGTGTCGGCATCGGCGACTTCACGCAGGCCCGATGTTAGACAGATCGCGGTTTTCAGTTTTCGGTCAATAATCGGCAACTGACGAAGGTCCACATTACTACAGTCGACTTTATGTCGACACAACTTTACGACCGACGATGGTCCGATTGAAACTTTGTTTAATCGGTCGAAAATCGGCAGCTGACGATAGCCCGATTTACTATAGTCGACTTTATGCCGACGGCCACTTTATCTGCTTTAGGGCTGACGGCGGTCCGATTGGAACTTATTTTAATCGGACAAGAATGGTCAATTGTTGATGGCCCGATTTACTATAGTCGACTTTATGCCGACGGTCACTTTATCTGCTTTAGGGCCGACGATGGTCCGATTGACACTTTATTTGATTGGTCGAGAATCGGCAACTGACGATGGTCCGATTTACTATAGTCGACTTTATGCCGAAACGCACTCTATCTGCTTTAGGACCGCCACATTAAAATTTTTAAACTGCTTAATAGTTTCTTCCTAGTATGTAGATATGGCGCTAATATCACTATGTTCCCTGTAAAGTAGAAGATAATATTATATATATAACGAGCAAAGATATTTTAAAACTAGAATTTGAACTTGACAAGATGGTGGTACTTCTCTACAAGAATCACCTCTTCTGCCACTTAAACCACCTCAACTGGTTAGGCACCCGCATTATCGATACTTTATAGTTTGCCAATGTCGGATCGTATCAAGCAACCACCGACGGACCTTCGTCAATCATCGACGTCGACCCGCTTTGAGAGGCTGATGTGGAGCCTTATTATCCACCCTTTTTCGGACCTTTGTGGTTTGCCATTGTCGGGCCGCTTTCAGCTACCATCGACGGACCTTCGTCAATCGCCGACGTTGGACCGCTTTAGGAAACCAATGTCGGACTTCAATAGTTTACCGATGTCGGGCCGAGACCAGCTTGCCTACGTTAGACTGACCAAATTAAGCAGCTATATGGGCGGATGGTCGGTACCATATGGTTAAACTATATTGGACATTAATCGTATGCCGATATCAGCAAAAAGTCAAATTTACCATTAGTCCGATCGCGAGCTACAGTTTAACGTTGCGTCGGCAATACATTGGGCCTACATCGCAAAGCGTACAAAAAATACTGCTGGTCCGATGTCGTAAATCGACGTCATGCTAATGACGGCAAATTCGGCAATCGACATCGGGCCGACGAAGGCCCGAAGGAACCGTGTTTGCTGGGTAGGGATTTAATTTTTAATCCTGCGGTATAAGCGCTATGGATTAGGGATTACAATCTCAAGCGGCTTGAGTTTCAGTCCGGATCGGACCGTCGATATAAACGTAGTAACTATTACGACTAGCTTTAAATCTGATGGCTACTGCGCACGCGTATCTGTCAACAGTGTCAAAATAGCTGCCCGGCCATAATTGTGCCTAGCTAGCTACCCTGTCAAAAATACCGCGTCAAAACTCGTAAAAAAAACTAGTGAAAGTTCATGAGTTCTGGTCGGTATTTCATGCGGTCACTCGTCAAACATCATGAGTTTTGCATGAGCACTGTCATCCGTTTTAAAGAGTTTTGAAAAGTTTTCAAAAGAATATATGATAAGAGTTGATAAGATTTCACCAGTATTTTAACGGCTCTGCTTCAACTGGTTTTGTTAAGTTTTGAGCAGATTTTAACAAAAATTTAAATCAAAGTTAATAAGATTTCACAAGGTTATATGAGAAAATCCACATATTTGTAGAATTTTTAAGCATATTTTAAAAGAAACAAGTTGATAAGATTTCACTGGTTTTTTTACAAGTTAATTTGTTTTCAGCAGTTTTGAGCAGATTTTAATGGAAATATAAAATAAAGTTAATAAGATTTCATGAGGTTGTCCATGATTTGTTTGTCCCATTCCATTCCTTCTTTTAAATCTCTTAAAATTTCTTGCTGCTTAAATCAATAATATGTTTTGTTAATTTACTTTTATATGGGTACTCAAAAAATCTTTCCTATTTTCATTGAAAAAGTTGCTTGTGATGTGTAAAATCTTTTAAAAACATCCCTTCATTTGTATATCTCGTGAAATCTCCTGTGTCTGATACAAACTTACGAAATCTCTTAAAATATCTTGATGGTTAAATCTTTATGATATATTATTTTTAATGTATGTTTATAAGTACTCACAAAATCTTTTAAATTCTCATCTTGCTTGTCAAATCTAGTTGGTGTTTGTCTATTTTCTACACTTTAATACTTATATAATGTTGTCAAATATTCACAACCCCTTGCCCTATTTCTCATGAAATTTGTAATTGTAAAAATGTCCCTTCTTTTAGACTTGCTTGCTAAACCTCATGAAATCTGCGTCTGATATAAACTTACGAAATCTCTAAAAATCTTTTAAATTCTCATTTTACTTGTCAAATCTAGTTATGCTTGAGTGTCTATATTCTACAATTTATTACTTATATAACCTTGTCAAATCTTCATAAACTTTTATCCTATTTCTCATGAAATCTTGTATCACCTTTTAAAAACGTCATAAAATCTCATGTGTGTTTTCAGTAGTCAGAAATTATTTGAAAATGATTCTCATGTCTCTTCAAACTAATAAAATCTCTGTAAATCTCATCAAGACTCTATCAGTTTTTAAGAGTTTTAAAGTTTTTTTTTTTGGCAGAAAGCCCAGTTAATGGCACTTTGAGAAGGAGGCGATGGCGACGCACCAGCGATTAAGGGACCAGGGACTGTGGAAGGGCAGGGAGGAAAGAGAGGGCCATTGGCGGTCGAGAGACTGGCGACAAGAGTTCCTCCTAAGACTGCCAGTGAAAGCACCGCTTAAACCATGGAGGTTCGATAAAAAGTACAAGGTCACAATACCGGAACGGAATGAGTGGCAAAGGGAAGAATTCCGAACGGAATTAAGCAGAGAGGCGACGGTCTGCTACACGGATGGCTCTAAACTATCAGCCAGGCAGACAACAGGCGCAGGAGTGTACGCGGAAAGCCTAGCAGTTCAGAAGAGTTATCCACTTGGAGAAAACGCTACGGTGTTTCAGGTGGAGATGTATGCCACTATCATGGCAGCAACCCTACCCGAGGTCAGAAATGGCAGGAGGGACATATACATATGCTGGTACCGAGTGAGCTCAAAAAATGGGCGAACAATGAACTGAAGACGTCCTGGAGGCAAGAGTCAAAGTGCAGACAGTCCAAGCTATTCGTGGATGGTCCGAATGTAGCCAGAACTAAATGACTCTTAGGCAAGCCTCGAAAGGACATTGGACTGCTGAACAAACATCTGACACAAATAAGAGTAGCGGGAGATCCCGTGTGTCTCGCTTGCGGGATCGAAGAGGAATCGGCGCAGCACTTGATAGCAGAGTGTGATGCATATGCCAGATCAAGGCAGCTGAAGTGGGGATTTCCCACGATAGAGGAAGAAGAGCTGCACTGGACCGACATACTGAACTTCGAAAGGAAGACAGGGAGGCCCGGAGAGAGAGGTGCAGCGGAAGTAGGGGCATAGGGGTAAGTAACAGAATATGGCAGAAAGGTCCCATCCCTGGTATTTCGTCATGATCTGGGACCGATATCAGTGTCACCCTTTTGTCTAATTGCCAGGCCCACGGGCCGCCCCTATACTACTACTAATGGCACTTTGACACCCAGCATATATAGGGATATTTCCATATCTCTACCCTATTAAAGACTTTGTACCAACTTCCGGAAGTATTGGCAAACCTATACTAGGTACATGTAAGAAAACTAAATTTTTTGTAACAAAAGAAACTAAAATGACGTGTAAAATACATAGGTATTGCCGTAACTCAAAAAAATAAATCAATAATAGAGCTTATATTTTTTCATAAACCAGAAGGACGTTCCTTCCTTTTCTTTGTTGTTTGGTTTAGTTTTTCTTTTAGGCCATTGATAGCCTCTTTCTATGCGCTATCTACATCTTTTTGCGTACTTTTGGGACGTATTTCTCTCGCATTTTCTCCATTGGATGTTTTTCTTGCTATATTGCATTTTCTTAAAATCAGTCCCTTTCTGCATTCTATTAAATTTATTTTTTAAGTGTATCTTATTTACTTTTAATTTTGGCAAGTTCTTTACTCCTTGGTTTTTCTTTCGATTTTGTTGTTTTATCCTTCACACAATCTTCCACAACCTTTAAATCTATTCTATTCAAGAATATTTGTCAGTTAGTGTACAAATTTTTCATCACCTGTTGAATACTGCAACATCACACAGAAATATTCACCTTTAAATAACCTATGGGCTAGCTCAGTATTTTCGGTAAAAGTAAACGATATTCTATTTAGAAAGAAAATACCCCGTATCAGTCGTTTAAATCCATTACAACTGAAAACAACAAAAATTTCTGATCCAACTTATTTCTTTACATTTCTAAAGCAGGACAAAGTGAAAATAGAGGGAGATAGCACTATACTAAACTACAGAACCGTGCCACATTGCACGGTATGCAATTTGACATATTAAAAAGGATACCAGAGTCACGGTGACGTCATCATTTTTGTATCCGAAATTGGTTGGTAAGCATTTGACAGACCAACCAAGGTACCAAACTATGTAACAAAGCTTACCGAAATCGCCTTTTGACAGTGCAAAACATTGAATTTTCACATTTATGATTTTGACGCTAAACTAAAACTTTTGTTGAGCGGAAAACAAGAAAAACGTTAAAGCAATTTTTTTTCAAAATCATTTAAAACCGGTAAAAAAGATTTTTTAATAATCATTTTCCCAAAATGGCAGTTTCAGCAACAAATATACAATTTTGACAATATCCTCCCCCAATCTTCGTCAGCTAACTTTAGCCCTACCCATTTTTTTTGTAATAAACTTTAATTTTTATTGCCATGGTTCTACTACGTTATTTAATAATTTAATTTTAATTTAAAGTAATTCTTACCCGTTTTGAATGCTGTTAAAAAAAAATGGCCTAAATTAAAATTAAATTATTATGCGGGTTTTTAGAGCGAGGCAGTCCAAAATTTGTATAAAATTACATTGCAAATGTCATTTTGATGCAAATTTAAACTTTAAATATTAACAGCCTTATAGCGCCGCAGGTGAAAATTTTTGCAGTTTATGCAGAACAGTGGTTAAAATTTTTGATTTTTTTGAAACAATTTTATAGAAAATTTACGTTCAAGGGGGGGGGGGGGGAGTTAAGTAACCCCCTTCCGAAATCCGCGCTTAAATCAACCCGGTTTAAACATATCAGTTGAATTATAGAATCAGTGGTGCAGCCCCTATATGGTTTGGTTTTATTAAAAAGAAAGAAAAAAGCCTTGCAATACCTTGGAAGCATTAGACATGTGTAATAAGCACCTGTTTCCTTGTACTTGCGAAAGATCTTTTCCCTCATAAAAGTTTTTGAAAAACTACCTTGGAAAATCAAAATCAGAAAGATAGGCTAAACGGATTGGCTGTAATCGTTAATGTTTATTTATTCAGAGACTAGCCCGTCGGCCGTGAGTTCGTTCGCGTGTTTAAGATTGTAGGTTCCCCCTCTTCCTCCACCTTACCTCTCTACCTCCAGTCCACCACTTTCAAGCGATTTTTCCCATTTTGTTTTGGTTTAAATGGTCATTACTTTTGTTCCCGTGAACCGATTTTGATGAAATGAAGACTATGTACATGTACTCCCCAGGAATCCAAGGAATGCAGCGGTGAAAGTCTTATTTTAAAATTAGTTTAGTAGTTTTTGCGGGATACTGCCTCCCCACCAAGAATTAAAAAAAATATATATTCAATGTACAGGGTGGTCCAAATTCGAGGGGCCTCTATAGCTTTGGGCTTTTGCAGCATAGTTAGCCCAAAACTAATATACATGTTACGGGCTCGATTTTCAAAAGAAGTCGAAAACTAAAAACCGCATTGCGATATGTCAAAGCGTTTCTGAGCTACAGGGTGATTCTCAAAAATGTGCGTTTCTAAAAACCCTCTACAACTTTTTTACTTGTAAAGATAGAGATTTTTATTAAAAACATTTTTTGAAGATTTTTTAAAGACAAATCTACTAGTTTCACCGATTTTGTCTTAAAGGCTTTAGTTCACGAGATATAACACAATGTTAAATTTTTTTAAATGGAATACCCCAATTTTTTTAAAAAAAATAGTTTTGTAATAAAATTTCCTGTTAAACGATGTATCATACACATATTTTTATTAAGTAGTTAAACAGATATCTGCAATTTTTAATAATTACCATAGTAGGCTGTGTTTAACTCTGACCTATGCAGTTTTAGGGTATCTATCTAGGTAGCTATGATCAAATAAAAACAATTGTCATGATAAACGAGCCCAAGTGTCAAAAGTGGCGTCTTCGTCAAAATATAAAAATGTTTGAAAACTTTGAAAAGTACGACATGATAAAATGTTATATTGAAAGTAACGAAAATCGACAGACGGCGTTAAATCTATATTTTCAGAGATATCCGAAAAGAAGGCAACCTAGCTCAAAAATATTTTTGAAGTTAAAACGTCATCTACAAGAATACGGATCCTTTACAAAACCGCGGCCTAGGACGTATAGAAGCCTAGCCAGAGATAGAGAGTCGGAAGAACTAACAGTTCTAGGAGAAATAAAAATTAACCCGAATACTTCCACCAGGGCTATGGAGAGAAACACTGGAATTCCACGCAGCAATGCCATTCGGGTGCTTAAAAAACACAAGTTTAGGCCCTATCGACCCCGACGGGTGCACCAATTACAGCAACAAGATTTTGCTCCAAGACGTGCATTTTGCAGGTGGTACCTAAATAAAAGCCAAGAAGATCCCGATTTTGCCAGAAAAGTTATTTGGACGGATGAGGCAACGATTTCTAGTGATGGAATATTCACCAGATATAACTGCTATTACTGGAAACAGCAAAATCCCCATATTATGGTGGAACAAGCGAATCAGGGAAGGTTCAGTTTTAAGGTATGGGTATAGGCATCTACAGAGGAAAAATTATTGGGCCATATATTTTTGATGGAAGTTTAAATGCCGAAAGATACCAACAAATTTTAGAAGAGCAGGTGATTCCGTTTATGGACAATTTGACACTTCAGCAAAATAATGAGCTATACTTTCAACATACTAATTTGCTAAATATTGTGTTTGCCGAAAACTTGCCGAAATGAAGGTCCTATATATTGGCCCCCCAGGTCTCCAGACCTGACGCCTTGCGACTTCTTTTTGTGGGGGAGAGTCAAAGACCTTGTATTTCGAAATCACCCAACTGCTAGATGTTAAATTAATAAAAAAATTTTATTTAAAATTTAAAAACTTTTAATAATTTTATTTTTGTTTATTATTTTAGGGTTGGTAATTATAGTAAACTAGAAGTTAAAGTTCGAGGTTGCTGTGTTCCCTCGTGTCGTAGCCAACTTGATTTTGTATGAAAAAAAAAACAATGAAATTTTATGTATTCATTTAGGGCGCGCACAGCGCCTACTATGGTAAATATCAAAATATGCTAATATCTTTTAAACTATTTAATAAAAATAGGTGTGTGGCACATCGTTCGACAGGAAATTTTATTAGAAAACTGATATTTTAGAAAAGTTGGGGGGTATCCCATTTAAAGAAATATAACTTTGTGTGATATATCGGGAACTAAAAGCTTTAAGACAAAATCGGTAAAACACGTAGATTTGTCCTTAAAAAATCTTCAAAAAATGTTTTTAATCAAAATTTCTATCTTTACAAATAAAAAAGTTATAGAGGGTTTTTAGAAACGCACATTTTTAAGATTCACCCTGTAGCTCAGACACGCTTTGACATATCGCAATGCGGTTTTTAGTTTTCGACTTCTCTTGAAAATCGAGCCCGTAACATGTATATTAATTTTGGGCTAACTATGCTGCAAAAGCCCAAAGCTATAAAGGCTTCTCGAATTTGGATCACCCACATATAAGGTCTTTCCAGAGATCTATTAAATGTATAGATTCCAGTTTATGTAGACGAAGTCCTAAACAATCTTGCATTTAAAAAGCGTCGTTTGGAACCTTTCTTTTTATTTATTTTTCACGGACAAGAAATCACTTTTGTAATTTTTACTGACGGCCAATTGAATAAACTTCAAAACCTTGTAAAATATTTCTGTGTTTTAAAAATATATCTTTTAAGTTGGGTAATTAAGCTTACTATTTTGTAATATTTTATGGAGCTTTCTGTATGTCTTTTATCAGCCTTTTGGTCTGTCTAATCTATCTAGAATATTATGGATACCAGCTACTTTGATCAAATTAGAGTAATTCTTTCTTATTATTAATATTTAAGATCTGACTGAGTTTACTCAATAATAATAACTTTTAGATATTTTTTCAATAGGCTTTGGGTTTGGGGGGGGGGGAATTAAGCTCCCATGCCCCCTCCTTGAATGTGTCTATGTATACACCACTACTTCAACTCGACAAAAATAAAGTTAACCATAACCACCACTTCGTGAAAAAAACTAGTGATGATAACACAGCCATATATTTACTGAACCAACTTAAAATCTTTCATTGGGTAAAAATAATGAAGTTTTATAAAACTGTACCTAAAAAGTTTCACATTTTGCTGCCGAAAAACGCAAAAAACATCTAAAAAACCTGATCCATCCAAAATTTTAAACGTTTCTTCTATGGCCAATGATGACAAAAAGGTTTTCTAACGCATTCGCCACTATCTTAAAAATAAACATACAAGCAGCTCTGAGCGCATTTGATCGTGCATTTTATCCGACTATAAAAAATCTATTATACCTTGTAATAAAAATGCGGTTGTATTTAAAAATGGTAAAATGTAATTTTTAGAAATTTTACGAAGAACCCGGCTAAGAGTTTAGGGTGCCAAAATTCGATGATTTTGATGAGTTTCAGGTATTTCTAGAGGAGATGAAAAAAATTACCCTCACTTGCAAAGCCTAATTATGAGACTACAGTACTCTTTTTCAAAGCTTTGTACTCTATGCTCTATTACATTAGAACTGTACTCTTTTTTTCCATATGACAACAATATATTCAATAATATCTTGAATAAACACTACATCGTGATCGCACCCCTACCCAGCAGGCAGCTTACCCAATCCACTATATTTTTTAAACAATTTTAAAAAAACCTTCAACGGATCAAAATTTTAAAAGCATTTCCTGCTGAAACTGCATCATTGATTGTCACAATTTTAGTCTAGTTTTAAGAAAATTTTTTCGACAACATTAGAAACATGTAAAAGGCATTAATTTAGCATAATTTTCTCAACATTTTCACCCGCTGCGCATTTGTGGGATGATTCGGGAAAAAATTCTAAAAATCAAGACTAGATCAGCCCAAGGATTTGCCCCTTTGATTTTAAAATATAGGTATTTTATGTACACACTGATCACACTAAATCACCCTTTAAAAAAGCGCCCCTCCCAGCAAACACAAATCGTCGGCATTGAATCGGGCCAATGTCGACAATGTCGGCAGTGTGTCGACATTGGCAACTACACTCTGGCCCGATGTTGGTCAGATTGCGATTTTCAGTTTTCGGTCAATAATCGGCAACTGCCGACACCACTTTAGGTCCGACGATGGTCCGATTGGAACTTTGTTTAATCGGACGAGAATCGGCAACTGACGATGGCCCGATTTACTATAGTCGACTTTATGCCGAAGCTCACTTTATCTGCTTTAGGGCCGACGACGGTCCGATTGGAACTTTGTTTAATCGGACGAGAATCGGCAACTGACGATAGCCCGATTTACTATAGTCGAAATTATGCCAACGCAAACCTTATTTATCTACGTTAGGGCCGATGATTGTTCGATAGGAAATTTCTTTAATCGGTGGAGAATTGGCAACTGGCGATGGCTCGATTTACTATAGTCGACTTTATGCCAACGCCTACTTTATCTGCTTTAGGGCCGACGACGGTCCGATTGAAACTTTGTTTAATCGGACGAGAATTGGCAACTGACGATGGCCTGATTTACTATAGTCAACTTTATGCCGACGACCACTTTATCTGCTTTAGGGCCGATGATGGTCCGATTGGAACTTTGTTTGATTGGTCGAGAATCGGCAACTGACGATGGTCCGATTGCGTCACCTTAAAATTTTTAAACTGCTTAATAGTTTCTTCCTAGTATGTAGAGATGGCGCTAATGTCACTATGTTCCCTGTACAGTGGAAGATAATATTATATATATAATGAGCAAAGATATTTCAAAACTAGAATACGGACTTGACAAGATGGTAGTACTTCTCTACAAGAATCACCTCTTCTGTCTCTTAAACGGGTCCGACTGGTTAAGCACCCGCATTATCGAAACTTTGTAGTTTGCCAATGTCGAGCCGCTTTAAGCCACCACCGACAGACCTCCGTCAATCGCCGACCAGTGTTGGACCGCTTTAGGAAACCAATATCGGACTTGAATAGTTTAGCGTCGGGTCGAGACCAGCTTGTCTACGTTAGACCGACCAAATTAAGCAGTTATGGGCGGATGGTCGGTACCATGTGGTTAAACCATATCGGACGGCGACGATATGCCGATGTCAGCAAAAAGTAAAATTTACCATTGGTCCGACGATGGGCCACAGTCTAACGCTGCATCGGCAAACATACATTGGGTCGTAAATCGACGTCGTGCCGATGACGACAAATTCGGCAATCGACATCGGACCGACGAAGGCCCGAGGGAACCGTGTTTGCTGGGCTGTTAATTATATTTTAAAAATTAACCATCTTATATTTGGAATTAGGTAGGTACTCTTTTTGCTTTAAAAAATTATGGTCACACTATGAAAACCGCATTTTTGATATTTTCAAGTTACGGGGGCTTGCATAACTTTTTTATTTTTTAAAATTGTATTTTTGTAGTTTTTTTAAAGCACTTTTAGCGTTGTATGAACTTTAGTTTTTAAGATATAACACAAACTTGGTATTTTTCCTATAGAATGACCCTTTTTAGTCCACCATACCAAAATGAGTTACTAAGGTTCCAAAACACCTTAATCGACGAATAAAAAGTTGTCTGTCGAACTGTTGTGTGCCTGTATACACGATAACTCAAGAACGTCTTACTCGATTTTAACGAAATTTGGTAAAAACATCCTTTATCGGCTGGCCATAAACTGATTAGCTTTTGAACAGGGTGGTGGCGGGTTGAAGGGGGAAAAAGAGGGATAAAATAATTAAAAAAATTGTAACCTCCGATCAAAAGCAAGTAGCGATATACGGTTTTCAGATTTAAGTTTCCATGAGTACGGACTACAAATTTTGTTATAAACTCTAAATTTGTGGGAGCTTTAGTTTCCGAGTTATTTGAAAAAAACTTTCAAATATATAAAATAAATCATAAATTTAGAAGTAAGGCAGCTATTGATTTGCGGTTTTCAGATTTTGGTTTTCGTAAATATTTTATCAATAATTTTGTTATCAGTTTCAAATTTTTCAAAGCTACAGTTTTCGAGATATTTTCATTTCCTTTCAGCATAAAATAATTGATTGTGTGGTGGACTATCCGTGGTTTCTAGCACCAATTTTTTTATTTGATTTTTGAAATCAGCTTAAAATTCCCTTTAAAATGATATGTGATATGTATTTTACTTTTTGTATATTTAATTTTTTGTACATTTTTTTTATTTCTTTAATAGCTACTTTTAATATTTTTTTGTGAGTGAAAAAGTAAATAAGATAGTAATAGAAAATAGAAATGAGTAAAAAAAACTATAAAAAAATAAAACAGAAAGTTTGATACCCCATTTTAAAGGGAATTTTAAGTTGATTTTAAAAATGAAATAAAAAAAAGGCTCATTCCATAAGAAAAATACCAATTTTGTGTTATATCTCAAAAACTAAAAGTGACAGAGAAAATTCAGTCTGACAGTCGAATTCTGCTTTAAAAAATAAACAAAAAAACCATTTACACTTTACAGAAATTTCCACACGTAAAAAATTATAGACCCCATCCCAAAATGCAGACTTTTCAAAAAGCCCTCGAAGCTCGAAACTGGCTTGACATATATAGATGCGATGTTCACCTTTAAACCTCCCCTAAAAATTAAACCTCGCTCAGTTTTTTTTCTCTCTCCTCTGGAAATATCCCCAAAACCATCGAATTTTGGACACCCGACTTTGCGCCGTCAAATAAACAGAAAAAAATAAAAAACAATAAATTTATTTAAAAAATTAACAATTTATAAACAAATATGCCTACTAGTTAAATTGTACATAAAATCTAACTTTTTTGATAAATTCAAAAGGCTAAAATTTTAATATTCACACAATAAAAACAAAACGACACCCAAAATTAAATGTACGAAATTGGGCAATTTAGGCATTTTCGCAGAACCTGAAATGAGAAAACAAAAATAATATAGTAAATATTTTTGTATAGGCATAATTAAAATAAACAATCCAAAAACCTGAATTGATTTTCGTCATGTAAAAAAATATATTTAAATAAATGAATTAATGCAATGACGACAATTTTTCTAAATTTTTGGGTAATCTCAAAAGTTAAATTAACTCGTAGAAAAAAATTAATGTAAAACATTTGTCATAAAACTTGAATAAAAATTAAATAAAACTTGAGTAAAAGTTAAATCAGATTTGATTAAAAACTGTTTCAGTATATCATTTTCTGTCACGATTTTTAGAAATAAGCGATTTGATTAATTGAGCGCTTGTTAAAAAGCCAATAAAATTTTCGTCACGACATAAAAAACAAAATTATTGCCATTGAAAATGATTGCCATTTTCTTTAGGATGACACTTATACCATCTTTCCGTTGGATTTTTTTTTTCTGCGCAAGGCCATGCAAATTGTAATTGCTTCAACAACATAAAAGCGCCTTTATTTCTAAATATAACATAATATCATTTACAGAAATTGGATCAAAATTCCAGAAGATACAAGGCGAAACATCAATTATGCATAAGTCGAAGCTATATTTTCGAGTATCACATTTATTAGCGATATCTTTACTATATCTTAACTGATTTCGGTTGTCCATAGATTGTAGTCTTACTTAAAATTTAAGTGGACTTATAATAATGATTTTTTTTTTTAAATTACTTTAGTTTATACGAGTCTCAACACCACTAAAACCGTTCCAAGCACTTAACCGATTTTATTTTAAAGTGATTTAAGAAAGCAGTTAATCGGTTTAAAACCGATTTTAGGGTCGGCATAAACACTAACAACGTATTGCTTCCAACCTAAAAAAATACTGAACCATAGTTTTACCGAAACATCTGTTGCTATCTTATCTGTTTTCTTTGTTTTTTTTAAACTGAAATTTTAAGGCCACAAAAATGGTATAGATTTGACAACACTGCTTTGCTGTTTTTAGGGCAATCTTTACCGAGCAGACTGGAAACGAGAAAACGGAATCTGTTGAAATTTGGCAGGAATGTTCATTTTTGAATTCCTCACAACCGTATCCAGACAGTTTTTTCCTGGACTCTCTCATTTTCGAAATAAAATAAACACGGATAACAATAGTAAAAAATCTTACCTGGCTTTTTCTTTAGCCTCGTCGAGAATACAGAAATCTGTAAAAGCAATTTTTGGATTTTTTATTTTTTTAAAAAAATACATCAAATTTTGAAAAATCTTTTGGATTCAGTTGTAGATTTTTATAAATCCTATTATCTGATAACAAAAAAGTTATGGTTTTTTTTCTTTGTAAGCAATATTCTGCCGGAATTCTGAAACGCCAAGGTCACGTAATTTAGTAGGCCCAAGGAAACTGAAGTGAGCTCGATTAGAGTATTGGAATTCAGGTTCCGCATAGCCATCGGCCACTTGTCTAATATTGATACATGTCAAGTGATAAAAATAATAGGGAAATTTGTTATTTTTTTGATGTTGAATAATGATTTTTCTTTTGATTCTTTTTAATTTTGAGACATTGCAATCCATGAAGCATGAAGCCGAGCATCTTAAAACCTTTTAAAGAAGCAATAATAAATGGTTACGTTCCTAATAAGTTATACTTTTCCTCACATATGGTGTTCGCACCGTGTTCTGAACACTGCACGATTTCACTCGAAATGTTATTAGTGATGCCACCTATTGTTGATCTTTTAAAAAAATAACAAAGCAGTGTTGTCAAATCTATACCATTTTTGTGGCCTGAAGAGACTAATATACATGATGAAATATGAAACAGTTGCCAATAATCCAATGAAATGGTACCCCGTTTTTGACATAATCATAATAAAAAAAAAGAGAAGATCAAAAGATCTTGGAAGGAAAGAACGAAAATTCAAAATTGAATGAGTGTCCCACAAGGAACACACAAAAGACCAAAGCGAAAGGAGAAACAATTAAACGATGTTTCGCGCGAGGTGAACAGCGTGGGCTCACCTTGTGAGTGGTTCGGAGTTGGAAGTCAGAGTGTGCGATGGTGTTAAATGATGTCTGGATTGAGGGTGACTAGTGAATCCACTGACGAGCCCACGCTGGTCACCCCGGGCGAAACATCGTTTAATTGTTTCTCTTTTCGCTTTGGTCTTTTGTGTGTTCCTTGTGGGAAACTCGTCCAATTTTGAATTTTCGTTCTTTCCTTCCAAGATCTTTTGATCTTCTCTTTTTTAGATTCTTTTCGGTTGATGTAACTGATTTGTAAGTTTAACTTCTTGTTATAATCATAATAGACAAACTTAATCTCAAAATTGGTAAAATCGACTAGATTCTTCAATAAACAAAAGAAAAGTTGACTAGTAGAAAATGAGAAAATATATAAATAAACTTTGATTTTACTATTAAAAACAAGGTTAGGTAGCAAAGTCCACCTTTTACTATCAACATTATTAGTTTAAGTAAACAATCAATATATAGGGGTGAGCCACAAAATTCTGCACTTTTTGGATTGTCTATTACTTTTGACATAAGTGCTGGATTTTTAAAGGTATTAGTTTTTTAGATAGTTGAAACGTGATACTTTCTCGATTCAGTAAAAACTTTAAATTTTCTAAAAAATCCAAGATGGCAGACAATTTTAAAAAATGTGTAATTTTCACCCCCACTGAAAAAAATTTATGTGCGACAATGAACAAACTTTAAAGCTTTCACTACAAATATGTTGTTGTTGTTGTTTATGTGTATATTGACGTATCACTTACTTAAATCGGTTAAGAAATGAAAAAGTTATAAGCTTCTAGGTTATGAGTGTTTGGGCTTAACATTGAAAAAAATCACAAAATTACATATTTTTTTAATTTGCTGTAACTTTTGACCTGATTAGTTAATTTAAAAAAAATGTTGTTTAAAGAGACAAAACATGAGATTTGCGTCTGATTGTTCAAAATTTGACATTAAAAAAAAATCAGGATGGCGGATAGTCTTAAAAAGGGTTAGCTTTCATACGCCTTATTTTTTTTAAAGTTAGACACTGGACAAAATAGAAAGTAGTATTTCCAAATCTCCCTTTTATCTTCGTATATCGAGGTATCGCCCAATTAAATCGGATAAGAAATAAAAAAGTAATGGGTATTTAGATTCTTAGTATTTTTCCTAATTAAATAATTAGGTCAAAAGATATAGCAAATGGAAAATGTATCTAATTTTGTGATTTTTTTCAATGCGAAGCCAAAACACTCGTAGTCAAAAAACTTATAACTTTTTTATTTCCCAACTGATTTAATTAAATGATACTTCAATATGCACAGAAACGATGAGCGTTTGTAGTGAAAGCTTTAGAGTTTGTTCAGTGTCGCACATAATTTTTTTTCGGGGGGTGGGTGAAAATTACACATTTTCTAAAACTGTCCGCCATCTTGAATTTTTTGAAAGTTGTAAATTTTTAACCGAATCGAAAAACTCTAACGTTTTATCTTTTCAAAAAGCCAATACATTTCAAAATCGAGTAATCATGTCAAAAGTTATAGCCAATCCAAAAAGTGCGGAATTTTGTGGCCCACCCTATACTTTTTGGATAACTTTATAACTACACTGTAAAGAGAACTGCTCTAATTTTAAGGCTGCTATTTTAGGTTGACAATGGGACAATTTCTTAAACGTCAATTTTTATGTCGTTTCTTAAAGAATCAAGTCCAATCACTTACTAATCACACAGTATCCATTGACTTCTTCGTACGAAGATCTACATTTGCATTCTCCAATAAGACACTCTAGTCTTTCATTTGAATCGGTGTTGGGCTCGTAGCAATCGGTATTTTCCATACAAGTATCTCCAAGAACTAAAAAACGGTCCAACATCAATTAATTTAAGTATAATTTTAGGTTTTTTAGCAGTATTGATGTAGCACCAAAGAAAATGAGAAAGGTTTTTTTCAAAAAATTCTTGCTTTTTTGAAAGAAATCTCTTTAATTCCTCTGTTACTAATCAACAACGACGTGATAAAGATAACCACTAAAATCGTTATTCGTATTTTGCGTAAATAAAGTCCCCTCTTTTCTTTTACTGCGCAGAAGCACAAATAACGATAACCACAAAAAATGTTATTTTAAGTGGTCCAAAATGTCCCTATTCAGTAGGATAAGTAATTAAGTAGAAGCAATTTATTTAAAAATAAATATATTTGAAAACTATGTAAGTATAAAAAAAACATAATGAGCAATAAAAAACGAAGCACTTATACTGTATTTTTAATCAATAAAGCTGAATATTAAAGAAATTAATATATAAGTTTGGAATATTCTATTTATAGTGGGTTTGTTGTTAAAATTATTAATATTTAGTATTTAAAAACATATAATAATAAATTTAATCTTAAAAGAGTAGAAATATTATACTGGCATCTTCAAGAGACACTGACACACCAAAAAAAATTTTTAAAATTTATTTTTATGTTATTATCTCGAACACAGCTGGTCGGACTAAAAATTTGAAAGTTTAGCAACTTATCTTCGTCAAATTCTTAAAGAATTGAAATATCTTCCCCAAAAACGAAAATACGAAGTTTTCTCAAGATTGAAAATTTTTCCTCGTACCTGCATCAGAAACTACAAGGGACAAAAAAAAACTATTTGCACCATTTTTCTGTTTAAAAAAAAATACACAAACCAACAAAACAAAAACAAAACAGCAACTCAATGTTTTTTTGAAACAAAACGAGAACATTGCGGCAACTTTTTTGTTTTTTTGGTGTTTTCAGCAACTTTTTATTTTTCCGTCGCCTCTCGGTAAAGATCAAAGTGTTGATGTTTTCTTACGTTTCGGGCAACGTTGTTGGTCTAGTCCAGTGGTTCTCAAAGTGGGCGCCGCGAGAAGAAACCAGTGCCATCTGATAAGGTAGAATTTGAGTTACGTTTGGCAACGCCGGCGCTACATCCACTATTAATCGAGCCGATATATGCATATTGCGAGTAGGGGCGCCCTGACAAAATACTAAACCTGTAAGTGCGTCGCAAACTGAAAAAGTTTGGAAACCACTGGTCTAGTCTGTACGAAAAAATACATCAGACTCGTGGTAATACTCCCCAGTTTTGTATTTTTATCTTTTTTCTTTATCGAGGGTCCGATGATTTGTATTAGATATTCAAGATCAGTACTGGTCATTCTTAAAAAGTTTTTTAAGAATAAGTCTCTATCATCGACGACCACCCTTGCAGTATTCGTACGCAGATAGCGTATCCTAACCATTTTGTTATCACTCCTTCTTTTTTCCATTCTATTACCTTCTCACTTTTTTTGCCAAGGAAGGAAATAGAAGTGAGCGGCATGAAGTCAAACTGTGCATCAAGCACTGAGCAAGAATTAGCTAGGTTACGTCGTATGTTGTAAGCACAACTTTAACTCCTGTTTTAGTCCACCATCCCAATATGGTATAGAGGACTATTAAAATCCTGAAATTTTGGCTTTTCTTAATTTTATCAAAAATGAGTTACTAAGGTTCCAAAACAACTTAACCGACGAAAAAGTTGTCTGTCAGTCTGTTGTCTGTCTGTATACACGATAACTCAAGAACGCCTTAATCGATTTTAGATCTGTACGAATCATAGAAAACTGGTGCCAACAGAACGGCCTCTCTGTTAATCCAGGAAAGACAGAGATGATCCTATTCACCAAAAAGAGAAAAATTAGGAGATTCAGAGCACCCATAATGTACGGGAAACCCCTGACTTTGGTCTCAAAGCTAAAGTACTTGGGGGTCACGCTGGACAAGGGGCTCACCTGGACACCGCATGTTGCCAAAATGACCGAAAAAGTCCAGGCAACAATGTGGCAAGTGGGTAGGTCGGACCTGGGGTATTACACCCAGGAACCTCCACTGGATGTACACGGCAATACTAAGACCTAGGATCCAATATGGATCCATCGTCTGGTGGCCGGCAGTGGGGAGGACCACAATATCCCAAAAGCTCAAAAGCCTGCATGAGCTAATGTGCAGGGGAATAACCGGCGCCATGAGGGCGACACCAATCCAAGCCCTTGAGACCATTCTGGGACTGCCTCCGCTACCGACTTGGATCAAAAAGGAAGCGATGGCGACCCATTTGCATCTGAGAGAATCTGGTCAGTGTAGAGGAAGAGGGGAAGCCGTTGGACACATAAGGGTCGCCCAAATGGAGATGCCACTTGCGTCCTTTGAGATCAAGACAACCCGAATTCCCTAGAGATTCAATAAGAGGTACAAAGTCGAAATTCCCGATACAGAATTCTGGCAGAGGGAGAAACTCCACCAACAGTTCGAGAGGAACGCTGTGATATGCTACAGCGATGGCTACAAGTTATCGGAGAGGCAGACAACAGGGGCGGAGTTCCACGTGCAAGACCGAGAAGTTCGGATGAGCTACCCACTCGGAGAGCAAGCTACGGTCTTCCAAGCCGAGGTATACGCCGTTATAATGGCAGCAACACTAGAAGAGGTTCGCAATGGTCCGGAGGAACATGTGCCAATACTCTGGTGGAAGAGTGCGTAGAAGCACTGGAAGCCTTGAGTCAAGACAAGAGAGTTACAGTGATGTGGGTACCGGGACACACGGGAGTGTGGGGCAATGAAAAGGCGGATGAACTCGCTCGGATCGGGGCCAGCACTCAATACGTGGGGCCACTACTCTTAGGTATAACAAGGAGACAGCTGCAAAGTCGACTCATTAAATGGGCTAACGATGCACTGGCAGACTCCTGGGAGAACGAAATAGGATGCAGACAGTCCAAAGAATTCATCGACGGACCGGGCGCGGCCAGAGTCAAATGGCTCCTGGGAAGGACACGAAAAGATATTGGACTACTGACAAGGATACTGACCGACCACAACCGACTCAGTAAGAATCTGACTCGCATCGGGATCGGGAATGACTCCATCTGCCATGCCTGCGGGAGGGCGGAACCGAACCTGGATGCAGAGGATCTACGGGCTCTCAAGTGGGCCAAAGTACTGGACTTCGTGAAGAGAACAGGAAGGCCCGAAGAGTCCAGTACCGTACAAGCGGTACATGTGGTGGATTAGGGAGCTGGGCTGGTGTAAGGTAAAAAGGGACCGATTGAGCCTACTTGGCAGGTCTTGTTAGTTAGTTACTACTACTACTGCTACTACTAATGGATTTTAACAAAATTTGGTACTAAAATCCCTAAAAGCAAGATTTTCCCATCGAATCTCATTAAAAAAATGATAGAATTCTTGTATGATTTTTTATCGAAATTTGGGTCGGTTTTGGAACAGATTTCGATGAGATCCTAGGATATTTTATTAGGTCTATGGGTCTATAATTTTGGAGGATATTATATAAGTTGTTATGGGATTAGTTTCTAGAAGATTTGAGGACCTTTTATCGTTATGGTGATTTTAGAAGATCCTGTGGGCGAAGAGATTTTATCGGGTTTTGGGTCGGTTTATAAGGTCTGTGGGTCTATGATTTTGGAGGAGATTATACGAGTTGTTATGGGATTGGTTTCTAGAAGATTTGAGGAGATTTTATCGTTATGGTGATTTTAGAAGATCCTATGGGCGAGGAGATTTTATCATGTTTTGGGTCGGTTTTGGAACAGATTTCGATGAGATCGTAGAAGATTTTATCAGGTCGGAAAAATTTGTTTTTTGAATTAACTTGCCTTAAATATACTTTTGAAATCATTGTTATACTGATAGAATCTCAACAAATATCCTAGAAACATATTCAACAAGAATCCATAGAAACTTGTCCAAAATCAGGATACTGATAGAATATTATCAAATTTCATACAAATTGATTTCACAAGAACCCATAAAAACTTCTCCAAAATCATTCCTCATAGAATCTTCTAAAATCACGATACTGATAGAATCTTATCTAATATCCTAGAATTCGACCCCACAAGAACCCACAGAAACTTCTCCAAAATCATTGCTTATAGGAACTACTAGAATCGCGATACTAATAGAATCTCATCAAATATCCTAGAAATTGATCCCACAAGAACCCATAAAAAATTCTCCAAAATCATTCCTCATAGGATCTTCTAAAATCACGCTACTGATAGAATCTTATCAAATATTCTATCCACAAAAACTCATAGAAACTTCTCTAAAATAATTGCTTATAGGAAATCCTAGAATTGCGATACTGATAGAATCTCCTCAAACATCCTCAATACTCCATTCCCATCAAATCTCCTTTAAAAATGTGTCTTTACGCGTTCATAAAATCTTCTCCAAGCCCACACCCTTATACAAACTGATAAAATGTCCTAGGCTCCTGTCTTATAAAACATCCCTGATTCTCATAAAAGTAACTAGTCTTATCCAATCTTATAAATTATTCTAAAACTACAAGCTGATAAATTATTATATATTTTCTATATAATTTCCTCTGCTTCTAGAAGATTATAAAATATTATAGAAAAAAATATTGGCCTTTTCATTGAATCTTATAGAACTTATAAAAACATGATAAAAACTTCTCCGTCCTGGATGAGATTTGAGGGGAAAATTTCAGCAGGGTAGATTTTCAGATTTATATGGACTACAAATTTTGTTATAAAGTCCAAATTCCAAAATTACTTTCCGAGTAATTTTAAAAAACATTAAAATATATTAAAAAAATCATAACTTTAGAAGTAAAGCAACTATTGATATGTGGTTTTCAGATTTTGATTTTCGTAAATATTACCGAAAAATTTTGTTATAAGGTTCAAATCTTTCAAAGCTACAGTTTTCGAGATACTTTCATTTCCTCTCAACATAAAATAATTGATTGTATGGTGGACTATCCGTGCTTTCTAGTGCCAATTTTTTAAGCATGCTTTCACAAACGCATCAAACATACGCTAATAACAAGGAATTAAGTGTCTAACATTATTCCCATCGAAATAACTTTGTTTAACTTACGCTTATCTCTAACACATTTTTGCACCCTCCATTTAAAATCATAAAGTTCCTGGCATTGACAGTGACCATTTTTGCATCCAGAAGCGCCAAAAGGCGTCGAACATTGGATATCTTCGTAACAATCGCTATTTGACTGACTCGCTATGATTAGGCATTGATTGTTAGCTTTGCTAGGGATGAAACCCTCTTTGCAAACGCATTTGTTAAAAAGGCAGATTGAAGATGGAGTCGAAGAGCATTCTTTGGTGACATTGCATTGTTCTCCGAGCCCTAAAATTTAGGTTTAATTAGATAGTTTTTGGTCGTGCTCAGAGATAAAAGAAAAATAAAAGTTCTATAAATTAACAAAACATCATAGATTTTTGAATTTTGATTATTTAGTTTGTCATAAAATAAGTTTTTGTTATATGGAAGCAGAGATTATGGAAGTCCTACTGCCCTCAAGAATCAATTAAAGCTAAGTTTGTTTTATAGAATTTGGAAAACTTAGGGGCTAATAACCTCTGGCGTATCTTCTGTTAAATAATTATGTTTATTGGTATTAGATTGAGTTTTTTTACAACAAAATATGGTAATTCCTTATTGCAGTGGCGTATCAACTGAGTGCATTTAATTTTTTAGCGTCTAGCAGATGCTTTAATTAATGAAAGAACTAGTTTTTGTCTTGTTTCAAATAAATATCGTCGTTAAAGCAAGAAGTTGGGGGGTTGCACCGGGAACCCTTTTGAAAAAAAAATCCTTTTTCAGTGTATGTGGTATTGGCGAATGCGCAATTAATTTAGCAAATATTTTCTGATATATTACTGGTGTAAAACCAGAAAAGATATCAGAAAATATTTGAATTCCGAATTTGATATTGATTCCGGGTTTGATATTGAATGAGTTTGATGAACAATGATTTGATTAAAAACGGATCTTATAAATTTCGAATTTATTATTGAATGGGTTTGACGAAATAAGGTTCGGATAAAAAATTGGTTTAACGAATTGCTGTTTCTGTAGTGAATAATTGTACGAACGGAAAAAATAAGAATTTTGACGTACGAAGGACATGCGCATTTACGTTTTGGCGAGCTTCTATTAGATCCCGCACCATTTCGGAGAGAGTGGTGCTGAGCTCAGTACCCAAAAGCGTGTTTTTCCATTAGAAACTTTCTCGTGAATAATTATAGGTGTATATATAGTCCGGTGTGGGACGCCCACGGTTTATCAAAATGTGCAAAATCAAACCCGTTAAATAAAAGAAAGTTCATTTATAAAATCATTCAAGATAGGAACAGCAATTCGCTAAATCAATTTTTTATCTGAACCTTATTTCTTCAAACCCATTCAATAACAAATTCGAAATTTAAAAGAACCGTTCTTAATCGAACCATTGTTCATCAAACTCATTCAACATCAAACCCGGAATTCGCAAAACCCGTAATTTATCAGAGAATTTTTGCTAAATTAATTGCGCATTCGCCAATACCACATGAACAGGACGCAGCGGCGCGGCGTTTTGATGCATTTGTCGCGCATACTTACAGGTTGCATTCAATAGTTTGTGTATAGATGTCACTTGCATTCACCCGTCTTGCATTCATGTGTTATTGGCGAATGCGCAATCAATTTAGCTAAAATTTTCTGATAAATTACGGGTTTTACGAATTCCGGGTTTGACATTGAATGAGTTTGATGAACAATGGTTAGATTAAAAACGGGTCTGTTAAATTTCGAATTTGTTATTGAATGGGTTTGATGAAATAAGGTTCGGATAAAAAATTGGTTTGGCGAATTGCAATTTCTATGGTGAATCGTTCTTACAATGATTTTTTTAAATTAAATACGGTCTAATGAATTCCTGGTTTGATAAGCCATAGGTGTTCCCGGTGTGTTAGCATAAAAAAAACTTTAAACATGGATGCACCTGAGATTTTTTTGTCTAAAAGCAGAGCCCTGGGGTTTTAAAAAACGCTTGAGACACAAGCTTTATGTCAACGGGTTTATCAGTTATGACGTACAGTTGGTTTCACATAAAATGCGTACATGAAAAACTCAACTACGTTTTTTTTCCAGTGTATTTAGCTATACCTACGCTTTTTAGTATGCACCTGGGGCACTAATTGCTAATTAAGATATTTCTATTATTGTTATAGTTTACCTATGATTTTTTAAAAAAATTAATTAACCTAATTATTAAAAACTGCAACTCTTGGAGGATTATTTATTATTTTTTCAGTACCTAATTTAAACTTCTTAGCAATAGAGAATAGTATTTTTAACCAAGGCTAAAGGACAACTCTTTGTCACGAGCGAGGCAAGTTAGTGGACTTAGTCAAAAACGAACTACACAGAGTTGTTTATGCATGCGTTTTCATAAACAAACAAATTATTTTAATTTCATGTAATATTATGTGAAAACCAAAGAAAAACTAATACTTAATGGAGGCTACATTTTTTTTCAATAACCATTTCCAATCGACGTGGCATGGAATAAGCCAAATATCGACAATATTCTTCAACGTTAGAAACCATAATCCCATGCATTACGTATAGCGTTTAAAAGTTCTTCGGCATTTTGAGGCCTCCAATTATGTCCATATATTATTTTGACTAACCGACTAATCTTTCCCAAATATTTTCGATGGTGTTAAGGTCGGGACTGTTCGATGGCCAAAGTAGCACTTCTATATTTTGGTCTTGAAACCAGCGACGCACAGCATTAGCTGTGTGAACAGGACAATTGTCCTGCTGAAAAATTATTTCATTGTTTGGATACAAAAAATCAACTGACTGCACCATTACCTCTCCTAAAATTTCCAAATATCTAACTGCGGTAAACACCTAACCCTCTAGCAGACATCCAACCCCACATGTTCACTAAGAAGTATCCTGCTCTATTAACCTGGTGGGTATATCGCTCTATAAACCGACTTCGAGGTGGGCGATATACTATCCGAAGAAGATTGAAAATTTTTTCATCAGTAAAAATCACCCTTTCTCAATATTCCTCATCCTCTGCAGCGTAATTGAGAGCAAAGATCAGTCGTGCTTGTTTTTGTTGTTCTTTCAAGAGAAGCTTCTTTTCTGCAATGCGACATTTAAGTTCAGAATTTTTCACTCGTCTGCATGCTGTAGATCGAGAACCTGGAAAACCATTTATTTTGATGGCTTCGACAGCTGTGGAAAATGGGTTTTCTCGCAAATTATTCAGTAATTGTCCATCCTGTTCCTCTGTGCTCACCTTATTTTGCAAAACGGTACCCCGCTTTTGATCCAAAGACTGATGTTCTTGGCATTGATCGTTTCGAAATTTTGACTACAGTGGCTTTACTAATATCGAAATTTTCGCTGACCCTTCTTACTGATCATCCATCTTGCAGTAGAGTTAGTATCTGCGATTTCGCAAAGGCCGAAAGTTGCGGAACCATTTTCAAACAATAATTTTGACTAAAGTCAAAAATTATTGACAATGATTGACTTAAATCAAAAATAAAATATGTCATGGGATATGACGGGTGCAAGGTGTTGGTGCAAAATGAATAATGTGAAATGGCGCATCTACACAAAGAAAAAACGTTGTATTTTGTGTTTCCATGTACGCATTTTATCTGAAATTAACTGTACATCGGACCCCAAGGGCCATGAAATATTTTTTGATATTAACAAGTACTAACTGCCATCTTAAGAACAAATTAAATCGGAAACATCATACAATATTTTTTATATTTTTACATGTAAAAGATACTGGAAAAGGTGTACAGGGTGTTTCATTATAAATTGCCCCCCCCCCCTGTTATATCTATTAATAAGTGAGCTAGAAAAATGTTTTAAATAGAAAGGTATTTGATTTATAATGCAAAAAAACTTTAAAGTCCCATATCTGCTTATAAGTTATACATTTCTGAAATCAGGGAAAAAACATGAATTCAAAAATGTAAAAAAATACAAGTTGTTGTATTTAAAATAAGAAAGTTGCTATCAATATTTGACAGTTCGGATGACTCTTATTTTTTACATTAATATTTTTGAAGATCCTTATAAATCAAATAACTTTTGTGTTTAAAACTTTTTTCTGGCTCACATATAAACAGATATAATGGTGGGGCCATTTATAATTAAACATCCTGTAATCTTTAACAAATCTGTTAGAAACGTCATTTTAGAGTTATCTGGCACAAAAAGCGCAAAGAAGTAAATGAAAGCCTAAAAAATTTTTCAAATACTGAGCTAATAAAATATACGCGTATTGGAGTCAGTGGCGTGCCACGGGTTTCTGCCACTTTTTTCGCCATTTTCCTTTTCTAACTTTTGACATATACATGACAAAGAAAATTAATTTGCACCACAATTAGGACCATTAAATTTTCTACATAAAAGTGGTAGTCCATCTGAGCTCTGGAGTAGATATCAAAAGTTTAAATTTAAAAAATATACACATTTTTTTTGTTTTTTTTTGCAGACTTTATATTTAGTGATTTATGTGGCACAAATTTACAAAAACTATTAAACCAAAAATTATGGCCGGACAAATAAACAAAAATAACAACTTGATGATATCTTGATAATTTAACACGGTGGAATAAGCTGAATACTCAAAAGTAAATCTATTTAAATTTTTTGTATATTGCAGCACGCAAAAAGATCAGCTCTTTAGATAAAAACTTTACCGCTCCAAAACCTGAGTTTTGGGGATGGAAAAAAATTGACAATGGATTTGTTTTTTTAAATAAATTTTTGATTAAAAAACTATAAGTATTATTATTTGTACTATAAAAACGTTGGAAATTTGGGGGGGGGGGGGAGGAGAGTCAAAGTCGTGTATTAGTTTTTTCCAAGATCTTTTCATAAAATAAAATTTAGCTAAAAAACAAAATCATGTTGATTAACCTAACACAATTTAAATTTTATGACGTCATTATGACATCTTGCATGTTTTTTATAAAGTATTTAAGTGAAATAAAATATTGATCAGAAAAACACAATTAAACCGCAATATTTTTCTACGGAATTATCGACAATTTTCCTTTTAATACGGTTCTGGAACTCTTACGGCGAAAGACTAAAACCCACTTTGCGTTCTACGTTTTCATTGGTTGACTCAAGGTTACATGAGTCATTGAGGTTTTGATATATTTTGATTTTATTAATTTTCTCCCCCCTACAAATTAAAAAAAATAATGATCAACCCAGCCAAAACCAACCCTACCCAACGAACCAACCCAGAGCCTAATCTTTTTTGCAATCTAACCAAATAAATCCTGCTGGGGTGCGTTTGAAAATAAAAGCTGATGGTGAGAAAGATTTAAACAGAAAAGCCCTAACCCCACAAATATGTAACCATGAGTCGGCCAATGAAATCGTGGAACGCAAAGGCAAGCCGAAAAATGACAGGTGACACATGGTTTAAAAGGAAATTTTATTGTTTTTAAAATCCTTCATTAGAGTTTTTTCGTACACATATGAATTTTCTTGAAAAACAAATAAATCTAAAATTATCGTAGTTTGACGAATATCTGATAAAATTAATTTTATGACGTCATATCTGGCAAACGAGATAAAATAGAGCTTGTGTCTCGGGCTTTTTTTAAAGCTTAGAGATTCTCGTCTCAGCGAAACTAAAAATCTCAGAAGCAAATCAAAATTTGAAGTTTTTTAATATTTCTTGGGACTAAAACACCGGACTATTAAAACGCATTTGCTCAAATAAAAGCAATACATTTGGGTAATTTTAATCCCCTATTTTTTCTCGGAACTTAATTAAGATATATAAATTTTGCCTCGAGAGGGACAACCACATCAGCAAACTAATTTTATTTAAAAATTAAAAACACAAACGAATAAATTATCACAAACGTCAAATAACCACAACGTCTATGTAAAACCTTTACCAAATACGCAATTTTAAACCGTCAAATAGTATTAAAGTTATCGTTGTCGGCGAAGTTATCAGGCTGTGAATTGGCACGACCAAAAACTATCTATTGTGCTTGGAACCAAATTGCTTAGCCATAACAACTTTGAACTTTTGCTTGCGTTTTAGGGGTTATAAGCCACAACACGTAACTCGACGTAGCGTAAGTTTTGATCAAGTGCGCATGTGCAGTAAACTCCAAACGTACGATACGTAAATGCGTAACCTCAGATCAAAAGAAAGTTGTTTATTACAAGCATGTTTGGTATTCCTAGGTATCTAGCAAGGCGAGGTAGGTGGTGTTTTTCATACCTAAACAGCGTCAAACACTCTGGTTCCGCCACCTCAATCAAAGTTGAACCTTCCATAACGGGCTGCTCTATTCCCAAAAGCAGCCACGTCATCAAAAATAAAAACATTAGTATCACACACAAACGCTGCACTGCGGTGGCATAGAGGTTCAACCAATTAGCGCCCGATCTCAGAATGCCATGTTGAAAATTCTGGAGCGCCGATTGGTTGATACCTTTATACCACCAGTGCAGCGTTTGTGTGTGATAACCTTAACCGTTTCGATGTTGCCTGTTCGATGTTATTGCTCTCCGTTTTGGGTACCTGAAACCTGCGGTAGGATCCAATGACCCTAGTTTTGGGACGAACACAGCACCATCTATAAACTTGCTGTTGCATTGGGAAAGTTACACAAAAGAAGTACATTACGATAAATCAGTTGTCATCCGGCTGGTTACCGGCGTACACAGTGAAGACTAGAAGCAGACACGAGAAATAGCCTTGTTAGGGCTCATCAGTGCACCATAAGTTTTTCTAGACGATGATGAACGATCAAGTCACGAACAAATGTAATTTAAATTGCTTGCCGAGCATTTGTTCATGACTTGACATTGGCGCTCTGATGAGTCCTAACATGGGTGAAACACGTGTCTACGTCTAGTTTTGCAAGTTGCACCTCTTATTTATGAAAAGTATGCAAATGCTTTCCATTGAAAGTTCAGCCAATTTTGATGTTTATTTGACTCCAAAAAGTATGAACATCACTAAGGTAAATAAAATTGTGCAAATATAGAAAGATCTAAGCTAACGGTCAAAAAATATGGTGTACATTTTCTGGGAGGGTCCAGCCCTAATTCCAGGATCAAATTTTCAGTTGTTTGGTTATCTTCAATTTGTTGTAGGGGAAAGAAAGAGCCGCAGTAGAAACATTTTAGGACCTCCGCCTATTCAATCAGTGTATATCATGGTAAACAAAGATCGGTTTTATAAGTTGGTTTCGTTTTATTTATTTTTTTTATACATAAAATATTGATTATTATACATAAAATATTGATTTTTTGTAATTTTAGATCATCTCAAATGTAAATAGTTTTGTTTTGTAACTTTTTAAATTGGACAGTTGATACTTTAGGACTCTAGGACTAATTTTTGTCTTTCTTGCTGTTTCCAATTTTAGATCATCTTAAACGTAAAATTTGTTTTGGAATTTTTTTGCTTTTTACTGTATTTCAGCCATTCCAGCCTAACGGATGGAACAGTTTGCACGATTTTTTTAAATTTAAAATTAAATATTGTTATTAGGTACTGCAAATATGTTAATGCGGATACCAAAAATAAATACATTAATTGTACTCAAATGTAAACTTATTTTTTCTATCTAGTTTAGTCAGTTGGTAAAAAGCTTTTAATATGTATATCGGAAAAGTTAGCGCATGCGCTGCTAGGTTACGTGAGAAGTCAGCAGCGCATGCAATTACAGCCTAATTAAGTAGTTCCATATACAGACCGCTTCAAGCTACTGCGAACATAGGGCGGAAGAAGTCTAATTTGCCAGTGTACGTACATGCAGAGACACCGCACGCCTATCAGTGAAGCAACCAATACTCAGGCTTGCGATCACCACTTGCATGACTTTCCTTTGGTATTTAGTACGCCTCTAACCACAGTGCTGTGTGGAGCGTAGTCAATGAAACCGGAATTTGGTCAATAAATACGCAAATTTTTATAACGTAATTTTCTTATTTTTTGTCACTGATAAATAAGAGCGTTTTATTGTCAACTGCTCAGATTTATCAGTGACGACGTGTTACAATGAAAATAATAAGGAGAAACAAAATAAAAGCAAGTTCTCAAAATAAAATAATACATTCTAAAAACCAAAAAGATTCTCCCAGTCAAAAAAAAATTAAAGCAAATCCGAGCCTACTATAAAAACCCCTTCTAACGTTTCCAAGCATGTTAGGGGTGATAATTTGAAAAGTTTCTTCAAAAACAGATAGAAGTCATTAGGAGCAAGATCGGGAGATCGAGCTGGCCATAAAATAGTTCCCCGTGTACTTATAACCCGATTAGGAAATACATTATCAAGATATTCCCTAACAAGGCCAACATTGTGAGCGGAACAACCATCTTGTTGAAACCATGTTTCACCAAATCTTGCACCTAACAACTGCCTAGCAGTTGGAATAATGTGCTGCTGCAGTAGATCCAAGTATCTAGGACCATTCAAATTGCAATTGCCGTTAATAAAAAATTGCCCAATTACGTGTTCCCCTATAATACCCCCCCCCCCAAACATTTAGTTTTTGGGGATACTGTGTTCTTACGACAAAATACAAATGCAAATTTTCCCTCGACCAATATCGAACGTGTGTTGGGTTATGACGATTTGACCATTTGACCATCTGCACTTTTTCGGCAACTTCGTAGACATCCATTTTTGGTTTTAAAAATGTATTATATCAATTAAGAACTTACCCATCTGTTTCTCGAGCAAGGCAGAAATAAAACAAAATAATAAAAACAAAATGAATTTCCAAAAGATAACACTGCAGCGTGCTTCGAATCCACCTCGGTCGTACGGCACGGAGAGTAAATTGGACTTGATTCCCCCTATGTTCGCAGTAGCTTGAAGCGGTCTGTATATTTTTTTAATACGAATATTAGACTTCAAATATTATATTCTGATGTCACTTTCTTATAAAAAAAAAAATAAATCGTTTTTATTTTACAGTGAATAAATACGATTACTTAACACTAAAATAACTATTAAAACCAAGCAAAATACTAAATTTATATTCTATAAAAAAATGTAGATTGTAAGCAAACGAAACGTAATTTAATGCCAAAAGTCACATGAATTACTACGACCGATTTAGTGCTACAGAGTTATATCATTTTTACTCAAAAAAAAAACTGCTCCTCGGGAAAATTCTCCTATAAGCATTAGATTTTAAGTCTACCTCATTTAGTTATCCCAAAATTCTTGATATCCAATTTATTAAATTAAGCCTATCAGAACTATTTAAATATATTAAGACACTAATTTTCTAATGCCTTAAAAAATTTAAAGCTCGCTTTTTTAAAATATATAGCCTGCGTTGCCAGATTCTATGATAGCTAGCAGCTCAAATGATGAGGGGCAAACCAAAAGAGGTTTAATACCAAAAGTCACATGAATCATTAGAACCTATTTAGTACTACAGAGTTACATCACTTTAACCAAAAAAAACTACTCAACGGGAAAATTTCCCTATATCAGAATATAATATTTGTAGTATAATTTTCTAAACTTCAATTATGTAGGTATCTACCTAGCAGCGCATGCGTTAAGTTTTAAAAAACGCAAGCTCTAATTTTTTTTGCGGAACAAGATTAGCACTAAATTAGCTCTAATTAGTTATATAGGTTCTAATGAAAAAATGGCAAGTTGCGCTGCTAGCTTCTTGTACGATGCTGCTTCTTGTAAGACGCACACCTTCATTCATTTTTGTATTATTTATTTATTTGCGAATGCCAAAATTTAATAGTAAAGTTAAAATCACCCTTAAATAATATTTTTTACTATTTTAGGTACCAAAAATCCAAAGGGTTATTTAACTAACAATGTGTTGCGTAACGGATGAAACACTATTTCCACTCAAAATTAAAAAAAAGTGATTAACGCAAAATCAATAAATCTTGGTAATACTTGCAAGCCTACTTTATTTATTTTTTTATACAATTATTTCATGTAGTGTGCAAAAATATTTGAGAGTAAAAAGTTTGATCTTTTAATATAAAAAATAGCCAAATTTCAGGTTTTTGGCAATTTTTTGATACAATTCAGAAACATTTTAAATTACTTTTTTAATAAAAACAATTTTAGCCTCTGAAGGCAAATTAAAAAATATGTAAGTGATGGGTATTTTGTGATATTACCCGTGGTGGACTTTTAGCTGGCGGGGCTAATTTGTTAAAATTGCTAGTTTAGGACCTAATAATTTTAAATTTTAAATGTTTTCTCCTAACGTTAATTTTTTGTAATAAAATTTTTGATTATATAAGTGGTTTTTTACTTTAACCTGTCTTATCTACATTTGTTGTCGAAAAGATTAATAAATTGTCTATATTGTCTAAAAGATTGAGTCTAAAGTTATAGTTCGCGTGTTGATTCAAATCCAATTAGATTTTTTCTAATTTAATTAAATCTATTTGAGAGATTCCATAAATCTATCACTACAGCCCATAAACAATAATTAAGAAGGTCAAAAACGAAAGATATCCGTTCCTTTGCTACAATTAAGAAATATTTTACGCCTTTACAAAATTAAAATTTAAAAGGGCCGCCTTAAAGTAACACGCATTGTGTTGGTATGTCCTGGAGCCACTTATGTTCTGTCAACTGTCATGTTAACTTGGTTAATTTGGGTTGAATTTGGGCCCTTATTTAAGATTCTCCCATAGCAATGATATTGTAGTAAAACGGGGGTATTTGGGTTGAAGATCGCGTATTTATTGTTCAAAGTTGAAATAATATTTTTTAAAATATCGCCGCTTTGTTTACAAAAAACTATTAAATTGATGAGCGTATTGCAACATGGAAAGCGAGTGGTAAGCCACACGCTAAACCCTATTTAAAAGCATTTTTTTTATGTGTCACCTGATATAAGGCCCTTACCACATTCCTTGGGCCAGTCATTGGGGGATCAGTCACTGGGGGGGGGGGGGGGGTCAGTCACTGGGGGAGTCAGTCAGCGGGGGGTCAGTCCGTGGGGGTCGGTTAGTGGGGGGTCAGTCATTGGGGGTCAGTCAATGCGGGAGGTTCAGTCAGTATGGGGTCAGTCAGTGGAGGGAGAGGAGGTGAGGTGATCGGGAAGTGACTGTGAATAAGGCAAAAACAATTATCAAAATCGCTTTATATTCGGGGAAGTTATGCCTTAAAAACAGGAGCGTGTCAAACGCCCCCACGCATATTGTGGGCCTCTTAGCCGCCTTGCCTTAAAAAAAGCAAAAATATACGCACACAAATACCTTTCGGTTACTTTAAAATTACATACATTCTAAATACTAATATACAGAGGCTACGTGAGACCCATTGGTTTGTTGGATTTCTTTATAGTTATTTTATTCCCCCTGAGGCGCAGCGTCCATTTAAATGGACATGTATTTTTATTTTTCTTGTTATGTTGGTTTTACATTTACGTTGATCCACTTCTGCGCTGCTTACTCGCGCAACAGGTGGGTAAATCAGTTGTTTGTTTACTATTGCGATGCCGCCCACTCGTAGTTCCAAGGTTGACGGTATCTATTCTGTTTTTTACACTTTTAGCCGATTTTTTAAATTAAGTAACATTGGGCCTAGCTTATGGATATTTTAAAGTCATTTTGGAAATTTGTTCCAGCAATTTTTGCCAACAGAAGGGTGCTTTGGCCAGGAGATGAGATTGGAACAAATAATGAATATAATTTTCTTCGAAGACTCTGACGTTAAAATGTCTGATGATGAGGATGATATTGATGAAACGTATGTATAATCTAAAATCTGTACTTTTGGCATCTACTACATTGTTGCTAAATACAATGGAGAAATTGACTTGATAGACCGAATGATCACCTATTACAGAATTCAGGCCAGATCAAAGAAATGGACTGTTAGAGTCATACTCCATTTTTTTGATTTTGCAATGGCAAACTTCTGGATTTTCTAACGAAGGGATACAAAATTTTTAGATTTCAAGATTGACGTACCTACACATCTTTTACAAAAGATGTCCCAGATAATTATATAACCAAAGTATCCGTAACCATCGGGTATCTTATTAAGTACCCATTCATCTAAGATAAGAAAGCTAAGATTAAAAAAAGAAAGGAGGCTATTCAGTAACTAAAACCCAAATAACCCTGTTTAAAGGCTATATGATTATTAAAATAACAGATTTAAATCAACACTTTTTTTTGTCCTCATCTGTAAAAGTCAGGGTGTAAACCGGGACGTGGTGATTAATACTTGTCATCATCAGTAACCAACCGTCCACAATATTTTTTGGTTTAATCTCAAATTTTTTTTACCACGACGAGAGTTCTTTTGAGGCTTCTTAACCTTGATTTCTTAGAGGTAAATACGTTTTACTTTCTTTACAGATCCATGCTAATTATGATAATTACCTATCTGCCCTTAATCAGAGGCGTAGCCGAGGGGGAGTTTGGGGGTTAAAACCTCTCCCAGGAGGTCCAACCCAATCTACAATAAATTAATCATGATCAACGGCTTCAGGGAGAGCTCCGGTTTGCGACGTATATTTGGTGTGACGTCTTAAATTCTAAAAATTTTGCCCGCTGTACTATGACGTCATTATTTGTTATAATTTTAGTTTAGGAATTTTCATCACCAGCATTCAAAACGTGTAATATTTGGTATTCTTAGTATATTTTTTCTCAAAATCGACAGTCAATTGTTTTTAACATTTTAACAAAATATTATTTTTAATAATATTATAAATCTAAAAAGCGAAAAATTTTTCGAAAATTAGAATACTATAAAAAAAAAGAATTTTGACAGAGGGAAGAGGATGACACAATAAAGGGCCGAAACATCGGCATATGACGTCATTATTTGTTATAATTTTAGTTTAGGAATTTCATCACCAGTATTCAAAACGTGTAATATTTGGTATTCTTAGTATATTTTTCCTCAAAATGTTCATCTGCGGCGTATTTATGATTTGGCAGATTTATAAATCTTCACAGTCAATTGTTTTTAACATTTTAACAAAATATTATTTTTAATAATATTATAAATCTAGAGGGCGAAAAATGTTTCGAAAATCAGAATCCTATAAAAAAAAAAAGAATTTTGACAGAGGGAAGAGAATGACCCCCTAAAGGGCCGAAACATCGGCATAGTAAGAACCAACACCAATAAAAATAGGGAGATTTTGGTCAGGCAGTTACACTTATGGTTACCGTTACCGTAAATAAAGGTAACTTGAAGAGGTTAAAAATAGAGCTTTTGAACGTAGTCAATCGTTTGGCGGTAAACATAACCTTACCTTTTTATTGACTTTTGTTGCTTTTTTGGCCTCATCTGTAAAAGTCAGGGTGTAAACCGGGACGTGGTGATTAATACTTGTCATCATCAGTAACCAACCGTCCACAATATTTTTTGGTTGAAACTCAAAATTTTTTTACCACGACGAGAGTTCTTTTGAGGCTTCCTAACCTTGATTTCTTAGAGGTAAATAGGTTTTACTTTCTTTACAGATCCATGCTAATTATGATAATTACCTATCTGCCCTTAATCAGAGGCGTAGCCGAGGGGGAGTTTGGGGGTTAAAACCCCTCCCAGGAAGTCCAACCCAATCTACAATAAATTAATCATGATCAACGGCTTCAGGGAGAGCTCCGGTTTACGACGTATATTTGGTGTGATGTCTTAAATTCTAAAAATTTTGCCTGCTGTACTATGACGTCATCATTTGTTATAATTTTAGTTTAGGAATTTTCACCACCAGCATTCAAAACGTGTAATATTTGGTATTCTTAGTATATTTTTTCTCAAAATCGACAGTCAATTGTTTTTAACATTTTAACAAAATATTATTTTTAATAATATTATAAATCTAGAAAGCGAAAAATTTTTCGAAAATCAGAATCTTATAAAAAAAAGAATTTTGACAGAGGGAAGAGGATGACACAATAAAGGGCCGAAACATCGGCATATGACGTCATTATTTGTTATAATTTTAGTTTAGGAATTTCATCACCAGTATTCAAAATGTGTAATATTTGGTATTCTTAGTATATTTTTTCTCAAAATGTTCATCTGCGGCGCATTTATGATTTGGCAGATTTATAAATCTTCACAGTCAATTGTTTTTAACATTTTAACAAAATATTATTTTTAATAATATTATAAATCTAGAGGGCGAAAAATGTTTCGAAAATCAGAATCCTATAAAAAAAAAAGAATTTTGACAGAGGGAAGAGAATGACCCCCTAAAGGGCCGAAACATCAGCATAGTAAGAACCAACACCAATCAAAATAGGGAGATTTTGGTCAGGCAGTTACTCTTATGGTTACCGTTACCGTAAATAAAGGTAACTTGAAGAGGTTAAAAATAGAGCTTTTGAACGTAGTCAATCGTTTAACGGTAAACATAACCTTACCTTTTTATTGACTTTTGTTGGTTTTTTTCTCAAGTCTTTTTTTATTTGCTTTTCTAACCATAACATGAAGGAAAATATTAATTTAGTGATAGGACTGGGAGACGGACACCCCAACATAAATTTAGTCAGGCAAATGATTTTGCAACATATCTTTGGTGGAGTAATAGAAGAAATTAAACCTCTGCAACCTTATTTGTACTTACTCACCTGTTTATCAAAAAAAAAACGGTAAAAAAGGCACCCCACTACGATTGTAAACACGACTAAATAAAAATAAAATCCTATCCATCAGTAACCAACCGTCCACAATATTTTTTGGTTGAATCTCAAAATTTTTTTACCACGACGAGAGTTCTTTTGAGGCTTCCTAACCTTGATTTCTTAGAGGTAAATACGTTTTACTTTCTTTACAGATCCATGCTAATTATGATAATTACCTATCTGCCCTTAATCAGAGGCGTAGCCGAGGGGGAGTTTGGGGGTTAAAACCCCTCCCAGGAGGTCCAACCCAATCTACAATAAATTAATCATGATCAACGGCTTCAGGGAGAGCTCCGGTTTGCGACGTGAATTTGGTGTGATGTCTTAAATTCTAAAAATTTTGCCTGCTGTACTATGACGTCATCATTTGTTATAATTTTAGTTTAGGAATTTTCACCACCAGCATTCAAAACGTGTAATATTTGGTATTCTTAGTATATTTTTTCTCAAAATCGACAGTCAATTGTTTTTAACATTTTAACAAAATATTATTTTTAATAATATTATAAATCTAGAAAGCGAAAAATTTTTCGAAAATCAGAATCTTATAAAAAAAAGAATTTTGACAGAGGGAAGAGGATGACACAATAAAGGGCCGAAACATCGGCATATGACGTCATTATTTGTTATAATTTTAGTTTAGGAATTTCATCACCAGTATTCAAAACGTGTAATATTTGGTATTCTTAGTATATTTTTTCTCAAAATGTTCATCTGCGGCGTATTTATGATTTGGCAGATTTATAAATCTTCACAGTCAATTGTTTTTAACATTTTAACAAAATATTATTTTTAATAATATTATAAATCTAGAGGGCGAAAAATGTTTCGAAAATCAGAATCCTATAAAAAAAAAGAATTTTGACAGAGGGAAGAGAATGACCCCCTAAAGGGCCGAAACATCGGCATAGTAAGAACCAACACCAATCAAAATAGGGAGATTTTGGTCAGGCAGTTACTCTTATGGTTACCGTTACCGTAAATAAAGGTGACTTGAAGAGGTTAAAAATAGAGCTTTTGAACGTAGTCAATCGTTTGGCGGTAAACATAACCTTACCTTTTTATTGACTTTTGTTGGTTTTTCTCAAGTCTTTTTTTATTTGCTTTTCTAACCATAACATGAAGGAAAATATTAATTTAGTGATAGGACTGGGAGATGGACACCCCAACATAAATTTAGTCAGGCAAATGATTTTGCAACATATCTTTGGTGGAGTAATAGAAGAAATTAAACCTCTGCAACCTTATTTGTACTTACTCACCTGTTTACCAAAAAAAAAAAAAACGGTAAAAAAGGCACCCCACTACTATTGTAAACATGACTAAATAAAAATAAAATCCAAATACACAAAATTTTCGTAAAACAAAACAAACTTTTTTAACCTAAAATTCTTCCACCACAGAATCACATCAAGTTTGGTTGGTTGTCTTTTTAACGGTAAAGGTAGTCGCTATTCGATGCTAATTAGCGCCAGTGGGTACGTTTAATAAAGGTAACAGCCTGGCAGAGTGCTACTGCGCCTGTCCAGAATAAAGGTAAGGGTAACAGACTGACAAAAAAACCTGACCAAAATCTCCCTAATAAATTGGGTCAAAAAACGTTACATCAAAATAAGTATTTTTGTTTCATATACACTAACTCAACACCTATTAAAGCGTCCCTCTTCCCTCCCTTCAGTTCAGAGCTCAAGCAATAGGCACCTACCTAATTTTTAAAAATTTGCCATAGGTAGGTAGTTGATTTTTATTAAATGATGAAACCCCCCCAGCGTCGATTTTTGGCTACGCCACTGCACTAATGTATGGAAAAATTCGACTCTTTAATGAGAAATACCTGGATTTATTATACAACTTGCTTGGAACGCAGCTAGGATATACCAAATGCGAATTGGAAAGTCGACCACGATTATAAAAAAAATGGCTACCAAGAGAGTCCTTTGAGCCATGGGAAAAATGTAACCAGCGCGCCATTAGTTCCTCTATCCCAGAACACATTTTACTACCGCCACTTCATATAAAATTAGGACTTATGAAAAATTTTGTGAAGGTCAGGATAAAGTAGGCCATATTTATAAAAAAAGTTCCCTAGAATCAATGGCGCTGTAAGTGACGAGCCCGATGAGCGGTTCTACCATCGACGTACTAATCGATGGGCTCTACCAAGATATTTAACACATGTTAAGAAAGGTATCAGGGAAAATGTAACTGTGAGATGTTAGCCGACTTCTGCTGGATTGACGAGAGATGCTCAAGAGGCTACTTTATTTATTATTTTTTATTCGCTGTTTTTGGTTATTTTATTGTTTTTTATTTATTTTCGGATTATCTGTTCATTTTTTACAGAAAAATTACTAAAAACAAAAATTTTTTAACAGTTTTTTTAAAATATTTAAAACTAAAATGTATAAATATTTTGGCCATCACTTGAAACTTTTTACTTTTTTAAATATAAATTAATTTAGCCCTGGTTATTCTTGTGTTTTTTATTTATCTTTTTCAAAATGTCAAAATAAGGATTATCCGATTTTAAAACTTCCACAAATAAAGTCAGGCTGTAACACTTACTACGTTGAAATTAACTCTTGTGTTTCAGACTTCCATTGTCAATATTTTATTTATACACGACCGGTCAATCAGTACAGTCTCTGTTCGCCCTCAGGGGCAAGCTACAATCTATTCCTAAGGCTGCGTACTTATATACTATGGGAAATCACTCAACCATGAAGTTTAAAGGAAGATTCAAGGAATTTTCGTTTCTTCCAGTGTGACTCCTTGTGCAAAACTTTTGCTTCCGGCCACTTCATTGGGTGTTGTTTTGACTATGCATGTTCGGCAATTCCTGATTTCGTTGTTTCACCTCTTTGGGTATTCGTCTAATGTTCCTTAAGCCTAACAGATAGTGGTCTTTTTGTTTCGCCTATGTATGATTCACCACACTCACAAGGAGCTTGGTAAATACATTTTGTTTGTTTTCCGTTTTTGTTTTACTAAGAAGGCTTCGAATAGTAATATTGGATTTAAAAGCTGTTTTGCTACTCCTCGAATTTTCTCTAATACTCCTTTAGTGCATGGAATTGTAAGGAATGCATTTGCCTGATTTTGGTAATCTATGTCCTGTTTGAAATTTAGATATAGTATTTGTTATAAGTTTAAGGCTGTAACCATTCTGCTGCAGATCCTTCTTAATGTTTTTTATTTGGATTCCTAGGTCACGAGAATTGTTACAAATTTGAACGGCTCTATTATACAAAGTTATTTTTATGCCTCGTTTGGTTGTAGCAGAATGACTTGAACCTTGATTTAAATATTGTTCTGTGTGAGTGGGTTTACGTTTACTGTTGTGCTGATGTCGCTTTCTACACAAGTACATCAAGAAAAGGAATTTGACAATTTTGTTCCAACTCCATTATGAATATAATGGTGGGTCTTATGTTATTTAGGAGGTGGAGAAATTCTGAAACTTGTTGGTCATTCCCGTTCCAGACACTAAAATTATCATCAACATCTCTCAGCAAGAGCTTAGGTATAAAATTTAGACAATGGAAGTCTGAAACACAGAGTTAATTTCAAACACGTCATTGTCCCAAACTTTTAAACTTACTACGTTTTCACGTAGAACTGAATAGGTTTTTAATACAATTCACGTTTTGGTTTTCATGAAGCGATTATCTGTCAACAGTGTCAAAATACTGCCCGGCCATAATAGTGGCTAACAAAATCCCCAATACGTCCCTATTTTCTCTTTGCTTTACTTACCGACATTTTTGTAACAAACACCTTCGACCTCGTGCATCTGTTCTTGACACACGCATTTATTATTCTTACATTCGGAATTGGGTTCTTTGACTTGACACTGAACATATTCGTCGCACTTATCCTGAAGGTCTTTGGCTACTGAAAAGGGGAATGGTGAAAAATTAAATGTGTCAATCAATTGGTCTAGAGAAATATAGGTACAGGTTGTCATATATTGATTCCCTTTCCTAAATTTTATTTAAAGCCCTGTTGTCGAGTTTAAAAAACAAAAGGACTTGTGTATGTTTTATTTAACATCAAAAGACGTAATGTTAAATATTGAGAGGATTGACAAATATAAAATCTTACAATTAATAACGAAAGCAAAAATGGCTCAATCAAGTTACACCCCCCCCCCTCCCGCCTCAACGAAACTCAATTTGGATATTGTAAAAATTATGTACTAATTTAGTCCACTTTTACAAAATTTTGTACTTAATGAATAAAAGGGGGGAGGTGTGGCTTGGCGCTCAGCTGCACCGCCCCATGTTCAGGAGACAGATTTAATAAAAGTTGACATGTCATAATTTTGTACTAATTTATTTACTCTTAAGGAGGGTACTTTTAGTTTACAAAAATCATCGGTTTCTAAGATTTTTGTTTGTTTGTTATGCGTTGTGTAGCATGATATCAAGGTACACCCTGCTGTGAAAGAGATTCGACCAAAAGGGTCTATGCCAGAATTTGGTACTAATTATGTACTAATTTCGTCTCCTTCTAGAAAATTGCCTACTCTGAAAAAATTTTTTAAAAAAATCGGTGCACCGCATCTTATTTGGACAACCTGTATCTCACTAATCTAGGGATTTTATGAAAAATTGAAACTGTTAACTTGTGACAGTTTAGGGGTGAGAATTAAAAGGATACTCTAATTGGTTAAAATTAGAAAAACATATGTGCCAATTTATCAATGTCCAATTGAGCATATTATTATAAGGAAATGTTTACAAAAACAAAACTCTTCCGTAGTTTAAAATTTCCAATGTATATAACTATGGAAAAATACGTACCGATAATAACTCTCCCAATCAAGTAAGCCTGGAAATAATACAGAGGCGAAGAGTCTACCGGGCAGGCGTATCATTTGCCGAGTCATTAGCGGAAGCAACTGACAACCGTCTGACAGCGAAAATTTAGGTTAAGTTTAATATTTTTGTTTCATTTTGGAAAATGTATTAATAGAGTGGCCTCTACCGCAAAAAAAATTAAAAAGTGTTGTTGTCTAAGGGGGAGACTTTATGAAATTTTTATAGCGCGAGTCCTCTTTCAGGGGTAAACTTTACCCCTATATTTTGAATAGTGATACCTTGTTTTGAAGGTTTCCTGAATGTCTTGACAATTGTGTAAAAATTTCGAAAATCTTGATTTATTTTTGAGTCTTCCGCTTACAAACAAAATCGACGTGTTTCAGTATTTTCTCCAATTCTTTACAGTTTTTGAAAAAATCCAGGTGAACCTTTTTAAATGACCAACCCTATATAACCGGTTACATAACCAAAGCTTTAAATCAATAACAAATAGTTGAATAAAAAATTAATAAAATCTAATTAATTATTATTATTATTACTTAAAGTAAATATTTCAAGGCATCGGTATCCGTATACCTAACGGTATCGAAATTAAGCCAAAATATACCACATTTTTGACTTGTTTATACGATGTTTCGAATGATGCCTGCTTTGTGAAAGGTGCGATGACAGAACTGCTGATTGAAATCGTTGCGTACGTTCGTGGGTCCGTAACGTTACGTACATCCCTCCAAACGCAACGAGTTGAATCAGCTGTTCTGTCATCGCACCCGTCAAAAAAGCCGGCATCGTTCAAAACATGGCATGAACAAGTCAAAAATGTACTGTATTTTGGCTTTCTTTCAAACGCGTTAGGTATACTGATAACGGATGCGTTGAAATATTTACTTTAAGTGTCTATTAACTCAATGACTCCCGTTATTGATATAAAGGGGATAGGTAAAGTTAAGAATCTTACTTGTCGTTTAGGAATATGAATAGAAACTCCTATTGATACTACAGTGGCGTAGCCAGGGGGAAGGGGTTTGAGGGTTAAATCCCACCCCAGGAGGTCCAAACCAATCTACAATAAATTAATCATGATCAAGGACCCCTGGGAGAGCTATAGCTGCTCCACTTTTCTGACTCTTTACTCCGGTTTGTGACGTGTGTTTGGTGTGATATCTTAAATTTTGAAAATTTTACCGGCGGTGCTATGACCTCATTAGTTTTAGGAACAATTTTAGTTGAATTCTACGGCATATTTCTCACCAGCATTCAAAACGTGTAATAAATGGCATTCTTAGTATAATTTTTCTTAAAATTTTCATCTGCGGCGCATTTTTTATGATTTGGCAACAAATCTGTACACACCACCGCAACCCACCCCTTCTTGGCATCTAACCCAATCTACTTTTCCAAAAAACCTAAGAGATCAAAATTTTTAAAGAAAATTTTGTTTCAAAGTTTTCGCCTGCGATGCTATACCAATATTAAATATTGTTACAATTTTGTTTAATTTTGAGTAATTTTTTTGTCAACAAAATTTTTTCAAAGTTTTTGCCTGCGGCGCATTTAAGGGTTAATTTTAAAACAAATCTGCAAATAAGACTAAATGAGACTTGCTTTTAAAAATAAGTATTTTTCTTTCGTTTACACTAACTTAATACCTATTAAACTGCCCCTCTCCCCTCCCTTTAGTTCAAGAGCTCAAGCAATAGGCACCTACCTAATTTTTAAAAATTTGCCATAGTTAATTTTTATCAAATAAATAAATAAATATATAAATAAATAAATAATCTTTTATTGTGGCATAACAATTACTACAATAGACAAAAAACTTTATAAAAGAATTCCACAAAAGGACTAAAAAGGCAGTATATATCTATTTGTATTTCATAATGTTATAACTTTCTAATTTTATTAAAACTGATATTAAATTTTAGCCCTGATAAAAATTTGGGTAGATAGATTTATGTTAGTCTAACTGCAGAAAGATAGGTACATATCCAAGAAATTTTTACATTGCAAAAAAAAACTAGGAAATTATGATTTTAATAAGTTCATAAGGTAGCTACAAATACGGTTTTTTATAGTTTCCTATGTGCAACACTGACTTTTTGACTTGTTGTCATTTTGAGTTATATTTTTGGCATATATAAACTTTTTATAAGGAGAAGGATTGTTTATTTTTTACTAATTTAAAATATAAGGCTACTAAAAATAAAAACCACATTTCAAAAAAGCAAAAACGTTTTATTAACTAAACAAAAGTTATACACAGTAATTGGCCTAGCTGATTATGAAAGAAGCAAGTCTACGATAGTAACCATAATAAATCTATTTCAAGAAGAAGGAACTGTCCCTCGAAAGTAAGGCACCGGTTTGACGAAAGTTACTAGCCAAAACAATTAAAAGGCCAGATCAATAGTCCAACCAAATTAAAATAAAAGACAAAATAATGTTTAACAGCAGTTTCATGACTGGAAATGATAAAGGATCTTTTGATAAACGTTTTTAAAAAAAATGCGTGGTGGATTTGGTGGGGGGAAAGGGGGAGAAAAATGGTGTTATTGTAGTTTCCGGAAAAACTCAGCGTCATAGAGTAAAAACATCAATACAAAAATTGTAGACGGTGCAAAGTTCTACAACTTTTGTAAATGTCACTTTTTCACATCACCTCAAAATCTTAATATTTTTCTTTTTTCGTTTCTTATTTTTCATTTCCGCAAAAATAATTGTATATTCAGGAAACTTTGCCAAAATATACCCCTCTGTGTCTTTAATGCCGACTATTTTTTTTAGGTAAAAAAGTTTAACATTTTTTAAGATTTTTTTCTGTCCAAATCAATCTTTTCAATCAAAAATTCTACGCAGAAAAATTCTCGCAGTATTTTGTCACGATGCTCATCTTTTTTGTTTTGACATATACTTTTTGATAGAATAATAAAAAATTATAGTTACAATTAAAAAACATGCTCAGAATTGCCAAAAAAAACAAATAATGGCCTTTGCAACAATGAATTTTTCAACAATTGTTGATAATTTCCTTCATTTAAAAAAAAATCAAGAACCGATTACAACAACTATTTATACGGAAAAAATACAAAGGAGACGGTATTTAATTTACTACGTTTATAGGCGCCTAAAACCGGTTTTATATAAGAACGGTTTTAAATAAAGTCGCTTTCTCCTTTATTAAAATCGTTTTCTAACAGCTGATCGATGAACTGTCAATCCTCTTACCCTACAGTTTCCCACAAATTAAAACATATATATTCTTATATTACAAAATCCTTATATTACATTTTATTAAAACGCAAATAAAACAACTAAGTTAACAATTTTTTTCCGGTTTAAAATAAATAAATTTGTTTAGTATTTAAAATTGTTCTAATGGTATGTTTAGGGCAAGCATTTTTAAACCTTCCTTTGTCTAAAAGAGCTTTAAAAGTACCGTATAAACAAAGTAATTGTTTGACCTAAAACTTTATTTTTGTGCAGTATTGCTACTAATATCTTATTTCGATTAGTAAAGTGTCATACATAAAAAAATTGTATGTCGTGGAATCTATTGGTGCATTGTTTACCTTATAATTAAATTTGAATCTAAATTGTAATTTTTATAAAATAGTATATTGGTCTAAATTTTTACAATGGATATTTATATTACTGGCTCACGAAAAATCGTAAGATTATCTATTAGAGCTTATTAAGCTGGAATTTTTAATTAATTAGTTAAATTAATTAAAAAAATTATTTTTAATGAATTTCTTTTTAATTTCCAACAAGAAGCTAAAATTTTGAGCTATTTCAGTTCAACAATTATTTCGATAGAAATAGAAAAAATACGTCTCTCATATTATCCTGATTTAAACAGAGTTTACAAAAAAAGGTAATAAAAAAGTTTTTTTTAAGGAAAGCAGTTTAGATAAAAAAATACATATTTAAAACAATTACTGAAAAATTAAATGTTCGTAATGCATGTTTTTTAATTGTAACTATAATTTTTTTACTGTCTCACCAAAAAGTATATGTCAAAACAAAAAAAATGAGTAATGTTAAAAAATTCTCGTTAAAATTAAAAAATAAATAAATATTGAAAACGACAATTGATTTTGCAATTCTTGCTTAATAAACTCTCTAATAGATTACCTAACGATTTTTCGTGAGCCAGTAATATAAATATCCATTTTATCCAAATTTATTTTGAAGGCAAAAAAAATAATTTTAAATAATATATTAAACAAATATATTTTAATTGTTAAAATAAAACAAAAAATAAGTGCATCAATCGATTCTACGACAAACAACTTTTTGTTTATGTATGACACTTTATTAATCGAAATAAGATGTTTGTAGCAATACTGCACAAAAATAAAGTTTTAAAGAAATGACGATTTTAAGATGTTTGTCCAAGGCATATCATTAGAACAATTTTAAATAGTAAATCAATTTTATTTTAAACCAGAAAAAAAATTGTTAACTTAGTTGTTTTATTTGCGGTTAAAACAAATGCAATATAAGATTTTTTTTACATAACAATATATATGTTTTAATTTTTGGTAAACTGTAAAGTAAGAGGATTGACAGTACATCGATCAGCTGTTACTATAATTTTTTATTATTCCACCAAAAAGTATATGTCAAAGCAAAAAAATGAGCAACGTCAAAAAATACTATGAGAATTTTCCTGAGTAGAATTTTTGATTGAAGAAAAAGAGATTTCGACCGAAAAAAATTAATATCTCAAAAATTTTTTAACCGTTTTATCTAAAAAAAATTGTAGGCATTAAGGACACAGACAGGTATATTTTCACCAAGTTTTGTGAAAAAGCAATTATTTTTGGGGAAATTAAAAATAAAAATATTATGATTTTTTGCATTTTTCTCTAAAATTTTGAGGTTATGTTAAAAAGTGACATTTACAAAATTTGTAGACCTTTGCACCGTCTACAACTCTTGTATTGAAGTTTTTACTCTATGACGTTCAGTTTTGCCGGAAATTGCAATAATACAATTTTTCTCCCCCTTACCCCACCAAATCCACCCCGCAAGAGCCACACTCACGCATTTTTTTTAAAGAAGAAGCCCATTTACCATTTCCACACATCAAATTGCTGTTAAATTTTTTTATTTTTTTTTTCTCGCTAAATAAATAAAAATAACAAAATTAAAAACATAAAAAAAAAACTTATTTTTAAATAGAGCGCCATGTCTTCTAGCCAATATCCAGCTCCAAACTTTTACCGAAAATCTTCCCGCACGGTCTTCGTTTCAGCAATATATCGTTCATCGTATCGGGTTCTTGGCGGTCGATTAACCAGAATTTATTTTTTTATCGCTGTTGGACTTAAAGATCTTCTCATCGGTGAAAACCAACTGCTGCTAAAATTCTTCGTCCCTCGGAGAATAATTCATCGCAAAAATTAATCGAGACTGCTTCTTTTCCTCACTTAATTTAATTTTAAAATTTAATTTTAATTTTTTTTGCCGCAATGCGACACCTTAGCCTCGAACGTTTAATCAACCTGCGTAAATTTTAAAAACTAAACAGACTGCTAACTTCTGCTGTACCAGTTTTATGTGGAGAGAAGTGTAGGTGTGTAAAACCATCATTTCAACTGCAGTAGAATCAGAGTACGTTATTAAGAACGTGTAAAATGTTAAAGACCGCATTAAACATTTATTGCATTATAAAAACAAAACAAAATTTAAAAACAAGGAAACCGTTTAACTCTACAGTACCAAAACAGTTTACGCAATGCCGTTAAACAAAAACAAAACAAGTTTTTTATGAAACAAACAGAACATAAATATAAACCTATATTATTTAGTATCAATAAAACCGATGCTAAAGAGATAGATTCTTTGTTTAGGTTAAGTGACAGGCAATATTGTTCATTAAAAGCATAGCTTTGATTTTATGCTATGTCATTCTAATGGTAATAAGCGACCTTTAAATTTGAAAAATTTATTGAAATTTCGTTTTTTTTTATGCGATGAAAATGATATTTATTAAAAATTTTCTCTGGATTACTTTTTTCTTTTTTATATTTCTGTGGGTTACCAAAAAACCAAACAATGTTTTTTTTTAAACCTGGGCATTCTGGCAAAGAAAATCATAAATCGATAATGTTTGCTTTGTGAGCATTTCAGTTCGACTGAATTTGAGAATTATTTGATTTTTTCCACTCCCTAGCTTAGGATATCTGTAAAGATAATTATATCTGTTTCCGTAGAGACGCGTAATTTGGTACTTCTACCGATACTACAATCTAAAGGTTGGTTATATTTTATCCTGGTTTCACAAATCCTTATTCAGTTTTTTTTTATCTCCATTAGGTAGCACCGTACTAATGACCACCACGAATGCAAAACACTTGTCTGCAATTTACCATTGCCTTTTTTGAGGGAATGCTCACTATTCGTAATTTGTTGTCCATACCGAATGTTTCTGAATTTTTCAAGATAGGTAGAAGACACTTGGTCAAATTGGACGTTTTCTGAAAAGTTACGTGACTTTCGGCTTCACCGGAAACGTCCTCAACTTTCGATTTTTAAATAAGACACCCTGTATATTTTTTCATTTTTAGATTCCCAGAAACATTCTGCGCCCAACGATACCCCATGAGTCAAATTTTTGACAGCTTTTAAACAAATTAAATTTAATTTTTTTGTAAATTAATATTTTGATCTCAATTAATTTAATAAAAATTAAAATAATCTTGCAAATGCTTCACGCTTAATTTGATCGAGTTTTGAAATTCCAAAATAAAAAAATCCAATTTTTTTACTAAAAATTATTCTTTATTTCTTTAACTTTTTTAATAATAGTGTAAACCATTTACAGGGTGATCGATTGAAATAAAAATAATAATTTTTACCCACCCTAGGTTGCAAAAAAAAATTATTTAATTTTTTTAAAAGCTGTCAAAATTTGATATATGGCGTACCGTTGGACGCAGAATGTTATGAGGAGTCCAAAAATATAAAAGTGTGAGTGTCTCTTCCCAAAATCGAAAGTTACGGGGAAGTCACGTGACTTGTCAAAAAACATCAAATTATGTGATATCCCGAAGTTTCATTTCTCTACCTTGCAAAAGGCAGAAAAAAGGGGGTGAGCCACCCCCGTGAAACACCCGGTATATACCCTCACTAAATAATACCTTGTTAGAAATATAGATCCAGGGCTGGTCTCAGGGTTTTTGCCGCCCTAGGCTAGGTCAAAAAAATGCTAATAATCGACCCACATTTTTTCTGCCCTTAGACCTCAAGCTGCTCAGCCTGAGAGTAGGGCTGAGGGCAGGAGAAAATGTGGGATTGTTAACATTAGCACGCCCATCTTATAGCGGTTATATAATGAAAAGTCATAGTTAAGAAATGGGGAAATAGTTAACACTGCACGCATGATGATGATTAAAAACGATCCCTCAAGAGAAGTGATCAATCCCGGGGACTTTTTCTTGAAATCTCTTCGAAATTTTAGATTGAAAAATATACATTTTAGCACAAACAACCAGTTTTTGATGGAATGGAATCAGCGATTACAACTCAAGAATACGAACTGGGACCCAGAACAGTTGGTACTGCGATCGATATTCCAAACCAATTAGTCTACGAATTTCTGAAGGTTAATATAGACAACAAATTAAGAATAGTGAGCATTCCCTCCAAAAAGAAATGGTTAACCGCAGACACATGTTTCGCACTAGTGGTTCTCATCAGTACGGTTCTACCTAATGAAGATGAAATCATGATGAAAAAGTCTGAAAAAGGATTTGTGAAACGAGGATAAATTTAAAAGACAATCAAATTTTAAAGGAACATTAAGCTACGGAGACAGATATAATTATATTTACAGATATTCTAAGCTCGGGAATTAATAAAATCATGACTCTCAAATTTATTAAATCAGAAACGCTCCCTTGATTTTCTACAACCTACAATAATATAAAAAGAAAAAAAGTAATCCGGAAGAATTTTTTAATAAATATATAAGAGCTTCTTCTTGGATCGCATAAAAAAATTGAATTTTCAAAAATATTTGAAATTCAAAAAAATATAACGAAAAACTCTTACTACATGTCTTTAAAATAAAACCAAAATTTTCAAAAAATATTTTCTTAAGAAATAAAAATCTTGGGCAAAAAGTACCTCTGAATTTTTTTTATCGAAGACTATTATAAGTAATCTTAATTAAGACAAAAAAATTTAACACAAAATTATAATTTACAAGAAGAACTCAAGGTCTTTTCTCCACTTGTTATTACCCAAGGATATACATCGGAGTATAAACCTCCATCAACATATCGAGCTTCGCAAACATACCTTAAAACTTAGAAAACCTTAAAGGAGAACATCTGTGAAGACCGGTATGTTGATAGAGTGTTATACCATCGACGTACTAGCTAACCTGACTTATGCCACATTGATTGATGATATCAAAATGAGTTCAAAACACGTGTCTGTGACTAGTTTTAAGGTTCTCTCAGTTTTACGGTTTGTTTTCGAGAACATATGCTTGGTATGTTTTATAGCCCCGATTTTAGGAAAATCCTCGGAAACGTCGATGTTTTATTCAAACATTTTGTCTATCCTGAAATTTTTATTTCACGCACCCGCACAATCGCGTAAAAATTTCGAAAATCCATCGTTTCGACCTGAGATATACACTTTTACAGTTGCATGCACCAATGCAAATATAGTTTTTTTACAAAATATATTTTTTATTTTTTGATAAATCCCGGGACACGCCTACTTTTGAGTTAATTTTAAAAATGAATGTCTCAAAAACGAATCGATAGATTTTCAAAATTTTTACACGGTTGTAAAGACATTTAAAATGTGTCCCCCTCGAACAAAAAATCGACGTGTCCGCGGATAAATCTTGGGTGGGAAGTTTTCAAATGAACACCCTGTACACACTGAGATTTACACAGAATCACTTACTTAAAAGACACCTCCTTCCATCCAAAGAAGCCACCCGGTCTGATGGACAACTGCAAATTCCTTTGTGACACGTTGAAAATACAATATTGCAAGCCGCATCGCTCGTGCAATTGCCTCCTATTTTATTAATTTTTGGTTCTTCTGGTACATGGGGGCAATTTTTCGTACCGTTACAATTGCAAAAGGCATTTATACATGTGGCATTTGCCCAATCGGTGCAGTCTGAATCATCATTGCAAGGCTCAAGACCTAAAAAGTAGCTATTTTCCTAACAAGTGCGGGAAGAAAAATTTCCGGTACGAGGGTGCGTAGCACTCGAGTGAAAAATTCTTCCCGCAAGTGTTAGAAACTATATTTATTCTACGAGCGTACGAAAAAATTTCTAAAGTAGATACATATCTTGCGGAATTTCGTTATCCATATTTTACGTATTTATTGGTACGCCCATGATGGTATTTTAAGGCCTCATTTTTTTGTAGATTTTTCAAATAGCTAACCATAATTTTAGTGACACTTTCTAAAATTTCAGTATGTAAAATAAAAAAATAACTCTTTCAAAGTTTTTACCTTTTTTAACGTTTAAAAAAATATATCGTCCAAAAATGTTTTTTCACTGTAACGATGAAGCCTAAAATATTTTTTTTTAATACCTTCATCAAAAACATGATTTTAGTAACTGTCTGCAGATAACTAAAGCTTGGCTTTAATGGTTAACGATGCAAAAAAACTTTTTTTGGTCAGGGGTGCAAAAAAAGATTTCTGTCTGTTTTTTACCCAAAGTTAAAGAGAAATAGCGGAAAATAGTAATATTGGAAAAATCTAATTATTTTTGCCTAAAAAATGACCCATTTCCGCCAGTTTTCACCAAGTACTTACGAAAAAAAATTATTTTAAAAAATCGGCAAAATATCAAACTGTCAAAGATTAGCATGTCGCAACACTGAACGTTACCACGCAGAAAGGCACATCGCTATGGAAACGATTGTTATTTCATTTACCAGCCGCCTTGATTTATAGTGTAAAGATGGTGTGTTGCGAGAAGTGCTTCTCGTTCGAGATTTTTAAAAGCATTTTCCTGTTTTTCTTGGATTTTTTGATAAAGGTATTAAAAAAATTTTGTTCACAACTTGCGGCTAAACTGTGCTTTTTTTTACTCGCGTTTTTAAATACCTCGCTGCGCTCGTTATAACGCTTGTAAAAAAAATCACTATTTTAGCCACTTGTTGTGAAAACTTGTATTAAAAATCTCGAACGAAGAGCACATCTCGCAACACACCATCTTTAAACTATAAATCAAGACGGCTGGTAACTGAAATAACAATGGCTTCCATAGCGATGTGCCTTTTTACTGGGTGACCTTCATTTTTCCGACATTTTAATCTTTGACAGTTTGATATTTTGACAATGTTTTTAAATGATTTTTTCGTTAATACTTTTTTTTAAACTTTGGGTAAAAAACGGAAAGAAATCTTTTTTTGCCCCGTGATCAAAAAAAAAAAAAAGTTTCGGTAACCAAAAAGCCATGCTTTAGTTACTTGCACACAGTTACTAAAATCACGTTTTTGATGAAGGTATAAAAAAATGGTATTTAAAGTACTACTTCATGCTTCAAAATAAGTGCGTTAAAATGCATAAAATATTTTAGACTTTATCATGGCCGTACCATATTTCACACAATCTGACAGTTTAAAATTAGTTGTAAAAGTCAATCAACACTTTTTGATAAATCAACAATGCCATTATTCGATGTCACAGTTGTTATATCACTATAGTCTTATACCTTTGTTAAACCTTCCCGCACTAGTGCGAAAAATGCGTTTTCCCGTATGGTAAACAGTGTGGGAGGTCATTTCCCACACCATCTTTGTCAAAAACACGATTTGATAACTCCCCGCAAATAACCAAAACATGGCTTTTTGCGAAAAATCTTTTTTTTATAACTTCATCAAAAACATGATTTTAGTAACTGTCTGCAGATAACTAAAACATGGCTTTTTTGGTTACCGATGCAAAAAAACTTTTTTTTTGATCACGGGTGCAACAAAATATTTCTGTCCGTTTTTTAACCAAAATTAAAGAGAAATAGCGGAAATTAGTATTAGTTATTGAACAAATCTAATTGTTCTTGCCTAAAAATTAAGCCATTTCCGCCATTTTTCACCAAGTATTTACGAAAAAATCATTTAAAAATATCGTCAAAATATCAAACTGTCAGAGATTAAAATGTCGCAACAATGAACGTCACCGTTTTCATTGATTTATAATGTAAAGATGGTGTGTTGCGGGAAGTGTTCTTCGTTCGAGATTTTTTAAGCATTTTCCTGTTTTAACTGGATTTTTTAATAAAGGTATTACAAAAACTAGTGTTAACAACTCGCAGCTAAACTGTGCTTTTTTTACTCGTGTTTTGTAATACCTTGCTGCGCTGGTTATTTAAACCAACGCTTGTAAAAAAAGCACTATTTTAGCCACCAGTTGTGAAAACTACTGTTTTTAATCACGGGTGTAAAATTATATTCACCCCCATTTTTTAATCAGTTTTAAAGAAAAATAGCGTAAACTGGTGAAAATCTAATCTATCCTTATCCGAAAATTAGCCTCGTCGATAATACAGAAATCAGTAACAGCAATTTATGGATTTTTTTATTTAAAAAAAAAAATACACCAAATTTTGAAAAATCATTTGGATACGGTTGTAGATTTTTATAAATCCTGTTATCTGATAACAAAAAAGTTATGTTTTTTTTCTTTGTAAGCAGTATTCTGCCGGAATTCTGAAGCGCCAAGGTCACGAAATTTAGTAGGCCCAAGGAAACTGAAGTGAGTTCGATTGGAGTATTAGAATTCAGGTTCCGCATAGCCACCGGCCACTTGTCTAATGGAACATTCGGTTAATAAATTGATAAATGTCAAGTGATAAAAATAATACGGAAATATGTAATTTTTTTGATGTTGAATAATGATTTTTCTTTTGATTCTTTTTAATTTCGAGACAAAACCTTTTAAAGAAGCATTAATAAATGATTACGTTCCTAATAAGTTATACTTTTCCTCACATATGGTGTTCGCACCGTGTTCTGAACACTGCACGATCTCATTCGAAATTGATTGATCTTTCAAAAAAATAGCAAAGCAATGTTGTCAAATCTATTCCGTTTTTGTGGGCTTAAGCCAACGCGTGTAAAAAAAGACGTTACGAGGATCTTTTATAATAAGGAGGGAATTTATATCTATAAATTTGACCTTTGGGCTCCTTTGGGTTTGCATGACTACTAAATCAATAAAATAAAATCATGTTAATTGCCAACAAACTTAATAGACATTAACTGTTCAACATCTCGTAAAAACGCAATGTCAAAATAAAAAAGCAACGTCAACTGCCAGGGAATCATTGCCGAGAATCACGCGCGTGTTATGGATGACCATATAACGGCTCTGCACTTGCATTTTCCGAAAAAAAAGCCTTAGCGATAATAACTCTCTCAATCAATTAAGCTTGGAAAAAACGAGGAGTCAAAAAATCCTCTAATTATTAGACCTACCTTCTGACCAACAATGAATTGGTGTGGCTCACCTCATTCTTGCCTAAGGACACACATCAGTCTTTTATGATTTAGGACAATTAATGTTCTCTTTCTTAAGATTTTAGTTCAAAAGAAATGTATGTACAGAGTATCCCAAAAGTGCGAGTCCACCCTAATATCTCCAAAACCAAAAGAGACAGAGAAGTAAAATTTCACATATTAGATGATTTACAAAACATTGTCTTTTTGATTGCTAATCATCTCGCCAATCACTAAGGAGGCGAAGCTAGGGCGGCGACAATAGTTTTTTTAAAATGAGATACGTATATTTTGGAAAAATTAAATAGAGCATTTCCCTCTATTTCCAAAAATACCTACTTTTACTCTTTTCTCTAAAAGTATCGTCTCCGCCTTAGCCCCGCCCCCTTAATGGCTGACGGCACGATTAGATTTCAAAAAAAAATACTTTTTTAAACCATCCAATTATGTGAAATTTTACTCCACTGTCTCTTTTTATTCTGAAGATATTACCTACTCAAGTAGCGAAATTACGGTCATGAGGTCCTCGTGAAAAATTGAAGATTATTTTGCTGGTATGCATCATTATTTATTGTATGGAGTATCACGTCCAGTGAGAAAATTTTTAAATGAAATATCGCAAGCTTCGTGGACACAGTTTTTTATTGTCAGCTAATTTTTAATTTTCACACTTGAAGTTAATTTTCAGTTTTATCAATATTCGTATCCTTATCTCTATCAAGTCGACCAATCAAGCAGGTACACTTTTAAAATCATGGCGAATGCGTGACAGCTCCAGCTGATTAAATGCACGAAAACCTCGTTAGGTACGATAAGGAAGTCGTAACATTACAACCGTCCCTGCATACGAAATTATGTTTTGACGCATTTGATCAGCTGGATCTGTCACGCATTCGCCATTAATTTAAAAGTACACCGGCTCGATAGGTCGACTCGATAGAGATAAGGATACGAATGCCGATAGACCCGAAATTTAACTGTTTTAATAATTGTGATATTTCTCGTTTGTAAATATTGTATTGTGCAACGGTTTTTACAAATTTTGGAAAAAAATTGGGAACCTGACGAAGAGTGTCAGTTAAGCATTAATTGAGCCCTGATGAAGGTAACAAACAACCAAAACGATGGTGAAAATTAAAAAATTAGCTGACAATGTCCAGAAAGCTTGCGATAGTTCATTCAAAAAATCATAATTTATACCATGAGCTCCGCTCTATAACGGAGTCAGTGGCGCACCGAGGGGGAAGGAATTTGGGGTTAAAACCACCCTGAGAAGCCTGGTTATATACAATTGGCACATTCAAATAACAGCAGAAATCAAAAGTCAAATTTTTTCGCTTGCGGTGCTATAGCACCTTTCATTTTTACGGTTTCATTCGTTCATGACCGCTATAAAAATGTCTTTTTAATGTAATTTTATCAAAACATTTTGCCTGCGATTTGGTATCAAAAATGGCATTTTAAGTGTCATTTTCGCAAATTATGGGGAGATTCCCAAACCCCATTAGTATCTACGATTTCAATTTAATTTTAAGTCAAAAACTGCATTTTAAGTGTTATTTTGTCAAAAAAATTTGGTGGAGATTTTGACATATTTTAAATAAATAAAAAATTTTAAATTGGCTTAACACCTCCCCCCCCCTCTACATTTGAGTCCGCGCAAGGTCTGCGCTTGTAAGCACCTGTTTTCTTGTATCAATTATGGTCACATTTTTACTTCAAATTAAGTTTTTTTTATTGTTTATCCTTAACTATTCCCTCCCCCCAAAGCCAATTCCCGGGTGCGCCACTAACGGAGTTCCCACACAGCAATGAAGGAACATTTACATGCATAGCATATGCGTTAAACATCTTTAGCATATGCTTGATACATACTATTTAAGTATATGCTATTAAGGATATCAATAGCAAATGCTATGAGTGTACCATTTGAGCAGGTTTTTTTGAGTACAATTTTAACACATGCAAAGAATCTACCAATTAAAAAAAAATTGGTCCGTTTAACGCACATACTATTCTGGTACCATAAAAGAACATCGAAAGAATAAGAGAATGAGAATGAGTATTTTCTTGGCATATGCTTAGGAAATACCACTAAAGAAGGTTACTATTAGAACATCTTTAGCATATGCAAAGTATATATCACTTATTGAATCATTATTTGGTATTATTAGTGTTTCCTTAGCATATACTAATGAAATACCATTAAAGAAGGTTACTTTTAGGACATCTTTAGCATATGCAAAATATATACCATTTTTTTTTAAATAGGGCACTCTGTATATTTTGCAATTTTTGAAATCTGCTAACAATTCTCTCCTCAGCAATACCACACAGTAGGATCTATCTTTTACGATAATCAAGATATTTTTATCTAAATCTGTATGGAAAACTTCGATATTCATTCGAATATCCCCCGTAAAACAAGGCATAGACAACAATTCCATGCAAGTTTAAATGCCTCTTAAATGCCATCTTGGAATCCATAAGAGATAGAGTATTAGTGTGTGGTATTGTCAAAAATATATTTTTTTTAGAATTCAAAAATGTCAAACTATACAGGGTGTCCTATTTAAAAAATATATTTTTTTGCCATACCTCGTAAACAAAACGACATAAAAAAATCCAAGGTAGCACGATTAAAGAAAATTAAAATCTGAGTTGACGTATTTTTGGATTTTTTTATAAAACCAAATTCTAACCGGCTAGAAGCACCGTTACGTTTAAAGAATCCACCCTGTATACCCACCAAACGCGAAAATTCCCTGATTAAGCTTTAATCATGATTAACACTTTTCAGTCGACCTATAAAAATCCGCCAAAACGCTTATATTCCTCGGTTTCAACCTAATTCTTTATAAGCGCATGGTACCGTGGTCTATTAACCTGTAGGTTGTCGGTTTGGCCCCCGTCGCGTCGGCGCGTCGCACTTTTTTTATTATTTGTTTTTATTTTATTTTCTTAGAAATTCAATCATCTGATAAAAATATCTATTAGCACATCCTAAGAACCTGCATAGCATGTTTATTAGAGCGGAACGTAATCTATTCTTAGCACATGCTTAGGATATTCCAATGTTAATGTAGAACATCCTTAGCATATTCTTTTTCTTCTTCAGGATATTCTATGCACATGCCAAAGATGACAAATTGCTATGTGGGTTACAAGGTTGAGTACATACCGCTGTCTGTTGCTAAACTGGATAGAGACCCCAATCTCATTCTTCCACTACATGCAGACGAAAATAAAACTACAAGTACCAATGAGGCGACTAATTTTACAGACATTTTTGTAAATAATGATTTAGAAGGTACAATATAATAAATTCTGCTGGCACGAAAGAAAGGATAAAGTATTCTAAATCGGTTAAAATGTGCGAAATATTTATCAAAATGTTAATGGAAAAAACTGTTGGCCACGGCTTATCATTGGTTTATTATTATTTCCTTTTTTCTTTTGCGGGAAACCAAAACACAGTGTCGAGCGAAAGTATTAATTTTGTTATTTTTTTCAGAATAAAATAAGATGGAAAATAATAATAAATATATCTTATTTTTCTTAGTTTTTCGGAAAATATGGGTCAAAAATTGTAAAAATAAATCAAGAAAGAAAGATCCAAAATTTAAGTCTTTCTTCATAGCATAAGCTAAAAAGCATTTTCTCTAAAAGTGACTTTGTGCAGTTATGTGATCTTAAGGTGGATTCTAACATCACCCAATATAATTTAATTTAACCTAACTTAATTTTAGCTAAGAGCTGCTCTAATGAGATTCAATTTAATTTAAGCCACGACCAACTTTTATATTTTCTTAAATTTTCTTATACAAACAAATCCAAGACAGGAATAATATAATTGGATAGCTAAAAAATGTTTTTGCAAATATTAGCAAAAATTAACAGATATTTAAGAAAGTTATATGCAGACACTATATAACTTAACTTAAGTTAAGTTAAATTAAATTACGTTAAGTGCTGTAAGAATCTACCATAATAGTCCTCCTCCAAGAAGAAGAAAAAAGTTAAACCAGTTAAATGGTAAAACCTTTCATTAAAAATTAATCAAATTTTGCACAGCAATTATAAAAACGTTTCGCATGGGTTTACAACGTTTGTATTTTTCGAATTTTTATTTAGTTTTTTTAAATTCTTATATTTTGTGAAATGTGATGTGTGAAAAATGTGAAAAACTAAAAATTGTGTAAAACTATGAGTAACGTGCCGGCTAATTTAATATACCAAATTTTCATTTTGCAAAATTTCACTTATTGTCGTCCGACTTAGAAGGTCTCCAATTGTTCATTTTGTGCAGAAAGCATGAAATTTGGCACACTTATTCTCTAGACAATTCTTTAAAATTTTGGTCGAGGAAATCGATGATCGTATGTATAGAAGCCGAGATGGCGGCAATTTTTTCAAATTGGATGTCTATTTTTTTAAAAATTGTAGGTTTGCCATCAAAACAACATTATACTCGAGTCCATATAATTCGATAGGGAAGAATTGAAAAAAAACGATTACATTGACGTATGACCTTTATTATCCTTGAAAAGTGACATTTTATTTAAAAAAAATGCATTTTGACATTTTTTTTCGATAATTTTTCATAATTTAGTTAGCCGCGATAGGTCTTTTGTTGTAATTTTCTAATTTAGAAAGAACGTCAAAATAACTTTTATAATTGAGTTTTTGCTTACAGGGTGATTGGTTTTAGTTATATCATGCAGGTCAAAATAAGATTTTTTTAAAAAAAAAGTACATTATCATCCATATCTTTTTTAGTTTTTGAGGAAAAAATGCCAAATTTAGCACGAATATTACAATGGTCAAGGTCACCTGATATTCTAAAAAATTTTTGGATAGGTGGCGCTGCGGACGACGTGGGACCCAAATTTCCGATTTTAAATTTGATAAAAGTTCATATTTTTTTAATAGCTTAAATAAGACATAAATATTTAATAAAATAATCGATTATGTATAGCTGAAGTATGTAGATTGTAGATGATACATATGGTCATTGGTCGCTTAAATATTTTTTTTGAGTATGTAAAAAAAAACGGGTTTTTTAACGTTTTCTTCAATTCTTCCTAGCGACCAAAAATTTGGCTGAATAAAAACATTGATGAATTCTGATGAATAAGAAGGCCCCAACAAATCGATTCAGATATGAAATTCCAAATTCTATCGGGCCGTTTTTACGCTATAGGCCAGTAAAGTTGAACTAACATATGGTTAGTCGCCCCGAATAGTACTCTAATCTGTTCATTTGTTGCGGAAAGCACCAAATTTGGTAAGCTTACTTTTTAACGATTTTTTAGGATCGTGGTCAAAAAAATTTATGATCAAATGTACAGAAACCAAGTTGGCGGCGAATTCTTCAAAATGACGGTCTTAATCGAAAGTTACTTATCAAAAAATAAAATATATATTTGAATCTATAGAAATTAATGAAGAAAAATTTGACAATACTAGTTAAATTAACGTGTAACCTTCGACAACCTTGAAATATGTCATTTTACTTTAAAAAAAAATACTTCTCCAGTGCCTTTTTTTTAAATGTTTTATATTTCTGAAAACGGCGCTAGGTCTTGTTTTATAATTTTAACATGACATCAACACATCTGTCCTAAGCGACTTTTTGCTTACAGGGTGATTGGTTTAGTAAGATTTTTAAAAAAAGCCACGTTATCATCTGTTTTTTTTTACTTTTTAAAGTAGAATTTTAAAAATTTGGTACGAATTGTTAATGCTACCTTCTCAACTAAAATTTTTTTGGATAGGTGGCGCTGCGGTAGTAGTGGTAAGTATATCAGTTGACCTTGACAGTTGTAATCATCTTACCAAATTTGACATATTTTCCTCAAAAACAAAAAAGATACGGATGATAATGTACTTTAAAAAAAAAAACCTTACTTTGACTGGCTTGGTATAACTAAACCAATCACCCTGTAAGCAAAAAGTCAATTAGAGAAGGTATTTTGATGTCCTTTCTAAATTATAAAATTACAACAAAAGACCTGTCGCGGCTTACTAAGAAAACTTAAAAAAAAAAATTCTCAAAATGCATTTTTTAAAAATAAAATGTCATTTTTCAAGGACGATAAAGGTCATACGTCAATATAATAATTTTTTTTTCAATTCCTCTCTATCGAATTATATGGATTCGAGTATAATCTTGTTTTGATGGCGAACCTACAATTTAAAAAAAAATAGACGTCTATTTTGAAAAAATCGCCGCCATCTTGGCTCCTATACATACGATAATCGATTTCCTCGACCAAAATTTTAGAGAATTGTCTAAAGAATAAGTGTGCCAAATTTCATGTTTTCTGCACAAGACGAACAATTGATTGCTATTTGGGGACTTAAGCCGGACAACTATTAATATCGTTTAACTGATTGGAAAAAGCAAATTTCCTGAGTGGAAATATCAGGTATATTTTTTATTAGATATATTATATCTTAGTGGTGGGGACTGAGTATCATCGACTACAAATTATTGGCTTTTAAAAATTTTAGAAGAACATTAATTGCTATAGATAAAGCCTGGTGAAAGCTTTCAGGTCTATCAACTACGTTCAAATACGGGCCGACAGACATAGGATAAGAAGCATGTCCGCTTTTTATGAAATCTAGGCTTTTCCATCATAGCAAGAAGATATAGTCTGGCACAACAAATTATCTACCTCATAAAATCCTTAATTAATTACTTAGTTTTTCAAGTTCTTTACACATTCAATCTACCTCATAAAATCTATAATTAATTACAAATTTTCAGTGCCCCGAACTTTCTAAAACCGTAAATTAATAACATCAAAAGACAATGTTGATTAGCGCCTAAACCAAAGTTTTTTGATAAGACGGTTAATAGTGCCACTTGAGAAGTGATTATAAGATAAAGGTCGATAAACGTTGGCCCTTTGCAATATAAGGCAATGCCGCCAGAAAAAGTGAGTAGGGCGAAGTATTACTATATTTATACCGGGGATTAACTGCTTGGATTAAGATTAATCAGACAAGCGTTTATGACGTGGATTTACGATTTGGATTGAATTTCATTTTTATTTTATTTTTTTTGTTAAAAAATAACTTATAACCTTGAAAAATATTATCTGGGAGAGGCTAATTGGATTCTCTTAAATCGCAAGCGTTTATACCGTAGATTAAGGCAAAATTAATTTTAATCCGAGCAGTTAATCCCCGGTATAATATAAACGTAGTATATAAATACTACTGCTGATTTTCGGGTTGTTAGGCCGTCGTTCGTAGGAGTTAGTCTTCTCGACGTTTCGCCGTCTCGTGTGTCCGGCATCTTCAGGAGAGTTCTTTTCGTAGGGTGCTGGAACGTAACTTAAATTTAAGTTTTAGCACCCTATGGAAAGAACTCTCCTGAAGATGCCGGACACACGAGACGGCGAAACGTCGAGAAGACTAACTTCCTACGAACGACGGCCTAACAAACCGCAAAAATCAGCAGTAGCATTGACGACACGACGGCTGCGAAAGCTTCACACAGTGGGTAGTATACAGACCGCTTCAAGCTACTGCGAACATAGGGCGGAAGAAGTCTAATTTGCCAGTGTACGTACATGCAGAGACACCGCACGCCTATCAGTGAAGCAACCAACATTCAGGCTTCCAATCGCCATTCGCTGTCATTCGCCGCCGTTCGCCTTGTATTTAGTACGCCTCTAACCACGGTGCTGTGTGGAGCGTAGTCAATGAAACCGGAATTTGGTCAATAAATACGCAAATTTTTATAACGTAATTTTCCTATTTTTTGTCACTGATAAATAAGAGCGTTTTATTGTCAACTGCTCAGATTTATCAGTGACGACGTGTTACAATGAAAATAATAAGGAGAAACAAAATAAAAGCAAGTTCTCAAAATAAAATAATACATTCTAAAAACCAAAAAGATTCTCCCAGTCAAAAAAAAATAAAGCAAATGTTCGAAAAGTCCTCCTTGCTCGGCTAGACAATATCCGAGCCTACTATAAAAACCCCTTCTAACGTTTCCAAGCATGTTAGGGGTGATAATTTGAAAAGCTTCTTCAAAAACAGATAGAGTCATTAGGAGCAAGATCGGGAGATCGAGCTGGCCATAAAATAGTTCCCCGTGTACTTATAACCCGATTAGGAAATACATTATCAAGATATTCCCTAACAAGGCCAACATTGTGAGCGGAACAACCATCTTGTTGAAACCATGTTTCACCAAATCTTATACCTAACAACTGCCTAGCAGTTGGAATAATGTGCTGCTGCAGTAGATCCAAGTATCTAGGACCATTCAAATTGCAATTGCCGTTAATAAAAAATGGCCCAATTACGTGTTCCCCCAAACATTTAGTTTTTGGGGATACTGTGTTCTTACGTCAAAATACAAATGCAAATTTTCCCTCGACCAATATCGAACGTGTGTTGGGTTATGACGATTTGACCATTTGACCATCTGCACTTTTTCGGCAACTTCGTAGACATCCATTTTTGGTTTTAAAAATGTATTATTTCAATTAAGAACTTACCCATCTGTTTCTCGAGCAAGGCAGAAATAAAACAAAATAATAAAAACAAAATGAATTTCCAAAAGATAACACTGGAGCGTGCTTCGAATCCACCTCGGTCGTACGGCACGGAGAGTAAATTGGACTTGATTCCCCCTATGTTCGCAGTAGCTTGAAGCGGTCTGTATATGTTGATTCCAATACTACATTCAAAATAAAAATATTGCTATTTTTGGATGAAAGAATATGAAATCAAATTTTCTCAACCGTTTTGACTTTTTCTGCCAAAAAAAAACAAGGTCTGAGTATTTTTTCTAGTAGTTTTACACCGGATTGCCCCTCCCCCTTTGCTCCAGAAAAAAGTAGACAACAAAAATGCTGGTGGTCCCCCTGAAGTCTTTGGAAAAAAACGATAAATTGCAGAACGTTTCTTTAAAGACATTCTAGAATCCCTCCACAGTATTTTAGGACAGACACAACAAACGATTTTTGTGGTAACTACGTCATTTACCGCAAAAACCATGATATTGGAAATATAGAAGTGAAGAACAGTATTATAGAGTTTCTATTTATAATCAAGATTCAATAATGAGACTCAAACCTCTAAGTATTTTTGACCTGAACATATTCATACTAAGTTTTATACAACGTGAAGCCAAAATCAAGCCAAACTTAACTAACGTCCAAATTATCCAAAACTCAAATTCTTAAACTTTTAATGGAAGAAGCCAGTATTTGGAAACAATATTGGTCAGAAGTAGGCAAAAGCTTAAATTAAAACATATATGATAACGTTTTCGAGGCAATGAACAAGTGTGACGATGTTTGCCAGTAAATAATGTTTCGTCAGAAAGAAGCTTCTTGAAAGATTGAAAACATAAGTACTTAAAAACAATTTGACATTAAGCGAGTTATTGACCGGTTTGCCCAAAAACGCAAATGTACTTTTTTTTTGAGACAGACATCTTATATTTGAGATATTGCAATATAAAAGGTAATATTTCAACTTAAAAAGCTTTTTAGACCTCAAAAAAAAAATTATTTAACTTAGGTTTTGTTTGTGGTTTGTTTGTTATCTATGTTTTTTATAACTGAAAAAATTATACGCAGCTACTCAAGCGCGAATTTCGAGGGGTAGGGGGGTAATTAATTATTAATAATGTAGGTCCTAAATTGCGGTATTAGTTTAATTTTGTGTTAAAAATGGTATTTGAAGGGTCATTTTCTTAAAAATTTTCGCCTGCTGCGCTTTGAAACCATTGATATATTTACAATTTTATTTTAATTTTAAATAAAAAAATGCATTTTTCAGTGTAATTTTCCTAAAAATCAAGCTTGCGGCGCTATGCTCCCGTTGATATTTACGATTTTAGTTTAATTTGACTCAAAAATCTGCGCTTGTAGTAACTAAGTTTTGTTTGCATATATTGATATTTTCGTATCGAAACCACCCTCCCCCCCCCCCTCTTAAAATGGCTGGGACCGCCACTGCAAACTAGGTTTATTGGTGGCACAATTGTAAGGTATTTTTAAATAATTTTATTTTCACGAGTCTTCCATGATCAAAATGTAAACAAAAACTCTGTCCGCCAAAATTTCTGTCAGAAAAAACCTAACCTAAAAAACTCCGGATTTGACAACACTTTTTTAAATTGGTTAACCAATTTTTAATTTTTTTTTATTTAATTCTTTGAAATCTAAATAACACAAAAAAAAATACAAAGCATTCGGACAGGTAGTTTCTTTACTTGATATGTTTGTTGTCAGTGCAGAAGTTTAAACGGAAATGTTGAAGTGACGTTTAAAATGGGTCATGTCATATCCATACCTTTTGGAGTCAAACATATAACTATGAGATACTATAACGGCACAAGTGCCGCAAAATGTGTAACGAAAATAAATTTTAAAAACAAAGAAGAAAATTCAAAATCGCGGTTGGCTTTGAAACTGTTTGGGCCACCAGGCTATAAACCAAAAATCTACTAACTAGTAAAAATCCATACCTGGTGTCGTAGTGACCTTACGATAATTTAATGACAAGGCATTAATTTCAGTGACAGTGACAACGACATCATCTGTCCGAAAACTTTGATTTTATTTATTTGAATTTATTTATTATTTATGGATAAAACATCTCCAACCGCAAGTTTAACCTTACTCGAGAGTTTCAATCCACAACGTAAACCCGTTACACGAGGACATGGCCCCAAGTGCCGAACCCACTTCCTGAGAAAACTGGGAATTGTCGAAAAGTTTACATTTTTGACGAGGTATGGTTTTGCCATTTTCTTTATGTTATTGTGGAGTTTTTGTGTTTTAAAATTTTGTGGAGATATTTTCTGTGATTGAGTGCGTTATTATTACGGGAAACACTAGACAACACTTTTTCAAATTTTTTTACGGTAGTGTCTACTCTTTTAATAGATTTTCCAAAAGTAAACAGAAATATTAAACATAAACCTACATTTTTGCTGTCAGATGGTTGTCAGTTGTTTTCACTACTGACGCAATCGACGCGCCTGCCCATTACACTCCTCTATGGGTTTTTTCCAGACCAACTTGATTGGGAGAGTTATTATCGGTACGCATTTTTCTCGGGAAAAGCAAGGGGAGGGCTCATATAACTATGAGACTATAATGGTCCAAGTGCCGCAAAATGTATAATGAAAATAACTTTGGAAAACAAAGAAGAAAATTGAAAATCGCGGTTGGCTTTGAAACCGTTTGGGCCACCAGGCCATAAACCAAAAATCTACTGCGCATGCACTAACAAATCCATGCCTGGTGTCGTAGTGACCTTACAATAATTTAATGACAAGGTATTAATTTGAGTGACAGTGACAACGACATCACCTGTCCGACAACGTTGATTTTTATTTATTATTATGGATAAAACATCTCCAACCGCAAGTTTAACCTTACTCGAGAGTTTCAATCCACAATGTAAACCCGTTACACGAGGACATGGCCCAAAGTGTCGAACCCACTTCCTGAGAAAACTGGGGTTTGTCGAAAAAATTACATTTTTGACGAGCTATTGTTTTGCAATTTTGTTTATGTTATTGTGGAGTTCTTGTGTTTTAAAATTTTGTGGCGATATTTTCTGCGATTGCGTGCGTTATTATTACGCGGGAAACACTAGACAACACTTTTTCAGTTTTTTTTACGGTAGTGTTCACTCTTTTAATAGATTTTCGATAATCGATGCGCCTGCCCATTACACTCCTCGTCTATGGGTTTTTTCCTGACCTATTTGATTGGGAGAGATTATCGGTACGCATTTTTCTCGGGACAAGCAAGGGGAGGGCCGTTATATTATCTCATAGTTATATGGAGTCAAATAAATATCAGAATTCGCGCTGAACTTTGAATGGAAGGTACACTTGATTTCAAAAAAAACTCATACATGCATTTTTTCCTATGCCACAAAATTTAGATTTCCATTAGTGTATAGTATTATAATTATTTTTTGAATGATTTTTTTTTTAATTAAAATTTTTATATTACAAAATAAATTGATACATTAACAACAGGTACTTAAATGATTGCATAGAAATTTTTAACTATAAATAAGCAGGACTGTAAATCAGAGATTTGTGTTGTACTGCTTATAAGGAATACATTAAATGTAAAATTTACTATGTGATAAGCGTAAACATATTAACAATATTGATTTTAAAAACTAAAGGTAGTTACATTAAATTATATAAAATTAGTTGTTTAGGATTAAATAGGTACATTACAAATTTACTACAAAAGAAACTAAAAAAAGAAAATAAAAATATTATGCAGGTACATAGATAGTAATAATACAATTTTGCAAATTCGTTTAGCAAGATCAATAGTGATTGAGTTGTTTTTAAAGGTTACAAAATTTCATCAAACACATCATGAGTTAATAATATTAATTCAAAGTATTATAAGCAGGTACTAAATAGGTAAAAATTGAAGAAAAATTGAAAAATGCTTTGCTTTTTGATGTTTAACTTTAGAAACTTTAGATATATAGATATTAAATGAAATCTTTGTATATTCCATAGTTATTCAAGAAATGTTTCTTTAATTTTATTTTAAACTTTGTGTTTTTAATTGATAATTTTTTAATTTCTTCTGGAATTTTATTAACTATTTTTGGAGCAATGTATATAATTTGTCTTTGCGTTAATGAAAGGTTGTGTCTTATAGTTTTGAGCTTATTGTTAGTGTTGGCTCTGGTGTTATGTATGTGTTCTGTTTTAGGAAAAAGAGAGGGATGTTTTCTATAGAAGGTGACAGCTATTTTGAAATATAAAAATCTAACTGGTAGAATTTGACTCTCTTGGAATAAACGAATACTGAGATATCTAAAAGGTTTTTTTAAAAATAACTTTAATTGCGTACTTTTGTAAACAAGATAGATGTTTGAGATTATTATGGTATACTCCTCCCCACCCTATTATTCCATAGGTTAATATTGACTGAAAAAGTGCAAAATAGAACATTTTAGCTAATCTAAAGTTTAATATTTTTGAAATTATTTTAAGTTTGTATATTACACAGCGTAACGTTTTATTAATCATTTCAATATGTTTTTGCCATTTTAAATTTTGGTCAATATATATACCTAAATATTTAACTTCTCTTGCGCGTGATATTTTGTTTGTACATTATTTGCATTCATTTGAACAATCTATTTTGTGTATGGTTATATTTTCAAAGTTTGATGATGAATTTTTGTAACAAGTGAATGCCATGAAGTTTGTTTTATTTAAATTCAGAGTTAAAAGGCAGGCATCTAGATTATTTTTAAGAATTTTTAAGCCTTTTTCAGTTTTTTGTTTTGCTTCTTCCCAGGTTTCCCCTTTGACAATGAAGACAGTGTCATCCGCATACGATATTATTAATCCAGGAAGTTTAGTTTTTTAAATAACCAGCTTACTATGCCTGACAGATATCAACATTTACAAAAGTTTAAATTATCACTCGAGTTATAGAAGACGGCTGGTCTATAAGAAGAGCGGCCACCCATTTTGGTGTTGATAAAATGACGATAATGCGATGGAAAAAGCGCTGGATTGAAAATAATTCTACGGATAGGAAAGATGGATCAGGTCGTCCAAAAGTAAGTTCTGAAGTGCACGATGAGAGACTTATTAACCATCTCAGACAAAATCCCTTTTCAACGTCGGTTCTTTAGCAACAGTAAATAGAAGAGTAACGAAATCAGAAGTCTCTTGTCGAGTTGCTGAACAGAAGCCTTTTCTAAAAGAAGAACAAAAACAGGCCAGAGTGATTTTTGCACTGAACAACGTTCTTCGTGATAATGACTTCTGGGAGAGGGTGGTTTTCACTGACGAAAAAAATTTTCAATCATCTTCAAGCAGCAGGAAAATTTTAGTTTATCGTCCACCAAATTTTAGATTTGAACCCGAATATACAAACCAAATTAAAAAAGCTAAACATTTTTCTGTAAACGTGTGGGGCTGGCTTAGTGCTAGAGGTTTGGGTATTTTTTGGAGAATCGAAGGAAGATTCAATAGTGAACGATATATTGAAATCCTTGAAAACGTTATGCTGCCATCTGTACAGGCTTTACATGAAAATAATGACTTCGTTTATCAGCAGGACAACTGTCCAGTACACACGGCTAATGTTGTTCGCCATTGGTTTCAGAATAATAATATAGAAACACTTCCTTGGCCACCCAACAGCCCTGACCTTAACCCAATGGAAAATATATGAGGTCGAATCGTTAAAATAATATACCAAAGGAATTGGAGACTGAAGAGTTAAGCGATGCTATTTATCGCGCATTGGATCAGCTCTCAGAAGACCGTGAGAATTTTCAAAATTTAACCTTTTCAATGCCCAGACGTCTGCAGCTTGTAATAGAGAAAATTGGTGATCCTATTAAATACTACATTATTTATTTTAGTTCTTTTTTTTTAAGTTAAAATAATTAGTATTAAGTTTACCATCGTTTTTGTCCTAATCCAAGTTTCCTATTCGTCGAATTGTTTTCAATCCAGCGCTGTTTCCATCGTATTATTGTTATTTTATCAACTCCAAAATGGGTTACCGCCCTCTTTATAGAACAGCTTTCGCCCGTAACTCGAGTAATAATTTGATATTGTTCAATAAGGACTTTACTAAAACATTATTTTTACTGATTTTTTAGTATTATGCAAAATTTAATATAAAAATAAGGTTGCCTTTAATTCAAGTAAAAAAATATTTTCGGTTTTAGAGACCTTTTTTAAACAATATGACAAATTGTCGTATTTTTAAAGTTTTTAGGCATTTTAGCTGGTAGTCCGTATATATTATACACTTTTAGAAAGGTCAATTTTGTGACTGCATGTATGCGTTTTTTTTAATCAAGTGTACCCACAGAATACACGGCTTGGAGAATTTTTTGATTTTGTGCCGAATAAGCTAAGAAACTTTAGCTTATTCTCCACCAATTCAAAATATTCAATTGTAAATAAAATAACAAAAACTTTTAAATAAGAGCAATGAGTTAGATAATGAATCACCGAATACCCTTTTCCCATTTTATTTAAAAACCGTTAGAGAAAAAAGTAACACATTAGGTATTTTTGGAAACAGAAGGAAAAGCTATATTTAAATAAAGTATCCTCGCCCCCCTTAATGGATGGCGGGATAATTAGCATCTAAAATGATACTTTTTTGTAAACAATCTAATTATGTGAAATTTTACTTCTCTGACTCTTTTTGTTTTGGAGATATTTGTGTAGACTCAGACTTATGGGACAACCTGTATAACATAATAATACAATTTTGTGCAATGGAGTACGTACATACGTACTATGAACGTACTCTTCGTCCGAGGCTTAGGTACGAGGTAAGTACCTAGTACGTAACTTTGCTGTCTGGGGTAGTTGTTTAACAATCGTCATTATTTATACTGGAGTGGATTGGGCTAAATTTTGTGTCGTTAATTTAATATTGGGTAGTGTACATACAAATAACAAAAAAAAGTAAAATATTTCAGACTGACAAGAAGATGTCTTTGTATTATATTAGTCCAAGTACCAGACAGGTGAGCACAATAAAATGGGCTAACACTTTGAAACAAAATTGCCACCTATAAAGTGTAGCACTACAATATTGCAACACTGTAAAAATTTAAATTTTAAATGACTTTATTTCAAAATCTGTAGGTCCTACTTGAAAAATTTTTTCTTGGTGTTTAAGCTAAATCTGGCCCCTTTAAAAAAAAAGTAACAAAATTGTCACATGTCACCTAAAAACAAATGAAATATGTCATCCAAAAAACTCGAAAGACCATTTTATCGTGATTTTTAGAACGACCCCTAGGAAACAACGATTGCAATAAATTTTGTTTTTATTCTTTAAATTATTTAAGCAATTATTATAAACAAAAAAAAATGGAGGTGCCACTTGAGTCCACTTTGACAAGAAATTGACGGCCATTTTAAACTCGCCTCGTAAAAATATCATAAACGCCACTATCTACTATACTGTAAACGCTAGGACAATAAATCTTTTTTGATTCGATTGGTATTTTCTGTCTACAAATTCAATATGTTTAGTTTAAAAAAATACGTTTGGGTACTGAAATATATAAAAACACATTTTTTACACCAACTAGTTTTAAAAAAAAGTAATTTGTTTCATTTTTTTTCCATTAAAAAATGTGCTTTTTATATATTTCACCGCCCAAACGTAACTTTTTATACTAAACGTATAAGATCTTTTTTATGTATAAAGAAAATACCAATCAAACAAAAAAAGATTTATTATCCTAGCGTTTATAGTATAGTTGATTGTGGCGTTTATGATGTTTTTACAAGGCGAGTTTAAAATTGCCGTCAATTACTTGTCAAAGTGAACTCAGGTGGCACCCCAATTTTTTTCTGTTTATAATAATTACTTAAATAATTTAAAGAATAAAAACAAAATTTGTTGCAATCGTTGTTCCCTAGGAGTCGTCCTAAAAATCACGAAAAAATGGTCATCGAGTTTTTTGGATGACATATTTCAATTGTTTTTAGGTGACATATGATAATTTTGTTATTTTTCGTTTAAAGAGAGAGACTTACAGATTTTTAAACAAAGCCATTTAAAATTTTAATGTTTACAGTGTTGCCATATTGTAGTGCTACATTTTATAGGTGGAAATTTTTTATTTTTGGTATCCCTAAACACCTATGGTGAAAATCTTAAAGTGTTAGCCCATTTTTTTGTGAAGTCCTATATTTCACACGCACTTCGACTATATTAGAATTTTGAAAAATACCTACATCACAGATATTTATACAGCTGGACGCGAACCAGGCAGTAATTACATCCTCGTTAACAACTGTCATAAAATTAACGAAAGAATATAAATTAGACGCCGCGAAAGCCAGCGCTTTTAGTTTATTTTTTTGCTTTTTTTAAACAAACAATAATAGTGTGCTACTGAAACGCTACTAAAAAAATACTACCGCTTCATATAGAGTGACCAAAAATTGTTAATACTCGAGAAATTTTTTGCGCCATTTAGATTTTTAGTTTTTTAGCAGTAAAAATGCTTTGAATATTTGTTTGTATTTTTTTTAATTTAGCGCCATCTTAGATCAACAATAAGGACTAATAATAAAGCTTCGATCTTAGCAAAGAATTCAAAAATTATGTTGATTTTAAATAGTCCATGGGCCAGTCGACATGTCGGTATAATTGGGGAGTACCAATTTTCCTTTTTACAGTGGTTATACAGGTTTATTAAGATGCCAATAAAACCATGATTGCCATGTGGTAGCTAATAGAAATGGCGGCCAATCCAAGATGGCGGAAATTAAGTTTTAAATTTTTTTATATGTGCTACAAATTTTGTCATAACTGTTTTTTCGATAAAATCAACTGTTAATGAGTAATTTAAAAAAATATATGTTTTAAATTTTCTTTTCGTTCAACAATAGTAAGAAATGTTCATTAAAAATGTTTTGAATAAGGAATGCACTACATGAACTAATTTTTGATTAAGTATATTACAATGTAACGTATCTTCTTCGTCATTTAAAAAAGTTTCATCTACAGCGAAATCTGCTACTTCTTCCTCTTCTTTAGTGACATTTTCACAATTTGTTAGACATACAAGTACATAGTCAAAATTTGAAAATGTAATGTCACATCCAAGTCGTGCAAATAACAAGCAAAATTCAGCATGGGTTTACAACAGTTTGATTGCTTTGGTCTTTCCTTGTCCAGAAAATGAACTGACTGTATCGCAACCTGTCCACGCATATAAGCCAGTTAGTTAATGCTGATATTATACTACAGTCAATCACGCATGCTAGTTTTTTTTATGTTTATTAATCTAATACGACCATTCGCGTTTTACATACAAGTAGCTCTCTTCATTTATGTCAGATAATATATAAAGGGCCAGAAGCAAGACATATGTGTAATCAGATACGCATATGATATTTGGAAGTTCTACAGCAGCATCCTTTATACGACGCATCACACGCGTATCTGCTTCCTCTTGATAACAGGCAAGCTTTTCCCCTTCGTGAGACTCAGTGCTACTTTAATTCAAAAGTTCACCTGTCAGTTATACTTACGAAACACCAAAATAAACGTTAACGAACTTAGATACCATATGTTCCAAAGTCGACAAGGAGTAGTGGAACTTAGATACCATATGTTCCAAAGTCGACAAGGAGTAGTGGAGCTCAACTTCCTTCGTGTGATTGCTTATATCAACATACTAAAGAAGCTAATTATCAAACCGCAATTTGAAGGCGATCTTTGGTTAACTTTCCAGAAATTCTGGATGCTAGATGAAGATTGTATGCTCAATATCAAGTGGATGACTAGATCATTAGCACCTGAGGCAGTAAAAGAACTACTAAGTTCAAAATCGTGTCAACTACCATTAAGTACTTGTATGTCTAATAACTTAAAGAGTACAAGTGCATGCCAAATTGTGAAAACGTCACGGAAGAAGAGGAAGAAGTAGCAGATTTCAGATTAAACTTTTTAAAACGACGAAGAGGATTATTAAGATTTTGTATAAATGTTAGAGTTATGAATAACATATCCGTTACATGGAAAATTAGTTCATATACTGCATTTCTTATTCAAAACGTTTTTATTGAACATTTCTTACTATTGTTAAACAAGAGTCGCAAGAAAATTTAAAACTATTTTTTTAAATTACTCAATAACAGTTGATTTTATCGAATTTAGCACACATGAAGGGCTTTCATTAAAAAAGAAGAATGACGAAATCGGAAAAACAGTTCCAGAGATAAAGTGTATTTGATAAAGCTCAACTTCCGCCATCTTGGATTGGCCGCCATTTCTATTAGCTACCACATTGAGGTGACAATCATGTTTTTTTTGCATCCTAATAAATCTGTTTAACCACTGTAAAAAGTAAAATTGGTACCTCCGAATTATACCATTTCCTTATATTTAGCGAGCTGGCCTATGGATTAAAAAAGTTAGCATCTTTTTGTTAAACCTTTTATTGAAATAATTTAAACTGGAAATATCATAACATGTAGATTTTTTGCCTTTGGCCAACCCTAATTTTTACATTATTTTCTTTGTTTTTTAAAGTTATTATTGTTACTTTGCAACACTTGCGCCATTATAGTATCTCAGTCATATGGGAAATAATAATTATTACTAAATAAAAATTGGGCCTTTACCTATAAACGCCATTAAAGAACCATTTATTTTTTTCTGCTTCCAGGACAATTTTTTTTGTTAACAGTCGTCAAGACTGGAAAAATAAAGTATTTAAAAAAAATTAATTGATCGAAATTCTTCATTTCATTTCTTACTCATCTCTTGTTTTCCAGAAAAGCCGAAATTTAATATAATCAAAGTAGCCTTGAAATACTCCGTTCGTGACGTAAGCTTCTTTGTCATTCAAGGTTGGCTACCATATATGTATGAGCTTAAATATACGCCCTTGCAATGCTTTCGTCGTGCACAACTTTGTAAGCAGGATGTCCTATATATATGCCTATACCTTTCTCTTTTACTCTATTATGACTCTTATATTGTCTCTTTCTGACGTCAAAGCTTAGCGGTTCTTCAACTGTACCCCCTCCACCCCCTTCGAGTAGGGAGGAGCTGTCAATTTCATCACACTATATTCTTGTATTGTCACCGCAACTATAAATTAAGTTGCAAGATTCTACCCGAACAAACAAAAAGCTTGTAAAAATGGCCGTGTTTGTTGGGTTCGAGTTTTGTAGAATAAAGTAATTAATTTTGTTAAAGAAACACGGGTTTGTGCCAATTTTTTTATACTTGCTATATTTTTTTGCATCGGTGACCAAAAAAGCCAAGGTTTATTTATTATCTACGGACAGTGGCTCAAAACCAAACCATGGCTTTTTGGTTAAAGATGCAGAAACACCTAGAACACCTAAGAATTATGTTGGGAACCTAAGAATTAATGTGTGTTTATTTTCCTGGACCTGGGTTGAAAAACCTTAAGTTTTCATCAAGTATTTACAAAAAAATCATTTATTTAAAAAATAAGACAAAATAGCAAGCTGTCGGATATTAAAATGTTCAACCATGTAAGTGACCATAGAAACCATTGCTGTGCTTATAAAGAAGAGCGAATGTTAAAATTTTTAGTGTCGAGAAAAACGCATTCAAAGTGTTTGCCTTTATAAAATTTTGTAACTTCAAGAAAACATATCTTTCCTTCAAGTTTTTTTCACTACTTTTCCCATAAAAAAAATCTTAATGTTTTTAAAAACTTATTTAATTTGGTAAACGTCTTATGTTAGAAATTATTAAAATTAAAGCGAATGTTTCCCGATTTTAAAATTTACAATAACTTACTTAAAAATCGAATTTAACAGTTGTGACACTTACGCCGTTCTTTTTTAACAATACCAGCACAAAAAATGTAAGCAACATATTAGTAAAACTAGGCGAATGTTGCACAAAAGTTAATACTTTAAAGAATTGTAATAATTTTTACGAATTATATATACCCCTTCAGACTAATAATAACTAAAAAGAAATTTGCCTTTATTTTTTTGTGATAAAAATAAATTTTTATAATGTAAACCGCACATATAAAATACAAATTATAAAATTAAAATTTTCAACCAAAAGCAACATTAAAAATAAAATTACCTATTAATTATACGACAATAAAACAACGCCCACCTAAACCAAAAACGCACGGAAAATTAATTGTTTAGAAATAACGAGCAAAAGATCGATAGTGCAAATATGTTGTAACATTCGCTTTTCTTGTTTAATTTTTTGACTGAAAAAGGTGAAAATGCGGAAAAGTCTGTAACATACGCTCTTTTTTCGTGAAAATACAGCTGAAAACTTTTTTTGGACGCTTAAAATTTAAAAATTAAGAAAAATAGTAGTTTTAACAACTAGTGGCTAAAATAGTGCTTTTTTACAAGCGTTGGTTTAAATATCGAGCGCAGCGAGGTATTTAAAAAAGCTACTTAAAAAAAGCACAGTTTAGCCCGAGTTGTTAACACTTTTTTTTTTAATACCTTTATTAAAAAATCCAACAAATACAGGAAAATACTTTTAAAAATCTCGAACTTCCCTCGTTTCTCGCATCTTTACACTATAAATCAAGGCGGCTGGTAAATGAAATAACAATCGTTTCCATAGCGATGTGTCTTTTTACTTGGTGACGTTTATTGTTGCGACATTTTAGTCTTTGACAATTTGATATTTTGACGATATTTTTAAATAATTTTTTCGTAAATACTTGGCGAAAACTGGCGGAAATGGCTTAATTCTTATGCAAGAATAATTAGATTTTTTCAATATTACTATATGCCCTATTTCTCTTTAATTTTGAGTAAAAAATGGACAGAAATCTTTTTTTGCACCCGTGATCAAAAAAAAGTTTTTTTGCATCGGTAACCAAAAAAAAGTTTTTTTGCATCGGTAACCAAAAAAGCAATGCTTTAGTTATCTGCAGACGGTTACTAAAATCATGTTTTTGATGAGGGTATAAAAAAAAGAAGTTTAAAATAAACTTTGGATGGCAAAAATCGTCGCCCTAATTGTGAATGGTCCTAATCCACAAAATATACAATTTTGAGTTAACGATAGCAACTACTTTAAAAATGTTCATATTTTATGGTGATAATAGCTCTAACCTTAGTTTACTTTTTAATGGTAGCAAACAAAAAAATAATAATTTTTATGCTACAAAAAATGTTTAGTCTTATTTTACTCAAAAGTAGTGTTATGTGGATTAGTTCCATTCAGATCTAGGGCGATGCAAAAAATTAAAAATCTAAAAATCCTATAAAAATTTTTTCTGTAAATAACTACACTCGAAATTTCAAAACTCAGATACTCTACAGCATTGTCTATAATGCGTGTAGAAAACGCATTTATTTCTAAACGAACTTGGTTGTTGAACTTTTGAGTCAAGAGTTTATTGTTGTTGTTAGTTGGGTCACTTACAGACTTTTCCTTATTGCCAATTTTAAATATAGAAAGATTAAAGTCGATCTCATTTGAACGATTTTAACAGAAAAAGATCGTGAAAGAAAATGTGCAGCGTTCTTTGCACGAATATTTTGGGCGATATTATCAAAGACTGTAGTTTAAGGAAAGTTTGGTTTGAAGGCTGAAATTAATTTGCCGAACCATATCGCAATTGATAAGATATTTTCACGTGGATAGACGTCAAAATGAACTGGAATGAGACGCGTCCTTTTTTAAACGATTTTATTTAATTTCACAGAGCCTGGCTGTCTGTCTATCAAATCTTGCCATTCATTTTTGGCACACTTACCGTGAACCGATTTTAATGAATCTTGGCAAAGTAATGTGTAATTTTGGGGGTTGTGGGTGGTTCAGAGGTGTAAAGGAGGTAAATTCAGAACCTTGTAATGAAAACAGATACAAAAACATGCGGTTTTCAGATTTATGATTTGTTCTGGTGATAATACAATTTTATGAACAAAAATTGGAGTTATGGGTTGGTTGAGGTATGTAAAAGGGGTAAATTCATAATTCTGAAACCAAAGCAAATACATACATGCGGTTGTTATATGAAGTGTTCCGAGCATTACACCCTCGGGACGTAGGCACACCCCTTGTATAAGAGCCTTTCCGTTCTACACGGACCTCAAGTGAAGACCGAATATTGGTCCGCTACTCGTAGGAATAACAATGAAAAGTCAGAATAAATAAACGTCAACACAAAGAAAAAGAAGACGCGAATAAGCAAGGCAAAAGTATCGTGAATAAATATATATTTTCGTTTCTCTTTGATTAAGACTAAAAACTAAGAAATAAAATAATTATATTTTTTTATTTAAAGTTCAACGACGTTATTAAAAAATTGCACTAAAAAGTAAAAAATAATTTGGCAGATCTCTGTTTACTACAGTCTAGATTTAACAATAGCGTTAATGGAACATTATATATTTTATATCGAACTTAAAATTGATGGGTTTCTTTAATAATTAATCGAGCCACGATTTTATATCAAACTTAAAAATGTCAAATGTACCATTAAAGTTATTGTTAAATCTAGACTGTGTAGTAAACAGAGATCTGCCAAATTATTTTTTACTTTTTGGCGCAATTTAAAAAAAATGATTTAATTTATTTCTTGAAACAGTTTAATAATAAAACAAAATTATGATTGTTTTCCACAAACCAAAACTACACTTTTTTGCACTCGACGCGCGTTTCACTAACAACGTTAGCATCATCAGGAGACGATAAACAATTGTTTATGCGTCGAGTGAAAAAAAGTGTAGTTTTAGTTTGTGGAAAACAATCATAATTTTGTTTTAGTGCAACCAAAGGTTCCAAATTCCCAACATAGTTTAATAATATGTTATGGTAGGGCCATGATGGTAATCTAAGAGGCCAGTCAAGATACACCCCCCCCCACCCGAAAGATATTCGAGTTTTGAAATGCTTATAATTTCGAACTAATTTTGAACCGCTTTTAAAAATTTTGAACCACACTCCTTCCTGGTTTTTTTTTATATTCAAAATGGGGGTGCAGCCGGACGTCAAGCTACACCCCCTCATTTAAAGCGTAGAGCAAAATGGAAAGCAACTATCCTAAAAACTACCCTCGTTGTTAGGATTGCCAGATGTGCTGCAATAGAACCGGACATCCGGCCCAAAAATTAAAAAAGTTGTTAATGCACATATTAGGTAGTACCAAATGGAAATAGTTTTCCTTACTTGATTTCTAGTCGTCCCTAGTATATTTCTATGCCTTCCAAACTGACTGGATTTGAATTAGTTAATTAGAATATCAAAATTCACAGAAATTAGGGCGGTTAAAATTTTTTTAAAGTTATTAAAGAAATTAGTTCAAAATTATAAGCATATCAAACTTCAAAATTTTTTTGAAAGGGGCTTGATGTCGTTAAACAAAAAAATAGGGTTACTAGTGGATATTTCGAAAAATTATGATATTAGGAGTTCGAAATTAGTTCTTAATTTTGGGATAGTTGCTTTTCATTTTTCTCTATACGCCCTAAATGAGGAGGGTGCAGATTGACGTTTGGATGCACCCTCCATTTTGAATATAAAAAAAAATCGGGAAGGAGTGTGGTTCAAAATTTTTAAAAGTGGTTCAAAATTAGTTCGAAATTTTAAGCATATCAAAATTCGAATATCTTTGGGGGGGGGGTGTGGCTTGACTGACCTAATCTAAGGCCTAAAATATTTTACCGTAATTTAAGCGCGCACAGTTGGTCTAGAGAGGGGTTTTAAGAAAAAAATAGACCATCTTTGCAATATATAAAAAGTCAAATCCCTATGTAGCTCTTTTTGGGCGGCTATTTTTGGAAAATATTCTGAAAACTTTAAATAGCAACTTCATATTTTAACTTCATATTTGAATTCTCGCTGAAATTCTCATTCCAATGGCACCCCATATCATTAGGTTTACTTTACCAGTTTTCGAGATATTGGCTTTCAAAAAGTCAAAAATGCAATTTTCAAAAGCCAATATCTTAGTAACTAAAGAAAATATTTTTGGTTGATATCGATTTTAACTGTTTTTTAAGAGGAATTAAAAAATGACAATAACTTGACGATTTGACCTGGTGCTTCTTATTTATTGAATAATAACGTTAAAATCACTGAAAATCAATAAACTGCTATCGCCAAAACTGCTGTCATTTTTTAATTCCTCTCAAAAACCCTTAGAACCGATATTTTCTTTACTTTCTAAGATATGGGCTTTTGAAAATTGCATTTTTGACATTTTGAAAGCCAATATCTCGAAAACTAGTAAAGTAAACCTAATGGTATGGGGTACCAATGGAATGAGAATTTCAGCGAGAATTCAAATATAATGTCAAAATAGGAAGTTGCTATTTAAAGTTTTCAGAATATTTTCCAAAAATAGCCTCCCAGAAAAGGGCTACATAGTGGATTTTACTTTTTACGCTAAACATTGGTTGGCGATGTATCGAAAAGAAAACTCTATATTTTAAAGATGGTATATTTATTTTCTTAAAACCCGTCTCTAGACCAACTATGAGCGGTAACGTTTTCGTTTATCGGATTTTTTGTAGCCATAATTTCAGCAACATTTTATAGGTTTTTTTCCAAAATTTCGATTCGTGAGCGTTTAAAAGAAGTTCTGTCAAAAACTAATTATTTCTCTTTAAAAATTAAAACGATTAAAATATATTTAGAAGCGGTATTAAAAAAGTATTTTAGAGAAAGATGAAAATAATTTTTTTTTTGTACTTTTTTTTTGACTTTCCATCCATTACAGGATCAATGCGCAGTATTAGTAAAGTTTATGCAAAGTTAAAGACAAACACAAAATACCCATGCACCTAACCGGGATTCGAACCCGGGACCTTCCGTGCAGCAGGCAGATACGCTGCCCACTGCGCTACGGTGGCCGGCATGAAAATAAGTTAAATTTTCTGTTCTGTCATCTTGGTTGATGTCGTGTATATGATTCTTATTTTACCACTTTTATCCAAAAAAAAAGGCAAGAATTGTAATTTTGTGTGTAAGATAAGACATAAGGTAGATTCATTTCTTTTAATCAAAGTCCTTTACAATCTTAAGAGTGGCTTTTACTGCCCTATTTTGGCTACCATTTTTAAGTAAGTTAGGTGTCATTAAGTTTACACTTAATGCTTTTTTGTCACGACTATTTGCTAATATTCCTTAAAATTTAGTTTCTTAATACTGTTCTAGTAAATAAAGGATATGTCAGTTTAAATTTTTGTAGGCTGTTTTTCTGAAAACCCTGTTTTTTAATTAAAAATGTATCTTATTAAGCTTATTTTTATGTGTAAACAAACCTTTAAAACTTTCAACATACAAAACCATAGATAGCCATGGAATATTTCGCTGTCACTGTTTAGAAAAGTCACACAAATTCTGTCTTTCCTTTTACATGGTGAGAATTTTCGACACTTTTTGACGTTTATTGGTACGCGAAGTGACAATTAAGCTCCGCCATAAACTAGTCCTGCAGAATTTGTTTAAAATATTAAATTTACAAAATGTTATTAAAAAAATAACGCAGTTTCTCTTACAACGTTAGGATAAATATGAAGGTCGCTGTGTTTTTATTTTAAACGAGACGATAAGTAAAAATCGTCACTTTCCAGAATTCTGACGGATGAGATTTTCTGTCGTTTCTGAAGAATCGCGACCTATGTCGTTTATTTCAGTAAAATAATCGTATATTGTAGACCACCGCCAAGAGGTGTTTTATCTACTTTTAAAAGAAAATTTTAAAACAATCGTGACTGTTCATGTTTTTTCAAAATTTAGAACCTGAAGTATTTTATTTGCAAAAAAATCAAATTTTAGGTTTTTTTTCTGATTTAATTGGCTATTCCCGTCCGTTCTTTAAGTCATCGAAACGTATGAGATATCCTACGAATTTAATAGAGGCAGCGATACGACATCGCCATACATCGTTTCAAAAGTAGTTTACTTAAACCCATTAAAACCAAAAGAAAAACTAATAAAACCTGATTAATGACACTCATTCGTATCCATTTACCGACTCATAAAATAACACACTAAATAGGTACATGTCTTCTAATAAATAAAAAAGCACTTAAGTTTATAATGCCCGAAAAAACAATTTTACCAATATAGAAGACATAAAAGTGGAGGAAAAATTATCTAAGAGACAAAAATGAAAATATACGTAAAGTTTTTATTGTCTGTGCACAAAATTATGCCTCGACTTCTATAATTTCTTTAAATCCTTATTTATGCATTAAAAAAAAGTGTTTTCACAATTAGGTACCATGATACTCTGCAAGCCATTACCATGATAATATTGATAATAAACACATCCACTTATTCTTGATTTTTCATGTTAGCTCTTCCATTTATAGAAGCTTAAGAGCTTATTTTTATTTATATTATACATGCATGACTTTGTCGATCTACTTGGCAATATCGATAAATTTTAATGTGGTATTACATGAAAGCGTAAGTACAGTAGGTACTATGAGGGACAGAAGAAAGTAACTCTTCGCCAACTCGTTCCATCTCTTTTTCTCATCGCTTCAAACGGGAGTCGATAATAAACCAAAATTAATTGGTCTCAAAACATTTTTTTTGTTGCTCTTTTGTAATTGGCAACTCAAAAACAGATTATTTATTTTCTATTTAAAGATTTTCTCAGGAACAGAGCTGATTCATGTTCCATTTTAAATTAAAAACGAAATAAATTGTAGATTACAGAAGGGGTCGTTTAATAAAGGAAATAAATATTTTTACTTTATTAACTAAAATATCCAAAAATATTGTTATTTGACAGCTGTTATTTAGCGAAATGTCAAACAAAAAATAGCCATATTTCAATCCAGGTCACACGCTATCTTTTTATCAAATTTCATCAAAATCGGTTTAGCTTTTTTTGCGTGATTGAAGAACAAGCACACTTTAGCATTCATAATGTTAATATAGTTTACACCTTTTTAAAAAAAATTTACTTGCAAAAGTTATGGTCGCTACTAACTTAATTTAAGCAAAACTTACTTGTATGGACATTTCTTTTGACTGTATATATAAGTAGCTATGCATATTTAAGTGTTGTCAGGCGTTATTAAGATGTAATATCTCAGATGTTACTTATTGATAAAGGGAGAACTGACCTACAGCAGAGTATAAAAAGAGTTAAAAAAACTGGTAAATAAATTTAATTTTTCCTTGCTTAAAATATTAACAAATGGAAAAGCTAAATACAACAAATCCGTCAGACATTTGAATTTTATGGTTGGCAAAAGATAAACCTGTGTGAAATAAACAATCGAAGAAAAATAAAAACGAATTTGTGATTTTCTTTCTCAGCAAAGAAAAAAATAAATAAAATTATTATCATATGTAATAGCGTACGAAGGGGGGGGCTCAGGCACTTAAACTCCCCTCCCCAAAACCCATTAAATGTCGACTCCTAAAAATAAAACTTTCCCCAAAAATCAAACCAGGAACCTCCATGATCAATTTCTGCGAACGCCAATGTTATAAATCTATCTGAGTCATCCCTCAGCAAATACAGAAGCTCGGTAAATAATCAGAACGACGACGTCAGTAATGTCGGCATTAGGTCGGCAACGGCAGTTAAACGTGGATCGATATTGGACCAACTACCGACTTGCATCACCGATCATTGTGTGTCAACCCTACCTTCTCAGACGGAAATAATACCGACGACTTACCGCGAATGCGCCGCGTGCTCTTTGTGCGATGCATGCAAACCAAAGAAATTGAAATAAACTAGAAGGCGCACTCCATATATTAAAGGCAAATTTTCCAAATCACCCAGCAAACACAAATTGTCGGCAATGAATCGGGCCAATTTCGACAACGTCGGCAGTGTGTCGGCATCGGCGACTACACGCTGGCCCGATATTGGACAGATTGCGATTTTCAGTTTTCAGCCAATATCAGTCTACATTACTACAGTCGACTTTATGCCGACACCGATTTACTATAATCGATCCTATGGCGACGCTCACCTTATCTGCTTTAGAGCCGACGACGGTCCGATTGGAACTTTGTTTAATCGGACGAGAATCGACAACTGACGATGGCCCGATTTACTATAGTCGACATTATGCCAACGCAAACCTTAGCTGCTTTAGGGCCGATGATGGTCCGATTGGAACTTTGTTTAATCGGTCGAAAATCGGCAACTGACGATGGCCCGACTAACTATAGTCGACTTTATACCTACGTCCACTTTATCTGCTTTAGGACCGACGAGGTCCGATTGGAACTTTGTTTAATCGGACGAGAATCGGCAACTGACGATGGCCCGATTTACTATAGTCGACATTATGCCAACGCAAAACTTATCTGCTTTAGGGCCGATGATGGTCCGATTGGAACTTTGTTTAATCGGTCGAGAATCGGCAAATGTTATTGGCCCAATTTACTATAGTCGACTTTATGCCGACGACCACTTTATCTGCTTTAGGGCCGACGATGATCCGATTGGAACTTTGTTTGATTGATCGAGAATCGGCAACTGACGATGGTCCGACTTACTATAGTCGACTTTATGCCGAAACGCACTCCCTGTACAGTGGACAAAACTAGAATGCGGAATTGACAAGATGGTGGTACTTCTCTACAAGAATCACCTCTTGCGCCAATTAAACCACCCCGACTGGTTAACACCCGCATTATCGAAACTTTGTAGTTTGCCAATGTCGGATCGTGTCAAGCAACCACCAACGGACCTTCGTCAATCACCGACGTCGGCCCGCTTTGAGAGGCCGATGTGAGGCCTTATTATCCACCCATTATCGGACCTTTGTGGTTTGCCATTGTCGACCCGCTTTAAGCTACCACCGACGGACCTTCGTCAATCGCCGACGTTGGATCGCTTTAGGAAACCAATGTTGGACTTGAATAGTTTACGGATGTCGGGCAGAGACCAGATTGACTACATTAGACCGACCAAATTAAGCAGCTATAAGGGCGGATGGTCGGTACCATGTGGTTAAACCATATCGGACCTTAATCGTACGGCGACGGTATGCCGATGTCAGCAAAAAGTAAAATTTACCATTGGTCCAACGGCGGTCTACAGTCTAACATTGCGTCGGCAAACATACATTGGGCCTACATCGCAAAGCGTATGCAAAGTAAATCGACGTCATGCCGATGACGGAAAATTCGGAAATCGACATCAGGCCGACGAAGGCCCGAGGGAACCGTGTTTGCTGGGCAGTAACCAAATCTAATAAAATTGCTAAGGAATAGTTATGGTAACATTGTAGAGTCGCGTTCTGATTGGCTCTGAAGCAATATTTAAAATGCGGCGCACGCACGCACACTCCTTATGCATTTTTATAAGTCTTAAAACAAAAATATAACAATAAAAATTGCAAAAAACACAAAAAACTAACAAAAACCCGAAGGATCAATAACATTTTTGCCCTGGTTGTCAGATTGTAGGGGGTAAATGTCCTAATTCCACGTACACTTGATTTAAAAAAAAAAACGCATACATGCAGTCTGCCTAAATGTCTAAATGTCTAAAAACTTCAAAAGTACGACAATTTGTCATATTGTTTAAAAAAGGTCTCTAAAACTGAAAATATTTTTTTACTTGAATTAAAGGCAACCTTATTTTTATATTAAATTTTGCATAATACTAAAAAATCAGCAAAAATATTGTTTTAGTAAAGTCTTTATTGAACAATATCAAATTATCACTCAAGTACCGGACGAAGGCTGTTCTATAAAGAGGGCGGTAACCCATTTTGGAGTTGATAAAATGGATTAAAAACAATTCGACCAATAGGAAACTCGGATTAGGACAAAAACGATGGTAAACTTAATACTAATTACTTTAACTTAAAAAAGAACTAAAATAAATAATTTAGTATTTAATAGGATCACCATTTTTCTCTATTATCTGCAAACGACTGGGCATTGAAAAAGTTAAATTTTGAAAATACTGATGGTCTTCTGAGAGCTGATCCAATGCGCGATAAATAGCATCGCTTAACTCTTCAGCATTTCGTGGTATCCAATTCCTTTGGTACATTATTTTAACGATTCGACCCCATATATTTTCCATTGCGTTAAGCTCAGGGCTGTTGGCTGGCCAAGGAAGTGTTTCTATATTATTATTCTGAAACCATTGGCGAACAACATTAGCCGGGTGTACTGGACAGTTGTCCTGCTGATAAACAAAGTCATTATTTTCATGTAAAGCCTGTACAGATGGCAGCATAACGTTTTCAAGGATTTCAATATATCGTTCACTATTGAATCTTCCTTCGATTCGCCAAAAAAAACCCAAACCTCTAACACTAAACCAGCCCCGCATGTTTACAGAAAAATGTCCAGCTTTTTTAATTTGGTTTGTATATTCGGGTTCAAATCTAGAATTTGGTGGACGATAAACTAAAATTCTCCTGCTGCTTGAAGATTTTTTCGGCAGTGAAAACCACCCTCTGGTCTTTTTTTGTTCTTCTGTTAGAAAAGGCTTCTTTGCAGCAACTCGACAAGAGACTTCTGATTTCGTTACTGTTACTGTTGCTAAAGAACCTGGAAATAATGTTACATGAGCTGCTTCAACCTACGACGAAAGTCAATAAGTCCCTCAGTCTCTCATCTTGAACTTCAGAACTTACTTTTGGTTGGTATGTATTTTCTATCCGTAGAATTATTTTCAATCCAGCGCTTTTTCCATCGCATTATCGTCATTTTATCAACACCAAAATGGGTGGCCACTCTTCTTATAGACCATCCGTTTTCTATAACTCGAGTAATAATTTGAACTTTTGTAAATGTTGATATCTGTGGCATTTTTAAGGATGTCACACTGAATTTTAAGCTGTCAGGCTGGTGGTGTCCTATAATAGTATACACTAATGAAAAGCTAAATTTTGTGGCATAGGAAAAAATGCATATATGAGTTTTTTTTTAAATGAAGTGTACCTAATTCTGATTTCAATAATTGTTTCTACAAGAGAAAAAAAACATTATGTTAAATAGACTTCCTTATGCATTTTAAACTGAACTTTTTCGGCAATATATCTACTTTATTATAGAATAATGTATTGTATTTACGCTACCTACTACATTATTACGTAATTATAAGAAATAAAGTAAGGGATAATTATGGAAACTTGACCACCGCGGTCTAAGTTTCTGGAATTTAAATAAATATAAATAAAATAAATAAATAAAAAGGACTTTATTTTCATCTCAGCGAAGTGAAGCAGAGGCTTCTCTTAACTGAACCTTTAGCCTAGATGTGTGATTTGTCAAACGTATTTTAATCAAATAAAATACCTAAAGTCTGTTCATAAAGAAGAGAGAGTAATAAAAATGCAAATTTGGATAAATTGTGTACTGAGTGATCAATCACTTTTTCTTCTCTTTTAAACATTTTCTAATGTACCTCAGGTAAAAATCCTTTATTTTTATATACCTCTCCCTGTTCGACCCGAGAATAAAATAGAACCCAAAATCGAGAACAATAGAAGGCAAGTGATAAACTATTCACATAGGCGCCGCAATTGGGGGAAAATTACATTTTAAGTACCATGTTATATAGCTATTAGTGAAGAAAATAGTAAATATCTGAAAAGTTCTATGAAATTGAATAAAACAAATTACTTTATTAGAAAAAATTTATAAATTAAATAATTAAAATACATTTTAGGAATAAAATTAAAATATGTATACAAAAACGGATTGGCGTTTTAACTATAATTAATAAGTACACATAAAAATTAAATTAAGGCTAAACAATTGGTTGGTACATAAAAAAAAATGTTACGGTTGTCAATTATTATAACTACAAAAATAATTAAAATAAAATGCGTTTCTTTAAAACCAGTCAAAAATAAAATAGGAATAAATTACTCAGACAAATGCTCTCATCATCACTCTCATTTTCTTCCAAAGAAATAGTTAACGATTCCACAGTCTCTTCGATTAAACAATCAAGTTTCCACATTTTTTCTTCTACTTTTAAAACCTGTTGTACGCATTTATGCCAATTATATGGAGTTTTTTATTACTTACTCTTAATTACCTAATAAAAATAATATTTAGAACCATCTCATAAGTAACTATAATACCAGGAAGAAACAAAAATTGCTAATAATCTAAAATTCTTAAAATCATAAAATTGTTACATTGCTATTTAACCCTCACTTAAACTTAATCCTCTAATCATGCACCTGAAACAAATATGGCATTATCTGCATACCTACGTATTATAGTGCAAAAACAGAACACGCATAATAAGCAATTTCTCTATATAATATATATTTGTAACTGCTGTCATTTTTCAATTTTTTTTTTAAATTTAAATGTCGGCAAAACACCTACGCCAATGGTACGCTCAAGAAAATGGGTTTTAAATCGTTTTATTACTCTCTCTTCTTTATGAATGGACTGGCGCGTTCAGCGGCGGCTGGAGCCAAACCAAAATTGGCATTAGCCGGTCAGAAATGGCTCCAGCTTGCCAAAAGTTAGCATATACCGTTCAAGATCGGCTGAAGCCATACCAGTTTTGGAGGAACTCGAAAGCGCCGCTACAAATGGCATCGATTGTTGTTATTGGTCTGCGGGCAAGGTCAAAGAAAAAAAATTCAGTTGTGAGGTTTTCGCAACCTAACAAATTGAAGAAAATTTAGAAACTCATTTGAAAATGAAAAGTGCAACACGTTTCTCGATTTTTTCTTGCATACAATGAATTTAGACGCCACACTTGTGGATTGTGAAGAGAATGCGTTTATTTTGCGGACAGAAGGTAGGGAGTAGGTATCTGTTTAGAAAAAGCTATCAAATGGCCGTTGCTTAAAGTTTGGACAGTCCCTTTCCTTTTTAAACAGACTGTCGTCAGATACCACAGTCGGCTTTGCGCGTTTAAAGCTGGTTCGGCAATTTCAATGCCATTTTTGACATTTTGAGTGGAAGGGGTAAAACCGTTTTTGGTTTGGCTCCAGCAGCCGCTCAACGCACCCCTAGCCTGTCCCATGCAAAATTTCTACTTATTCGAGTGTAATTTTCTACTAGATATATATGTCAAGTGATACCCAATGAGCATTTTCAGTAACTTCTGGTGACAGATATTTATATAATTATTATAAAGAGGGTTCCATTGATACCCTAGGGTATTTAGAAGTTTCCTACAAGAATTGAGTTTGTATATTTGTTTTATTAAAGGCTCTAAATTGATGGTACCCTAAAGTAACATAAAACTGGCGTTAACAATATTTCCACGGACATCTTTATAAAAATTAAAGTCATCGGTTCAAATGTTATATAAATTGGTGTTAACAATGTTTCCACCAACATATTTATAAAAATATAAGTCATCAGTGACAAAAGTTATATAAATTGGTGTTTGAAATCTTTCTGTCAACCCACCTATAAAACCGTAAGTAACTATCAATTAAAGATATATAATAGATTGGTTTTTAAAATGTTGCTATCAACCCACTTATAAAACTTAATTAACCAACAACAAATTTATATAAGATAAGATTGAAAATATTTCGAGAGACACTTATAAAAACTTGGGAACTCACACACAATAGTTATATAAATTGGTGTCTGTAATATTCTTATGAACTCATTTATAAACCTTTTTTGCCCATAAGGTTTTTTCTATAATGTTGTTATTAATTTCTTTATACAGTGATTATAATACAACTGTTTTTAGAACAAAAAAAAAACAATTTTAATTTATTTTAGCAAATATAATAACAAAACAAACAAAATTTTTTAAGGTTAATTTTGTGACATCAAAAGGCGCGTTTTTGCGAAATCAAAAGGAGCGTTTTTGCGACATCAAAAGGCGCGTTTTTGCGAGATACCATACCATTATTATCTTGTTTTAATTACATCAATCTGAGAGAGATAAGAGATCCAAATCTTCTTGAGATAGTTGCCGATGACATATATCGGGAGCGAATGCATTTTACACCCGATTCCCACCAGCGTTTCCGATGCGCAGTCACCCTGACTCAAAAAACTCATCACGTGGTCCGACATGAACTTGTATAGGCAAATCTCGCTTAGACCACGTGATACGTGTTTTGATTCGGGGGACCCACGAATGAGAAACGCATAGATGGGAACCGTGTTTTAGAAAAAGAGAACAATATAGTAACCGTGTTAAGGTCGCAAAAACGCACCGTGAAACGTTGAGCGCATACGCTGATACTGCTGGTCGGCGGCAAATGTGAACACCCCGGAAAATACTCGCCTGTACACCCTTCGACCCCGCAATCTAACTATATTCTTGAGATAGTTACCTCTGATAGTTATGCGGACTTGAAGTGTGTGGAGGCGGGTATTTTTCCTGGTATGTGTAGTATGCTGGATCTCTCGAGGAATGTATTTAGGAAAAGAGAACAATGGTAACTATGTTAAGCTCGCAGAAACAGACCATCAGTGTTCAACACTGCGCCATCTGTAGCCCTTTGTTCCAAGTAGCATCGTTTTTTAAAAGGGTTATAAAATAGTGTTGACGAGGTAAACAGTGGTATAGTTGTATTGTTTTTTGTATAGAATTGTCGGAAATTTTCGCCATTTTGGATTACAAAAATAGGTTTTTGGCCTAAATAAAAACGTTATTTATGGGGTTTCAACATGTGTTTCAATCGAAATATTGCTTGTTAGGGTTAAGAACAACATACGAAATTCAATATTTGTCCCAGAAAGAAAAAAACGCGTATGAAAAAAAAAACTGATAGTTAAATGAATATTTTTTTTTCACGTTTTCTCAAGTATTTTTGGAGCCCATGAAATTTACGTGAGTTTATTCGAAAACTATACAGTACACACGGGACCGCAGCTGATTTTCAGAGTAGGATGACTTGAAAAACAGCTTTTATTTGACTGTAGTATATAAATATTCATATTCCTGCTCCAGCTTATCTCACTTTCATTTTTATTTATTTTAGAAGATTGATAAACACCATTTTATAAATTTTTTTATTGTAAAAAGAAAAAGAATAATACATAACCAGCAAAATGAAGAAAGATGGAAAATCTATATTTCTAAATCCATAAAAACCTTTAATTTGTTATGCAGTGTTGTTAGAACAGTTGTAAAACCTTTTTATAATAATCTCTATACTTGAGAGCTCATAAGGAAGTTTTATAAAATCTATATGTTGTTTTTCTATCCATTACTATGTACCATAAATTTTTATAAGCTGGTGTTGAACAGTTGTTTTTCAAGTCTTTTTTACTCATTTAAGAGATATATTAGAGTTATAAAATTATCACCAACACTAAATAATATAACTTTTGGTTATTTTATGAAGGTTGTATATTATTTGCTGTAACTTTTATATAGACAAAAATGCTCATTGGGTACCTTATTTTCAAGATCTTTTGACTGCCTTCACATAACTGTCAAAATTTTAAAAATCTAGCGACGTTTAAAAAAAGGTATGACTTCACTCACTTTCCCTATAGTACAGTAAAATTGTCATAAATAAGGGGAGTACCTCGAAAAAAATTTTTATATGTTTTTGAGGGGGGTCTAAAAGTAAGATCTCCAAGTTTGTGTTTTTCTCACTCCTCGGGAACCATCCGCCATTTTTAAAAAAACTTTGTAATTGACAACTGAGAACAAATATATTCGGCATAAAATTTTCAACATTTCTGTCCAAGTGCCCAACTTTCTGTAGTTAGTTTCCAAAAAGTTAGATGCCGCCGAAGTTACAAAAAATCAGTTTTAACGTATTTTGACCAACAAAAAGTGATTTTTTTTAAAACTTTAAATGAAAAAGTTGTAGATTTCGCAAAAAATTAATTAAACAGTCTCTGAGCTCCAGCGACTGCACGCTGTCGCCTGTTATGGATTATATATTATTATTTATATTAAGAGCACTACAAATGAGGTACTACTACAACAAATAACTACAGAGAGTTGAACCTGCAACAAAAAATATTGCAAATTTTATGCGAAAGATTTTTGTTACTACACTTTTTTGTCTCCGACAAACAGAACTGGAGAAAATCGGTTCCAAAGTTTTTTTTAAATGGCGGATAGTTCCTGAGGAGTGGAGAAAACACAAACACACCCCCCAAAGAACATAAAAAAAACTCAGCCTGTCCGCATTTTTTTCGACTTCAAATGACAAGTTTACTGTACTACCATCAATTATGTAAAACCATTTTTCCAAATTTTGCCCATCCCCCTCTGCAACACTTTATTACATTTTTGTAACCCCTTTCCTCTTTCTTTTACTATACTTAGTAATACTTCTAACTACCCCTCCAACCCCTCTTGTCGTGTTTATGTAAGCGATGGATGCTGGCACGTTACCCAAAAGGACTATGGGTACCCGACTAAATGTCAGTTTGTCAGATACTTTCGGCAATTTTCATGCCGACAGACGGGGTAATTTGTGTAGCGTTCGTCACACGCTTTAATTTGATACCTCATTTGTACTACTCTTACCATAAATAATAATATATAATCGACAACACGCGACTTCATGCATGTCCAGAAAGCGGTTCTCAAAGAATTTTACCGACTTTTATTCGCTGTAGCTCAGGGACATTTTGTAAAAAATAACAACAAACGAAAAACAGCGTTATGTACATTGAGAAAAATTTTGGTTGGTTTGGTAAGTCAAAATGTGTTGCGTTTTGATTGATTGCACAAACTGGCAACAGTGTTCCCAGGGACTATATTGACCCGCCCACTCCCCATATCTCAAGAATGCGGATATTTGCTCCCGGGTACCGTGAGCTAGGGATTAATCCTCGGGAGCTCCCCGGGGATTCTCCCATCTCTCACTTTCAAGAATAAGCACCCAGAAGTTAAACACTTGGACAAAAATGTTGAAAATTTTTTGCCGAATATTTTTATTCCCAGACTTTTTTTCCTCCGACCAATAGAAATGGAGAAAAGTTGGTTACAAATATTTTTCAAAATAGCGGTGAGTTTCTGAGGAGTGGAGGAAACACAAACTTGGAAGGTTTACTTTCAGACCCCCCCGAATTTTTTTGACCTCAGATAAAAAAAATTTCTGTAGTACTATTTAAATTCTGGTGGTAAAACTCACCCCTCAAAAGGGGCGTGTTCTACGAAAATTCCAATATAGCTTTATAGAAAGTAACTCCCTTGAATAACAAATCGACTTGTAAGAATCTTATTTTGAATATCGGACTTTACATACTAAAAAACGTCTCTGTTTCGTTGTCGTTGGGACACCCTGTATAAGTGGTTGGCGCCAACGCGTAATGATATTACACGCTTAAGGGTTAAGCATACAAGAAACACTTTGTTCGACGATCTTCGGTCCATTAACGTTTGCAGAAGACCTCTCACTCAGTATACTTAAATTTAAGTATTTCTTTAAGTTATTGCATAAAAAATAAAATTTATTCCCGTCTTGGTATTTCTAGAATAAAGGTATAATCCGAGTGGTTTGTAATACTCGGCTATAATTTTGAAAATAAGCTTTTTATAAACGGAAATACTCGAAGAAGAAACATTACTTGTGGAGTCAAGCTTATCAGAATTTATCGATTCTTTGATATTTGGCAAATTCCTCCCACGCAGATCCACAGAACAAGATAATCTTTTAAAAATGCATTGTGTTTAGTAATAAATAAATACCTACTAAATATTAATTTAGGCATCAAAATTTATTCGCAATCGCATTTGCCAGAGAAGTGAAAAAGTGAGCAGAAAGCCGGTCAACTTTTTCGCATCTAGTTTAGTAGTAAGTGGAATCTTCAATCGACTTTATTATTAATTTTCTACATCGGTTTTATGACGAGGTATTTCTAAAACACGCAAAAGATTGGGTATATCAAAACTCATTCTACCCTCTTCCTCTCATTTCTCCACTTGCTGGCCAGCAGGTTCATAAGTCAAAAAGACCATTATATGCTAATAATTTCTAGAAAAAAAATCAACTGAAAATCATGAATGGCATATCTGAGGTTCAACATCCGCACATTATTTTAATGTTTTATATCAAGCGGATGACTGGATGGTAAAAATTGACAAGAAATAATACATGGCTGTGAAATAAAAAATGCCTGACCTGAATATTAAAGATGTTTTGGTAGACTCGTTGGATTTTGTACGTGTATGTCTTTGTTTGCCATTTATGAATGATTTATTAATATTAAACAAAATTAAAAATGTTTCTTATTTTAATTAGTGTTCTGTTTTGATACCATAAAAATAAGTAAATTGTGGCAGCTTCTTGTGTTTTTTTTAAATATCTGTATTCATGACTAACTTTAAAGATCCTTATATAAATGGAAACTAGAAAGTATCTTCTTTTAAAAATATTGCTCTTACTTACTTGTTTTTAGAGAAATAGCTAATCCTAAAATATCATTGCCCTTAAAATCCCAAACTCAAAGGACCTTCTCAGCATTGACAATGTATAGGGTTCCTAAGTTTTTCCTTAGGGATAGGATTTCAATAAATCAAACAGAAATGGCATAGAAAGTTCTGCGCGCACAAAAGAAACAGGTATATTGAGCAATGGTGCCAGTTTGTTATTATCTCCGGACTGCTTTCATGAGAAAAAATTGTCGACACTCTTTCATTGTGAGCATAAATCATAGTTGCAGTAATAACCGTTGACAAGATGTCTGCAAATTCCGCTAGATGACGGCCACACCATGAGATGATCGAGGAAAATTAGATGTTTTCAGATCCAAACCACAGCTTTTTCTTGCTTACAGGAGGCGGCAGGGTCCATTATTTACGATACTGAGCGATAAACTCGTGAGGTTCTTAACATTAGAAAGAAATATCTCTGCTTTTAATTAAATTTCTTTCCATTCTGTTCTATTAGTGACATCTATCCGGAAACGGCCAAACCATGCAGCTAGCACTAGCAGCCAAAGAATTCAATAAACGGCGCTGTTTTTCCTGCAGAGCTTTTTGTTTGCGATATTATTGATTTTAAATAAAGCTGGCCCTACGCTACATTTCATATTTTCTAGGTGTTTTATGACATGATCTAGAAACATGTAGCGAACCAATTCTTCAAAACAAGCGGGAGGGTGAAAGCGAAAAATAAGGGGCTGCCAATATTTGTAACACCCAAAAAGGGGTGAAAAGATTTATTTTGCTCTGTTTCTATACAAAAAACGTTTTTTTCACGAAAAACTTGAGCTCTGCCACTTTTTTTATTTTTTTCTTCAACTTTCTCGAAATTTTCGTCATACCGTAGAAATTATTATTTCCCCCATGGTCATACTCTACTTTTATTCGAAAAAATTTAGAAACAGAGACGGGATCAGTTTTCCTAAAACGGGGGATCTTGGTTTCGAGTGAGAAGATAAAGGGCGCCGCAGGCAAAAATTTTTCAATTAAATTAGCCGAACGCAAAAATGTTAGAAAAACAAAGCACGAAATAAAAATGGCGCCGCTTACAATTTTTTTTTCAAAAATTACGTAATTTCGGGAGCGCAAAGAAATAGGTCTAAAGAGTATAATTTTTAAGAAAAAAATATCAATTTTCTCACCCTCCTCCACTGGGACTACAGGGGCCGTGCACAAATTACGTAATGGTCATAGGGGGGAGGGGGGTTACAAAACGTTAGGTAGGGGGGAGGGGGGTTTTCGACAGCGTTTGCATTTGTGTGAAACTAATAAAATTTGGAATGAAAATAAGTGAAGTTTTTTTTTTGGGGGGGGGGGTAGTGGTCTTGAAATCGTTACGTAATATTAGGGGAGTGGCGTGCCAAACCCTTACAAAACATTACATAGGGAGGGGGTCAAAAATTGGTAAAATCACCGTTACGTAATTTGTGCACGGCCCCACATCTGACTGTTCCTCTTTTTGATTTCGAATCAAAGTGCAAAACCCGGGTTGGACGTTCGAAGGCGTCAACCCGTCCTATTTGCTTGATAAAGTTTCTACGGAAATATCTCAGTCGATTTCTCCGGCCGTGTATGAACGCTTTAAGTTAGGCATTTGCATGTATCTCAGTCCCCAGCCTGCCGATATCTTTCATCAGTTTGGTATTAAAGTCGAGCAAAAACAATTTTTATTCCAGTCCTAAAGGTATGAAAATGGAAAACATTAGAAAACAACAACCTGGAATGGATTTACTACGTGTAACATATAGTGACAACATCGCCCCATGCCCATCCTTTTCTGCCTAATGTGCTTTTCCGTTTGTCTGCGTCTTATACACGGCTGCTTAGGAACCTTGTATATCATATAACTATAAGATACTATAGGCCAACACACATTTTGATGCTGGCGATTTTTTAACTGTTTCTGGGTAATTTTAGGGTGGAGAATCCGAAATAGCCATCAGATTTTGTCTATCAGATCTAGTTTTTAAAATAGGAATTATTTACTTTTTTTAACCTCTATATATGTTTTACGTTATAACTATGACTATTGCCAGTAACAAAAAAAAACACATATAATTAAATATTTATTATAAAAAGTAGCTTAACATACATTCACTCATATTAGTCACTATCACCTACAAATTTTCTTTTATACGACTTTCTAGCATGGAGTTTACTGGTGTAGTGGCTATCCCATCGTCCTTGAAATCCATCTTCTATAGTTTTAATATCCTGATGGAATCTTTCTCCCTGTTCTTCACTACAGTCACCTAAATTTTCTGGAAAGCGATCTAAGTGGCTGTGGAGGTAGTGAACTTTTATACTCATGTTACAATAACCATGAAAATTTGAAAGCATAGTTTCCACTAATTCTGTCTGCTTTGTGATTTCCAAGAAAATTTTTAACTACTTGAACAAATAAACCCCAAACGTTAGATTCAGTCTCATTCATTGATGTGGTGAACTGTGGATCTTTAATAAGTTGCTAATCCCAGGAAAATTACGTAACAAGTACCCAAAACAATTTCCATCTCGATCTAACAGTTTCACAAACTGCTTTATAAGCCCCAACTTGATATGCAAGGGTGGTAGTAAGATTTTTTCTCTCGTAACCAAAGGTTCATTCACTACGTTTTGTTTTCCTTGAACCATAGTATCTCTTAAAGGCCAATTTCTCTTAACCCAGTGCTGATCTTTAGCTCTGCTGCCCCAAAGACATAAAAAACAGGGGTATTTTGTATATCCACTTTGCTATCCAAGAAGAAAGTTCACCATTTTGAAATCAACACAAATTGCACAGTGATGTTCTTCGTATTTAATTTGTTTCAAAACTTATCCTATTGTTTTATACTCCTCTTTCATGGTAGTAGAATGTCCAATAGGAATTGAGGCATATTTGTTACCGTTATGTAAAAGGACATATTTTATACTACGTTTTGAACTGTCAATAAAAAGGCGCCAATCGTCTGAAGTGTATTCTGGCAAACCCATTATTTCTAAGAGTCCTTTTATATCGTTACAAAATACCGGCTTATTTTCCTGAGTGAAAAAGGCAGCAGATCCTTTTCTCTCTTACGATAAAATGTAACATTAGTGCCTGGATAAAGAAGGTTCTTTTCTTTTAATCTGGATGCAAGTAATTCAGCACACTCTTTTGAGAGGTATAGGTCTCTCACGAGATCGTTCAGTTCTTGTTGATTAAAACATTAAGGAGTTGTTAAATCTGCTTCAAATTCACTGTCGTTTTCTGATTGCATTCTTTGAACTTCATCAGACGTTGATGTTGTTTCTGTATCATCTTCCGGGATTTCAGCAAGACTACTGAAGGTTGGAATGGGTATTTCCTTAGAGTGCGGTACAGGTCTTCTTGCAGAATCTAGATCAGGATATGTCCATTTATGTCGATTGTTCCTATTTGTACCTTTAATATTAACGAGACAAAAATAGCACTCATCATAACGGTCACGTAGTTCCCTCCAAACCATTGGTGCACCAAATTTCAGGCACTCTCAAAAACGAAAAATCTACTGCGCATGACTGACGCAGTCAGCTCGGGTTAGACGATTTTTTGGCTCTGCGTTTTTTCCAGGGTAACTTGATTGCGAGAGTTATTATCGCTGCGGCCGTTGTATTATCTCATAGTTATATGATATACCGGGTGGGTCATAAAAAACCGGACAAAATGTTTTCCTTTTAACTTTTGAACCATAGCACCGATTTTAATGCAACAAACTGCGCTTTGCAGGGAATTGAGCAAGACTTTGAGAAAAAGTATTTTTTTGTCCGCCATCTTAACATCTAAGATGGCGGAAAGAAACAAACTTTACCCTTCAAAGAGCCACGTTTATTCTTATGGTACGGAAGATTTTTGGATGTTTTATGAATTTGTAAAAAAGCTCTGTTTCTGCCACGCAAAACGAGGTACGAATCATTAAAATCGGTGAAGTGGTTCTCAAAAAAAAATCGATTTCTCTTTACTCGTAACAAAAAAAAAAAGAACGGCTATTTTAAATGGTGGCAAATTTCATTGGCGATCTTTAAAGAGTAATCGATTCTTATCATGATGTTTTTTATTTTATCAAAATCAGTTCAGTAATATTGAGTTTATGAGGAAACAATGATTAAAACAAAAATTATTTTTTTGAGAACCACTAAACCGATTTTAATGATTCATACCTAGCTGTGCGCGTTGGAGAAAGGGCATTTTAGCTTCTTTGAAGAGATAAATTTAACTGTGACCGTCGTCTTGGCTTTTTATTTCGTCAAAATCGGTTTAGTAATAATGAATTTATGAGAAAATGTATGCAGACAGAATTTAGACGGCAATCGCATAATCCGTAAAACACTGATTGAAATTTTTTTATTTTTTTTGGGAACCACTAAACCGATTTTAATGATTTGCACCTGGTTCTGCGTGACAGAAACAAAGATTTTTTACGACTTCATAAAAAAATCCAAAAAATTTCCGTAACATAAGAACAAACGAGGGTAAAGTTTGTATCTGTCCGCCATCTTACATTTTAAAATGGCGGAAACACAAATATTTTTAGTTAAAGTCTAGCTCAATTCCCTGCAAAGATCAATTTGTTGCATTAAAATTGGTGATATAGTTTAAAAGTTATAACGCAAAACATTTTGTCCGGTGTTTTATGACCCACCCGGTGTATATAATCTTGTGTTTAATAGATTCATGGATTACCTAATAGCAAAATTATTTTACATTAAAATAAGAAATTGACCTATTTAATGACACTTTGATCAAATTTACATTTTATAATCATGATGAGTAAAACAATAATGATGATTGTGTATTACTTCCGTAACATTATTTTATAAGTTAAATGAAAACATTAATATGAGCATTTTGATGAATAAATAACACATTGGGTTCCATTAAAGGGAGCCCACTGTAAAATGCATCACGTGACACTGGTTAAAATAAAAAACTAAACAATTTTTATCGTTTTTTTTAAGAAGCTTAATGTTACCCATGGTTTTGCTCACAATTTAGCTCCAACAAATAGTAGAAAAGTTCGTTGGAATCAAAGACATTCAACTAAAGTAGACCAATCAAGTCATTCATAAATCACTTTGAAACGCGATCAGTCGTTAGCCTTAGGAAAAACCATTTTATCTTCCACTGGCAACGCTGGCCCAGGCAATACCACGTTACGTTTACAAGCGGCCAGAGGCGGCTCGTTATTTATAAATGAAAAAGGGTTGGTCTTTATTTTCAGACCTTTCAAATATTTTTGGAAATACAATCTTTAATTTTTTTATACTTAATAATTGATACCGAGGTATGGAGACGTATTATATTTGTCATTGTGATAATATTTTAAATTCCAAGAAACAACAGAAATTTAATTAAATATTAAATTTTTAAATGTTCTCCAGATAGTTAGTTGCCTAACTAGGCACAATTCCTTTTTCTACGAGTGTTTATGATGACTTTCTTGATCGAAAAATAATTTTTAATGAACATACATTTCCAACTCAAAATTTAAAAATTTGGTCCATAAAGTACCGTTTAAAAAAAACTGCGTGCGGTAAAAGTTTTTTTTCATTCACGGTAGGACACTTTTTTACGCACGCCGTGCTTATTTTTTTTACGCACGGGTGAAGGAAGTTAAACTTTCCACATTAAAATTGATATGTAAAAGTAGACTTTGAAAATAGTTTTTTTTACCTATTTAGTGTCACGTGACACAAAATAAGTGCCTGTAATTTATAGAGTACCTGCAAACCTTTATTAAAAAATTAGCATAGATAAAAGTATTTTTTAGCACGTCGTGAATTTTAAGTCTAATTGGAGTTTGAGATGTATTTATAAACTAGATTAAATTAAAAATGGAAACAAAATTCTGTTTTGCTTTTATTTTTAAAAATACTAAATATATATATCCTTAGGAAGAAGCTTTTTATGCAAGTAGGAAAGTGTTGTACTAAAAACGTGTCAAAAGTGCCTTTTTTACCCTTAACGGCCATCGCATACGGAAAAGTATTACCTTCCGCACTGTTTAGGCAAATTACTATTGTGAAAAAATGTAAAAACCGAAAATAGTGGTAGTTTATAGGTATTACATGATGGTTTTTCATTGTGTAAAAATAAATAGAATTTATACACTCTACTATAATTTTTATTTAATACGAACAAACGTATCTTTACATTTTTAATAAATACAAAAAAATCTTATGTGGAGTATCTACCTATGTAAATATTATAAATAAAAAGTTGTAACAAACATGCATCCTTTATCCTGTGTCTGATATAATGTTTTAAAAATTTATATTTATACCGGGAACGCTTGTACTATTTGTAAACAAATCTCGGCAGAAGAGTTATTTAGTTATAAATAAATACGATACGCACCTCTTATATTTTTTGGTTACTCATGTAGGATACTTAAAAATGTCGCAGCTGGGGTTGGTTGATTATACCATATTGTTCTTATCAAAAATTCGCAAAAATATACCAAAAAAAACTTATTTCTTTTCTACATTTATTAATTATATTTTGTATTTATTGCAACACTAGTTGTATACCTATGGCTGCCTATGACAAGTTTTCACCTGTAATCTTCAGTTTTCGTCACACCACGCACTTTGCCGTATCAATTTTGTCACAAACACTTAAAAATCTATTGAAAAAATATTAAAAACTGTCCAATAATCTGTAAAATATTCCAAAACCTCGATTATACTAAAGCTACAACGCCGACTAGAAATTATGAATGGAGCAGCGTACAAACGGTTATATAGCTGACCTGCCACAAATGCAAGGTTGTCACATTGTTGTAGGTTTAATTCCCGATATATATATTTGGAAATGAAAAGAATTATTCTTTCGGCCAAAATATTAGGTATTTTATCTGATATTTCGACCGAAAAAATTAGGTATATTCTCGGGTATATTTCAAGTACCGCATACCTTCACAATATACATTCTTTGTTCATTTAAAATTCTGAAAATTCAATTAAATTTAAATGCAATTATATAATATACATAAATTTCTTTATATATGTAAATAAAAATAAGGTGTTTCTCCATGTTTTCAAAAATAAACCAGAGAATTTGCATAATTGCAGGTAAATGATAAAAAAGTTATGAAAATAGTATGTTTGTAAAAACATTACGTATAAAGATACAACTTTCAGCGCAATCTGGCATCGTCGCCAAATTGTTTACCTTATGTCTGATCGCAACTGTGATAAACATAATGTCTCTATTTAAGTTATACCTTTATGGTTTGAATTATGTTTGCTTTTTTCATGAGCTTTCTTTTATAAAAACTAGAAAAGGTTTGCGCATGAAAATCGATTTATTTTTATTTCAATAGAGGTGTACAACAGGATTATCCATTATACATGTTAACCCCTTTTTTCTGTTATTATGCATTTTACAAAAAAATCTCTATAAAATTAGCCAAAATTGTCCAATGTCATCGCATAAGTATGTCAAATTTAGACATTAACTATCTTATTCTAAATTAAACACCCTGTATATTTTTTAAAACTTCTATAGATCTTTTCCTCCTGATTCTAAAAATATACCATATGTAGGGTTTATCTAATATTCTAGGTCCGGAGATTTTGACTTTTGATTCATGTTTGTGGATCCTTGTAGAAGTAATTTATCTTGAGTAGACATTGATCACCCGGGCCAAACTATTTTAGTGACCACCCTGTATTTTTGTGTGTTTCCTTTGTGGAAAAAGGCTAAATATCAAAAAATACTTGGCCCATCGAAAAAAGAAAACCATTGATCGAAAGATAATTTCTTTCTTCGTTTTATGTATTATGCTCTATGTCTATTAAAGATAAGGCTTACCATGGAAACCGAGATAAACAGGATGGTTACACCAAATTATGTACGTTTTCCAAAAAAAAAATTGCAGATTCAATATAGATTTTCTGATTTTATTTATTTTAAGGATTTCTTTCCTTAAACCAAGATAAACTATATTTAAATCAAATAGTAGGGTTCCAAAATTATACAACTTTATTGATTTTTTAAAAAAGTATTTTAATGTTTGAATTTTTTACTCAACGTTTCGCCCTTTTTGGGGGCTTTTTCAAGAGACAAACAGGGGGAGGGGAGGGGTAAACATAAAAAACGTGGACAATCTATTTATTGTCGATCATCAGTTTGACACCATTCTCTTTATCAAAAACGTTGCCATACGTCGTAAAAGGGTAGGAACAAATTCTGGACCACTAAATAAAATAAATAGATTCTCCGCGTTTTTTATGTTCACCCCTCCCCTCCCCCTGTTTTTCTCTTGAAAAAGCCCCCAAAAAGGGCGAAACGTTGAGTAAAAAAATTCAAACATTAAATTTTTTTTTAAATCAATAAGGTTGTATCATTTTTGAACCATACTACTAAAATATCACACAACCTAGAACCTTCCTTTTATATTTAAATCAACTTAATTTTCAATATTATACAGGGTGTCCAAAAAAACAACTTTAAATGCAAGTTTTTAAAATATTGGTCAATTTTTGTAATTTTTCAATATGTGGTAGATAAGGTCCTAACAAACATTTTTTATCATTACCATTTTCCCGTAATTGTACAAGGTGGTCCAAATTCGAGGGGCCTCTATAGCTTTAGGCTTTTGCAGCATAGTTAGTCCAAAAATAATATACATGTTACGGGCTCGATTTTCAAGAGCAGTTGAAAAATAAAAACCGCATTGCGATATGTCAAAGCGTTTCTGAGCTGCACTTTTTTATTTGTAAAGATAGAGATTTTCATTAAAAACATTTTTTTAAGATGTTTTAAGGACAAATCTACCTGTTTTACCGATTTTGTCTTAAAGCCTTTAGTTCACGAGATATAACACAAAGTTATATTTTTTAAAATGGAATACCCCAATTTAAAAAAAAAAAATTAGTTTTGTAATAAAATTTCCTGTTAAACGATGTGTCACATACCTATTTTTATTAAGTAGTTAAACAGATATCTGAAATTTTTAACAATTACCATAGTAGGCTGCTTTTAACCTATGCAGTTTTAGGGTACCTATCTAGGTAGCTATGATCAAATAAAAACAATTGCCATGATAAACGAGCCCAAGTGTCGTCTTCTTCAAGATATAAAAATGTTTAAAAACTTTGAAAAGTACGACATGATAAAATGTTATATTGAAAGTAACGAAAATCGACAGACGGCGTTAAATCTATATTTCCAGAGATATCCGGAAAGAAGGCAACCTAGCTCAAAAATATTTTTGAAGTTAAAACGTCATCTACCAGAATACGGATCCTTTACAAAACCGCGATTTAGGACTTATAGAAGCCTAGCCAGAGATAGAGAGTTGGAAGAACTAACAGTTCTAGGAGAAATCGAAATTAACCCTAATACTTCCACCAGGGCTATAGAGAGAAAAACTGGAATTTCACGCAGCAATGCCGTTCGGGTGCTTAAAAAACACAAGTTTAGGCCCTATCGACCCCGACGGGTGCACCAATTACGGCAACGAGATTTTGCTCCAAGACGTGCATTTTGCAGGTGGTACCTAAATAAAAGGCAAGAAGACCCCGACTTTGCCAGAAAAGTTATTTGGACGGATGAGGCAACGATTTCTAGTGATGGAATATTCACTAGATATAACTGCTATTACTGAAAATAGCAAAATCCCAATATTATGGTGGTACAAGCGAATCAGGGAAGGTTCAGTTTTAAGGTATGGGTAGGCATCTACAGAGGACAAATTATTGATTGATGGAAATTTAAATGTCGAAAGATACCAACAAATTTTAGAAGAGCAGGTGATTTCGTTTATCGACAATTTGCCATTTCAGCAAAATAATGAGCTATACTTTCAACATGACGGTGCACCTCCTCACAATGCACGAGACATTACTAATTTGCTAAATATTGGGTTTGCCGAAAACTGGACCGGAAATAAAGATCCTATATATTGGCTCCCCAGGTCTCCAGACCTGATCCCTTGCGACTTCTTTTTGTGGAGGAGAGTCAAAGACCTTGTATTTCGAAATCGCCCAACTACTAGAAGGGAATTGGAAGAGGCACTTCGTACTGCATTCAGGCAGCTTCGTGCGGTAGAACTTCTTAATGCAGAAAATAGCGTCAAGAGAAGATGTAGGATATGTTTACAAAAAAACGGCCGTCAATTTGAGCATTTGTTTTAGAATTAAAGAAAATTGTTAGATGTAGATTTTGGGTGTTACATAGTTTTTAATTTTATTTTTGTTTATTATTTTAGGGTTGGTAATTATAGAAGTTAAAGTTCGAGGCTGCTGCGTCCCCTCGTGTCGTAGCCAACTTGATTTTGTATGAAAAAAAAACGATAAAATTTTATTTACACATTTAGGGCGCGCACAGCGCCTACTATAGTAAATATCAAAATATGCAAATATCTTTTAAATTATTTAATAAAAATAAGTGTATGGCACATCGTTCGACGGGAAATTTTATTATAAAACTGATTTTTTAGAAAAATTGGGTGTATTCCATTTAAAGAAATATAACTTTGTGTGATATCTCGGGAACTAAAGGCTTTAAGAGAAAATCGGTAAAACAGGTAGATTTGTCTTTAAAAAATTTTCAAAAACTGTTTTTATTGAAAATCTCTATCTTTACAAATAAAGAAGTTGTAGAAGGTCTTTAAAATCGCACATTCTTAAGAATCACCCTGTAGCTCAGAAACGCTTTTACATATCGCAATGCGGTTTTTAGTTTTCGACTTCTCTTGAAAATCGAGCCCGTAACATGTATATTAGTTTTGGGCTAACTATGCTGCAAAAGCCCAAAGCTATAGAGGTCCCTCGAATTTGGACCCCCCTGTACAGGGTGAGCCAGCAATGAAGGGTAAAGTTTAAAAAATGGCCATTTTGGACCTTGGTTTATGAGAAAACTATAAGGTTTTAAAAAAAAAATCCTTTCGAAGTATGATTGTTATTATCAACAATTTTTATTTGGCACTTACCTTGGTTATGTTGGTAATTTGGAACCTTTGGTTGCACTAAAACTCCAGAAAAATCCAGAAATAGTTTAAATAAAGATAGAGGACCCATCCCGTTTAGTACACTTTATTCTTTGGTTGAGGGGAGATAGGATTAAAAATCGTGATCAATCACAAATTATTAGTCTTATCTCCGCCCACTAAAGGATTGTATATAAGATAGAGCGTAGATTAATTTAGTTCATTGTTTATCGTCTCCTGATGATGCTAACGTTGTTAGCGAAACGCGCGTCGAGTGCAAAAAAGTGTAGTTTTGGTTTGTGGAAAACAATCATAATTTTGTTTTTGACTTACCTTGGTATATATTCGGGGTGACCCAAAAAAAAAAACGTTCCCTATAAAATGGATTTTCAAAGTGGAATAACACAATCAAAGTTTTTCTGACATAATATCTTAAAATATTTGTTTTCCAAAGGTAACAATATATTAATTTATGTACAGGGGGCCAAAAAAAGACCTTAGAAGTCGTTAAATAAATTATAAATCCCATTTGCAAATATTTATTGTGTGAGTTTTCTTGACCAAGATTCCCTTATTTTTCTTTATTTTATTGAGTATTTATATATCTATATACAGGGAAAGTCAAAAAATTGAACTGAAATTATTTAAAATCGCTTGCTTCGAACCCCATGTAACCCAAACATCGGGAGATTTTGAAATTTTTTTGATATGTGGTAGGTTTGGAAAAGGGCTTTAAAAAAATGCATTTTAAAAGTTGGTGAGGTATTTAGTTTGGCTACAGCGGCGTATCAAAGGTGGGATAAAATAATATTTAGAAATAGTATTTTCCGAAGAAAACATGCAGGTATTTATTTATTTTTTGAAGGATAGAGTAAATGTCCATTTGTAGATTTTTTCGACAGGTTGGGTCAGTGGCGCACCATAAAACTATTAAAGTATACTGTTTTTTTTTTTTACAATTTGATTGGAAATCGTCTTGAAGCCCTTTAATAATTTTGATATTTGCTAGCTGTTATATGACATATTGACATTTTTATTTTGTTCTGTATTTTTTTAATGAATTTAACCCAAAAAATGATGTTGGCTGTTTTCTGAACGGATACATCCACCAACTTCTCTCCATTTGTTGAGCCACAGCACGCATATCTTCAAGCGTAAATTATCTTTCCCGGCCTTGATTGCTTGCCCGAACTCCGCTCCGTGGCTTTAGGGTCATCGGCAACAATTACTTGCTTTAGACATTCGTGAAACTTAGCCGCCTTAAGTTTCATAAAAAAACATAATTTGTGGGTCGTCCTAGCAAAAGAGTACATAAGTAAGATTATATTATTAAAGCACATAGATTTAATTAATACGTTCAGTCATCAAATAAAATATTAGTAAGTATAGGTAGTATTTTAATATTTTGATGTTACACCACAGATTTATCATTTTATAAAATATATAAAAAACTATAAAATAACACAAAATACATAAAAAATATCGTTGAATTGATGCTCTTAATGAAAAAATTAACAGTATTTTAATAGTTTTACGGTGCGCCATTGTCCCAACCTGTCAGAAAACATTGCAAAAAAATCTATAAATGTACATTTACACTATCCTTCAAAAAAGAAATAAATACTTGCATGTTTTTTTCGGAAAATAATATTTCACAATTATATTTTATCCCACATTTGATACGCTGCTGTAGCCAAACCAAATATCTCACCAACTTTTAAGTCACATTTTTTTAAAGCCCTTCTGGGGTTATTTCTCTTCAAATATCATAGTAGTATATTTTTACCCTGTATAAACGTTCAAAATATTAAAACACTATCATTTTGTATTTTTCGCTAAATAAGAGTTAAAAATCCTGAATATTATAAATTTTTTACAGATGAAAACTTCAGCTTTTCAATCTATAGAGGGCGTAGTTTTGACTGATCCTGTACATAAATGAGGAATAATGTAAAGAAAAATAAGTGGATCGTGGTTAAGAGAATCACATATAAAATGTTTGCAAATTCGATTTATAATTTATTTAGCAACTTCCAAGGACCATTTTTTTGGCTGACCCTGTACAAAAATTTTAAGATTGTTGCCTTTAAAAAAAAACATTTTCAAATTCCTGGTATTACCTCAAAAAAATATTTTTATTGTGTTACTCTTCTTTGAAACTCAATTTTAGAGGGTGCGATTAAGGGTATTTTCAAAGGTTTTTTTTTGGGTCACCTCGAATATATACAAAGATAAGTGCAAAATAAAAATTATTGACAATGGCACGTACAATCATATTTCGATGGGAATTTTTTCATAAACCTTATAGTTTTCTCATACACCAAGGTTCAAAACGGCCATTTTTGGAACTTTACCCTTCATTGCTGGCTCACCCTGAACAATTAAAAGAAATGTTCCTTCTTAATCGCATATTAAAAACTTACATAAATTGACCAATATTTTAAAAACTTGCATTTAAAGTCGTTTTTTGGTCACCCTGTATAATACTGAAAATTAAGTTGATTTAAATATAGTTTATCTTGGTTTAAGAAATAAAATCCCTAAAAATAAATAAAATCAGAAAAGCCATCTTGAATCTTCGAATTTTTTTGGAGAAACTACATAATTTGGTGTAACTATCCTGTTTATCTCAGTTTCCATAGCAACCCTTTTCTTTAATATGCATAAAAAAAAAATCTCCAAATCAGTCACTTCAACCGAAAAGAAACTAAAAACAAAAGGTCAAGAGATCTTGGGTGGAAATAACGAAAATTCAAACATGGATGAGCATCCCACAAGGAACACACAAAAGACCAAAGAGAAAAGAGAAATGATTAAACGATGTTTCGCCCTGGGTATCCAGCGTGGTCTCATCAGTGGTTTCACTGATCACCCTCTACCATACATCATTAAATACCATCATACACTTTGATTTCCAACTTTAAATCACTCACAAATAGGCATCCTTCCGCACTGGTACTTATCCAAGATACCTGATACGGATTCGTCCTGGCGTGTTAATATTTCCAGTAGGATTATGCTCCTAAGGCAATTAAAACAAAAAAAAGAAGTTAAAAAACCTCCAAATCAGTCACTTCAACCGAAAACAAACTAAAAAACAAAAAATCAAGAGACCTTGGGTGAAAATAACGAAAATTCAAACTTGGATAAGTACCAGTGCGGAACGATGCCTATTTGTGAGTGATTCAAAGTTGGAAATCAAAGTGTATGATGGTGTTTAATGATATATGGTAGAGGGTGACTAGTGAAACCACTGATGAGCCCACGCTGGTTACCCAGGGGAAACATCGTTTAATCATTTCTCTTTTCGTGTGTTCCTTGTGGGATGCTCATCCAAGTTGAATTTTCGTTATTTCCACCCAAGATCTCTTGACCTTTTGTTTTTTATACATTAAACATAATACATAAAACGCAAAGAGATATTATCTTTTGATCTGTGTTTTTTTTTCGATTGGTCAAGTTCTTATTGATATTTAGCCTTTTTCCACAAACAAAACCCAAGAAAATGCAAATTTTAAGCTTTTTAATACAAAAATACAGGGTGGTCACCAAAATAGTTTGGCCCGGGTGTTCAATATCTAGCCCAGACAAATTACTGCTACAATAATCCAAAAACATGAACCAAAAGTCAAAATCTCCGGACCTAGATTTTAATTAATGCAACTGTTTCTAAATTTGTTCAATGACCGTTCAAGACACAGGTAACATATGGTATATTTTTGGAATCAGGAAGGAAAGATCTAAGTTTTTAAAAATATACAGGGCGTTCAATTTAAAATAAGAAACTTGATGTGATAACAGAGAAAGGAGGGGGTAACACTAATAATGGATAACCCTGTACCTTAATTTACCCTGAAAAGACATTTTCCTACTAGCGTGCGTATAAGTGCACTTTTACGCACGCATTTGCGTGCGGAAAGTTACGTTTCCCGCACGGCGTGCGGTAATGGATTTACTCTATAACTTTCCCGCACGGCGTGAAGTCCAAATCGACTTCTAGATATAGTTTTCAGTAAAGAAAATGCAAACAAAAAACAGTTTTTTTGCTATTTTAATACCTAAAAATGAAAATATACTGTGTAGACGATTTTTACGCAAATAGGAAAAAATTTTTACCTGCCACACGCGAAAAGTGTCTTTTCCCCACTTATTAGGTAAATAACTAACTATTAATTGTAACCCAATATTATTAATTTAAAATATGTAGTTACAGGTACGTTCAAAAGCCAGTTTTTTTTAAGTGAAAAAGACTGAGTACATATTCAAACTGCATTGCAACTGAACACAAATCAATACCTAGATACAGGGTGACCCAAATTCGATGCTCACCATGGGGATCTCCTAAACGGTAGAAGATACGAAAAGGTTTAAATTAGGGCAAACTTGCCCATATTGGTGCTATGCTCAAAACTAAAAAAAAGTTTACAAAATCCAAAATGATTTTTATTTTTTTGCGACTTTATTTTTAAAGCTATAAAAACACTCTTTCTCTACGCACTTTTTTTAGATCTACATATAATTTTGCAAGCTTATTTTGACAAGTCACCTAACGTTTTGGGTTAATTGACCATCATCAGTAAAAATTCAAGTTTTGCTTCTAACTCACTCAAGATATTTTGGAAACCCCTTTTCAGTGTTCTTTTTGACATTTTAAAAATGACAGTTTTTTTTGACGTTTTGTTTTAACAAAATAATTCTGCCTAATATTTTAAAAATAAGTTTTTCCTTTGCTTTTAATTCTTAAATTTTATACCTTTTATTATTAAAACTTTAACAGTGAGATTTACTAAGATCTAAAATAGTACCCCCCACAGGTCTAAATATTTACACCTGTGGGGGGTACTAAATTTTAAAACCACTTTTCAAAAAACACTTACCCATACAGAAAAGACACAAAGTTATTGATTATTTTGTATTGTTATTGCAAAATACCATTGAAAAACTGCTTTTTTTTCTCAAAATACACCATATTTTAGAAGAAAATGCCCTAAAACTATTTTTTTTTAAAAGGGTTTCAAAATGGCAAATGGTGAATACGCCAAAAATTTGCCACATAATAGCTTCATTATTTGTGTTTGAGGTTATAAAGTTGGTGATTTTTTAGACTCAAGGGGGTGGTTTAAATATATAGCCCCCAGAAAGGATTGTTTTGTGGCATTTAGTAAAAAGTTCGTTTATAATTTCCCTAAGTTACCCTTTTTTTCAAGGACTAATTTACCTTATTTAATATCCCAAGTTTTTCATTACCCAATAAAACACCTCCTATTTTGTTCAGAAAAACGCCATATTTTGAACCCGTTTTCAGCACAAAAAATATATTTATGAGGGCACTACGAGGCAAAATAAACATAAGTGAAGGTCACTGATTATGCAAGAAAAATATACCAAACAAAAAAACCCAAAACAACTATATTAATTTATTTACAAACTGAAAGTAAAGCATTGAGGTTATCTAAAAGCTCAGTCAAAAAAACTTTCCTTACTCAAAGCCCACTCATTTTAAACCTGTAGCTTTCATCAGTAGAGGTTGGTACAAGCCAAGGTGCAAGCAGAGGTAAAAGATCCGAACTCGCTGTTTGTGATTGAACGCAGTGCTAATATTTTTAAACTGACATTTCGAAGTGACAGAAATGTAAAAAAAACTTGCATTTAAGTTTTTTAATACATTTCATAAATAAAAACACCTTTTAAATAAATAGAAAATTAATCTATTCCTTATATTATTATTACTCATCTAAATCGTTGTGTGACATCAAGTATTAATTGGAAAAATTAATTAACAAGGGTAAGTTTTAATTAGAGTGACATATAGCCCTAATGTTAATTTATTCTACAGAGTGTTTCCTATTTAAGCCCTGCGTGGGTTTAAATTTTTTAATTTTATTTTCTTCTAAATTGAAAATTTCCTCTTAAATCGAACAAAAAATTGTGTTAAGATGATTATTCAATAAACAAATTTATAAAAATTATTCTTATAAATCAAACTATGTCAAAAACTCAAGAAGAGTTGGTTTAAAATGCTTAAAACCAAAAATTTCACTTAAATTTAGGTCCGTTCTAAAATAGACTAAACCTTTTTAGTAAATTTAAACAACATTTTTAGATTTTAACAGTCATATGATGTCTGAGTAGTATTTATAAACAAGAATTTTAGAATCAAAAACAATGTAAAAACAAAAATTTAAAGAAGAACTGTCATTTTAAAGTGTCAAAAAGGACTGCAACCAAGTTTCCAATATATCTTGAGTAAGTTAAAAGCAAAAATTGAATTTGAGCTGATGATGGTCAATTAACCCCAAACGTCAGGAGACTTGTCAAAATAAGGTTGCAAAATATTATCTGTCATCCTTCATGACCCAAACTGTAGGAGAAAAATTAGGTTAGGTAGATCTTAAAAAAAGTGCCTGTAGAAAGTTTAAAGCGTTTTTTGATAGCTTACAAGGCGCAAAACAATAAAAACTAAAAATGAAAATTGCTCCGGAACTACTCGGATTTTGTAAACTTTTTTTAGTTTTGAGCAAAGCGTCAAATTGCGCAACTTTGCCCTAATTTAAACCTCTTTGTATCTGCTACCGTTTAAGAGATCACCATGGTGAGCATCAAATTTGGAACACTTTGTATATACGAGGAGTAATATCTACTTTTTTTATTTCTACTTGCTATTGCCATTCAATCATTGTTTAAGTGTCTTTTTATGAGCCTCAACAGAAAAACGTGACAGCCAGAGCTTAACTAAAATAGACTTTTTTCAACTCTTAACTAAGTCTTACCGTTGACTAAAGAATTACTAAGATGAAAAAGATAAACCAGAATACCATCCCTTGAGTTTTAAGAATCGGACCTGACATGTGTAATCTTTATGAAACCCATGATTCTTACTTTGATTCCCAAAATATTAAATTTCTGATGAGTGAGATACTGCAGAAAAAAATGCCAATGTATCATTTGGTATTTAAATAAAATCAAATTAAAAAGTCGTCAAGATAAATTATATGCTTCCTGAAAGGGGTAATTCCGATTTTTGTAAGGACATTATTTGGTGCCATCTTGACTCCTACCATCGACCTACTTATTTAATTTATAACCAAAAAATATCTAGAAGACTGAAGAATTCTTCGATCTAATCTGTTGCTTTTTGAAAAAACTATAAATGAAACAAATTGTAAAATATTAGTAAATAATACAATTTAAATAAAATGGAAATCAAATATTAAACATAAAAAATTTTATCCAAAATCATTGCTTCTTGATGTTTCTTACAAAAAAAACAAAGCGGAAAATTGCTAGGTTTAGACAAAACTATTTTCGGTTTCCATTTTTCTTGCTTTGTACCCAAACGAAAGAAGCACAAAAATAGAAAGTTTTTGGGTATAAAAACATTTTTCTCTGATGTACCGTGTTTTTTAGAAGTGGGAGGAGTGAGATTAATGTTAATGTTAATGTTAATGTTAATGTTAATGTTAATGTTAATGTTAATGTTAATGTTAATGTTAATGTTAATGTTAATGTTAATGTTAATGTTAATGTTAATGTTAATGTTAATGTTAATGTTAATGTTAATGTTAATGTTAATGTTAATGTTAATGTTAATGTTAATGTTAATGTTAATGTTAATGTTAATGTTAATGTTAATGTTAATGTTAATGTTAATGTTAATGTTAATGTTAATGTTAATGTTAATGTTAATGTTAATGTTAATGTTAATGTTAATGTTAATGTTAATGTTAATGTTAATGTTAATGTTAATGTTAATGTTAATGTTAATGTTAATGTTAATGTTAATGTTAATGTTAATGTTAATGTTAATGTTAATGTTAATGTTAATGTTAATGTTAATGTTAATGTTAATGTTAATGTTAATGTTAATGTTAATGTTAATGTTAATGTTAATGTTAATGTTAATGTTAATGTTAATGTTAATGTTAATGTTAATGTTAATGTTAATGTTAATGTTAATGTTAATGTTAATGTTAATGTTAATGTTAATGTTAATGTTAATGTTAATGTTAATGTTAATGTTAATGTTAATGTTAATGTTAATGTTAATGTTAATGTTAATGTTAATGTTAATGTTAATGTTAATGTTAATGTTAATGTTAATGTTAATGTTAATGTTAATGTTAATGTTAATGTTAATGTTAATGTTAATGTTAATGTTAATGTTAATGTTAATGTTAATGTTAATGTTAATGTTAATGTTAATGTTAATGTTAATGTTAATGTTAATGTTAATGTTAATGTTAATGTTAATGTTAATGTTAATGTTAATGTTAATGTTAATGTTAATGTTAATGTTAATGTTAATGTTAATGTTAATGTTAATGTTAATGTTAATGTTAATGTTAATGTTAATGTTAATGTTAATGTTAATGTTAATGTTAATGTTAATGTTAATGTTAATGTTAATGTTAATGTTAATGTTAATGTTAATGTTAATGTTAATGTTAATGTTAATGTTAATGTTAATGTTAATGTTAATGTTAATGTTAATGTTAATGTTAATGTTAATGTTAATGTTAATGTTAATGTTAATGTTAATGTTAATGTTAATGTTAATGTTAATGTTAATGTTAATGTTAATGTTAATGTTAATGTTAATGTTAATGTTAATGTTAATGTTAATGTTAATGTTAATGTTAATGTTAATGTTAATGTTAATGTTAATGTTAATGTTAATGTTAATGTTAATGTTAATGTTAATGTTAATGTTAATGTTAATGTTAATGTTAATGTTAATGTTAATGTTAATGTTAATGTTAATGTTAATGTTAATGTTAATGTTAATGTTAATGTTAATGTTAATGTTAATGTTAATGTTAATGTTAATGTTAATGTTAATGTTAATGTTAATGTTAATGTTAATGTTAATGTTAATGTTAATGTTAATGTTAATGTTAATTTTCAAAATATTTCCAATAGATTAAATACATTTATAGCATATTAAAATTTGGAAAGTCAAAGTCAGTCTTTTTAAGAATATCTACCTTATACTTTTACTATTTTATACTTTTTTCTACACTAAATAAATTAAAACTCAGTAACCATTTCGAAGCTGAGGGACAGAGCTACAAGAAAAACAATCATTAGAAAGCAGAGCATTTGGAATTTTGGAAGAACGTGGACTTTTTAGAAGATGTCAAAATTTAAATGGTAATGGCAGTCAGTCACAGTGTTTTTAAAACTATTTCGGTTCAAGGAGATGGAAAGTTTCGTTCTGTAAGCGAGTTTGTTCTTGGAAGCAAGGATGATCATCTAAAAGTAAGAAAGTAAGCTGTTCAGTATATTTTAGAAAATTGGCAAGATTTTCCAAATTTTCAAGTAAATGTTACTAGCAAAGAGGAGTATGGATCCAGGATGTCTAAATAAGGTACTTTTGGCACTGATTTTGAATGTTTGGCGATTTCAGAAATATAGAAAATTAACTTCTACGTGTATGTTTCAAAGGAAAATTCAAAGAAAAAATTATTTGTTACAGAAAATAGCCCACTATTATGTGTTAGCAAAAATCAGTTGAAATCATCAATTTTTGTAAAATTTTTTGACAATCCAGGCTCTGGACATTATAATTTAATTAACCATTACAAGAAAACTTTTGTTTATCATTCAATAAAATTTTCAAAAACAAGACTGGATTAAATATTCACAACCGTAGAATTCATACCGATAATTGTTCTCAAAATTCTCACTGCATCTCCGACATGGTTTCTTGCATCGATGTATCGTTTGAAAATTCTCAAAGCACAAGAAAAATAATTTACAAGAACGTCCCAGGATATATCGTCTGATACGAATACTGTAAATGTCTTTTTAAGTTCTCTAAAATCATCAGTACCAGTAATAAAACGAATTCCAATAGGCGCCCTCCCATTAGTTGCGGAAGAACTCACTTCACTCCTAAAAGATTGTGTTTCAAAAAACAACTTCCAAGCATGGTTTCATCTCTTTAAATTTGCATATGCCGTTCTCAGATTACCGAAAAAATCCAAACAAAATGCTTCGAGATCTCGAGCAACATTGATATTGATTGATTGATTTGCAAAGATAAGAAACATTTACCATTACAACCATTTATGGATTACCTTAAAACGAATCAAGTTTAGAAGAAACAAAACCTTTTAAAAACAGATTACCTCACAAAGAAAATTGAGACAAAAGTTTCTGAGGGAGATGTCAGAGGAGCGATTCGTCTGTTATGTGCTAAGGATACCTTTGCTTTGAAAAATGATGAAACATACAACAAACTTTTAGAAAAACATGCACGCCATGAAGATATGCAAATTTTTCCCGAAGATGTCCCGAATGAGTACAACAGTTTTGATTTTATTCATTCAAATATTAAAAAATCAATTTTTTCTTTTAAACCGGGTTCTGCGGCAGGTCTAGACGCACTAAGTCCGTAACATTTAAAAGACCTTTTGAATGACGAACTAGGTACATTTTCTTCAAATCTTCAAAATTCATTGTCGCTATTTCTTATACATATCCTTAATGGCTTTGTGCCTAAAAGTATTTTACCCATTTTTTACGGAGCTTCACTCTGCGCTTTAAATAAAAAAGATGGAGGAATACGTCCCATTGCAGGTGGTTTATGCTTTCGTAGATTAGCAGCAAAATTAGTTTGTTTTTCAATTTATGAAATTTTAGGCAATTTGCTTCGTCCAACTCAGTTAGGTTTTGGTACCAAAAGCGGATGCGAAATAATTAGCCACTCGGTCCGGCGATTTTTGTCCTTTATCACAAGTTAACAAGCACATACCACAATTTTTCAGTTTCATTTCACAGTGTTATAGAAATCCTTCATTTTTATCATTTGGAGAAAAAACCATTTTATCACAAAGAGGAGTCCAGCAAGGTGATCCTTTATGTCCACCACTATTCTGCTTATCTCTACATTCTATAACTTCAAAATTAAAATCTAATTTCAATTTATGGTATCTTGATGACGGAACTTTAGCTGGGGATCCTTGTAGCGTACTCAAAGATTTTTAATTTTTGAGGAAACTTTAAATATTACAGACTATGACTCAAATATTGATAGTTTATCAAAAGTTGATCTTGAAAATCTTAGCCTTTTAGGAGTACCTTTCTTTGAAAAGGAAATTGGCAAAAATTTTTCCTCAAAGATTGATGTTTTTACAAATTTTTTTTATCTCTAAATTCTCATACTGCCTATTATTTATTAAAACATTCATTTTCGATTCCAAGAATCACTTATTTACTTCGGACAGCGCCATGTTGGAGGATGCTGGAATGTTTAGAAAAATTTGACGATCTACTGAAATTTACTTTAGACAATATTATAAACTGTAAAATTGATTCGAATGCTTGGTCACTGTGCATTCTTCCAATTAAATTAGGTGGTTTAGGAATCAGAAATAGCTCATCCCTTTGTTACTCAGCTTTTCTTGGTTCTTTGAATGATTCATCATATCCTTTTTCACAAATTCTACCCGAGGAAATTATTTTGCATCCAGACTTTGCTTTATATCAAAATTTAACAGGCATTTCGGATACTCCTAATTTAAAATCACAAAGAGATTTCGATACTGCAATGTGTGATGTATTCTTTCAACAAATTTTTTTATCTTCAAAATCTCAACTTGATCAAGCACGTCTTCTAGCTCTTATTGAGCCCGAGAGTAAAGCGTGGCTTAGTGCTTTGCTCTCCTCTTCTTTAGGAAATTTATTGGATGACTCGTCTTTTCGTATTTCTGTCGCTCTTTGTCTTGGTCTTCCTGTTTGCGAGTCTCACACCTGCACTTTTGGCGAAATAGTGAGTAAATTGGGTCTTCATGGCGTTAGCTGCAAAAAAAGTGCAGGTCGATGGACTCGTCACAGTTTGATCAACGACATTATAAAGCGGTCTCTGGTTTCAGCAGGATTTCCAGCGAAACTAGAACCGTCCGGTGTTTGTAGGAGTGACGGAAAACGTGCAGACGGGATCACTTTGATTCCTTGGAAGGGGGAAAAAACTTTAGTTTGGGATGCCACCTGCAGGGACTCGCTTTGACAGCTCCTATCTTGGTAAAACTTCTCACAAATCGGGAGAAGCGGCTAAGATAGGAGAAATACAAAAAAGGCCAAAATATAAAGAGCTAAAAGGCAGAGGATTTTTGTTTTACACTATTGCAGTGGAAACCCTAGGTCCATGGGATGATGATGCTAAAAAATTAATTTCTGAAATAGCAAAAAAAATTGAAACAAAAAATGCTAGAAGTTTCATCACCCAGCAGATCAGTATCGCCATTCAAAGGGGGAATGCGGCCTCAGTGCTGGGGACCTTACCCGAAGAACAAGGATTGGAAGAAGATTTTTATTTGTAGTTTTTTTTTAGGATTAATTTTAATTTGGATTTTTTTTTAGTTTTAACCCAATTTTTACAATTCTATATATATAATAGAATAATACACATTTATAGCATAATTTAAAAAATAATAAAACAGGCAATGTGAAATAATAATAATTAATCAAGAAAAATTGCTATTCTAATAAAAAGGCATTAAAACTGATTTTCTATTGTTTCCGTTTTATAGCTTTTTAAATGGTTCACTCAATTCTATTGTTACAAGAACAATCTTTTGTTTTGAAGCGACCAATGGTCACTGTGTTGGAATTTTTTTCTTAAAGGGGGTGTACCTGTAATTTTAAGCTATTTTTGGTTTAAAATTTTGATCGTTTTTCATTTTATTGAAAAGTGTTATTTGCCCAACCAAAGAATGAAATGTGGCCTAATGATAACGGACCAAATTCTAACTAAAAATTACGGGTGATTAGGTTTTTTAATTTTGAATGGTGTGATGATTAAATAAAAGGTTTAAAACTATAGTTTCAATCCAAATATAGAAAAAACTACAACTGGTAACGTTTTTTTCCATAACTTTGCCAGGGTGCCCAGGGAAAACTAAACATCAGAAATACCCAAAATTTTGCAAGGTTCATCATTTTCAAATTCGTAAGAAAACGATCTGAAAGATTTTTCAAATTTTTTGATATTTTTTTCGATAAATATTTTTTCGTAGGTTTTAAATCCGATTAAAAAAAAAATCGTAGAATTCTCAATCATTTTCTCTGGATAACATTATTCCTTTTTATACCTCCCTGCCCGAGCGAATAAAAAAACTAGGTTTCCTTTTTTTAAGCACTCCAGACAAGGAAATCGATTCTTGATAAATCTTGCTTTCTAAGCGATTCCATTTTATTGAATTTGAGAAAGAAATGCGTAGTTCAATGTAGATCGCAGTGTTGCTAAACACTATTTCTCTACATCGTAAATATAATACTTGCATACTTACTCCGTTTATATGCATTTAAAAGCGCTTTTATATAAGGATGGTTTTAAATAAAATCGCTTTCTCCGAGGGGTTATACGTCCTAAATATGTCAATTTAATGAAAAAACAAATAAAACAACTTAGTTAACAACAGATTTTTCAGAAAACCAGGGTTGAGTATTTCTTTAGTTTGGAAGAAATACGCTATAGCGTTTTTAAAGTGTTTATAACAACCCTAAAATAGTTTTTTAAGCAAAAAACCGCCTTTTTAAATTGCTTTAAAATAAAATCGATTTAGTGTTTAAATCGGTTTTATCGGTGCTTAAAGTGGTGTTTATACGATAAAATTTCCAAACCGTCCTTACATAAAAGTGCTTTAAGAGGCCCGTATAAACAAAGTAAATGAAACTAGAATTTTTCTGGAAACTTGTTGAAATACTAAAAAGTGAGAAGATTTCCGCCTGGCTGGGCCTAGAAATGAGTACATAACTATTTATGGATTTTGAAAAGGTTTCAAGTATTGTTTCTGGCTCTATATTAAAATACGACAACACGCAAAATGTGCTTTTTCAAGAACAATCCCCATTTTTTACAAGCTTTTATTTAACTTGCATTGTATGTATTTAACTCACTATTGCTACGTTTTCATGGAAATTGAGTTCGTTCTGAAAACGATTTCAATCCAATACCTTCCATGAAAACGCCTGTTTTTCCAGTATTCAAATCGATTTCAATCTAGATACGACCCTGAAAATTTTTAGGGTTGGATCAAGATCGTATTGAGATCGAAATACCGATTTTCCATGAAAACGGGGATTGAGTTTACACATGCGTATTGCGTCGGATTACCAGACAGCCGCCAAATTATATTTTACTGCACTCACTCTTTTTGAGAGAGATGGAGAAATAGAAGTGAAACTGTGGAACCGGCATTCTAAAATTTGGTAGAGTGTATAGAAAAAAGAAGATTAATAACATAACCTTACTTAAATAACTAAAGATTTGTTTTTTTAAAGACTTTAAAAAAATTAATTATGGAAAATAAAAGAAATATTTGGCTCGAAAGTGTATGTGCTATGCAGTCCAGCATTTTTCTTCCCTTCCACTTGCAAACAGAGTAGTAATTAAAATTTAAAAAAAATGTGTGGCAAGGGCCAACATCATCTTTTGTATAAAATACATTTAAAAAAAAGTACCAAAACTCAAAAATGAATATTTGACAACTTTGACATATGTCAGCTGCCTAATATAAAAATTTGAAAACCGTTTTCAAATCGATTCAAAATCGATTCCACCCCTTCCCCCTACGAGGGGAGTTTAGGGGGGAAAGCATTTAAGTTTGTCCGATTTCAACCAAAATTGGTATACAGGGGATTTTGTTGGTAAGGAATACGAATTTTTGATCAGATTTTGAGAATTCAATATGGCGGATTCAAGATGGACGACTTTTATATTTTATATATTTATTACAGTCTATAGTTCCAGCGACAATACAATAATATGGTATTATTAGATACACAACTTCCCTCTCACGAGAAAAGTGGAGGGGGAAAAGATTTAGTTTGTTCGATTTCAATCAGAATTGGCATACAGGGGTTTTTCGGGAAGAACATATTTGGTCAGATTTGAAAATTTCAATATGGCGGATTCAAAATGGACGATTTAGGGTACAAATCTAAAAATTAAAAAATAAATAATTATTTAAAAAAAAAACTTTTAAGGAACAAGTTTCTATTAAATGCACTCAAAAGTAGAAAATAATTTTTTATCTCTCTTATACCCTAATAAAAGCGCAAATTAAAAATTTTAAAGCATGATGAAAGCATTATGTTTATCATTCGAATAGAAGAAGAAGTTCTTCTTTTGTAGTTCTCTCTTTGTCAGCGTAAGGTTAAAATTTTTAATTTGCGCCCATCGCTTTTATTATGGTATAAGTGAGATAAAAATTTTTTTGTTACTTTTGAGTGCATTTAGTAAAAGCTTGTTTTTTAAAGGTTTTTTTTAATAAATATTCTTGATATGCTTTGATCCTAAACCACACAACTATGAGATACTATAAGGGCGCTGCCCTTGAATTTTCCAAAAAAAAGTCGTAGGGATAATAACTTTCCTAATCAAGTTAGCCTGGAGAAAATGTTGAGCCAAAAACTTTTCTAGGCGCGAGCAAACTGCGCCGGGGTCAACCCTAATTTTACATTGTTTTTTTTCTTTTTCGAAGGTATTTTTGTTACATATTTTGAGATCCTTGGGTCATTAAAGTATCACATAGTTGTATGTTAGAAACAGACCTGTATTCGGTACGTGGCTACTTTGGAAAGGTGGACGAGAGAGTAACAAAAAACCCACTAGAACCAAACACAGAAGCAACACCACTTCAAAACTACTAATGGTGAAATCTCCTTATGCACCACTAGACTTTGACATTCTAAAGCATCTAGATAAAAATACATTAATTAACGCTTGCACAGGATAGGGATATACTAAGAGGCCAGCCTTCTTCGTGCTCGGCATTCGCCTTCTTTTGGAAGAAGAAACTATATCCAGGAGGAAGATTCCCTGAAAATATCAATAGAAAAGATTCTGCACCTGATGAAACAGAACCTACTTAAGTATAAAGCTACATTTACATTGAATTCGATCTCCAATTTAATGTTGAATTTTGACAGCTTACCATATGGCAAACGTATGTTACTATTTACATTGGATTCAATTCAAAGTCAAATTCGAATGTAAATGATTCTGTAGGTTCCAATATGGTAAGCTGTCAAATTCAACAATTAAATTGGGCCTATCCCTATCCTGTGCAAGTGTTAATTAATGTATTTTTATCTAATTGCTTTACAATGCCAAAGTCCAGTGGTACATAAGGAGATTTCACCATTAGTAGTTTTAAAGTAGTGTTGCTTCTGTGTTTGGTTCTAGTGGGTTTTTTGTTACTCTCTCGTCCACCTTTCCAAAGTAGCCACGTACCGAATACAGGTCTGTTTCTAACATACAACTATGTAATCCTCTAATGGCCCAAGGATCTCAAAATATGTAACAATAATAGCCTAAGAAATACGTATAGAAAACAATACGCAAACAATATGCAGTGCCGGGGAAATCCCAAACCTCACTAAGTTGTTGTGCAATTGTCAAAAAAAATGGTCTAGACCCCCTTTAATTATTATGATTTTGGCTTAAATGAGTATTAAGTAAAGCTCACCCAGTAATAAGCTCTGTATTAGTTTTTCCACTATCACTGATAGACCTCAAACTTAAAAAAAGAGTTTTGATTCAAATTAATTACTGATTATGGACCGTTCGGCATATTTTTTAGCGTTTGTGGTCGCAGTTACTGATATATCTCAAAATTTAATAGCTAAAGAAACAGGAGAATTGTCAGTTAAAGATTTCAATTTTGAACTAAATAGTGGGGACTTGATGCCGGTGGTTGGATGTAAGTATTAGGATATTTTTATTTTTCTGTTACACTACACATAAAGCAAACACTTTTTTCCAAATCTTCAGAAGCTACACCGGCACAGCAAGTCTTAAACCTTTAATATTCTTTGACCTGTACTATCGTGATGGCCATATTGATAGTCTAATAAGCAATTTGTACAAGGGCGCCGCCAGAAAATTAGTTGAATATTGCTTTTATCGAACACACTCTTTATATTATGAATAAATTTTTATAAAAAAAAAACTTTTAAAAAACAAACTTTTATTAAATGCTCTTAAAAGTATAATAAAAGCGATGGGCGTAAACTCAAAATATATAAATATAAACTTAGATCCGGATTTCGCACTTTAACTTTTGATTCTTTATTTTGGTTTGATGAAAAGGTAAAATCTTCTTTTTTTACATTTTGTACAGAAATTCCGCATAGGTCAAAAATTCAATAAAACTAGAAGTATAATTTAAAGTAGTATCAGTGAACATTGCTTGTTCTGTGGTTGTATAGTAACGAAATATTCACCTGTCTTTGATAGTAAGTAATGTGGACAAAGCTCGTTTTATATAAGCGTAAGAAAATGTTTAAAGACTTTTTTACGGATATACAGGGTGAGTGTTTTTCGCCAGTTCAGAAATTGATTTTTTTATTATATTTAAATTAAAAAAAACAATTTTCGCGTTAATCAGCTAACAATTTTAAGGTTTGTTTGCTTTACTCTAATAAATATCACAATTTAAAAGCGTTTTGGCATAGGGTGCTCCATTTAAATGATCTTAACTATTGTATCTATTTATATGTGTGTGTATATTTTCCAGCTTCTAAGAAGCCTTAAAAATATATATCTCAAAAAGGCAAGTGTCATTCTAAATGTCAAATTTAAACAGGAACTTCTCTATATGTATTTTAATACATTTTAAAATATCGGGGTTCTCCTAATTTGAAAAATGTATAACTAATTATATGCCGCTGTATAATTAGTTTTGAACAATATGGAGTTTTTTTACTTTGACTTACAACTTTATGGGTTTAAAACGGATAAATCATATTGGACTAAACTTTTTTGCATTGCATGTCTAATAAAAATTCCTTAAATTGCAAATCATAGCCACCTAAGTTAAAAACTGGGAGGGGGGATCCAGTAAATATTGAATTTTCAAAATCTGAAAAATTCATATTCCTTATCCCCAAAAGCCCCATTTTTACCAATTTTGGTTGAAATCGGACAATCTTAGGTATTTTCCCCCTTCCACTCCCCTCGTAGGGGGGAGGGGTGCCTAGTTTGAAGACAATCGGACAAGTTAAAGTCCGTCAAAATGACCTTGAAAAATTTGACACACAACCAGCCATTTTTAATCCGCCATATTGAATTTTTAAAATCTGATTAGAAATTCGTTATCTCCATCCCCAAGTGCCCCAATACACCAAATTTCAACGAAATCGGGCGGACTTCAACTGTACCCCCCTCCAGCTGTCAATTTCATCACACTATATTCTTGTGTTGTCACCGCAACTACATAAGCATGCCAGAACCCGATTGTATGTCGGGAAGTTGGTCAAAATTAAGTTGCAAGATTCCACCCGAACAAACATATCTACATAGTTACGTACATATATATATACATTGCAAGTTAAATAAAAGCTTGTAAAAAGAAATACCAGGCTATAGATAACTATATGATACGCTGATGTTTTTTTAGTGGGAACATGGCAAATTCAAGGAACAGAAGAAATAAAAAATTCCTTAGACTTCGCTTTTGGAGCGGGATATCGTCATATAGACACAGCTCAATTCTATGAAAATGAAGAGGACATAGGGAAGGCTTTAAAAGAACTTTTACCCAAACACAACATTTCCAGAGAAGATATTTTTATTACAAGTAAAATCAGTAAGTTTAGAATGTCACCGATTAAAGCATACAAAGATTCTACTGCTGTTACTTTTAGATATAACAGAAGAAAAACCATGCGGCTACAAATCAGTACAAGATTCTCTAACGAAACTACAACTCACCTATATTGACTTATATCTTATACACAACCCGGCAATTATTACAAAAATTAATAAAAATTCTGAAGGCATACCGACCACTGTAGAATTCAGCACAGGTAAAACAAAAAAAATGCTTTTAATGCAATGAAAGAGGAAAAAGTGTTAATTTCAGTTATTGGCGATGGCGACTTGACATTTAAGACAGACGGTCAGCGCATGTAAAAATGAGTTCAGTGATGGAGTTCAAAGGAACTGGGCTAGAGACATGAAGTGTTCTACACTTATTTAAAATTGTATAGGGAATGATATTGTAATTTAAAAAATCCTGTCTATTTAAAAAAATCAAACAAATTTTTCCTTTCTCTTGCGAATGTTAGAGCCAATATCAAATTTGTGTGTCTAACACTTTTCGTTAGGGATTTATCACAAAACTAGCTTTTCAACTATTTTGCATAAGCCAACCACATGAATTCGCTAAAACTGGCATTGTTTGAACTTTAATTTTCAAGGTCTTGTAAACCTTAGTCACCTGTATTTGTCCTAAGGAGCCATTTGATTTACCTCAATTTAGTACGGTATTCATTGTGCTCATTTATCAACTACCGACCTTCCCCCTTAGAGTCAGTTTCTCAATAGAATAGAATAGAAATGTATTTCCATAAAGCTTTTAATTTAACTAGATTTAAATCAATATAAATTAACAGAATATTACAACTAACATTCAAAACAAACAATAACATGAACAATGAATTTTCTTTCTTTTTTTCTATTTTAAATTTAAATTATAATGTAGTCTGGCCAAATCCAAAGTTTCAGTAGAATCGAAAAATTCTTCCAATGAGTAAAAGGGCTTTTCTAAAAAATATTCATAAATCCTAGTTTAACAGATTTTTTCTGTGGTAAGATTTGTCAAATTACTTGGAAGTTTGTTAAACACTTTTATTACCATATATTGGGGGGATTTTTCGAATAATGAAGTCCTATGTTTTGGAATTGTGAATTTATTTTGACGCCTTGTTTGCATTACTTTATTTATAGCCCTATTTGTGAAGAAATATTCGGTGGGATTTACTAAAAGAGCTTAGTCTATTTTAGAACGATCCCAAGTTTAAGTGAAATTTTTGGTTTTAAGCATTTTAAACCAACCCTCCTTGAGTTTTGGACATAGTTTGATTTATAAGAAGAGTTTTAAAAATCTTAACACAATCTTTTGTTGGATTTAAGAAGGTTTCAATTTACAAAAAAAGAAAATTAAAAATTTAAACCCAGGCGGGGTTTAAATAGTAAACACTCTGTAGAAGAAACTAAAATTGGGGTTATATGTCACTCTAATTAAAACTTACCCTTGTTAATTAATTTTTCCAATTAATACCTGATGTCACACAACGATTAGATGGGAATAATAAAATAAGGAGTAGATTAATTTTGTATTTATTTCAAAGGTGTTTTTATTTATGACATGTATTAAAAAAACTTAAATGCATATTTTGTTTACATTTCTGTCACTGTCAAAATGTCAGTTTCAAAATATTATCTGCGTTCAAATCCAAAACACCAAGTTCGGATCTCTTACCTCTGCTTGCACCTTGGCTTGCACCAACCTCTACTGATGAAAACTAAAGGCTTTAAGTAAGAAAAGTTTTCTTGACTGAGCTTTTAGATAATCTCAATGTTTTAATTTCAGTTTGTAAATAAATTAATATAGTTGTTTTGGGTTTTGTTGTTTGGTATATTTTTCGTGCATAATCAGTGACTTTTACTTATGTTTGTGTTGCCTCGTAGTGCCCTCAAAAATATATTTTTGTGCTGAAAACGGGTTCAAAATATGGCGTTTTTTTGGACAAAATTGAAAGTGTTTTATTGATTAATGAACAATTTGGGATATTAAATAAGGTAAATTAATCCTTGTAAAAACGGTAACTTAGGGAAATTATAAAGGAACTTATTACCAATTGCCACAAAACAATCCTTTCTGGGGGCTATAAATTTAAACCAGCCCCCAGAGGTGGTCTCAAATATCAACTTTATAAACAGAGATAATGAAGCTTTTATGTGCCAAAATTTTGGCGTATTCACCATTTTCCACTTTTAAACCTGTCAAAAAAAAAATAGTTTTAGGGCATTTTCTTCTAAAATATGGTATATTTTGACAAAAAAGCAGTTTTTCAGTGGTATTTAGTAATAATAATACAATATAATCAATAACGTTGTGTCTTTTCTGTATGGGTAAGTGTTTTTTGAAAATTGGTTTTAAAATTTAGTACCCCCCACAGGTGTAAATACTTAGACCTGTGGGGAACTATTTTAGATCTTACTAAGTCCCACTGATTGTTTGTTCTTAAAAGCAAAAAGTCATTATTTTAAGTTTAATGAAGAGAGGCTTGCAGTGAGCTAGAAAGTTAGCTTTAGGACAATTCCATATTGCAAATAAATAAATAAATCTTGATTTTAGTATGATAGAAAGCTACTGTTAATTTCTGGTGATACTTTTTATGTTTAAAATAGCAAAATGCCCACTTTTTAGTTTTGATGCTATATTGTCAATATGAATTTTTCAGGACAAGCAGGAGTCAAGATGAACACCTAATACTTTAACAGAGTTTTCGACTGGAAGAATTTTACCATTTATTTTAAATACAAACTTTCGTTTTTATGATTGTTGTTATGTCCATTATAGTATTGTACAATCTTAGTCTTTTACACCAATTTATTAGCAATTTGGAAACATTTGTAGTATTACCCGAAAGCGGCTCTAAAGTGTTGCAGGATACTGTAAGTTGATTATCATCCGCAAATTGTACTATGTGGTAGTTCTCTGATGGGTGCTCATTTTTAGGGAAAGTCTGAAGATCATTACAGTAGATTACATAAATTAAAGTAGACAAGACTCCGCCTTGGGGCACCCCCAATTTTATCAGCCTCCTCACTGAGCGCACCTTTGCACAATTTTGGTCTCTCACCTCTACATACTGCTCACGGCCTGTTAGATAGATTCTGTACCACCTGTGTTCAACTCCTCTCTCGGATTTCAGTTTTATAAATAAAAGCCCATGGTCGATCATATCGAATGCTTTGGACATGTCGTAGTAAATGCCAGCAGTCACTAGTCCGTCTTCTAAATCTCTATGGATTTTGTTTAATGTTTCAAATAAAGCTGTAGACATGTTCTTATTTTTACAGAAGCCATGCTGTGATGTTGAGAGGAAATTGGGTTTATTGAAATACTTTTCAAGTTGTATTTTCATCGCCTTATCTATAACCTTTGTAAGGACCGACAGATTTAAGATTGGCCTATAATTGTTTACATTCGAGGCCTCACCATTTTGTATTCCGAAATCGTACGGGCCAGTTTTAGAGCATTTGGATATTCCCCTTCACTAAATACAGAATAGCGGTTACCAGCGAGTTAAATTAACTCGGGTTATAAATCTCAGTTTTTTACTGGTTTCCATCAATATTCTTTTAAGTTAACCTTAGTTAAGATAACTTACCTTTGCATTGAAGCCCTGAAGTTAAATTTAACTCGCATCTAAAGGTTATTATACGGTTATGTAGCTAGATTTAACGCTAACTCGTTATTAAGAAACCGGTAAGTTAAATGGATCTGTCAATGTCATTGTCAAAAACATATGCTGATTCGATTGGGAAGATTGGGAAGAAAAGAACTCTAGGGCAAACGAAATACATAATAGAGGTGTCAAAAGGAAATATGCTCTAACACACCGAGAAAAATATCAAGTAACTTTGACTAGAAATTCATTCCCCTAGTTTTAAAAATATTGAATAACCACGCACTGGAGGCAAAAATAAGGCATTTTTGCTAATTTTCGAATAAGGCATTTCAAATAAGGCATTTTTGCTAATTTTCGAATTTCTGTTTCACGCTATTTTGGCAATCTGAAGGTTTTTTGAGCCACAATATTATAATTTCAACTATTTGTAGGTAAGAAAAATAGGTTTCGCTTGCGTAACTTAAACAACTTCATAAGAAAATATGTTTCAAGATTAGAGTATTCCTCTTGCCTAATAAAATTACATTAGGTAGCTCAATCGGATTCTCAATATTTCGTGAGCAGCAGAGTCGAGACAACCCAGCAAACCAGGAGGTGGCCGTAAACAGTCGGCCGCTACATGATACCGACGGAATGCAGCCGCTAAAATCGTCCTGTATTTCGGAACGTATTTGGCGCTCGCTAATTCGAATTCATTCCGAGGTTGGTTAAACGCTACCAAAATGCGCTTTCTAACGAGTAGGATCTTTGCTTGCTGAAAATCTCCTGACCGTATTAAGAGTTTTGTCGCTTCGTAGAGTCGAGCCGCCATCGTCAGCTGGCTTCCGAAAAATTGTAAAAGATGCGCTAGCGTCCAAACCACGTTGTGTTGGTTGGGAAATCACTTAAATATCGCAATTTGCAGCCTTCATGCAACTGTCTGCCAAATGTCATATTTGAGATGCATACAGAGGGCGATCCAAGATATCTCTCTATTAAATTTATGCATTCCAACGACCCTTCAAAGATGCGATGCAGAAAAAATATCAGATATGGTAACAAAAATTATAGAAAAATTTGGAGCAATTTTCAACAACCTTTTTCACACACTGGTAATAGGAAAGTTAATACTGTAAACGATGTTTCGCTCTGGGTAACCAGCGTGAGCTCGTCAGTGGTTCCACTGGTCACCCTCCCCATACATCATTAAACACCATCATACACTTTGATTTCCAGCTTTGAATCACTCACAAATAGGCATCGTTCCGCACTGGTACTTATCCAAGTTACCTGATACGGATTCGTCCTGGCGTGTTAATATTTCTAATAGGATTATGCTCCTAAGGCAATTAAAAATCAAAAAAGAAGTTAAAAAACCTCCAAATCAGTTACATCAACCGAAAAGAATCTAAAGACAAAAGATCTTGGGTGGAAATAACGAAAATTGAAACCTGGATGAGAATCCCACAAAGAACCAAAGCAAAAAGAGAAATGATTAAACGATGTTGCATAATCCTATTGGAAATATTAACACGCCAGGACGAATCCGTATCACGTAACTTGGATAAGTACCAGTGCGGAACGATGCCTATTTGTGAGTGATTCAAAGTTGGAAATAAAAAAAAATATGATGGTGTTTAATGATGTATGGGAGGGGTGACCAGTGGAACCACTGACGAGCTCACGTTGGTTACCCAGAGCGAAACATCGTTTAATCATTTCTCTTTTCGCTTTGGTTCTTTGTGTGTTCCTTGTGGGATGCTCATCCAGATTTGAGTTTTCATTATTTCCACCCAAGATCTTTTGATCTTTCGTTTTTAATTTGATTTTTTTTGACAAAAAAAATGCTGTTAAAGTAACCAAAAAAACTGGTTACGGTTACCAGTTTTACGTTAACTAGATCAAATTAGTAGTTTCAACTAGAACGAATTGTCAGACTAACCCTAAATATAGTCATTTTAACTAGGAAACTCGTGACTAAAGTTTCTAGCTCATTTTTCTCAGTGCAAAAGCATTTGTTCCATTGTGTTTAAATCTGGTGGTGTATCAATGCAAAAAACTCTAGGGAATTATTTTGCCATCCCGAGAGGTGTTTTGTAATAGTAATTTACATACCGAGAGAGGAAAATGCAGCATTTCCTCCCGCGGATGGTTTAATGCTTGACGCGTAGTGGAGGACATTAAAATCCAATGGATGAAATGCATTTTACTCTAGAGGCATGTATTTAATTTTATCTACTGCCTTTTGTAATAATTTCAAAAATTAGATCAATATTTTTTGTTCTATTAAAAAACATTAATTGGCCGAACTGTTGAAACAACCCCCGTTTTTTATAACAACCCACTGACACCTGCCAAAATGATAATCTAAAGATGTCTGGACAAAATGTTATTTAAAAGTAATCTTCCACCTGAACTGGATAAATTCAATCCAAAGAAACTCGGCTGGGGTAAAGGGAAAGAAAAGAAATCAAAAATATAAATATTTTCAGATGCGGTACGGGGAGCAAAAATTTTCCTCCCTGTCTCCGGAAAAGCGCCATTTTCTTCCCTATTTTTTGGGTCGAAAATACCATTTTCGAAGTAGGTAGTAGAAAAATTATTTTCCGAACATTTCTAGGGAGACAAACGTCAAACTGCAAAAAATAGTATGATAATAACCTACCGATTGTTATCGGAGGACGATTATCAGTTTTAGCAAGGAAAATTATCAGTTTTTGTAAGGTAAATTCTCAGTTTTTGGGAGGCGAGAATCACCCTCATGTGCGGGCGATTTCGCCTTTTAATTAGGTGAAAAATAACTCTTTTATTTTATGTCGAAAATAATCAAATACTTACATACCATCCATAAGTTAGTAATTGTAAAAATGTAAAAATGAATTATTAATTAGTTACTAGTATTGATGAAACTATCTTTGGGGCTCTTTGACTAGTTTTATTAAACATTGCAATCTCTTGTCAACACTTCTTACACAGGTCCTGGAAACATCCAAATAAGAGACCAAAAATGGCAATCATTGGTCAAAGCTAAGGGAGAGGGCCTTGTTAGAAACATTGGAGTTTCCAACTATGCCGTAAAACACTTAAAGGAAGTATTGGAAAATGATCATGGAGTGAAACCAGCTGTTAATCAAGTAAGATTTATGACACTTAAATTGAATTTTCTTTAAATAGGAAGAAAAGTTTTGATGCATTCTACACTTGGATGGAAACGACCTTCTAAAACAGTGTGATTTGATACTTTTGTTCTACAAATTTAGTATGCGCCTGCCAGCTCCAAAATAGAAAAACATTTGGTTAACACTTTTATCCTACAAATTTAGTATGCATCTGTTCAGTTCCAACATAAATTTTCATTTCTTCAAGATGATAATTTTTTACCCGGCAGAAAATTTTTTAAGCATTCCAGACTTGGGGAGGCCTTGCATCTCTCAGAAGTACTTTTCCAAAAGTTCTAGAAGGAATAAAACAAATGAAACTAGTGTAGGTGTCTATTAGATTTTTATTTAATTAAAATAACTTTTAGATTGCTTGGAACCCATTTAATCAACCAAGAGACATTCTAGAGTTATGTACAAAAGAAAATATTATCGTGGTCGGATATTCATCATTGGGCGGCACACGTGACACAATTAAACTCAGAGATGATTTCAGAATTGCAAAGATCGCTGAAAAGTTGGGAAAAACGCCTTCTCAGGTAAAAATTAAACATTTGTTTGGAGGGTGATAAAATACGCGACTTTTTTTCCCCAATAATCGGCAACATTCTCACCAAATGAACAAAAAAATTTAAGAAATTAAAGCGTTTTGAACAATATTTTTAAATTACGCTAATTTTTATGGGTAATTATTTCATTCAGAACTAAAGTTAATTAGTAGAATTAGAGATTCTTAAATTATTGCAGTAGTAATAGTCCAATACAATAGTCAGAAAATCGCGATTTATCTACAAAACTGACTTAATAGCCAAATTTTTTACAGCAAGTAAAAGGTCATATGAGACTCTTAACACCACATTTTTCCAACAAAATTTCTCTCTAGGTTCGCCGCCATCTTGAATTTATGCGTAATTCGGGTTAACACCATTTTAGTTCGATATCTCATTGACCATTGGACCGATTTAAAAACAAATTGTTTTATTTTGTAAAAAGTGTTTTTTCTAACATTTCTGATGTAACATTTTTTTTGCCATTATATCTCGGATAAAAAGTTAATTCACATCTACCGCCGAAAATAATGATTAATCAAGGTAGCATATATATATATATATATTGAAATATAATTTGTTACCATTAAACTTTAAAAAAAACTGTAAAAAATTTAGTGGGTTAAATTTTCTTTATATCTGGCACTAAAGCTCTTACCAAAGCCTTCACAATCTCTGTTTAAATACGTTCCAATTAATACCCCGCATACCATATTCTGGATTAAACTGGGTTTTTTAATAAGTCCCTTCCATTATCTCCGCCCCTGGAGGGCCATTTTAATGTTCTTGAAATGGTACCATCTGGAGCACCAATCAAGTCTACGTACCTACTAAATTTCATCAAAATCGGACAAGTTGTTCTTGAGTTAGGCGCGTTGGTGACAGACATACGGACAGACACACATTAAGACAAAAAATATTCTAAAAAATTTTTGAGCAAAAATGCCGGTTATTTAATAAGAATCTTATTTAGATTTAAGTAGCACTGGGTAACCGCAACCCCCCTCTCCTCTTGGGTACGCCACTGTATATCCGGCAAAACTCGAAGTTGCCGAAAATCACGTGATCTGCTATAAGAAAAAAAACAAGTCTCGTTTTATTTCTATCTTAAAAACCGTAGAAAAGAAGAAGTACGGCTACCTTCTGGATCACTCTATAAAAAGTGTTACATACTTATTACATTTCTAAAAAGCGCCGCAGACAAAAATTTTCTCAATGAGACTTTTCATATCTTTATTATTTAGGTAGGTTATTGGTAAATAAGTACTTAATTTCAGATATCAGTATTTGCTTACCTTTCTTTTTCACGACGTGATTTTAATTCTCGCATAATGTTTTGTTGCAAAGCAAACAATTAATTTTCTCGTTTTCCTCGAAATACATAAAGGCTCGTGTCCACTAGCAATTAAATTTGCCTAGAGTACTCTCACAAGTCGCTTGCAATGCGTGTAAACAGCTACGCTAGAGAAATTTTGCTGAAAGCTTACTCTCGCGCCAAGTACTTGCCGACTTGTTAGAGCTTGCAGTGTACAGGGTGGTCCAAATTCGAGGGGCCTCTATAGCTTTGGGCTTTTGCAGCATAGTTAGCCCAAAACTAATATACATGTTACGGGCTCGATTTTCAAGAGAAGTCGAAAACTGAAAACTGCATTGCGATATGTCAAAGCGTTTCTGAGCTACAGGGTGATTCTCAAAAATGTGCGATTTTAAAGGCCTTCTAGAACTTTTTTATTTATAAAGATACAGATTTTCATTAAAAACATTTTTTAAAGATTTTTTAAAGACAAATCTACCTGTTTCACCGATTTTTTCTTAAAGCCTTTAGTTCCCGAGATATCACACAAAGTTATATTTCTTTAAATGGGATACCCCCAATTTTTCTACAAAATCAGTTTTCTAATAAAATTTCCTGTCGAACGATGTGCCATACACCTATTTTTATTAAATAGTTTAAAACATATTTGCATATGCATGCATATATATATATATATATATATATATATATATATATATATGCGCGCGCCCTAAATATGTAAATAAAATTTTATTGTTTTTTTTTTCATACAAAATCAAGTTGACTCCCCAGCAACCTCGAACTTTAATTTCTAGTTTCCTATAATTACAAAACCTAAAATAATAAACAAAAATAAAATTATTAAACGTTTTTATTTAAACTTTTTATTAATTAAACTATTTAATACCTAAAATCTACATCTAACAATTTTCTTTAATTCTAAAACAAATGCTCAAATTGACGGCCGTTTTCTTGTAAACATATCCTACATCTTCTCTTGACGCTATTTTCTGAATTAAGAAGTTCTACCGCACGAAGCTGCCTGAATGCAGTACGAAGTGCCTCTTCCAATTCCCTTCTAGTAGTTGGGCGATTTCGAAATACAAGGTCTTTGACTCTCCCCACAAAAAGAAGTCGCAAGGAGTCAGGTCTGGAGACCTGGGGGGCCAATACATAGGACCTTTATTTCCGATCCAGTTTTCGGCAAACACAATATTTAGTAAATTAGTAACGTCTCGTGCATTGTGAGGAGGTGCACCGTCATGTTGAAAGTATAGCTCATTATTTTGCTGAAGTGGCAAATTGTCGATAAACGGAATCATCTGCTCTTCTAAAATTTGTTGGTATCTTTCGGCATTTAAATTTCCATCAAAAATATATGGCTCAATAATTTGTCCTCTGTAGATGCCTACCCATACCTTAAAACTGAACCTTCCCTGATTCGCTTGTTCCACCATAATATTCGGATTTTGCTGTTTCCAGTAATAGCAGTTATATCTGGTGAATATTCCATCAATAGAAATCGTTGCATCATCCGTCCAAATAACTTTTCTGGCAAAATCGGGGTCTTCTTCGCTTTTATTTAGGTACCACCTGCAAAATGCACGTTTTGTGTTTTTTAAGCACCCGAATGGCATTGCTGCGTGGAATTCCAGTGTTTCTCTCCATAGCCCTGGTGGAAGTATTCGGGATAATTTCTATTTCTCCTAGAACCGTTAGTTCTTTCAACTCTCTATCTCTGGCTAGGCTTCTATACGACCTCGGTTTTGTAAAGGATCCGTATTCTTGTAGATGACGTTTTAACTTCAAAAATATTTTTAGCTAGGTTGCCTTCTTTCCGAATATCTCTGGAAATATAGATTTAACGCCGTCTGTCGATTTTCGTTACTTTCAATATAACATTTTATAATGTCGTACTTTTCAAAGTTTTCAAATATTTTTATATCTTGACGAAGACGCCACTTTTGACAGTTGGGCTCGTTTATCATGGCAATTGTTTTTATTTGATCATAGCTACCTAGATAGATACCCTAAAACTGCATAGGTCAGAGTTAAACACAGCCTACTATGGTAATTATTAAAAATTGCAGATATCTGTTTAACTACTTCATAAAAACAGGTGTATGACACATCGTTTAACAGGAAATTTTATTGCAAAACTAATTTTTTTAAAAAAATAGGGGTATTCCATTTAAAAAAATTTAATTTTGTGTTATATCTCGTGAACTAAAGTCTTGAAGACAAAATGGGTGAAACGGTAGCTTTGTCCTTAAAAAATCTTCAAAAAATGTTTTTAATGAAAATCTCTATCTTTATAAATAAAAAAGTTGTAGAGGTTTTTTAGAAACGCACATTTTTGAGAATCACCCTGTAGCTCAGAAACGCTTTGACATATCGCAATGCAGTTTTTAGTTTTCGACTTCTCTTAGCAAGAGCCCAAATCTATAGAGGCCCCTCGAATTTGGACCACCCTGTACACGGCTAATCTAAGCAAATTAGTTTGCACTTTTTTATTTCGAGACTGTTTCGAAATATTTGCAGCAAGTAGTGAAACTTTGTGAAACCATTTTAAATTTTTATTTTATTTTTTTTCAATCTGAATTAAAATTCTGATTTTTTGGCAAAAATGGAATGTACATTGCAAAGATTTTATGGAGTAAAAAAACAAGGCGCGTTCCAAAAATTAGCAGAACTATTCAATACATCTGAACATGAAATTCAGCGCAAGATACATAACTTAAGAACACAACTGAATCAGGAGTGGAGAAAAATTCAAAACAAAAAGAGTGGACAAATGAATTGTATAAAAGCACGTGGAATTTTTTTATTCTAAAACGACATTTTCTGGAGCAGTTACTGAAGCAAACGAACTTGCTACAGTAATTTGCCGCAATACATTTCAAAACAATTAGACTACAGTGTAGATACACCGGTAAGTACTTGGTGAAAAAACTTTCGCAAGTTACTTGCAAGTGGACACGAGGCTTAAGGACGAGTTTCGAATTATACTCAAAAAATGAAATTTTAAAAGTAGCTACGCAGAATTTTATCTAATATTCCAATATTCCAGAATGAAAAAGCACTCACTAACGACAGTTGTCAATAATAGGTGAGTAAGTACATTTGTTTAGTCTTGACGGATGTCCACGGTTTATCAGAATGTGCAAAATCAAACCCGTTAAATAAAAGAAAGTTCAATTATAAAATCATTCACTATAGAAACTGCAATTCGTTAAACCAATTTTTTATCCGAACCTTATTTCTTCAAACCCATTCAATAACAAGTTTGAAATTTATAAGACCCGTTTTTAATCGAACTATTGTTCATCAAACTTATTTAATATCAAACTCGTAGTTTGTACTACCCATTTTTAATAAAACCCGAAATATGTCAAACCGTTATTTTCCAAAACCGAAATTCGTAAGAATCGTTGTTTATCAGAAATTTCTGCTAAATTGATTGCGCGTTCACGAATAATACATGAACGGGAGGCGTACACGCAGGTGGCGCGCGGCGTTTCGATGCATTTGTCACTGCTACGCGTGCATACTTGTACAAGTAGCGTTCAATATTCAATAGTTTGCTTGTGTATTGATGTCATTTGCATTCCAGTTAAGATCAAATTTCTGATAAACAACGGGTCTTACGAATTCCGGTTTTGAAAAATAATTGTTTGACAAATACCGAGTTTGATATTGAATGAGTTTGATGAACAATGGTTCGATTAAAAACGAGTCTTATAAATTTCGAGTTTGTTTTTGAGTGAGTTTAAAGAAATGAGGTTCAGATAAAAAATTGGTTTAACAAATTAAGGTTTTTATGGTGAATCGTTGTAAGGATGAAAATTTTTATTAAATAAGGTGTGATAAATTTCTGGTTTGACAAACCATAGGCGCCAACTTGACACAATAAGGGAGTTAATTCTTACCTCAAAAATTTGTAGTGTCAACTTTGAAGCACTCTATCTCAGCTATTTTTTACTATACAAAAAAACCGTTTAAAAAAAATAATATGGAATTTTAATATCTACAATTTATATTTGAACACTTTTCTTCTCAAGTCTACACAAAAAGGATTTTCGATTTAAGAATTGGTCCTGGTTCTGGTTGACATTATTTTGACATAAATTTTGACAGCGGTTCTAAAATAATGACGTCATTTAAAATATTATGAAGATACCTTTGATTTTACTCAAAAAAAGACTATCTATACTTTTTCAAAATTTTAGGGGTTATGTTTACAACCAAAGGGCCGAACCAACCTCCCAGGCTGGTTCTAAAATTTCATAACCGGGTTGCAACCGTGACGTCATTGTTTTAAAACGAAAGGACCGGTTGCGGTTCTGGTTCAACCAGAACCAGGACCAATTGTAAAACGAAAATCCTTAAAGAGAAATATTGGCTAGTAAGTAATAACATGTCACCATTTTCGGGAGTCTTTTAGGCAAACCGTTTTAAAATCAAACAAATATTAAACAAAACATTAACTCAAACACAAAATCCAAGATGTCAGCGAACCTAGAGGGAAATTTGTTGGAAAAATGTGATTTTAGGTTTCTGGCTTCATCCCCTATTAGCCCTGAAAAGTGGGGCTGCGTAGTCAGTTTTGCCATTTTAAAGTACTATTCTATTAAGCTATAAAGTTTAAAATTATTTTAGGTCCTTTTAAGATGGGTCCTTCAAAACCACATCGCCATTATTCCAAAAGCAACATCCCAAGCACACATAGAAGAAGATATAGATTTGGATTTTGTTGTTCCCGATGAAGATGTTGTTACCTTAAATAGTATGGAACAAAAAGCTCCACTGTTCGATATTGACAATATTGACTAATGTACTTTTTTCTTATATATTTTTAGTTTTACAACTTTTTAAAGTAACATTTGCGAATGTTTGCTGTTTTACATGTTTTTTAAGCTAAATAAAATATTTATGTGGTTTTACTGTATTGATATTTATGTATACTTTTTTTGGTTACCCATACAAAAATTGGTGTTAGAAAGCACGGATAGCCCACCATATAATCAATTATTTTATGTCGAAAGGAAATGAAAATATCTCGAAAACTGCAGCGTTGAAAGATTTGAACCTTATAACAAAATTTTTGGGTAATATTTACGAAAACCAAAATCTGAAAACCGCATATAAATAGCTGCTTTACTTTTAAAGTTATGATTTCTTTAAAAATATTTTAACGTTTTTTTCAAATAACTCGGAAACTAAAGCTCCCACTAATTTGGACTTTATATCAAAATTTGTAGTCCATATTTTAACTTAAATATGAAAACCGTATATCGCTACTTGCTTTTGTTACAAAGTTACAATTTTTAAAATATTTTATCCCCCTTTTCCCCCCTTCAACCCCCCACCTTCCTACGCAAAAGTCAATCAGTTCATGGTCAGTCAATAAAGAGGATTTTTGTACCAAATTTCGTTCAAATCGGTTGAGGCGTTCTTGAGTTATCGTGTAAACAAACAGACAACAGACCGACAGACGACTTTTTTTTCCGTCAATTAAGGTGTTTTGGAACCTCAGTATACCTTGAACCAATACGCAATTTTACTTACATAACGAAACCATGACTCTTTCGGTTGCCGATGCAAAACATTATATTTTTGCAGACAAATAACGTGAAAAAAATTGATGGCAGTTCTAGTTAGTTTTTAAATCACTCGCTGTGCTCGTTCTTTAAAACCGCGCTTGTAACTAAAGCACTATTTTAGCCACTAGTTATCATCCAGGTTTTATCTAAATTTGAATAAAAATAGTGCAAAATGATAATACTTAAAAAATACAATTATTTTTGCATCAAAATTAAGCCATTTTTTTAGGGTTTATCCAAAAATTCATAAAAAAATAATTTGGAAAACACAACAGAGCAACAAACTGCCAGAAATTGAAATGGAGAACATTGTAAGGTACGCGACCGAAAAGAAACGCTACTATACAAAACCGTTATTGTGCCATCAACAGCCCTTGATTTATAGTATAAAAATGGCGAGTCAGTGGTTTTGTTATGTGTAAGTATTTTGCAGGTTTTCTTGGATTTTTTGAAAAAAGTATAAAAAGTCGCAGCTAAGCTGTGCTTTCTTTTAAGCCACTAGTTGTAAAACTACTATTTTATCGTACTTGGCTTCATTCGTATACTTAGGTCCCATGCGTTTCTTTCCAAAATGTAATTAATGTAATGTAAATGTAAAATGTAATTAATATATCGATGTCAAACATTACAAAAGTATTTTAAGCAATTAATGTACAGGGATATCCATTATAAATGTTATCTCCTCTTTTCTCTGTTATTATGCATTTTACAAAAATAGTCATTAACAAAAGTTGCATAACTTTAAGCACTTGCTTTCCGACCTGCCAATAACGGCAAAGTAGTAAGTAGAAAGTACTTAGTTTAGAATTTATTTGGAACCACGGCCTACATCAGGTCAGCATGTATATATTTCGTACAGAAAAAGTTGTACTCTTACTTTAATGTTTCCCTTGTACTTTTTTAGTAATGATAAAAACCTAACGGATAAGTACTGAGTAAAAAGTAGTTTCAAAAAAAAATAACACAAACAACAAGCAACATAATCTCACACCCTAATAGCACAGTACATCCCAGGGATATCCCCAAATTGATCCATTTGGGATGTTCAAAATATCCCAGGGACTGCCTGGATTGCCTAAATGTCCCACAGAAATTCCATTTAGGTCAAATCCCAACAGTGTTGCCAGTAGGTTGGAAAAAAAGTATCATTTGCAATTCGAAAAATTATCAAGTTTAGGGAAAAATTATCATAGTTTTTATTTTTGCATGACATGACATGACGCTTAAAATGTATTGTTATTTTTGAGTGGCTAAAAAAAAACATACCCACAGTTTTTGTGCTTTTTGTTTAGTAGTAAAGGAGAAAGTGAGAGAGAAGATCATCAGATGACCGACGTCGATGAATCAAGTTTATAGATCGGGAGTTGATGTCAACTATTGTTAATATGTTACTGTTCTAATATGTATACAGCTACTATTATTTCGAATTTTCAAAATTTAAAAAAAAATAAAAATTATTTTAACAATAAACAGCATTCATTTTTAAATCTGTGGTTGGTATGTTAAAAAGTCACGAGCAGGACAATACTATGCAAGTATAAAAAACAGGATGGCTGCCTGACTACAATGCACCTATTTTAAAATAGTGGATGGACCAGGCGTACGATGTATCCAGATTAGGTACTTATTATCATTACTATACAGTTTTTTATATCAATTTTAAAAAAGTTTTCACTGTGTGGGTTGGATGCATTATAAGAATAAATGGCGTTTTATGTGAGGATTTGTTAAATTTTCATAGATTTAGGGGTTGATAATAGGTCATTATTAATTATCATGTTACACCCAAAATTATTATAGATTCTGATAATTATCATGTTTCTGGCAACACTGAATTCCAACCAACATAATGCAAGGGAATAATGATTCTTAGATGTATCACCATTATATTTCCTAATCTTCTTGATAATTATTAATTTTCAAGTTCACAGTTCTCGCTGTCTATAGAAATATATCTTATAGTAGTATCTTCTGTGGAGAACAAATATTAAAAGTAGCGCCATCTACTTACAATAGATCCAAGCTAACTGTTTCGTAACAAGGTGTAAGTGATTTGTACAATACTCGCTGATTTTAACATCTGTTGTACTTGTTTGCCACTACTAATAATATGCTTGATTTTTTGTATTCTTTTTGTACAAATTTTTACACGATCTATTTTTACTTCCGGAAGTTTATTTATTTTTTGTTTATACCAAAATATTTTTAAATCACTTGAAAATGTGATTGCCATTAACCCTGGCTGCACTAAGATTTTTTTTTAAAATAAAGTGCAATTTCTTGTTAATTAAAAACAAAGTACTAAACTGTTGCTCTTTTGGCACATATAAAAATAATAAAAAAATGCACATCATTGCCAGTGCCAGCAGTTGCTAGCGGTTAAAGTACAATATTAGTAAAATTATCCAATGTCGTCGCATGTCAAATTTAGACATCAACTTTCTTATTTCGAATTGAACACCCTGTATATTTTTGAAAACTTCGATATATCTTTTCTTCCTGATTCCAAAAATATACTATATGTGTTACCTTTGTCTTGAACGCTCATTGAACAGATTTAGAAAAACGATGCCATAAGAGCAATGTGTTGAACAAAGAACCACTTAAACTATTTTTCCTTGGCTAATACTACCTAGAGGTCCTCTATAGATTTGACAGTTATTACCAGACGTGGGCACCTCATATTGCCCTCTCTTTCTAGTTTTTTTTTCATATTTGCATGTAAAAGCGATTTTATCAAATGGACTGATGTTTTGTTGTCTCTTTTTATAATTTCCCCAGACAGTTTTAGAAAGATTGATTTTTTTTTTGGTAGGTAAAATATGTCAAGTTTTGACAAAAAAACTAAAACAAACAGTGAATATACACGTGGAGATATTAAATAATAGGTAAAATATAAAGACTCCCACTGATCTATATTTTTATTACTCTTTTTATTACAAAAACACGGAAATATAATGTGTTATTTATTAACAAAGTACACTCCTGGCGAAAAAAAAAGTAGGACACGGAATTGAAATATGGGTAAATATAATACCCTATATTAATGAAAATTTACATTGTTAGTAATTTGCTAGTTATTATTATTATTATTATTATTAACCTCTCGTTATTTACCTTGATACATTTGACACTTGTGTTTGTCATAATAGTAAATAAATCAAAGGAGATTTTTTTAGAGTAATTTATTAAAAATTCCTTAAAATCCTATGTTGGGATCTAATAGAGTTGTAAAATTCAACTTATAACATTTAGTTAGTTAGTTTATTAGTTAGTTACTAAAAATAACTGATCTATAAGAAGAGCGACGAACCATTTTAGAGTTAATAAAAATAGATTACCACGCTGGGTAAAGCGCTGTAACAAAAACAATAACACAGAGAAAAAACAATAATATAATAAACGGCGATAAAAAAACTGAACTTTTTGCAAATAAATAAAAACAATAATTTTGATACTTAATGGGCTCGCCGTTATTATCTAAAACAAACTGCAGACGAGTCGGCATTGAAAAACTTAAATTTTGAAAATATTGCTCTTCTTCTGAGATGATATCTGCGGCTCTTTCAATGGCTTCATTCAACTCGCCTGAATTTCTGGAGAGCCAATTTCGCTGATAAATTATCTTCACGGCATTTAAATCCGGGCTGTTGGATGGCCAAGGTAGAGTTTCAATATTGTTCTCTCGAAACCAAGTGTTCACTACATTCGCCGTGTGCACAGGGCAGTTATCTTGTTGGTAGATGAACTCATTATTTTCATGCAAGGCCAAACAGATGGATACATAATATTACGAAGAATTTCGATGTATCGTTCACTGCTAAATCTACCTTCTATTCTCCAGCAAACACCCATACCTCTCGCACTAAACCATCCCCACATTGATGGAAAAATGTCCTGCTCTCTTGATGTTGTGTGTGTATTCTGGATCATACCTTGAATTTGATGGACGATAAACCAAAATTCTCCGACTATCTGACGATGACTGGAAAATGTTTTCGTCCGTAAAGACTACTTTCTCCCAAAAATCATTCCCTTCAAAAAGATTATTGGCCGCAAAAATTACTCCGTTAAAAGAGGCTTTTTTGCTGCAACTTTACACGATAGATTTGAATTTGGTATCATACTACAAGCAGTTCGGCGGGACCCTGGAAACATGCTTGCAGAGGCAGCAAGGGAGCATGTTGTAAAAGTATTCTGTCTTAAATGATCAAGGAGTCGTCCCTAATTTTGTTTCGTCCTGATCCGTTCCTTTCTCTTTGTGGTATTGTTTTCGGTCCAGCGCTTGGTCCAGCGTAGTACTCTATTTTTATTAACTCCAAAATGGTTCGCCGCTCTTCTTATAGACCAGTTATCTTCTGTAAGTCAAGTTATAATTTGAATTTTGGTAAATTCTGAAACTTGAGGCATTTTTTATTTAGTTTGAAGTATACTGCAAGAAAGCGTTAGATAACTGTAAAATATTTCAAAATGTTTTTCGTTTTAGTATCCTTTTAGTGCCATATTGACACCAAACTGACAGAAAATCCATGTTTTACTTGTCAATTTGGTTATAAAAATGGCAGCCACATTAGGCTAAAGGGCACTGAGGTGGTAGGAGTTAACAGGCTTTTTAGTTAAGAACGGTGTTGGGTTGACATACTAAAAAAAGCAAATATATATTTTGCATGTCCTACTTTTTTTTCACCAGATCTGTACATGCTACATGCGTATGTTTGTACCTACTGCTTATAGATCACTTACTTCGCAAATTCGGCTATTTTTATTAATTTTCCAGCATGTTTTCTTTCCACTTTTCTTTAGTTTTTTTTCTCCGTTGGACAATGGAACAATACAAATTCGACGAAGCACGTGTTTTTACTGTTTTTGATACAGCAAAATTCCATTTTTAAACCGGACGTTCCTTAATCAAAAGTGTGACAGTAACAAAATTATTAGCAGGGGTTATCAACTATCATTACCACCAACACACAATTTGTTTCTAAACATTTCCCTAGCAACTGTCAAATTCAGTTGCTCACTTCTGGTAAAACAATAACTGTCAAAAATCGTACCTATACAGGGCCTCTAACACTGCCCTTATGGCAAATTATTTCTTATTTCACTCGAGGATCGCTAAAGATAAACCCTACATATGGTATATTTTTGGAATCAGGAAAAAAATATCTATCGAAGTTTTAAAAAATATACAGGGTGTTCAATTTATTTCTTGTAAAATGCATAAAATCATGAGAAAAGAGTGGGTAACTGTAACATTAATAATGGATAACCCTGTACGCATACAATATTTTTGTTATTTGCAAAATTTATTATCTGACCAGTTTTCACTTAATCAGTACAAAAAACACACAAAAAAATAACAAAGGCCATTACAATAAATTATCACTATCACTTTCTTTGGTCTGGGCTTGACCAAATTAATTCTACGAAAAAAGGAAAACATCCCAGAAAATCTGCATTGTTTTATATTATTAAAAAATCAAACTCCTCTTATTAAAAAAAATGTCGATAATTTATTAACCCCCATTATTATACTCCGGTGGTACTAAGAAAATTTTATGTTTGTAACACAAAAATGTCAGGTACATTTTTTTTTCTATTTCGATGCACATTTAGTCCGGAGAGACTTAGCCCAGATACTCTATTTTAAGAATCCGATTGATGCCACTCTGGCACCTTTGGGCATTTTGAAACATCCAAGACGGCGGCCATTTTTAAGTGAAAAAAATGTCTGAACATAATATAGGTAACTGGCACCTCATTTTAGACAACTTTGAGTCGCCTAAATCCAAATCCGGTATTATTTTTATTCTGGGGGGTAAAATGACGATAATGCGATGGAAAAAGCGCTGGATTGAAAATAATTCTACGGATAGGAAAGATGGATCAGGACGACCAAAAGTAAGTTCTGAAGTGCAAGATGAGAGACTTATTGACTATATCAGACAAAATCCTTTTTCAACGTCGGTTGAAGCAGCTAATGTAACATTATTTCCGGGTTCCTTACCAACAGTAAATAGAATAGTAACGAAATCAGAAGTATCTTGTCGAGTTGCTGCAAAGAAGCCTTTTCTAACAGAAGAACAAAAACAGGCCAGAGTGACTTTTGCACTGAACAACGTTCTTCGTGATAATGACTTCTGGGAGAGGGTGGTGTTCACTGACGAAAAAATTTTTCATTCATGTTCAAGCAGCAGAAGTATTTTAGTTTATCGTCCACCAAATTCTAGATTTGAAGCCGAATATACAAACCGAATTAAAAAGCTGGACATTTTTCTGTAAATATGTGGGGCTGGCTTAGTGCTAGAGGTTTGGGTTTTTTTTGGAGAATCGAAGGAAGATTGAATAGTGAACGATATATTGAAATTCTTGAAAACGTTATGCTGCCATCTCTACAGGCTTTACATGAAAATAATGACTTCGTTTATCAGCAGGACAACTGTCCAGTACACACGGCTACAGTTGTTCGCCAATTGTTTCAGAATAATAATATAGGAACACTTCCTTGGACAGCCAACAGCCCTGACCTTAACCCAATGGAAAATATATGGGGTCAAATCGTTAAAATAATATACCAAAGGAATTGGAGACCACGAAATGCTGAAGAGTTAAGCGATTCTATTTATCGCGCATTGGATCAGCTCTCAGAAGACCATCAGTATTTTCAAAACATTTTCAATGACCAGACGTTTGCAGCTTGTAATAGAGAAAAAGGGTGATCCTATTAAATACTAAATTATTTATTTTAGTTCTTTTTTAAGTTAAAATAATTAGTATTAAGTTTACCGTCGTATTAAGTTTGTCCTAATCCAACTTTCCTATTCGTCGAATTGTTTTCAATCCAGCGCTGTTTCCATCGTATTATTGTTATTTTATCAACTCCAAAATGGATTACCACCCTCTTTATAGAACAACCTTGGTCCGTTACTCGAGCGATAATTTGAAATTGTTCAATAAAGACTTTACTAAAACATTATTTTTGCTGATTTTTTAGTATTATGTAAAATTTAATATAAAAATAAGGATGCGTTTAATTTAAGTAAAAAAATATTTTCAGTTTTAGAGACCTTTTGTAAACAATATGACAAATTGTCGTACTTGAAGTTTTTAGGCATTTAAGCTGGTAGTCCGTATATATTATACACTTTTAGAAAAGTCAATTTTGTGACTGCATGTATGCGTTTTTTTTTAAGTCAAGTGTACATCAAAGAAATCATAACACAGAGAAACCGTAGAACGTAAAAATTGGTAAGGCGAAAATCTGTTCTGTGCCTGACAGCTGTTTGTATGTGCCCTTAGAATAAGAAACGGCTTAGATCAAGTTATTTTTTTTAAACCAACCCGACTTCTCTCAACTAAACTTAAACACTTAAACCAACCCAAATAAAAACCAGATCAATCCAAAATACTTAAAAAACCAACCCAAACCAAGCCACCACTTCTTTAAATTTAGCATTAAAAAATAAAAATAAAAAATGTATTTTCTATGCCCTTTCTTATTCTATCTCGCATGCAAACACCTGTCAGGCGGAGAACAGATTTTGGCCTTACCAATTTCTACGTTGTACGGTTTCCCTGTTTTACGATTTCTTTGATGTATATGTCTCCAAAGTTCGATTTCTACAAAATACGATTTTGCCAAAGTTTGTATAAATAACGATTCCTGCATTTTACATTTATCTATTTTATGGGACCTTTTAAATTAGAGCAGGGTTGGACACGTAACTATACTAGCGTAGATAGAGGGTATTTTCTATCTACGATACTAGTAACTGTATTAAGTTAAACTCTCTGATGTACGAAAAGAGTTGTGATTGTCCAAAAAGAGTAGTTTGCCAAAAGTTCTTTCAGTCAGTTTCCAGTGCATTTGAGACCACTTCCTTCCACCCCTACTCTTGAAATCACTGCAAAAACGGAATAGGTGGTGGCTCTTGTGTAGCGCCATAGTATAAAATGGTGACCTCCCAAACACCAATTGAACGGCGTAGGGACGTTGTTAAATGCAACCCGACGTTATGATGCGACGTCGCGTCGTTTTAGCCAACATGCCGACCCGGATTTACACCAAAATGGTGGATGATTTTTGAGTCCTTACGTCGTTGTGCAGTGACTGGAGTCGGAATAGTAATCGTTCTTGTTACGTCGTAAGATACGACCCAAAATGACTACACTAGCGCCCTCTTTGTTATTGATTTTTTGGTGGTGTTTCACTACCCAAAATGTTGCCCATCTCAAACTTTGGGATTTACGGTTACTAAAATGAACTTATTTTTATACACTTTAGAAAATGGCAAACACAAAATTATAATTTAAAAATTACCGTTTATTAAATAGAATTTATATGGCTACTACTACTATTTAAAAACGCAATACGGTTCACTGACAAATATGCTTAGAAAAGAAATGAAAAAACACGCGCGCCCTTGAATTGTTTGTGTTTAGACGAAAAATATTGCTTCTTTTCAATGTAAAAAAATGGATGCTACTAAAGCCCTCTTTTTAGGATTCCAGGGTTAAATACCTATCTCGCCCGGAACATAAAACGTCTCCAAATGCCATTCAATGGTGTTTGTGGTATTTTTTGCCATGTTTAGTAAATATAAACAATGGCGACCACTTCGAACATAAACGAATGCATCAAAAATGGCGAATATTATGAGAATCCCAAAAAATACACGTAAATGGACAACAGTCGTTAAACATTCCCAAATGAACGACTTGCACGACCGTTGGTTACCATCAACCCAACATGCGACTGGAAAACGTTCCAACAATTCCGCCGATGACAGTTGACAGTCCCCATAACCTTACTTTTTATTCGATTTTTCTAAATAAATGGTCGGTGAACTGGGAAATAAAATTTAGTTTTTTCAAATATGGCAGGATACTTCAAAGATTTTACTTCTTGGAAGCAAAAGCAAAAACTATTTTTAGTGAGCGGCAAGAAGTGAAGCTGTGGATCAGACATTACCGTTTAAAGAGCACCAGTCTTTCTCTTTCACCCATATACTTGTAGGATAACGTCATCTCTCATTTGACCAGATGAGCCATTTATTTAAAATCTAGAGAGATATAGGGCGATGTGCCGTACATAAGTGCGGAAGAAAAGGAGAATATAATGGCATTAGTTCCTTTGGAAACTTTTCTTCTTCACAAGAAAAGGACACTTAAGTTCGTCAAAAATCCGGGCGGAAAACGTCGCCAGACCGGCTAGAAACGTCGCAAGTTCACGTAATGTGAAAGTTGTTTAGACGTTGATACGTCGACGGAACGTAACTAGAGTCTCATAAAAATGTCCACACAACGTCACTGGTTTACTAGAAACAGGTCGGCTAAACGTTGGGTTGACTGTACCAATGTTACTGCAGTATTATCTAACGTTAAAGCAACGGAATTTTGTCGTTATATGTAAGACTGTCTGAAGATCACTAATTTATAAGGCACTTAAAAAAATACGGTTCACAGCTCGCGCCCAAATTGTACTTTTTATCACTTGCGCCTGGCCTATTATCTGTTTTTATTAGTTATTCATTGTCCTTCCTCACGCAGTAATTTTAGAAAATCCGGCCTTACTAATTTAATAAAACCTTAATTACTAATACTTTTACCTACCACTTTATTTATTCAATTTCACATCCTTTGAAATATCTGATATTACATTTTATTATTAAGTTCTATTCTGGTAAAACAAGACCATTACAAACGATTTATCCCGGAAACAAAATGTGCAAAATTTTAATGTTTTTAATTATTATGGCTATTACATTTGCTAATTTAAAAGCTGAAGAAATGGAAGTTAACACAGTAAAAGATCTAAAATTTAAGTTGAATAGTGGAGACTCGATGCCCATAGTTGGTTGTAAGTATACCCTAAAGAGGTAGATTGGGTAATTGTTTTTCAATTTGGGTTAAATTTAGGCATCAGGCACGGTCCCTAGAATACATACGGTCTATTAATTCGACCGATGACGACACAAAGATAGCAGCTGATTTTTGTCCGCCATTTAAAAATTGTATGAAGGCTTGACAAATTAAATGAACTTTTCGAATTTTTCTTTTTTTTTTAATAAGTAAATATAATTTATTTTTGGCCTGCATGCGTTGATCTTTCACCAAATAGAAATTAAAATCATTAGTTGGTAATCGATTCCGTCAAGAAACTCATCGGATGAGTTGCAGTTAGTTCGAGTTCGTAGCTCAGAAGTTAGGTGATGTAGTTGTTATTTTTCCTGTTTTGGAAGCTATTTTATTTTGTACTTGATTTTGCCAGGCATTTTTGGGAGAGTGATTATTTTGTTATTTAGAAGGAAAGACTTTGTGCATACTATATGCTATAAATCTGATTGCAAATTTAAAACTACAAGGTGCCTTGTTTTTTTTTGGTTTTTTAATTATTTAATGGTGAGCCTTTTCACTAAAAAAAACGCATAAATGCAGCTATCTATGACGAAAATAATGTAAGTAAAATCACAGGGTATTTAATTAGGGCCAAAAGAAAAGAAATGTTAAACAAATACAATTTTAAATACAAAAATTTATGCAAAAATAATATAACCCCAAATGTCACCCATCAAAAAAATCAATAAAGAAAGCCAAACCAAAAACGGTTTTACCCCTTCCACTCAAAATGTCAAAAATAGCATTGACATTGCCGAACCAGCTTTGAACGCGCAAAGCCGACTGTCGTATCTTAAGTATTTTTCCTAGGCACGGACAGTCTATTTAAAAAGGAAAGGGACTGTTAGAACTTTAAGCCACGTTCTGTCCGCAAAATAAACGCATTCTCCTCACAATCCACAAGTGTGGCGTCTACACAATTAATTGTATGCAAGAAAAAATGAAGAAACGTGTTGAACTTTTCATTTCAAATGATTTTCTTGCGGACCAATAACAAGCAATGCGAACTCTAGAGGCGCTTTCGAGTTCCTCCAAAACTGGTATGGATTCAGCCGATCTTGAACACATGAGGTTTTGAAAACACGAGTATGGATGATGAGAATTTATTTATATACACACTTAACTTAATATGGGTCTTTTGGCTTCGTCCATGGACCAAATTGACATGTGAAGGCCAGTTTACTGATAATATTTATCAGGAAACCTCACAAAACACCCGCGCTTCACATATTAAAAATATTTACAGTTTTTTTTTATTTAATTTTTAGGTTACATTTTTTTGTTTTTGGATTAGAGCCGAGATAACCAAAAAAGATTTATCTCTACTTAAAACTAGTTTTAGTTCAAAAAATCTAATTTTTTTATAGAATTTTTCATTTTATTTTAGAAAAAAATAATGTTTTCTTTTAAGGTTGTTTTCGTGTAATCGCCGCCATTGAAACTAACAACGCGACCTAACTCGACAGCTAATATTGCTTTACTTTAGCAAATAATGTTTTTTATTGCACTATTTTTTCTACTTAATATGAGCGGGGCTTTGTTCGCGAAGCAAGCCGAAAGAACCTGTTGGCTAAAATTACTGTGTTTTAGCTGAAAATGCTTTTTTTTAACTATTCTTATAACTTCCTGTACAGAAAGCGCATTATTGTCGAAACGACCCGAAAAAACCCGACAGCTAAACTTGCTGTATTATAGCCGAAAATATTATTTTCTGTTTTTACAATTTTATTATTCCAATTTAGTTTTTATTGGTGTCAGAACTGATTTAAAAAAAAACAAAGATGGGCTTTAATGTATAGCCAACATTCTGCATATTTTTCTGCCCAAAGAATAGTATTTTTAAGCCAAGTTTATAAATACTTTTGCTTTTAATACCAGTATGGCCATCAAAATGGGTTGCGCTTACATTATGAAAGCAGAAGGTATTACAAAAACTAAGCAAGCTAATTTACAACTAAAACGATGCTGACAAAACGTTTCCACAGCTTTACTTTGGTCATAAATTCTAATGTGTACAATGTGTGTTACTTGGGTGCTAACCACTTTTGGTAAGCTAGAGCCATTTTTGAACGGCTAATGCCAATGTTGGTTTGGTCCAGCCGCCGCTGAACGCGCCTTAAGGCGCAATTACACAGACGAACATGCTCAAATAAAAGCTCGTGCAAAATATCTAAAATTTTTTGCGTGAACATTTTTGTGAGCTTTTCTTTGAACATTTTGTTCGGGTAAATTTTTGAGCAAATTATTGCTATCTATTTTGGAAACATATTTTTAAAGATGAGAATAAATAAAATTTCACATCAATGATCAGTGATCTCAATTCTTTAAAAAAATGGAACACCAACTTTTATTTAAAATTTTTGTGAAAAAAAGCCGACGGCAAGCGAAACATTATTATTGCCTCTACTATCAGTTTTGTCACATGGATTAGGGTTACTTATAACACTTTTTTCTTAGGGTTTTTCCCGGATTTTTTTGCCCGTGGTTTTTTTTGGGATTTTCTTGCGAGTTTTTTTTTATTTTCAAAAAAATTTTGAGTTTTTCAAATATGGGCAAAAAACTCAAAAATTGCACTTTTAAGCGGTAATCCGCGCATCACTACTATGAGGAGTGGTGGGAATGGGGATTTTTGTAGCTTTACTTTACCTTTAGCTTTTATTGTTGTTTTTTTAATTCCTCACACCAGATTTACCTAGTTAGTTTAAGGTCCCAAGGGTTGCTTAAAAAAGCAAAATGCTGAAGATATAGATATTTATTGTCAATTTAATGTAATAATCAAGGTCGATTACTGACACTGATTAGATTAGATTAGATTTTCTGAACCAACAATATGCAAAGGGCAACATTGCGATTCAAAAGAGTGGCCGGCCTACTACCTGCGAAATCCAAAACCCGGGATGATAGATCGGCGACACAGTCTACTAAATTACTGCTAAATTATATTTTTTAGACAAGGGTCGGGTTCGTAGGGTTGTAAAAGTGGGTAATAAACGGGTATTATTTAAACCGAACGTGCTTTTGTTCATATATTTGAGATTTAATAAAATGTATATAGGTTTTTTAATTTGACTTAACTATTATTGTAAAAGAACTAGAAAAGAAAAAAGAACTAGAAACTAGGAAGTAAAATAAAGGGATATTCTTTTAAACGTAAATTTTTATCATTACATTTTACAGGCAACAGCAATAAAAAAGTGCCAATTATTATTTTTTTTATTCTCGTTTTTTTACAACCCCAAAAAAGTTACAAGTATAAAAATCAGATCAATCGAAGTTGCTTATGAGGTAAAATGTGAATTTCGGCATCGAATCGTTTTTCTGTCGGAAAGTACTTGATTAAAAGTACCTTATTTCAAAACTTTGTTTTTCTATTTTCAGTTAAGTTCAATGAATTCCGATAACAATATATATTTTAAATTTGTAAAGAAATTTTTATAGCTCCAATTCTTCAAACAAATTTTGCTCAAGATTCTCTCCAAAATTTACGTGTTTTTTTTTGTACGAGATTTTGCTCGAACATTTCTTTGAGCATTTTGCTCAAGAGGCTCGTGTAAATGTTTGTCGGTATTTCCACATCAAAGGAAAGTTTGTCTGTGTAAATGCGCCTTTAGATATCTTTGTGTCGTCATCAGGTGGGCGGAGCAAAAAATTACAAGACCGCAATCGTAGTGAAAAGTGTAAACTCTAAGGTAACCCAACCTTTGAGGTGTTTTCCACCTGTTTTCGTTTGGTCTTTGTTCCCAAACTTTTTCAGTTTACGGCGCACCATCGATGTTAGTTAGCACGTCGATGCGGCGCACTTACAAGTTTAGTCAGTCAGGGCCCCCTACTCGCAATATGCATATATAGTTGTGTTCAACAAAGTGTTGCATATGTATAATGTATAAAATATGTGCTTTGCAACTTGCCCACTGTATAGTAGCAAAGCGCAAGCGTTGTACAACACTTTATTTAACACCATTGTAAATATATTGGCACTAGTTACAAAACACATGAATGAAAACAACTCCAATCTAACGCTCATACAGGTTTATTATTAAACTAACACACAAGAATACATTATTATTTAAGGAAAAAAAATCATTGTGATGGGTGAGCTTGGTGATCTGCACACATTTTTTCAAAGCGGGGAATAAGGCTTGACACTGCCACTGTCATTTCTTGCTCCACGTTGATCTTTGAACGATATTTGCTCTTTATCACAGCTACAGCTGAAAATCCAGCTTCGCATAAATAGAATGTTGCAAAAAGGATTAGAATTCTCAAAGCTTTTAAACTTAGAGCCGGATATTCATTTTTGACGGATACCCAAAACTCCACCAAATCAGAAGAAGCGAATTTTGATTTTAGGCTGTTGTCGCAAGAGAGTTCAATAAGACTCTCTTCTTCTTCTAGTGAAGTGAATTCTGGTGGAAAGGATCTTGAATCCATGCAAATTTTTCGACATTTTCTTCTGTAAAGAGAGTTTCATTTTAATAAAGTTCATTTTTTATAATCTACTATTTTTAGTTGGTACATGGCAAGTTAAGGGATCCAAAGATATAAAAAGTTCTCTTGACTATGCCCTTGAGGCTGGATACCGTCATATAGATACAGCACAACTTTATGGTAACGAAGAGGATATTGGAGAGGCTCTAAAAGAACTTTTACCGAAGTACAACCTTTCCAGAGAGAACATTTTTATCACAAGTAAAATTAGTAAGTCCTCATATGAAGGGGGGTACACAGGAAAAAGAGGCTCGTCAACACTTTTGCTTTTTTACAGGAGACCAAGTTTTAGCAAATCTTTGCCTGTTCTTTACGTGTAATATCTCTGCATTGAGAAAATAGAATTGTAAAAATACTATAATACGGTGACATATCGAAATTGTTGATCAAATTTCGATTAGGAACCATTGAAGTAAAGAAAACTAACCTTAAAGGCCCTCTCAAAAAAAATTTATAGTGCAGAGCTTAATAAACAACAAGTTCATCCTAACGTAAATATTTTAACCATTAAACATACTTTATATATATATATATATATATATATATATAGGGTGGGCCACAAAATTCCGCATTTTTTAGAAAGATAGAACATGATACTTTTTCGATTTATTTGAAAATTTAAAATTTAAAATGTGTAATTTTTACACCCCCTGAAAAAAAATTATGTGCGACAATGAACTAACTCTAAAGCTTTCACTACAAACGCTCATTGTTTATGTGTATATTGACGTATCATTTAATTAAATCAGTTGAGAAATGAAAAAGTTATAAGCTTGATTATGAGTGTTTGGGCTTAACATTGTTCAAAAGTTGACATTAAAAAAAAAATCAGGATGGCGGATAGTTTTAAAAAGAGTTAGGTTTTACACGCCTTATTTTTTTTTAAATAAGACGTTGGACAAAATATAAATTAGTATTTCCAAATCTCCATTTTTTCTTCGTATATCGAGGTATCACCCAAGTAAATCCGATAAGAAATAAAAAAGTAATGTGTATCTAGATGTGTTTTCTTAATTAAATAATTAGGTCAAAAGATATAGCAAATGGAAAATGAATATAATTTTGTGATTTTTTTTCAATGCGAAGCCAAAACACACATAGTCAAAAAAGTTATAACTTTTTTATTTCCCAACTGATTTAATTAAATGATACTTCAATATACAGAGAAAGAATGAGCGTTTGTAGTAAAAGCTTCAGAGTTTTTTCAGTGTCGCACATAAGTTTTTTTCAGGGGGGGGTGTAAAAATTACATATTTTTTAAAACTGTCCGCCATCTTGAATTTTTTATAAGTTTTAAATTTTTAACCGAATCGAAAAACTCTCACGTTTTATCTTTCCAAAAAGTCAATGTATTTCAGAATCGACTCAAAAGTTATAGTCAATCCAAAAAGTGAGGAATTTTGTGGCCCACCCTATATATATATTATCTTTAATACTTGAATGTTATACTTCAATTTTATTTTTTTTATTTTAATTTCATCAATTTTTATTATTTTACCACATTCATCTTTTAGACCCAATGAAAGAAAATCCGGATGGTTATAAAGCAGTTAAAGACTCTCTAGAGAAGCTACAAACCGATTACATAGATTTGTATCTCATTCACAATCCAGCTGCAAATTTTGTAAAGATTCATGTTAATCAACAAGGATATCCCATAAAAGTAGATGTTCTCAAAGGTAAAAAAACCATTGGATTGGTAGACATGCATTATCGCCTTCTCTGTGTAAAGGGTTTGCTGGGACTGGAATCAAGTACATAACATCATTTTGTTAAAAAAACAAAAGATCAAAAGATCTTGGGTGGAAATAACGAAAATTCAAACTTGGATGAGCATCCCACAAGGAACACACAAAGGACTAAAGCGAAAAGAGAAATGATTAAACGATGTTTCGCCTTGGCTAACCAGTGTAGGCTCATCAGTGGTTCCACTGGTCAGCCGCCTCATACATCATTAAACACCATCATACACTTTTTCAATCAAGTACATAACATCATTTTATTGAAAAAACAAGAGATCAAATGATCTTGGGTGGACATAAAGAAAATTCAAACTTGGACGAGCATCCCACAAGAGACAAAGGACCAAAGCGAAAAGAGAAATGATTAAACGATGTTTCGCCTTGGGTAACCAACGTAGGCTCATCAGTGTTTCCACTGGTCCCATATACATACATCATACACTTTTTTTCGAACTGATTTTCGAACGATGCCTATTTGTGAGTGATTCAAAGTTGGAAATCAAAGTGTATGATGGTGTTTAATGATGTATGGGGCGGGTGACCAATGCGAAACATCGTTTACTCATTTCTCTTTGGTTCTTTGTGTCTTCTTTGTAGGATGCTCATCCAAGTTTGAATTTTCGTTATTTCCACCCAAGATCTTTTGTTTTTTAGTTTATTTCGGTTGAAGTAACCGATTTGGAGGATTTTTAACTTCTTTCATCATTTTGTTGTTTATATTTAATTTTGTTGAAATGTTGTTTTGAGAAGAAAGTAGAGATTTATAATCAAGATATAATATGAAGATCGAAAGGGCAGCCAATAGCCTTCTCAAAATATGACAAGTTGTGCAAAATTGCTTAAAAGGCTGGATAGTCATCATTTTTTACCCTAATATCACAAATAAAAAACAACACGAATGTCCTGTTTCACTGCAAGAGACCATATTTGTTACATTCTCCTTGATCCACCTTGTTTTCTTTATTCTTGTCCCCAAAGTCTCGCTAATGCGTTTACGCAGTAGGTAACTAGAGACATAAAGCTATTTGTAACTCATCGCGGTATACGTATCCGCATATAGCGAGAACCAAGCACATTAATTGGTCAGAAACTTGTATCACGTTCGAAAAGAGCAGATATATGCTAATCTAAGGTGTTCTTGAACACGATAGGTATTGAGATGCGTTAGGTATCACGTATCCTTATGGCACACGTATCGTATCTCAGCACCTATTGCGTTCAGAAACACCTTAAATTAGCATATATCTACTCTTTTCGTACGTGCTACAAGTTTCTGACCAATCAATGTGCTTGGTTCTCGCTAGATGCGGATACGTATACCGCGATGAGTTACAAATAGCTTTATGTCTCTAATAACACAGCGTTGCACGTTTTGGCAATTAAGTACAACACTGTCGCTATCTACGAATCTCTGTCGTTGTAGTAGTGGTTAGGTATATTTTATTTTTGGGTAATTGATTAAAAATAGTAAAATTTTATGAACAAACGTGTAAAACATGCATTTCGTAAAAGAACCCAGCAAACACAAATCGTCGGCATTGAATCGGGCCAATGTCGACAACGTCGGCAGTGTATAGGCATCGGCGACTAGACGCTGGCCCAATGTTGGACAGATTGCGATTTTCATTTTTCGGTCAATAATCTGCATCTGACAGAAGTCCACATTAGTACAGTCGACTTTATGCCGACACCACTTTAGGACCAACGATGGTCCGATTGGAACTTTGTTTGATCGGTCGAAAATCGGCACCTGATGATGGCCTGATTTACTATAGTCGACATTATGCCAACGCAAACCTTATCTGCTTTAGGGCCGATGATGGTCCGATTGGAACTTTTTTTAATCGGTCGAGAATCGGCAACTGACGATGGCCCGATTTACTATAATCGACATTATGCCAAAGAAAAACTTATCTGCTTTAGGGCCGATGATGGTCCGATTGGAACTTTGTTTAATCGGTCAAGAATCAGCAACTGATGATGGCCCAATTTACTATAGTCGACTTTATGCCGACGACCACTTTATCTTCTCTAGAGCCGTCGATGGTCCGATTGGAACTTTGTTTGATTGGTCGAGAATTGGCAACTGACGATGGTCCGATTACGTCACCTTAAAATTTGTAAACTGCTTAATAGTTTCTTCCTAATATGTAGAGATGGCGCTAATGTCACTATGTTCCCTGTACAGTGGAAGATAATATTATATATATATATAATGAACAAAGATATTTCAAAACTGACGATGGCCCGATTTACTATAGTCGACATTATGCCAACGCAAACCTTATCTGCTTTAGGGCCGATGATGGTCCGATTGGAACTTTTTTTAATCGGTCGAGAATCGGCAACTGACGATGGCCCGATTTACTATAATCGACATTATGCCAAAGAAAAACTTATCTGCTTTAGGGCCGATGATGGTCCTATTGGAACTTTGTTTAATCGGTCGAGAATCAGCAACTGACGATGGCCCAATTTACTATAGTCGACTTTATGCCGACGACCACTTTATCTGCTCTAGAGCCGTCGATGGTCCGATTGGAACTTTGTTTGATTGGTCGAGAATTGGCAACTGACGATGGTCCGATTACGTCACCTTAAAATTTGTAAACTGCTTAATAGTTTCTTCCTAATATGTAGAGATGGCGCTAATGTCACTATGTTTCCTGTACAGTGGAAGATAATATTATATATATATATATATATATATATATATATATAATGAACAAAGATATTTCAAAACTTGAATGCGAACTTGAAAAGGTCGTGGTACTTCTCTACAAGAATCACCTCTTTTGTCACTTAAAGCGGACTGGTTAAACACCCGCATTATCGAAACTTTGTAGTTTACCAATGTCGGATCGTGTCAAGCAACCACCGACGGGCCTTCGTCAGTCACCGACGTCGGGCCGCTTTTTGAGGCTGATGTGGGGCCTTATTATCCACCCATTATCGGACATTTGTAGTTTGCCATTGTAGGGCCGCTTTAAGCTACCACTGACGGACCTTCGTCAATCGCCGAAGTTGGACCGCTTTAGGAAACCAATGTCGAACTTGAATAGTTTGCCGATGTCGGGGCGAGACTAGCTTGCCTACGTTAGACCGACCCAATTAAGCAGCTTTATGGGCGGATGGTCGGTACCATGTAGTTACACCATATCGGACCTTAATCGTACGGTGACGGTATGCTGATATCAGCAAAAAGTAAAATTTACCATTGCTCCGACGGCGGGCTACAGTCTAACGCTGCGTCGGCAAACATACATTGGGCCTGGGTCGTGCGACGGCAAATTCGGCAATCGACATCGGGCTAATGAAGGGCCGAGGGAGCCGTGTTTACTGGGAAAGAACAATTTTGAAAAAACTTATATGACAATAATTGCAAACAGTAGCGTAGATCGGAGCAAAGGTCCGCATCGACTAAAAGTCCGCAAAATCGATTTTAAGGTGGGCACCATTTTAGCAATTCTATCGGTGTTAATTTAATCTTCCTCGAGATGTAGAAGGATGAGCTAGGATCCTTTTTTCTCAGTTTTTATGAGAAGGCGGCAAGAAGTGAAAAAAAGCACTTTTGTAATTATTTTAGCCTCTTACCTAACGCATACAACCTCAAAGTTTAAATTTAGTAATATAACAAATATTGGGGTTTACTGTGAATTTGGTGGGCTCCACTTTAGTCCTTTGCTAAGACTCCATTTTGTATTTTAATAGAGTAAAAGTCCGAACTTGCGGAACGTTACGCTTAAACCTGAATTTTTCTGACGTATTTTTCGTATTTTTTCAAGCTTTTATTTAACTTGCATTGTATGTATGTATGTAACTAAGTATGTTTGTTCCGGTGGAATCTTGCAACTTAATTTTGACCAACTTCCCGAAATCCAATCGGCTCCAAATTTGGCATGCTTATATAGTTGCGTTGAGAATACAAGAATTGACAGCTCCCCGCTACCTGAAGGGGGTGTGTTGGGGCACTTGGGGATGGAGATAACGAATTTCTAATCAGATTTTGAAAATTCAATATGGCGGATTCAAGATGGACGATTTATGGTCATCTAACTTATACACATCCGATTGCCTTCAAATTTGGCATACATTTATAGTTCCAGTGACAATAAAATAATATGTCATTATTAGGCACCTTTTTCCCCTACGAGGGGAATGGAGGGGGGAAAACGCCTAAGTTTGTCCAATTTCAACCAAAATTGGGGCTTTTGAGGATAAGGAATATAAATTTTTTATCAGATTTTGAAAATTCAATATGGCGGATTCAAGATGGACGATTTATGGTCATCTAACTTATACACATCCGATTGCCTTCAAATTTGGCATACATTTATAGTTCCAGTGACAATAAAATAATATGTCATTATTAGGCACCTTTTTCCCCTACGAGGGGAATGGAGGGGGGAAAACGCCTAAGTTTGTCCAATTTCAACCAAAATTGGGGCTTTTGAGGATAAGGAATATAAATTTTTTATCAGATTTTGAAAATTCAATATGGCGGATTCAAGATGGACGATTTTCTGTCAGGTTTTGCAAACCAATTTTTACTGACTTATCCACATCAGATTGTGTTCAAATTTGGTATCCGTTTATAGTTCCAGTAAAAATCAATAATATCTAAAATCTTTTTCCCCCTCTCTCAAGTGGAGGGGGAAAAAGATTTGGTTTGTTCGATTTCAATCAAAATTAGCATACAGAGATTTTTAAGGAGGGAGATTATGAATTTTTAATCAAATTTGAAAATTTCAATATGCGGATTCAAAATTGACGATTGAGGTTACAAATCTAAAAATTAAGGGTGTGGGTTCAAATTTGGTATGCGTTTATAGTTCCGGCAACAATACAATAATATGGTATTATTAGGTACACTCTTCCATCGAACGATGGAAGTGGGGGGGGGGAAAGATTTAGTTTGTTCGATTTAAATCAAAATTGGCACACAGGGGATTAGAAAATTTCGATATGGCGGATTTAAAATGGACGATTTAGGGTACAAATTTAAAAATTAAAAAATAAATCTTTATCAAAAAAAAACTTTCAAAGAACAAGCTTTTTTTAAATGAACTTAAAAGTAGAAAATATTTTTTATCTTTCTTATACTAAAAGCTATGGGCGCGAATTAAAAATTTTACAAAATAAAGGGAAAATTTAGCGCCCCAATAAATTTACAAAAAAAAGATTTGTGGCGTAGAGGGCAAAGGGTGAGGGAATAAATCGGAAAAGTTTTTCCTCGACCAGGATTTGAACCCGGGACCTCCAGAATACCAGTCTAATGCTCTACCAACTGAGTTACCGAGTAACTGGGGTTTTAACTGGCTATTCGGAAATCCTTTCGTCCGATTTTCCTTGGTAGCTCAGTTTTCGAGCATTAGACTGGTATTCTAGAGGTCCCGGGTTCAAATTCTGGTCGAGGAAAAACTTTTTTCCGATTTATTCCCTCACTCTTTGCCCTCTACGCCACAAATCTTTTTCTGTAAAAATTTTAAATTGACGGCGACAAAGAGAGAACTACAAAATAAGAACTAAATTCTTCTTATGTTCGAATGATAAAGAAGCTGAGAATGGGTAAAATTGCCGTGCTTGCCAAGCCTTTGAAAATGTCCTTAGGTTATAGAGTAATACAACTGTTTCTTAGGTGAATCGTCGATGTGACCGATATACGATACCCAGCCACTGACGATACCTAAAGTTAAAATTTTTAATTTACGCCCGTCGCTTTTATTATGGTATAAGAAAGATAACAACAACAATAACAAACATTTAATAAAAGCATGTTCTTTAAAAGTTTTTTTATAAAAATTTTTAAAGCTTTATTTTTTTTTAAAGTTAAGTTTTTTGGCAATGGCTTTTAAGAATATTATCTAGTAAATTTATAGATTCCAAAAGCTAGGCTTATAATTAGTTTTAAACATTTTTCAGGTTTTTAGAGCTATTTTTTTTAAAATACGTTTTCAAAATATGTTTTACCTTTTTTGTCCAACACGACCTTAGTTTTACTTTTATTTTAAAACTGCCTAAGAAGTATGTAGATAAATCCTTATATTAATCAACTTTAGTGCGCAGTGCGGGCGTTTAGTAGTATAAGTAAAGTATTTATCAGACGAGTAGACGAAACGCTCGACGTGGTTTTCTGGCAATTCGAAACTTAAATTTTACTGGGTGTTTAATCCGAATGCAACTTCGGTACCCTATTAAAGGCTAGTTCATGCTCCCCATTAAGGGGGACAGTCCCCCATTTTGGTGTTCCGTTCCCCATTGTAAGTGTCCCCTAAATGTCTCCCATTGCTAAGAAAGGTCCCCCACGACAAAAGAAATAACTGAAATAATTTTTGTTAGGCATTGAAATATTCCACATAATTATTATGATGAGGCTTTTGACGAGTATACATTCGTAAAAAAGTATGTTTCTCAAGACCAAAGATGGATGGAAATTTTGAAACATTTTAGTAACGAGCAAATTGTTTGCGGCAATTTTGTTAAAATGGCTGAATACTCCTTCAGTACTAACGCTGTAACTGAAAGAGAGTTTAGCAATATGAATAATATGTGGACCACTGAAAAAAGTAGATTAATTAGTTAAATGTAGAAACTTTAAATTTAAATATAATTTAACCAATACTTGCAAAAAGTTTTATAAAAAAATTTTAAATACCTAATAAAAATTAAAAAAAAAATAGTTCTTCATAAATTTTGTTAGATTAGTTTGCTAATTTTTAAAAATATTTTTTGATTTAAACATATCCATAATATGATATTATTGTCGTCGTGTAGCTATACATATGTTTTATAACATACAAATACTTTCAAACATATTTAACATTTATTAACAAAAATCCTTAAATGTTCCACATTGCAAAAAATCTGGTCACCCTAGTTCATGCTAAAATTCCTTTCTCTTGACTTTAGTCATTAATGTTGACACTGATGACAGCCCCACGCGCGATTTTGGTCTTTTGCCACCAAGCCCATTTCTGTAATAACTACTGCTTAAAATATTTAAAAAACAATTTTAAGGTTAAAAAAACCGTCAACTAATGCTTTGCAAGTGCGCAACCCGATTTTTCCGTTTCTTTTTCCGTTAAGTTAAATATTCGTTAAATTTCAAGGTCAGTCCTTAAGGCTTAAGGAAAAAGATACGGAAAAAGAACAAGTATGAATACACCCACATCTGAATAGAGCGGATTTAATAATTGTTAAAGAAAAAAGATACAGCAAAAGTTACGGAAACAGTAGTGTAGCTATCATCGAGCAATCCGAGGCGAAGTCTTGGTGCCCGGTGATGCAAGGGGGCCCACTGCACAGTCAGTATTTCCAGTAAATAAAATTGTTTATTTATTTCACTAAACCATCTAAAACCCGATGTTAATTTTATCAGGCCTGCACTTTTCCCCCTCTCTAACCTAACCTAACATCACAACTCTCATACTCCATTTTTATGGAATTGATCAGGTTACCGGTCAAATTAAGAATCGAATCGAAAGTCATGGTTTGGACATTTGTAAACAGTACTTAAATCATTTAAAGTTAATAAAAAATGATTAGGTAAAAAAAGATTATTTCTTAGCTTTTATAGTATTTGGGCAAATTAGTTTTACGAATTCTTTTTGATAAAGTTTTGGTTCTAAAAAGAACTGATATTGCAGTCTTGCGATAAAACGCACCTACTTATAAATGCATACTAAAAATAGTCTTCTTCTGCATCTGAAATATCCTCCATGCTTTCAGAATCATTATCATCATCCATAATAATTAACGGTCTTACTTCGTCTATGACCTGTTCTGTCTCATAAGATTCAAAAATAATTTTGTCCGTGTGTTCAATGCATTTCCGCCACTCTTCTTTGCCCACTTTGCTAAGTGCCTCCTCCCACAACTTTATAACGCTAGGTTCGCCGATAATTTTACAGGCAAGTTTGTCATCAATCCCTTGGGATAGATCAAAGGTTTTTGAATGCGGTCGCTCTTCACTCTTTTTTCGAAGTCTTCTTAAGGTCTTATCTGAAATGCCGCAAGCATCATACGTTCGTTTTTGCACTGTTAAAATAATCACTAACAGGCCCGAGTTATTTTTCTAACGTAAAATAATGTTCCACTTGTAATACCAAACGGCGTTCACCTGGAGGTAAATACCTTCTAGGCGTTGTGTCACCTTGCTGAACATTTTACATAACTTTGCTTTATAACTGCTTTAACTTCTGTAATTCACACGCAATAAGAAACAAACTAAAAGCAAATAAAAGCATACCTACTTATTTAAAATAGAAGATACCATCCCCAACTGGAGCAAATTTTAATTATTTCTTGGAAAATAGCGATTATTAGCATTTGCGACAGTTCCAGATTTACCTATAATGACCGCAAAATAATTAAATTCTCAGAAAAAATACCTGTCAAAACCTTTAACTTATTGACGCAAAAAGTTTTTCAAAAGTATAAGTGAAAAATAAAATAAAATAGAAATATTTATCGTGGTATAAGTATAACGCGTAATTCTTAAATAATTTTGTTTTAAGACCGCTGATTTAGCCCAATCGAATACAGTGAACCAGTGGGATGTCTGGTACGATAAAGTACAGCGAGGGCATTCTAACTTAACTGACTTACTGTTCAAAAAGCGATAACATCTTTTGAAGATTTAATCCGATATCGGACTTCATACAGCGAACCAACTTTAATAATATGTCGACTAGCTTAGATTTTGAGCTAATTTTATTAAACAATACATAGTTCTAGAAAGTAAGTTTGTTCAAATATTTACCGCATTTTTATTGTTTTTAATATTGCCGGTAACAGTGGCAACTCTTCACAGGACTAACTATTTAAAAATAACTTAAGACCACAAACGATAGTTTGTGAATAACCAAGATAGGAGTATAAAAACCGTTTTGTTCTATCCTTAAACGTTTCGATGTTACGGGCTCTCAAAGTTAAAAAATGTCAATTTTTACCTGTCAATATTTTAAAAATAGTTGAACATAGGTATACATAAAATGTACCTAAAATATTTTGTAAAATCCAAAAATGCAAAAATATACAGTGTGTTCAATTTAAAATAAGAAAATTGTTGTCAAGTTTTCCTGCAAATGGCAGCACTGCAAATATGAGAGTATTTCATAAAGATAGTTTGAAAAGTTTCCATTGTATAGTTTCGAAAATATTCTAATAGCTTACTCATGCACCTTGGGACACCCAGTATATTGACCTTAAAATTCCCAATGCTAGAAAGATGCCCTCTAGTGGCACATAATCATAGGGTTCTCAGTATAATTAGTTAATTGAAGAGACAGTTGCATTGTTTCTTAAAAATAAACAGTGATATTTATTTTAATTAAACTAATAAACAACAAAAAAACTTGCATTGGGGCATCATGGAAATTAAACTGAATGTGGGCTTGTGTCTGCATTGACTGGTCCTAATTTGTAAGTCATATAGTCTTACCCGAAACGTCCTCCATCTAACTCCTACTGGACCGGTATTCTCGTAATACGTAACGTTTTGAAGTCGCTAAGCCAAACGAATAGCGAACAGCTCGCTCAGCGGCACGCTGACCGACGACTTTTCGTATTCGTTTTGCCGAACGCGCTGCCCTGCGAGCTGACAGAATCAAATTCGCTTAGCACATCTTGGCATCACCGCATTTTGCATTTTTATTTCTTGTTAGCCTTGTCGTTCCTTTTTTTTCTATGTGTAAGAAAGAGGCGTAGTTTAGAAAGATTAAATCAAATGGTGATAAAACTAATAGTCAGAAATGGGTATTTTTGATGGATTAGGTTTTCTTTAATTTGCACAAGTGTTGATCCTTCAAAAAATTACTTGATAGTTTGGTTTAGCCCAATTAAACCCGCCCTTTAACCCTGTGATATATAAGTAGCACGTCCCCCACAGTGTGCGGGAAACTTACTCCGAGACTTAAATTAATTCCCGCACTCAGTCAGGGAAAGCGGTGTTTCCCGCCCGTTCGTATATTGATAGTGATGCTAATAAGAGATCTTTATTTTTTTATTATTAATAAAAACGCAAACTAAAAAAAAGTAAAGAACTACTATATTTTCCGCAGATAACTACAAAGTATTGTAGCGTAGGAAAATCGTACGTGCGGGGGGCAAAACAGCTAGCAAATGGTAGGTGTTTCTCAAATGGTCGCCGCGCGCTGAGCGCGTTTCGTCTACGCCTTGCGTTCAATATACGTGAATACCATTTTTGTTACTTTGGTCACGTGGTATTCGAATATTACGTCATCACACGGTCAGCGAGTACGAAACGCCGAGCGTATTTACTTACGAGAATACCGGTCCTGGTCTTGTATGAGTTGCAAAATATTTCGAAGTGTTGGTTTGGTTATTCGGAAACGTTGCAAAAATCTAAATCTAAATCTAGACTCCTCTGGCAAAACCATTTTCATTTATATTCAGCACATCCAAACCGTCATTTAAAAATTCCATTTTTATTTTTTTTACGGTTTTAGAGTTGACAAAAAAGAGGTTAGAATTCTCTCCTAAGGATGATTTAAGGCTCGATATCTAGCATCTTAAATTTAGGTATTCCTTAGACTAAAAAGAAAAGCTGAGCAAACCAAATCAGCTACTTAGGACTGATAAGAGATCCTTAGCGCAAAGGAATCCTTAGAGCTTGGGAATAAGCAGCTTAGCATTACTTTAAATTGAAACGAAAGTTGCTTACGAAATGGACTTAACCACTCTAATAAAAGAATTTTTCTATGAAAAAGCGCGGAAAAGGGACTTTTAAATTATTTAACTCTCAAGATTGGCCTTTGTTACAGATAATGTTAACAATAAAAATGCGGTATGTTGACTTACAATTGTTACCAAATTAAAATAAATATTTGATTTTTTATGATAAAAAAAATACCAACGTTTGGTAGCATTTTATTTACTTGAATAAAATACAAGTTTAAGTACCAATTTTTATGAAAAAATTTAAAATTTACATCTATTAATGGGGAAAGGAATTTAAGCATGAACTAGCCTTAAAGCATGAACAAGAGGGGATTTAAGTATACAGCATACTCAGGCTATTCCATCCTAGATATCTAGTCATCACATCATAGGCAATCACTCGATACCGAGTATGATTTTCCTCTATTCTGTATCGTCGCTATCTGTTGTGCGTTTTTTGATGGCTATGTAAGCCAATTCTCGAGCCGCACACCCTTCCACAGTCCTGGCACACCCAGTCTCCGGCAGCAGCCGGGTGTTGTTGGTCATCTATTCTTCCATTTTATCGCTCCTTTCTACGTTCTCTCTTTTCCGTCTCTAGTCTACGTCGTTTCTCTTCAAAAGTTTGTGCTCCCTCATGTACTGTTCGGCGCCATGAAGCCCTATCGTTTTCCGTGGTCTCGAAGCTGTTTATATCGATGTGACCCTTCATCATATTGCCTTTGAAAACGTCCTTGTACCTTTTTTGTTGACCTCCTTGATTTCTCTTTCCCTCCTTCAGTTGTCCATAAAATATCTGCTTTCGGAGACGTGTTTTGAGCATGCGGATAATGTGACCAGTCCAACGAAGCTGGTGCTTGAAGATAAGGGCTTCTATACTAGTTGTTCTGACTTCTTCTAAGACACCACAGACCTAAAAACCATAGACCCTGAATCCCATTCATAAATTCTTATTTGTTTTGCCCCCAAGCTAGCCTGTGTGCCAAAAAGGGACAGAATGATTTTCAGAACGTTACTCGGTAACACTGCGGTAAAACATGTATATGTTTGTAGACGTACCAGTAGCGGCGAAAAATTAATAAATATGTAAAAAAATGGGTTAATTTCACAAAAACAGTAAATTGTAGTTTTCACAATTAGCGGTTAAAAGAGCGTTTTTTTTGCGAGCGTTGATTAAAATTAACGAGCGCAGCGAGTGATTTAAAAAAACGAGTTTTTTTGCATCGGTAACCATGCTTTTGTAATTTACTGGCACTTACAAAAATCGTCTTTTGGATGAAGTTATAAAAACCCACCCCTTTCTTGTCACCCTTTCAGAAACCCGCCACCAATTTAATTGTGTTATGTTGTTAAATATTTTTTTAAGTGCGAATGGTGAGTAAAAGCGATTAAGGTAGGTGATAATTTTAATAATTATTGTAAAATTTGCAATACCAACAAAAAATAAAAATTAGAAGATAACTTTAATACAGGGTTGAGGGCAACAGTTGTTTAATATAGTATTTTCTATCAACTGAAGGAAAAAGGGAAAACGTGATGTTTAAATTAAACCCCTGATGAAATCTACTAAATCACTTGCATAATTATAAGTTTTAATATGTCGTATAAAATATGTTAAGATCAAAGCAAAAATATAATAAAATACCTACTCTTTTTTTAAAACTAATATTCAATTAAAGCTTTGAGAATTAACATATTTTACTATACTTAACAATTTCGTTTTACCCATTGTTATTTTACATAGGTGAGGTACACAGAACTTGAAACCCTTAGGTCTGTGGGGAGGTACCTGCTTTTCTAAATTTAGGACCAAAATACCAGAATAAACAGATAATAAAACATAATAATATTTTGATGGTATATATTATATTTTTGTTTTTAGAGAGGGTCCCTAGGACCCTAAATCCGCCGGCGACGGTTGTTTTTTTTATGTTTTTTGTTTTTTTAATTTTTTTTTTTCACTAAAATAACCCAATCTAACACAGCCCAACTCAACCTAACCCAACCCAACCCAAAACAATCAAAAAAATACATTACAACACCCCCCGGCACCCTTTTTTCTCTTAAAAAAAAACCGGCGCCGGCGGATTTGGGGTCCTAGGGACCCTAGTAGGTGCCTCTATAAAGAATTTTTCATAAAAAATCAAAAATGGTAGAAAACCGTATACTTCATAATTACCAAAAACAGTAATACCAATAATTGAAAATAGGTAAAGGACGTCACTGATCGGTAATTATCACAACAAAACTACAGCTGATTCTGACATTTACCTTTGAAACGAAATCCCTTGATTTGGTTGTTCCAATCGTTTAAGCACGATGCACTCCCGAACCATCCTATAGTTTTAACTTCACAAGTTTATAAAAAAACACAAAAACCACACAAAACGTTTCGAAATCAGAAATATTTGGACCCGGTCGGTATGCAACGCTGCAAAACATATATAATGAATGCAAACCCCCAGGTAGTGTGCAGAAGACGGCAAGGTATTGCGATTTGGCAGTTCTTGTTTAGGGATTGTTGGGAGTATTGGAAAAAATATGGACTTTTTTTTATAAGTTTATTTTTTATCTTTTGTTTTGTAATTATAGTTTTTAAATAAATAAACATTGTTTACATGATATTTTTGAATGTAGCTGCTTATAGTGGTAAAAAAGCACCAAGATTTTCATGAAATTTCAGAACCAACAAGAAAGTGACCTCAAGTTGACAACAAGGCTTCATCCTACTATTCTCTCATCATTTGGGGAAGACGAGCTTATATACTATATATATGTAATCATTTTCACATCGCATACTAGCTCAGATACATTGTATCTTTTTTTCTCCTGCACATTAAGGAAAAGATATTGTATAAAGTGCGAGTTAGGATGACTAAAAATATTTTTTTGAATTTATATAAAGAGAAAGAGAACACCTAATTCCGGCGATACGTTTTGCGAGATACATTGTTATTGAAGTAGCCAGGGCATTAGCATAGCATTCAGGGTCTAATGGTGTAGGTCTGTGTAAAACACTTATGTTTGTTCGTCGGTCTTGCCATTTGATTCTCAGTATTCGTCTTAAACCACTTTGATGATATTTTTCTAGTCATTTGATATGCCTTCTGCAGGTGGTCCACTTTTCGTATCCGTATGTTAGAGTTGGCATTATAACTGTTGTAGACACGAAGCTTGGTCTCCGCATTGATGTCGTGATTGTTGAAGACTCTCTCCGAAAGCCGTCCGAACGCTGCGCTAGCACAGTTTAGGCGATGCTGTGTTTCTGCGTCAATAGTTGCATTTGATGATAGGTGGCTATGAATAATGTTCCACGTTCTGCAGAGGATGACCATTTATGGAAATGTTTGGAGCTTGGGGATTCGCACCTGGTTCTGGTTGGTGAAGAATTTGCGTTTTGGTAAGATTTAGCTGTAGCCCAATACTTTTGTAGGCTTGGTTAAATGCGTTGATTACCAGCTGTAGACCTTCCTCTGTAAAATAAATTAATGAAAACAAGATTCAAGAGGAGGGCACTATAAAGGGGCCCACAGACAGCGTTTTTGTGGGACGGTTATGTTCGACGAGCAAATACGAGTTGCACACAGACTTCGGTTTAGTTTTATTATATTAATATATCGAACATCTCCGACGGACAAAATCAGGGATATTTGCATCGGTTTTGTACGCCAGCAAAAATGAAAATTTTTCACACACACACTCGGTTTTGCGTCGTTTTTGCAGATTTGCTCGTCAAACAAAAACGCAGTCTGTGGGCCCCTTAAGACCCTGCACTAGCCAGGAAAAGGTTAAAGATATAAGAATAAGTTTATAATTTTCAGAACTATGAATCCAACTTTATAAAAGGTAGTTACATACAATACAATACAATATATTTTATTTGTTCCTATTTACCTTACTTAGGTGTTGACCTTGTCAGTTAAAAAAAAATAAAAAATAAATAACTATATAAGCACAAATCATACCTATGTAACTTTTCCTTATCAAGAAAAGATCTATCAGAAAGATAAAAAAGTTAATTTAATTAGTAGGTTTCTTTCTGGCAAATCTTTAACCGATTGAGGAAGGTTGTTCCAGATTTTAATAATGTTGTTTTTTACCGAATTTTGAATAAATGCGTAATATGTCTTTTCTGTTAGCAGGTTAGTTTTGTGTCGTACGTGTTACTTACATTACCTAGCTACCTACTTGAATACTTCCAGTGCCATATCCCATAGGGTACAGATCAAAGCCAACATTGGGAACACTGGAAGCAGAGACCCCGGTTGTTTGGGTGATTAAATTGATCTTCGATCATGGCTAGTATAATGTGCACTGTGGTGCTTTATGAAGATCTATATCTGGCCAAAAACTCCTTTTCTCTAAATGTAAGAACGTTCAATTATAGTAAATTGTATAAAGACGCCCTGTATATTTTTGCGCACATGCACATAGGTAGCTTTTGGTGCTCAGGAACATTTTTACGGTGTCTCTGTGTCGGGCCTCGGTAGAAATAAGTAGATATTATAACAGTAGAGAAATATAAAAACCCTCGCTGATTTTAAACAAATCTTTTATTTAAAGTATACTATAAACATCAATACCAGAATGAAGTTCTAACACTAAAGCTGAGTTTATACAAGAAATAAAATAAGTTAAGAAATAGGTAAAAACTAGCAACGCTATTGGTTAACTTTGATCACCTGATCAGAAATACATAGGTTCAAATTGGTTTCTCTTATTTCTTATTTTATATTATTTGCCTGACCTAAAGAACTCAAAGGGACTTTGCATTTCCCGTAAGTATCCCTTTGGAAGACGACTATGATGATCTGCAGAGACTTCTTCTTCCACCCGATCAATAAATTCCAAAAAATCATCCATTATTTTCAGGATATTTTAAAAAGCAACCCACAAACTGACAAAACACCAATTATCAAAACAAACCCAACAATATTTTTGTTTTTTTAACCTCACATTATGTGCCAAGGAAGGCCGAAATTAGCTCTTTAGCTACCTTGATGTAAGGATTCCTTCAAGGGTGCCTTTCACCACTATAAATACCAAATTGGCCCGAAGTCCTCCTTGAAGGAACAAGGGTGCCTTGAAAGGCGACTATAAATTTGGTCCTAAATGGACTGAGACAGGCAAAAAGGTTCATCACATCAACAACTGACTACACAGCGTTGTGGTAATTAAGCACAACCACTTTCGCTTTCTACAAATCCCTGTCGTTGTAGTAGTGCTGTAAAACATGCATTTCGTTAAAGAAAGAATAATTTTAAAAGATATTTGCTTTTAAAAATAGCCATACTATCCAATATAAAGGTGTTCCAAGTGGTTATCGTTAAACACAACCACATATGCAACGACTGTCGAAGTTATCAAAATTTGAGATACTAAAACTTCTTATTTACAGGACCTCAGAACGCTAAAGTAAGAGACGCGAAATGGCAAGCATTGGTTAAAGCTAAGAACGAAGGACTCGTTAGAAACATTGGTGTTTCAAACTATGGCGTAAATCATATGAAAGAATTATTAGCCAATGATCATGGAGTCAAGCCGGCTATCAACCAGGTAAGCACACGGAAAGTCCAATTAGTGATATAATTAATTAAAAACAAATTTGATTGTACTTTAGTGCAAAATGAATTTCTATGGCTCCCACAGAGGGTGGACCCTACGACGACGCCGTTTCATCATTATTAGGGACTCATCAGATCGGTGTACTAAAAACAGTCGCGCTTATGTGCCAAAGATTAAGGCTCAAGCGGAAGAAATCCTGTCGATGGCTCCCTCTGTGTAAACGATCGAAACCAAGAAAACATCGTAGTTAGCAGTAGATGGAGTTAGCATCGATCCCGCGAGAGACATACAATTATACCATCTGTATGCAAGTTTCGTCTAGTCTACAAGCAAAAGATTATAAATCGTAAAGCAACCGATCGGTTGTTTTGCGATCTGTCATTGTGGTACACCTAACTGATGAGACCTTAATAAGGGCGAAACGACGTCGTCCTAGGTTCCACCCTCTGTGTTCAGGAACTTCATTTTGCACTGAAGTACAAATATCTGTTGTTTTTTCGTTAGATTTGCAGTGCACACAGCCATCTTCCGTTTGTTTTGGTCAGGCAGACCAGTTGAATTTGGCCCAAGATTGCCCACCTTTAGGGTGGCGTACCCTCACCCACAGTTTTGAGGGTTACCTATTCGTCATAATTTATATCATGAACTCTTCATTCATTATGAAGGAAACTAAATTTTTAGATTGCATGGAGCCCGTTTTGCCAACCCAGAGATATTTTAGAGTTTTGTAAAAACGAAGGCATTCTGGTAGTCGGATATTCTTCATTGGGCAGCACAGGTGATCCAATTAAACTCAAAGATGATCCAAGAGTCATGAAAATCGCTGAGAAGTTGGGAAAAACGCCATCACAGGTAAAAAATTAAACTCTTCTTTTATGTGAAGGCGTCTTCCACAGTAAGTTACCTATTAAATAAAGTCTAATAAGTTTATTTTCGAATTTATTTTGTATTTTGGTAACCACTGAAATTTATATGTTTTGCTTGCTTCTGTGCGTTTCATTTGTATTTTCTGCTACTTTTAACGTACTGAACTGAAAAAAATACTTTCCAATCAAAGTAAAAAATGGCACCACGTAGATTTTATGATTTGTGGAGGTTTAGTTACAATTAAAACTTTGATTGAAACATTTGAACAATTTTTTTTTATACCTTCATCAAAAAAAAGATTTTAGTAAATATCTGCAGATAACTAAAGCATTGCTTTTTTTGGTTACCGATGCAAAAAAACTTTTTTTTTTGATCACGGGTGCAAAAAAAGATTTCTGTCCGTTTTTTACCCAAAATTAAAGAGAAATAGCAAAAAATAGTAATATTGAAAAAATCTAATTATAATTATTATTGCCTAAAAATTAAGCCACTTCTGCCAATTTTCACCAAGTATTTACAAAAAAATCATTTAAAAACATCGTCAAAATATCAAACTGTCAAAGATTAAGATGTCGCAAAAATGAACGTCACCGAGTAAAAAGGCACATCGCTATGGAAACCATTGTTATTTCATTTACCAGCCGCCTTGATTTCTAGTGTGTGGATGATGGTGATGGTGTGTTGCGAGAAGTGATCTTCGTTCGAGATTTTTAAAACTATTTTCCTATTTTTCTTGGTTTTTTTGATAAAGGTATTTAAAAAAATAGTGTTAAAAACTCACGGCTAAACTGTGCTTTTTTTTACTCGCATTTTTAAATACTTCGCTGCGCTCGTTATTTAAACCAACGCTTGTAAAAAAAGCACTATTTTAGTCACTAGTTGTAAAAACTACTATTCGACTTTTACGATTCATTAGTTTTGTTTTAAAATTTTTTTTTTATGGTGTCAAAGTAGGAAAAACATTTTGCTTTTTAAGACCAGAGGTCAGAGAACGAGAAAGCGGACGAACTTGCGAGACTAGGGGCCGAAACCCAATACATTGGACCGGAACCTCTTCTGAGAATAACAAGGAAACAGGTACAGAGTGAGCTGGAGGCAAGAGTCCAAGCCATTCGTGGATGGTCCGAATGTAGCCAGAACTAATGGCTCTTAGGCAAGATCCGAAAGGACATTGGACTGCTGGTTGGAATGTTGACTGGGCACAATCGGCTGAACAAACAGATCAACAGAACAAAGGAGATCCCGTGCATCCCGCTTGCGGGCTCGAAGAGGAATCGGCGCAGCACTTCATAGCAAAGTGCGATGCATATGGCCAGATCAAGGCAGCTGAAGTGGGGATATCTCACAATACAGGTAGAAAAGCGGACTGCTGCACTCGCTCAAATGGGCCGACATTAGAGACGGGCCAACCCGAGATTTTAGTGAAGCAGTGACAACACGTGACTGCTCCAGTTGTGTCACGGTGAAAAATAGCACTGATTTTTTGGAGTAGTTTATCCAAAACATCTAAATGCTACACCAAACTCGCAAAAGAAAAACGTTTTCTCTACCTTTCGCGTCGCAGCCGGCGGCACGGCAAAAAGCAGTTTCGCGATCACCACTTTAGGCTTATGCTGCGACGCTAACCGCGACGCGAGTTTCGGGGCTGTACGACAACCATCAAGTACCAGCCTGTGACAAAATGTCACTGCTATTTTGTTCGGACTGAAGCAGACCGTGACTGCGACACACGAGTAACAGTGACAAAGTCACAGTTCGCGAAATCGCCACACCCCTAGCCGACATACTGACCTTCGTAAAGAAGACAGGGAGGCCCGGAGAGAGAGTTGCAGCGGAAGTAGTGGCATATGGCAGAAAGGGCCCATGAAAAGGCCTAATAGCCAGGCCCACGGGCCGCCTCTATATACTACTACTACTAACACTCGTGCCATATCGGACAAAGCGTTTTTTGTTTCTGCTTTCATTACGACCAGGCCTCCAATATCTAATGGATAATCCAGACACCCATAGACCTGTTTCATCCTTATTAGGTGTCTGGATTCTCCATTAGACGTTGGAAGCCTGGTCGTCATGAAGTGAGAAAAAAACGCTTGGTCCGATATGGCACGAGTGTTACTTTTATTTGTTAGTCCACCATACCAATATGGTATGGGTTACTAAAGTTGTCTGTCGGCTTAGAACATTGAACTACTAGAAGGAGCTTTTTTTAAACCTAGGGCAGGGTGTTTGAGATCAACATCTTCATCCCATTGTTGTCATGTTAACCTAATACGTTTTCCCCTGTTTTTAATATTATTTAAAATACCTTCAATAATTTTTAGTTCCGTTTAATTAAATGGTCTAGATGTAGTAATAAATGTCTATGTTTGTATAAAAAAAAACCTAAAAATAAATTCAAGTAGAATAAACAACTATAAAAATAAGAAAAAGTTGCTATGGAAATCCCTATTTACACTGAAATTAATGACAAGCCGGCAACACAGATTTCCTGCCTTTGTTTACCAAGAATGACGAGTTCTAACCTAATATTTATTATTATTTAGTTAAAATTTTAATTTAACGTACCTGTGAAACGAAATACTGCGGCCCGCCGACTTCTGTTTCAACTTGCATATAATAATACACTTCGGAACCACTTTTCACCACAAACTTTTCACAAAAATATCAAAAAAACACTATTGACAAGTGCTGAAACTTTCACTTTCAAAACAATAATGACATTCCAGGAAAAATCGAGAAACCGCTACAAACAATCAATGTTGCCACGTTGACTACAAAAGAAGATGTTTAAAGAAAACACATGTTAAATTTTCAAAAAAGTCGAAAGTTTTAAATAAGTTGTGAGTATTATATATTGTGTATATTAGCTTTTTCAACATATATCTTCTTAATCTCATTAATCTCATTAACTAATTAATAAATAAGCGTCAAAACTTAATCCAAATTTAATAAGTTTTTGTTACATAATTTTGTTATTAAAATTGGCAACACAGATTTCATTCTCCCCTTTCCCCACTGTAGACGTTGCACTCAAACACCCAGTGTAACCAGACAGACCAGACTCCTTTTAGTAGTTCAATGTTCTAAGTCTGTCGGTCTGTTGTCTGTCTGTATACACGATAACTCAAGAACGCCTTAATCGATTTTAACGAAATTTGCTACAAAAATCCTCTATCGGCTGACTATGAACTGATTAACTTTTGGGTAGGCTAGGGGGGTTGAAGAAGGGAAAAAGGGGGAAAAGGGGTATAAAATATTTAAAAAAATTTTAACTTTGGAACAAAAGCAAGTAGCGATATACGGTTTTAAAATTTAAGTTTCCATAAATATGGACTACAAATTCTGTTCTAAAGTCCAAATTCGTGGGAGCTTTAGTTTCCGAACTTTAGAAGTAAATATTACCCAAAATTTTTGTTAGAAGGTTCAAATCTTTCAAACCTAGAGTTTTCGAGATATTTTAATTTCCTTTCAACATAAAATAATTAATTGTAGCTGGACTATCCGTGATTTCCAGCACCAATTTTTTTTCATTTACGGATACGAGACTTTTTTTTACTATTAATTTTAAAATATTTAAGTAAAAAAACTTCTACGTACTCTGTTCACTACGCCGTAACATAATATGATAAACACATAACAAACAATCACGGGAATTCGGAGAGTGATATTAAGTATCTCAAGTACACAACACCGCATGTAACAAGCTAGGTATTTGTAAGAATCAACGCTGTCGGCCATTTACTTAATCTGATAAGCGTTTAATGCTTTTTTCCTGGCTCCTTACAGAAAATAAAATAACATGTTTGACCCAAATATTTATCTTTTAGGTCCTTTTAAAATGGGCCCTCCAAGACGGCGTTGCCATAATTCCAAAAGCCAAGTCTCAAGCGCATTTAGAAGAAGATATTGCTCTAGATTTTGTCATTCCCGAAGAAGACGTGCAGATCTTAAATGGTTTTGAGCAAAAACCACCACTTTTTGATCTTAAGGATATCGACTAATATCCATAACGTACATAAACTTTTGTAATTTTTATCATTTGCATGTACTTACTTATTTTAAAACAAGTCATTAGAGAGTTTCTCTACTTAAAACAAAACTTATGTTTCTGTAATAAACCAGTAATTATCTAGGTTACACAGATTTAAACAGAGCTGTTTGAATGTGGTTTAATTTTTGGAAAATTTTTTACTCACACAACAGAAATTTTTTCTGCTGCGCTATAACATCATTGTTTGTTACAATTTTGGTTTAGTTTAATTTTAAGCAATTTTTCAAGAATATATATATCGCGTTTATGGTTAAACTTTTTTTTAAATTATGCTTGAATAAAGAAAGAAATGAGCTTTTATAGGTCAGTAACATTATGTGAGCGTATATTTTAAATTTGTGTAGTCTATAAATAAACACTATTGTTTCAAAATGTAAAAAAAACGTGTAAAAGTTTTTTTACGATTCTTTTTATTGCTTGACGAAGTTAAAGTCGAACCAAAACACGTGTAAACTGTGTGAAGTGGTAGTGTGACGTTATGCTAAACCAAAATCTAAATCTAAAAGCAGTAAAATCTCAGACTAATAACTAATGAGGTAAAATGGACTCCTAGATCAAACTTTTTTTAAATATTTCATAAAAAACGACAAAAGATCAACATTTTTTTTGATTACTGCAAAAAATTTAATTTAATTTTTATAAGTTTTTGTTAAGAACATTTAGAACGTGTAAAGAATGGCCACTTTTCCAACATTTTTGCCTGGTTGGGTTGGGTCGGGCCCACCTGCTAAGATATTGTATGGGGAACAAATATGGAATTAGGGAATTATTGAAACGCAGTTAGGACCCGGCACTAATAAGGCCAGGCACTATTTTGACACTGTTGACAGATACGCATGCGCAAGAACGACCACATTTAGTGCCAACACTAATAAGGTTAGGACCTGCCCTTATTTGTGGAGGAATTATACTGGGCCGCATCTTGGCTGTGTCTAGCCGTATTTGACGTTTTTGGCAACTATTCGCCATTTTTTTTGCCTTAACCCTTTCGGGAACTTTTTGTGTGTGACGGCCAAAAAAGCAAAAATGGGGACAAAATAGTTATATTTTTATGAAATCGGATGGCATAGCACAAGAAACTTAAAAAAAAGCAAGGCTCAAATATTTCGTTTTACCGATGAAGACAATATTTGTTTGCTACGAGAAGTAGTTCAACAAAATCCCTTCAGAAGTCTAAATGGTCCTTCTCTCCACCCTCCACAAAGACATCTGCTTCCAACACATCATCCATGCTTTTCATCACTCAAAATATAAAACAAACAACACAGAATTTCGAAAACAGACAGCATATATTTGTAGGTTAGAAATAAAGTCGTATCGTCACCGTTTTGCTAGAGTCGCGTTCAATAATTCTATATTTTGCACCTTTTAGAGCCAGGCACAGCCTGTGTTAAGGTCGGCGCTAAGTAGGTACTATCCAGTGCGGCCGTATTTCAATAATTCCCTATTAAGTCTAGATCCGGCTAAAGTTTGCGCCCTTGTTCCTAAATAAAAATAAGCTTTTTTTCGTACCCACCCAACACCTACTAAACCCCCCTCCCTTTAAAATCGACTTTATCCGCCCCTGTCTGATGATCGTGTGTTATCCTCAAAAGTGTCAACATTAATTCCTACCCCCCCCCCAACCCCATCAAAAACTAATAAACTCTGCGTCTGGTTTTTGAGTAATCGTGGTACAGACAGACAGACAGACAGACAGACAGACAGACGTCATGAAAAAATTTTGTATTTAGGTCATTTTTGACCCAAATAACTTTTTTAAGTGGAAATAAAAAAACTTTTTTTTTGACGATCCCAATAGCCTCCATATTAGGATGGCTAAGTGGTTTTTTTAAAACTCGCGACTAAAGTGCATGTGCTATGGTACAGAAGCCCATTCTTTTGCCCAAAATTTTTTTAAATTAATTAAAAAACTGAAACAACTTGGTTATTTTTATCTAATTTGGTTCTAAAATACTGTCTCAGTTAAAATTTATAAAACAAAAATTAAGAGGATATGAGATGGCACCAAAACGCGAAAAGAAACTAAGGCGTTGGTAGTGGCTTTAGAAAGAAAAATAGAAAAATCCTTTATTTTAAATTAGGGTAATTTTTTTTAATCCAAAACCTATATTTTCGATATTTTTCTGTATTTTTAGTGAAAGTAAAGTTATATCATTTTTAGATGGGTTTCCAGTCCCCCTGTAAACATGATATATATTTGCCTGCTTTTTTTATCAGCCACACACTTGTTTGAACCAAACCAAAAGTTACTAAGATGTTACTGCGTTGGTTTTTTAGTCAAAATAAAGTGTTTTCGGCTTTTTTTCGTGTTTTTGCTAAAAATATAGTGTTTTGATTTGTTCAGTCCTGTGATACAACCGGAATGACTAGTGTTTTGCCTTTGGTAAGTACTGTGCGATAACCCTTTTTATTATTAGCCTCAGAGTTAGGGGAATTTTGTCAGTACCAACTGATTTAGGCTCACAAATGTCAGGCACCCCAGCGAACACGGTTCCCTCGGGCCTTCGTCGGTCCGATGTCGATTGCCGAATTTGTCGTCATCGGCACGACGTCGATTTACAACATCGGACCAGCAGTATATTTTTTTCCTCTTTGCGATGTAGGCCCAATGTATGTTTGCCGATACAGCGTTAGACTGTGGCCCGTCGTCGGACCAATGGTAAATTTTACTTTTTACTGACATCGGCATACTGCTTAATTTGGTCGGTCTAACGTAGGGAAGCTGGTCTCGGCCCGACATCGGTAAACTATTCAAGTCCGACATTGGTTTTCTAAAGCGGTCCAACGTCGGCGATTGACGGAGGTCCGTTGCTGGTAGCTTAAAGCGGCCCAACATTGGCAAACTAAAAAGTTTCGATAATGCGGGTGCTTAACCAGTCGGGCTGGTTTAAGTAGCAGAAGAGGTGATTCTTGCAGAGAAGTACCACCATCTTGTCAAATCCGCATTCTAGTTTTGAAATATCTTTGCTCATTATATATATAATATTTTCTTCCACTGTACAGGGAACATAGTGACATTAGCGCCATCTCTACATACTAGGAAGAAAGCATCAAGCAGTTTAAAAATTTTATGGTGACGTAATCGGACCATCGTCGGTTGCCGATTATCGACCGATTAAAGAAAGTTCCAATCGGACCGTCGCGTCGCGTCGTCGGCCCTAAAGCAAATAAAGTGGTCTTCGGCATAAAGTCGACTATAGTAAATCGGGCCATCGTCAGTTGCCGATTTTCGACCGATTAAACAAAGTTCCAATCGAACCATCGTCGGTCCTAAAGTGGTGTCGGCATAAAGTCGACTGTAGTAAAGTGGACTTCCGTCAGTTGCCGATTAGTGACCGAAAACTGAAAATCGCAATCTGACCAACATCGGGCCAGAGTGTAGTCGCCGATGCCGACACACTACCGACGTTGTCGACATTGGCCCGATTCAATGCCGATGATGTTTGTTGGGATATGTAGCGGTCATTTTCTTTATAGGTTATTATCATTCCACCTATTTTTACTTCCGTGAATTCAAAAGAAACGAAAAACACCTATCTTAGATCTGACACTTAGGACACGATTCTTCAAAAACCGTCAGAAAATCTCGCCCTTACAAAAAAGCTGACGATTTTTAAAGACAAGTTTACACTAACTGCTTTTTTGTCAGCAGTAATTTGCTAATATTTCTAAAAATTTAATTTCCTAATGATGTTTCAGTAAATAAAAAATATCAGTCAACCTTTTCTTTATTTAAAAATGTATATTATTAAGTTTATGTTTATGTGTGAACAAACTTTTAAAACTTTTAACATACAAAACCATAGAGGCATATATAGCCCTGGAATATGTCATTTACTACGTTTATACGCACCTAAAAGCGCTTTTATGTAAGGACGGTTTTAAATAAAATGGCTTTCTCCGAGGGTTTATACGTCCTTCATTAAATGTCATTAAATATGTCAGTTTAAAGAAAAAAAAACAATAAAACAACTTAGTTAACAACAAACTTTTCGGAAAACTAGGAAGGAGTATTTCTTTAGGTTGAAAGAAATGCGCTAGGAAGTTTTTAAAGTGTTTATAACGAAAAAGTCAATTTAGTACTTAAAACGGTTTTAGTGGTGTTTATACGACAACATTTTCAAACCGTCCTTATATAAAAGTGCTTTAAGAGGTCCGTATAAACAAAGTAAGTGTTCAGAAAAGTCACACAAATTTTGTAATTTTTCTTACACGATGAGAATTTTCGTCACTTTTAACCTTTAATAGGAGGACTGGGGTCTTTTGGCACCCCACGATGTGTTTTTTGTGGATAATTCGTCTATTTTTTTGAGTTATAAAAACTCCTTCACTCAATGTGCATATTTCTTGGTCTACTATGGATTGTATATTTTGAATTTTGAATTTTTACATTAGTCGTCAGTTTTTTTGTTATTGGGGTCCCTTAAGACCCCAGTCCGACTTGTATGTTATAAATTATAAACATTTTTTTTAGTTCATAGCGTAGAAAAATCTCAGTCTCATCTCTAGTTCGGGGAATCCCATGTCTCAATCTCAATCTCAATCTCAATAAGCTTTATTGTCTCAAAATAAACATATCTCATTGACAAAGCAATTGTTATTATAAATAGGTAAGTAATTCAACTCTAAATCATGCAATACTCTTATTAAGAATTTACATTGTGGCTAAAAATTTAAAGAAAAGTATAAAACAAAAAATACAACATTTAAAAATAATGATATGCGCTGTAGACAATTAAATAAACACACCACAAATAGTGTTATTAGTTAAAGTTTAAAAGAAGCAAGACATTTAAAACGAAATTATATTATTTACTAACTTATTCAGTTAAGTCTTTTCCGTACTTCACACATTTAGTTTTAGTACGGGGAATCCCATCCATTTATTATAAATAGTGTTTTATCCAAACGTTTCAGTTTAGTTGTATCTGTCCTGGAGGGCATAGCACATGCAACTAAAAAATGAGTATAAATTTTCCTACTCACGGGCCGTTGACGGATAGGGAGATGTTATATATATCTTCTTGAGAACGACGACCCAGAATTTGATACGTGGGTGAACGAAGAAAGATGCTACCAGCGATTTAGAAGATGAAGATATTGTCGAAGAAGATAAATCTGTGGAGGATGTGATCGAATTCGACCGTAATACTGATACTTCGCATTCCGTCCCAAATAATTCTGATAATCGTAAAGGCCCAACTTATGTAGCGAAGAATGGTACAGAATAGTCTAAGCATCCAGTAGAAATACGACCAGTCAAGCGCCAGAAGGCTAATATATTGACTAAAAAGTTGGGACTTCCCCTTAAAGTAGCAATTTCTCAACAATAAAAGAAGTATTTTCACTTTTTATGTCTCGAGGTATTGTTTCAAAAATAGTTATTGAGACAAACCCATTTTTGATAAATGGAATCAAGATCATCCAGACAAAAGAAGAAAATTTACACCTATTGATGTTTCAGAGATTGAGTCATACCTCGGCCTTTTGATAACACTTGGTGCTTTTCGCTCTTCTAAAGAGTCCGTAGATTCCCTTTGGTCTGAGGAGGAAGCTTATTGTCGTCCTATTATACCAGCTACGATGTCCAGGGACCGTTTCAAAGAAATAACATATTTTCTGACGTTTGACCACTTTGAGACGAGAGCAGCATGGAAAACCGTTGATAAATTAGCTCCTATAAGAGACATGTTCGAAATATTCGTCAGAAACAAGCAGTCATTCTTGCGTTGACGAGCAACTAGTTCCTTTTAGAGGCAGAGCGCCTTTCAAAGTGTATATGAAGAGCAAACCAGACAAATACGGGATAAAAGTATGTATGGGCTTTGGTCGACTGCGACTCGTGGTTCGTTTGCAACATGTATATTTAGGTGAGTATTTATCTTGAAAAATATAGTCCTTGCTGTGCTGTAAAATTATTTTGCTAAAAGCGATTGTTTGTTTCAGGAAAACAACAACAGAATCCAGAAAAGGGTCAAGGCCAAAGAATAATAATGGATTTGGTCAGTCATTTGGAAAGCGGCTATGGCATTACGACGGATAATTTTTTCACCAGTTTGGAACTTGCCGAAAAGCTTTGGGTGAGAAAGCTAACTTTGTATGGAACTCTTCTAAAAAACAAGACTTTTATACCATCAAAACTTTTACCAGCTCTTTATAAAAATGTAAATTGCTTTTAAGAAAAATTGTACTTTGGTGTCATATGTCCCGAAGAAAAATACGGCCGTTATTCTGCTGTCGACTGAGCATATGAAGGATGAAGTATCTAGTGAAGAATTCTGCAATAAGCCCGAGATTATTCTTCATTATAACAGAACGAAAGGAACTGTTGACACTAGAGACAAGTTGGCAAGCGAGTACAATGAAGATCTAATCGCTGGCCTGTGGTAATATTTGCACATCTTCTAAATATTGCTGGTATCAACGGGTTAAAATTATGGCTGATGCAATTTCCAGATTGGAATAAAGTGAAACCACAGAGACGTAAATTGTTTCTTCTAGACTTGAGAAAAGAGCTCATAAAACAGAATGTTACTCGGCGATACAGCAACAAACAGATTCAAATAGCCAAGAAAAGATATTTGACTGCCGTTTTTCACGATCTATTCCGAGAAGATTAAAATCAGGCTAAAGCGACTGAAAATCAACCCACGCCAAGAGCCAAAGATAGAAAATATAAAAAAGTGTGTACCAAATGCAACAAATACATATGTCCAGACCACTCTCTTATTCAAATAATATGTACCAGCTGCGAAAATGAATAAAAATTTCGTTCAAATATTTTAAATGTTTTAAATTCTTATTTTAAGTTTTATTTTCAAAATGTTAGTTTAACACTATATTATTCTGTTTAGGTATATTGTTTTTTGAAAATATATGTGTCAAAACTGAGTCTTGCTTAATTTATTGAAGAAAAAAATAGTAACAAAATAGTATTCAAATTAATAAATCAAAACCGAATTGGGGTCTTTTTCGACCCCAGTCCGTTCCATGTGTAATTTTCCGAAGTCCGGCTATTAAAGGTTAAATGTGTACGCGTATTAGCAATTTAGCTCACCCGTAAAACTAGTCCTGCGGAATTTTTTAAAATATTAAATTAAAAAATGTTATCAAAAAATAATGCACTTTTTCTTAAAACGTTAGGATAAATGTTAAAGACGCTGTTTTTATTTTAAATCAGGCAATAAGTAAAAATCGCCACTTTTCGGAATTGTAGTTGAATTGAAACATTGTATAAATCTCGTTGACAAAGCTTAAAAGGTAAATATATAATCTATTTATTCTAACAAGTAGAGCTCCATACCATAAAAACAATGATTAATTTTGGTTAAAAAATACTACTTTAGGTATCACCATAAGATCTACAAGGCTAGGCTAAAATTAATGTCAAGCAAAAAATTAAAGTCAAAATCAAAAAGAATCATACACAAAAACCGACGATGCTATAAAAAAAACAGTCCCAAGGCACCTTAGTGACATTTTTGTATCATTATTTAAATTTAATCATAATAATAAAATAATAAATAAATAAGTAAATACGACTTTTATTAGTTTATAAACAAAAATTATATATTAAAATCATGTAAAAAATTATTTATTAAATTTAAACATTTTAAAATAGTTGAGCAAATCATTATATAGTTATGGCCTGATAAATAAAACTCATTTCGTTTATATTTAGAAATAGACAAAAGGCGATCATTTCGCAGATTAATACGCGAACGAGTATTACGACATAAAACAAATTTTTGTTTTAGAGAAAAAGGATGATTACTTATTATTAATTGGTGGATAAAATTCCCAATTTAACTCCTTAATTTTGCTAGAAACATGATCATATTTGCGAAGGTTAAATATGAATCTACAGTAACTATTTTATAATTTATGTATTCTCATTTTTGTTTCACGATCAAAACACAAGCCATGGACAAAATCACAATAATTAAAATTTGACAGAACCAAAGCTTCACATAGATTTTTAGTTTTCTGTTTAGAATTAGAGTGCAAATTAAAAAATATTATCAAAAATTATGCAGTTTTTCGTAGAACGTTAGGATAAATGTTAAGGACGCTGTGTTTTTATTTTAAATTAAAAGATAAATATATAATCTATTTATTCTAATAAGTAAAAATTATTACTGTAGTTATCACTATAAGATCTAGCTAGACTAAAATTAATGTCAAGCAAAAAATTAAAGTCAAAATCAAAAGGAATCATACACAAAAACGGACAAGGCATTAAAAAAAACAGCCCAAAGGCAAAAAAAATACGACCAATGAAAATGTCATCATAAATATCAGAAATTATTAAAAATATCAAACGCAAACACTCTTAAGTCAACAACCTTCATAACCTGAAGTTTCAGTGACGTTCTATCTAAACCGTCAAAACAAATGAGGTTACTAATTTTTAAAAACAAGGTTTTTTTTTCTTAAAAATGCGTAATATGTCAATTTAACGGGACTTATTTTTGGTTAGGTACTAAAATTATATTGGATTTATTTACGTTTAATAAATATTTATTGTCTTCAAAATATAGAAAAATATTTCACATTTTTGCGTCAATTAGTGCTCTTATAAAATAAAGTTTTATCGCTTGTCGCGCCATCTTGTAGTTTACGTCTAAGCTTTATTATTATCCTAGGACCGTAAATAAGCCATTAAAATCGTCTTGAGATGGTCGAAAAATTAGTATTATTCGTTGGTCGTACGTAAAATGTGCGTGTGTTTAAAAAAATGCAATACACTATATGAAATATTATTTTTACTCAAACGTGAGGTAGGAATAACTCATTTTGTTTTGATCCCCATTTGTCTTTTTCAAAATTTATAGTAAAAACAAGGGTTTTGTAGTGGCAAATTTTACAATCATCACCTACAATTTGATCCAATAAATGAAAAATGAATGTTTTTCTTTTCAACAAAGCTTATACTTTTTATGTATGTAAAGGCGCATTTACACAGACAAACTTTCCTTTGATGTGGAAATGCCGACAAACATTTACACGAGCCTCTTGAGCAAAATGTTCAAAGAAATGTTCGTAACAAAAAAAACACACGTAAATTTTGGAGAGAATGTTGAGCAAAATTTGTTTGAAGAATTGGGGGTATAAAAATTTCTTTACAAATTCAAAATATATATTGTTATCGGAATTCATTGAACTTAACTGAAAATAGAAAAAGAAAGTTTTGAAATAAGGTATTTTTAATCAAGTGCTTTCCGACGGAAAATCGATTTGATGCCGAAATTCACATTTTACCTCATAAGCAACTTCGATTGATCTGATTTTTATAGGGGATATGCCAGTATACTTGTAACTTTTTTGGGGTTGTAAAGAAAACGAGAATAAAAAAAATAATAATTGGCACTTATTTATTGTTGTTGCCTGTAAAATATAATGATAAAAATTTACGTTTAAAAGATTATCCCTTTATTTTACTTCATAGTTTAGTTTTTTACAATAATAATTAAGTCAAATTAAAAAACCTATATACATTTTATTAAATCTCAAATATATGAACAAAAGCACGTTCGGTTTAAATAATACCCGTTTATTACCCAATTTTACAACCCTACCAACCCGACCCTTGTCTAAAAAATATAATTTAGCAGTAATTTAGTAGACTGTGTCGCCGATCTATCATCCCGTAGTAGGCCGGCCACACTTTTGAGTCGCATTGTTGCCCTTTGCATATTGTTGGTGCAGTGTCAGTAATCGACCTTGATTATTACATTAAATTAAATGACTCCCCACCACTCCTCATAGTCGTGAAGCGCGGATTACCGCTTAAAAGTGCAATTTTTGAGTTTTTTGCCGATATTTAAAAAACTCAAATTTTTTTTGGAAAAAAAAAGTTTTTTTTGACTTTGGGAAAAAAACTCTTGCAAATAAAAAAAAACTCGCAAGAAAATCCCAAAAAAAATCCCGGGCAAAAAAATCCGAGAAAAACCCTAAGAAAAAAATATTATAAGTAACCGTTTTCCATGTGACAAAACTGATAGTAGAGCCAATAATAATATTTCGCTTGCCGTCGGCTTTTTTTCACAAAAATTTAAAATAAAAGTTGGTGTTCCATTTTTTTAAAGAATTGAGATCACTGATCACTGATGTGAAATTTTATTTATTCTCATCTTTAAAAATATGTTTCCAAAACAAATAGCAATAATTTGCTCAAAAATTTACCCGAACAAAATGTTCAAAGAAAACCTCACAAAAATGTTCACGCAAAAAATTTTAGATCTTTTGTACGAGCTTTTGTTTGAGCATGTTCGTCTGTGTAATTGCGCCTTTAGAGTCTTACTTTTGAAATCGTCAATTTCGGGCAAATATAGCAGCTTGTGTACCATAGTGCGCTGGTTGTGAAAATTACTAATTTTTCATATCACGAGAAAAATGTTAAAACTTACCAGCTTAATTACTGTATGACAAAGCCCTTCCTTAGGGCTTTGCCACAGTCCGCAAGATCCAAAGAAGTGTCGCCGAGAGAAACACATTCAACTTCATTCACACAAACAGAGAGCGAGCGTAAAGTCACATCATACTAGTGTTAATCGTCCGCGGCCTAGTGAGTTGTCAATGCGCGGTGTCCTGGAATAGAATTTTTAAGCGGTGCGTAAACTACAGGTTTTTTCGGACATTTACGATAACAAGTGGCGAAAGTCAAGAGAGATGATAGTTTTTTTTTAATTAAAAAAGGTAAGAATAATAGAAAAGAATTAGTATAATAAGATTATTATAAAAAAAATTAATTAAATAATTATGTTTACCCTTCCGATTCAGGGTATTGTATTGATTTGGAATTTATTCTCTATTTTGCAGTGAAAGTTCCCATGAGCGGACATCGACAGTTCTGTCTTTTTTATAGACCTTCGAGAGACATTGGTAATTTGGTTCCAAAAATATTGTCCTTTTATGAGAGGTGTCCGCTTTTAAGAGATGTCCGTAAATGGAGCTTTTACTGTATAATAGATACAACATTGTGTGAGGCTAGAGTAAAAGGTCCCTTAACGGACAGCTCCTGTAAGCGAACAACCCACATAACCGGAGAATATTTTTGGAACCAAATTATCATTGCTCATATATAAAATATATCCTCTCATAGACGGCCAGGTCCCATAATTCACAGTATGGTAATCGTTTTAAAGTAAAGCAAAAAATTTATTTTTGATTTCATCAATTTTTATAACCAGTTTTTGTTGCAATCGCACGAAAATTTTGAATAAAAAAATAGCATCAAGATGGATAAATTGTTTTTAAAATCGTAAAATTTTGACTTTTCTTAATTTTCTCAAAAATTAGTTATTAAGGTTCCAAAACATCTTAAACGACGACAAAAAGGAAAATTGTCTGTCTGTCTGTTGTCTGTCTGTATACTCGATAACTCAAGAACACCTTAATCGATTTTAACGAAATTTGGTACAAAAATCCTGTATTGGCTACTTTTGCGTAGGGTGGTGGGGGGTTGAAGGGGGGGAAAGGGTTATAAAATATTTAAAAAAATTTTAACTTCGGAACAAAAGCAAGTAGCGATATACGGTTTTCAGATTTAAGTTTCTATGAACATGGACTACAAAGCGTTTTATAAAGTCCAAATTCGTGGGAGCTTTATTTTCCGAGTTATTTGAAAAAACGTTAAATCCTTCAAATCCTTCAAAGCTACAGTTTTCCAGATATTTTAATTTCCTTTCAAGATAAAAATAATTGATTATATGGTGGATTATCCGTGCTTTGTAGCACCAATTTTTTAAATGTCACAGCCTCGAAGAACTGCTTACAATCTTTAAAAAACTACGTACTCAAACTAATAAATCTAAAATATCTCTTTTAATTCTTTTTATTTTTCCCGTCTTTTTTTATTTTTTTTAACTTACTGTCATAAAGGTACACCTATTTTATTTGAAAGTTTGAGACAATGATGTGTTTGAAATTAGCAGTAGTTTGCATCTGAAAATGATCAGAGATTGTACTGATCGAAACGTCGCGTATAAATAAAATATAGACAATGAAAGTCCGAAACACAGAATTAATTTCAGGGGTACATTAATTAGTTGCCCAGAAATTGCGTACGTAGAAATTCAGATGCCATATGATTTTTTTCTAATCTTATTATAAATGCGAAAATTTTCGGGTTTGTGTGTATGTATGTTTGTCCCTCAATCACGCCACCTGGATCAAAACATGGACTACTTTTTATTTGGCCCTTCGCTCAATGACAGCTGAACGATTTAAGCGGTAATTTTTCCCTTTAGGTGGGTCTAACAATTATTGGTGACAGAGGCATGCCTGGAAGGAAAAGAGGGGGGATGATAAATCGTGACCCATTAACTCTAAATTTTAACGCTGGGGGAAGGGGGGGCTTGATATTTTCCTTCCAGAATTATAAAATTTTGAGCCCCAAAAATAAGTCTAAAAGTTTGCATTTTTAAATAACACCCGATTTATCTTAGAATATTAAAACTAAATATAGGTATGGGTATGATGAGATCAAAACCTTTTTTTAGAGCCAAATTTATTTTTAACCTAGTAGCTTTAAGTATTTTTTTAAATTTTGTAGAAAGCCGAAATGTTTAGCACGTAACTTTTGCAGACAACTTTTGTTTCTAATATTTTATTTAATTCACTCCTAACACCGATCGTATAACTAATTGAGTTATTAAATTATATTAGGATATATCGCCCCTCGTTATAAAGCGATTTAACACCCCAGCAGCACTTAGACTTGTCGGCTGTGATGATTTTTCAAGTAGCACTTTATTAATTTGAGGCAATTTTGATTAATTTGGGTCTATAAAATATCATCACTCTAGGTCAGTTCAACAATAATTTAAATTGCTGCTATTCTTCGGTCAAAGTACCAAATAGCAATTATTCATACTTTAGTTAATATTAAGTGAAGACAGCGACTCCCTTGGGGGATGGGGGATGCTTGCAGTTGGGAAATGTGAAGGTTCAGTTGGGAAATTTAGGTACACACAAAGTTTCAGGCAACTTGAGAATCGCTTTTAATATTAATTGAGAAAATAGCCTTTATCCCCCCCAATCAAATGCCTTTCGATCGCCGGTGAGTGAAAAAATGGTCATTGCTTTTCCAAACAAATAATGGTATAAGCTAGACACGAATCAATTTCGAAATACTCAGCGCAATATTTTAAAATAATTAAAGTTCTAATATCTGCTCTATAATTTGGGTGTATAAAATTTTGTGATGATATCATATATCATCGGTCTGCTTTAATTCAACAATATTTTAAATTGCTTAAGCTAATTTGCCAATTTTTACTATTTGTTTCATATTTTAGTAAATTTTAACTAAATTTAATATATTTCGATTTAGAAATACTGAACAAATTATGGTTTTATTTTAAAATTATTTAGGTCCCAACATCTGCCCTAAAATTTGTATTAGGGCCAGTTTAAAAATGGCGGGTTACCCCCGAAGTAAGCCTTCGAATTCTTAAACAGCTTACTGTGGTTTTGTAAAAAATTTTATTTTTGCTGGCACATCGATTTGTGCGTTCAAATATCGCCTCGAATCTTAAACCAGTAATTGACGCACCCAGTAATTGACTTCAGGGGAGGGGATTTAAGGATAAATAATAAAAAAACGTAATTTGAAGTAAAAATGTGATGCATAATCAGGCTTCTTGGGGTTGGGGTTAAACCCCCCCCCCTCGGTGCGCCACTGCTTAAACCGTGAAAAAAATGAAGTAAAAAAATCAGATCAACGTTTCAAAACCTCACTTTCAAGTTTTGTTTTTTTTTATTAATTTTTTTGCAAAAGTTAGCAAATTTTTTTCCTCTATTCAAGCGCGGATTTCGGAGGGGGGGGGTAACTTTTTAAGGACAGAAATAGATACAGTCACGTGCCTTTAATGTAGTCTTTACTCTGGAGAGAGTTAATTTTTTCGAAGACGTTTGGTAGTCAAACTAAAAAAAAAACATAAAATGTTTCTACAGCTTAAATGGGTCATCGCACCAGACCTTAAAACAGCTGTTTGGATTACGAAAAAATATGTCATAAATAAAAACATAAACTTACCGAAACATTTTCTGGTTTTTTGTGTCGAAAATTAACTATTTTTATTTCTATAAATGTACTTTTACTCGTCGTTTGTTGAGAACCTGTAATTAATTTATATTATTGTTACTTGTTATATGTATTTATGTGTCCACTTTAATATAAGGATTTTCGACAAAAAAAAACAGAAAATTTTCGGTAAGCAGCTGTAACCTTCTTACGCTTACGCTTGTTTTTCTATAATTGCCCAATGTTTAGTGGTTAAACGGTGATCAAAATAGAGTCAAGTTGTCCATTAGGAGAAAGCAAAAAAAAACAATAAAAAGTTTCATTAAGTGCAGAGCATAAAATTTAAATTAGTGTTCTTGTGAATATACCTAGTTTAGGTGATAACAATCAGTCAAATAGAAATGGTTTTGAAAGTATATCAGAATATTCTAATTCATTGGGAATCATCGCTTTTATTTTTCTACATAAAAACCCATTGGTATTTTTGATAAACACTTTAATTACTTTTTTTCTACAAATAAAAAATATACAAAGATATACAGTTTCCTTATAACACGTTATGACGTCTTGTTAGTAAAAGCTTTATTAGATTGTCAAACAGAGTTGTAATTTTCCCACAAATTAATATTTATAAAAACATATGCATGAGCCAGTGGCACTGGTGTTAATTTAACAATGATTACATCCAGAGACGGAGGAAAACAAAAATAAAAGGGACCTTACTGATCTGTCCAAGTGGGAAAAGATACTCTAATTTTATTTTATATTAACCAAAACAATAAAATTTCAAAAAGGGTAACATTAACGCAAGAAATGATGATGAAGACATCTAAAAATGGAACAATAAATGGTGCATCACCTTTTTTAAGAATATTCTCGCTATTAAGTTGTTTTTATTTACTCTTTCAAAATTCTTCATTGAGTCTAATTATAACTTAGTTTTGATAAAACAAATTACAAGTAAAAATTTTTCCCAGACAATTTTCATAGGTTTTGTGAACATAGTCCCTTGCCAAAAATATCAGACAGAAATTGTCCACCAACACAGACGCTTCTTATTTAAACAAAAAAACAATGAATGAGTTAATAGGTTATCGAATGAGTTTATTTTTGCTTCAATATTTTATGCCTTTGACCTCAGAGATATTTATTATGTTTTTGAATTTTCAATTACATATATACTTTTTGTTGAATAGGTAACGCTAGGCAACATATTTTAATTATTTTTTAAAAGTCGTTGGTAAAAATAAGAGTTTTTCGATGGTTTATAACTGAAATAGAGCCAAAATGTTTTTTGAAAAATTTTTTTAGGCCGTTGATATAAAAAAAGATTCAATATAGCTTTTCAGCAGTCTAATATTAAATCTAATTAACTTATAGCTAAGTTTCTCTTATACACTGCCACTGGTTTCCCTTGATAAAGCGTCCAACAGGGGGGGGGGCAATCGCCCTCCCCTCTTTGCTCCAGAAAAAAGTAGACAACAAAGATGCTGGTGGTAACCCTGAAGTCCTTAGAGAAAAACACGAGAAATTTCAGAAAGTTCCTTTAAAAACATCTTCTCCACAGTATTTTGGGACAGTTTGACCTTCAGCAAGTTTTGTACATACATAAAAATATATCGTTACATAAAAAAGTATTTTTCACCTGAAATACCAATTTTCATACAACTTGAAGCCAAATTCAAGGCAAAATTAACTAAAGTCGTCTTTAAATATTATAAACTGTTTGATTAATCCAAAATACAAATTCTTGAACTTTTATTAGAAGAAGTCAGTATTTGGAAACAATATTGGTTAGAAGTAGGCAAGAGCTTAAATCAAAACATACTTGATAACGTTTTCGAGGCAATGAACAAGTGTGGCGATATTTTGCCGTTGATAAAAACATTCTTGGATGTTTGCCAGTAAGTAATGATTTGACATAAGTACTAAAAAAACTATGACAGAAATTCGTCTGACAGACTTAGGTTTGCCCAAAAAAACCGGAAACAAATTTTTTTTGAGATAGGCATCTTATGTTTGAGATATGCAATATAAAAGGCAATGTTTCAACTTAAAAAGCTTTTTAGACCTCAAAAAAAATATTTTTTTTATACCTTCATCAAAAAATGATTTCAGTAACTGTCTGCAGATAACTAAAGCATGACTTTTTTTGTTACCGATGCAAAAAAACTTTTTTTAACACGGGTGCAAAAAAAGATTTCTGTTCGTTTTTACTTAAAATTAAAGAGAAATAGTAAGTTTTTACGAAAAATTTTTTTAAAAAACTTCGTCAAAATATCAAACTGTCAAAGATTAAAATGTCGCAAACATGAATGTCACCGAGTAAAAAGACACATCGCTATGGAAATCATTGTTATTTCATTTACCAGCCACCTTGATTTATAGTGTAAAGATGGTGTGGTGCGAGAAGTGTTCTTCGTTCGAGATTTTTAAAAGTATCTTCCTGTTTTTCTTGGATTTTTTGATAAAGGAATTTAAAAAAATTGTGTTGACAACTCGCGGCTAAACTGTGCTTTTTTTACTCGCATTTTAAATACCTAGCTGCGCTCGTTATTTAAATCAACGCTTGTAAAAAAAGCATTATTTTAGCCACTAGTTGTGAAAACTACTATTATCTATTAGGTTTTGTTTGTGGTTTTGTTATGAAAACAAGTTTTAGACAAAATCATTTCGGACAATGAAACCAAAAGTAGGACATAAATTGCGGCGCTATAACATCTTTGATATTTACCGTATTAGTTTAATGTTGTGTGAAAAATGGCATCTGTAGAGTTATTTTCTTAAAAAATTTTGCCTGCTGCGCTTTGAAACCATTGGTATTTTTACAATTTTAATTTAATTTTAAATCAAAAAATGCATTTTTTAGTGCAATTTTCTTAAAACATTTCGCCTGCGGCGCTATGACACGATTGATATTTACGATTTTAGGTTAATCTGACTCAAAAATTGCATTTTTAATGTAATTTTTTCAAAAATTTTCGGCGCATTTAAACATTTTTTAAAATAGAAAATGTATGAAATAAACGACTTAAAATCTGAGTACCCCCCCCCTCATAGTTCACTTGATTGATTTTAAGAAAAAAAATATACTCTTTTTAAAAGTTATATTTTTGTGTACGTGCCGTCCCTAAATAGTTATTCTGATAGAAATTAAAATCTTCGATATACGTCCTACTGTCAAAACCTGTCAAAAATATGTAATTTTTTCCCAAAATGTCAAAAAAATATTTTAAAAAAATTAAAATTAGGGCTTACAGAGCATTCTATTTTAGACAAAAAAAGTCAAACAAGCATTTTTGTAGTACTAACCGTTTTTTTATAAACGTCATTTAAATGTTTGAAAAATGGAAAAAATTAACAGCAGTTTTACTGCTGTTAATTTAAAAAAATATATTTTCTGAAAAAGCTATGTGAAACCTGAAAGAGAACATATTTTCGCTAAAAAAACGATACAATGTTTTTTACATCACTTATAGTTTGTATATAAAAATAAAATTAGTTGAAGAAAATGTTAAAATCATGTCGATTGTATTGAACGTCTTTGCACCAAGATTTTTCACCTAAACTTCTAAAAAAATACAATTATGTGCTAAGTAGGTAGTCTTATGGCCTATCAAACGACAGTAAAAAGTTTTGACTTTCTTATGTTTATTAAGTAAAAATAAGAAATAACTAAATTTCTGCAACATAAGAAAAATAATTTTTTGAATGACCTTAATACTGACTAGTACATGATGCTTTCTGCTCTGATATTTTTTTTAAATGTTCTATAAGACCCTTCGAACTCACCGGCATTAAGGGGGCAAAATAGAAGCATGAATAAGGGGTCTTATATAGTCAATATTTGTTGTTATTTTATTGTATATCTCTTATTTAATTATTATTAATTAATTATTAATTAATAACTATTTAGCAAATAATTGTTTTTTTTAGAGTTTAGTTTTATAGAAAAATCTTGGCGCAAACAAGTTCAATACTTTTCTTCAACTTATTTTATTTTTGTATAGAAGCTATAAGTGATGCAAAAAAAAGTTGTAACGTTTTTTTATCGAAAATATGTTCTCTCTCAGGTTCTCCATCGCTTTTTCGGAAAATATATTTTTTTAACTAACGGAATTAAAATTCAAAATGTGACAATTTTTCCATTTTTTAAATATTTAAATTACGTTTATAAAAAATGATTAGTACTACAAAAATGCTTATGTGACTTTTTTACATTTTGGGAAAAAATGACATATTTTTGACAGGTTCTGACAGTAGGACGTATATGGAAGATTTTACGTCGTTACGGACGTCATCTACACAAAAATCTTTCCTTTCGAAAAGACTATATTTTTTTTCTTAAAATCAATCAAAAAGTGAACTGTGCCCTAGATTTGAGACCAAATCCGCGCTTGTAGTTACTAAGTTTTGTTTGCATATATTGATATGTTCCTCGTAAAAGCTTTTATTCTAGTTTTTTTTTCGTATCGAAACCGCCTCCCCTTTTTTGAAATGGCTGGAACCGCCACTGATCATATTGAGATATTTTCCTTTCATAAAGGCAGCATAACCAATTGGAACTGATCAATCTGAATTCAAATACACACAAAAAAATCACTATCTTAGTCTAATCTGTGACAATATATTAACAGCATGCGCTAGCGTAAAATATTTGTGGTTCGTAGACAGCTATACTTCCGTATCATACCGGAAAATATTTTGAGTGGTGAATTTGCGACGAGCAGGTCAAAATCTATAAGACTAAGCTATTTTTATTCCCGACCTTTTTTTTGTGTTGACTAGTGTAATTACCATACTGTAAAAAAAGCATCCAAAAATACTGTAAAATGTACGTTTTCAACTTGTTTTATTTACGGCAGTGACATTATATAGGGTGGGCCAAAAAAATTTGTTACTTTTTGAACGCGCTATAACTTTGGACTCAAGGGGCCGATTTTCGAAATTTTTGCCTGTTTTTATAAAGAAAAGTTGGGACTTTACTAACGTGACTCAAAATTTGACATATGTCAAAACTCAAAGATGGCGGAGAGCTTTAAAAAATGGGTAAATTTCACCTCTCCCCCCTGTGAAAATCTTGTGTGCGGCCTGGACTTGATTTTTGTCACCTCCTTCGCCTACCGAGGTATTAACTATCTAAATTGGTTATGAGATCAACAAGTTATAAACATTTTAAATCAGTAACATTAAGACCAAAAATTGTAACGTCTGTAGGAAGGTGCACTGTTGAAGGCAAGCATATCTTGCGAACTAGTCGTCCGATTTTCGGAATTTTAAGCTCTTTGGTAAAACCATGAATCTTCACTCATTATGTTCAAAATTTGACATATGCCAAAAATTAGTTTTTCTGAAAACAATACAATTTTTGATCTAAATACTCCTGGATCAAAATATTTATAACTTTTCTATCTCATAACCAATTTAGATAAGTGATACCTCCGTAGGCGAAGAATGGTATGGGGCTTCTGCCTCATTGACAAAAATCAAGTCCTGGGACAAATTTTTGCAGGTGGGTGAAATTTACCCATTTTTTATAGCTCTCCGCCATCTTCAAATTTTGAGTCGCCTCAGTAAAGTTTAATTTTTTTCTATTAAAGCAGAGAAAAGTTTTGAAAATCGGCCGATTCGGTATAAAGTTCTAGCGCGTTTAAAAAGTGACAAATTTTTTGGCCCACCCTAGAGTTTCAGATAACCATTTTATTCTTGATTTTTGGGAAAAATTCAATATATAGCCATATTTAATGGCTCTGGGGAGGAAGTTTAAACAAACGAGTGCTTAAAGTAGAAACGACAAAAACATTAAAATTTTAAAAACACAAAACATAAATTTTAGAATCTAATATAACGGATTTACCGTTAACAGACATATTTAAAACCTCACAGGAATTATATGCTTTTTAACTCAAACTAAAAAGAAACTAGTTTTAATGTAATTTAATTCAGCAACTAATTAATTAAAAGTGTAAGCAATCTGGAGCCTGCGCTCGGTCAAAGCAATTTCTGTATCTATTTAATTTCAGATAAATCTTAGTTTATGGACCATTAATAGTACAATATATCGTTCTCTATCTGCCTTTACAATAAAATATATTATAATAAGAAGACGCGGCCAAATTATGTGCAAAACAGAGCTAACCTGACATAAGATTTTTAAAGTACTCACTTAATAAAAAAAGTCACAAAATATATATGTCGGAATTTGCAAATACTGTAAATTTCTCTCTATTAAAAAAAAAAATACACCGAAGATCAGAGAGGGGAGATGTTCAAAATATGACGAATAACCCAATATAAAACAAAACTCAAAAATAATATAATTATTTGATGGTAAAATGTTACTGGGACTTTATAAAGAATATCTGTTCCAAATTTTATCGTTCCACCATAATTTTTTAATGTTTTACAAATTTTGTGGTTTACTTTCGAGAATACGGGTCCTCTTCAGGTGCCCACGTATCTCAAAAATTATCTAAGGGTCCACTAAATTTGCGTACCGGGTAATTTTTTCCACCCTCCATTAAACTTCCTTGCTTTTGCAACTAGAAATAAGTTTTAAACACAGAAGTTGTACTTTTTGTACACCGGGAAGAAAGCCCAATCTAAATTTTAAAAAACATACAGGGTGCTTATTTCAAATAAAGAACTTAATATCAAAAGTTGACATTTTCGATGACATATGACAATTTTTAATTACTACATTTAAAATTTTACAGAAAATCATGCAATTTCTGTACATAAATCTTTTTTTTAGATTTAATAAGTGAGTTAAGGGGTGTTAGAAAATATGGTGAATTACCATGTACCAAGTTTCATTGCTACTATAGTATTGTCGGTACATACGCCATAATAAATGAACGGAATTAAGCATAGATTTTACAACTATTTGTCGATTTTTCTCTTGTTTCAATCATTACTTTTATTTTTCAGATCTACTTACCCACATTCCTTCATTAACTCAAGTGAAACAAAAATGCTTGACAAATAGATTGAGTTGTGAATAAAGTATAATTACAGAAAACCATTGAATTATCTGTAAAAAAATCGAAGATTAATCACTAAAGCTTGTTTATGGACCCGTAAGTATCTAGTGATGTATACATAAAATACCAATAAGAAAATAATAATATACTAATAGGCGTTTCACTAGCGGATTCCTGGACGAGACATAGACCTTATTTCATCAAAATCGGTTTAAAGAAACAAAAGTTATGACTATTTAAAGCAAAAACACTGGGAAAAACCGCAAAGCCGGTATTCGACTGCAGAATGGAAGGGGCCCCACTATATAGCACAACCACAAAATGGCAACGTTTGTTTGAAAATTAACATTTAGAGGTTATTTTATTCATAACTATATGCTGTTAAGTTAACCAGGGCCGTCTTTGATCTTATTTTTAATATCAAATAAATACACGATATACAGGGTGTTCCAAATCCGATTATCACCGTGGGAATCTCCTAAATGGTAGGAGATACGATAAGGTTTAAATTAGGGCAAAGTTGCGCAATTTGATGCTTTGCTCAAAACTAAAAAAAATGTTTACAAATTCCGGATAGTTTCGGAGGCGAAAAAAACCGAAATATTTATTTTTAGTTTTTATTTTTCTGCGCCCTTATTCTTAAAGCTGCACAGGCACTTTTTTAAGATCTACCTAATCAGAGATCTACCTAATGAGAGAGATTTGACATTTCAGTGTGACAGGAGCACTGTCAAATTCATTTTTTCTTATGAACACATGCATTTTTTCTCCTGCCGTTTGCTTCATAAAGGATGACAGATATTTTACAACCTCATTTTGACAAGTACCTGACGTGTTGAGTTAATTGACCATCATCAGCCGAAATTCAAAGATTAAAAAACAAAGAAAAAAGCGTATTTTTAAAATATTAGGTAAAATTATTTTGTTATAACAAAATGTTAAAAAAACTGTAATTTTTAAAATGTTAAAAATGTACTGCATCGGGTTTCCAAAATATCTTGAGTAAGTAAGCAAAAATTAAATTTGGGTTGATGATGGTCAATAAACCCAAAACGTCAGGTGACTTGTCAAAATAAAATTGCAAAATGTTATCTGTCATCCTTTATGAACCAAACGGCAGGAGAAAAAAAGCATGTGTCCATAAGAAAAAATTAACCTCACAGTGTTCCTATCACACTGAAATGTCAAATCCCGGAAATGGACATCTCATTAGGTAGATCTTAAAAAAGTGCCTGTAGAAAGGGCGCAGAACAATAAAAACTAAAAATGAAGATTTCGGTTTTTTCCGCCTGTCTTCGAACTATCCGGAATTTGTGAACTTTTTTTTTAGTTTTGAGCAAAGCATAAGATTGCGCAACTTTTCCCTAATTTAACCCTTTTCGTATCTCCTACCGTTTAGGAGATCCCCATGGTGAGCATCGAATTTGAAACACCCTGTATACTTTCTCTAATTGTTTTAATTAACTTTTCCAATCAAAATTTAAAAAAATTAAAATTATAGCAACGCTAATAATTCGTTTATATTACCACAGTTTTTCCTTACATCAATGCCTTTTGGATGTAGTGGGTCAACCAGTTCAGGCAGCAAATGGCACACAAAAAATGACATCAGTTTTTCCACACACCTGGCCCACAACTCCATGGAAATCTGTAAAAAAATAATAAAAATACAGAAATCATATTTTTTTTTAATTGCTCCTAAAAAAAGGTCATGTGTAGAATTATTCTACATATTTTTATTTAGAACTTACCTTGCTCTCTTGCACCGGAGCCTTACGCTCTTTTTTAAAGACGAATAAATACGTTTTGGGGTAATATTTCGATTCCGGTCCATCACTGAAAAAGTCGCACTGAAAATATCTGCCACATTGGTGACACCTTCAGAAATAAGGATACTTTATTCACAAAGTTTCCAGCCACTATCATGTTAATTAAAATGATAATGTGGGTTTAATTTTTTTTGTTCATGGTTGAAATAAAAGTGAAGACAAACCAAGTGAATCTGAAAGAGGAAATTCACTTAAGAATTGAAGTTTTACATCTAGAAAATAAAATCAAAATTCAGTGTTTCAGATACCTTAAACAGTGGTTGCCATATTGTGCAAAATAGCAATTTTCATTTTATGGAAATCATAGCCAAATGAAGAATACTAGAGAAATGAGATTTTGCATAAAAGCCTAAAATTTCAGTTCCAAATGCGCTACAGAGAGCGATTTTAGAAAAGAAATTTTACTTAAAAAAATAAATTTCAAAATTGGGCTCTGTAGCGCAATTGGGAGTCACATAATTAGTATCTGTGCAAAATTTCAGCACTCTAGCACTTTTTGTTTGGCCAGGATTTCCACAATACGATTTGCCCTGGGGGTCCTGGCTCTTAAAGGGCAGGAGATGTAGTGGCGAGGGCGAAGGAGTTGGGGAAGGATAGAAAGATAAACGGTAGAAGGGGAAGGGGGAGAAAGAAAGCTACAATTTAAAAAACGCGAAGGAAGTCGCGGGCAATAGCTAAAAATTTACGTAAATATTACTGCAAAATTGTGTATTTTTTCAGGCCAATGAAGTCATTAGAAGAGTCGAATGCCTAGGATGCAAGTCAAAATGAAATTAATCATACACTTTTTAGTGTCCTCGGTTTGGCTTTCAGGTATTTTAGGTAAAGTACTCCATACAGAGCTTCCTAAACTTAGAGTTTCAAAAAAAAAAATACATTCTCCAAAATTATGTAGTTTAATATTTTTTGATTATTAAATCAATAATAAAGTACCATTGTTTTATAGTCATTATTGATCAGGCGACTGTACACTCAATTCCACATAGACGATTTCGAAAACAAGTTTTGCTGATCAAGGCTATTGTGAAGATTATAATAACGCAAATTTGAAACCCTAAATTTACGAAGCTGTGTACCTATAGATTTGCTACGTATTAAACTTTTTTCTACTAGCGTGCGAAAAATTCACTTTTCCGCACTGTTTTGCGTGCGGAAAAGTTAACTTTGTGGTAATTTTCCGCACTCAAACAAAAATAAAAAAATTAATATATTGCTATATTTAAAAATGTTTCTTGTTTGTGTTAGGAAAACATTTTAGTCACGATAAATAAAGGGTAACATTTTCAAAATTCCTTTTATTGAGTTAATTTAATACTTAAGTCAAGCGAGTAGAAAAAATATTGTACCTAACTCTCGCGTAAAGTGACTTTTCCGCACTTAGTTGCTGGCCGAACTCCGCTTACGCGTTTCTCGGCCATCTGCAATCGTATGCGGAAAAGTGGTACTTTCCGCACTAGTTAGGTAAATTACTATGTTACATATTTGTTTATTAATTATATCTGATTTTCAAAATGAGGGAAAAACTCATTACTTTTAATTCTGTTAATTTATTATTATAGTCTAATGGTAAAGCCATGATGGTAATTTAGGGCTTAAAATATTTTAGCATAATTTAAAGAGTAACGTTTTTGTTTAAGCAATTTTTATTATGTTTTTCAAAGCCAAAATGATATTTGTTGCATGACTTCGATATCGTGAAATGTATTTTGTATATTCATTGTATGCCTATAAATTTTGTAACAAAAAATAATATATAGTTTTTTTTTGCGAATCAACTTAAATCTTTAATTGGTATTTTCTTTTTACTTGGGTGAGTAGTTAAACCCAAAAAAGTAGTTTTGGTTCAGGAAACAAAAAAAGTTAGAATTTGTTTCCTTTAAAAAAAAAAACGTGAAAGCGAGCAAAATTTTTGAAGACATTTCTTCGACTTAACAATTTTAGTTTAAATGAATTTTTTGTTAACTACATTTAACGTTTAAAACATGGCATTTTTAGTTTAATTATCTCAAAATTTTCGCCTGCAGCGATAATTGAGACTAGATCTACTAAAGGATTTTCTCCCTTGCATTTAAATCTAAATAAGTATTTTTTTTTGTACACACACTAATCCAAAAAAAATTTGCGACCATCCCTGCAGTATGCATTCTCCCCAGAACCGCCTAAGGGTAAAGATGAACTATGTTTCATTACTTTATTTATTTATTTTTAGGAGCTAGCCTTCATGGCACTTGCAACAATGACCAGGAATGCGGAACTATCGACACATTTTGTCACAAAAATGTTTGTGTGTGCAAAGAAAACTTTACTGTTTTATTTGACAGCTGCATTGCATGTGAGTAGAACCTAAAGATCGCTTTTAATGTGGTGCAAGTGTTTTTTCCCATCCCTCTCTTTATACAGGGGCTATATGGGGTTACTTAAAACCTAAAGTAGCATTTACACAGGCGAATATTCCTTTGATCTTCGAAATGCCGACAAACATTCGCGCGAATTATTTATTTAAAGATTCGTGCAAAAGGTTCGAGCCAAAAGGTTCGGGGTTCCGGTAAAAAGGTTCGCGGACAAAATTTGCTGAAATAAATATTTGGAATGAAACAAATTGTAATATAAAAATTAAATTTTAAAACATTTCCGACGGAAAAACGATTTGACGCACTTGATAAAAAATAATGAGGATTACTTTATTTCATTTTTCGGGGTTTCAGTGGTGGGGTTTGGTGGTGGGGTCTCATTTTAAAACCTAAACACTTAATTAAGGAAAACCAAAAAAGTGTAAAGCATATAATAAGCAAGTAATAATTTTTGACTTTCCGTCGGCTTTTACTATTTAATCGAAAAATAAAATAAAATATTTTTGGTGTTCCAATTTAATTTCAAGAATTAAGTTCAGTGATGTGAGACCAAAAATATTATCTATTCGCACTTTCAAAAATATATTTCCAAAAAATCTGCCGGAATGTTCGTGGCAAATGTTCGCTGCAAATTTCGTTGCAAATGTTTGAGTGTTCGGGCAAACGTTCGTCGAAGAAGGTTCGCCAGGTTTGGCCCGAATTTTTGGACGAACGTATTCGCTCTGTGTAAATGCGCCTTAATGTGTACGCCACAAAACCCCTTAATATTAAAGTGCTAATAAATAGAATTAGCGAAGAAACTCGACAAAATTTTAGATGGTTGAACATATAAGTTTTCAAAATATGATCTGATTACAGTTTTTGGATGCAATTTATGTTTAAGTATTTTTTGTTTTGGAAAGGTCTTTTTTTAATAAAAATTACCTATCAACTTGAAATAATTTTTTTTTTAAAGAGCTTTCTAGGAAGGAAGGAGCAGGTACCACAAGTACTAACGTTCCATTTAAATAAATTAAGTGGAGTTGGGTTTCACCCTCTTAAAGGGCTAATTTATTTTTAGTACTAATGGAAAGCCTACAAAATATCTTCGACGTTTTTTTGCTCTTTATCCTTATTCATTACCCTGAAGCTGTATCGAATTTGCACCAGTTAACGTCCTCACCCTATATAACCACGGTCACAGTATAGTAAATATATATAGATGGAAAAAAATTCTAAATAAAGAACAATAATAATACAAAGTGTCAAAAGAGTACAAAAATTATGTGCAATGGAAAATTTTTGATGTACACTACCGGCCACATAAAATGCGTACAGCAGAAGTTAGCTGCAGGTCTGTTGAATTTAAGTTTTGCTAATTGCGTTGCTTATTGTAATTGACTTTGACGTTTTTGAATTACAGGTTAGATCTTTTGACATTGTAAACACAAACATAAGGAGACTGGCCACCCTTTACTAAAAAACTAATATGCTAATGAATAAAACATTTTTTTAACATTATTCAACATTTTAACACAAAACAAGACCACAATTGTGCGAATAAGAAAAAAGTATCGAGAAGAAGGAACTGTTTGGTAAAAGAAAAGCAATTACTCAATCATAGTCAGCGTACCCCTGCAGGATCAGTAAATTTGAGTAATCTAAAATCTAAAATCAAAAAGAAATTATTAAAACACTACGTAAATTAAAAAAAAATAAGAAAACGTTTCTTCAGTAGCGTGTCATTGCCCCGTCAGCCTCGATAATGTTTGCCAGTCTTCGTGGCATGGAATCTGCTGAATTTTGAAATAAATTTCGATTTAAAACAATGACTTCGTCGTACCCTCTGACTATGAGATCCATTAAGTGGTTGGAATTTTTGGGAACAATACTCATTCATGTTAACTTTTTTGCTATAAGGCCCACACATTTTCTATGGGATTGGCGTCACGAGTTTTTGCCGACCATGGCAAAACCTCGATGTTGTTTTGCTGGAACCACTGTTTAGAAATGCGTGCGGTATGGATAGGACAATTATCATGTTGATACACAAAACCTTCTGGATAAAGAATGGTTGCTTCTCAAAGCATAATATTTTTCATCATATCAACATAAACATCAGCCGTAAATCTTCCCTGGATTCTAAAGAGCCCCATGTCCTCTCGCCGATATCCAACTCAACATATTCACGGAACATCTTCCATCCCGGTCTTCGTTCTCAGCAATATTTTTTTCGAGATAGTGTGTTCGTGCAACACCTGCTTAACTAACAAGCCAGTTAACTCTTTTTCGATTTAGTACCCTTTAGCCTACTATAGCGGTCATATTGACACCCAACTGACAGAAAATCCATGTTTTACCTGTCAATTTGGTTATAAAAATAGCGGCAATCTTTGGCTAAAGGGCACTGAAGAGATAAGAGTTAACTGGCTTTTTAGTTGAGAAAGGTGTTGGTTCGTGGCGGGCGCTATACCAAAATTTTTTTACTGTCATTGTGGGACTGAAAGATTTTTTCATCCGTGAAGACCACTTGTTGTCAAAATTCTTTTTCTTGTAGTGAATAGTTTAGTGCAAAAATGAACCTGCCTTGCTTCTTTTCCTCACTAAGTAAGATTTTCTTGGCAGGAACGCGACATCAGCATCAACAGGTTGCTAAATCGTAAGGGACATATTGCAATGTATGCATTTTATGTGTCGCGAAGTGTATGCCAAACTTATCGAATGTCATTAGAAATGTCAAGTGTTGACACCACCAGCTCTCTTATTTTAAATAAAATTCCTGTGTTTTCTGATTTCAAAAATATATAATATGCTATACATATTTTTGGGATAATAATGCAGCGCATTAAAATTGGATGCCTAGAAGATGGCTATGGTCTCAAGGCGCAATTACGCAGACGAACATGCTCAAATAAAAGCTCGTGCAAAATATCTAAAAATTTTTGCGTTATCTCTTTTGGAAACATATTTTTAAAGATGAGAATAAATAAAATTTCACATCAGTGATCAGTGATCTCAATTCTTTAAAAAAATGGAACACCAACTTTTATTTTAAATTTTTGTGAAAAAAAAGCCGACGGCAAGCGAAACATTATTATTGGCTATCAGTTTTGTCACATGGATTAGGGTTACTTATAATATTTTTTTCTTACGGTTTTTCCCGGATTTTTTTGCCCGGGGGTTTTTTTGGGACTTTCTTGCGAGTTTTTTTATTTCCAAGGGTTTTTTTCCTAAATTCGAAAAACAACCCAGAAAAATTTTTCTTTTCCAAAAAATTTTTGAATTTTTCAAATATCGGCAAAAAACTCAAAAATTGCACTTTTAAGCGGTAATCCGCGCCTAACGACTATGAGGAGTGGTGGGAAGAAGATTTTTTTTAAAACATATTTTTGTAACTTTACTTTAACCTTAGCTTTGATTGTTTTTTTTAAATTCCTCACACCAGATTTACCTACTTAGTTTAAGGCCCCAAGGGTTGCTTAAAAAAGCAAAAGGTTTATGAAAATGCTGAAGATAGATATTTACTGTCAATTTAATGTAATAATCAAGGTCAATTACTGACACTGAACAAACAATATGCAAAGGGGCAACATTCCGATTCAAAAGTCTAGTCTATTACTGCTAAATTATATTTTTTAGACAAGGTTCGGGATCGTAGGGTTGTAAAAGTGGGTAATAAACGGGTATTATTTAAATCGAACGTGCTTTTGTTCATATATTTGAGATTTAATAAAATGTAAATAGGTTTTTTTCATTTGACTTTATTATTATTGTAAAAGACTAAACTAGGAAGTAATATAAAGAGATATGAGTGGTAAGGCGTTTATAACTAACGTATCAAAAAGACAATAAATACCATGATTACAAAAAATACTCTCACCACAACTACGACGTGTAAATATAAAGAATTCTTTATCTGGTATTGTAAGTTCAATTTTTTGTGAAGTAAATCCAACCCAGCTCGACCCAAACTACTCTACGTTTCTCTGATATATGGATGGACATTTTTAGTTTTAGTTTACGCCCGTCGCTTTTATTATTATGATATGAGAATGCTAAAATTTATTTTCTACTTTTTAGTGCACTTTATATTTTATAAAAGCTTCTTTTTATTTAAAATAATTTTTTAATTTTTAGACTATCATAAACCCATCCTTTCGATAATTATCTTCCCTAAAAACCCCTGTATGCCAATTTTGATTGACATCGAACAAAATAAATCTTTTTCTTCCTCCACTTCCCTCATTATCGGGAGGGGGTGCCTAATAATAATACCATATTATTGTATTGTCGCCTCAACTATAAATACACACCGAAAACTGAAATTGAATACCAAATTTGAGTTGCAAGATTTGAGCCGAACATACAAACATACATAAATAAAAGCTTGTAAAAATCGCCAAAAATTTCAATATTTAAAAAGTCGGAAATGCAAGTTCTACGCGTCAATAAAATAAAACGAATTTCTTTGTTTTGCGTCGGAGAGCCCTTTCTTTATGGAAAGATTTGTTCTAAAACTTTCATAAAAAAACTGCGTTGACCCTTGTTTGTTGTCATGTAATTTTGTGTGACAATGTTCATTTGACCAAAACCCCCTCTCACTAGTCTACGGTTTTTACCTTCTCCTAACCCAGCATCAGCAACAAATAAGTGCCAATTATGGTATACTGGCATATCCCCTATAAAAATTAAATCAATCGAAGTTGCTTATGAGGTAAAACGTGAATTTCGACATAATATCGTTTTTCCGTCGGAAAGCATTTAATTAAAATACCTTGTTTTAAAACTTAGTCTTTCTATTTTCAGTTAAGTTCAATGAATTCCCATAAAACTATAAAATTTAAATTTGTAAAGAAATTTTTATACCCCCAATTCTTCAAATAAATTTTGCTCAACATTCTCTCCAAAATTTACGTGTGTTTTTTTTGTACCAGACTTTGCTCGAACATCAAAGGAAAGTTTGTCTGTGTAAATGCGCCTTTATATTTTTGTTAAAATAACAACAACAATTTAAAAATGCGACAAAACACAAGGTGTTGTATTTAAAATAAGAAAGCTGGTGTTGAAATTTTGAATGGCATTTGGCATACATATTCTAAAACGTGGCAAAAAGTTATACACAACTTTTGTATTCAAAAGTTTTTTGTAGCATACACAATAACGGGGGGGGAGGGGTGACATTTATACTAGAACACCCTGTACAGTTTGTCTGTTTAATTGATTCAATTGTTTTTGTCAAAATACGGCGTATTTAATAAAAAAATTGGTGCTAGAAAGCACGGATAGTACACCATACAATCAATTATTTTATGTTGAAAGGAAATAAAAATATCTTGAAAACTGTAGCTTTGAAAGATTTGAACGTTATAACCATAGAGAAAGAAATAGCTACGCGAGAGTGACCGATTCTGTGTTATACTTGGGGAACATTGTTTGTCGGCGACACGAGCGCAGCCAGTGGCTACAGGAAGGAACTACTTGTACAGCCAGACGCATAATAAAATACATATATTCTTTTGGTTAATTCTTTACATACAATTACTTATTTAATAATAAAAAGATATGAAAAAACTTAACTGGCGCAGTTTTTCCATACTTTTTAGTGTTAAAAAAAGCAATGCATTCGCAAAAGGTTCTCTATACAAACCTTAACCAACTTTGTACTGTTCTATGCAGCTAAAAAACTTTCATTAGCTTACAAAATGTTTTTTGGACCCTTTAAAAATCTAAAATAGGAGGAGGGGGTAAAGGTAACAACATTTTATTATGTTATTTTCTTTTATTAATTGGGAAAAAATCTCAGTATAAAAACCTATTATCTTCTTGCCTAACTCTGTATAAATCATCACAATATTTTCTTCAGGGATTTGGTTCGCAAAAATCTGAACTCCAATTTTCGGTACTCTTCAAATAGTCCCATGCACTCTAGCTTTAATGGTAGTGATTCAGCCTGATTTGAATGGCATTTTAGAGTTTACAAAAAGTTGTTAATCCACTATACAGACCGCTTCAAGCTACTGCGCACATAGGGCGGAAGAAGTCTAATTTGCCAGTGTATGTACATGCAGAGACACCGCACGCCTATCAGGGAAGCAACCAATACTCAGGCTTGCGATCACCACTTGCATGACTTTCCTTTGGTATTTAGTACGCCTCTAACCACGGTGCTGTGTGGAGCGTAGTCAATGAAACCGGAATTTAGTCAATAAATACGCAAATTTTTATAACGTAATTTTCTTATTTTTTGTTACTGATAAATAAGAGCGTTTTATTGTCAACTGCTCAGATTTATCAGTGACGACGTGTTACAATGAAAATAATAAGGAGAAACAAAATAAAAGCAAGTTCTCAAAATAAAATAATACATTCTAAAAACCAAAAAGATTCTCTCAGTCAAAAAAAAATGAAAGCAAATGTTCGAAAAGTCCTCCTTGCTCGGCTAGACAATATCCGAGCCTACTATAAAAACCCCTTCTAACGTTTCCAAGCATGTTAGGGGTGATAATTTGAAAAGCTTCTTCAAAAACAGATAGAAGTCATTAGGAGCAGATCGGGAGATCAAGCTGGCCATAAAATAGTTCCCCGTGTACTTATAACCAGATTAGGAAATACATTATCAAGATATTCCCTAACAAGGCCAACATTGTGAGCGGAACAACCATCTTGTTGAAACCATGTTTCACCAAATCTTACACCTAACAACTGCCTAGCAGTTGGATGTGCTGCTGCAGTAAATCCAAGTATCTAGGACCATTCAAATTGCAATTGCCGTTAATAAAAAATGGCCCAATTACGTGTTCCCCTATAATACCCCCCCCCCCAAACATTTAGTTTTTGGGGATACTGTGTTCTTACGTCAAAATACAAATGCAAATTTTCCCTCGACCAATATCGAACGTGTGTTGGGTTATGACGATTTGACCATTTGACCATCTGCACTTTTTCAGCAACTTCGTAGACATCCATTTTTGGTTTTAAAAATGTATTATTTCAATTAAGAACTTACCCATCTGTTTCTCGAGCAAGGCAGAAATAAAACAAAATAATAAAAACAAAATGAATTTCCAAAAGATAACACTGCAGCGTGCTTCGAATCCACCTCGGTCGTACGGCACGGAGAGTAAATTGGACTTGATTCCCCCTATGTTCGCAGTAGCTTGAAGCGGTCTGTATAGCTAATCGCATAAACTTGCGCGCGATTTCCAACCAAAACTGATTAAAATAACTAACTTTTTAAAATCTAAAAAAACCGCTTGCCAATCTTGACAAACTTTGACAAGCGGTGGCAAAAACCGGCAGGTACTAAATTAAAATTGTGCGAAATATATTTCGACATTGAAAAATGTTCCGTCTTTCTTTTATGATCATATAGGAAGAGATGGACTTAATACAAGCATTACTTTCACTCTCCGCCGCAATGCGCTATACGCTACAGGAACCTAGTTCCTGCGCGGCCCTATCTTTTTCTGTTAGTCTCCGTAAGTTATTACGTTGTCTCTGGTTATAACAAAATTTTTGAGTAATATTTACTAAAGTAACACTCGTGACATATCGGACAAATCGTTTTTGTTTCTCACTTCATTACGACCAGGCCTCCAATGTCTAATGGAGAATCCAGACACCTACAGACCTGTTTCATCCTTATTAGGAATCATCAGGGAGTCATAGGATTGTACCTGGCAGTTGAAGCTACACAGTGACCATACACACCTAGACATAGTAATTGTGTGCGCCACCTGTCGAATAAACCGAGAAACAAAAACATCAAAATTGAAAAGTGCAGCACACCGTAAATACAGAATCCTGTACTTTTCAGCAGGTTATAAAGTAGAAACCTGTAAAAGTATAAGGTCACTGTAACATGACTCTTAAAAAGAGGTAACGTTCGCAGCAGAACCGCTCCCAATTGGAGCTTCATACTACGTGGTCCTAATTTTAAGACATCACCAAGCAATCGCTCCGGAGGAGGCTTATTGCGCAGAACTAAAAAGCCAAAATATTTAACCATCAATCATTTTTCATTATGGTGTGGAATAAAAAACTCCATCTTTTATATTAAAAAATTAAGGAGGAAATGGAAATCCGGTATAAACTAGCCTAAATTTATTAACTATTTATTTTGTGTCAAACAACTAAGCTATTATAATAAGGGCCATTATTTTTAACCATGCAAATATATATCCTTCCACACACAGTTTAAAGCCTGAACGTTCCAGATAAACGTTGAGATTATAATAAACACCTCATAAAATTAATCCCCATATGCTACCCCCTATAGAGCTGCGGTGGTCCTAAACAAAGAAAATAAAATCTACTAATTCTCTCATAAATAAGGATATTGTCTCAGTTTTCTGTTTACAAAAGGCGGCTTAAATGTAATTTTTGTTATGACTTTTCACACCATAAATTTAATACACAGAAATTACTCAACAAAGTAAAATGATACATGAATAATTAAGTGTATAAAGACCCAGCTTGATACAGGGTGTTTGAAGTTTAAATCGTCCACAAGAGGTTTCCAAATATGAAGAAACTTAATGATTAATTTAACTTTCAAATTACGTAGATTGCAAAAAATATACCATTTTCATCGAGATTTTATTAAATATCATTAAAAACAGGCTGAAAACCAGAAACGAGTTTAAAAGACAAAACCCAACAAACACGGTTTCCTCGGGCCTTCGTCGGCCCGATGTCGATTGCCGAATTTGCCGTCATCGGCACGACGTCGATTTACGACATCGGACCAGCAGTATTTTTTGTCCGCTTTGCAATGTAGACTCAATTTATGTTTGCCGACGCAGCGTTAGACTGTAGCCCGCCGTCGGACCAATGGTAAATTTTACTTTTTGCTGACATCGACATACCGACGCCGTACGATTTTATCCGATATGGTTTAACCACATGGTACCGACCATCCGCCCATAAAGCTGATTAATTTGGTCGGTTTAACGTAGGCAAGCTGGTCTCGGCCCGACATCGGTAAACTATTCCGAGTCCGACATTGGTTTCCTAAAGCGGTCCAACGTCGGCGATTGACGAAGGTCCGTCGGTGGTAGCTTAAAGCGGCCCGACAATGGCAAACCACAAAGGTCTGATAATGGATGGATAATAAGGCCCCACATCAGCCTCTCAAAGCGGCCCGACGTCGGTGATTGACGAAGGTCCGTCAGTGGTTGCTTGACACGATCCGACATTGGTAAACTAAAAAGTTTCGATAATGCGGGTGCTTAACCAGTCGATTTAAGTGGCAGAAGAGGTGATTCATGTAGAGAAGTACCACCATCTTGTCAAGTCCGCATTCTAGTTTTGAAATATCTTTGCTCATTAGGGAAAAGAGTGACATTAGCGCCATCTCTACATACTAGGAAGAAACTATTAAGCAGTTTAAAAATTTTAAGGTGACGTAACCAAACAAAGTTCCAATCAGACCATCTTCGGTCCTAAAGCAGATAAAGTGGTCGTCGGCATAAAGTCGACTATAGTAAATCGGGCCATCGTCAGTTGACAATTCTCGACCGATTAAACAAAGTTTCAATCGGATCATCATCGGCCCTAAAGCAGATAAGGTTTGCGTTGGCATAATGTCGACTATAGTAAATCGGGCCATCGTCAGTTGCCGATTCTCCTCCGATTAAACAAAGTTCCAATCGGACCTTCATTGGCCCTAAAGCAGATAAAGTAGGCGTCGGCATTAAGTTGACTATAGTAAATCGGCCATCGTCAGTTGCCGATTCTCGACCGATTAAAGAAAGTTCCTATCGGACCATCATCGGCCCTAAAGCGGATAAGGTTTGCGTTGGCATATATAGTAAATCGGGCCATCGTCAGTTGCCGATTCTCGTCCGATTAAACAAAGTTCCAATCGGACCGTCGTCGGCCCTAAAGCAGATAAAGTGGGCGTCGGCATAAAGTCGACTATAGTAAATCGGGCCATCGTCAGTTGCCGATTATTGACCGAAAACTGAAAATCGCAATCTGTCCAACATCGGGCCACCGTGTAGTCGCCGATGCCGACACACTGCCAACGTTACCGACATTGGCCCGATTCAAAGCCGACAATTTGTGTTTGCTGGGAATTTTGGTTAAGCAGCCAAATGGGCTTTGTTGGCCACTCTCCTTTACTTTACTTACTTTTGCTTTTTTATGAAAAATCCTAAGTACTGGTCCTATTAATATAATAAAGACGAAAGTTTGTTCGTGTGTATGTTTGACCTTTAATCAAGCCAAAACGGCTACTTTTTATTTGACACTTCGCTCAATTACAGCGCACAATCCGAAAAAACGACGTTATTTTTGGATATCGCAGGCAACGCGTGTGTGTATGTTTGTTTGTCCTTCAATCACGCAAGAACGGCTAAACCGATTTGAATATAATTTGTAAAAAGATAGAGTGACCTGGATTGAAACATAGGGTACCTTTTGGCGTTATTTTATAATATCGCGGGTAACGCCGCAAGGCCACCGCTAGTAAAAACTAAAAGTGAAGTCCTAACTCATTTTTAAGCAAAAAAGCACTATTTTACAAGCTTTTATTTAAATTGCAATGTATCTATGTATGTAACGAACTAGATATGTTTGTTCGGGTGGAATCTTGGAACTTAATTTTGACCAACTTCCCGACATCCCAACGACTTCAAATTTGGCATGTTTATGTAGTTGCGGTGACAACACAAGAATATAGTGTGATGAAATTGACAGCTCCACTCTACTCGAAGGGGGTGGAGGGGGTACAGTTGAAGTACGCCCAAGTTCGTTGAAATGTTGTGTTTCTAATCAGATTTTGAAAATTCAATATGGCGGATTCAAGATGGACGATTTTTGATCATCTGATTGCCTTCAAGTTTGGCATGCATATGTAGTTCCGGTGACAATATTTGTTTGACAATATTTGTTTCCAACAATATATGTTTTCCCTCCTCCACTCCCCTCTACGAGGGAAAACACCTAAGTTTATATTGTGTTCAAATTTGGTATACGTTTATAGTTCCGGTGAAAAAAAAAATAATATGGTATTTTCGGGTACTCACCTCTCTCTAACGAGGGAAGTGGAGGGGGAAGATTTAGTTTGTTCCATTTCAATAAAAATTGGCATACAGGGGTTTTTAAGGAGGAGGATTATGAATTTTTGATCAGATTTGAAAATTTCAATTTGGCGGATTCAAAATGGACGATTAAGGGTACAAATCTAAAAAATAAGGGTGTGTGTTCAAATTTGGTATGCGTTTATAGTTCCGGCGACAATACAATAATATGGTATAACGAGGGAAGTGGAGGGGGGAAAAGATTTACTTTGTTCGATTTAAATAAAAATTGGCATACAGGGGCTTTTCGGGAAGGGGATATGAATTTTTGATCAGATTTGATAATTTCAATATGGCGGATTCAAAATGGACAATTTAGGGTACAAATCTGAAAATTAAAAAATAAATTTTTGTTAAAAAAAACTTTTATACAGCCAGCTTTTAACTCAAAATTTTTTTGGAAAAGAAAAATTGACTTTAGGAAAAAAACCCTTGGAAATAAAAAAAACTCGCAAGAAAATCCAAAAAAAAAAACCGGGCAAAAAAATCCGGCAAAAACCCTAAGAAAAAAATATCATGAGTAACCCTAATCCATGTGATAAAACTGATAGTAGAGCCAATAATATTGTTTCGCTTGCCGTCGGCTTTTTTCCACAAACATTTTAAATAAAAGTTCCATTTTTTTAAAGAATTGAGATCACTGATCACTGATGTGAAATTTTATTTATTCTCATCTTTAAAAATATGTTTACAAAATAGATAGCAATAATTTGCTCAAAAATTTACCCGAACAAAATGTTCAAAGAAAAGCTCACAAAAATGTTCACGCAAAAAATTTTAGATCTTTTGCACGAGCTTTTATTTGAGCATGTTCGTCTGTGTAATTGCGCCTTAATACAACTGTTTCTTGGGTGAATCGTCGATGTGACCGATATAGAATACCTAAAGTTAAAATTTTTAATTTGCGCCCATCGCTTTTTGTAGGGTATAAGAAAGATAACAAATATTTTCTACTTTTGAGTGCATTAAATTAAAAAAATAAAAACTTATTTACTATTATTTATTTGTTATTCTTGTTCAGTATGGTCGGAAAGACTGAAACATATATCTTAAACACCCAATAATTATTTTAAAGTAAATCATTTTTAACTGATTCCAAAACAAGACTTTGGGTTTTCTTGAATTTTTAAATAGGTATAAATATTGTTTATTTTTGTAAGAATTGACAAATGGGGTGTGAATATTTATAATAGTGCCTGTATTTCTTTCCTCATGCTAGAAATTAGAAAGACGCAACTAAAGTAAAATTAAACATTTTTAAAACCCTAACCTCTGCGAATTTTTCTAAAAACTAACCCTATTTGTAGGATAGGATAAACGCTTCAAAATTTACTCTCGATTATATATCTGATTGTGTGTAGAAAGTGTAATATTTTTGTCGAAGTCGGTTCACATAGGGGTCAAACTTCAAACATCTCTTTTTTGGTCGGGGGACAAAAAACGAGTGCTATGTTACTTAATATATATTATTCTTTTCAGTGGCGCAGCCAAGACAATCTTGCACACACAAAAACGAGTGCCATAAAGCTTTGGGCATTAGAAGTATTTGCACAAAAAAGAAACAATGCGCATGCAAACCATTCCATCATTTGCACATGGGGCAGTGTGTAAAAAATCGAGGTTAGTAGAGATCCCACATTCAGGATTCTTCAGTGAAAGTTTGGATATAGGAATAGAATGCGTTGAGCGAGGAAAAATGTACTAAGGGAGATGCCTAGCTACGTGATATTGTCTACTAGGTTTCAATTTAAATGCTTATTATTAAATATATACCTGTTAAAATATTTTTAGAGGTGTTAAAATATTTAAGGTATCGGCAAACAATGCGCATGCAAACCATTCCATCATTTGCACATGGGGCAGTGTGTAAAAAATCGAGGTTAGTATTGCTCCCACATACAGGGTTCGTGAGTGAAAGTTTGGATATAGGAATAGAATGCGTTGAGCGAGGAAAAATGTACTAAGGGAGATGCCTAGCTACGTGATATTGTCTACTAGGTTTCAATTTAAATGCTTATTATTAAATATATACCTGTTAAAATATTTTTAGACGTGTTAAAATATTTAAGGTATAGGCAAACAATGAACATGCAAACCATTCCATCATTTGCACATGGGGCAGTGTGTAAAAAATCGAGGTTAGTATAGATCCCACATACAGAGTTCGTCAGTGAAAGTTTGGATATAGGAATAGAATGCGTTGAGCGAGGAAAAATGTACTAAGGGAGATGCCTAGCTACATGATATTGTCTACTAGGTTTCAATTTAAATGCTTATTATTTATTATGGTACAGCCATGATGAACCATAAAATAATTTAGTTAAATATATACCTGTTAAAATATTTTTAGAGATGTTAAAATATTTAAGGTATAGGCAATCGATGAGTTTTAGTCGGTAGGAATCCGACACTACCCGGGCTCTCCTGGGGGTCTATTCTTGAATCGAGAGAAAATTTGAAAATTAAAGTTAAATTTTCTCGCTACTATGCATCTCATTGGTACCAAATTTTCGGTTTAAATCGGTTTCTCTCACTTTTGCCCGATATTAATCGAAATTAATTCTATTGGTCTGGACTAAGAAAATTACTTTCCATCAATTTTACGCTGTTGCCATAACACTAAACCAATTTTTCCTGAAATTCTCTATTTGTCTTGTTATCATAAAATATATAAATAAATGCATATTTATTTATTTTAGCATTTTCTGGAAAAATTATTTATAAAAATCTTCTTTTTATATATTTTCGATATAAAGAGGAAATCAATCAAATTTATTTAGAAACAAAATCTCCCTAAAATAATTTTATTTGAATTATAACAGATCTCCATCCTTCTCTTATATACTTTGCAATTCATTAAATTATCTCCATCTAGCTCTAAAATTCTGCCCCCTCCCTCTCAATATTTTTCATTTTAACAGAGAAAAATAATGTTTATTAGCAGTACTTTTTAATTGAACGCTAGAGAACAGTGAAAACTTGAATATTAGTAGTTTTCACGACTAGTGGCTAAAATAGTGCTTTTTTACAAGTGTTGGTTTAAATACGAACGTAGCGAGGTATTTAAAAACGTGAGTAAAAAAAGCACAGTTTAGCCGCGAGTTGTTAACACTATGTTTTTAATATCTTTACTCAAACGAAGAGCACCTCTCGCAACACACCATCTTTACACTATAAATCAAGGCGGCTGGTAAATGAAATAACAATGGTTTCCATAGCGATGTGCCTTTTTACTCGGTGACGTTCATTGTTGCGACATTTAATCTTTGACAGTTTGATATTTTGGCGATGTTTTTAAATGACTTTTTTTGTAAATACTTGATGAAAACTGGCGAAAATGGCTTACTTTTTGGGCAAGAACAACTAAATTTTTTTAACTTGATAAAAAATTAGTAGTTTTAAGAACTAGTGGCTAAAATAGTGCTTTTTTTACAAGCGTTGGTTTAAATAACGAGCGCAGCGAGGTATTTAAAAACGTGAGTAAAAAAAAGTACAGTTTAACCGCGAGTTGTTAAAACTATTTTTTTTTAATACCTTTATCAAAAAATTCAAGAAAAACAGGAAAATACTTTTAAAAATATCGAACGAAGAGCACTTCCTGCAACACACCATCTTTACACTATAAATCAAGGCGGCTGGTAAATGAAATAACAATGCAATTTCCATAGCGATATGCCTTTTTACTCGGTGATGTTCATTGTTGCGACATTTTAATCTATAACAGTTTGAAATTTTGACGATTTTTTTAAATGATTTTTTCGTAAATACTTGGTGAAAACCGGCGGAAATTACTTAATTTTTAGGCAAGAATAATTAGATTTTTTCAATTTTACTATATTCCGCTATTTCTCTTTAATTTGGGTAAAAAACGGACAAAAATCTTTTTTTGCACCCGTGATCAAAAAAAAGTTTTTTTGCATCGCTAACCAAAAAAGCCATGCTTTAGTTATCTGCAGACAGTTACTAAAATCATGTTTTTGACGATGGTATAAAAAATTCTAGAAATCAAAAGTTTGGAAAGAAAGCTTTAAAATGTGAGCAAGTTAAAAAAAACGTTAATCCTGCTTAAATTAAATTAAAATATTTTAAGCCTTAAATTACAAATTCGCCTCTTAGGGTCTACGTACCCACTTAGCACTTTGTAACATAACGTAACGTAACACCTATAGGTAACGTTCTTTTCTGAAAATCACATGTTTTCACGTGGACGTGGACGAAAATTTTCGTTTTTGCGGTGACCGACGCGTAATAATTAGAGAAAATTGGGAGCACCCATGCAACGGTACGCTCATAGGTTAAGGAGCTTTAATTTATGGGTACGGTACATTTGGAAATGAAATACATCGGTACATTTTTTTGGTGAGAAGAAGAGTCCGTTGTTTTATATGCACAAGTGGGGCTGTTATCACTCACATACTTTTAACTATTTTCTGGTTTGGATTAATCCGCAAGTGCGCATAGCCATTGCTTTGAATTTTACAGCCCAATAAAATCGGCTTGGGACAGTCCTAATATTTTGTTAAACCAAGATTTTATACACAATTGTGAGTTGTCTTAAACCCAGATGCACGTAGTTCTTGCAAATAATGAAAAGTACTTGGAGCGATTAAGGCAGGGTCTATGAGGCACCAGTATGAGTTTTTCGTGCCCAATCTTGTAGCCTAGAACTGGGCATATCTTGGTTTTCTCGGAATGCCAAGCTTGTAGGTAAGGATCTTAATTGCCACGATTCAAGGAAACGCGCTCGCTTTCCCATAACCACTGCTAAAAGGGGTTTTAGCTCTTGATAAAGCTAGGAATACACGATGCAACTTTTCCATCAAATTAAGTTTTCACAAGATAATGTGTCTCCTTTTAACCTGTGCATCGTGTATTCCTAGCTTTAGTGGCAATTCCATATCGTTATCAGATAATCACGAAGCATCGCCCGACATCACCCGACTGTTGTTTGTCAAGGTCAAGAGCGGTTATCCAGGACGCCCACGGTTTATCAGAATGTGCAAAATCCAACCCGTTAAATAAAAGAAAGTTCAATTATAAAATCATTCAATATAGGAACAGCAATTAGTTAAACCAATTTTTTATCCGAACCTTATTTCTTCAAACCCATTCAATAACAAATTCGAAATTTATAAGGCCCGTTTTTAATCAAACCATTGTTCATCAAACTCATTCAATATCCAACCCGGAATTCGTAAAACTCGTAATTTGTCAAAAAATTTTTGCTAAATTTATTGCGTATTCGCCAATACCACATGAACCGGAGGCGTACACGCAGGTGGCGCGGCGTTTTGATGCATTTGTCGCTGTTACGCGCGTTCAATAGTTTGTGTATAGATGTCACTTGCATGCACCCGGCTTGCATTCATGTGTTATTGGCGAATGCGCAATCAATTTAGCAAAAATTTTCTGATAAATTACGGGTTTTGCGAATTCCGGGTTTGATATTGAATGAGTTTGATGAACATTGGTTCGATTAAAAACGAGTCTGTTAAATTTCGATTTTGTTATTGAATCGGTTTGATGAAATAAGGTTCGGATAAAAAATTGGTTTGACGAATTGCAGTTTCTATGGTGAATCGTTCTTACCATCAATTTTTTTATCAAATATGGTCTGATAAATTCCTGGTCTGATAAACCATAGTCGTTCATTATCCACAGTTCCTTATACTCGCTACGGGCATCAGAAAGGATTTTCCATTTACAATTGGTCCTGGTTCTGGTTGACCCAGAACCGGAACCGGTCCTTTCGATTTAAAACAATGACGTCACAGTTGCAACTCGGTTATAAAATTTTAGAACCAGCCTAGGAGGTTGGTTCGGCCCTAAAATTTTGAAAAATTATAGATATTCTATTTCTGAGTAAAATCAAAGATATCTTTACTAGTTTATATATGACGTCATTGTTGTTAGAACCGCTATCAGAATTTCTGTCAAAATAATGTCAACCAGAACCAGGACCAATACTAAATCGAAAATCCTTAGAATCGCGTCTCCTTAAAAGCAGAGTTGCGTCAGCTTTGCGCATAAGAGCGTGGCCACTCTTCGGTTGATTTTTGCTCCTTAATAATAATTATTATACTTGTAGAATGGTTTAACGATCCTATTTTAATTTTTTTTTTGAAGGTCTAGGTTTATGGGTTGAGGGATCTTGTTAATGAAACGTCCTTTTTTTGAAATGCCAACGTTTCGCAAAATCTATTTGCTTCTTCAGGGCTATTCAAGACGGCCGTTCCCTGTGTCGATTTTATTGCCAATAGACGTCATCCTTGGGAAAAGAGGCATTATTTTTGCAGAAGTACCGTGAAATTTAGACTAAAACTTAAAAAATAAACTTAAACAAACACATTAAAATAATATTACTACCGCGAGGAGAACATCGTTCGCATTTGAGTGTAAAAATTAAATGCGAACGAAGTATTCGCCGTAGTAATATTATTTTAATGTGTTTGTTAATTTTTTTTTAAAATTTTAATCTAAATTTTACGGTACTTCTGCAAAAATAATGCCTCTTTACCCAAGGATGACGTCTATTGGCAATAAAATCGACACATGGGACGGCCGCCCTGAAGAGGTAAATAAATTTTGCGAAACGTTGGCATTTCAAATATAATAAATTATTTGTTTTTTGCAGATCTTTCTCACCAATGCGACCATGATCACCAATGCTACTGTGGGGCAGGTTGCGAAGAAAAAATTGCCTGCATCCATCACAGTTGCTCTTGCAAAACAGAATACTCGCCGTTCGGAGCCAGGAGATGTATTATTGGTAAGTAGGTATTACTGGGTACGACAACATTTCTGTAAAAATTCTCAAAAAGCTTAAAGAATATGTAATTACAATAATTTTAAAATTATCAAAATTTTCATTTGAAACAGGTAAATTTCCCAATAATATGAAAATTGCTTAAATTTTACCTGTTTATAAAGATAACGAAAAATACAATAGCAATAACTACAGGCCCATTTCAGTACTGTCAGTAAATTTAGAGATACTGAAATAGCAGTAGCTGACATGGTAACTAATATTCAATATAATGTTGACCAAAATAATAAGTGCTGCTTAGTATCTTTAAATTTGTGTAAAGCATTTGACAATGTTAATCACGAAATTTTAATAAATTTTCTAAACAACATCGGAATTCGAGGCAAAGCTCTTTTATGGTTTCAAAATTATTTATTAGATTTACTCCAATATGTTGAAATTGGCAATCATAAAAGTTCTAAAGGAAACATAATTTGCGTATTTCCACAAGGTTCATCCCTAGGTCCAATTCTGTTCCTAATATATATCAATTCAATCACAAATTTAAGTCTAAAAGGTGAAATAAAATTATTTGCTGATGACACAACAATGGTTTATTTTGCAAATAATTATTCCCAAATTTATAGTGATATTCAGTTTGATCTAAATATTATTCAAAAATGGCTCTACTCTTACAAACCAACAATTAACTATAATAATTCATCTTATATTATTATTAATAAAAAGAAAATGAATGAAAAACTAGAACCAATCAAATTTAATAACAATGAAATTAAATATACAAATTTTATAAAATTTTTGGGATTATACATCGATGAAAGATTAAGCTGGGATAAACATATTGAACATTTATACCGTTAAAGCACCTAAAAAAAATTTATTATGCTTTAATTTACTCCAAATTACAATACATTATATCTATTTGGTGGTTTTCAAATAAAACCACAAAAAAACCATTAAAAAAACTACAAAAAAAAGCAATCAAATAAATTTCCATTCTTAGAAGCCACAGAAAACATTTATAAACCAAAAGGCTATCTTGATATTAACAATCTACATATTTTAAAATTAGGCATTTTAATTCATTCAATTTACTGTGAAAGTAAAAAATCTAACATTAAGTTAATTACAAGTAATGTTAACCACTCATATGCAACAAGAAATAACCGAAAACTTATTTGCAACGCATCAGTAAGTAATTTTGGTAAAAAATCGATTATTTGTGATGGAATTAATATATATACAATAGAATCCCAAAAGAAATAAAAAATAAGAATATAAAAATTAAATTTAAAAAAGATTTAAAAAAACATCTTTTAAAATGATGTCATTCTCGATGTAATTATGGTATTCTCGGTTTTTAATTGTATTATTATTATTATTAGTACTTTTTTATTATATAATTTAAATTATATTTACCTAATGTATGTTGTACCCAAATGTTTATAATGTTTATTTTTATTCCCTGTAATGAACTACTTAAGTTGGTTGGGAATAATTTACTTTTACTATAACTTTTAAAAAAACTAAAGTATAAAAAATGATTATCTCTAGTAAACAAATTATAATTGGCACAAATTATAAATAGCCCAGGCAAATCACCTACATTCGTAAAAGCGCGAAGTGATGAGAAATTAATGTTTGCGTATGCAGGAGGAACATTCAGCTATTTTCTAAAAATGTTATGCCTTTATAGGCTATTTTATATTTTATGATAAATTTTTTATTTATTCTTTAAAATAGTTTTGTTTCAAAAAATTTTCCCTGAAAGGTAGGTAATCGATTAAAACAAATTTATTTATTTTCTATTCAATTTTTTTTACACACTATAGCGATTCACACAAAGATTGATAATTGCATTAAGTGCTTTACAATTGGTTTTTGTGATTTGAAAGACAGTCAAACTAGTTTAAAAAATAAATTCTATTAAGAGAAATTCTCCACAGCAAATATATTTTAATTTAAATTAAAATTTAATTAAAACAATATGCAAAACTAAAGACGTTGGAATTATATAAAATATAAAGTTTCCACAGTAAAATTAATTTTTCCCTAACTTTTGATGAAGTGTTTTTTAATAAACTGTTTTTTTTTTTGGTTTGTCTAATTTAAACCACTTATTAATAATGCCGATTTGTAATTATGAGCCTTCAAGTGAAACCCAGCACCTCAAACAATCGATGCTTTTTGTGATATATATATATAAATATGGAATGCTTGTTCCGAATTTATTTTTTGTGTTTCTGATTAAGTCTGGTCCTGAAATTAGCTCTGTGTTTCGGACGTCCATTGCCTATATTTTATTTACACACGACGCCGACGTTTCGTTCAGTACAATATTTGATCGTCTTCAGGTGCAAACTACGATATATTACTAAAGGCGCATTTACACAGAGCGAATAGGTTCGTCGAAAAATTCGGTCCAAATCTGGCAAACCTTTTTCGACGAACGTTTGCCCGAACACTCAAACATTTGCAGCGAACATTTGCCACGAACATTCAGTTTTTTGGAATATATTTTTGAAAGTGGGAATAGATAATATTTTTCGTCTCACATCACTGACCCCAATTCTTGAAATTAAATTGGAACAGCAAAAATATTTTATTTTATTTTTCGATTAAATAGTAAAAGCCGCCGGAAAGCGAAAAATTATTATTTGATAGGTGGTACGTTGTGAGGCTGGTAGATATCTACTAAATAAGTTTGTACCTAATTGTTGCTATTATGCTTTATCACTTTTTTGGTTTTCCTTAATTAAGTGTAAACTCATCAAACCCCACCACCAAACCCCTTCAAAATGAACTAAAGTAATCCTCATTATTTTTTATCAAGTGCGTCAATTCGTTTTTCCGTCGGTTTTAAAATTTAATTAATATATTACAATTCAGTTCAATGATTTACGGTAAATAATTTTTCTAATTTTTATTTTATTCCAAATATTTATTTCAGCAAATTTTGTCCGAACACCACGAACCTTTTTACCCGAACCCCGAAGCTTTTGGCCCGAACCTTTAGCGCGAATCTTTAAATAAATAATTCGCGCCAATGTTAGTCGGCATTTCGAAGATCAAAGGAATATTCGCCTGCGTAAATGCTACTTAACTACGTACTTAATACTATGGGAAATCACTCAACCGTGAAGCTTAAGAACTTGGCTCCGTCCAAAAAGGGGCTTTCAAATATTTGTAATTTCAATACTTGGTTTACTGAAAATACCCTGATTTTGCCCAATAACATCAGCTTCAAGGAATTTTCGTTTCTTCGTGGGTGAATCCTTGTGCAAAACCTTTGCTTCTGCCCACTTCATACGGTGTTGTTTTGACCATGCATGTTCGGCGATTCCTGATTTTGTTGTTTCACCTCTTTGGGTATTGGTCTGATGTTCCTTAAGCCCAACAGATAGTGGTCTTTTTGTTTCGCCTATGTATTATTCACCACACTCACAAGGAACTTGGCAAATGCATTCCATATTTTGTTTGTTCTCGGGTTTTGTTTTACTAAGAAGGCTTCGAATTGTGTTATTAGATTTAAAAGCTCTTTTGTTGTTCGCTACTCTTCGAATTTTCTCTGATATTCCTTTAATGTATGGAATTATAAGGAATGCATTCTGGTCTTGTAATCTCTGTCCTGTTTGCTGAAATTTAGAAATAGTGTCTGTTATAAGTTTAAGGCTGTGACCATTCTGCTGATCCTTCTTAATATTTCGACTTCTAAGTCATGAGAATTGTTACAAATTTTAACGGCTCTGTAGTAGAATGATTTGAACCTTGATTTAAATATTGTCCTGTGTGAGTGGGTTTACGATAGACATTTGTTCTCACGTCGCTTTCTACTCGTTTGATCAAGAAAAGGAATTTGACAATTTTGCTCTAGCTCCATTGTGAATTTAATGGTGGGTCTTATGTTATTTAGGTGGTGAAGAAATTCTGAAAGTTGTTGGTCATTCCCGGTCCAGACAATAAAAGTATCATCAACATATCTCAGACAGAGCTTAGGTTTATATGTTGCGGTATCAACCGCGTGTGATTCGAATCACTCCATATAAATATTGGTCACCACTGGCGAAAGCGGTGAACCCATTGGCAGAGCGTCATCCTGAGCATAAAACCTATCTTTCACCTGAAAATAAGAGTTATGTAGACAGCCCTCCAACAACTCCATCACTCCCTCCAGCGGCCGACTGGTACGTTCATAAAGGTCGCCATCAACCAGTCTCTGTCTAATAATATCTAGCGATTCAATTATCGGGACATTGGTGTATAGACTTTGGACATCAAAACAAAAGATTTAAGAATATTAACAAAATGGTTGGAATTTTCAAGAGGTTGAATAATTTTTAAAAAGAATTTAGACAGAGTGCTTGTTGGAGAATTTCTGGAACTTGTGATTGGGCGTAAGGGCATTGCATATTTGTGAATTTTGGGAAGTCCGTATAGATGAGGAGACTTTCCGGTCATAGGTTTCCGTGTCCAAAATCACTGTTGCATTGGCCCTTAAAGTGATTTCCTCTGTCTTGCTTATGTTAGAGGTATGTGTGATTAGTGGTCCAAACTTGATGTCTGAACTCGTCGGCGTCTTGTCGTGGAAGAGGATGACTTTATATGACGGTGATGATGTGACAAGTCAGTTTTCTTCTATGGGTGTCAACATTAAGAAGGATATGCAGCAGAATGGTTAAAGCCTTAAACTTATAACAGACACTATTTCTAAATTTCAGCAAACAGGATAGAGATTACAAGACCAAACCCCTTCCTTCCCTCCTTACAATTCGAACAACTTTAATATTAAAACATCTTTTAAATCTAATAACACAATTCGAAGCCTTCTAAGTAAAACAAAACCGGATACCAAACAAAATAAGGAATGCATTTTCTGTTAGGCTTAAGGAACATCAGACGAATACCCAAAGAGGTGAAACAACGAAATCAGGAATCACCGAACATGCGTGGTCAAAACAACACCGGATGAAGTGCACAGAAGCAAAGGATTTGCACAAGGAGTCACACGAAAATTCCTTAAAGCTGCCTTTCTTGGGCAGAATCAGGGTATTTTCAGTAAACCAAGTGTTGAAATTCCAAATATTTGGAAGCCCCTCTTTGGGCGGAGCCAACTTCTTAAACTTCACGGTTGAGTGATTTCCCATAGTATATAAGTATGTAGCCTTAGGAATACATTGTAGTTGATCGCAAATATAGTGATCGTCAGAACTATTTATGACTTTTTCAGCGATGGAAAGTCCCAGTATTTAAAAAAAAAATAAGCCAAGTTTTCTGGCTGGGTAGTTGTAGACGCGGGTGGGACTATTTTTATCTAACCAATTTTTATGTTATGCTTGCAACTAACCAATTTCGGAGCACTGTCCTGTGCCAATTTCCGAGCACTGTCCTGTGCCAATTTCCAATTTGTTAGGACACAGGAATGTTTTGGTTGTCATAAAAACTAACACGTGCCGCCATAATTGATTCGATAAAATGGAACTCACAAGATGAGACGCCATTATGCGTTAATTTGTAAACAAAATTTAAAAATTATGTTAATATTAGGGATATTTTGGAATGCTTATTTGACACTTCGTAAGGGTTGTGGTAATTACTGCGTCTGCGCAATAGCTAAACGTCATTCTTTTTTACAAGTGACAGTTTTTAATGTGTTCCAAAAACTCTAGTAAAATCGATGAGTAGCAGTGGTTGTTAAACACTACCACAGCGGCTGTCAAAGTTTTAAGCGTTCAAAAATATCCCTATTAACATTTACACAAAATTCGGAACTTTTTGACAGTGAACTCGGGGTTGCTTATAAATTTCCGCATTGGTTTGCGTGTATTGGTGATGTAAAATATCTTACAGAGATATTTAATTTTTTAGTTAAATAATTTAACAGATTCCCGACTAGTCGCGATCGCATCGTTGACTCAACCAGAAAATCATCTACAAAATTGGGGAAAGAGAGGGTTGTGTTTAAATAAAAGTAACCGTAAATAGCTTATATCCTCGTTGGTGGTGCACAACGTCGACAAATTGCTAGTTGGGTAGTAAATTAATGTTAACTTCTTTTCAGTTAAAAATGAAGAAAGTAGCACGGAAACTAAAGAAAACACCTTTGAAATGGGACAAGATCCTCATGTGACAACCTTGTCCACCCCTAGTACAACAGCAGCCGTTAAAACTACAAAAAGTGTTGTCCTAGATAGCGACAAAACTGCAAAAAGTAGCCTCCTAGGCAGCGAAAACTCCACCGTCATTAACAGCGCGGATGAAGTTCCTTCCGTTATCCTACAAAGCAGCGTCATGAACAGTATAATGATGAATGGTGCTGTTGTTAATTTTCCAGTGAGTGTTACGGTGCTCTTCATTTGTGTGTGTTTGATTAAAAAAATGGTTTAAAACATTATTGACTTTTAGAAACTGTTTTTATATTGAAAGTTCTGATAAACTAGTATTGATGTGTGCAGTTTGCTAAATTACGACTCAAAGATGATGTGTTGAAATTTTCCATTTTTTAAATAAACACAGATCTCAATACAATGTATAATAAAATATAATTGATCTGTTTTGGGTGTGTTTAGCGTCCTTAGAATGTACTAATGATCTTGAAATTAGCGGTTAATAGGACAGGAGAAAAAGAAACTCTTATTCTTTTTTAACGGCCAACGTTTCGACCCTTTATCGGGATCTTTATCAAGGCAATTAGGTGGTTTTAAGATGACAAAACTCTTATAACCACTTAATTGCCTTGATAAAGATCCCAATAAAGGGTCGAAACGTTGGCCGTTAAAAAAGAATAAGAGTTTCTTTTTCTCCTGTCCTATTACCCGCTAATTTCAAGATCAATAATAGATCTGCCAATAAAATAAAAAAAATCTTAATTTTAAGAAAACCTTGAATCTCACTCAAATTTATCCTTGGTTTTACCCAATATATATTGAGCTCGTTTGCCAGCTAGAACCGCAAAATCTGACCCTGTGCGTTGCATATCTACCTCGACTGTAAGATAAATTTGTCTGATTTAACCCCTGACTCAAGGGTTTCTTAAAAATTAAGGTTTCCTGAACTTGGGGGCAATGAAAACAAATGCAAAGAAAACAAAGTAGCATATTGTTTTACTCATTTGCCACCAAAATTCTGCCCTGTTGTTTTCTTATTTGGAACATTATAATAAACCAAAATTCGAAAAATCCCCTGTTTTACTTTAAGGTTGACAGAAAAATTAGAGGATGAAGCACAGTCTACTGTTATTAAAATGGAAACATTTTGTAACTCTTGTAAATGTCCAAAAAATATTTTTATATTAAATCTAATATTTATGCTTAAGGGTTCACTTGAATAAAAAATGCGCTTCTTCCAATTAGTTAATCTAAATGTTGTAGTACTCGATCAACAAAGCACAAAAATAAAAAAAAACGAGATAGGAAGCAGGATCACTTTCTGAGATATAGAACTTTAAAGCTATATTTTAGCACATGGTCCAAATTGTTTTCCATAACTTTGTTAATTGCCGCCGAAATAGAATGATTCGAATCTCTATTTGTCTGGAGTGAAATCCCCCTTCCTCCCATATAAAAATGTTTTGGAATCACCAGAAAAGTCAATGATTTGTGTAAGTTTTACAAAAGAACGAAAACGACCATTTTTTAAAAAATGACAATTCTCATTTTCTTTAAAACGAACGGACAGACAAAAGGAAACGACAAACGAAAGGAAAAATTTTTAGCTTGAGTGGTACCATAAATTACAAAAATGGTAGGCACCTTTAATGTTTTTTAATATTTTTGATTGCGAAAAGTGATTTGACAAATCCAATCCAAAAGCTTAATAACAATATGTTGGTACCAATTATAGTACCCATGGGTACTTGCATTTGACCAATCAAATTGCTCGTGTGGTATATGCTTTTAGGCTAACTATTACCGTTTTTCTACGAGAAAACAAAGGAAGTAAAGTGTTTTTCCTACTTAAGTACGGAAAAGTGGTTTTTACGCATGCATTTGCGTGCAAAAAGTTAAAACTTTTAAGATATGTTTAATATGGCGGCATGCGACGACTTTTTATTTTTAAAAAAATCAAGATAGGCTTGACAACGTCAAACTTTTACTTAAGGAATTTTATGCATTTTAGTGTAAACAACCGGAAAAATGTTATCATATTCGTTACCGGCAACCCCAAGTTAGCCTAAAATACATGTACCAATAATGAATACCTTTCGCTACCAACATATTCATATCAAGCTTTTAAATTTAATTTGTCCAGAAAAAGTGTTTATAACCTACCCATAAGTTATTTTAAATCACATTTCGTATTTTACCAATATTCCAAAAATATTAAAAAGCATTAAAGGTACCTACCATTTTCCGAGCCATTTTCCCAATTAATGGTACCATTCAAGCAAAAAATTTTGTTTAGCTTACTAGCATATGTTACTACACTACTACATATGTAAAAACTATTAAAATCTGGCCGTATATTTTAAAGATAATAAAAATTTTAATTTTTTTTAAAACGGTCATTTTCTTTCGTTTTTTCTGGTGGTATCAAAGAACCCTTATGAAATATTTTTACATGGATGGAAAGGGTGCTTCATTCAGGACAAATAGAGGAACGAATCGTTTTATTTTGGCGGTAATCAACAGTTGTGGGAAAAAAACTTGGACCATATCCAAAAATATAGCCTTAAAACACGTCAACTTTAAAGCTCCATATCTCAGAACGTAATCCTGCTCTCTATCTCGTTTTTTTTTTTATTTTTGTGCTTTGTTGATCGAGTACTAACTACAACATAAGAAAAAAATTATGACATTTAGCCGAAGGGCATTTCCAATGTAATTTGTGCATGGTTCTTTGTATCAAATTTTGTACCGTGAAAGTTTAAAGCATTGTTCCAGAACCATTTACGTGATCTTGCATAATTCTAAATTTTTTACATAGTTTTATGTATCCTAAAAATGTTTAATCGTAGTTTAATTCACGCTAAAAATGATCGATTATTTTAAAAAACTAAATAAAAACAAGATATATATATTTTTTTGAAAAACCACGCGAATGGGGATACCAAAAGCCTCGGCTGTACAAAATTTTGGTAATTTTTGATGTGCGGTTTATCTATTTAACTAAACGATCTGTTTTTCGGATTCAAATTGTCCCAACTTATTATTTCGAGAGACCTTGGTTTAATATTTGTAGTCACAAAAGCAAAGTTTTCTCCAAACTAATAAAAAAGGGTGCTTTTTTACCCCTAAAATTTTTAAAAACCTGGTTAAAAACTGAAAATTGTGATTTTTTTAATACAAGAAGGAATTTACGCTTTGCAACTTTTATTACTTAAATTTTATTTAATTATGCAATCAAAATATTTTTGAGCTACAAATTCCAAGGTTTAAATTTGGAAAAGTTTTACCGAGAGTTTTACGCAGTACACGTTGAGTTAAAAGTATATCTTAGTTTAAGTTTTGGAATAAATCGAGAAGATTTACTCCAAGACTTCCCACTCTCACGAAAATCCGGGGTGTATACAGACTTTTCCAGGGTGTATCCTGACTTTTCCTGGGTGTATCCAGACTTTCTCGGGGTTCATCCAGGTACCTGGTCTGTCAGGGTGTAGCCTTATTTAAACTCTAAATAAGTTTTCGAAGGTGTATCCATACTTTTCTAGGGTGGGTCGGGTAGGATATGTCTGAATATACTGTATTAAGGACTGGAGCAGAAGATAAGGTCTACATATGCACGGACAGCCAGGCTGCCATAAAAGCCCTTTGTAAACCTACAATGCCAAAAGGACTGGCCCAGGCATGCGCGAACGCCCTTCAGGATCTAGCAAGGGAAAAACAGGTTGAACTTGTCTGGGTTCCAGGACACATGGGGATCCCAGGTAACGAGATGTCGGACGAGCTTGCAAGGAAAGGGTCAGCTCAAGCATACGTCGGAACGGAACCGTGTCTGGGATTTACCAGAGGTCAGATGAAAGCTGCCATGCACCAAGGAATGGACCCATACAAGACTAAATCAGGAGTGGCATCACACAGGGGACGCCAGGCAAGCCAAGACGCTCATCCAGGGCTTCAGCAAAACGAGAAGGGACTGGTTACTGCGCAGGAAACGAACAGAGATAGGACCCCTAATAGGAGTCCTCACAGGACACTGCGCGCTCCAAAAGCACCTGGCAAGGATGAAGGTAGTGCGGGACTCAACTTGCGGAGAGTGCTGGGAAGAGGATGAATCCTCACACCACTATCTTGCAAGGTGTCCGGCCTACAGAGGAATCAGAGAGGGAATCTTCGGAGAGGAAGTGTTCGAGCCGGAACACCTTCCGACGCTGAAATGGTCGGATATCCTGACCTTTATCCAAAGGACGGGAAGGTTCGACCATGGTGGAGTGGGAGCGTGAGGGGGAAGCTCTGGGGGATGGCGAAAAAGGCTGTCCCCTTATTCTACTACTACTACACTACTGTATTAAAACCTGGATACACCCTGGAAAAGTCTAGGTAAGACTTTGCCAGAGTGTATATTTGAACTTTTCTATTACATTCATTACATTTTATATGTGCTATGTATATACAGGGTGATTCAAAATTCCCCAGAAAGATTTGAATAGTGGTTAGATATCATTAATCTAAGAAAAGTTATGTGATTATTTTGTTTAAATTTCATTTTTTTTCTCTCAATTTAGGCGTTAAATTTTTGTATTTTTTGGAGAATTGCCTTTAAAATAATTTACCAGCAAATCTACGTGTGGCTGACAATGACAAGTATTAGGGTTTTTGTCAAGCATTTTAAAGTCAAAGGGATTCAAAAATTGATGTATCTACCACGTAGCAAAGGCTGCTTCTCAGAAAATATTAACAATTTTTAAATGCAAATATTTCTTCAGAACAACAAATTCTACCTACAGTTAAAGTATTTTTAAGGAATTTTGAATCACCCTGTATATGCATATATAGCACATATAAAATGTTCAAAATATTTAGCATCAATAAACTAAGATTTCTGTCCATCAATTGAGTAAATATGGCTAAACCGATTTGGATGAAATTCGTTAAGAAAATATCTTTCCAGGTTGGAAAAAAAATTTTTGGGATGAAGTTTTTTGGGGTACCTACAAAGGGTGTAATGGGCAAAACCTCGAATACAATTTTTACAAGGTATTGGTATGTAAAATTTTGTTGTGCCCAAGAGTTTTTAAGTTACAATGCCTACAAAGTGAGCAACAGACAGACAGAATGACTGCAATCTGGATTATTGAAAACCACTAAATTTGTGAAGATTCATCTAAATCTTAAAGTGCGATTTTTAGATGATAACTTGGATTATTAATTAACATTACTTCCCTAAGCAAGGGAAGTATAAAAGCAATAGAAAAAATTGGAATTTAAAAAATCCCATGATGTAGATCAAGAACTAGTTACATACTTTTTTGACTTGTCTAAATACTCTGTGAGCATGATAACACCAACAAACCCTAATTTTAGAATTTTTAGAAAGCAAATTTTATGGGAAATTCAAATTGCCCCCCTAAACAGGGCCACAAATAAAATATTTATATACATTTAAAGCCGAGATGGACAAACACCTGCTTAGTTGGATGGACCTAGGAGCAAAATCTGTCAAGAAAAATAACGCTTATCTTGAGCAAAAGGCGAGAAAATATACCTACTGCAGTGCGTCGTAGGCCGTGACCTTCGGTCACTAATCATAGCCTATCAATCAGCTGTTGTTAGTGGTTTCTCCAGTCAATGTCAGTCAAACTATCTCTTAGCTTACCAAATATTATTGTTCATTGGCGTTTCATGAAAAATAGGAAGTCCTTCTTATAATTAAGGACACTAGGCATTTGCTTATAAGTGTGCTAATCATTTTTACATTATTTATTCTTTACTTTTTACCTATAGGTACCTATGTATTATTATAAAGAAATAGTTTAAAGTAGGTACTTTCAAAATCTTTCCGTTTCAATCTAGTTATAAAGTAAGTAATACTTTTTACCTATAGGTATACCTATGTACTACTATAAAGAAACCATATAAGTAGAGATTTTTAAAATCTTTGTCTTTTAATCTACTTAGTAGTTATAAAGTAATTACATAGCTAATAATAATAAACAACTAATTCTTCTTTCTGATTCTTCTTATTGGTACTGACAAAACTTTTTCCGATTTCTCATCAAAACTCTTCATCGATGTTATGAAGTTGCTTGCTTTGAAATGCAACTCACAGACCTATGAAAATGGAGATTAGAATTCTTGTTGTTCATAAGAGGTTGATCAGGATTTCTTCTATTTATATATTGCGATATAAAATAATAAAATAGGTAGTTACTGTTGTAGGTAAATGTTAAAATTATAATATTAATTTTTTGTTCTATTGTGTAGTGTAAAAATAAATTATATTTTTACTATTGGAATGGATTTTGTTGTAATGCTGTAATTTTCATTTCTAAAAAAGAATTATCTACCTTTAAGTATCATATAAAAATAAAAACTTACTATAGAAGTTTTGCTCGGCAATAAATGTGGTTGCTCTATGGCATTGATCCATTTTCCACAGATATCGGGATCATTTGGAAAGCAAACACCGAAACCGGTAATTATGCAGTATACGGTTTCCTACCATTTTTGATTTTTTATGAAAAATTCACTTACTAGGGCCCCTAGAACCCCAAATCCACCTGCGCCCGATTTTTTTTTTAAGAGAAAAAAAGGGTGCCCGGGGGGGGGGGGGCTTGTAATGTGTTTTTTTTATTGTTTTGGTAATTATGCAGTATACGGTTTTCTGCCATTTTTGATTTTTTTTGAAAAATTCTTTATGGGGGCACCTTCTAGGGTCCCTAGGACCCCAAAGCCGCATGCGCCCGATTTTTTTTTTTTAACGAGAAAAAAGGGTGCCCAGGAGGGGTTGTAAAGTGTTTTTTTAATTGTTTTGGGTTGGTTTGGATTAGGTTGGGTTGGACTGTGTTGGTTTGGTTTGTTTTAGTGAAAAAAAATTTAAAAAAACCAAAAAAAATCCAAAAAAAAACCAACCGGCGCAAACGGATTTGGGGTCCTAGGGACCCTAGAAGGTGCCTCCATAAAGAATTTTTCAAAAAAAATCAAAAATGGCAGAAAACCGTATACTGCATAATTACTAAAAAAATTTTTAAAAAAACCAACGGGCGCAGGCGGATTTGGGGTCCTATCCTATCCTAAAATCAAAAATGGCAGAAAACCGTATACTGCATAATTACCCCAAAACCTTTGGCCCATACCTATAATTGCCTTTGCAATTAATAATACAGCAAATATTCGGCATTTTTTAAACAAATTTTTAGAAAACATGGACTTGACAGTGACTTTGAAAAATGAAAAAGAATTTAGTTATTTTTTATTTTTCCGACGGTTATGGTAACAGCGTCATACATACAGACATACAGATACAGACATAATTTAAAGACTCTTTTCACATACCGAAATTTCTCATTGCACACAAAACACTAAAAAAGCGTTAAAAAAATAAACAAAATCAAATCAGGTTATACTTAACTGAAAGCTATATTAATACATTTTCTGAAAGCGCTTTGGCTTCCTATAACAGAGGTTTTTAGTTCAAATAAGCAATCATGAGCGTTTGGCCAACTAAAGGCCATCCCACACTCGATGGCGTTAAATTGTGTCAAGTTGTCAGCTGGTTGTCAAAAAATTCTAGATTGAGGTTATATTTTTGTTGCCAGCCAAGAATCTTCTATTTGGGTCATAGAAGAAATGTATTGCGCCTTGAGACTGAGACGTTTTCAATTTTTTCCGGTTCTCTAGAATGTGCTTAACAAATAAGCACGGGACTTAATTCATGTTTTAAAAGTTAAGTGATTAGTATTTGTAAAAATATGATGCAGTGTGGCCCTCATAGAACACCCATATAATATCCTTATATTAAGACACATTTATAAATAAAGCCGCAATGGAAGTTCAAAACAAAGACAATCAGGTTACCAATAATAAAGTCTCAATGGACAATTCAAATAAAGATAGAAATCTTTCTTGGTCAGAACTAAAAGGTGTGGTTTGCGAGTTGCGACGTCAACTATCAAGCTTATCCACAATGGTTCCCACTAGTTTTACCTTCCGGACTTTACCAGACGGTCGCACAAGACTTTACTTTTTAAGCACACCTCATAATGGTTGGGAGACCACCCTCCTTTTTTCTGATATTCCCAATACTAGTCAACCTAATAGTCTCCGTCTCCAATGGCAGTGTGTGTTGGAATCAAATTTTCCATGCATCTCATCTTCAAATAAGTCCTCTAGAGAAGAACAATTGTTGTGGGAAAGAAAAAGGCTCGCTACATGGGGAATAAATAGCTATGAAATGCATGAAGAAAGTGGAAAAATTATATTTTCTGCTGCAAGTAGTTTGTTTCAGTGTGTGGATAATGGATTTTCGGTAAGCTTTAAATTTATATCTAATTTAGACCTATGACTGGTCAACAACTCCCAAAATATTTTGATGTTTATTTGATGCAGGTTGTAATAATAAAACTCACTAAAAACAGCTTCAGCAAAATAATTTTTTGCAATCTTCTTGGTAGTCAGTGGCTCATGCAGAAAAAATCTCAGATTTAAAAACTGTCAAACAGTCATTTCATAATTTATGTGGGGGAGGGGAACTTGTGCCTAATAGCCCTCCCTGGCCTTTTTTATAATGAATAAAGTAACTATTTCAATTATTTTTCCAAAATCCCTATGAACCTTATAATTATTTTATGTGCTAAAATTCTTAAAGCCAAATTTTTAAAAATTATTTTCTTTATGGCATAGGTCAAAAATTGTATTGGGTCATTGATGTTAGGATTATGATGTCTTGTGAACCCTTTGAGAGTTATGTATAGATCGGTATAGATAGAATCTAAAGCATAATGACATAATTTTTGAAGTAAAAATGCAGGATCAGTAGTACAAAAACCTGCAGATAGTGACAGTGGTTTCCATTTCATTGCAATTGAAAAAGAAACCCTCATTTTTGTGACGCTTTGCACTTTTTGTTTCAGTTGTTGACCAGTCTGTTTTCCCAATTTACTGACCGAGTTTCTGACATTTTTAATTTTAAGAATGGTCAGTTGTTCCCAACCAAGTTAAGAATGACATCCATGGGAGCCAAGCTTAATCCTCAAATCTGTAATTCAAATCCTGATTTGGTGGCCTATATTTGCAACCATGATATTTGGGTCACACACACAGTGTCTGGATCGAATGTCAGACTGACATATTCACACAAAGGTGGTAGAAATTTGACTGATGACCCCCTGAGTGCTGGGGTACCATCTTATGTGATGCAAGAGGAGTTCTGTCGATATCAAGGATATTGGTGGCAACCAAAGTGTATAGGTAAGTAGATAGATAATAAGGGTTCAAAAATTAACAAAATGATCAATGAAGATTAGTATTTTATACGGTATCAGAATAAATATTTAATTAATTAATTTAATTATTCTGTTGAGAAAATTAAAACTTTATATGTCATATTAAACCTGGCATACTCATTGTTAAGCACACTAGACATGGTGCAACAAATTATGAAAGCTGGCTTTAAAAATTAACAAACCACTGCAGGTTAAAAGAGTTTTGGTGATTTCCAGAAACTTTGGTGTTAAGCAGACCATTCAAATTAAGTTATTGTACTTGTAAAGAAGTCTGCATTTTTTAAATGGAAATTGACCCTTCTGTAATTCAAATCCTGATTTGGTGGTCTATATTTGCAACCATGATATTTGGGTCACACACACAGTGTCTGGATCGAATGTCAGATTGACATATTCACACAAAGGTGGTAGAAATTTGACTGATGACCCCCTGAGTGCTGGGGTACCATCTTATGTGATGCAAGAGGAGTTCTGTCGATATCAAGGATATTGGTGGCAACCAAAGTGTATAGGTAAGTAGATAGATAATAAGGGTTCAAAAATTAACAAAATGATCAATGAAGATTAGTATTTTATACGGTATCAGAATAAATATTTAATTAATTAATTTAATTATTCTGTTGAGAAAATTAAAACTTTATATGTCATATTAAACCTGGCATACTCATTGTTAAGCACACTAGACATGGTGCAACAAATTATGAAAGCTGGCTTTAAAAATTAACAAACCACTGCAGGTTAAAAGAGTTTTGGTGATTTCCAGAAACTTTGGTGTTAAGCAGACCATTCAAATTAAGTTATTGTACTTGTAAAGAAGTCTGCATTTTTTAAATGGAAATTGACCCTTGGTGATTTTTAAAGTGTGTGAGGCAAAGTTGTAGAAAAGGACCCAAGGAACTTTTTTTCTCATTTGGCAAGACCATCAATATTTGACACATAACCATATAATTGCAGTCAAAGTTTGGAATAAGCCTAAAAACTGGCATATTATGACCAATTTTAATGAGCAAAGCATCAATTTCAACTAACTTGACCATGCTGAATTCATAATTGTCAACCACTGTGACAGCCATTTGCTGTGGATATTCATTTTTTCGATATACAGTATGTTTACCAGAGAGAAAGACCTTGTAAAACATGTACCATGATTTTTTTGTAATAAAATGAAATTTTTACAGTAGACTTGGGTTAAAAAGCTCTAATTAACATTACTTAATAGGGGTCCCCAAAATGTCAAAAGCTTTGACATCCATCAAAAGTTGTTCAGATGGCATCTACACTTCATTCCAAATTTACTTTCTATTGAAGTACACATTATTCAGAAATTAAGCTAATTGGGAAAAGGTCATAGAATTTCAACTGGTGGTTAAGAGAGGTGGTTAAGAGATCTGCTATTTTGAACTATATAACTGTGTGGTGTGTCGAATTATACTAAATTGAAGACACTGATCACAGAAATATCTTTGACATCTGTCAAATGCTGTTTAAATGGTGCTTAATAGCTTTGATCCCTGCCAATGTTTTGACATTTGAATCTGGTGATGCATATTAAATAACTGAACATGCCCTGACAACTGTAATTTTTTGCTAGTTTTAAATTGAAGAGCACAAATTGGGCACTCTCTTGTAAAAATACTGTATATTAAAAAAATTATTATCCGTCATTTTGACAGCATTCACCGGCTGTCAATGGTTTAGAATTCTGAATTCAGCTTTGTCAAGTTAGTTTGAACATCACCATCTCAACTAAAAAGCCAGTTAACTCATTTTTGTTTTAGTATGCTTTGGCCTCATATCGCGGCCTTCTTGACACCAAACTGAAGGGCACTGAACCGGTAGGAGTTAACTGGCGTTTTAGTTGAGACGCTTTTTAGTTTCAGTCGTGATATGCCTGTTCTTAGGGCAACTTTGACGACTATTATCTGGTCACCTATCAAAAATTGTTGGTCATGCCAATGAGAAAAAATATTCCCCGGGTCCTTGCCTACAACTTTGCTGAGAACACTTTGAAAATCACCGAAATAAATTTCCATTTAAAAATTGCATCCTTTGTTTGAAGATCTCACTTTCTTTGATTTGCACTAAAAATTATTTTTTTAAATTAACAGAAACTAAACCTAACAAATTTGAAAAACATGGTTAACCAGCATTGCAACTCGTGCTGCAATGGCACTAGATCACCTTATTATAATTTATAAAGTCCAAATAACATGAAGCAATCTGTTTAGTAGATTCTATATTCAGCCAAATAAATTAAAAAAACAACAAATGAAAATTCTATGCGGCTGATTATACTAGGTATTTTGGGAATTTGGTTTAAATATGCATTTTATGGCACCCAAACACCATTTTAGGAATTAGGTTAAAATATATATTTTAATGTCACCCCAATTATCAAAATTTTAAAGTATAGTTTTTTTATCAAAATTTTCATTTCAAATTTTAGTTTCTTGAACTTTTTTGGTCTAGTGTTATATATCTATGCCTTGATTTGAGAATTCTTCTGGCTGTTTGGATCGATTATCGCTAAAGAGACGTTCTGTGTAGCTACACCATTCTTGTATTTTTTCTTTGGTATCCGGTATGATTTTGCCTTGATTGTGTATAAGGATTTCAGCTTGTCTTTTGTTAAATAATCCGGCTGCCTCCTTTATGAGTTTGTGTCAAGTTTAGCATTTAGATGTTTTATTTCTTGACATTGCTGTTTTATCCAGTTGTTTTGCTGACCTTATCTTGGTTTTTATTTTTCTATTGATTTCATGGCACCCAGCGCTGCCTTTTTACTGCATCAACTATCCATTAAATCCAGGATTTTTTCGGTCATCTAAACTTTCTTTTTATTTCTTGTTTCACCCTTTCCTAAAAGTGTTATGGTTTTGAGTATGGCACTTTTAACATTTGTACAGACCATTTCTGTGTCTTGCTCGGTAGATTAATTGATATATATATCTTTAAGCTCTTTGTTAAGTTCGACTCCAAATTTAGTTTGTACCATGTTATCTTGAAGTTCGTCTATCCTGGGTCTGATTTTTTTATTTGCGGGACGATTTTTCTTTATCGTGAATTTAACTTTGGCCACAAGTGGATTGTGATCCGAACCTACGTCTGCGCTAGGGTAAGTTTCTGCAGTATCTGAATAGTTTATTACTTAATAAAATCTATCTGGTTTCTAATGATACTCTCTGAAGTATCAGATTTAAAAGTATAAAGACGTCCAGCAGAAAGTTTGAATAAGGTATGCAACATGCCAAAATCCCTTTCCTGACAGAACTGTAAAAGGTGATCTCCACGTTCGTTCATTTCATATACCAAGACTGTGCCTTCCGAAAATGACTGCTACGCCATTATAGTGATTTTGGCCGTCATTGCCTGCATAATAGACATGGTAGTCGTCTATCTGGCATTTACCATCTTACTTCGCTAACTCGTAAGATTCTTTGATGATATTGTGGAGTTTTCCAGCCTGAAACATACTTTGCATTTTGCAATCTTCTGTCTTCTGAATGGTCCGAAGATTCTTAGTACCCTCTGGTCACTTAAGACTTGGCAGGGACTGAGGGCCCGGGCTTTTGGTTTTCCAGTCATGATTGATATTTCCTGGGGAGGTGGTTTCCCGTTGCCTTCGTCATCGCAGCATTAAAACCGTTAAAACAATACTTGTCATTTCTTTAACTGTGTAATTTGTTGCCGTTTTTGTTTCTATATCTTACTCTACTTACCTTTACATAGTTTGGCCTGTAGGGTGCTTCATGTATAAGTGCAAATGTTTTTTTTTTTTTGTAATAAACTGGTTGGTTGAAAAATAAAAAAAATGCTACCCTATCAGAAAATTACATTTTCGACCTGCTAACGAGGGAGGAAAATGTTACTTTACTTCCCTAGGGAGTTTTGCTTACTTTACCTTCCGCCGGGAGTTTTTGTTTACTTTATCTCTACAGCGCAGATATAATAATTTGTGAAGAGATTCTGCTCATAAGTTTATCAGATTTGTTTTGTTAAGAAAATATTTTAACAAAGTCACGAACCAAGTCTTTTATTAAAAAACTCAACACGAAACAAATTTGTTTTTAATGCCCTCCTTCGTCGGATATCAAATAATCTGCGGAGGATAATCTGCACTTTCTTCCCTTGGTATGTAAATAACTATAAAACTTAATTTTAGATGGGATATATAGAATCCTTTTCGAAGAGGTGGACGATAGCGACGTCAAACTATTTTTCTTTCCCTCCTCGCAGTCCGACAGTGGTGAGGTGGAGGAGTTCAGGTTTCCTAGAGCCGGCTGTGCTAATTCCAAGTCTTACCTCAAGTTAATCGAGTTTAAAATTAACGAACATCTACAGATCGTGGACGTGTGCGTGTTGGACATGCAATTCACGTTAAACGTGCTGTTTCCTTGGATGGAGTATATGGTTAGGGTCGGGTGGACGCCTGATGCAGAGTAGTAAGTATTTGAATGGTTCAATTATGGTTTAATATACAGACCGCTTCAAGCTACTGCGAACATAGGGCGGAAGAAGTCTAATTTGCCAGTGTACGTACATGCAGAGACACCGCACGCCTATCAGTGAAGCAACCAATACTCAGGCTTGCGATCACCACTTGCATGACTTTCCTTTGGTATTTAGTACGCCTCTAACCACGGTGCTGTGTGGAGCGTAGTCAATGAAACCGGAATTTGGTCAATAAATACGCAAATTTTTATAACGTAATTTTCTTATTTTTTTGTCACTGATAAATAAGAGCGTTTTATTGTCAACTGCTCAGATTTATCAGTGACGACGTGTTACAATGAAAATAATAAGGAGAAACAAAATAAAAGCAAGTTCTCAAAATAAAATAATACATTCTAAAAACCAAAAAGATTCTCCCAGTCAAAAAAAAATTAAAGCAAATGTTCGAAAAGTCCTCCTTGCTCGGCTAGACAATATCCGAGCCTACTATAAAAACCCCTTCTAACGTTTCCAAGCATGTTAGGGGTGATAATTTGAAAAGCTTCTTCAAAAACAGATAGAAGTCATTAGGAGCAAGATCGGGAGATCGAGCTGGCCATAAAATAGTTACCCGATTAGGAAATACATTATCAAGATATTCCCTAACAAGGCCAACATTGTGAGCGGAACAACCATCTTGTTGAAACCATGTTTCACCAAATCTTACACCTAACAACTGGCTAGCAGTTGGAATAATGTGCTGCTGCAGTAGATCCAAGTATCTAGGACCATTCAAATTGCAATTGCCGTTAATAAAAAATGGCCCAATTACGTGTTCCCCTATAATACCCCCCCCCCCCCAAACATTTAGTTTTTGGGGATACTGTGTTCTTACGTCAAAATACAAATGCAAATTTTCCCTCGACCAATATCGAACGTGTGTTGGGTTATGACGATTTGACCATTTGACCATCTGCACTTTTTCGGCAACTTCGTAGACATCCATTTTTGGTTTTAAAAATGTATTATTTCAATTAAGAACTTACCCATCTGTTTCTCGAGCAAGGCAGAAATAAAACAAAATAATAAAAACAAAATGAATTTCCAAAAGATAACACTGCAGCGTGCTTCGAATCAACCTCGGTCGTACGGCACGGAGAATAAATTGGACTTGATTCCCCCTATGTTCGCAGTAGCTTGAAGCGGTCTGTATATTGGACAATGGTCCAATAAAGCCTACATGATTAAATTTTTAATCTATGTGGATCAGTGAAGGACCTGTCAAAATTAGCGCTTATTTTTTAGTCAAAAACACGCTGACCTCAAATTAGTTATACAAGGTGTTCCAAAATTCGCCATTTCAACCAAAAAATGACATAATCTGGACAACGCGAAGGGTTTTTTTTTGTTTGGTGAAATTAAGATCTGTTCACACGCGACTAAAAAACGACCAGACGCCTTGATTTATAGTGTAAAGATGGTGTGTTGCGAGAAGTGCTCTCCATTCAAGATTTTTAAAAGTATTTTCCTGTTTTTTTTGGATTTTTTGATAAAGTTATTAAAGAAAATAGTGTTAACAACTCGCGGCTAAGCTGTGCTTTTTTAAACCAACCCTTGTAAAAAAAGCAATATTTTAGCCACTAGTTGTGAAAACTACTATTAAATATCTCGAACGAGGATCACTTCTCGCAACACACCATCTTTACACTATAAATCAAGGCGGCTGGTAAATGAAATAACAATGGTTTTTTAAATGATTTTTTCGTAATTACTTGGTGAAAACTGATAATTAGATTTTTTCAATATTACTAATTTCTCTTTAATTTTGGATAACCAACAGACAGAAATCTTTTTTTGCACCCATGACCAAAAAAAAAAAAAAATTCTTGCATCGGTAACCAAATTTAGTTATCTGCAGACAGTTATGGTAAAGACATGATGGTAATTTAGGGCTTAAAGTATTTTATCGTAATTTAAGGGGTAACGTTTTTGTCGAGGTTTTTGTCTAATCAATTTTTACTATGTTTTTCACATTTTTTATGCCATCTTTTCAAACTTTCTTTGTCTTTTTAGATAAAGATGAAAATAATTTAAGGCATTTCTGTTATGTCATTTGTCTGTCATCTTGAGTGGTGTCGTGCATATAATTTTTATTTTTCAATTTTTATGGTAAAGCCATGATGAACCTTAAAATAATTTAGTTAAATACCTGTTAAATGATTTTTAGATGTCCTTAAATACACTTATAGTAGAAGACGTTTTTTGGTAAAGAACTTTGATTGAAAGGAATTAATACCAGCTTATGTCTCACACACTTTATGCTTTGAAAAATTACAGTTTTTGCTGTTTTTTGTACAAAAATGGCAAAATAAAAATCATATGCATGACACCACTCAGGATGACACACAGAAGACATAACAGAAATTTTTATTAAACAATTGCTTTAAATTATTTTCCTCTTTCTCTAAAATACTTTTTTATAGCCTGCTGTCTCTCTTCAATAACCTTAAATATTTTTGCACGTCACTAAATTATCTCCGTATCTACCTCTAAAATTCTGCACTCTCCCTCTCTAAATATTTTTCATTTTAATAGAGAAAAGATGTTTTTTGGCAGTACTTTTTTTGAAAGCTAAAAAACAGTGAAAACTTGAAAAAAGTGAGTGTTTTATTCTAGAAATTAAAAGTTTGGGAAGAAAGCTTTAAAATGTGAGCAAAATAATGGCATAAAAGTGTAAAAACCATAGTAAAAATTGCTTAAACAAAAACGTTACCCCTTAAATTATGCTAAAATATTTTAAGACTTAAATTACCATCACGGCGTGACGACTATACAAAAAACAGGGAAAAAGCATAAAATGTGTGAGACATAAGGCGGTATTAATTTCTTTCAATCAAAGTTATTTACAGTCTTTAAATATACCTAAAAACGTGTCTTGCTATAAATGTATTGAAGCTCATCTAAAAATCATTTAACAGGTATTTAACTAAATTATTTTAAGGGTCATGGCTTTATTATTACTGAAATTATATTTTTGATGAAGGTATAAAAAAAACTACTATTGTGTTATTGTCGATACTTTTGCTTTGCCTTTGAGGTTTTGTTTACATAGAACCATGATAATAAGGTTAAAATTCAAAAATTAGTTTAATTTAATATTTTTTGTTTAGAAAAGTTTTGAGCACTATTATATTAAAGGAACTTTTTTCTTCATTTTTAATTTCCTATTACCCAGAGTTAATTTTTTATAATATTTAAATTTCAAACCGTATTTGTTTAAAAACCAAATACAATACCGTCAAGTACTACTGAAGGTCTTGAACAGATTTCTCGAATATTAAGTAATAGTAGCATTTTTAATTACATTAAAATACATACTTGAAGGGTTGCAGAGATAAAATAATGGCTCATTTGTACTGGGTGTCCACATTCTGGAAAAACCTGGAAAGTCAGGGAAAAAAAAGTGGTCATGGAAAATCATAGAACTTACTCAAAAGTCTGGAAAGTCATGGAAATTTTCCAATAAGAGTATCGGAATTGCTATTCATATGCTTTTTCAGGGTACTAAAAATGCCCTAACCCAACACACTTTTTTTCTACTATTTCATCAAAACCTGAAAAATATCAAAAACCTTTCTTAACACCGTTCAAGAGTATAGAAAATTATTTTAGTCAAACTTACTAAAAAAAATTCGCCTGCGGCGAGTTTGGCCAACATTCATCCCATGATTTTGGCAATCAATCTATAATTTACACTAGGGTTGCGATTTTTTTAAACTCATCAGAAAAGCATAACTTTACACTAACTGTTTTTTTGTCAGGACTTATCTACTGATATTATTCCTTAAAATTTAGTTTCTTAATACTATTCCAGTAAATAAAAAATGTGTCAATTTAAATTTTTGTAGGCAGTTATTTTTGTGTGTAAACAAACTTTAAATATACAAAACCATAGATAGCCATGGAATATGTGGCTGTCGCTGTTCAGAAAAGTCACACAAATTCTGTCTTTCCTTTTAGATGGTGAGAATTTTAGACACTTTGGTCGCGATTCTTCAGAAAGGACAGAAAATCTCACCCGTCACAATTCTGGAAAGCGGCGATTTTTACTTGTTGCCTCATTTAAAACAAAAACACAGCGTCCTTAATATTTATCCTGGCGTTGTAAGAGCCAGATTTTCTGACGGTTTTTGAAGAATCGCGACCAATTGACGTTTATTAGTACGCTTACTAGCAATTTAGCTCCACCTAGAGGCCCTCTATACATTTGACAGTTATTGTTTTACCAGAGGTGGGCAACTCATATTGCCCTCTCTTTCTATTTTTTTTGTATTTGCTTGTAAAACGGATTTTATGAAATGGACTGATGTTTTGTTGTCTCTTTTTATAATTTCCTCAGACAGTTTTTGAAAGATTGATTTTTTTTTGTTAGTAAAATATGTCAAGCTTTGACAAAAAGAAAACAAACAGTGAATACACACGGTAGATATTAAAAATGTAAATAATAGGTAAAATCGATGCCTCCGATATTTTAATAGGCCTACTCGCGTTTTAGTGAGCTTTGAACGTATGTGGCGGCCATTTTGACAATTAACTAATGTAATAACTGTCAACAGTGTCAAAAATGGCGGCGGCATACGTGTAAAAGGGTACTAAAACGGAAGGTGTTGGCTGGCCTCCATGTCGGAGGTATCCGTAAAATATAAAGACTCTTATGATTTATATTTTTGTTACTCTTTTTCTTACAATAAAATTTGGAAACATAATGTGTTATTTATTAACGAAGTACATGCTAAATGCGTATGTTTGTACCTACTGCTCACTTACCTCGCAAATTCCAGCTTGGTAAATGCATGTTTTCTTTTCACTTTTCCTGACTTTCTTTCACCGTTAAACAAAGGAACAATACAAATTCGTCGAGGCACGTATTTTTACAGTTTTTGATACATCAAAATTCTATTTTTAAACCTCACGTTTATTCAGTTATTTATTGTCAGGGATTAACAACCATCATTGCCAACACACAATTTCAAACATTTCCCTAACAAACTGTCAAATCCAGTTGCTCACCTCTGGGACCTAATTCTTGAATCTCGAGAGAATGAACAATCCCTCAAGAGAAGGGATCAATCCCGGAGAATGATCCCATCCCTCGAAAAAAAGATCCTTTTCCTTAAAACCTCTTTGAAATTTTAGATTGAAAAATATAATTTTAAGCGCATGCTTACCTGGGGAAATGGGACCGATCCTTGGCTTTGGAGTCGGGGAGCGCGAAAACCCAATTTTTGATAGAATGGAATGAGCGATCACCGCTCAAGAATACGAAATACGTTCGACGTGGGATAATTCGACACAAATCTATGTCGTTCCCTGCTCAAGAATTAGGGTCCTGGTAAAACAATAACTGTCAAAAATCGTATACAGGGCCTCTAGCTCCACCGTAAAACTAGTCCTGCAGAATATCTTTAAAATATTAAATTTACAAAATGTTATTAAAAAAAATCAGCAGTGTCTCTTACAACGTTAGGATAAGTATTAAGGACGCTGAGTTTTTATTTTAAATGAGGCAATAAGTACAAAACTCCACTTTCCAGAGTTGTGACGAGTGAGATTTTCTGTCGTTTCTGAAGAATCGTGACCTAGATGCCAATCCAAAATATATTTTACAAAAATCGTCAAAAAATCAATTTCGAAGAATTTTCTGCATAATTTTTAGAATAATGTGTCAAGGTTTTTGCCTGCAGCGCATTTTAATCATTATTTTCATATCGCTGTTTGAAATAGATAGAGAGTGTAACAAAGTATCTTCAAAAAATGAAGAAAAAATGTTAAACGAGAGGTTGGATCAGTTGTAGTATTGTAGTAATTGAACTCGAAAAACAACGAACTAAATTGAAAGATGAGACGTGCCGCCTAAAACGATCCTCAAACAGTATACTAAAACAGAAAACTGCTTTTTTTAGCGTATGGGTCCAGCTCCTTGACAGGCGCCAACAACACCTAGAAGTAGTCCTCCTGTCCTTGCACAACTTTAGCGATTTGTCATATCTAAATGACAGCTCTTGCAAAGTGAAAGCTAGCCAAGGCGATCCTATAGTACAAGTTATATATTCCCAAGATTCTCAATTATGGGTGAACGTTCACGATTTATTGTATTTTATGCCAACCATAAAAAATAATGAGGTAAAAATTTATGTTTTTTGTTCAATACACATTGTTCTGCTTCGCTCTGTTTTGCTTGGTATTTTCTTGCGTTGCTTGACATAATCTCACATTGCTTGGCATTATCTGACATTGTTTGCCTTTGCCTTGCATTACCCGTCATTGTTTCACCCCAGATAGCACAACTAAGTCCAATGGATGTCCAGTCGAGTGAAGTTTCTGGACAATTCAGCTGTTGGACAACCAAATCCGAAAGATATTTTGTCCATGACATATCCCTTGGATAATACCATAGATAAAAGTGTTTGGATAATACAAATGTCAAAACGTTGGAGCCTTCTAGGACATTCCAAAAAGGTACAAAAGCGTCAATAATTTTAATTTATTGTACTTTTGGGCCACCATAACTAATCCAATTGCTATCCAGTGGACTAACCAGTTTGTCCAACAGATACCCATGGGCTATCGAAAAAGTGTCTTTTTATGGTTCTGTGACTAACAAAAATTATCCAAAACAGTTGGTCATGTCATTCAATTTACGCAGCTAAAACCGAGACTAAAACTTTGTCCCATATGGCATGATTCTTTAGTGTCCAGTGAAATAAAAAAAAGAACTACCAGTAGACCTTCAAAACACAGGTTTTTTGAGGTCCAGTGGACTAAGAAAAATACATATCCAATGGATGTCCGTAAAAAAACTATAAAGTACTTTTGTTGATGTAGTATATTTTTGGTCCAATAGACCAAAAAAAAATCATTGTCCAAATCATTGGATATACAAAAAATACCGGGAAAAAAACAGTTCTTTATGGATCAAAATTGCAAGTTCTTTGGATTCAGTTTTTGTATTATACAATGTATCACTGGAATTATGGCCACTTTGCTGATGACACAATCACCAAGGCTGTGGAAGCACAGTCGAGGGCCAAACTCTGGTTTGATACAAATAATTTGTCACTTAATGTTGACAAAACACAAAAAATTATTTTTTTACTCAGAGACATCCATGACAGGGAAAACACAGAATTTGTCAAATTTCTGGGTGTTCACTTGGACCCGAAATTAAACTGGGATGTTCAAACTGATATGGTGTGTAAAAAACTCAGAAGTACAGTGTATTTGATGAGAAATCAAGCAGGTAATGTATCTCTGACAGAGCAAAGAAAAGGCATAAGACTTTTGGGGAGTTTGGGTTGCAGGAATACCTTCATAAATTAAGAATTCTGACATTTCCATCACATTTTATCTAGGATCATGACATCCACAACTACCCTAAGCGGGATGGGGGTGACTTGCAGGCAGCATTCTGCCGTCTCCATAAACATCAATCAAGGCATGCGTACATAGCAGCATTAGAGAGCTTCCACCAATAAAGTTTGAAAAACATATAAAAACTTTCTTAATTAATCATGCTTTCTATAATGAAAATGAGTACCTGGACTTCCTCCACAATAATTTTAGTTGCCAATATTTATGTGACATATATGTAGTTTTTAAATGTTTCTGTAAATGCGATGTAACCATCAGGTTAGTACATCGATGGATGTAACCCATTTTATAAAATTACTGGCTTTTAGAAAATGTTCAAATAATTTTATTAAAAACATACTTTAGAACTCTTTTATGAGTAAGCGCAAATGTATTTTGAATGTTTTTTAATATTCTATAACAGTTATGTATGAATGTTTTTTATTATTTCAATGTATTTTTAATATTTATCATTATTTTATTCTGTACAATTTTATTGTTTTTGACGTATGTACAAATTTCCTAATTTAATAACTTTCTATCTATCTATCTATCAGGAAAAACCTTTGTCCAATGGATGTCCCTAAATGGCCCATGAACAATGCAGACAGTTTTGGAGAAATCATGGCTGTCCGATGGACAAAGTGTGCTGTCTGGGACATTACTTTCAACAATTTCTTGCCCTGGGCATTGTTTTGCATTGCCGGGCATTACCTCACATTTTGTGTCATTGATCAAATTTTTTCGAACAATGTTTTTTTCCCAAAACCTAATAGAACAGGGGTTATGTATCCAAAAAGAAAAGAGTGAATGTATGTATTTTTAAGTTCAGTAGGAAAAAAAATATAACAAATTCTAACAATTTCGTTTGTTCCATGATTATGCCCTGTTCTAACTATGCAAATTTGATGCATGGAAAAGTTGCATAGTTAGAACAGGGCTTTACAAAGACTCAAGGTGGATTTCACTGACCTGATTTTTGTGCATATAGCACGTAATAACTGTATATTGTATTATTGGTGAGCTTCAGAACTGTGTCGACATTATCAACAATAAAAAAGAAAAAGAGGCTTTCAGGTTCATAACTTCTACGTTTAGCATAATGCTTTAGTGGCTACATATGCTGGCGCGTTTCGGATGTAAGCCAGTCAGCCAGGAACTTTGATGGGTATTCAACCTATTACATTTAGGGTCGCACGTAAATTCATACTCATCAATACTTATGTTGCACTTAGGTATATCGGACTTCCTCTGAAAGAGTTTGCGGAGTCTTTTTGTAAAAATAAAAATAATACGACACGTTATTTCAAGATTTTATTTCGTTATCTTATGATAACCCAAGCCTCCTTTTCTTTTAAGTCCACCATACCAAATACCAAAATCGTGAAATTTTGACTTTTCTTAATTTTATCAAAAATGAGTTACTAAGGTCCCAAAACACCTTAATCGACGAAAAAAAGTTATCTGTCGGTCTGTTGTCTGTATACACGATAACTCAAGAACGCCTTAATCGATTTTAACGAAATTTGGTACAAAAATCCTCTATCGGCTGACCATGAACTGATTAACTTTTGGGTAGGGTAGTGGGGGGTGGAAGGGGGATAAAATATTTTAAAAAATTGGTGCTAGAAAGCACGGATAGTCCACCATGCAATCAATTATTTTATGTTGAAAGGAAATGAAAATATCTCGAAAACTGTAGTTTTAAAAGATTTGAACCTTATAACAAAATTTCTGGGTAATATTTACGAAACCAAAATCTGAAAACCGCATATCAATAGCTGCTTTACTTGTAAAGTTATTTTTTTAAAAATAATTTTAACGTTTTTTTCTCGGAAACTAAAAAGCTCCCACGAATTCGGACTTTACAACAAAATTTGTATACAATTTCATGGAAACTTAATCTGAAAAACGTATATCGCTACTTGCTTTTGTTCCAAAGTTACAATTTTTTTTAAATATTTTATCCCCCTTTTACCCTCTTCAACCCCCCACCACCCTACCCAAAAGTTAATCAGTTCATGGTCAGCCGATAGAGGATTTTTGTATCAAATTTCGTTAAAATCTATTAAGAAAAGTCAAAATTTCACGATTTTAATAGTCCCCCATATCATATTGGTATGGTGAACTAAAAATTGTAACTTTGGAACAAAAGCGAGTAGCGATATACGGTTTCAGATTTAAATTTCTATGAATATGGACTACAAATTTGGTAATAAAGTCTAAATTCGTAAAAAAACGTTAAAATAAAAAAAAAATCATAACTTTAGAACTAAATCAGCTATTGATATGCGATTTTCAGATTTTTTTCGTAAATATTACCCAAACATTTTAATTTTTTTAGATATATTTTCATTTTCTTTCTAGCCGTGCTTTCTAGCACCAATTTTTTCTTGTTGACTCTATATTGTAGACTATTGCAGATTGTTGCAGGACTATTGCGAAGTGTTACCGATCACTTAAGCCTGCTTGACATGGAACAATAAAACATAAATTTCATGCAACACAACTCTTTTTATCTTGCTTTCCTGGGTCCAACAAAGCAAGACAGCATGCAACTTAAGTTTTATTGCTCCATGTCAAGCGGGCTTTAAAATTGCGAATTATTGCAAGTATTGCGAACTGGATTATTGCCATTATTGTATAATTACCGCGAGTATTGCTGGATTATTGCAGACTATTGCGAGATTATTACAAAACTAGTCACTTAAAAAAATGAGACCAGTAGAAACTGAAGCCTTTGTAGACCACTGCACCTTTATTGCTAAGGAGATTATTTTAAATTGCATTATTGCAAGTATTGCGAGCTACTGTAAGACTATAGCGGGTTATTGCGAACCACTGCGGGATATTGGGAGATATTGCAGACCACTACCAGATTATCGTGCAATACTGTGCTCAAAATTTGTTCATATTGTGCATGCAGTGAAATCCCCCTCGCAATGATTGCTTGCTTAAGATGTGGGACCTTTTCTGCCGTACTTTGTGGCCTATGGTTGATACTATTTAATGTTTTATTTTAGGTTAAATTCATATGGGCTGGTGAAGACACAGGATACAGACACTTGTATTTAGTCACTGCTCAGATATTACCACAAACTAATGGTGTAGCAGAATGTACTCAGGTAAAAAACTACAGGGTATTTATAGGTGACAAAAAGTTTTTTTCTTCCTGGAAGTCGTTCAATTTAGTCAAAAAATGTTTTTTTTATCTAAACTAATCAAACGAACCAAACTATGTTCCTGCAAAAGTGTAGCAAAAAAAGGCGCCTTGATTAAAAGTATAGAAAAAATAGAACAAAAGTAAGCTGAAACAAATCATAACTTTGTTATAGTGCAACCAAAGGTTCCAAATTCCCAACATAATAAAAGTAAGCTGAAAGTTAAAAATATTAAATTTCGCCTATGCAATAAACATATCGAATACATTTCTTGAAATCATTGAAAAAATTGGCCTCTTATAGTAAAACGAAAAAAACTCTAGAGCTCAAAGTAAAAACAGAATGTTTGTTCTGTGATAAGAAGTTGCCAGTTTTTTAATGCAAGTAAGTACTGCAATTACATTAACTACAAATTACTTATTTAGATTTTTAATGCTTTAAAAGCATCCCTTCTTTCTTTTTCATCTGATACATATAATTATTTCATATTCTGATAAAATTAAGAGTTCAGAGGTAGCCAAATAAACGAAACCAAGCGGTTGACTGACAAAGTTTTGACTGTTTTCTTTATCAAGTCCATCATTTTCGACCAACCATTCCTGTTCGAAATTAGTTGATGTTCTCCCATTTCTTTTGCGTTAATGTAGGGCTTATTTTGGCTCAATCAAGCTACACCCTCCCCCCTCAACGAAACTCAATGTGAATATTGTAAAAATTATGTACTAATTTAGTCCCCTTTTAAAAAAAATTGTACTTAATGAATAACGGAGTTATTCGCACTTAAAAGGGGGGGGTGTGACTTGGCGCTAAGCTGCACCCCCCCCCCCATGCTTAGGAGACAGATTTAATGAAAGTTGATATGTCATAATTTTGTACTCCCATCGGTTCCTAAGATTTTTGTTTGTTTGTTATGGGGTGTATAGCTTGATATCAAGGTACACCCCCTCCGCTTAGAAAAGAGATTCGACCAAAAGTTTGCAACAATTGGCTACTAATTATGTACTAATTTCGTCCCCTTCTAGAAAATTGCCTACTACTAAGATAACTTGATTTTTTTTTTATTTTGTGGTGTGTGGTAGCTTGATATCAAAATGAAGTACACTTGAGAGTAAGTAATTTTCTAGAAGGGGACGAAATTAGTACATAATTAGTAGGAAATTACGGCATAATTGCTTTTTTGAAATCTCTTTCCTAGGCAGAGAGGGGTATGTATACCTTGATATCAAGCTACACACCTCATAAAAACAAAAAAATATAAGTTATCTTGAGAGTAAACAATTTTCTAGAAGGGGATTTAAATTAGTACATAATTAGTACCAAATTCTGGCATAGGCACTTTTGGTCGAATCTCTTTTCTAAGCAGAGGGGGGTGTCAAGCTACACACCCCATAACAAACAAACAAAAATCTTAGGAACCGATGGTTTTTGTAAACGAAAAGTACTCTTCTTTAGGAGTACATATTAGTACAAAATTATGACATATCAACTTGCATTAAATCTGTGTCCTAAGCATGGGGGAGGGGAACGAAGTCGACCTTTCAGGCAATGCCATGATCTGCTTCACAGATGGATCAAGGCTAGCAGACAAGGAATTGACAGGAGCAGGTCTATTCATCGGTAATAGGGAGATAAAGAAGAGCTACCCACTAGGACGATACGCGACGGTTTTCCAAGCGGAGGTATATGCCATACTGGCAGCCCGCACGAGAGGAAGAATTAAGAACCCGAGCAGAAGATAAGGTCTACATATGCACGGACAGCCAGGCTGCCATAAAAGCACTTTGTAAACCTACAATGCCAAAAGGACTGGTCCAGGAATGCGCGGACGCCCTCCAGGATCTAGCAGGGGAAAAAGAGGTTGAACTTGTCTGGGTTCCAGGACACATGGGGATCCCAGATAACGAGATGGCAGACGAGCTTGCAAGGAAAGGGTCAGCCCAAGCATACGTCGGACCGGAACCGTGTCTGGGATTTACCAGAGGTTAGATGAAATCTGCCACCAAGGGGACGCTAGGCAAGCCAAGGAGCTCATCCAGGGCTTCAGCAAAACAAGAAGGGACTGGTTAATGCGCAGGAAACGAACAGAGATAGGACCCCTAATAGGAGTCCTCACTGGACACTGCGCGCTCCAAAAGCACCTGGCAAGGATGAAGGTAGTGCGGGACTCAACTTGCGGAGAGTGCTGGGAAGAGGATGAATCCTCACACCACTATCTTGCAAGGTGTCCGACCTACAGAGGAATCAGAGAGGGAATCTTCGGAGAGGAAGTGTTCGAGCCGGAACACCTTCCGACGCTGAAATGGTCGGATATCCTGACCTTTATCCAAAGAACGGGAAGGTTCGATCATGGTGGTGTGGGAGCGTGAGGAGGAAGCTCTGGGGGATGGCGAAAAGGGCTCGCGTAGAGCCTAGTCGCCGGTCCGGGAGCCCCCCCCCCCCTTATTCTACTACTACTACTACTATGGGGGAGGGGTGTAGCTTAGCACCAAGGTACACCCCCCCCCCATTTTGAGTGCGAATAACTCCGTTATTCATTAAGTACAAATTTTTTTAAAAGGGTACTAAATTAGTAAATAATTTTTACAATAACCAAATTTCCAAATCCAAGTTTCGTTGAGGGAAAGATGTAGCTTAACTGAGCCGCTTATTTTATCGTTAACGTCAGAAATATGTTCTGTTTTAGAGATTGATTGTTCCCTGGAGATCACATGTGTTGCATTTCTTATTAGGTCTCTTTCGAGCCTCAAATTTGATAGTTTATTTAAATTAGTGTGTGGATACTTCAAATAATTAATAAGCTTTTAATTATATATAATTTAACATCAATTTTTCATTCACGATTTTTTTGTGGGTTTTTGCGGTTAATATAGTTACAATCTTAATAATACTTGAATAGATGCTATGGCCAAAGTTTTTGGATAAACCATCAGGCTTGCAAAAACCTAATAATGGTCATAGTTTTTGCTGCACCGCAAAACATTTTCCATTTTAGTTTACTGATCACGTTTACTTGGCGCCAAAAATCCTATCAAAAATCCAACTAACGTCAGGTGAATGGGAAGTGATGGGTCAAAATATCTGGGTGAATCCCGATAAACAACTGGTCTATTTCATGGGTCTGAAAGAGACCCCTTTAGAAAAACATTTATATGTGGTTTCCTTAAATCGGCCAGGAGAGGTAAGACTGCTGACACGTCCTGGTTATTCTTACGCCGTCGATTTTAACAAGGTAAGTTTTACTTCGTTTATGCCTTTCCTTTATTAATATTAGTTAGTTATATCTGCACCTATGTATTAGAAGGAAAAAAATAAAAGAAGTTTATTTTCATTGTTTCGCTATAAAATAATTAATAATACTAGATTTGCAACCAATACGACGAATGTTTGCCTTTGTTTTAGTCCTGATATTCCTAAAAATGGACATTGGCCCTTTTAATACTAAGGTCCCGATATAAGATCAAATTTTTTAACCTTTTTTTGAGAGAATGTGACCGTCCACACAATTAAAAAAAACTAAACACCTTTTTCTAGAAAAGGATTTTTTTTTCATGTTAAATTTAGTTTGGAAGATATAACCATTGTAAGTTTTTTTTTATAGTGACATCCTGTATATAAAATTTTTTAAAACCTTTATTTAAACAATCTTTCGTAATTTTACTTTTTCGCCATCTTTGCATTTTGTATTCTAGGACTGTTCTATCTTGGTAACAGTATATAGCAACATTAGAAAGCCGCCATCTTGTGAAGTATTTCGAGTTGACGAAACGGACTGGATAGTGGACGGAATCAGTCTGACACCTTTAGGTGAGCTTATTTTTAATTTAAGATAACAGTGCGGGTATTTGAAAGTTTGAGAAGATAATACTCGCCCACGGAGTATCCTTGTCGTCTTTACACTTAAACACTTTTGTATGACTCTCACTTGTACTTGGATTTCGAGGAGTACTATCTTTCACACTTCACACGTCTCAACTAAAAAAACCAGTTAACTCCTGTCACTTTAGTGCCCTTTAACCTACTGTTGCCGCCATTTTTATGACCAAATTGATAGGTAAAACATGAATTTTTTGTAAGTTTGGTGTTAATATGGCCACGATAGTAGGCCAAAAGATACTAAAACGATAATGAGTTAGTTAAGACGGTGAAATCTCATTTTTTTGTTACGTTTCTCTCAGTTTCGACCAATTAGGCGCGCCCTGCAGTGACCCTAGTTTAAACCACTGTGCGTTGGAAAGAGCATTTTTGATGCATCGGCGTCTTCCTACCAAAGATATTAAAATAAAATAGAATCCGCTTAAAAAATCCTGAGGAAAATCACACCTATAAGCTCGGATTCCGAAAATTTAGACCGTGGGTGCCGAGTTTCCATAATTATCCCTGATTTTATTCCCTATAATTATGTAGTATTGCAATAGGTATCATAAATACAATACATTATTCTAATTAAGAAGGTATAGTGCCGGAAAGTTTAATTTAAAATGCTTGAGGAAATATATTTAATATAATGTTTTGCTTTACCTCTAGGACATTTCCTACTGACAATCTGACAACAATTTATCGTGGCACAAACTAATGACCGGAACCATAACTCACCTCCCAAGCACGGTCATCTTTGGTCAAGACCAAAATTAAAGCAGCTGATCAATGACGTCACAATTTCCCCTATTTTGGTTAAAACCGGTGTCGCTTGCTTGGTCTGACCAAATATGACCGGTCATTATTGGCCAATGTCTTATAAATTACTATGGTTGCGGACGTCAGATTAATAAATTAGTCTAAGTTGCGGACCAGTTTTTAGACACTAACAATGACAGTTCCACTTAGCTTCTGTGTATTGTCAGCCGCCATATTGAAATTGGTCCGACGAATTTGGAATGAGGTGTACACTGCGCTTTTAAACGATTTAATTTAGTAAAACTTATTTTCTTCTTTTATTTGTATGCACAATTGTAAAAGGAATTACCTATTTAATATAAGTAAATTAAAACTCAATCAAGAACCAACTTAGTCTAAATAGACTTTAGAAACATTTAGTTTTGGCAAACCTAAATATTTTGGTATTCCCATCTTTGGTGGGCATATCATGACTTTGGTCCGCAGAATTTGGAATGAGCTGTAAATAAGCCTAGCACGATATAAATTAATACCGGCTATGGTTATGTAAAATCGTTACAAACTTTTGAATAATTACTTTTTATATGTTATAAACAATATATTTTTTGATAATTAAATGACCACAGTGACTTTTCTTTTTAGGTTTTTTAGTCGAGTCCCAAAATCCAATCGACGAATGTTACACCCCCGATCTCTATACGCATGCAATAAGTTGTGGCCATGTTTTGTACGCGATGGTGTTCAAGCCACATAATTTTGAACCCGGAAAAAAGTATCCGGTGATTTTGAATGTTTACGGAGGGCCGGAAGTGCAGTTGGTGTCAAATACCTTTAAGGTACAGAGTGATTTTAATTAATTTGTTTATACGGACCTCTTAAAGCGCTTTTATATAAGGACGGTTTGAAAAATCTTGTCGTATAAATACCACTAAAACCTTTTTAGACACTAAATCCTTTTTATTTTAAAAATATTTAAGAAAGCGGTTTATCCCTTTAAAACCGATTTTATGAAATACTCAAATCTGGTTTTATCGAAAAATTTGTTGTTAACTTAATTAATTTTTTTTCTTTTTAAAATTTGTTTTCAACTTTAGTTTGCTTTTTTTCAATAAATCTGTAGGAATTTTGGACAATCTCTACACTCATGTACTTCTCTCTCGTCACCAGGATGATAATGGGTCCAAACTATTAATTTATTTTTTTTAACATTAAGTGCAAATACCTCATAGACCAGTGGTTCCCAAAGTATGCGCCGCGGCGCTCCGTGGCGCCGCGAGAAGGAACCAGGGGCTGATAAGGTAGAATTTGAGTTACGTTTGGCAACGCCGGCGCCGCATCCACTATTAATCGAGCCCGAGAGAGCAGAGCAAGTTTCTAGAATTTCCAGAAGCCCGCATTCGACCTGCGCGTCGCTCGACGAGAATTTTCGCGAGCGCTTTTTGAAAGTAAATACTTTAAGTCGCCGTAGTCCGCTTTGCTAGGTTAGTTTACCGTAAGAGGAATTGTAAGCGGTTGAACTGTTATGATAAATAGAAGTAGTAATATAGAGTTTTAGTAGTGATACAAAGTGTTGTGATTTATGAACTCAGGACACATAAACGTTCCAATATCGGATCGGTTGCTTCGTTTTTTCGTAAAAAGTTAGTCACAAGATGGAAAGATTTTTATTAAATAAGGAAATTGATAGATCGAGACAGAGTGATCAAGCATCGACAAGTGACGGAGAAGTAAAAAGAAGGAAACATCGCAAATACGATGATAGCTATTTAAACTTTTGTTTTATTTCAGTAGAAGTAAATCATGAGGGAAGACCGCAGTGTGCTCTGTTTGAAAATTGTAGCGGTCGAAAATATGCTCCCAAGTAAGCTAAAACGACATCTCGAACCATTCATCCTACGATGGTTGGAAATTCACGCGAATTTTTCACAAGAAAGTTGCAGAATGTACAAAAACAAAAGAACGTGTTTACTCTACAAATTTCAGTACCTAGCAACGCACTGCTGTCCTCTTTCAAAATGGCATACAGGGTGGCGAAGTGCAAGAAACCTCACATCATCGTAGAAGAACTTATTTTACCGGCTGCGGTCGACATGGTTAACATTATGATAGGAGAATCGGCGGGAAAACTAATTTCAAAGGTACCTTTATCTAACAACACTATTAGTCGAAGAATCCATCATATAGCTGAGGATCTTAATGATCAATTGATAGAGAAAATGAAAGGCCAAGAATTTGGTCTGCAACTTGATGATGCTACTGACAGTAATAAAGATGCACACCTTATTTGTTACGTACGCTTCCTGGACGATAATATTATTGTCGAAGACCTTGTTTTCTGCAAAAGTATCGATGAGAGCGGAAAGGCTCAAGACTTGTTTCAAATTCTTGACAAGTTTATAACAAAGAATAATTTAGATTGGGAGAAGTGTATTGGAGTTTGTACTGATGGCACTCGATCAATGTCTGGTCGTTATGGTGGATTACAAGCACTTATTCGCAGTAAAGCACCGTACGCCATGTGGACCCATTGCATCATTCATAGGAAAGCACTTGCATCGAAGTCGTTAGGCTGTGAATTGAATTTGGTTATGGAACGTATCATAGACGTAGTTAACTACATAAAAACTAGGCCGCTAAAAACCAGACTATTCAAAATTCTTTGTATGGACATGGGAGCTGAACACACTGCGCTGCTATATTACTCCAGTGCACGATGGCTTTGACGTGGAAACGTCTTATCCCGTACATTCGAGCTACATCAAGAAATCCACATTTTCCTGGAAGAGGAAGGTAATGCAAGCTCCAGATATTTTAAGGATCCCGACTTTTTGCTAAAACTGGCATATTTGTGCGATATATTTGACAAACTGAATGCCTTAAATCTGTCTCTCCAAGGCAATACCATGCATATATTCAAAACAAAATTGCAGCATTTAGGAAAAAACGGCAGTTGCGGATAAGAAAAATTAATGAAGATGGCGGTCAAAATTGTTTTACAGAATTGCATAAACTCTCAGCCTCTAATGAGCTCGTTATCTCTCAAAACTTTGTCCCTTTTCACCGAACACCTTTCGAAACTCGGAATGGTTAGCAAAATACTCCTTTCCATGCACAATCTTAGCCTTAGTTCACTTCACTAGAAGAAGAGAGTCTTATTGAACTGTATTGCGACAACAGCCTAAAATCAAAATTCGCTTCTTCTGATTTGGTGGAGTTTTGGGTATCCGTCAAAAATGAATATCCGGCTCTAAGTTTAAAAGCTTTGAGAATTTAATCCCCTTTGCAACATCCTATTTATGCGAAGCTGGATTTTCTGCTGTAGCTGTGATAAAGAGCAAATATCGTTCAAAGATCAACGTGGAGCAAGAAATGAGAGTGGCCGTGTCAAGCCTTAGTCCCCGCTTTGAAAAAATATGTGCCGATCACCAAGCTCACCCATCACACTGATTTTTTTTTTCCTTCAATAATAATATATTCTTGTGTGTTAGTTTAATAATAAACCTATATGAGCGTTAGATTGGAGTTGTTTTCATTCATGTGTTTTGGAACTAGTGCCAATATATTTACAATGGTGTTAAATAAAGTATTGTACTTTGCTACTATACAGTAGGCAAGTTGCAAAGCACATATTTTACATTATACATATGCAACACTTTGTTGGACACAACTATATATGCATATTGCGCGTAGGGGCGCCTGACAAAATACTAAACCTGTAAGTGCGCCGCAAACTGAAAAAGTTTGGGAACCACTCTCATGGACTGAGTGAGTGGTATTGGAAAGAACTTTCCAAAAACTCTTAAAATACAAAAATATATAAGGTGTATTTAAAAATAAAGACCGGGTGTGCAATAATTAAAAACCCTCAGGGAAGGTTTATAATGGATAACCCTGTACATACATTCTGTTTTATTATGTAAACCTACATATTATGTTTGGTTATGTATACATATTATGAACTTTCCCTCAGGGAAGGTTTATAATGGATAACCCTGTACATACATTCTGTTTTATTATGTATACCTACATATTATGTTTGGTTATGTATACATATTATGAACTTTCTAAAAATTGAGTAGGCGTAATTTTTGACAATTATATCTCCAATGCTTTTTGTTTGAACTTCCTTGGACCAACAATGAAAAACTTTCCTTCAGGTAAGGTTTATAATGGATAACCATGTACGTACATTCGGTTTTATTATGTATACATATTATGATTTATTATATATACGGGTTATTCCACGTCAGATTTACAGGCCAATTTTTAATTTCTTCGAAAATTGTTTCTCGCACTCTTTAGCGAAAAATAATCGACACGTATTTTTTTTTCAAGTTACGATTTCTTGAAGTTTATAAAATTTAACATTTTTCAATCACTGATAACTCGTAAACTATTCGATGTATGAAAAAAATTGTCGAATAATAAAAGTTGCGTTTTTGTATGAGCTCACCGGAAAAATTTTTGAAATATTTTTTTTCCTTATTTAACTATTGTATTCTGGAATTGTTATAAACAAATTGAATGTTTTTTAATTTGGACCAATTTTTTTTGCTTCTTTTTTTCTTTGTAAATATGTAGAATCATGTTGGGAAGTTTGTGTAATTTCAGAGTGGATCTCGAAATACTTTACGAGATATTTTAATTATAATAGGCCTACGTTTCGATCTACGCAGCGCGCGTCTGCCCTCAAGAGTTCAGAGATACATAATGACTGGATTATTCCCTATTATCTTTGCAATCTGGGCTTCACACTAGTTTTTTATTGCTACTTACGTAACCCGCACACATATTAACGAAATTTACAGAAGTCATGCTGTGTATATCGAGTGTTCGTTAAAAAATTTTTGTCACAGTTATTTTTGCGAATCGTAGGCATTTATTTTGATGGACATGATTTTCGTTTGAGTTTTGAATCTGATTTCAAAAAACTCACTATTTTAAAATCCGGGCAGAAACAATAAGTTTTCACTTTGAGTTTGCAATTTTCCTTCTGGCAAAACACTATGTAGAGGGTAATGTAAAATTTTGACGTAACTTCTGCGCATGCGTCGGTTTTGAAACGGGAATGGATTCTGTTTCGAAATATTTTTAACCAGTTTAAATATGACATCACCGTTGCAACACGAGAAAATGAATGTGTCAAACCTTAAAAAAATTTTAAACAATTTAAAAGCGACACAACGCTCTAGACGCAATATAACAAACTTGTGAATGAAAAATAGTGTACGAAAAGCAATAGCGACGGACACTGAACATGTAAAAAAAGAAGTTAAAAAACCTTCAAATCAGTTACTTCAACCGAAAAGAAACTAAAAAACAAAAGATCAAAAGATCTTGGGTGGAAATAAGGAAAATTCAAACTTGGATGAGCATCCCACAAGGAACACACAAAAGATCAAAGCGAAAAGAGAAATGATTAAACGATGTTTCGCCCTGGGTAACCAGCGTGGGCTCATCAGTAGTTTCACTGGTCACCCTCCACTATACATCATTAAACACCATCACACATTTTGATTTCCAACCTTGAACCACTCACAAATAGGTATCGTTCCGCACTGGTAGTTATCCAAGTTACGTGATACGAATTCATCCTGGCGTGTTAATATTTCCAGTAGGATTATGCTCCTAAGGCAATTAAAACAAAAAAAATTTAAAAAAACCTCCAAATCAGTTACTTCAACCGAAAAGAAACTAAAAAACAAAAGGTCAAAAGATCTTGGGTGGAAATAACGAAAATTCAAACTTGGATGAGCATCCCACAAGGAACACACAAAAGATCAAAGCGAAAAGAGAAATGATTTAACGATGTTTCGCCCTGGGTAACCAGCGTGGGCTCATCGTATCAGGTAACTTGGATAAGTACCAGTGCGGAACGATGCCTATTTGTGAGTGGTTCAAGGTTGGAAATCAAAGTGTGTGATGGTGTTTAATGATGTATAGTGGAGGGTGACCAGTGAAACTACTGATGAGCCCACGCTGGTTACCTAGGGCGAAACATCGGTTAATCATTTCTCTTTTCGCTTTGATCTTTTGTGTGTTCCTCGTGGGATGCTCATCCAAGTTTGAATTTTCGTCATTTCCACCCAAGATCTTTTGATCTTTTGTTTTTTACTGAACATGTACTCACGAATATCACTGGCACTCATTTTTCCAATCTATCCTGCAAGTATTGCAAAACTTATCCTCTGGTTACAAAAAATCAGGGGTAGCCCTGGGCAAGGCCAAAGGCGAAAAATCTACTGCGCATGCCTGCCGCAGCCTGCTCAGAGGAGTTTTTGGTTCCGCATTTTTTCCAGGCTAACTTGATCAGGAGAGTTATTATCGCTACGGGTTTTTTTTTTAAAAATGCAAGGGTAGGGCCGTTATAGTATCTCATACCCATAGTTAATTACATGGTAATAATCCAAGGAGGATTAGCGTGGGTATATCAGCCGTAAATCAACTTTATAGTAGACGCCCTGTGATGGGTATCTCGAGATCCACTGAAATTTTTACACAATCTTCCCAACATGATTCTACATATTTACAAAGAAACAAAAAAAATTGGTCCAAGTTCAAAAAAACTTTCAATTTGTTTATAACAATTGCAGAATACATGAGTTAAATAAGAAAAAAAAAACATATTTGAAAAAAAATTTTGGTGAGCTCATACGAAAAAGCAACTTTCATTATTCTACAATTTTTTTCATGCATCAAATAGTTTACGATTTATCAGTGATTGAAAAATGTTCAATTTTATAAACTTAGAAAGTTCAAAAAATCATAACTTGAAATAAAAATATTATTTTGAAAAAAAAATACGTATCGATTATTTTTCGATAGAGTGCGAGAAAAAATTTTCGACGAAATTAAATATTGGGTTGGAAATCTGACATGGAATGATCCATACATATTTTTTTTTTTCAGGGAATGAGACAACTTCGTATGCACATGTTAGCGGCGCGAGGGTATTGCGTTATAGCAATCGACTCGCGAGGTTCTCAGCACAGGGGCCTACTATTCGAGGGCTACATTAAAGGGAAAATGGGAACGGTGGAACTGAACGACCAAGTCGAGGTGTTGCATTGGCTGGCCAACACTTTGGGATATCTTGATTTAGAAAGGGTGGCGATACATGGATGGTCATACGGTAAGTACTAATATTAATAAGTAGCATTTTTGGTCATAACTTGAATAATTGCGTCAAAAATCCCGCTATTCTACCTAAGTGCTAATTTGCCCTCTAAAATAGGTCACAGCTGTTAATTGTCCAGACAACTGAATAGTGAAATTTGCTTCGAAAACTGCGGTAAAGTAGTAAAAAACTAGAGAATATTAAAACCTATTTTGGTTAAAAAAAAAACTTTGCCTGTGCCTTGTTTGTGCCAATTTAAAATAAGGCAACGTAACGCTGTTTTAATAAAATAATCTTGTAAAGTATAAACGGTTAAAAAAACTTATCCTCAAAATGCAGCCGAAATTTTCCTGGCAATTTTTTTTTTATAAACTTCAATATTTTATCGAGGGTAATTGCACAAATACATCAAAATTAACGATAATTGTTGCATGAAACATCTTTTTTTATAATTGCAGGAGTTTGAGTTCATATTTTTGCAAAAAAGCCCGACTCCGCTAGAGTAGAGCATTTTCATAAAATTTAAAAACAAATACAGTTTGTAAAGAAAACACGTTGAATCCAAAAATCATCTGGTTCATTTTATCCACCTGATTAAAAATAAAAAATAACAAATCAAAATTATATTGCTAAAAGCTGACATGTTTTGACGTTATGGAAAAAATAGGAACATGCGGTGCAATTTTCGTTTTCTACAATGGAATTACCAGTAGAAATATAACTAGTGCATGAAATATTTCCGGAAATTTTGTCTGAAACCACCTGAATAAATCCCGAACCCGCAGGGTGAGGGATTTTTTCTTTGGTGCAATGCACGAATGCTTTTTTTAAAAAAAATTGGCTAAAGACCAGATTTTGAAAAATTTCCATTAGGAAATATTTTATGCACGTGTTATGTTTTGATCGAAAATTTCCCGAGTTGATAAAAGTTTATTTAGGTAGTTGGTAAAAAGTTGGTTTTGATATATTTATTTATTTAAATAATACCATACTTTTATCCCCGGGATATTTCCAGATGCAATTTTCAAAACGGATGTAATTTCCACTTATCAATTTTTTAAAATTTTCGTGTAAAATTTCCAGTTAAATTGACTCCGCTGTAAGTTTGCGAAAATTGCATAAACCTCATGGGAGCTTAAACACATCAGAGAAATATTGTCAAAAAAATACGCGCGCCCTTAAAACATATACATTTTAGACAGTCTAAAAAAAACTTAAAGGGTATACAATCACAAATACAGCTTTTTTATGTTAAAAAATTTTGTGAATCGAAATTATAGGGGCGGCCAAAGGATGTCTGATCTGACAAGAAGCATTTATTGTATTTCTCTCAAGGTAAAAAAATAAGTATTTTTTTTAATTGCGAATATTCAGAAATGGTCTAATTATAAAGGCAAAAAAGAACAACATTTAAGCTTTCAATTCGTTCTTGATTCTAGTAGTAGTAGATGGGCGGCCGTACGCCTGGCAATTGGGCCGCATAATGGACCCTTTCTGGACTGTTTTCTTTCTCTAAGAAGACTTAATTTTTGCCTGAAACCTCTTTGTCGAGGGTCGGGATCTTTAGACTGCGTAGCTAGTATATACAGTGGACTGCCGGCTTTAGACCCCCTCCGAAGGGTGGTCCTGCTACATGTTACACTGGCATCTATCTAACATCGCTACCGTCCTAGCAGAACTTGGTTGACGGTAGACTTTTCTCTCCAGCCACCCGCCGTCATATAGGTTGACCCGAAAATCGAAGTCCGGGTTTCGCTGGTCGAGGTCGCCGTCGGAGTCTTCAGACGCATTCCTTGGAGTAGTCCTGCCACCCGAAAGTGCTACCGCCTCTTTCAAGTCACCCTCTGTCGACTCCCGCTACCAAATCTGTCGGAGTCCAGCCGCGTCCCATAAAGTCCCGATCTCGGAGAGGTCCAGGTCTCCTTTTTTTGAGTCACCGGCTAGTCTCTACCCAGTTTGGTGGGGTCCTTGGGCACCTTTGAGTCCCGCAAAGTTTTCGGTGCAGTGTCTACCGTGCCGCCTACTTCTACCTCGTTTGTTGTTATTCTATGCACAACATCGACTGCAGAGCTACTGAGAAGTGGGGTCGCCCGTCGTCTCAAGTTGCATTCGGTGTTGTGTGAAGCAATGTGTACTTGCCGAGATCCGATCCTGCGATATCTGTTCTGCAGGCTAAGACGCTATTCTCTAGTCTACGGCGGTCTCTTCGTTCTTGATTCTAAGTACAACATTAATTCGAAAAGCAAACACTTTTTTGGGTTATGTTTGCTACTTTTTTTCTTCTCAACTTATTTTTAAAATCCCGAAAAAGAAAAAAAAGCCATCGTACTAGCCAGACAGGCCTTGTCAATGGCATTTAGAACCCTTCTGATCAATAAAGGAAAGGCCAGACAATCTATAAAACCGTGGGGATCGTGGAGATACCACAAACTTCATAATTTGAAAAGGTTATAAGGTTTGTGGAAGAAACCCAAATAATCTGGGAGAGAGAGAGCAAAAGCCCGAACAAAGACAGATAAAAAAGTTAATTAAGGAACACTCACCTAGCCTTACGAAAGTTTTTCGCTTTGAACAGAAAACCTAGATAAAAGTATTATTATTGGTGGCTTTGGAATCGGAAAAAGAAGCTCTTATCATTTTTTCCTTAGACAGAGTATCTTATTTAATGGGCCACTTTCTGACTTTGGAATATTTTAAGTTTTAACTTAAGTAGTAACATCTCTTAAGTTCCAAAATCAGCTTGCCAAACTTTTACCTATCTTATACTTAAGTTCCAAACAAGCTGGCAACGCTGCAGACTGATGACAGATTGTTAGGGATTTTGAAATTTTACCAAACCATCATCAAATAATTGACATTTGACAGCAGGTTTTTTCAGTTTTTTTTGTTGAGAAGTCACGGATGTAAAAAAGAAAGGGATTGATAATACTCTTGTGGGAAAATCACTGCCGTGTATCTTCCGCCATTTTCGCCGCCATGTTGTGGAGATTTAGGTTGGCGACATTGGTTCCTTAATTTTAAATAGTAGTGTGGGAACACTGACTATCAACAGTGTCAAAAAATGACGTTTCGAGAAAGGTTATTTTTGTTGTTGGTTTTTAATAAAAAAACGAAAAAGTGAAGAACCAAGCAATAAAAACCATTTAAAAGACAGACAAATGCTTGAACGGCCACGCCATGATAATCTCTCTCATTTGGTCTGGGGAACGTGCAAGTTTTTAACAAATAAATTACAACATGGAAACATTACCCCCAATTTATAAACTCAAAGGGTACTGTCAACCATTGCTGCTGGCGCTCCCGCTCAAGATAAACCTTTATTAAGTTGATCTGAATCTGAAACAGGAACTAAAACGTCTAGGGACAGATATGCGCCAACAGTTTATAAATCCGAGGTTGTTATAGGTCTAGAAGACAAGAAAAATAAATGAATAGAGGGAGATACGGAGTCTGATAATAGCATATATGGATCAGCGGAAAACCAGAGCGATGGCAAGCGATCACAAAAAAGTACATCTTTGTCACATCGAGTTTTACAAAATTAGAACAATACTTCATGAGTTTTAAAAAGAACATTAAAAAAATTAATTTTATCAGTATATTTTGTTTCTTTTTCTTGTTGTCATTTCCATGTGTTTGTAACTTTCTATATGTAATTTTGAGTAAGTAGTTTAAGATTCCATTGTCAATTTTTGTGATATTGTTGCCAATATTTTTTTTATTTTAAGACCAGTAATTATAAGATGTTTTACTAGTTTACTAGAAATAAAGAAAAATCAATATTTATTTTTTAATCTTTATTAACAAAACCTTAATGTTAACATTGTTTAATATCTAAATGACATTTTGAAGACATTCTTAGGTTAAATTTACCTTAATGTTAATTTTTGACGCTTATTTATTCAATTGTGACAATGTTTTTTGTTAACAATTTTTGTAATAAAAGTTTTCTAATTCTAAAGAACTAAGCAGAAAAAGTTATTACCAAGATATCCTTAAGTTTTGATAAGTTTTCAGCATTTGACATTTTTTTTTGTAGATTCGTTTTTTAAGGATAATGCACTTTCCTTACGGAAACTGGCTTTCATTGCCCCATAGCAACAAATCACAAAAATGGCTAAAAATGTTACAAAAGTTTTTGTTTTGAGGCATGTTTGTCAAATACTAAGTGGCAAAATAACAATTGAAATTTGCCTTTTGTTAAAAAAGTCATTTCTTGGTCATATGAATTTAATATTTTTTATGTTTGTGATGCCAGTGTGACGCAACTTATATTTTTCTGCTACTTATTCTAATACTACAATTTGGTTCATAAATATTATTTACATTTTCACAAAAAATGCAACAAACTGATTTTAGGGAAAAGCCAGAATACCAAAATGTGCAACTTTGAATCTCAAAAACCACATACCAGATCACTGTGGAGCAATGATAGATTTTTATCAGGACAATGAAACCTACAAAATATGCAGTTTTGAGCAAAATCCCACATCCTTTATAAAAATTAAGAGCTACAAAAAAAATTTTGAATGCTGAAAATTTACCAAAACTCAAAGATATCTTAGTAATAACTTGTTAACTTAGGGAAGGTATGGTCGACACAGTTGTTAGTTAATAGGTTTTTCCGCCAAGGTCTTCAAATATTGTAAAACTCCATGCTCGACTCCATGTGCCAAAGATGTACTTTTTTTGTGATCACTAAATGTTGCTTGACTTGCCATGGCTCTGGCTTTCAGCTGAGAGATATATGCTATTATCAAAGTCAGTATCTCCCTCTATTCATTGATTTTTTATTACTGTATCACGTTGGTGCATGTGTTCTTAGCTGTTTTAGTCCCTATGCAGATTCAGATCAACGTAATCAAGATGTATCTTCAGCGGGAGAGCCAGCAGCAATGATTGAACCGAGCGTTTATTACAATTTATAAGGTGTGGCTTAACAGTACCCTTGTTTATAAATTGGGGGGCAATGTGTCGATGTTGAGATTTATTTGTTCTAAACCTGCACATACTCCAGACCAAATGAGAGAGATAAATGGCGTGACCGTTGGAGCATTTGTTTATGACTTGTTTCTTTACTTTTTTGTTGTTGTATTAAAAAACAACAACAAAAATAACACTGTTGACAGTCAGTGTTCCCACACTACTATTTAAAATTAAGGAAACCAATGTCGCCAACCCAAATCTCCACAACATGGCGGCGAAAATGGCGGAAGACACGCGGCAGTGATTTTCATGAAAATTTCCCATAGGTATTAGCAATCCAAGGTTTCTACATCCGTGTGAGAAGTGAATGAATTTGTTTATGTTGGGGTTGGGACCGCTGGTGGTCTGTGTGTTGTTTGCAGGGTTAATTCCAACTAGGGGATCTAAATTTTCATCTGACTGGGACCGCAGTAGATGGAGAGTGTAGAATACCTGCTATTGTGGCATGTAGCTGGGGGTCTGTGTGTTGTCTGACAGAAATCTAGGTCTCTTTCTTTTCATGATTCAGAGTTCCATAATGTAAGCTGTATGAGGTAAGGCGCAAGGAAAATAAAATATAACAAATGCATGTTGCTATTCATAGTGTTCTGTAAGCGGTAAGACGAGCATGTGTTTGCTATTTCCATATTTTCCTTGCATCTTACCACATACCTCATACCGCTTACCTTACGGAACTCTGAATCTGCCTTATGAATATTCAATTCAATTCAATTCAATTTATTAGTAATAAAAAAATTTACATTTTTATCGACACGTCATTTTGATTAACATTACATCATAAATTATTTAAATTTGTCTATAAAAGTTAGGCTGACTAAATTTTCCTATAACAATAATAAGCGTCCTAAAATAAATGGATACAGCCAATTGTTCTTAGCTTAATAATGTTACAATTGGGGATAAAGTTTTTAATTAAAAAATCACCCGACATGTCATAAGCTGAAATTATACTGCTGACAAACACTCATTCTTAAAATTTTGAATAAAATTCACACTTAATATAGGTTACAGAAAAACCAAGAAAAAACAGACAAGCCTAAATTATTTACGTTTGATTAATATGTTGTTCATCAAAATCTAAAATTTCCTTTACACTATATAGGGACAGGCATCTATTAAAATTTCCTTTAAAAATATTTTAAACTTCTTAAGATTCATGTCTCTGACTTCAATAGGTAAAGAATTAGCTAGCTAATTATTCTTTTCGATCCTAAATTTGGGTACGACAAGGTTTTCTTTATTTCTGGTGTTGTATTGATGCTGACTAGACTGCTATATATGATCCTGAGTTTTAACCCTGCACAGTTTGTTAAGAATTATCTCCCGGAACAGCGTCAGGATTCTGCGTTCTTCAAACAAAGGTCTGCAAGTCTCCCCCCTCTGCTGCACCCTAGCGATTATTCTTATTGCTGATTTTTGTTTTAAGAATACTTTTTGAATGCCATATGTCATAATTGAGTGGAAAATTGCAAAGTAGACAGTTCTTGCAGCTTCCCTGTTTATAATTGATACTATCTTTCGTAGGGCATACACTGATTTTGCCAACCTTTTACACATACTTATTATGTGAGGACACCTCAACAAAGACTTGGATCCAACAGTACCCCTAAGAACTTTGCATTATTTTCTTGATTGACGGGTTGGCTTACCCTAATTTGAAAATCGATAATCACAGTCTTAGTCATATTCAATGCCAAGCGATTTGCCGAAAACCAATGGCCAGCTGCCCGCAACACCTTATGGCTTGCTGTGACAATATTTTGTTCTTTTCCCAATCTTGTTATAAAACCATTATCGTCTGTATATTGTACTGCTATGCTGTTGTCGTTTTTAAGAGTGTCAGGAAGGTCAAGCAAATAAACTATCAAGAAAAATGGTCCTAATAAAGATCCCTGCCCAACCCCTCGAGTGATTGTTACAGTCAACTAGTACTCACTGGAGCACAAATAACGTGCTTTCTTTTGTAAGACAAAATCTTATCCTAAAATTATCATCGTTGAAACTATTAAAATAGTCATAGCGGACAAATCTATATCTAGGTTCATCGTTCCTTCGTCGACCCGTACACTTCCTAAAAACTGCCTTCAGTAGCAATGCAAAACAATTTGCTATAACATAAACCCAGCCTAAAATTCAGATACAAAATTTTCACTACACATGTAAACAAAAACCTTTATATAGGTTATGTTTCTATTTTCCAAATTTTCTTCCCGAATTGTTTGGCATGAGTCTTCGAATACTTCTTTTATAGTAAAAAAGACGATTCTAGGCCGAATAAACTTCAAAAAACACCAAAAACGGAAAAAAATAGTTTAAGTAAAACTTAAGTAGTCAAATTTTACCATTTAAACCAAGGTTGAAAATTTGGTACTTAAGTGGAACTTTGACAGCACCTGCAACCGATTAAATTAAAATAAATGTAACTCAGGACTTAAGTGAAAGGTGAGAAAGTGGCCCAAAGTATCGTTCATACAAGGCTTAGTCTTTGGCTTAATTTTTGTTACAGTCTTAATCATAAAAAAGTTCAAACCACTGTTTCTTATGAAAGTGTTCATGCAATGCTTTTGATTATGACAAAAACAAGTTGTTAAGTGTTTTGTAAATGCCAAAAAAAGAAATTAAACCTTATTTTCCAAACTAAAAAATATAAAAGTAAATAAAACAAAACATCAGAAAACTGAGGTTAAATGCACTTGCTTAGTGATTGTTATACCTATAACAAAGATAAGTATGAACAGTGGGGCATGTGCGTAGAAACCCATTTTCGGCTGAAGCCCTCCCACTTAGCTCGCGATTGGTTTGGTATAAAATGTTCAATATAGGCACAAGGCTAAAAACTAGAAACAATTTTGAGAAAAAATGAGACATTTTTTCAAAAAATGTTTCGAGTAGAATACCTTTTACATTCATCAAAATTAATTGAAAAGTCCCTGATTTTTACAAAAAATGTGAAATAGCTCAATTTTTTCTTAAAACTTGAAATGTCAAAAAATTAATGACTAAAATAAATGTAAAGTAATTTTCTACACAATTTATTTGAAGCATTTTTTGATTAAGTTTTATTTGCAGTTTTGTTTCGCGTTTTACACTTGTACGGTATCCTCTTAAATAAGTACAATTATTTTTCTGCAAAAAGGAGAAAAGATCAAAAATTAAACAAGTTATTATTCATAATATTATCATTTTATTTGAAAACTCAATAAAACATGAACTAACCCAATTCAGTATTGAAATGTATAGTATGTAAATAAATTCTTTGAGAACTCAACAACACATCAACTAACGAAATTCAAAATAACGGCTTGAAATAATATGTTTTTATCATTTTATAACTCTTCAACTTCATTTCTTTTAAATGGCAGTGACGATATGTACGCCCCTGCCATAGTGTTCGGCCCTGCCTCAGACAGAGACAACAAGCAAACGCCGCGCAACGTCCGTGCTTGTCGTGGCCCATTTACTTACTAATCGGACTCTAACATTATAACAAAACCAAATACTAATCAAGTGACTAAGACTATGCCTTGTATGAACGATCCTTAACAATCAGAAGTCAGTGCAGTGGAATATATCCCGGAAGCGGGAATGGTGAGAAGATTGATTGGTACTTTAAAAAATGTATAAATTGCGAAATTTTGTTTTTCTAGGAGTTGACAAATCAACAAGTTATAAGATTCCCGAGTTTTTTTGGATACCCTATTTTTTGAATTTTATTTTAGGAGGTTACTTGAGTCTTATGGGCCTGGTTCACCACCCGGACGTTTTTAAAATAGCCATAGCAGGCGCGCCTGTGACAAATTGGAACCTCTACGATACCGGATATACGGAACGATACATGGACCTGCCCAGGCATAACATAGAGGGCTATCAGAAAGGCTCTGTGCTGAACTCGGTTCATAAGTTCCCCGATGAGTAAGTATTTTAGTTTTTCCCCTTAAATTAACTGATCTCACAGGTAGTTCATGCAAAGTGGAGGCTTGTTTTTTAGTGGAGATTCTTGAAAAATATTATTTTTTGCACCTTAAGGACTAAAAGTATAATTTTAGTTAAATAATGACGATGACCTAGAGATTAAAACTTAATTCTAATTTAGTCAATATTTTTATAACAAAGCCATTTAAGTCCCTAGGTATATATTTGCGTTTGCGTCTTTGATTTTTGATGTTAACGTTTTAACAGTCCGCAGTTTGTCAAAAGTAAAACGAGAAAAATACAATCTTTATAATACACTATTAGAAAAAGGTCAGCAACTCGCTCTAACTAAACCTGTGATGATGTAAACCACTCAACAAGCTTTTTTATTTTAGTAAAATAACATTTTTTGATACAAAAAGTCAGGATTTAGGCGGTATCTTGTTTGGATCGAGATATGTATTGTTTATTTCACAAAAAGGAGCCTTGACGTTTCCTTACCGAAGGTGGCCCTTAAGACAACCATGCGCGCCTATGAATAATATTTTGGCCCAAGTACACGTACCTTAACGCCTTGTTCCTTGAAGGAAGGACTATGAATACGGCGCTTAGAGCAAGTTAAGGGTTTGCGAAAAAAAGTGTTTGACCCAGTAATCCTGAAAAATTTTTCAGTCAGCGTTTAAGCTAGAAGTTTTCTATGGACCACATACCGGACCTACCATGATCACTGTAAACCAAACATAGATATTAATTAGTAAAGATGTTGTAAAGACGCCAAAGCGGTTCCCCCGCTTATTTAAAGCTTTCAAGTACGGACATGAGATTGCGCTAACGCCAGTTTTTTGTTGCGTTTGGTTAACGCCTGTCCATCTCAGCTGTTGTAGGCGCTTTGTTGATGTGCGATGAAAAACAACAAATGAAAATGAATTTAATTTACTTAATACTGCACAACATGACTTTTTAAATCTGCATAAGAAAGTAAAAGAAACTGCTGACATAAATAAAGGTAGAAACAAGAGGATAGCGATCTTGAAAAATGAACAAAAATTGCAGGAATGGAAATGGAAAAATATATGCACCTGCTCTTTAATGACGAAAACAGAAGGGAACTTGTCGTAAAAGAGGCGACAACAGACCTACAATCACTAGAGAAGAAGTCTCAAATTCAATAAACAAACTAAAGAGAGATAAGGCCACTGGACCTGACGGTGTTTGTGGTGAATTACTCAAATTAATTCAAGAGGAGCATTTGGATATTTTGACTGACATATTCAATTATGTCTATGATACCGGCAATATCCTGGATGACTGGCTAGCGTCATAATTTATTCCTATCCGCCAAAAAGCAACATCTAAAAAGTGCGAAGAATACCGATTTATCAGTCTCGATAAGTCATGTTCTAAAAGTTTTTCTTAAGATCATACACGGGCGAATAAATCCAAAACTCGTACAAGACTAATGACACACAATTCGGATTCAGGAATGGCTTAGGTACGAGAAAGGCATTATTTAGTTTAAACGTTTTGGTCGTTAATCATCAAAAGTTAATATAAATATTAAACGAATACCAATCTTTACTGGGAGCAAGAATCATTTGTTCAAGTTCGAGCTGCCGTCAACAAAGTTATTTGTCCGTTGAGGATAAGGCACTAGAAGAAGAAGTTGAGGAAACGGTAGAGGGAACATGAGTAGGTATAGTATAGCAAAAGGATCAATTGCCAGAAGGGACCAGGGGGCAGATATGAGATGGTGCTGGCACTTACGGAAATTAATTACACTGGGGAACAGCAGTAGACCGAAATTTTATTATACTAATTAATAGTCTGTCTTGCAAAAGTCTTAGCTCGTTTATATATATATACTATAGTTTTGTTACTAATTAGTCTGAGAGAGTGAATTTTGTGCGTGTGTTTGAATTTAAGTAATGATAAGTATAACGCCATTTCATATAACTTGACGCTAAAATTAAAGAGGGAATATTTTTGGGTCTCCAGATTAGGAAAGCTTTCGGAGATGCGCGATTCCATACTTCAACGCAAGGAAAAAGACTCTTGAAATGCATTTAAAATGGTTGCAACAACTTCTTTGGGAAATACTAGAGCACCTTCTTTTGTGTTACCAAAATCTAGGATGTAATACGTCGTTAAAAATTAATTTATTGGATTCTCATTTGGACTACTTTCCTTAAAATCGTGATGATTTAAGTGACTAGCACGTTAGAGGTTCCACCAAAGATATTTTAAACATGGAAAAAAGGTATCAGAGAAAATGGAACTGTGAGATGTTAACCGACTACTGCTGGACTATTACGAGAGATGCCCAAGAGTGTGTGGTATTTAATTGCTTTTATTAAATGAAAAGTATGTATTTTGTATATTCATTGTAGGCCTATAAATTTCGTAACAAATAATATAGTTTTTTTTTGCAAGCCAACTTAAATCTTTAATTGGTATTTTTTCATTGCTTGTAGTTAAACACAAAAAAAAATTTTTGTTCAGGAAACAAAAACAAGTGGGAATTTGTTTCCTGCCCAAGTAACATTTTTGGTTAAAATTTGGTTAAATATTTCCGAGTTATGCTAGTAATTTTTTCTTATGAGAAACTGGGAGGTCAAAAAAGAGGGAAATTTCCCTCCTTTTTACCAAAGTGTGGACAAAAACCAAGGTAATTTGGTGAAATAATATAGGTAATTAATTTTTTTTCCTGAAGGTGAATTTGCCCAAAGGACACTTTTTACCAACTTTTGGAACACATGTACACATCTGCATAAATGCTCAACCTAATTTGTGTCCTATTGTACACAATGCCCTCTCAGTGCCCTCTTGTTTGTCTGTGACTGAAGCGCTTTCTACGTGTCTACGAGAAAAACAATAATTATGTCCATGGCCTACAACAACAAAAATCACAGTTATATAATCATAGGGGTTAAACTAATATTTTAAACTATTAATAGGAGGAAACCGACATGTGCAATTTTTTTTTTTTTAATTGTTTACTTTTACCTCCATAAAATCCACGCGCCCATTGAAACATGCAGTTTTAACAAAAAAGTAACCAAAATTATGCTTCTGGAAAAAAAAATAATATTTGGGTATAAATAAAGTGTAAGCAAATCATTTCCATAAACATTTTGTAGTTTTTTTTCAATAAAAACTTGTTAAAACATGGCGACAGTGCCCTAAAAGTCGTGTTAACCATGTTTTTTTCCCTCAAACACAAAATTTCCAATGTTGAAGCCAAAATTTCTTATTAATTTTGCATCAAGAACGGTTTATTCATTTTTCGAATTCATTGCCAATTGTTCCCAGCACACCCCCTGCCCATTGTTCGGTTGTCAGTTGTCATGTTGATTGTTGACATAAAGGCGGATTTACGCTGGTGAGCAATTAAGCAAGCAAACAATTCGAAAAAGTTCCATCATATAGGAATACACACAATCGTTTACGCTCGCAAATGTCATAACTTGATATCTGACATTTGCGAGCGTAAACGATTGTGTGGATTCCCATTGGTTGTGTTCAGCACTTGTAGAGATCCACTAGGACTGTTGGGTCCCTACTAATTTCTTTAACTTTTCTGTAAAAACTGCTTGATGCTGTGAGACGTTTGTTTCTTTTTTCTTTTGGCATGTTAAAACACAAAACTGTCAAGATCACCACTACTAGGTAGGTACTTTAACACTTTTTGACGATCAAAAAGTGAATGCCGTTTCTTCCTTAAACCCAAATTTTACCTAAACATCTACTTTCTTTATTTGAATTTTGAGCTTCCATTTGATTTTTCCTATCCCTTTTTATGATAGGAGGGTAGGTATCTAATAGCCTAAAAGCCAAACAAGGGTTGAATATACAATAGTAATTAAGGAAATATCTTATAATTTGGAGGAGGAGAAGGAACATGAAAGTTACGATTATTGATTTATCTAAACAGCTGATCATAACAGTTCGTTAGAGGACACGTGACGCAAAGGAGTTTTCTTGTTTTCTACCAGAACTACTTTCTTCCCATCAAGAAAAATACAACTGAAGTTTCAACCTAATAAAATAGAGTAATTTTCCATAAATTTCGAACATATTTTTAGGTTGTACTTATTTGGTTAAAAAGCCAAATTTTTGTCCTAAAACTTATTCCAAAAAAAGCCCCAACTTGAGGAATAACTGTAGGTCAAAAATAAGTAACTTTGAGTTCAGTTTTAAACCAAAAAAGTTCTTAACATTGAGGGATTTCCTCAGGACATTATTAAAAACAACAAAATGAATCTCGTGTCCGCAAATAAAAATTAAAGTAACACTCGTGGCATATCGGACAAAGCGTTTTTGTTTCTCACTTCATTACTTCGACAGGTGGCGCACACAGTTACTACGTCCCCAAGGATTACAAACTTTTTGTTTTAAATTCCAGAGGTGTGCATGGTCACTGTGTAGCTTCAACTGCCAGGTATAATCCTATGACTCCCTGATGATTCCTAATAAGGATGAAACAGGTCTGTAAGTGTCTGTATTATCCATTAGACATTGGAGGCCTAGTCGTAATGAAGTGAGAAACAAAAACGCTTTGTCCGATATGCCACGAGTGTTACTTTAATTATTAAAAACTTTTGACAAGCAATGTTGACCAAGAAATGCCCAAACAAGGCGGGGACCTCAGAGTAGAATCTCAAGTCAAGTTTACCATCAATTTACCTCCTCTTTTAACTTTATATTCAAAACAACTTTGAAGACATGATACGAGGAAAATAATTCGAAAAATATCCTAAAATAAAACCTTTAAAATGTCGTGTATATAATGACCGTTTCTAAAGGTTATTTGTTCCAATTTAAAACTTATTTTCAAACCTCAAACTACAAAGTAATTTTCTGAAGGAAAACGAAGTATGTTTTGACGTGTGATTGGTTATCTTAACCTTCCAACTTCCCAATATGCCCTAAAATGTTACTTGGTTAGTGTTAATAGACGGCTACTCCGTATGCCCCTAATCTGTTTTGTGGTTGTCTTTTACTTATTTTTTGTAGGGAAAATCGGCTCCTCATAATCCACGGACTGATAGACGAGAATGTCCACTTCTATCACACGTCAGAACTGATAAACAAAATGATCAAAGAAGGCAAACCGTATCAATTACAAATATACCCCAACGAACGGCATTCTCTGAGACATTTAGACTCTAGCAAACACTACGAGACTACGCTCTTGTCGTTTTTGCAGAACAATTTGTAAGTGAACTTAAAAAATGGTGAAGGAACATTTGATGTAAATAGGTATTTTTCTACTGCCTTTTGTAAAAAGTATGTAAATTAAATAAAAATCAATAATTGCGGGACACATTTGAAAATTGATGGCCATTGATCAAACACCATAATTGCTCATAATTAACTGTTTTTATCTGTAAGAATTTTTGCACCTAAAACAGCGCCTTAGCTTTATTCTGAACGTTTTCGAAATTGCTAAAATAACAATTAAGGAAACTAACAAAAATAATTTCAGATAGTATAACCGGTACGTTGGAAAAAGTTATTAAGTTTTAACCATGTATTTGTACTCAATTCTTCTTTGTTAGCAAACAAGACCAGTTATTTTTATGGATCAACTAATGAGTCAGTGTGTCCCAAAATAAACTTGTTATAGCTGTACGAATAGTAGAATAACGGTTTTAATGAAATCACTAGGAAGAGAGAAAAAATTATACCCAAATTTTAACGAAATTGTATTGATTTTTGTCGTGTCATCTTTTGGTATGGAGATATAAAAATAAATCTTCTAGAACAACGGAATATATCATATATCTAATTGATTCAAAACAAAAAATGCTAATAATTCTGAAGAGCTTAGCTTATCTAATCGGCCGTGGTGTCCGAGACCGTTAAGTGGTTGACAAAAGCAAGTTGGAAATTTTTGCTTGGCGATGCGCTGGGTTCAAGCCCAAGTTCAGTTTTTTTTAAGGCTGCATCATACATCCATAAACCTAGCGGACCTACCTCACAAAATCCAAATTTTCATTATTCCAGAATTATGTGCTTTTTATGTGCTAATTTCGTCTCCTTTCAAAAAATGTTGTGCTCTTTTAGTTTTCAAGAAAATTAAAAAAAAAAAGGTGGGCTTGCTAGCTTTATGTAAACCTACCCTTAAATAAAAATTAAAAATATTCGGTAAATATAGAATCATGTGCTTTTTAGCATTTTTTTAAAAATAGAGTGGGTTAGCTAGCGTTATTTAAACCTAGCAAACCCAACCTTAAATAAAGGTTTAAAATATCCGTTTAATATCTCAGAATTATGTGCTCATAAAATTAGAAAACACAAAACACTAAACATTTTTTACTTTATATAAACCTAGCAAGCCCAACCTTAAATAAATGTTAACAATATCCGGTAAATATCTCAGAATTATCATGAAAATAGAGAAAAAAAATACTTTTTAGCTATTTTTTTAAAAATAGTGTATGCTCGCTAGCTTTATATAAACCTAGCAAGCCGAACCCTAAATAAAGGTTAAAAATATCTGTTAAATATCTTATAATTATGTGCTTTTTATGTGTTTCATGGAAATAGAAAAAAACTAAAGTCTAAAAAGTATTTTTTTCAAGTTTTTTTTTTCTATTTTCATGGAGCACATAAAAAGCACATAATTCTGAGAAATTTAACGAATATTTTGAAGCTTTATTTAAGGGTGGGCCTGCTAGGTTTATATACAACTAGCAAGCCCACCTTTCTTTTAAATTTTCTCAATAACTAAAAGAGCACAAATTTTTTTAAAAGGGGATGAAATTAGTACATAAAAAGCAAATAATTCTGGAATAATTAAAATTTGGATTGTGAGGTGGGCCTGCTAGTAGGTTAAAAATTGCAGGGAATGAGTCCCAAATGTAATCTTATCCTGCCCCCCCATTCACACCGGTAACCAGGCCCCATCCAGATTGGATTGGATATCCGTGGAAGCAGATAAAGGTTACACACTTAGTGAAGGGGCATGTGTAAGTCCGTGGGATTTTGAATGAAGGAGTTTTGTGACTATGTGGGATTGATAGCTCTTTAGTCACGTAATCAAGTGTTACCAGGTGTTTTGTTCGCATCCGTGGAGAAGAAGAAGAAGATATGACATCATCTTTCAAGATGGCGGCCAAAAATCATAAAAAATACAAATTTTGCAACCGGGGCATGATTATACTCGATTCCATATAACTCGACGACGAGGATTCCTAAAAATTTACCTTCAAGGTCATCCGAGCTTAAATGACCTTGAAAATTGCAAAAAGCAAGATTTTTGGCATTTTCTCTACAAAAAATTTTAATAATTCGACGTTTTGTCCGATTAACTTCAAATGTACCTCAAACTATTAGGCATATATATATGCCAAATTCGATCCTTGGAGTTTGATGCAGTTTGAAGCTTCACGACCGTGAAAAATACCCCAGTAAAATTAACATATTGCAAAAATAACTATTAAAGAAAAGAGGAACAAATTTGGTAAGAAACATAAGATGGTAGAGTCCAACAATATTGTTAAAGAAAAATTGGTTCAGCTATGACGCGTTTCAAGATGGCGGCTGATATATCAAAATGGCGACCTATAACCACATTTTATTTTATCTAATTTCGTAAAAAAGCAAAAATGACAAGGTGACCATCAATTCTTGTTGACATATCGCCGCTTACTATGAAAAAAAAGTTTAGTTGGTGCATAACCTTGATTGACTTTGAAAATACCATATCCAAGTGAAAAACCAGCTTTTTGTAGTAATTTTTCCAATTTACCACTATGCAAAAACTTTAAGTGCCGGAAATGAAATTAACATCTTAGCCATAACTAAAAATTTTATTTTAAACCTCCCTACCATTTTTTTTTTTTGATCTGGCGTACAAGATGTTTATGCTATACCCCGGTAAAAATGTCGTTTTTATTGAGTTTAGGAACTTTCTACACGGATGCGAACAAAACACCCGGTGGCACATGAATGTGTGACTAAATAGCTGTAACCTCATTCTTGTATTTTATTATGAATGTTAATAAACAAGTATAGTCATGGCCTACTGGTATATTTAGAATTTTTTATGCTTTTTGACCGCCATTTTGCAAAATAGCATCTAAAACACCTGGTCCAGTATATGGTAATGTATATCTAACTTCTGCTAAGTCTCTTATAGGTAATTAAAATGACTTTGTTGGCTCGACAAGTAAGTAGAACATAAAATTCACAGTTTCGAAACTTAATAAAAACGACAGAAATATAGATCATTTTTATCGGGGTATAGCATAAACTCCTTGGACGCCAGATCAAAAAAAAAATGAAAGGGAGGTTTAAAATGATGTGTTTAGTTATGGCTAAGATTGTAATTTCATCTTCGATACTTAAATGTTTTGCATAGTGGTTAATTGGAAAAAACACTACAAAAACCTGGTTTTTCATTTGTACATGGTATTTTTAAGGTCAATCAAGGTCATACATCAACTTAACATTTTTTTCAAAGTAAGCGGCGATAAGTCAACAATAATTGATAGCCATCTTGTCATTTTTGTTCTTTTACGAAATTGGATAAAATAAAATGTGGTTATGGGTGGCCATTTTGATACATCAGCCGACATATTGAAACGCATCAAAGTTGAACCAAATTTTTTTAACAATGTTACTGGACTTGACCTTTGTATCTTTCCTACTAAATTTGGTCCTCTTCGCTTTAATAGTTGATTAATAGCGCCCTTTAGTATGTTATTTTTGCAATATGTTAATTTTACTGGGGTATTTTTTAAGGTCATAAAACTTCAAACTGCATCAAACTCTAAGTATCGAATTTGGCATATATGCCTAATAGTTTGAGGTACATTTAAAGTTAGTCTGACAAAACGTCGAATTATTAAGATTTTTTGAAGAGAAAATGGCAAAAATCTTGTTTTTTGCTATTTTAAAGGTCATTTAGGGTCGGATGACCTTGAAAGTTAATTTTTTTGGATTCCTCGTTCTCGAATTATATGGCATCGAATCGTGCCCCGGTTGCGAAAGTTGTAATTTTTATGATTTTTAACCTCCATCTTGAAAGATGACGTTATATCAACTACTTCTACACGGATGCGAACAAAACACCTGGTAATAATTGATGGTGTGATTAAAGAGCTATCAATCCCACATAGTCGCAAAACCCCTTTATTCAAAATCCCACGGGATAGAATTTATCGACATATGCCTAGTTCACTAACTCCCCAGTTCGTAAACTACCTTACACCCGGTTTCCACCTACAACTTTTTCGTACGTGCTTACTCACTCGTCACATGACTATGATAACATTTCATATTGAAATCATGTGACGCGTAAGTGAGCATTCACGAGAAAGTCGTAGGTGTGAACCGGGTGCTAAAGACTTAAGGACAAAGACCGTGTCAGAGCGGTCGGCCTCTCGGGGTTAAAGAGGTAGGTCTTAGCCAGATAGGCACCGAGTAAAGTTATGCAGAGTAACAGGCTTATCTTCAGGATGTTATTTGTAAGTTGTACTTTTAATTGTGGCTCCATGCTAATGGGTTTACGTTAAAGTTGAACAATTTGAAATTCAAAGGCTGATTCTTATAATATTGTGAGAAGGTTATTTGCAAACATCTCTAGAACGAAGCGTTTCACGACAAAATAAATTGCGACTTATTTTTTCGCTCAATATCAAAAGTTATATTTTCTCCTTTTTATCAGGGATTAAAATTTGGATTTTTTTTTCAAAACTGCTCTTCGAGTGCTTAAAGCGGATTGGCAACACTTGCAACTAAAAACACTGATCATATATCGAAACTGGATAAAAGGAAATTTAACGTTTTATTTAAAAAAAAAAAATGTTTTCCATTATCGCTGTCACGTATTTTCAACTCAACTGTCACGAGGAGCGCTAGACTCTTTTGTCTTCGCGTCTCCGAAGACGTTCGATTCAAAAGTCGTTTGTAAGAGCTGGGTTGAACATACGTCCAAACTTTATGGAACATAATTTACGCAGAATTTAGTGGAAAATATTTTATGTCTCTTTAGTTTTTCCTTTTCGGTTGACTCTTTACGAGAAGAATAGCAAAAATCGTTATTAATTCAAGTTTAAGGGTAGTTGTTTCGCCAAAACTTAAACGCTTTCTCGTGTTTACTTCAAACAAAATTTATATCACTTTTTAAAAATAGTGTCGATCTATGTAAGCGTTTCTATAATTGCCCTTAACTCAGCTCATTTTACTTAATAAATAATACTGTTTTGCTAGGATTTTTTACAATAAATAACTTTACAGCCGTGCAATTGTATCCTTATTTTATTTGGTTTGTTTCATTTTATTGAATTTTTATTTATTTTGTTATATTTTTGAAAGTATTATACGTTGGGATGTATTATTTTTTTTGCAGTCTTATTTTTGAAGTAGAGCAGATATTTTTATTTAATATGTCATTGAGAGATCTCACGAACATAAATATTAGAATAAAAGGTGAATAATAAAAATAAAACTTAAATTTGATAGTGTGGATATTTTGTACTAATAAATAAAAAAACAATTTTTCAGTTCAGTTTAGGTTTTTTCTGTATCTCGAATGACAAATTTTGATTTGACGTTGCCGGAACTCAAAAACTCTTAAAAAAAAACTTTCAAGGCGATTCTATGGAAAACAAGATTTTGTTACTTACCTTCTTCCATTGGCCTCTTGAAATACTGATTTAGTTATTTAAAAAAACATTGACTTTGTTGCTTCCAAAGTAATACATGTTACTCAATAGGATAACCTAGTTTTGTTTGTTTTGACGTGAAGCTATACCATATCTACTTAGGCAAGAGATTCGTAATAATTAGGATGGAATTGTGGAATAATTATATAACAGTAATAAAGCCATAATTTTGTGCTGTGTTTTTAAAGTAATCTTTCTTTTTCTTTCGTTTATGTGTGGGATGTGAGGCTTGACGTCGAATCACAGAGGCGTATTCTCGCGTTGAAACGCGGGAAAATTAGTGGTTCAAAACCCTTACGTCACTGACATTTCTTTTCATGTAACTTACCTTTTTGGATGGTCTCTAAAATGGAACAACTTATTGTATAAGGGCCAATCTCATTCAAATGGGCAACTTTGCATTTTAAATTTTGGAAAAAAGTTTCAGGATTTTTCTTCGAATAAGGTAACCATTTGGAATGTCGAGAGATGAACGTTCGGATATCAGTCACGCGTAAAGTTAAAAATAAAATTAAATATTCATATAATCAAAAATGTTTTAGTATTATTAGATATTAGTGCAAATAATCTTTCCAAAACTAGGCAAAAATTTAAAAAAAAAACTTAATTTACATGGTGGCTGTTTATAAAGTTCCACCTGACAAAACTTTTTTATTATTCGTTACAAAAAATTAACAAAAAAGTGATTTCCTCATTATTACGCGTTATACGCAGGATGGTCATGAGGTCCTTTTTTAATGGAACACCCTGTATATTTTTTTAAATTTCGATAATCTTTTCTTCTGATTCCAAACGTTGCCATAAGAGTAATGTGTTGAACAAAGAACCACCTAAACTATTTTTCCCTGGCTAACACATTGCTCTTATGGCAAATTAATTTTTATTTTATTTGATACTTTACTATGATATATTTTTGGAATGAGAAAGAAAAATCTATTAAAATTTTATAAAATGTGCAGGGTATTCAATTACAAAAACAGAACCTCATTGCCACTGAAAATGTTACAAAAATCTACCTAATTTCATAAGTCATTTGATTTATCTTCTTGTGACAAATAACAAAAATCTTTTCCCAAGTCGAACTTTATAAACGGTTATTTATTTATTTCTATAAAAAATGTCCATGATAGTGATATATTATCAGGTCCATGATAGTGACAAAATAACTTTCATAAAAAAAAATTCTCAAAATAACAGAAGCTAAAACAAGATTATCAATAGAATTGCATTATTGTAACCTAACTGATAAAGGAATACGCATTAAAAAAACACACAAATAGTAAGAGACTTAAAGAGTCAATGGCTTGCTGGATACTGCAAGTTCCGGAATTGTCTGACAACTGCAAAGCTTGCCCTGGACATGCGACTTTAACAGTGTTGCCAATTTTTTTTTATTTTTCTTAGCCCGTGGCAAAGTGGTTTCAGGTCGTTCGTGGTAGTGACAGTAAAACCTAGGGACACACTTTACATTGCTACGAAATGGATAATTATTAATGTTTTGCATAAATATCTTACACCATCATTGCTGGAACTCTTTTTAATGTTATTATTAAAAAAGAAAGTAATAAAAGACTTTTTTCCTTCTAAAATATTTTAGAATATCAAATTCCGGGATAGTTACAGTCCATGGTAGTAATATTTTGGAGTTAAAAAGAATTATAAAAAGTGTGGATGGACGAAAATTAATAAAAAAACAGTGCACATGCTAGAGGCCAGTTGTGCTCAAAATAACATAAATAAAAAACTTCTAAAAGATCAACATCTTTTGAGAAAAATACCGAGGACATCAAGTTGCCCGTTTAAATGAGAATGACCCAAAAACTTGTGCTCAAAAGAAAAATACTCAAAAAAATTATCTAAATCTAAATGCAAAATTTTGACGCAACTTCTACTGACTCGTCGGAATTTATTCCCGTTTCAAAATATTTTTAACCTGTTTAAATGCAACGCGAGAAAATGAATGTTAAAAGAAAATTAAAGAGTGAATGCAATTATTCCAGAATTTGGTAACGTATAGGGTGATTAATCATATTCCGCCCCCCCCCTCCCTTATTATTAGAGCTGGAAAAAGTTTTGTATACAGAATTAACAGCAGTTATCGCAACTGTCAAATTTTGATATTAACTTCTTTATTTTTAATGTATATATTTTTTTTTATTTACAATGTCTTTTTTTCCCAATTCTCGTGTATTTATCGGATATGTCTTCTTATAAGAACAATGTGTTGGACAAGTAAACAGTTACCACAGCTTCCACAATATAGACTTTGAAGCCAAGTTTAAAATAGCTAGCTTGATTTAATCTGTAATTTTGGCTGTTAAAATTGTTTGACTACTAAATTTACATTCAAAATAACTTCTATAGTTATATCATTTAGCTAATTAAGGGTCATTCCATATCAAATCAACCAAAAAATCACAAAAATTTTACGCGACCAATTCCAATTTTGATGATTTTTGGTATATATTTTCTTCTTACCATAAAAGTTGAAAATGCAAATTTTTAGATTTTTTTGATTTGTAGTTTTTTTTTTTTAATTTTTCAAAATAAAAAAGTCAGCATTTTGACCTTAACAAGAATGTACAAAACTAGCAATATCTCGAGAACTACTTACACTAGGAAAGTAATAAATGGCTCATTTTAAAGTCATTTTGAAGCTCTTTTTTATGAAATATCACAACATTATTTTAACAAAAAAAAAATTGAAAATAAAAAATTGAAAAAAAAATTGAAAAATTCAAAAAGGCCATTTTTAATTTTTTTGAAAAAAATATATAATTTTGGTCAAAGTGTTACTTAATTATCCACAAAATTTTATGATGGAGAAATGATGGGTTCAATGTCAAAAAAAATATCAAAAATATTAAGTACATTAAAAATCATGCATTTAAAAAAATAAACATATTTTAGGAGCACCAATAGTGCACTGGATATTAAAATAAATAAATTTGTTGGATGGGTACAGGTTTTAAAAAATACCCAGATGCTTTATCTACAAATTATTTTATTTTAAACTCGCAAAAGAAATAAACAAACTTTTCTACTTCGTTGATAAAAATTAGACAGAAAACACTAAGACTAACTATATACCTTAAATTTATTTTTTTAACTTTCTTTTAAGAATTTCTGATGAATCTGACATTTCTTTTTTGCTGACATTGTAAGTTCTGCCAGTAGCAGTGTTGGGTTCAACTTTTTTTATAAGACTTTCTGGTTTAATAATTAAAATATCTTGAGGTGTTGGGTAAAAAAATGATGAGGCAGGTCCTCGTGGATGAAGAAAGCTTACTTTCAGTTCTCCGCTCTCATTATTTTTCCCCAAGACACAAGCCAGCCACCAAGCACTGTCATATTCTACAGTGACAAACCCTGACTCGATATTTTGCAAAATAATGCTTCCACCTTTAAAAAGATTATGTGTTTCGACCTCTAAGCATGTAGAAAACTGTTTTGCCAAAAACGTGCTTTCTGTAAGAGGAATTACAGCATGAATTTTTTGTGTCCCCGGTATTGTTAAGACTTCCGCAAATCTTTTATTCAAAATTATTTCATGATTTGTATAATCTGCTTCTGTGCAATATTTAAAATCAATGCCAGATATGTTTTCTTCACACCAAGTAAACAATTGTAGAGGTGTCATTATTTGATTGTCATAGGGCATCTGCAAACTGGCTTTGGCGGCAAGTCTTTTAACAGTTCCTCCCAAGCCATCGCAGGCACTTTTGCCATGCGAGGTGGCAAAATAATGCCACTCTGCTTCAACACCAAAATCTTTTTTATGCAGGCATATATTCAGAAAATTCTTTTTGTTTTTGTACTGCGCAGCACATCCATCCGAAAAATAAAAAATTTTGTTAAGTCCTGGTATTTCGATTTTTAAATCAGGCATTAATTTTTTTAAAAATAAATGAAATGCAATTGTATTATGTGTCAAGCTTTCCGAAATAAACACATAATTCAGGTTGTGCAGTTTACCATCACTTAGAAAATAAATGGCAAAAGGGTGGAGGGTTGCCTGGCTGTTATTCCAATGATAAGACTGGACTTCATCTTGCATAACAAAGGAATAATTTTCCGCAAAGTCGCAAGTGATCAAAGACTCTCCAGGTTTAAGGTTAATTTTTATTTCATTGTATCTATCTTTTTGCATTTTTGCAATAAAAGAATGTGATTTAAGTTTTACAAGATCATCAGTAAATTCCTGTACAAAATCATCACTTTTCTTAACAACGGTTTCCATAGTACACCTATCTACTGAGACCCACTTTTTAAATGAGACCTCATCAATTAATTCTTCCTCAAATTTTTCTATTAACGTATTTTTAAACTGTTCTACTCCAGGACATTGCTTGCATCTATTGCTTAAAAAACAGTCCACTGAAGGTGGATTACACATTAGTTTATAAAGGCAATCATGATAAGATATTGCAAGAGGCCTGTTATTTTCATCATATAGCTTATTTAATTTGGAGCCATTGAGCATTAGTTTTATATTTTGATGTATAGTACATACACATACAGTATGAGTCCCACTTTTTCCTGCCAGTATACAGTTTTTGGGTCGCAGTTCACAAAATTTTGAAAACCCAATTTTTTCATTGGGGTACTCAGTTTTAAACAATGCATAAATTTCTTTTAAATTAGCTAAGACTAATTTTTTTTGTACATATTCTTTTTCAGCTCCATATTTTCTGATAACAACATAATCTTTTTTACCTGGCATGGTCCTGCTAATGTCATCCCTTTGGTAAAAATCTACCACTATTTGGGCCACTCTATCACTAAGGGTCTTTCCCGGTTTGGGGTTAGGAGAACATAATATCTCATTGTCCTTAACTAACTGTTTTACAGCTCTGGCCAAATATTGAGAAACTCCAAATTCTTCTTCAATCTTCTTTCTACTCCAACTTTGAGGTAAACATGATAAAACTAGTATTTTCTCACTCCTCTTTTCGGTTTTTAAAAATTTGTCCTTTAACTGCTTAATCATTTCACTTTCGTCACTCTGGCATTCCTTTACTAGCGTTGAATCTGATTCCTTTGTAAATGCTTTCGCAATTGTATGCTGTACAATATCAATTTTTTCTTTGTATACATTTTTTCTTTTAATCGGCGACACACCAAGAAGCTCCAATGACTTGTTTAAAAGAGTAAATGATTCAGCAGGATCTTGAAAATCTGGATCATTTTCTGGAACTTGACTGGGTCTAAAAAAATTTAAAAAGTTAGTTTTTTATAAGAACTTAAAAAGGGGGTAACAGCTGACCCAAAATGTGTACATAATGCCAAGAAATTTGTACATAATGTCTGTATTCTCAAAATGCCATGCAAAATAATGCCATGAGATTTTTCCACTCCGTACTTGACGCAATTGGTTTAGTTTATTAATTTTATATTAAAAAATACTATTTGTTACTTACCCTGTCTCATCTTCTTCAGATGCCTTAAACTCCTTTGAAAGCTTTAGTCTACAACCATCACAGATTTTCATTCTCATTTTGACATTTTTGTAACTGCACATCCACTTGGTCACATTTCTTAATTTCCCAAAATGCTTGATTTTTAACTCTAGTGGATCACAGCACTTTACTTTATATTTAGTCCATCCACTTGCCTCACCCATAGTTGAAACTTTTAAAATTACACAGAGATGACTTCTGATAAACCTTCAGTCGAACTATTATGTATCGATTATTTGGAGCTGTATCAGGAAGATACTTGCCAAAAATTTAAAATCAATTTATGCAGGAATTTTCATGTCAGCAAATCCCCACAATGTACCTAAACAGACCAATAAAATGAAGGAGGTGTGTCCTTAATGTTAAACAGGAATAAACAGGCAGTATTTCACAAAAGTATTGGCAGGTTTATACAGGCATATTTTCCTAAGAATTGGAACATCCAATAGTACGTCTCCGGTGGAAAAGAGGTTTTGTAAGTAAATATTACAATGGGGGGCAATGTTAATCTGATTACTGATACAGAATGAAACGTAGGATATAATTTTTTATTAAATAAAATATTGTTAAATATTTTTATAATATCGCTTTAAACCCCATTATATTCTTCTAATTACCAAAATGCATTGTCTATTTATAGGCGATTTTTCATGCATGTGACATTTTTAATAAATTTTTTCACATTGAACCCATGATTTGTCCATCTCAAAATTTTGTGAATAGTTTAATAACACTTTAAAGAAAATAATATAATTTTTTGAAAAAAATTAAAAATGGCCTTTTTGAAATTTTTCAAAAAAAAAATCAAAAATTTTTTTTTTATTTTTTTTTCAATATATGTTATGCAATATTCTCATATGAAAGGTCTTTATAAGAGCTTTAAAATGAACCTTCACCTACTTTTCTATTATAAGTGGTTCTTTGGATATTCCTAATTTTGTGCGCACATGTTAAGGACAAATAAGTGACTTTTTCGATTTTCAAAAATTAATTCAAAATAAACAACTGGTCAAAAAAGTCTGAAATTTTGGATTTTCCAGTTTTTTGGTAGGAAAAACATGTATACTAAAAATCATCAACATCGGAAATGGTGTGGTAAAATACCCTGGTTGACTTGATATGGACTGACCCTTAACTTTTAAAGGTAAAACTTATACCTAAAACTATGCTAAAACTTAACTAATAAAATAGTTGCAATCTTAACTTTTTTTCTTAAAATACAACTGAAAAAAATTGCCAAGATGCCAATATCCTATTGCAATTTTTATTGAAACGCAGCTGCTTTCAATGCCATTTTAGCATTTGAGAATAAGCGCCCTCTACTGCTTGGCCTACCGTGAGCCCACAGCAATAACGCCAAGATTTGATTTTGTTTTAGATTTATAGTTGTTGCCATGTTTTATATATTATGGCAAAACATAATCTATCAAAAATTTCTTAAAAAATTATCTTTTTTACATAAATATGCTCAAATCTAAGTTTGAAAATCTTTCAAAATTACCTAAATATGCCAGACATGATGTTTTTCCTTTAATTCTGGATTAAAATAAAAAAAAATTTATGATTAAAAACACCCTTATTATCTCAAATTTTTAAAGCGCGTGCAGTTTAACGAAGTATCATGACAGGTTTCGTCATCAAATGAGCCTTCGCACAAAGATTTGACTCTTGGGAAGTCCACAAAATGCGTATTTTTGATTGATAGTACATCAGTAATATTTATTTGAGTTGTCTTCCATCTTCTGTCTTTTATGTTGGCGGACAATTTTGATTTAATTGCTATTTTTAAATACATTTTTTGTCATGGAAGTTAAATTTTTAACAACATTGCTTTCATTTGCAAAAATGCTGTATTTTCAGCTGCCGTAGACGTTTTCATAGGCAAAAAATGTTCCTCAAAATAGCTGTGACAACATTTTCATGACGTTTTCAAAACGTTGTGGCAGAAGACAGCAAAAACATTATTGTTATCTTTTTTGCTGCTAAAACGTTATCCTAACTTATTTACAGCACGCTGCGTTACTTGTTCAACACATTACTCGTATGGGTAAGACTTTTCTTTTACTCAAAAACCATCCAAGACAAATTCAACATGTTATATATTTTTGGAATCAGCAAAAAGAGGCCATCATAAGTTTTAAAAAATATACAGAGTGTTCTATTTAAAATAAAGAAGTTTAATATCAAAATTTGACAGTTGCGATGACGGCTCCTAATTTGTAAGGGCGTCTTTTGAAAGTTTACAGAAAATTGTGCAACTTCTGTCCATAAAACTTATAATAAGGGTAAGGGGGGTGGAAAATATAGTGAATCGCCCTGCTTGAGCAGCCTGCTCCATTAAGAAAAAATAGGATTAAATAGAGAACTCGGTTATTATTGAATATGGTTTTCACATTGGTCTTACATTGTCAAGATTTTTTTTGCTGTCCCTCGTAATTAGTTTTTCTTGGACATATTGCCCCTAATAATGGTATCTTTATAACGAAACGTCGCATTGGATTAAAATTTCTTTCTTAATACTTGTTACCAAAGCTCTGGAAGGGCCAAAGTGAAAAAAAAAATTCTGAGTCGCCAACATGTCCCTAAACTTAGCTGTACAAAGTCAGCAGTGCAAAGATTTTATGATTGGAAAAATTAATGCTAATTAAGTCCTAATTAAATGCCGAGTTATAAAATTTTGTAATCTAATTAAATGCTGCCATTTCAGTAAGAAAATTTTATATTTTTTACTTTTTTCTGCATATTTTTTAAAATTAACTTGGTGCACTGCTAACTTTAGGTAACTGAGTTTTCGTGAAAGTAGACGTTGGTGGTTTTGATATTGGAATCAATTAGTACTATTTAGGTGGTAATAAAAATTTTGTGCTCTTGTCGTTTCCGAGATATGGCCTGCACTGCTAGCACCAAGTTAATTTTAAAAAAGATGCAGAAAAGAATTTTCTTATTGAAGTAGCAGCATTTAATTAACATTAATTTTCTGGACCATTCTAGCATGGTGCACTCCTATCTTTAACGGGTAGCTAGCAGTGCAGGTCATATCTCAGAAACTACAAGAGCACAACATTTTGTGACTTGGCATTTCATTGGCACTAATTTTTCATAAAATCTTTGCACTGCTGACTTCGTACTGCTAACTTTGGGGACGTGTTGCCAACTCTTAATTATACTAATACAAGTTCAGGGTCAAGAATGACCTTGTTGTGCTTGGCCAGGGTTAGAAGTTGCAGGTAGTCCCACACTAATTTTGCGTTTATCTAACTTATGCCAGATCGCGTTGATTGCCGCGCTCAGTTCAATGACTAGAAATCCTGCCTCGAAAATGGTAAGCCATTTTTCCGAAACTGAGTATGACTCTTTTTAATTAAAATACACTTTACATTTAAAATTCCCCCCAAAAAACTACATCACTTTTATTTTTTGAAAAAATATGGAAATAACGCAATACTAACGGAGTCTCCCTTGTATTTCAATAAAAAAATGTTATTTATTATTAATAATAATGTAAATAATGGTTTTTTAGCTTTTTAACTTTGATAACTTGTCAATATACTTTTAAATAATCTTTTATTTTTTAATGCTAAATTAAAATTAGAATTTTATTTTTTGACAAGTCATCAAAATAACAACCTTTACATGAAAGAAACGGATAATACTTATTGTTTAGTGAGACAACTTATAATATTTGTTAATAATTTTCTTGAATACCATTTCTTTACAAAATCAGCTTTGTGAGTTAACTACAGTTTCTATTGTTCTTTTTTTATAAATGCATTCTTCTGAGAGAGTTTCATCATACTACACGATACCAGGAACATGGTATGTGAGGCCCGACCGTACATCCTTCCTTCGACCCCACGATACTCATGGGCAGAAAGGTGCAGGGGCGTATTTTTTGTGATCTCTCGGACTTATGTCATTAAAAAAGACAATGATAGTAACTATGGCAAAAAAATTCTATATAGGCGATTTAATTGCTTTGTAAAATTTAAGACAATTTTTATAGCTATATTTATTGTATACCTAATAGGTAATCTGTAACTAAATTATTATTATTGATGTGAAGTTTGTAATAAAAATCCTGTTTTTATTTATTCCGAAATTTAATTTCTCTCTCTCTCTCTCTCTTACATTACTTTTAAGGTCCAACCAAACAAGCCACTTTTTTAAGGAATTTATTCTGCATCTTTTTAGGAAAATCTTTTTTTTAAATAAATCCGAAAATTGAAAACCACAACGTTATAAGGATATATGTGTTTTATGTTAAAAAAATATTAAATTTTGAAAGTTTTAACTCTAAATTAAGTCTAATAAATTAGATATTATTATTCTTCTAAATACGATACATGACATGTACATCTGAGTAATTGGCTAACTACAAAATAAAGAAATTGAATGGAAAAATTGAAATATCAGGGTTACTTGGTAGTAGTCTATATTGCTGCACATAGAAACATATTTTTTATCGTCGTTAATAAATGAAACAACTAACAGATATATTTGTAGGGCAGAAGCAAATAAAGTTTTTTTAAAAGTTTTATTTTTTTTATAAACATTTTAACTAACATTATTTATGAATATTACCCACCCTGCCCACTATATGCTTTACTGATGCGAAAATCCGGACCTTGTCTTCTTGTTCAAAAACCTATACAGATAGTGTATCCTTTTTTCGAGCTGGTACCATTTAGTAGGTCTGGCAAGGGGATAGACAGTTTTTCCCAACATTCTTCTTTTGCGAAGCATCACTTGGTATTCATTGCCTCCCACTCCCCTGAGCCATGGTGGTATGTTGTAAAGGATTCTGGTAGGATGCAGTTTTTCGTTACCTAAGAATGGGATTAATTTTTGCCAGTTTTTTTTTTGTTTTGTTTATAACTTGAATAAAATGGTTTTTGGTTTTTTTAATTAAAGAATTCTTATGATTTATATGCCTGAAAAATTTAAGGGCCCAAAACTTTGGTGAATGCAAGAAAAAAGATGGAGCAACAATTGAAGAGAAGACTTCAAAGAAATTGTTTATTTTGACTAGTCCTTCACCTGCTTTATCTACGGACACCAAATATACTACACAGTATTAAAAGCTGTTTCAAATTTGGTTTTCGCAAATTTTTGACCACTCATTCACAAATTTAAAAAAATATATTTAAAATTTTGATTTTCCTCATATTTAACACTCGCCCAGTAGCAATTATAATTGTGTTAAAATGTAAACGAAATTGATTATTTTAATAATAATGGTTGTTTCGACACAAAATGCAAAAACTTTCTTTCAAACTTCAAAATAATCTGTACAAAATATGGATCTAATATTTAAAAAAACACTGCAAAGGAACACAACTTTGAAAAGTAGTCCTTTTCTGCATTCACTAATGGATGCCTTAAGTTCTTTGAAAAAAGGACTATAAATAAACATGGGAAAGCCATAAGCAACATAAACTGCTTAGATAATATTTCTGTTCTCAAAAACTTCAAGAGAAGCAATTCTTTGCTGTTTTGGAATTTTGGCACTTGACACTTTTAAAAACCAAAGAAAAACAGGAGCATATTGGCATAGGTATTGCTATGTATATCAATAATATATATTCTCCAGCAAAAAATGTAAGTGATAGGTAATTTAAGGACCTTCATATGAGGTACTTAAGAGTTTGTTCAATTTTTATTTAGACAAAACCTAACCTCAATGACCCACTAAACAAAACCAGGTTGACAGAAATCCAAATGCCCTAGATTGTTGTTGAGTTGTCAAATTTTAAGTTTTCAGGTTAGGTATTTGCTGACAGAAATATGGGCAAACCTGGAAATATGGGCTAACAACTTGAATTTTTGTGTTTATAAAAATGATGGATTTCACTCAATTTGCATCCTTAGAAAATGTAAAATTTCACCCGTGTGCAGACATTTTTCTGCACATGTGTGGAAAATAGGACCCATTTTTTGGTACTGACTATGTCAGTGCTATTTAGTTTCTCTTTCTCTATTTTTGCCCTTCATGTCACTTGCGAGTGTAAATCAAGGTGTAAATGTTTCTTTACATAATAGCAAACATACTTACCCAAGATGTCAATGTAGTCATTTTGTCCAAAAAGTGCTCTTTTTTCATTCCAACTGTCTTTGGGTTTGTAAGTGGGTATAGGCAGTCTTTTTGCATCTTTTATCCTGGGTAATGTGCCGTTTTGTAAGATTTTTTCCTCATAACCATACCTTAAAATCATATTAAGATCAGAATGCAGTCATCTTCATTTGTAACCAAATGACAATTGCAAATATGACAGGTAGGGATTCTCAGATATGCTTATGGGTTAAAACTGCAGTAATGTCACCCAGCAAAACCCGAGACAAAACCTGTCAGCATCAGTGTAGTAGTCACATGATTTCTTTAATTAATCAAAAATTTTAGTTGCTTAGTGGACAAAAACTACTCACAAAAAAACAGGTAAAGCAATCTTTGGGTTTGTGACTTCAGCTGAAAGTATTTACTTCGAGGAGGACTTTACCACCTGCACTATATGTATAAATTTTGAGCACAGTATTGCACAATAATCTGCTTGCAACTTGCAATAGTGTGGCAATATTCCACAATAATTCGCAACAGTCAAGAATAGCTTTGCAATACTTGGCAAGAGAGCCGAAATTATCTTGCAATAGTTGGATGAAGGCGTCAGTTTCCTGCCGGTCCGATATTTTAATTTTTTGTTCCATGACAATACTTTTCTGCAATAACCTTGCAATACTTGCAATAACCACATGTAATAATGGCAAAATAATCCAGCAATAGTTGTAAACTATACTTGCAATAATCCAGCAATAGTTTCTTGCAATAATCCTGCAATTATTCACAATTTTAATTTTTAATGACCAGTAATACTTTGCAATAATCCTGGTATGGTTTGCAATAGTTGCAATAATCCACAATTGGTTGTAAGAAATTATTGCCACAAATTACAGAAAAGTTAATCAACCATCAGTTCTCTCTTCTTCTTTACATTATTATTACTAAGCAGTGGCCTAACCAGAAACTGGTTCAGGGGTAGTTTTAGGCAGTTGAGTGATTGTGGGGTGGATGTTTTTTCAGAGGGTTTTAACCCCAGAACACTCCCTCTTGGTATGCCACTTAACTAAACTATCAACTCGGATAGCTTTAAAAAACTCGTTGGCAACTTGGATGGTCCAAACCAGTCAGAACTTACTAAAATTGAGTCCCAAATTTTCCCGGGTTTTCCTGACCATGTGTGAAAAAATCTAGTCATTTTTTAACCCTATGTATTTTTAGTACCAACCAAATAAAACCTTTTAACTATTTCTTTCTAAAATAAACAAACACCATCTTACCTTCGAACCAAGGGGCCTCTTGCCACCTTTTCTGCATGGTATCGAAAGCGAACTGGCATTAATTGAGGCACCCAACCTTTTGCCACATTTAAACACGTTCTGATTGCATTTGAGCTTATGGACATTATTTTTTGTTTAAGAAATAAATTATAGGCTTTGTTGAAAATTGGGGGAAAAAAAAAATGAGGTTAGTATCATAGAAAAAAATTGGGTTCGGTCTGTCTGGCAGAGTAGTTTGTCTATGGTTAGTATGGCCTCTTCTTCCTCTTTCTTTTCCTACCTTTCTCCTAATATGCACAACTCTGACAGAATCGCGGAAGTCTGACTTGGGTCCACGGATGTAGAAATTTACGGTAAAGTGACTACGTTTATTTCAGAAAATTAAAATACAGATTTTTTTTTTTTTTTGGGAATTTTTGAGCATCGTAGGTAAAATCGTGTACCTAACACAAGTGTAAGTAAAGTGTCTTTACCGCCTTTGCCAGCTAGACCGAACTCGCTTCGCTTCGTTCAGTCAACTGCCGTCGCGTGCTGTAAAGTATCACTTTTCGCACTTGTTAGGTAAATAACTATTTTTATACCTTCATCAAAAACATGATTTTAGTAACTCTTCTGCAGATAACTAAAGTATGGCTTTTTTGGTTATATTGATCATAGAAATAGAAGAATAAGTTATTTCTATGTTACCGATCATAGAAATAGTAATCCATTCTATTTCTATGTTATCGATGCAAAAATCTTTTTTTTTATCATGAGTGCAAAATAGTAGTTTTAACAACTGGTCGCTAAAATAGTGCTTTTTTTACAAATGCGAATAAAAAAAAAGGACAGTTCAGCCGCGAGTTGTTAGCACTATTTTTTTTAATACCTTTTTCAAAAAATCCAAGAAATACAAGAAAATACTTTTAAAAATCTCGAACGAAGAGACCTTCTCACAACACACCATCTTTACACTATAAATCAAGGCGGCTGGTAAATGAAATAACAATCGTTTCCATAGCGATGTGTCTTTTTACTCGGTGACGTTCATTGTTGCGACATTTTAATCTTTGACAATTTAATATTTTGACGATATGTTAGATGATTTTTTTTATACCTTCATCAAAATCATGATTTCAGTAACTGTCTGCAGAAAACTAAAGTATGGCTTTTTTGGTTGCCGATGCAAAAAAACTTTTTTTTTAATCACGGGTGCAAAAAAAGATTTCTGTCCGTTTTTTAGTTAGTTTAGTTAGTTAGTTTAGTTTAGTTAAAGAGAAATAGCGGAGAATAGTAATATTGAAAAAAATCTAATTATTCTTGCCTAAGAATTAAGCCATTTCCGCCAGTTCTCACCAAATATTTACATCACTTAAAAACATCGTCAAACCATTGTTATTTTATTTACCAGTCGCCTTGATTTATAGTGTAAAGATGGTGTATTGCGAGAAGTTCTCTTCGTCCGAGATTTTTAAAAGTATTTTCCTGTTTTTCTTGGACTTTTTCATAAAGGTTTAAAAAAAAATAGTGTTAACAACTCAAGCACTATTTTAGACTCAAGCACTATTTTAGCCACTATAATTGTTAAACCTATTATTTTTGTCCGTTTTTTACCCAAAATTTAAGAGAAATATTGGAAAATAGTAATATCGAAAAATATTAAAAAAATCTAATTATTCTTGCCTAAAAATTAAGCCATTTTCGCCAGTTTTCACCAAATATTTACAAAAATATCACTTAAAAACATCGTCAAACCAATGTTATTTCATTTACCAGCCGCCTTGATTTATAGTGTCAAGATTCGATGGTGTATTGCGAGAAGTACTCTTCGTTCGAGATTTTTAAAGGTATTTTCTTGTTTTTTTATAGAGTGTTAACAACTCGCGGCTAAACTGTGCTTTTTTACTCGCGTTTTTAAATACTTCGCTGCGCTCGTTATTTAACCCGTTGTATGAACAGCTGTTGATACAACGTTTAAATCAACGCTTGTAAAAAAAAGCACTAGCTGTTTTAGCCACTAGATGTGAAAAATATTTTTTTATACCTTCATCAAAAACATGATTAACTGTCTGCAGATAACTAAAGCATGGCTTTTTTGGTTACCGATGCAAAAAACTTTTTTTTATTACGGGTGCAAAAAAAGGTTTCTGTCCGTTTTTAACCCAAAATCAATCAAAAATATGAAAATATCTAATTATTCTTGCCTAAAAATTAAGCCATTTCCGCCAGTTTTCGTTTGTCAAAGATTAAAATGTCGCAACAATAAAACGATTGTTATTTCATTTACCAGCCGCCTTGATTTATAGTGTAAAGATGGTGTGTTGCGAGAAGTGCTCTTCGTTCGAGATTTTCAAAAGTATTTTTCTATTTTTCTTGGATTTCTTGATAAAGGTATTAAAAAAATAGTGTTAACAACTCGCGGCTAAACTGTGCTTTTTTTTACTCGCGTTTTAAAATACCTCGCTGCGCTCGTTATTTAAACCAACGCTTGTAAAAAAGCACTATTTTAGCCACTAGTTATTAAAACTATTTTTATACCTTCATCAAAAACATGATTTTAGTAAGTGTTTGTAAATAACCAAAGCATATGACTTTTTTGGTTACCGAAAACTTGTTTTTTGATCACGGGTGCAAAAAAATATTTTCTGTCTGTTTTGTATCCAAAATTAAAGAGAAATAGCGGAAAATAGTAATATTGAAAAAATCTAATTTTATTCTTGCCTAAAAATTAAGCCATTTTCTCTAGAATTTTCACGAAAAGTATTCACGAAAAAATCAAAAGCTGAGTCTTCACGTTTTTAAATAACTCGCTGCGCTCGTTATTTAAACCAGCGCTTTTAAAAAAAGCTCTATTTTAGCCACTAGTTGTGAAAACTACTATGGTTACATACCTCTTAAAATATTTTTAGATGTGCTAAAATACTAAAGTAGGTAGGATACGTCTTTTGGTAATTTTTAAGACTGGAAAGAACTTTGATAAAAAGAATTAAAAAGTAATAGGTATAGTACCTACTTTATGTCTTACATACTTAACGTTTTAAACAATTACAATTTTTGCCTTTTATGGACAAAATAGTAAAATAAAAATGAGAAAAAAATCAGAAAATTCTAAATTTTTATCAAAAAATGGGGTTAAATTATCTTCATGTTTCTCTAAAATACTTTTTATAATACTGCTTTCCCTCTTCAAACATCATAAAATATTTTTATTTTTTTAAGAGAAAAAAATATTTTTTTCCAGTACTTTTTTTAAATCAAGGAAAACTTCAAAAAAGTGACTTTTTTTAGGTACACCACCGAAAATTTGCTTTACTTGTCTCACCCACAGGTTTACATCCTCGCCTACGGCACCCCAAACAGCACAAATTGTCCATCGGACAGCCATTTTTTGTCCAAAACCGCCCGCAAAAAAGGTTTTTCCTGATACAGTGGATGAGTTCATCCAATTTTGCTCCATAAAGAATTGCTTATTTTCAGTTAGTTTTTGTATATCCAATGGATAACGATTTTTCTTGGTCCATCGGACCAAAAATAAACTATATCCGGCGGACGTTCATTTTGTCTTCATCAAAAATGATGTACTTTATATAAATTGACTCAACATTGAATATTTATCAAAAAATCTATGTCAATTGGGTTTGGCCTAGTTGGCACATTAATAAATATAGTCATTTATCCGAACTGTTTTGGAAATCGGATGGATCATGTTTTTTCTTATTCATTACCAACAATAACATTTCTCTCATATCTAGCCGAATCATTTAAGTAAGTATTTTTCATTATTTTGGACTAATTGGTATTTTAGTATTTTAATACCCATCCTTTGCTAGGAACTCCATCCGCAAGGATCGACAATCAGACTTATGATGTTGGAGTGGTTCAAATATATAGATACCTATATACATAAATAAGTATATACATGGATATACTTATTCTGCAGTGTACTAAGAAAATTACTTTTTGGATAGCCGATGGATAACTTTTGGACACAATTTTGTTCCACTGGATAACCAATTGATTTAGTATAGTGGTACAATAATCAAAATTTTGAAACTTTTGGACTTTTTTGGGATGTCCAAGAGCCGTCCAACGTTTTGACAATTGTATTATCCGATGCATATGCCTTGGACAAAATTTCCTACAAATTTGGTTGTCCAATCGACTGCTGCCTTCTCCAGAAAACTCTCAACACTGGATAGCCTTGGGACAGAGTTGTGCTGTCTGGGATGCCCTGTAAATTTCCTGTGTCCCCCTCTAAAGTTCACGTTTCCGGTCTAGTAACGTATAGCAATATGTTTTTTCATAAAAAAAAATATAGGGTGGGCCACAAAATTCCACACTTTTTGGATTGGCTATTACTTTTTTAGATAGATGAAACGTGATACTTTTTCGATTCAGTTGAAAATTTAAAATTTCTCAAAAATCCAAGATGGCGGACAGTTTTAAAAAATGTGTAATTTTCACCCCCCCCCCTGAAAAAAATTTATGTGCGACAATGAACAAACTTTAAAGCTTTCACTACAAATGCTCGTTGCTTATGTGTATATTGACGTATCACTTACTTAAATCGGTTAAGAAATGAAAAAGTTATAAGCTTCTAGATTATGAGTATTTGGGCTTAACATTGGAAAAAAATCACAAAACTTCATATTTTTTTAATTTGCTGTAACTTTCCGCCTGATTAGTTTATTAAAAAAAAAATATTGTTTAAAGAGACAAAACATAAGAGTTGCGTCGGTTTGTTCAAAATTTGACATTAAAAAAAATCAGGATGGCGGATAGTTTTAAAAAGGGTTAGCTTTTATACGCCTTATTTTTTTAAAGTAAGACACTGGACAAAATAAAAATTAGTATTTCCAAATCTCCCTTTTTTCTTCGTATATCGAGGTATCGCGTAATTAAATCGGATAAGAAATAAAAAAGTAATGGGTATTTAGATTCTTAGTATTTTTCTTACTTAAATAATTAGGTCAAAAGATATAGCAAATGGAAAATGTATGTAATTTTGTGATTTTTTTCAATGCGAAGCCAAAACAGTCGTAATCAAAAAACTTATAACTTTTTTATTTCCCAACTGATTTAATTAAGTGATACTTCAATATACACAGAAACAATAAACGTTTGTAGTGAAAGCTTTAGAGTTTGTTCAGTGTCGCACATTAATTTTTTTCAGGGGGGGTGAAAATTACACATTTTCTAAAACTGTCCGCCATCTTGAATTTTTTAAAAGTTGTAAATTTTTAACCGAATCGAAAAACTCTAACGTCTTATATTTTCTAAAAGCCAATATTGAATTTTGTGGCCCACCCTATATTTTAAGTTTTTAAGAAACGTTTTAGTTTTCCAAAATAACCTCCAGCTATATTAAATATCTTCCTCCAGTTATATTAAATATCTAGAACGCTTCAAATAACGGTTTTTTTCAGAATTACCCCAAGAGCGGGGAATTCTGAAAATTCAACAAAAAATACATATCTCCTAGCAGAGGTAGTCAATCTAGCGTAAAAAATAGCTTAGCCCCATCAGTTTTATTTGAAAAAAAACCCAAAAAGAAATCCAGATCATCTTAGAAAATCTCAATTAATTTTTAAAAAAAAACACCTAATTATTAATTAAATAAATGAACGTCACTTAGATTAGATTTTTTATTTGCCATAATAAATATACAACAAAAGTTACATAAATATGGTAAGTCAATAAATTAATATGATGATAAAATTACATATTATTGATAAAACTAACAAATAATAATTTCTATTCAGATTTTGTATACAGACCGCTTCAAGCTACTGCGAACATAGGGGGAATCAAGTCCAATTTACTCTCCGTGCCGTACGACCGAGGTGGATTCGAAGCACGCTACATTGTTATCTTTTGGAAATTCATTTTGTTTTTATTATTTTGTTTTTTTCTGTTTTTTATAAGTTGCCGAAAAAGTGCAGATGGTCAAATGGTCAAATCGTCATAACCCAACACACGTTCGATATTGGTCGAGGGAAAATTTGCATTTATATTTTGACGTAAGAACACAGTATCCCCAAAAACTAAATGTTTGGGGGGGGGGTATTGTAGGGGAACACGTAATTGGGCCATTTTTTATTAACGGCAATTGCAATTTGAATGGTCCTAGATACTTGGATCTACTGCAGCAGCACATTATTCCAACTGCTAGGCAGTTGTTAGGTCTCCCGTGAAAAGGAAGAACCTAGTAAAGTCACTTACTAGGTTTTTGCTCCGTATCTTTTTTTGAGAAGGTATTAACGTCCTCTATCGATTGGTATAAAAATTTCTAAAAAATTCAAATTATTAAGAAATTTATCGGGAATGGAAAAATCTAGTAAGTCGCCAATTTTTACAAATTCAGTAGGAAAAACCTAGCAACCCACTATTCCGATGGATAAACCTAGCATGATATTAAGACTTCAGATGGAAAAACGTAGTAATTACCTTTACTAGGATTTTCCTGCAATTTCTTTGATAAAATCACTTTGACTTAATTTGGAAGAACCTAGCATGTAACTCTGCTATATAAACACAAAGATAGTAGAGTATTCCACTAGGTTTTTCCAAACGAAGACTGCCACACATGCGTTTAGCGGGAAGCGCGAAAGTCACTTGCTACGTTTTTCCAAAGCATTGTTTTAAACTACCCGAGTTCAGTACTGTGGTGGTGATCAAATAGAAAGGTCTTACTGTGCTATTTTTATTTAATCGAAAAAGTTGAAAATGTCTAAAAGAAATGAATATATTGTGGCCCTAGTTGTTAAGGAAAAAGTCGTTATTGTACAGGAGCCAGGAGACCTTAAAGTTCGGTAAGTAAAGCACCTAACCTAACTAAGCTGAGTTTCTACAGCAAAATAAAAATTACAATAAAAATGAGCCAATCAACACTAAGCCCCTGGTCACATTCATGCCAACAATGTCTGCTGCATTTTTACTTTATTTTTTATTGCTTTATCGTATTATAGAGATGGCCAGAAATCCGACCTCCACTTTTTTTCAGCAAATATCGGCATTCTATCAAAATAAATATATCAGTGGCAAACAACTACTACCCTGCGAATAATTGTTGACATGGAATTCCACATGACACAGAATCGGGCCACTATAATAGGATTTTGATTTTTATTTGCCTGTATAAACCAAGCTTAAATATATCTTTAAGGGTGAATTTGAATAAAAAATGCGCTTCTTCCAATTAGTTAATCTAAACAACTGTTAATCAAATTTGTATTAAATTTTGTAGGGTGAAAGTTAAAAGCATTATCCCGAAACGATTCACGTGATTTTGAATAATTTTAATTTTTTTATCCGTATCCAAAAAATGTTTAATTCACGGTAAAAATTATATATTATTTAAAAAAAAAATAAAATCAATATATATATATATATTTTTGAAAAACCACGCGAATGGACTGTGACGGATACCAGAAGCCTCCGCTCAAAATTTTGTTAATTTTTGATGTGAGGTTTATCTGTTTAACTAAACTAACTGTTTTTAGGATTCAAATTCACTCTTAAGTCGGGAGGTATGTTACATTCCCGTAAATTTTTAAAGTGTACGGTATAAATGCCGCTTTATTGAAATAATATACAAAATACGTCTGTTTTAAAAATGTATGAGATGTTCTGATGAAAAATAAAGATCTTCTAGAATCTTACATAATGATCAGTAGAGTGGTAAAATCTACTCAAAAAAAATGTACGTTAGATAACCTACTAATACCACTCAGATATCAAGCCTTATGATATTTCCAGATGTGACTTCTGTCAACGTCTTGGGTCTAGTGATGGGCACTGTAAGTTTTTTATCTGAATATGCACCTATATTATATCAAATTTTATAACTAGGTAGTATTACTTATTACGTATTAGACCACGTGTTTATTTTGTATTTTATTATGAGAATCCTGAACATTAGAACATATATAACATTATCTCTTGACTGCTATTTTATCAGGCCCTTAGCAAAACAATATTTTGATTTCTTTTTATATAGTTATAAGGAACTGGCATCGTTAGGAGAGAAACAAAAACCAGACATCAGTAAAAGTCCTACGGATGTTTGTGATCCAGAAAACGAAGAAAGTGTTGTAGATGTTGAGTCCAATCTCAATAATTCAGGAAATGATATATTTATACAACCACCAAATTCTCCCGATATTGAAAATAACCCCTCTGAGGAAAAAGAAAAGGTGTTTACCGAACTAAAATCTTTAGTTCTAGTTAGCGAAACCGAGTACCCATACAAAGAATTATGTTCTGAAGCACAATTGGAATCTTTGTCAAACCGAAACGTTTTTCTGACTGAAGAAAGTAAAACGATTTTTGTTGGCGGCAGGTAAGAATATGGTCGTATTTTTTTAAAACAATTGTATGTAAAAAATTATTTTGTTTTAGCATACAAACCGAATGTGCCTACGATTATACTACTGATTTGAATGGGGTACAGCAGTGGGGCCATTACGAAGGTTGGTAATGGAAAAACTAGGAACAGCTTTGTAGAATTGTCTTTATTAGTCAATTTTTATTTTTGTGTGTAAATTGTATGTGATTCCTCTGAAAACGGAAGCCAAACATAAAAATTGACTGTGGGAAAATAAAGACATTCTACAAAACTGTTCCTAGTTATTCTATCACTCCACATGGATACTTTAGAAGATTCGTAATGGAAAATCTAATAAATTTGTTGTTATTAACTCTAAAAAACTATTTCAGATGAAACATTTGAAGATGATTCCGACGCTGATCCCGACTACGAGCCAGAAGATGAACGATTATCACTCAAAAAGAGGAAGAAAAAAGTATTAGAAAGGCATTTTGCAAAAGAAGGTACGAGACGTCATTAGCTTATCTATACATTACATGTTCCTGATGAGTTTTATTTTAGATATGGAAGAACAAAAAGAGAGTAATAAGGAGCAGGAGAGTGAATTAGATATAGATGATGATGCAAAAAGAAAATAAAAATGGTAAAACTTTTATGATCAAGGAACGCATACTGAGGTTTATTTATATTTTCTATTCTGGTTTTAGATGGTCAAGAGACAAAAAAGAAAATACAAAAGAACAAACGAGCCAGAACTGAAAAAGAGCAGATAGGAAAACACTTAGAAAAATATAAGCTGTTAAATCCATGCAACTGTAAGAAAAAATGCGGAGAAAATTTTAATGAGAAAAGGCGACAGGACATTCTGAAGTCATTTTGGAGCATGACATTTGGAGAGAGAAGGCAGTATTTTAGTGGTAGAATAAAATTTAAGGCTATTAAAAGACGTCATATAAATAGTGACAATAAAAGGCAGTGTTGTCTTAATTACTCTTTGGTCAACGATGATGGATTGGAAATAAATGTTTGCAAACAAATATTTTTACACACTCAGGGTATGAAGACGGATGCTATGATAACAGAATTCAAAAAAAAAAATATAAGGAATCAAACGGTTTAGAGTTAGTTGAAGACAGGCGTGGATTTGCTGCTCCACATAACAAAAAAGATCCATTTCCTATCAGGGACCATATTGAATCTTTCAAACCTCAAATTTTACATTACAAATTAGAACATGCTCCACACAGAAGATACCTGCCACAAGATTTAAGTATATCATCAATGTGGAAAAACTACTGCGAAAATATCGAAAAAATCAGCTACGATAGATACAGATGCAAATTTAATTTGCTAAATATTGGTTTTGATCAACCAAATCAAGATGAATGCGACAATTGCGCACAGCACAAACAGCATAAAATGATTTGTAGTAGTGATACCTGTGACCAATGCACTAATTTTAATATTCATCATAGAGCCTATGTTGAAGCTAGACAAGCATAAGAACTTGAAAATACACAAGATCATCTAGAATTTATTCCGCTGACATGCAAAAGGTATTACTTCTACCAAAATTAACTCTGAAGTCGTCAGTATTTGTAAGCAAGTTAGTTATTTTTAACGAAACTTTTGCGTCTTTGATGAAAGACGATATTAATATTTGCGTGCTGTGGCATGAGGCCATAAGTGGACGCACTGCGGAAGATGTTTCATCGGCGTATTGTGCCATCATTCAGGCAGCATCCGCAGAAGTTAAAGATTACATATTTTGGTGCGACAATTGCAGCGCCCAAAATAAAAATTGGAAGCTGTTTTCTGCATTTGTTATTATGGTTAATTCTGACTGGGGTCCTGAGACAATATCTCTAAAATATTTCGAGCCGGGCCATTCTTACATGAAAGCCGATAGCTTACATGGAAATATTGGCAAAGCATGGAAAAGAAAATCAAACATATATGATTTCAATGAATTAAACGAACTAATACTAAAGTGTTCTGGAAAAAATAAAACTCTAATCATGAGATACGATGATTTTTACAGCTTTAAAGACGGCGCCAGACAAAAAAAGAAGGACGAGAATGCATTCCCCAGTCTTAATTCAATTAAAGTTGTGCAGTTTCGCAAAAACTCAAAAGAGATGTTTTATAAAAAATCACATTGTGACGATGAATTTATCCCGTTCGCTTTCTTAAAGCCTAAATTTTGTATTGAGATGCCACCGAGCAAAATACAAGATCGCGGGGTAAATCCCAAGAAAAAGGACAAGATAATAAAAGACTTGGTGCCTTCAATGCCGAAGCAAAAAAGATTATTTTGGGAAAAACTGTCAGTGTGCGAAAATTCAAGCGACCTTTTAAACAATCGAATATAATTTTTTGTTTTCTACTTTTTAGGTTTAAAATGTTTTATAAGTTTGCTAATTTTTATTTGAGTTTCTCGCAATCAAAACACGACATTTTAAGTTTAATGGCAATATATTTTTTGTTAGATTACCGTGAATTAAAATATAATATTTAAATATATGCATTTAATTTTTTTTAAAGTCCACAAGCAGAAGTAACTATTATTATTTAAGTGGTAGCTAGATACCTTACTAGGTTTTTCCTCTATAAAATGTAAGAAAAAAGTATACTATATGTTATCTTACTAGGTTTTTCCTCAATAAATTATGGGAAGATAATTAGTAAATGACTCTACTAGGTTTTTCCGAAATATAGTTGGAAGCTTGCTTTAAAAAAAAACTTTTAAGTGACATAAAACTATAAAAAAAACTTTTTAGAAAATGAATCAAACAGACAATGATCCAAAATTTACTTTTATAAAAATTCAGCAACTTTCTTAAAAATATTGCTTGTCGTAATAAATTGGCAAGTGTTTTCACTTGTTTTGCTTCTCCTGAAAAGTAGTCAAAAATCAGTTACTAGGTTTTTCCTTTTTACGGGAGAGGTGTAAGATTTGGTGAAACATGGTTTCAACAAGATGGTTGTTCCGCTCACAATGTTGGCCTTGTTAGGGAATATCTTGATAATGTATTTCCTAATCGGGTTATAAGTACACGGGGAACTATTTTATGGCCAGCTCGATCTCCCGATCTTGCTCCTAATGACTTCTATCTGTTTTTGAAGAAGCTTTTCAAATTATCACCCCTAACATGCTTGGAAACGTTAGAAGGGGTTTTTATAGTAGGCTCGGATATTGTCTAGCCGAGCAAGGAGGACTTTTCGAACATTTGCTTTAATTTTTTTTTGACTGGGAGAATCTTTTTGGTTTTTAGAATGTATTATTTTATTTTGAGAACTTGCTTTAATTTTGTTTCTCCTTATTATTTTCATTGTAACACGTCGTCACTGATAAATCTGATCAGTTGACAATAAAACGCTCTTATTTATCAGTGACAAAAAATAAGAAAATTACGTTATAAAAATTTGCGTATTTATTGACCAAATTCCGGTTTCATTGACTACGCTCCACACAGCACCGTGGTTAGAGGCGTACTAAATACAAGGCGAACGGCGGCGAACGGCAGCGAATGGCGATCGGAAACCTGAGTGTTGGTTGCTTCACTGATAGGCGTGCGGTGTCTCTGCATGTACGTACACTGGCAAATTAGACTTCTTCCGCCCTATGTTCGCAGTAGCTTGAAGCGGTCTGTATAAAGGTCAGAACATTTTACGTTTTATTTTGTAAGAAGAAATGTGTGTGACATAAAAATAAAAAACAACAAAGGACTTTTAGTATCTATAACAAATTAAAATTTAAAATAATAAATAGATGAGTTAAAGTAGGACAAAATTGACTTAAATACATTAAAAACAGAAAACTGACAAAATGACTAAAAATTAGTAAAAGTTTGAAAATACGTGATAAAACTATCAAACATCAACCACGTAGAACGGTACGGCGCGGCTGCACCGCAACAGAAATCAATAGTCAGTAGGATCCCAGTTTCTTAGTGGTGATTACTCCTTAAAAATTCAGCTACAGAATAGGGCTCGATTTTACATAGAAAATCAAAACAATGCTTTTTAAAGTGTTTGAATCTGTCAAGGGTTTGTATTTTTTTTGGTAAATGATTGTACAATTTTAGGGCGGCATAGATAGGCCCTTTTTCTGTCAGCTTTAGTCTGTGGTGAGGATAGATATATAGGTTATTTTGGTTTCGATTATTATATGTATGATGGGAACGGTATTTTGAGAATATTTCAGGATGTTTTTTTAGGTGCAGTACGCATTCAAAGATGTAAATTTCTGGAACAGTAAGATAGTGATTCTTATTAAAAATACCGCGGCAACTCTCGGATGATCCCATTCCAAAAATTATTCTAAATGCTCTTTTCTGTACCCCAAAAACCTCCTCCAAATGGCTACTGCCCCCCCAAAGTGTAATTCCATACCTAATATTTGAATAAAACATTCCATAGTATATTGATTTTAAAGTGATATTGTTTTTAAAGGTTTTTACTAGTACTCTAACTGCGTAGCATGCACGAGTTTTTTAGAGAGGGATTCAATATGGGTGGAGAAAGTCAGCCTGTCACCTAAAGTAATACCAAGTATATTCGCATTTTCTACAAACTTAATATTGTCGTTTTTAAATGTTATATTATATATATTTATATTAATATTTGAGAACAACATTAGTTTTGTTTTATTTGCATTTAGGACTAACTGATTTTTCTCCATCCATTCGTCCGTTTTAGTTAATGTAAGTGTTAGTTTTTCCTGTAGATTATCGTTTGATTTTAACGGAATTATAGTGTTTGCATCATCTGCGTAAGTTGCCATTACATTCATCTCTTCATTAGTGTCCATAAAGTCATTGAGATAAATTATAAACAATATAGGTCCCAAAATACTTCCTTGAGGGACACCTGTGGTTATTTCTGTCGGTTCCGAGAGTATTGTGTTGTTGTCTTTGTTTATTAAAGTTTGCTGTTCACGTTTAGTTAGGTATGAATGAAATAGACACTGTGGAACACCCGTGATGCCGTATGCATCCATTTTTGTCAGGAGTATTTTGTGGTTTATAGTGTCGAACGCTTTTGATAGGTCCAGTAATAATCCGCAAGCAGCGGTTTTGGATTCTAAGAAATTTAGGATTGCTTTGTTTACTTCAAGTAATGCCGTTTCTGTTGATCGTTTTGGGAGAAAACCATGTTGACAATTATTAAATAGAGAGTATTTGTTGAAATAGTTTAGCAATCTATGATGAAGTATTATTTCAAATAATTTAGAAATGACCTCCCATTTTGCAAGGTTTACAATAACTTGGGTACTGGGGAACCTTGATCGAGCTATACCTCATAGTATTCCATCATAGTATCCAGCAAACACAGAAGGTCGGTAAATAATCGGACCGACGACGCGACGTCGCCAATGTTGGTATAGGCAGTTAAACGTGGGCCGATGTCGGACCAACTACCGACTTCCATCACCGATCATTCATAGCCACGCACATGAAAAATAGTTTGCTTACCCCGACGAAAGTCCGATGTAGTATCATCACGTCGCGTCGGTTACAGTGAATTGCAATTATACGGTGCCGAACCTACCCTTCCATACAGGAATAATAGACACTTCAACGCATCCGTATCGGTATACGTAACGCGTTCGAAACAAAGTCAAAATACGCTACATTTTTGACTTGCTCATGCCATGTTTCGATTTCAATCAGCAGTCCACGTCGTTGAAGTTGGATTTGGATTCAGATTCAGATTTGTAAATATTACAGTGGACCAAATACATAAAGAATAAATATTTTAAACGCGTTTATCTCTGCAACCAATTGCCCGATTTTGACGAAATTTCCAGGATAGTCTCCAAATACCTCCCTCCTCATAACTAACGAGTGTCAGGTTGATGCGAGTTCGCGTACGAGCAGCAGACGAGTAACAACTTTAATTGGATTAAAATTTCGACCAACTTACACATATCCGATCGGCTTCTAATTTGGCATGCTTATATAGTTGCGGTGGCAAAACAATATTATAGTGTGATGAAATTGACAGCTCCCCCTACTCGAAGGGGATGGAGGGGGTATAGTTGAAGTATGCCCGATTTTGTTGAAATTTTGTGTGTGGGGGCATTTGGGGATGGCGATGACAAATTTCTAATCAGATTTTCCAAATTCAATATGGCGGATTCAAGATGGACGATTTTTGGTCATGATTTGCTAACCAATTTTAACTGACCTATATACATCCGATTGCCTTTAAATTTGACATGCATTTATAGTTCCGGTGACAATACAATCATATGGTATTATAAGGCACCCCTTCCCTTTCCACGAGGGGAGTGGAGGGGGGAAAACACTTACGTTTGTCTGATTTCAATCAAAATTGGTACAAGGGGGTTTTTGGGGATAAGGAATACGATTTTTAATTAGTTTTTAAAAACTCAATATGGCGGATTCAAAATGGACGATTTTTGGCCATGTTTTGCTAATCAATTTCATTTTTGGCCTTGATAGATACTTTAAAGACCTTTCAAACGAGGTACTATATGACCCCCCAGCAACCGTCCTTAACCCCAAAAATTACCTTATATTGGAAAATAGGACAATTTTTAAAAAAAATCATTTTTTAATCTCGACGTTGTCCATAGAATTTCATTTTTGGATTTGATAGACATTTTAAGGACCTCTTAAATGACGTATGACATGAATCCCCAGCAGCCGTCCTTCACCCTAGAAATCGACCTTACATTGGAAAAAAAATGCATTTTTCAATTTCGTCGTTGTCCGTAGAATTTCATTTTTGGCTTTGATAGACGCTTTAAGGACTTTTCAAATGACGTATGATATGACTTCTCTGCAACCGTCTTTCACCCCAAAAAATGACCTTATATTGTAAAATAGGGAATTTTGAAAAAAAAAACATGCAATTTTCAATCTCGACGTTGTCCATAAAATTTCATTTTTGGCTATGATAAACACTTTAGGGACCTCTTAAATGACGTATGACATGACCCTCCAGCAACCGTCCTTCACCCTAGAAATCGACCTTACATTGGAAAAAAAATGCATTTTTCAATTTCGTCGTTGTCCGTAGAATTTCATTTTTGGCTTTGATAGACGCTTTAAGGACTTTTCAAATGACGTATGATATGACTTCTCTGCAACCGTCTTTCACCCCAAAAAATGACCTTATATTGTAAAATAGGGAATTTTGAAAAAAAAAACATGCAATTTTCAATCTCGACGTTGTCCATTAAATTTCATTTTTGGCTATGATAAACACTTTAGGGACCTCTTAAATGACGTATGACATGACCCTCCAGCAACCGTCCTTCACCACAGAAAACGAACTTACATTGGAAAATAGAAGAATTTTGAAAAAAAAATGCATTTTGAAATCTCGACGTTGTCTATAGAATTTCATTTTTTGCTTTGATAGACACCATAAAAACCTTTCAAATGACGTACGATATGACCCCCAGCAACCGTCGTTAATCCCAAAAAATGACCTTATATTGGAAATTAGGACAATTTTGAAAAAATTGCATTTTTCAATCTCGACGTTGTCCATATAATTTTGTTTCTGGCTTTGATAGATACTTTAAAGACCTTTCAAATGACGTGCGATATGACTCCCCAGCAACCGTCCTTAACACCAAAAAATTACCTTATATTGTAAAATAGGAAGTTTTGAAAAAAAAATGCATTTTTCGATCTCCACGTTGTCCATAGAATTTAATTTTTGACTTTGATAGATGCTTTAAAGACCTTTCAAACGACGTACGATATGACCCCCCAGCAACCGTCGTTAACCCCAAAAAATGACCTTGTGTTGGAAATTAGGACAATTTTGAAAAAAATCCATTTTTCAATCTCGACGTTGTCCATAGAATTTCATTTTCGGCTTTGATAGATACTTTAAAGACCTTTTAAATGACGTGCGATATGACTCCCCAGCAACCGTCCTTAACCCCAAAAAATGACCTTATATTATAAAATAGGAAGTTTTCAAAAAGAAATGCATTTTTCAATCTCGACGTTGTCCATAGAATTTCATTGTTGACTTTGATAGATACTTTAAAGTCCTTTTAAATGACGTATGACAGGACCCCCCAGCAACCGTCCTTAACCCCAAAAAAAATTACCTTATATTGTAAAATAGGAAGTTTTGAAAAAAAAATGCATTTTTGAATCTCGACGTTGTCCCTAGAATTTCATTTTCGGCTTTGATAGATACTTTAAAGACCTTTCAAATGACGTACGATATGACACCCCAGCAACCGTCGTTAACTCCAAAAAATGACCTTGTATTGGAAATTACGACAATTTAAAAAAAAAAATGCATTTATGAATCTAGACGTTGTCTATAGAATTTAATTTTTGACTTTGATAGATACTTTAAAGACCTTTTAAATGACGTGCGATATGACCCCCCAGCAACCGTCGTTAACTCCAAAAAATGACCTTTTATTGGAAATTACGACAATTTAAAAAAAAATGCATTTATGAATTTAGACGTTGTCCATAGAATTTAATTTTTGTCTTTGATAGATACTTTAAAGACCTTTTAAATGACGTAGAATATGACCCCCCAGCAACCGTCCTTAACCCCAAAAAATGACTTTGTATTGGAAATTAGGACAATTTTGAAAAAAATGCATTTTTCAATCTCGACGATGTCCATAGAATTTCATTTTCGGCTTTGATAGATACTTTAAAGACCTTTCAAATGACAGCAACCGCCGTTAACCCCAAAAAATGACCTTGTGTTGGAAATTATGACAATTTATAAAAAATGCATTTATGAATCTCGACGTTGTCCGTAGAATTTCATTTTTGGCTTTAATCGATACTTTAAGGACCTTTCAAATAGCATAACCGTCCTTAACCCCAAAAAAGGACCTTTTAAATGACGTACGATATGACCCCCCAGCAACCGTCGTTAACCCCAAAAAATGACTTTGTATTGGAAATTAGGACAATTTTGAATAAAATGCATTTTTCAATCTCGACGATGTCCATAGAATTTCATTTTCGGCTTTGATAGATACTTTAAAGACTTTTCAAATGACAGCAACCGTCGTTAACCCCAAAAAATGACCTTGTATTGGAAATTAGGACAATTTTGAAAAAAAGACCTTATAAATGACGTGCGATATGACTCCCCAGCAACCGTCCTTAACCCCTAAAAATGACCTTATATTATAAAATAGGAAGTTTTAAAAAAGAAATGCATTTTTCAATCTCGACGTTGTCCATAGAATTTCATTGTTGGCTTTGTTAGCCATTTTAAAGAACTTTTAAATGACGTATGACAGGACCCCCCAGCAACCGTCCTTAACTCCAAAAAAAAATACCTTATATTGGAAAATAGGAAGTTTTGAAAAAAAATGCATTTTTCAATCTAGACGTTGTCCATAGAATTTAATTTTTGACTTTTATAGATACTTTAAAGACCTTTCAAATGACGTACGATATGACCCCCCAGCAACCTTCGTTAACCCCAAAAAATGACTTTGTATTTCGGCTTTGATAGATACTTTAAAGATCTTTCAAATGACGTGCGATATGACTCCTCAGCAACCGTCATTAACTCCAAAAAATGACCTTGTATTGGAAATTACGACAATTTAAAAAAAAAATGCATTTATGAATCTAGACGTTGTCCATAGAATTTAATTTTTGACTTTGATAGATACTTTAAAGACCTTTTAAATGACGTGCGATATGACTCCCCAGCAACCGTCCTTAACCCCAAAAAATGACATTATATTATAAAATAGGAAGTTTTCAAAAAGAAATGCATTTTTCAATCTCGACGTTGTCCATAGAATTTCATTGTTGACTTTGATAGATACTTTAAAGACCTTTTAAATGACGTATGACAGCACCCCCCAGCAACCGTCCTTAACCCCAAAAAAAATTACCTTATATTGTAAAATAGGAAGTTTTGAAAAAAAAATGCATTTTGAATCTCGACGTTGTCCCTAGAATTTCATTTTCGGCTTTGATAGATACTTTAAAGACCTTTCAAATGACGTACGATATGACACCCCAGCAACCGTCGTTAACTTCAAAAAATGACCTTGTATTGGAAATTACGACAATGTAAAAAAAAATGCATTTATGAATCTAGACGTTGTCCATAGAATTTAATTTTTGACTTTGATAGATACTTTAAAGACCTTTTAAATGACGTGCGATATGACCCCCCAGCAACCGTCGTTAACTCCAAAAAATTACCTTTTATTGGAAATTACGACAATTTAAAAAAAAAATGCATTTATGAATTTAGACGTTGTCCATAGAATTTAATTTTTGTCTTTGATAGATACTTTAAAGACCTTTTAAATGACGTAGAATATGACCCCCCAGCAACCGTCCTTAATCCCAAAAAATGACTTTGTATTGGAAATTAGGACAATTTTGAAAAAAATGCATTTTTCAATCTCGACGATGTCCATAGAATTTCATTTTCGGCTTTGATAGATACTTTAAAGACCTTTCAAATGACAGCAACCGCCGTTAACCCCAAAAAATGACCTTGTGTTGGAAATTATGACAATTTATAAAAAATGCATTTATGAATCTCGACGTTGTCCGTAGAATTTCATTTTTGGCGTTAATCGATACATTAAGAACCTTTCAAATAGCATAAAATATGACAGCAACCGTCCTTAACCCCAAAAAAGGACCTTTTAAATGACGTACGATATGACCCTCCAGCAACCGTCGTTAACCCCAAAAAATGACTTTGTATTGGAAATTAGGACAATTTTGAATAAAATGCATTTTTCAATCTCGACGATGTCCATAGAATTTCATTTTCGGCTTTGATAGATACTTTAAAGACTTTTCAAATGACAGCAACCGTCGTTAACCCCAAAAAATGACCTTGTATTGGAAATTAGGACAATTTTGAAAAAAAGACCTTATAAATGACGTGCGATATGACTCCCCAGCAACCGTCCTTAACCCCTAAAAATGACCTTATATTATAAAGTAGGAAGTTTCCATAGAATTTCATTGTTGGCTTTGTTAGCCATTTTAAAGACCTTTTAAATGACGTATGACAGGACCCCCCAGCAACCGTCCTTAACTCCAAAAAAAAATACCTTATATTGGAAAATAGGAAGTTTTGAAAAAAAATGCATTTTTCAATCTAGACGTTGTCCATAGAATTTAATTTTTGACTTTGATAGATACTTTAAAGACCTTTCAAATGACGTATGATATGACCCCCCAGCAACCTTCGTTAACCCCAAAAAATGACTTTGTATTTCGGCTTTGATAGATACTCTAAAGACCTTTCAAATGACGTGCGATATGACTCCTCAGCAACCGTCATTAACTCCAAAAAATGACCTTGTATTGGAAATTACGACAATTTAAAAAAAAAATGCATTTATGAATCTAGACGTTGTCCATAGAATTTAATTTTTGACTTTGATAGATACTTTAAAGACCTTTTAAATGACGTGCGATATGACTCCCCAGCAACCGTCCTTAACCCCAAAAAATGACCTTATATTATAAAATAGGAAGTTTTCAAAAAGAAATGCATTTTTCAATCTCGACGTTGTCCATAGAATTTCATTGTTGACTTTGATAGATACTTTAAAGACCTTTTAAATGACGTATGACAGGACCCCCCAGCAACCGTTCTTAACCCCAAAAAAAATTACCTTATATTGTAAAATAGGAAGTTTTGAAAAAAAAATGCATTTTTGAATCTCGACGTTGTCCCTAGAATTTCATTTTCGGCTTTGATAGATACTTTAAAGACCTTTCAAATGACGTACGATATGACACCCCAGCAACCGTCGTTAACTCCAAAAAATGACCTTGTATTGGAAATTACGACAATTTAAAAAAAAATGCATTTATGAATCTAGACGTTGTCCATAGAATTTAATTTTTGACTTTGATAGATACTTTAAAGATTTTTTAAATGACGTGCGATATGACCCCCCAGCAACCGTCGTTAACTCCAAAAAATTACCTTTTATTGGAAATTACGACAATTTAAAAAAAAATGCATTTATGAATTTAGACGTTGTCCATAGAATTTAATTTTTGTCTTTGATAGATACTTTAAAGTCCTTTTAAATGACGTAGAATATGACCCCCAGCAACCGTCCTTAACCCCAAAAAATGACTTTGTATTGGAAATTAGGACAATTTTGAAAAAAATGCATTTTTCAATCTCGACGATGTCCATAGAATTTCATTTTCGGCTTTGATAGATACTTTAAAGACCTTTCAAATGACAGCAACCGCCGTTAACCCCAAAAAATGACCTTGTGTTGGAAATTATGACAATTTATAAAAAATGCATTTATGAATCTCGACGTTGTCCGTAGAATTTCATTTTTGGCGTTAATCGATACTTTAAGGACTTTTCAAATAGCATAAAATATGACAGCAACCGTCCTTAACCCCAAAAAAGGACCTTTTAAATGACGTACGATATGACTTCCCAGCAACCGTCGTTAACCCCAAAAAATGACTTTGTATTGGAAATTAGGACAATTTTGAATAAAATGCATTTTTCAATCTCGACGATGTCCATAGAATTTCATTTTCGGCTTTGATAGATACTTTAAAGACTTTTCAAATGACAGCAACCGTCGTTAACCCCAAAAAATGACCTTGTATTGGAAATTAGGACAATTTTGAAAAAAAGACCTTATAAATGACGTGCGATATGACCTCCCAGCAACCGTCCTTAACCCCTAAAAATGACCTTATATTATAAAATAGGAAGTTTTAAAAAAGAAATGCATTTTTCAATCTCGACGTTGTCCATAGAATTTCATTGTTGGCTTTGTTAGCCATTTTAAAGACCTTTTAAATGACGTATGACAGGACCCCCCAGCAACCGTCCTTAACTCCAAAAAAAAAATACCTTATATTGGAAAATGGGAAGTTTTGCAAAAAAATGCATTTTTCAATCTAGACGTTGTCCATAGAATTTAATTTTTGACTTTGATAGATACTTTAAAGACCTTTCAAATGACGTACGATATGACCCCCCAGCAACCTTCGTTAACCCCAAAAAATGACTTTGTATTTCGGCTTTGATAGATACTTTAAAAACCTTTCAAATGACGTGCGATATGACTCCTCAGCAACCGTCGTTAACTCCAAAAAATGACCTTGTATTGGAAATTACGACAATTTAAAAAAAAATGCATTTATGAATCTAGACGTTGTCCATAGAATTTAATTTTTGACTTTGATAGATACTTTAAAGACCTTTTAAATAACGTACGATATGACCCCCCAGCAACCGTCGTTAACCCCAAAAAATGACTTTGTATTGGAAATTAGGACAATTTTGAAAAAAATGCATTTTTCAATCTCGGCGATGTCCATAGAATATCATTTTCGGCTTTGATAGTTACTTTAAAGACCTTTCAAATGACAGCAACCGTCGTTAACCCCAAAAAATGACCTTGTATTGGAAATTACGACAATTTTAAAAAAAATGCATTTATGAATCTCGACGTTGTCCATATAATTTCATTTTTGGCTTTAATCGATACTTTAAGGACCTTTCAAATACCATAAAATATGACCCCACAGCAAACGTCCTTAACCCCAAAAAAGGACCTTATATCGTAAAATAGGAAGTTTTGAAAAAAAAATGCATTTTTCAATCTCGACGTTGTCCATAGAATTTCATTTTCGGCTTTGATAGATACTTTAAAGACCTTTCAAATGACGTGCAATATGACCCCCCAGCAACCGTCCTTAACCCCAAAAAAAAATTACCTTATATTGTAAAATAGGAAGTTTTGAAAAAAAATGCATTTTTCAATCTCGACGTTTTACGTAGAATTTAATTTCTGGCTTTAATAGATTCTTTAAAGACCTTTCAAATGACGTACGATATGACCCTCCAGCAATCGTCGTTAACCTTAAAAAATGACTTTGTTTTGGAAATTAGGACAATTTTGAAAAAAATGCATTTCTGAATCTCGACGTTGTCCATAGAATTTAATTTTTGGTTTTGATAGATACTTTAAAGACCTCTCAAATGACGTACGACATGACCCCCCCAGCAACCGTCGTTAACCCCAAAAAATGACTTTTTATTGGAAATTAGGACATTTTGAAAAAAATGCATTTTTCAATCTCGACGATGTCCATAGAATTTCATTTTCGGCTTTGATAGATAATTTAAAGACCTTTCAAATGACGTACGACATGACCCCCAGCAACCGTCGTTAACCCCAAAAAATGACTTTGTATTGGAAATTAGGACATTTTGGAAAAAATGCATTTCTGAATCTCGACGTTGTCCATAGAATTTAATTTTTGGCTTTGTTTGGAAATTAGGACAATTTTGAAAAAAATGCATTTTTTTAATCTCGACGTTGTCCATAGAATTTAAATTTTGGCTTTCATAGATACTTTAAAGACCTTTCAAACGACGTACGATATGACCCCCCAGCAACCGTCCTTAACCTCAAAAAATGACCTTATATTATAAAATAGGAAGTTTTCAAAAAGAAATGCATTTTTCAATCTCGACGTTGTCGATAGAATTTAATTTTTGGCTTTGATAGATACTTTAAAGACATTTCAAATGACGTACGACATGACCCCCCAGCAACCGTCGTTAACCCCAAAAAATGACTTTGTATTGGAAATGAGGACATTTTGGAAAAAATGCATTTCTGAATCTCGACGTTGTCCATAGAATTTAATTTTTGGCTTTGATAGATACTTTAAAGACCTTTCAAATGACGTACGATATGACCCCCCAGCGACCGTCGTTAACCCCAAAAAATTACTTTGTATTGGAAATTAGGACAATTTTGAAAAAAATGCATTTTTTAATCTCGACGTTGTCCATAGAATTTAAATTTTGGCTTTCATAGATACTTTAAAGACCTTTTAAATGACGTACGATATGACCCCCCAGCAACCGTCCTTAACCTCAAAAAATGACCTTATATTATAAAATAGGAAGTTTTCAAAAAGAAATGCATTTTTCAATCTCGACGTTGTCGATAGAATTTAATTTTTGGCTTTGATAGATACTTTAAAGACATTTCAAATGACGTACGGTATGACCCCCAGCAACCGTCGTTAACCCCAAAAAATGACTTTGTATTGGAAATTAGGACAATTTTGAAAAAAATACATTTTTCAATCTCGACGTTGTCCATAGAATTTCATAAAATTGTCCTAATTTCCAATATTAGGTCATTTTTTGGGGTTAATGACGGTTGCTGGGGGATCACATCGTACCGTAAACCCCCTTGTACCAATTTTGATTGAAATCAGACAAACGTAAGTGTTTCCCCCTCCACTCCCGTCGTGGAAAGGGAAGGGGTGCCTTATAATACCATATGATTGTATTGTCACCGGAACTATAAATGCATGTCAAATTTGAAGGCAATCAGATGTGTATAAGTCAGTCAAAATTGGTTAGCAAAACATGACCAAAAATCGTCCATCTTGAATCCGCCATATTGAATTTTGAAAATCTGATTAGAAATTTGTCATCGCCATCCCCAAATGCCCCCACACACCAAATTTCAACAAAATCGGGCCTACTTTAACTATTCCCCCTCCAACCCCTTCGAGTAGGGGGAGCTGTCAAGTTCATCATACTATAAACTCGTCAGTTATGAGGAGGGAGGTATTTGGAGACTATCCTGGAAATTTCGTCAAAATCGGGAAATTGGTTGCAGAGATAAACGCGTTTAAAATATTTATTCTTGATGTATTTGGTCAACTGTAATATTTACAAATCTGAATCTGAACGACGTTATTTTGACTTTGTTTCGAACGCGTTTCATATACCGATACGGATGCGTTGAAATATTTACTTTAAGTGTCTATTAAATCTAAGACTAATATCATCGACGTACTAACTAAATAATACCGACGATTCAAAGCGCCGCGCGCTGTATGCATAGGTTAAGGAGCTACAACCTTAATCTATGGCTGTATGGGCGACAGCCGACTGCTAACCATATATCAAATAAAATAAGTGAGTAAAATTTCTCTAATCCTGTCCTATGCAAAATATCTACTTATACCAGTATAATTGTCTATTAGATATGTGTATGGCTAATGCGATTCTAATAAGGTGTATCTCTATTCTATATAAAATTATAGTAGCTAGGTCATAGTTTAATTTAGGTTTACAATAATAACTTATTGGGTACTGAGAGAGCTTAATCGAGCTATACCTAGGGAGGGGGTCTTGATAGTAAGTAACATCAGCCATCATCAGTACTCAGGTAAAAAAACCACATGGGTTTTTATGAAAGTTGGTGGGTTTTTATATTGTTCTGTTGTTCTGGGTTTTATAAGTTTCTATGAGCCAGAGGTCAAAACTGAAGAAAAAATCTGTACTTTCAGATTTGTCTAGGTTTTCACAAGTCTGTTTCACATACCGCATAGAAAAGATATAAAACCTACTAAAACATATGGTAAAAAATAGTAACACCCACCATTTTATTCAAAAAATCTCACGTGATTAAAAAAAACACCTCAGCTAGGTCACTTAGTTACATGGGATTGATGTCAAATGATACCCCATTTTGCAAGAATAACTTGAGTACTATGAGGGAGCTTGATTTTATTCTTAAGTTTAGGAAAATATTCAAACTTTAGGAGCGGATATCGTTCGTCCCCCTGAGTACGTCACTGTAATAATTAATTTCAAAATAAATAAAAGTATCCACAGGATAATTTATTCAAAAAATAAAACACTTCTATCACCAGCAGACCACATGTCTGATCTTTGTGTGCACGCGTGATACGGCACTTCAAGATAATCATAGTGGAAACCTAATTTATTATTTATTATTAATGATTAAATAATACAGTTGTAATTTTTAAAATTAAATAAATAAACAGTTTTTGAAATCATAATAACTTTTACCGTAGATAGACGCTTTCGCTTACACTTTTCTTCGAGTTTAAATAAACATCCCAGCAAACACGGTTCCCTCAGGCCTTCGTCGGTCCGATGTCGATTGCCGAATTTGTCGTCATCGGCACGACGTCGAGTTACGACATCGGACCAGCAGTATTTTTTGTCCGCTTTGCGATGTAGGCCCAATGTATGTTTATCGATGCAGCGTTAGACTGTGCCCCGTCGTCGAACGATTAAGGTTCGATATGGTTTAACCACATGGTACCGACCATCCGCCCATAACTGCTTAATTTGGTTAGTCTAACGTAAGCAAGCTGATCTCGGCCCGACATCGGTAAACTATTCAAGTCCGACGTTGGTTTCCTAACACGGTCCAACGTCGGCGATTGACGGAGGTCCGTCGGTGATAGCTTAAAGCTGCCCGACATTGGCAAAGTACAATGTTTTGATAATGCGGGTACTTAACCAGTCATGCTGGTTTAAGTGGCAGAAGAGATGATTCTTGTAGAGAAGTACCACCATCTTGTCAAGTCCGCATTCTAGTTTTGAAATATCTTTGCTCATTATATATATAATATTTTCTTCAACTGTACAAGGAACATAGTGACATTAGCGCCATCTCTACATACTACGAAGAAACTATTAAGCAGTTTAAAAATTTTAAGGTGACGTAATCGGACCATCGTCGGTTGCCGATTTTCAACCAATCAAACAAAGTTCCAATCGGACCATCGTCGGCCCTAAAGCAGATAAAGAGATCGTCGGCATAATGTCGACTATAGTAAATCGGGCCATCGTCAGTTGCCGATTCTCGTCCGATTAAACAAAGTTCCAATCGGACCGTCATCGGCCCTAAAGCAGATAAAGTAGGCGTCGGCATAAAGTCGACTATAGTAAATCGGGCCATCGTCAGTTGCCGATTCTCGACCGATTAAAGAAAGTTCCTATCGGACCATCATCGGCCCTAATGCAGATAAGGTTTGCGTTGGCAAAATGTCGACTATAGTAAATCGGGCCATCGTCAGCTGCCTATTCTCGTCCCATTAAACAAAGTTCCAGTCGGACCGTCTTCGGCCCTAAATAAAATAAAGTCGACTATAGTAAATCGGGCCATCGTCAGTTGCCGATTTTCGACGGATTAAACAAAGTTCCAATCGGACCATCGTCGTTCCTAAAGTGGTGTCGGCACAAAGTCGACTGTAGTAATGTGGACAGCCGATTATTGACCGAAAACTAAAAATCGCAATCTGACCAACATCGGGCCAGAGTTTAGTCGCCGATGCCAACACACTGCCGACGTTCTCGACATTGGCCCGATTCAATGCCGATGATTTGTGTTTGCTGGGATGTTTACTATATGTATCGCAAAAAGTTTTTCCTAAGGGGGAGTGCTCAATCTATAAAAAAGACATATTTTGGTAGCATTACGTAAATATACCCAAGCAGCACAGTTTATACACGTTAGCTTTTACAGCTAACCTATATATAGCTGTAACAACATTGCGGCAATTACGTTTTTATATTACTCAAATACTGTAAAATAGCTAGCTAAACTCTCTAAATTGCCACCAATGCAAAAATATATTAAACGTGCTGTTATTAGACCAACCAAAATAAAATAAAAGACAAAAAAATTTTTAACAGCAGTTTGATGAGTGGAAATGGTAAAGGGGCTTCTGATAAATGTTTTAAAAAAAATGTGTGGGGCTCTTGCGGGGTGGATTTGGTGGGAGGAAAGAGGGAGAAAAATGGTATTATTATAATTTCCGGCAAAACTGAACGTCATAGAGTAAAAACTTAATATAAAAATTATAGAGGGTGCAAAGATCTATAACTTTTATAAATGTCACTTTTTAACATAACCTCAAAATTTTCGAGAAAAATGCGAAAAATCGTAATATTTTTATTTTTTCGTTTCTTATTTTTCATTTCCGCAAAAATAACTGTATTTTCACGAAACTTGGCCAAAATATACCTCTATGTGTCCTTATTGCCTGCAATTTTTTTTAGGTAAAAAAGTTAAAAATTTTTTGAGACATATGACACTTTTTGGTGGGATAATAAAAACTTATAGATACAATTAAAAAACATGCTCAGAAATGCAAAAAACAAATAATGGCTTTTGCAACAATTAATTTTTCAGCAATTGTTGATAATATATTTCATTAAAAAAAAATTAACAATCCATTACAACATCTATTTGTACGGAAAAAATACAAAGGAGACGGTTTTTAAATTACTACGATTATACGCGCCTAAAACTAAAACTAAATAAAGTCGCTTTCTCCTTCATTAAAATCGTTTTCTAACAGATGATCGATGTACTGTCAATCCTCTTTCCTTACAGTTTCTCACAAATTGAAACATATATATTATTATATTAAAAAACCTTATTTAACATTTTTTTTTAAAACGCAAATAAAACAACTGAGTTAACAAATTTTTTTTTTTGGTTCAAAATATAATTGATTAAATATTTAAAATTGTTCTAATGGTATGTTTCGGACAAGCATTTTCAAACCGTTATTTGTTTAAAAGCGCTTTAAGAGTACCGTATAAACAAAGTAATTGTTTGACCTAAAACTTTATTTTTTTTGCAGTGTTGCTTTGAACATCATATTTCGATTAATAAAGTGTCATACATAAAAAAAATATTTGTCGTAGAATCTATTGGTGCACTTTTTACCTTATAGTTAAATTTGAATCTAAATTTCCTGTTTATATGAATGTAATTTTTAAATAAAAAAGATGAATCCGATTTTTGCTTTCAAAAATAGTATATTTTTCTAAATTTTTACAATGGATATTTATATTACTGAGAGAGTTTATTAAGCCGGAATTGCAAAAGCAATTGTCATTTCCAATATTAATTTATTTTTTAATTTCCAACAAGAAGCTAAAATTTTGAGCTATTTTCGTCCAATAATTATTTCGATAGAAATAGAAAAAATACGCCTCTCATATTATCCTGATTTAAACAGAGTTGAAAAAAAAAATAATAAAAAGGTTTTTTTTAGGCAAAGTAGTTTAGATAAAAAAAATACATATTTACTAAAATTACCAAAAAAAAGTACATTCTAAGCTTATAGCAATGCTACACGAAAATGACGTTTTTGCATTTTTTCCCTACAACTGAATGGTGTAATCGATTCTTGATTTTTTTAATTGAAATAAATTATAAACAATTACTGAAAAATGAAATGTTGTTTTGTAACTATAATTTTTATTATCTCACCAAAAAATATATGTCAAAAAAAAAATGATCAATGTCAAAAAATTCTACTCAGAAAAATTCTCGTTAAAATAAAAAAATAAATAAATATTGAAAACGACCATTGCTTTTGCAATTCCGGCTTATTAAGCTCTAATAGATTACCTTACGATTTTTCGTGAGCCAGTAATATAAATAACCAAGCAAAAATCTGAATTTGAAATAATTTATTAAAAAATTGGCCTATTCATTTCATTTCTTATTTTTTTTTTTCATAAAAATTACATTCATAGAGACATGGAATATACATTGAAATTTACTTATAAGGTTAAAAAAAATAATTTTAAATTATATATTAAAAACACATAATTTAATTATTAAAATAAAATTAGGTGCACCAATCGATTCTACGACAAACAGTTTTTGTTTATGTGTGATACTTTATTGATCGAAATAAGATGTTCCGAGCAATACTGCACAAAAATAAAGTTTTAGGTCAACCAATTACTTTGTTTATACGGTACTCTTAAAGCGCATTTAAACAAATGACGGTTTGAAAATGTTTGTCCTAGGCATACCATTAGAACCATTTTAAATACTAAATCAATTTTGTTTTAAATCGGAAATTTTTTTTAACTTAGTTGTTTTGTTTGCATTTAAAAAAATGCAATATAAGGTTTTTTTAATATAATAAAATATATATATATATATATATATATATATATATATATATATATATATATATATATATATGTTTTAATTTTTGGGAAACTGTAAGGTACGATTGACAGTACATCGATCAGCTGTTAGAAAACGATTTTAATGAAGGAGAAAAGTGACTTTATTTAAAACCGCTCTTATATAAAACCGGTTTTAGGCGCGTGTAAACATAGTAAATTAAATACCGTCTCCTTTGAATTTTTTCCGTAAAAATAGATGGTGTAATCGGTTGTTGATTTTTTTTTTAAATTGAAAGAAATTATCAACAATTGCTGAAAAATTCATTGTTAGTTTTCGAATGATCTCGGAAATTTTATTTTTTAAAAAAACTTTTATTTCGTTTAAGCGGTAGCAAAGCTGGAATACAACAAACTAATTATGATGTTTCACATATACTTATAAACTAATTAATGCAAAGCTAGCAAAATGAAAATCTAAGAAAATATAAGGCACAGGTGTTCTTGTGAGAACATAACTCCTCCCGCGCTAGTTGAAAGCACAGTCTGAAGGACTTGATTTCAAAAAATTTTATTAGAATCTTCGGTTACTTCTGTTTTCCTAATTCTAATTAAAAATCTATTGATTAACATATAGCAAATACTAATAACTAATATCATATAAAGAAAAATAGTCCAAAAACTGGCTTTTGTCACATATACTGGAGATGTCATGTCTTGAAGATCTTTCTTTTGGGCTGTCAATTGGGTCTGGATGTCATCGGTGGCATGTAGATTGATTAGATTTAAATCAATCGTGGGTGGATTGAAAATCGGTGATTGTCCTTTGATGTGGGTCCAATTGAGTATAGGCAAATTGACTTCTGTATAGGTCAGTGGTGTAGAGCCATATGATTCGAATACCATTGACTTTATTCGAACTTTACATTCTGGTGGTACCTCCATTAGATAGGAACCAAAGAGTAGTTTGTTGGACTCGGAATTGCCACAATTGATTTTGGCAATTGTATTGACTGGTGTGGTTATTATCCATTTACCATCTGAAACTCTGGTAAACTGATTGTTGTGTAGGTGGATAACGAACGGGTGACAAGTGGTGTTATTTAATTGAAACTTTAGAAGCTGTACAGCACATGGTGGATGTTCCTCAATGGTGCGAGTGTGGGTGTTCTTGCAGATGAATTCGTTTGTTTGGACTTCTTCACATTTTTCGTCTTGGTATACATATCTGGATTCGCCAAGTGCTAGGTAGGGTTTGTGGGGTAGGTTGACGAGAAAGGATTGATTATTGGGGATTGGTAATGGGAACAAATTATAATATTGATACGTTTCTTTTTCAATCAAAGGCAATTGAAAAATAAATATTATTTGATAATCTCTTATAAAACTTTTGATTTCAATGAATTTTTCTAAAATAAGTATATTTTTTGAGACACCCTGTATAGGCAGCGAGTCTTCATTATGAAGATGTTTACTTATTTCTTGAATTTTTGCAAGTAATTCATTTGGGTCAATAATAGAGTTATGAAGAGTGTTAATTTTCGAGAACGTTAAGGCTATTTCAATTTTATCCAATATATTATAAATCGATTGATATAGTAATGTTATTTGATTAATAATAATAAACGTTTGGATGTACTCGTGGAACTGCATGTTATGAATGTCTGATCGTTTAATAGCGCTCTCAGTCTGTAAAATACGCGATTTTAAGATTATTTGGTTATGACTTACATTGGACATCATGGTTCTAAACTTATTAATGGTTCCGTTCAAGAGAGTAATTCGATTGATTGAGTCAATTTTTAATGTGTTTTGGTTAGATTGCAAAATTTTTATTTTTTCATTGAAGTTTTCGGCATCCGTTTGGTCTAGATTTCCAGTGATGCTCTTAATAAATGTACCCAATGGGTTAAATAAGCCACGCTTTTGTCTATTTTTGAATTCATAAGGAAATATTTGGATTAATAATGTCGTAATGCGTCTTTCTATAGCATGTAGAGGTAGTAAAGAATTAAAATATTCCCGAAAATACTCGCTATCATTTTTTAAGTGGGAAGATAATATATTGGTGTGATTTTGAAGAGAATTAAACTCTGTTATTATTGGTTGTAGATCAATTGTTTGAATAAAGGACCATTGATTCGTAACAATTTTGGCTGTTCCTAGCTTGAAAGGCAAAATTCCAGGGTGGTTGTTCAAGTCGTTGAACTTGACGCTGGCGCTGGTTCCGTAGATTGTCCAGGCCCATCTGTAACAATGGGTACTATTTTAGTTTCATTAATGTGGATAACTTCTTTGCGTTTATTTTTGGGGTTTTCGATTTCGATTTTATTGTTTTCTAAAATTTGTGTCAACGTAAAAGGCCCTAAAAATTTATTTTTCATTTTACCCGATCTCTTTTCAGTTTTCTTGTATACTTGCGATCCGATAACTAATTTTTGTTTAGTTTTCGATTGGTTTATTTTATCAATTATTTTTTGTTTTGTTTCTTTGGTTTTATCCGAAATTTGATTATAAAGGGCTTCAGTTTTGGTTTTATGATTATGGATGTATTCGGTGTAAACATGTGAAGCAACTAAATTCATTGGATCCCTCGCATCTGTGTGTCCGTGGACAAGTTCAAAAGGTGTAAAGTTTGTACTGGAGTGTATGGTGCTGTTATAGGCAATAAGTGCGTATGGCATTAAATTAGTAACTTCCGCGTTGGGGTCTGCGTCGCGTAAGAGTCGAATATGTTCGATCAGCGTAGAATGTAGGCGTTCGACAGGAGAATTTGATTCATGGTGATGAGGTGTAGTAAAATGTATTTTTATTTTATGAGCTTTTAATAATCCATCAACCACCTCGTTTCGAAATTCTGATCCGTTATCTGAAACAATCAATTTCGGAACTCCCATAAAAGAAAATATTTTTATTAATTGATCGCAACATGAGATGGCATTTCCGTGGTAAGGTAATGCTTGCGCAAACTTTGAGAATTTATCTATTAATGTTAAAAATTTTTGATTTCCCATAATAAATGTGTCAATATGAACTATTTCAAAAGGTTTACTCGGAGTTTCGGTAAGAACTAACGGTTGATCAGGGGGTTTGCGATGGTATTTGGATCTTTGGCATACTTCGCAATTATTTATATAATTTGTCACATCGTTTTTTAAAGATTTCCAATAATAATTGGTTCTCAAAAATTTGAGAGTTTCTTCGATGCCACGATGGTTAGTTTTGCCTTCGTGTTTATATTTTATTAACATTGTCCTTTCCTCTTCTTTAACGTTATTTATTAATTTAGTGCACTCTATTAATTTGCAATTTTGGAAGTGTTTAGACATGGCCTGTTGAAAATAAACTCTAAGATTTTTGGACTGAAAATATATATGCATTGCTGATTTTGACAAATATTCCTTTAAAAATGTTACAATATGCGAGACACTTGCTGGTAAGGTGGCTTTTATAATTTTATTGCCGTCGAAATTTTCTTTATCGATTTTAACGTACATTTTGTATGGTGATTGATTAACAATAATTTGATTGGCTTTATTATTGATTATTTCATCAAGCAATGTCATTACAACATAATTCTGATCGGCGTTCGTAGTGTGGACAGTATTACAGTTTTGATTTTGATTTATGTTTTGTAGATTTGGATCTTGTAGGGTCGGTTGAGGCGCTTGATCTGGTGGTTTAATTTGCAAATTTGAAGTTATGTTTATTTTCGGTTTTCCGTTATTTATGGTTTGCAGGTAATCAGAAACTAGTTCCGAAGAAAGTGCGTTTGGATCAAAGTCTTCGCTTAAAAATTTAGAAATATCAGAATCAATGTCTCCCGGAGAATTGATAACAGACTCCGATTCTAATGCGTTTAACTGAATGCGTGACAGCGCGTCGGCATTGGTATTTTGTTTGCCTTTTTTATGTATAATTTCGAAATCATATTCTTCTAGTTTTAACCTCCAACGTACCAATTTACTGTTGGGTTCTTTAAGGTTACACAGCCAAACTAAAGGGCGATGGTCTGTATAGATTTTAAATTTGTGACCGTAAAGATATGGCCTAAAATATTTGCAAGCCCAAACGATCCCTAACAATTCCTTTTCAATCGTGCTATATCTTTGTTCCGTTTCATTTAGCGTTCGCGATGCGTAGGCGATAGGTTGGTCACTTGGGGGATTACCTTGTGATAACACGGCGCCAAGAGCAATGTTTGATGCGTCCGTCGTAAGTACGAATGGTTTTTCGAAATCTGGGTATTTTAGGATAGGTGCATTTATTAGTAGATTTTTTAAGTGATTAAATGAATTTAAAAAGGCTGGCGTGTGTTCGACTTTGGCATTTTTCTTAAGACATATTGTCAGAGGTTTAGTAATTTTTGCAAAATCTTTGATAAATCGCCTATAATAGCCCGCTAATCCTAAAAATCCTTTAATTTCTTTTTGTGTTTTCGGTAAAGGATAGTTTTTTACAGCTATAATTTTATCAGGGTTCGGTTTTACTCCCTCGTTAGTAATTGTATGGCCTAAGTATGCTACTTCTTTATGTAGGAATTCGCTTTTGTCGAGTTGGATTTTAAAGTTGGCCTGCCGAAGCCTTTCAAATACAGCTTTTAAACGGTCAATGTGTTCTTGAAGAGAGGTGGAAAATACCATTATATCATCAAGGTACACCAGGCAGATTTCATTTTGAAAACCACGTAATACGTTATTCATAACGCGCTGAAAAGTCGAAGGTGCATTTTTTAACCCAAATGGCATGCGCCGGAATTCATAGTGACCCGTATCCGTTGAAAATGCTGTTTTTTGTATATCTTTTGGATCCATTTGAATTTGATGGTACCCACTGGCCAAATCGAGCGTAGTGAAGTATTGGGATTTGCCCAATTTATCTAAGATGTCTGAAATATTGGGTAACGGGAATTTTTCGTCAATACTTTTATCGTTAAGGCGTCGATAATCAATCACGATGCGCCATTTGCGTTTACGAGATGCGTCCATCTTTTTTGGGACTATCCATATAGGACTACTCCAGGGTGATGTTGATTCTTGTATAATTTGATTATTTAACATTGCCGAAATTTGAGAGTGAACTTCAGCTCTATGTACGTGTGGGTATCGATAGGTTTTGGTAAAAATAGGTGTTTCATCCGTTAAATTTATTTTATGTTTTATTTGATTAGTGAATGTTAGTGGTGTATTTTCGCAGTAAAAGATGTCTCGGTACTCGTAACATAAATTTCGAATAGCTTTATATTCTTCCGTGTTACAGTGTTCAAGGCGCAGATTTTTCAAATTTTGTTTTTGTAAATTATCGATATTTTGATCATATTCGTTATCTACTTCCATTTTTTCAATAAAGTGAAATTCAGTTTCTTCCAAAATTTCAACATCTATGGGTTGTAGTAATTTGATTTTTATAGGATTTTCGCGTGAGTTAGTAATTATGGTAAATGCGTAGGAATCAATGATTTTTACTAATGCCCGAGGCATTTCGGCACTACCAAAATCAATGTAATTAATAATACCAATACCATTGGATTCGTTGACAGGTATTTTTACTTGTTGAGACGTTCTTGGTTGAATTATAATTTCGCAGGGGAATATTTTTAAGTTTGATTTTGACTTATTATTTGCCTGATAGTACAGAGGCAAAACTGAATTTTTTGACTCTAAACAAAAGTCCTTTAAATTAATACTAGCGCCTATCTGTGTTAAAAAATCTATTCCCAATAAGCCATCGAATTTGGGAGAGAAATCAAAAAGATAAAATTTATGATGTCCGTGACAATTAAAAGATGGAAATATTGGTATATTCGTCACCTCATTATGATTTGATGTCGCGTGGGCTGTTCGCACGAAAAACGGTTCAGTAATTATCGAGTTAGGACAAATTTGGTATGCTAATTTTGGTTTTATAAAACTGCGACCGCTACCAGTGTCTATTAAAAATTTTGCATTTATTTCAGGTAGAAAAATGACTGGCAGTTCGGAGTTTGTGTGACTGTTTAATAATATTATGTTATTTTGTTGGAATCCTGAGGTTCCTGAAAATTTTTGTTTAAAGGTTCCTCATAACTCTGGGTCGGCTCAAAAAGGGTTGAATCATTATTTATTTCCAAGCTGGGGTCGTAATAATAATTATCGAAATTACTTTGCTCTTGAATAGTGCAATAATTTTGAAAGTCCTGATTAGTCTGATTAATTTGATCATTTTGATATTGATTGATTGATTGGTTATTGCTATAATCAATATTTTCAAAATTAACTGGATACTCGTAATTTTGATATGTGTGATTTTGGGAATAATTTGTCATGTTAGAGATCGGTTCTACCGTTTGGTTAAAGAGTTCTTCAACTATAAAATCGCGACGGGGTTGATTTTGTAGGTTTTTATTTAAAACAGTGTTGCCAGATGAAGTATCCATCGGTTCAGGTCTATTTGTTGATCGAACGACTGACGAAGTCGCTAGTCGTTTGTTATTTTGATTAAAACTATTTTTTTGACTAAAATTAGGGTTATAATTGTTAAATTGAGGGCGTAAGTTATTATTGAACATTGGACGATTTATTGGATATCGAGGTGCAAATGCGTTTGATTCATTTTGAAAGGTAGGCGGGTTTTGTCTCCACCTTCCAAAGCCTGAAAATTGATTATTTGGTGTTGCAAAACGTGAGTTGTTGAACATGTTAGGATATTGATTCTGCCTAGAGAAATTATGATTGTAGTGAGGTGGCCAAGAGGGTGCAAAATTAGGTCTTTGTGGTACATTTTGGGATAGTGGGGGTGCTAAAATTTGTCTTTGTTGGTTTCTTGATTCAAACATGTTATGGGTTTTATAATACATAAAGTTTTCTTCTTCTTGCGCGAAACTCATAGCTTCTTCAAGTGTTTGAGGATTTTTTAAACGTACTATTAATTGCATTTGATAGTTTAAACCGTGAATAAAGGTTTTCAATACCAATTTATCGTATTCATTGATTTTTAATAATTTTATATCCCTAGCGTCATTGGTTACATTTATTTTAGAGAATAAAAGGCTTCTGATATCTTGAAGTTTTAGACCAAACTGTTGCGGTGTTTCATTTTTTCCCGGTTTTAAAGATATTATATCTTGTACTACGCAATCAATCGATCTTTGATCGGCAAAGGTGGAAATTATTGATTGTTTTACGAGTTCCCAACTTGTTAATTCAACGCGGGACGCTATTAAATCTGCAGCCCTACCAGTAAGTTTACTTAAAATTGTATCAAAAAGGCAGCTATTGATAGGAGCGTTCGTATTAGTTCTATCTTTGTGATTTGATAGGAAATTTTCACATGCCGATATGAATCGATTTATTTGTTTTGGATTGCCGTCAAAACAGGGGATATTATCCGCTTGATACCTAATTAACGCGTAATTAGGTTGTGCCATTTCTTAATATTATATAGTTCAAAATGCCTTAAATATTTAAACAACGTATCAATATAAAATTTTTTGTTTTTTAAGGATTAATAATCAAGGATGCACTTACAGTAGTAATATTTTCTTCATTCCAGTAGGACGAGCGATGGTGTCTCTTCCCTGGTATCTAACTATGAGGATTGTCTGGACGATGCTTGTTCCACACACCTCGCACCAATAGGACACTGTATTCCCTGGTCTTGGTTGTTTCACCACTTTTACAACACCACTTTCCCGAAATTTTAGTTCTTTTTGTAGGCTCGTTCCACCACTAATCGTTAACACGAAAACGGTTACTTTTCCGCACGATGCGCAATAGTTGTCCGCTGGCGGTCTATTATCCTACCGACTGCGCCAGTTTTCGAATGATCTCGGAAATTTTATTTTTTAAAAAAACTTTTATTTCGTTTAAGCGGTAGCAAAGCTGGAATACAACAAACTAATTATGATGTTTCACATATACTTATAAACTAATTAATGCAAAGCTAGCAAAATGAAAATCTAAGAAAATATAAGGCACAGGTGTTCTTGTGAGAACATAACTTGTTGCAAATGCCATTATTTGTTTTTTTGCATTTCTGAGCATGTTTTTTAATTGTAACTATAATTTTTTATTACCCCACCAAATTTATTGCTATAGTCAAAGCAAAAAAAATGAGTAACGTCAAAAAATACTACGAGAATTTTCCTGAGTAGAATTTTTGATTGAAGAAAAAGGGATTTCGACGGAAAAAAATTAATGTCTCAAAAAATGTTTAACCTTTTTATATAAAAAAAATTGTAGGCATTAAGAACACAGAGAAGTATGTTTTGACCGAGTTTCGTGACAATGCAATTATTTTTGCGCAAATGAAAAATAAAAAACGAAAAAATTAAAATATTACGATTTTTTGCATTTTTCTCGAAAATTCTGAGGTTATGTTAAAAAGTAACCACTCCGCAAGAGCCCCACTCACGCATTGTTTTTTTAAACGTTTTTCAGAAGCCCCTTTACTATTTCCACTCATCAAAATGCTGTTAATTTTTTTTTATTTTTTTCTCGCTAAATAATCCGATCGGTCTATATATACAATAATTTTCTCTAACTTCTACAACTAAACCAAATGCCATCCCTGCCAAAAATACCGCGTCAAAACTCGTAAAAAAAAACTGAAAGTTGACGAGTTCTCATGAACTTTCAATGATGGAAAGAGATTCAAAACTTGTCAAACATCATAAGTTTTGCATAAGCACTGTCATCCGTTTTGAGGAGTTTTGAAAAGTTTTTAAAAGAATTTAGAGTTGAAAAGATTTCACCAGTATTTTAAAGGCTCTGCTTCCACTGGGTATTTTTAAGTTTTGAGCAGATTTTAACAAAAATTTAAATAAAAGTTACTAAGATTTCACAAGGTTTTATGAAAATACACATGTTTTCAGTAGTTTTTGTTTCAATGGTTTCAGTTAAATGTTTTCAGCAGTTTTGAGCATTGAACATATAAAATAAAGTTAATAAGATTTTATGTGACTGCTCATGTTTTCAGCAGTTTTTTAAAGACCTCGCACCCTTCATCAGATTTCACAAGATTACGTGAGAAAATCCACATGTTTTTAACACTTTTAAGCAGATTTTAAGAGAAACAAGTTGATAAGATTTCACTGGTTTTGACAAGTTTTGGTAAATTTGTCTCTTTCTATTCCTTCTTTCATAACTTATCAAATCTCTTAAAATTCCTTGCTAGTCAAATCTGCTTAAATCTATAATATGTTTTGTTTAATTTACTTTTATATAGGTACTCATAAAATCTTGTCTATTCTCATTGAAAAACTTGCTTGTCAAAAAAGTGTCGTCTCTATTATCTACACTTGACACAACTTTTAAGTTCTCATCTTGCTTGTCAAATCTGGTTGATGCTTGTCTATTTTCTACACTTTAATCCTTATATAATCTTGTCAAATATTCACAAACCTTTACACTATTTCTCTTGAATTCTTGTAAAAACGTACCTTCTTTTAGACTTGCGAAATTTAGTAAAATATCATACAAATCTTGCTTGCTAAACCTCATGAAATATGTGTCTGACATAAACTTACGAAATCTCGAAAAATCTCTTGCTATAGTAAAATTTTGTTAAGTATAAATCTTTTTTATAGGTAGGTACTTAAAAAAAACTTTTGTGCAGCAAATCAGTGCGCCAAAAATTGTCAATACTCTGGTGGAAGAGTGCTTAGAAGCACTGGAAGCCTTGAGTCAAGACAAAAGAGTTACAGTGATGTGGGTACCAGGACACACGGGAGTGTCGGGCAACGAAAAGGCGGATGAACTCGCTCGGATTGGGGCCAGCACTCAATACGTGGGGCCGGAACCACTCTTAGGTATAACAAGGAGACAGCTGCAAAGTCGACTCATTCAGTGGGCTAACGATGCACTGGCGGACTCCTGGGAGAACGAATTAGGATGCAGACAGTCCAAAGAATTCATCGACGGATCGGACGCGGCCAGACTCAAATGGCTCCTGGGAAGGACACGAAAAGATATTGGACTACTGACAGGGATACTGACCGGCCACAACCGACTCGCATCGGGGTCGGGAATGACTCCATCTGCCTTGCCTGCGGGAGGGCGGAGGAGACATCCCGGCACCTCGTTGCGGAGTGCGATGCATACCTAAGGATGAGGCATCAGGTACTCGAACAACCGAACCTGGATGCAGAGGACCTACGAGCTCTCAAGTGGGCCAAAGTACTGGACTTCGTGAAGAGAACAGGAAGGCCCGGAGAGCCCACTAGCGTACAAGCGGTACAGGTGGTGCATTAGGGGGCTGGGCTGGGATAAGGTAAAAAGGGACCGATTGGGCCTACTTGCCAGGTCTTGGGCCACCCCCTAGTTACTACTACTACTACTATAAAATCTTTAAAATTATCATCTTGCTTGTCATATCTTCCCAACCCTTTACCCTATATTTCTCATGAAATCTTGTAAAATATTTTAAAAACGTCCCTTTTTTTAGACTTGTGAAATTTTGTAAAGTCTCATAAAAATCTTGCTTGCTAAGCCTCATGAAATGTGTATGGTGTAACATAATGAAATCTTGTAAAACATAGAAACATAAACTTTTATTGTCTTTAGGATCTTATGAAATCTTGAGTTTTCAATAGTCAGAAAAGATTTGAAAATGATTCTCATGAAACATCATAAAAATTTGTCAGTTATCATGTGGCATACATTTTTGACAGGTCAAGTCTTTTCAAACCATTATAATCTCTTAAAATTTCATCAAAACTTGATCAGTTTTTAAGAGTTTTGAAGTGTTTTGACAGGGATAGGACAGCTTCTGCGAATGCTGCACCCTCTACCGTACATACCCTATATACACTCATCAACCAAAAAGCCGACCACCTTTAACCTAGCGACCCCACCTCAAGAAACGTACGTTAAATATGACTTTTCTGCTCTTTTAGTTTTAGAATGATGCGAAAATATATTCACACACTTTCTTCGACCAGCAGAGTGTTTTATCGTTGTTTAACCTTCAGCTGATCATACAACAAAATTATTAAAGTTGGTCAAGAAATAAGAAAGTTTACGTGACCATCGTTTACTCTAATTTGATCGCCTATAACTTAAGGTCCATATAGAGAAGATATTGTAAAGTATTAAGAATCCAAGGACTTTTATTTCAAAGAGGCACCGGTTGCAACTTTTTTATTTCTTGACCGACTCTGATACACATCATATTTTACGTGAAAAGAAAATGTGGCTGTTTACTTGTTATTTTCTCTTCTCTCATAGGGGGAGAGGGTGAAAAATTACAATTTTTTTAAAATACAAAAATTTCAGCATTTGGCCAACCGAAAAATTATTGGCAAAGTGTTTTTTAGTTAAGATAGGTATGTAATAGACCTCAAATACTGAAAAAATCAGTTGTGTTTTGGACTTACTCATTTACGGAACAAAACATAAACGGGAAGCCTTAAAAAATTTTTTATTTAATTAATTGCATTTTTAAGCATCACATAACAACAAATAAAGATATGAATTAACAGTAGAAGTCTTAAAATGTATTTATTAAATTTACACAGAATTTAATATTTCTAGAATAATCAAACAACTTAATAGCAACTAAAATAAATAAATTAAAGATAAATTAAACTATTCTGCAATGACTAGAGAAACCTGATCTGGCTCAGTGCTTCTTTGATTTTGTTGGGTGGACTGGACGCTTTGCCAAAATTGCAGGTTCTGGAAACTTTAAAGAACTTTTGGCTGGGATTTGACGGGTTTGTGGCCATTGGAGATCTCCAGTAAACGGTTTGAACAGCGTTTCTACCGGCAATGTATCTATAAAGAGAAAATGACAGTTCGTTACTTACGTTCAAATGCGACGTATTTTAACACATATAACTATGAGATAATAGACACTAATGTTGACAAGCTTTTTTCGATTTCTTGTTGTTATATAGCGTGTCCTTGATGCGTTTGTGAAAGTGACCTTAAAAAAAAGAGCTAAAGTTGTGCTGCATGGGTGTCGGGTACAACTGGGAAAGCTTAACTATAAATAAATTTGGCGCCATCTTGAATCAAAGGTTAAATCGGTTTTTCGCCCATGACTTCTGTTATTTTTGCACTGGAAAAAAAAATCAGAAAAGCGTTTTGTAGAGAAAAACAAAGCCTACAAAACTACGCGTTTCAAAATTATAGTAACTTCTTTGTTCATACTCAAGATTCCATTATTTAAAAAAAAAATGAGCATAATGATATCAGTTTTTTCACTATTTCTAATTTCCTGTTACTCTGATTATAAAATTTTCTCAACAAGAATAGCAGCAAATTCCCTACATTTCATGTTCAAATATTTTTTTTCTTAAAATAATTCTTTTTGTTGTACATCGCGCCAAAAACGATCCTGCAGTCCGATTTAAAAATCGATGGAGGACGAGAATTCGTTATGGTATCTCCACCTTTTTATGGCATTTTCATCATTTGTTTACATAATCCTCATTTAGGGCTCTAATGATGTGTGGAATGTGGCCTACAGTCACGTGATCATGATAACGACACGATATTTTTTGGGAAGAAAATATGCTCAGATCGCAGTTTTTCCGAGGACTTCGTGCTACTCGGCAAGCTCTTGTAAGCAAAATGCATATAACTATGAGATAATTTTTACATTATTTTCTTGGTTTTTCAAAATGATTATTACACATTTAGCGACACTTGAGCCATTAGTATTTGAAATATTTTCTGTTTTGTATTCTCGAATACAATTTTGTATTTTCACAATGCGAACATCGAAAATGGCGGCTTTCGTAGTCTGCGAAGCGAAAATAGCTGAATGCAAGCGAGCGCGAACGAAAGTACTTTACAAACTCTTGGGAGTGTAAAATACAGGTTGTAAACCCACGCGTTTGTAAAGTTTCGCACCCGCTCGCTTGCATACGGCGATTTTCACAATGCAGATTTTTCGGTAAGTATAATGTACAGGGTGTAAACAATACCATAGTCATCCTTTTAACTGATAAAAGGGGGGGGTCAAAACAAGTCAAAAAGTTCATATGACTTATGGCGCAAAACTCAACAGATTTTTGTCTTACTTTAAAGTTGAAAAATTTAGGTGCATGCCTATACTACCAGAATTTTAGAAATATTCATGTTTAACATTAACCGTTTTAAAATAGGGCCATTTCCAAATAAATAAAAATAAATATTTCCTCTAAATCCCCTAAATATAAAAAAATTAATTAAAAAAAATAATAATGATTTCCTTTGAGTTAAGGATTAAAAAAAAAACTTGGCAACAACGCAATTCGCTGCATACGTGAGTCTATGACCTCCGTTTTTGCTTGCTTTTTTATTATTTTTCAAAATAAAAAAAAGAGTTTTTACAAATTTAAAAGAGTTTTGAACATTGTGTGACAGATGTCGTACTTTTTTACAATAAAAGTGGACCATACGCATTGCTTATCAAAGCAAAACTTTTGCTATGTTTTCATGGGTATTGAGTTCGTTTTCAAAACTCATTGTATCTTTTTCTTTTATATAGCGTGTTCTTTATCAAGACCAAGAACACGCTATATAAAAGAAAAAGATAGAATGAGTTTTGAAAACGAACTCAATACCCATGAAAACATAGGAAATTATTAAAACTTAAATGCAAATATCTCAGGGACTACAAAAAATATTGAAATAGTGTTTGATATTTTTGTAAAGCTAATTTTTAAGAAAATTCAAAAATGCAAAAATAAACAGGGTGATCTATTTAAAAAAATTGTCTTTATTGCCACCCACTGTATACCAAGGGCAACAAAAAAAAGTTGTTTTAGCGCTTAGGTTCGTTGCAATTTGCCAAGAAATTTTTGAATTTAGACCTACCCTTTATTTTCAATAATAAAAAAGATACTAAGTGTTCCAGTTGCAAACAAAAACCCTGTACATTAATTGATAGGGATCCGAACTAATTGTTAGTTAATTTATTCATAAAGATCGTATAATAGAAACACATTATGCTGAATGGATAATAAACACAAATATTTTATCTACGGAAATTAAAAGATACTGATTACGGTCAATATGGTTATTTGCAAATCGTGGAGAGCGACAGCTGAATCATGGAGGTTTTTCTAACGTTGCGCCATGTGGCGCGGTGTACAAAAAGGGTTAGTTTAAGAAAAAAATGTTCAAACATTAAATGTAGAGAATTTGTTGTTCTACAATGTTTGTTAAGAAATTTTTTCAATCACCCAGCCAACACCGTTACGTAAAAGTTACAACACATGATTACTTCAAAGAAGAAGTTAAGAAACCTCCAAATCAGTTACTTCAACCGAAAAGAAACTAAAAAACAAAAGATCAAAAGATCTTGTGTGGAAATAACGAAAATTCAAACTTGCATGAGAATCCCACAAGGAACACACAAAAGATCAAAGCTAAAAGAAAAATGATTAAACGATGTTTCGCCCTGGGTAACCAGCGTGGGCTCATCAGTAGTTTCACTGGTCACCCTCCACTATACATCATTAAACACCATCATACACTTTGATTTCCAACCTTAAACCACTCACAAATAGGCATCGTTCCGCACTGGCACTTACTTATCCAAGTTACCTGATACGAATTCGTCCTGGCGTGTTAATATTTCCAGTAGGATTATGCTCCTAAGGTAATTAAATCAAAGAAGAAGTTAATAAACCTCCAAATCAGTTACTTCAACTGAAAAGAAACTAAAAAACAAAAGATCAAAAGATCTTGTGTGGAAATAACGAAAATTCAAACTTGCATGAGCATCCCACAAGGAACACAAAAAAAACTACTGATGAGCCCACGCTGGTTACCCAGGGCGAAACATCGTTTAATCATTTTTCTTTTAGCTTTGATCTTTTGTGTGTTCCTTGTGGGATGCTCATGCAAGTTTGAATTTTCGTTATTTCCACACAAGATCTTTTGATCTTTTAGTTTCTTTTCGGTTGAAGTAACTGATTTGGAGGTTTCTTAACTTCTTCTTTGTTTTAATTGCCTTAGGAGCATAATCCTACTGGAAATATTAACACGCCAGGACGAATTCGTATCAGGTAACTTGGATAAGTAAGTGCCAGTGCGAAACGATGCCTATTTGTGAGTGGTTTAAGGTTGGAAATCAAAGTGTATGATGGTGTTTAATGATGTATAGTGGAGGGTGACCAGTGAAACTACTGATGAGCCCACGCTGGTTACCCAGGGCGAAACATCATTTAATCATTTTTATTTTAGCTTTGATCTTTTGTGTGTTCCTTGTGGGATGCTCATGCATGTTTGAATTTTCGTTATTTCCACACAAGATCTTTTGATCTTTTGTTTTTGACATGATTACTTGTTACATACATTCTAGGTAGGTAAAAAGTAACTTCCATGTTCTGCATAATGCCATGCTCAAAGTTCCCTACTTTTTACGTGAATAATATGTAATTAAAATAACGTAAATAACACCTGGCAACAAAAAATTGGGAAACGGCAGATATCGATTAACCAGTAACTAGAAAGTAAATCGAAAGGTAAAATTGGGGTAAATTTTTTTACATAACATTTATATTTCTTACAAGTAACATCAAGGTAAACTTGACGTCAAGTAAATAACATACTCTTTATGTAACTACTATATAAATTTATAACATAAATTTTATATAAATATTACGTATTGGAATATAATATTTATGTAAAATTAAATATAATAATAATAATATATATAATAATAATAATAATTTCTATACTTCTAATGTCACTTCTTATTACTTAAATATAAATTAATTAAAGAAACATAAGTTATGTTATCTAAATATTACGTAAATTTTATGAAAACTTTTTCACGTAGTTTTTGAATTTAGATTTACGTGAATATTATGTTAATATAACAGATGTGTTTGCTGGGCAGTGTAACAGGAAATTAGAAATAGCGAAAAAGCTGATATCATTATCTTTAACTAATGGAATTTTAAGTATGAACAAAAAAGTTACTGTAATTTTGAAAGTGGTAGTTTGGTAGGTATTGTTTTTCCTTACAAAATACTTTTCTGATTTTTTTTCTAGTGCAAAAATAACAGAAGTTATGGGCAAAAAACAGATTTAATTTAAGTTTTTCCAGTGGTATCCTACATCCATGCAAAATTTTAGCTTGCTCGCTTTTAGTTTTCAGAAAAATTTTGCCTGGATTATTTTGTAACAATCTCAAATAGCATTGAAAACATGCAATGGGAAAGTATTTACATTAACTCTGTGTTTCGGACTTCCATTGTCTATATTTTATTTATACACGACGTTTCGATCAGTACAATCTCTGATCGTCTTCAGGTGCAAACTACAATCAATTCCTAAGGCTACGTACTTATATACTGTGAGAAATCACTCAACCTTGAAGTTTAAGAAGTTGGCTCCGCCCAAGGAGGGGCTTCCAAATATTTGGGATTTCAACACTTGGTTTACTGAAAATACCCTGATTCTGCCCAATAAAGGCAGCTTCAAGGAATTTTCGTTTCTTCCAGTGTGACTCCTTGTGCAAAACCTTTGCTTCTGCCCACTTCATTCGGTGTTGTTTTGACCATGCATGTTCGGCAATTCCTGATTTCGTGGTTTCACCTTTTTGGGTATTCGTCTGATGTTCCTTAAGCCTAACAGATAGTGGTCTTTTAGTTTCGCCTATGTATGATTCACCACACTCACAAGGAACTTGGTAAATGCATTCCTTATTTTGTTTGTTCTCCGGTTTTGTTTTACTAAGAAGGCTTCGAATTGTATTACTAGATTTAAAAGCTGTTTTAATATTAAAGTTCTTCGCTACTCTTCGAATTTTCTCTGATACTCCTTTAACGTATGGGATTGTAAGGAATGCATTTGCCTGGTTTTGGTCATGTAATCTCTGTCCTGTTTGTTGAAATTTAGAAATAGTATCTGTTATAAGTTTCAGGCTGTAACCATTCTGCTGCAGATCCTTCTTAATGTTTCTTATTTCGATTTCCAAGTCATGAGAATTGTTACAAATTTGAACGGCTCTGTTATACAAAGTTTTGATTATGCCTCGTTTGGTTGTAGCAGAATGATTTGAACCTTGATTTAAATATTGTCCTGTGTGAGTGGGTTTACGATAGACTGTTGTTCTGATGTCGCTTTCTACTCGTGTGACAAGTACATCAAGAAAAGGAATTTGACAATTTTGCTCCAATTCCATTGTGAATTTAATGGTGGGTCTTATGTTATTTAGGTGGTGAAGAAATTCTGAAAGTTGTTGGTCATTCCCGGTCCAGACAATAAAAGTATCATCAACATATCTCAGCCAGAGCTTAGGTTTATATGTTGCGGTATCAACCGCGTGTGATTCGAACCACTCCATGTAAATATTGGCCACCACTGGCGAAAGCGATGAACCCATTGGCAGACCGTCTTCCTGAGCACAAAACCTATCTTTCACTTGAAAATAAGAGTTATGTAGGCAGCACTCCAACAACTCCATCACTCCCTCCAGCGGTAGGCTGGTACGTTCATTGTCTCAAACTTTCAAACAAAGTATTTACACTTACGCATGATAAAAAATGCCATATTTATATTTTGTGACTTTTTGCTTCCTTTCGAATGATATGTTTTTTTTAATAGACTTCATGCATATTATACTTTCACAAATTTCGCAAACTTTAAACTCAACATTCTCAGAACAATGAATTCTCAGTTGTATTTTATTTTCATTGCTTGCAGGGGCAGTAAAAATAACAACTTATTTTTTTTTCTTATTTCAATACAGAAAATTACAGAGTGTAGTGTAAAGTAAAAAGATCCGAACAATATCCACCTAGCAAGAATATTGGTATATACGTTGCTTGAATATTCTTGGAACATTCGGAATGTTCTAAACACATCTTTTGAATGTCCCAGATTACATACATTCTGAATATTCAGTGAATAATAAAAAAATGGACCGTTGGACATTCACAGGATGTGTTTTGGACATTCCGAATGTTCCAAGAATAACGACGCAATGTACCATTATTCTTGCTATGTTGACAGTTACAATTATAATAAGTATGATTTTAGTAATTGTCTGCAGATAACTAAAGCATGTCTTTTTTGGTTGCCGATGCAAAAAAAGATTTCTGTCCGTTTTTTAGCCAAAATTAAGGAAAAATAGCGGAAAATACTAATATTGAAAAAATCTTATTATTCTTGCCTAAAAATTAAGCCATTTCCGCCAGTTTTCAGCAAGTATTTACGAAAAAAATAATTTAAAAACATCGTAAAAATATCAAACTGAAATATTAAAATGTCGCAGCAATAAACGTCACCGAGTAAAAAGGCACATCGTTGTGGCAACCACTGTTATTTCATTTACCAGCCGCCTTGATTTATAGTGTAAAGATGGTCTGTTTTGCGAGAAGTGCTCTTCGTTCGGGATTTTTAAAAGTATTTTCTTGGATTTTTTGATAAAGGTATTAAAAAAAATAGTGTTCACAACTCGTGGCTAAACTGTGCTTTTTTTTACTCGCGTTTTTAAATAGCTCGCTGCGCTCGTTATTTAAGCTAACCCTTGTAAAAAAGCACTATTTTAGCCATTAGTTGTGAAAACTACTATTAAACTCCTTTTTGGGCAAACACCCTATGGAAAAAACTCGAAAATTATAAGTATGTATAACACTTTTTGGTATTATAAAATAAATTTTTTATCTGTAGTTTGGTTTAAGTTAGGTTAGTAAACCTAATACACATTTTTTTTTTAGTTTTAAATACTAGTTACAACTGTTATAGAGCCTAAAATACTGGTTTTTGTTACAAGGGTTGTTTTAAATAACGCGGGGGCAGAGAGTTATTTAAAAACGCGGGTAAAGAAAGCACAGCTTATAGCCGTGAGTTGTAAATGCTATTTTTTATACCTTTATAAAGAAAAATCCTAAAAAGAAACAGCAAAATATTAACAGAATATCCACCTGATAGCTCAACATTTTTATACTTATAAATCAACGGTGGCTCTCAGTGTGTTATTTTGTCGTATTTTCGAAACGGTTTTTTGTGAATACTTTTGGAAATCTTGAGGAAATTACTTAGTCGTTATAAAATAATAATTAGATTTTCTTAATATTTTTGCTAGATTTTTCTTCAGAGAAAGGTAAAAAAAGGGCGGTATTTTTTTTTTCATCAGTATAATCAAAACAGTTTTTTTTGCATCGGTAACCAATTAAGAAAGCCATGAACAGATATCGAGGTTGTTTTTTGTATTTTGCGCACAAATACACTGGCGCACTACGGACAAATATATTTTAGTTTTTTTGTAAACCGGTTTTTAGCTTGATAGCCATCATCAGATCTATAAAAAATTTACAATAGTGGGTAAAAAACTTACGGAGTATAAATTATATTATCGTACAGTAAGTTACAACAATCCAGTCAGCGATAAGATTGCGGTAAAATTGGAATAAATGGGGTTCGGTTTATTTATATAGTAATTAAATAAAGACAAATAATCAAAATAGTTGCTTACCTGGTAGCTTGGCCCACAAGACTGCTGGTTGGTGCCATTTTGTTCTTGGCTTTCTTCTTTTAAAACACAAAAAAGCTGACTACTGCTCCTATAAGCAGAACTTCAAACTTTAATATTTATTTTTAAATGATTTTAACAACTTAAAAGTTGTATCCGGACGTCAAAGATTCATTTAAATACTCTGTACTGTTTGACGATCAAGGCAGAATGAATTTAAATGTGTGGTCGTTGAGTATTTATACTTAATCGGTTAAATTATCAACAAAACAAACAGTTGACGTAAGAATTTGGATTTTGAATGCAATTTTTTTATCAAAATCAAATTTCCTCGTGGTGATCTTTAGACGGTTTAATCCGAATTCTCAGTTTTTGAGCCAAATATTTATCTAATGGTAAAGCCATGATGGTAATTTAAGGTTTAAAATATTTTAGCATAATTTAAGAGGGATAGCGTTTTTAAGGCAATTTTTATTATCATTTTGCTCACATTTTAAAGCTTTCTTTCCAAACTTTCGATTTCTACAACAATATTTTTTAAGAAAAAAAGTACGGACAAGAAACATTTTATCTCTGTTAAAATGAAATATATTTAAGGTTGTTGAAAAGAGACAGCAGGCTATAAAAAAGTATTTTAGAGAAAGATGGAAATAATTTAAGGCAATTTTTTAATAACAATTTCTGTTTTGTCATGTATCTGTCATCTTTAGTGGTGTCGTGTTTATGATTTTTATTTTGCCATTTTTATCCAAAAAACAGCAAAATTAGAATTGTTCAAAGCGTGTGCAGTGTAAGACATAAGGTTGTATTAATTTCTTTCAAAGTTCTTTACAGTATTTAAATTTACCAAAAAACGTGTCCTACTATAAGTGTATTTTAGCACATCTAAAAATAATTTAACAGGTATTTAACTAAATTATTTTAAGGTTCATCATGGATGGCTCCACCGTTAGATATCGACATTTTTTTAATAAATTATAATTTTTGAGTTTTACATATTGTGTGTCTGCTAATACTAATATTTTAAGAACTACCTAGACATGTAATATTTTAAAAAAATGTATATAAACATTTTCACTCGTAAAACCACAAAAGAGGTTAAATTATTTTCGGAAATTTTTACTAGCTCATGAAGATATTGAAAATTATTCCGAGTCGACGTCGTGGAATAATTGTCTAAAAATATTCATGAGCGAGAAAACATTTTAGGATTTAAAAGAAATCAAAATCAAAAAAGTCCTCCTCCCAATGAGCCGTGATTTAAATTTTACAAAACGTGCCTTCTATCAACGAGGATTATATCCTCGTTGCTTCTATTCAAGGTTCAGTCAATTATGATGTTACAAAAACAAGTTTGCTGTGACTGAATCCAAAAAGTATGGAAATTACATTGTACACTTCCGGCCACATAAAATGCGTACAGCAGAAGTTAGATGCAGGTCTGTTGAATTTAAGTTTTGTTAATACACAATTTTACAACTCACAGTTAAACGTCAAACCCCAGTTTAAACCACAGATGTCGACTTTTTTTACGTTTTATAGGTGCAGTTTACCAACAAACTTCGGTTTAACCGTTACCGGCGGTCTGGGTGTTTGTTAAACTTCAGTTTAATAGTTACCGAAGGATTCTAACCTCAAAAAAGTTATTAAAAATTTGTTTTTGGTAAAAAGACTGTAAGTATTTAGTGAAATCGCCATGATTAATGACTTAAAATTTATTTTTGATCAACTGGATGAAGAATGATGAAATTATTGGCATTGTCGAAGCACGAAGACCAAATATTATTTGTCCTAGAACAAATCTTTTGGAGGAGTCCGACGATATGTAGATTTTTGACCAGCAAGTTTTATTGTCACATCGAGCTCACACGTATATATATATATATATATACTGTATATCTTTTTGACAAATCTGAACATTTTTGTTGTGTCGTGTAGCTGTATGTCTGTCTGTAACCAACGCTGATATCTCAAAAACTACTTAACTAATTTTTATCAAGTTTGGCTCTAGTTGCTGCCATTTTGGTGAAAATAATCAAACCTATATATGTAAAGAAAATGTAGTATTTCTTCATGGCCGTGGTTTAACTCCGACTTATAAAATTGGGCAACTTGTTTACCGATGGATTAATCCAAAGATTAAACTGAAGTTTAAACTATGGTTTAATCTGGAGTTTTACCTTTGGTTGTAAAATTAGCCCATTGCGTTGCTTCTTGTATCTGACTTTGACGTTTTCGAATTACAGCTTAGATCTTTGACAGTGTAAACACAAACATAAGGAGTCTGACTAATATACTAATGAATAAAACAATTTGTTTAAATTATTCAACATTTTATTATAAAAAATTATTCTTAAATAGTTAAAGCTCATTATGGACAAAACAAGACCACAATTGTGCGAATAAGAAAAAAGTATCAAGAAGGAACTGTTTGGCGAAAGGAAAACAATAACTAACTAACAGCGCACCTCTGCAGGATCAGTAAATTTGAGTAATCTAAGTCTTTGCCAACAACCAAAAATGTTCAAAATCAAAAAGAAATTATTAAAACACTACGTAAATTTAAAAAAAAAACAAGAAAACGTTTCTTCAGTAGCGTGTCATTACCCCGTCAGCCTCTTCGTCGTAACCTCTGACTATGAGCTCCATGAAGTGGTTGGAATTTCTGGGAACAATATTCACAAGAAGAAGGCCCCACACATTTTCCATGGGATTGGCATCAGGAGTTTTTGCCGGCCATGGCAAAACCTCGACGTTGTTTTGCTGGAACCACTATTTAGAAATGCGTGCGGTATGGATAGGACAGTTATCCTGTTGATACACAAAACCTTTTGGATGAAGAATGGTTGCTTGAAGTAATATTTCTCAGCCGTAAATCCTCCATGGATTCTAAAAAAAAGCCCCATGTCCTCTCGCCGATATCCAACTCCACACAATAAAGGAAAATCTACCAGCCCGGTCTTCGTTCCCAGCAATATATTTTTCGTGGCGGGCGATATACCAAAATTTGTTTGATGTCATTGTGGAACTGAAAGATTTTTTTATCCGTGAAGACCACTTGTTGTCAAAATTCTTCTTCTTATAGTGAATAGTGCAAAAATTAAGCTGGCTTGCTTCTTTTTCTCACTAAGTAAGATTTTCTTGGCAGCAACGCGACATCTAAGTCTAGAACGGCTCATCCGCCTGCGTGTCGTTCTTATAGCTCCAGGAAAATGTGCTGATTCTGCTGAGGCATACTGACTTGGGTCAAGCCAGTGCCTCGACTTCGTCGAACAGTTCCTTCTTCTTGATACTTTCTTCTTATTCTTAAAATTGTAGCCTTGTTTCGTCCATAATGGGCCACTACTCTTCGAACCGACCAACCACCGTCTAATTTTTTCAAAATTTGGACTTTTACGAATTCGTTTAGTTGAGGAATTTTTAAATATAAGCGTATGACAACCACAAAATCTGACAGTGACATTTTTTGTCAATTTAAAATACCTAAAAGGTTACTGAGTTGCGAGGCCCATAATACACTATATAAAATCGGCGTACGCATTTTATGTGGCCGGAAGTGTACATGACCCTTTTTGAACGTCACTTCGATATTTCCTGAGCTTACTGACAGAAAAAAGAATCTCTACTCTGAAACTTATAACATCTATTGTTTACAAAGTTTTTTGTTTGGGTAAAATCGTTTTACACATAAACACCGTACGATGTTTTTGCCATTTATTTTGTTGACGTAATTTTTGTTTCGGGTTTTGGATTAAATATTTTTTATTCAGCAGCATTTTAGAAAATGTTTGTTGATTATCTGTGTGAGATAGATGCAACTTAAGATAACCTTAGGTATCAGAGGACAAAATACTGTACTTTGCAAAAAGAACGGGGAGACCCGGAGTGAAGGGGGGAAGATTAGGTGCAGGCTCGGGGTAGGTAGAGGCCCTCTATACATTTGATAGTTATTGTTTTACCAGAGGTGGGCAACTCATATATTGTCCTCTCTTTCTAATTTTTTTCATATTTGCATGTAAAGGCGATTTTATGAAATGGACTGATGTTTCGTTGTCTCTTTTTATAATTTCCCCAGACAGTCTTTGAAATATTGTTTTTTTTTTGGTTAGTAAAATATGTCAAGTTTTGATAAAAAAAAACAAAAACAAACAGTGAATATACTCGCGGACTATATAAATAATAGGTAAAGTATAAAGACTTCTATTGATCTATATTTTTGTTAACCTTTTTCTTACAATAAAACACGAAAACATAATGTGTTATTTATTAACAAAGTACAAGCTAAATGCGTATGTTTGTACCTCCTGCTTATAGCTCACTTACCTCGCAAATTCGGCTATTTTTATTAACTTTCCAGCATGTTTGGGCTGATCTGGTACACGGGGAGAGATCTAGGAGTGATCTGCATTTCTCACTGGGATTTTACTCGACAGTTTTCCAAGCAGAAATCTTTGCCATCCTAGAATGCGCAAGAGAGAATAATAGAATGCGATACTTCGGTCAAACCATATCTATATACTCAGATAGCCAGGCAGCCCTTAGGGCGCTTATGTGCCCAAAGGTCACCTCAAAGCTAGTGTGGGAATACCTTGCTGAACTAATGAAACTGGCGGAACATAACAAAATCAAATTAGTATGATGCCAGGACATAGAGATATCCAAGGCAATGAAAAAGCTGACGAACTTGCAAGACAAGGATCGTCAAAAAATATATTCGACCAGAACCAGTTCTGGCCGTACCAAAATGCACAATAAGGTCACAGGTCAAACTCTGGATAAGGGAAAAATACGAAAATCACTGGCTAGAAACACAGGAGGTAAGACACAGCAGAGCCTTTATCAAAGGTCTGAATGCCAAACTCACGAAAGACCTGCTAAGCTATAGTAGGATGCAACTGAGAACTTAATAGGAATCATGATCGGCCATATGGCGGTTGAAGTTCACCTAAACAACATGGGCCTGTATCACGGAGACCTGAGCTGCAGACTATATGCAATCAGGAACCAGTAGAACATGTAATATGCCAATGCGAGGTACCGGATCGCAAAAGGCACCTAATATTTGGAGAAGTTGAACTAGACCCAATACTAACTGGGGACTACTCGAATCTATTAAGGACCTGTATAAACTTGCACAGGGCACAAAATTAATGAAGTGGTTAGCCCAGGAACCTACAGGGTGCACAATAAGCCAGAAATGGCTGCAGTGCAGTGACTGTAGCTTGCCACCAGGCAGGTTGGAGTCACAATCGAGGGGTTTTAGTTGGTAGGAATCCGACACCACCCGGGCTCTCCTGGCAGAGGAGAAATGACTGGCAGGAAAGTAGTTCGGGCGTCTTATGCAAGATTTCCCCTTGAAAAAAAATGCATGTTTTCTTTCCACTTTTCTTGAGTTATTTTCTCCGTTGGACAACGTAACAACACAAATTCGTCGAGGCACGTGTTTTTACAGTTTTTGATACAGCAAAATTCCATTTTTAAACCGGACATTTTAATCAAAAATGTGACAGTGACAAAATTATTTATTGTCAGGGGTTACCAACTATCATTGCCAACACACAATTTGTTTTTAAACATTTCCCTAACGACTGTCAAATCCAGTTGCTCACCTTTGGTAAAACAATAACTATCAAAAATCGTATAAAAAGGGCCCAGAGGGACCAACTGATGGCCAGGCTGAAATGATGCCTCTACTATACTAGGGATCATCCATAAATTATGTACGCAGAGGTGATAAAATGTGCCACGGGAGGGGGGGGGAGGTTCGTTGGTAGTGAGACGTCACAATTTACAACACAAAAGGTACCTATCGACTTTTTTCTTTTTTAAATAGGTACACTTCCGGCCACATAAAATGCGTACGCCGATTTTATATAGCAACTCAGTAACCTTTTAAATATTTGAAATTGACAAAAAATGTCAGCGTCAGATTTTGTTGTTGTCATACGCTTATATTTAAAAATGCCCCAACTAAACGAATTTGAAAAAGCCCAAATTTTGTCAAAATTAGACGGTGGTTGGTCGGTTCGAAGAGTAGCGGCCCATTATGGAAGAAACAAGGCTACAATTGTAAGAATAAGAAGAAAGTATCAAGAAGAAGGAACGACGAGGGCGTACTGGCTTGACCCAAGTCAGTACGCCTCAGCAGGATCAGCCAATGATCGACTTTCTTGAAGACCACCCATTTGCGATGAAAATTGAGGCACATTTTTCTGGATCCATAAGAACGATGCGCTGATGGATAAGCAGATGTCGCGTTCCTACCAAGAAAATCTTACTTAGTGAGAAAAAGAAGCAAGCCAGGTTCATTTTTGCACTAAACTATTCACTACAAGAAGAAGAATTTTGGCAACAAGTGGTCTTCACGGATGAAAAAATCTTTCAGTCCCATAGTGAAAGCAAACAAATTTTGGTATATCGCCCGCCACGAACACGCTATCTCGAAAAATATATTGCTGGGAACGATGATCGGGCTGGTAGATTTTCCGTGAATGTGTGGAGTTGGATATCGGCGAGAGGACATGGGGCTCTTTTTAGAATCCATGGAACATTTACGGCTGAGGTTTATGTTGATGTGATGAGAAATATTAGGCTTCCAGAAGCAACCATTCTTCATCCAGAAGGTTTTGTGTATCAACTATCCTGTTGATACACAAAACACTGTCCTATCCATACCGCACGCATTTCTAAACAGTAGTTCCAGCAAAACAACATCGAGGTTTTGCTATGGCTAAATGTGTGTGGCCTTATAGCAAAAAAGTTAATACGAATGAATATTATTCCCAGAAATTCCAACCACTTAATGAGAGGTCAGAGGGTACGACGAAGTCATTGTTTCAAATCCAAGTTTATTTCAAAATTTAGCACATTCCATGCCACGAAGACTGGCAAACATTATCGAGGCGGACGGGGCAATGACACGCTACTGAAGAAACGGTTTCTTGTTTTTTTTAATTTACGTAGTGTTTTAATAATTTCTTTTTGATTTTGAACATTTGTGGTTGTCTGCAAAGACTTAGATTACTCAAATTAACTGATCCTGCAGAGGTGCGCTGACTATGATTAAGTTATTGCTTTCCTTTCGCCAAATTACAGTTCCTTCTTCTCGATACTTTTTTCTTATTCGCACAATTGTGGCCTTCCTTTGTCCATAATGAGCTTTAAGAATAAATTTTTTATAATAAAATGTTGAATAATTTAAAAAGAATGTGTTATTCATTAGTATATTAGTTTTTTAGTAAAGTGTGGTCAGTCTCCTTATGTTTGTGTTAACAATGTCAAAAGATCTAACCTGTTATTCGAAAACGTCAACGTCAGTTACAATAAGCAACGCAATTAGCAAAACTTAAATTGAACGGACCTGCAGTTAACTTCTGCTGTACGCATTTTATGTGGCCGGATGTACCTATAGTTATTGCATTTTGAAAACCAATCCCCATTCCCTTATGATTTTTTTTTACAATTTACATCAGTATGTGTGGTATATTTGTACGTGTTGTTTAGACAAAATATATATACGATTCATTTAAATTAGTAATCTTCTAAATACTAGAAAACGTGTGCGATGCATGCTGCAGACTTTGATATCACAGTAATTTGAGCGCTTTATTATTATTGTGTTTTGAATACAATTTACTGAACTTTAGATGACTTTGCGTCAGGAGGACTTAGTTTTAAGTAACTTATTGAATAATAATCTTTTTCAAATGTTTCCGGTCAAGCGAACGCTGATGCAAGAATAGCTTTTTGATTTTTGAAATACTTCAGTGAAAAAATTACTTCAATGTTATGTTTTTACTTTGACGCCATTTAAAAAAAATCTCTTGTTACCACACTGAGGAAAATTTTTAGCAAAGTGATTCTGCCTGGCGCCTATTTAGCCAAATAATCTTGCTAGAACAAAAAAGTTTTTTGCTAAAATAATAAGATAAGACTTTTTTTTTGCTAGTCTTACTACTTTTTTTGCGCCAGGCAGAATCACTTTGCTAAAAATTTTTCACAGTGTTACAGTTTTTCTTAAATAAAAAAAAAATAATCTAAACCAGCCAATAGATTTTCACCTTTCATTGTTAAATAAAAACTAACCTCACAACTCGGCTAAGATAGTTTATGAAAATTCAATAAATATTTTGTGTTTTATCTGAATAAATTGAGCGCAACCCAAACATACTTTGTATTGAATGGCGTTGAACGTATATTCTATCTAATTGTATTTTGAAATTAAAAAGAATTTGTCATTCTGGAATCACGTGAATCAGAAATGATTAAACCGTCGAAAGTTTACTTAATGATTTTTTTTTTATTTCCTTATTTCAACGTAAGTAAACGTAAACAAATGTGATAGTCATGCGTTTTTCCGTACATCTTTCACAAAAAAAGGCGTACCAGCAGGGCTTTTAGCGAGTGCAAAAAGGGAAAAACGGGATAACTTTTCAGAAAAACGGGACTTTTTTTAAAGAAAGTCCTTACTTTACTACACTAGTAAGAAGGAGCATTTTGCTCAGCTACTCTGATCAATGATTTATTTGATATTTTTTCCAGTAGCCTCACCTGTAGATTTTTTCCTCATCAGTTTTACTCCGTGTGCCAAAGTGATTACCTCAAAATTTTTTCTCGACTTTTTTGATCGAGCTTTTTGTTTGCCTTTAATCAAGAACTTCCCGACTCCTTTCTGTTTCTCCCGTTCAGTTTTCTGTTCTTTTGTCAATTCTTCTCAGCCGAGCATTACTTAATTTCCTTAAATGAATTCGCGTTTTGTAGCGCGGCAAGAAATTATACAAATACTCAGCTTTCGGCGATTCCAATAAAGAAAGTTTGGGCTCAGTTAAGTTTGCCCCCCCCCCAGATCGATTTTCTCAAAAATATTTATGCCAAAATTTTGCACACATTTTGCACAATTTTGCACACCACAAATCAAATTTTGCACACCTTCCTACGAGAAACTACAGCCCATTTTCTGTGGGGGGGCAAACTTGACGTTGCCCCCCCCAGTCAATATTTTTCAAAAATTATGATGTCATTTGAAAGGTCTTATTTTGCACAATTTTGCACACCCATTTTAAAATTTTGCACACCTCCCTGTAACCCACACGAGGGTTCTGAAAATATCAAGTTTGCCCCCCCCAGTCAATATTTTTCAAAAAGTTTGGTGTCGTTAGAAAGGTCTTATTTTGCACAATTTTGCACACCTATTTTAAAATTTTGCACACCTCCCTGTAACCCACACGAGGGTTCTGAAAATATCAAGTTTGCCCCCCCCAGTCAATATTTTTCAAAAATTATGATGTCATTTGAAAGGTCTTATTTTTCACAATTTTGTACACCCATTTTAAAATTTTACACACCTCCCTGTAACCCACACGAGGGTTCTGAAAATATCAAGTTTGCCCCCCCAGTCAATATTTTTCAAAAAGTTTGGTGTCATTTGAAAGGTCTTATTTTGCACAATTTTGCACACCCATTTTAAAATTTTGCACACCTCCCCGTAACCCATACGAGGGTTCTGAAAATATCAAGTTTGCCCCCCCCAGTCAATATTTTTCAAAAAGTTTGGTGTCGTTAGAAAGGTCTTATTTTGCAATATTTTGCACACCCATTTTAAAATTTTGCACACCTCCCTGTAACCTACACGAGGGTTCTGAAAATATCAAGTTTGCCCCCCAGTCAATATTTTTTAAAAATTTTGGAGTCATTAGAAAGGTCTAATTTTGCATCATTTTGCACACCCATTTTAAAATTTTGCACACCTCCCTCTAACCCATACGAAGATTCTGAAAATATGAAGTTTGCCCCCCCCCCACCGTCGATATTTTTCAAAAAATTTTGTGTCATTCGAAAAGTCTATTTTGCGCAATTTTGCACACCCTTCAGTACCCCACAAGAGCGTTCTCAAAAAAGTTTGCCCCCCCCCCAGTTAATATTTGAAAAAAAATTTATGTCATTCGAGAAGCCTAATTTTGCACAACTATTTTTAAATTTTGCACACTTCCCATGCCGTTTTCTTTTTGTGGCGTTTACGGTTAAACTTGGTCCTAAAATTTCCCAGAAGTATAAGCAAACGAAGGAGACCTCGATTGTGTAATATCTTTGAATATTGTTTAAATTTACAGATAATTGTTTATGTTTACATTTGTATATAATCAAAAGATTTTAATTTTTATGAATTTCCGGATTGTACTTAAATTTTCATATCAAAAATGAACAGAAAAAATCGATGTAGACAGCGCATCCTGTCATGTTCGATGCCTTGAGAATCGGAACCAGCCTATTTTGCCGGTTCAGAATGGTTGCGATTCTCAAGGTATGGATCTTCACAGGATGTGCTATCTACGTCCATTTGTTAGATGATGTCATAGCATGTGAAAAATTAAGTATAATCCGGAAATTCATAAAAATTAAAAACTTTTGATTATAGACACATATATGTAAGCATAAGCAATTATATGTATATTTAAACAATATTCGAAGATATTACACAATCGAGGTCTCCTTATTTTGCTTATACTTCTGGGAAATTTTAGGACCAAGGTTAACCGTAACCGCTACAAAAAGAAAACAGCTCCAGAAACTAGTAGGTAGGTATATGCACCTATATCTGAATTCGGGACAGGTATCCGCGGGAGGCGGGAGGTTGTACGTGCCGTAAAGAGGAATGCGTGCGTACCTACACCTACCAAGCGCGAAGGCCTTTTATGTAATATATTGAAATGTCGCTTAGCAATGCCTAGTTTTATTTGTGTTCATGATTCAGAATGACTTCGGGTGAAATTTCCGAAGTTTGCAACGTGTATTTTAAATGGTGGCGTTCCATTTCGGCAGGAAAGTCAATGTGAACGCCTCTATTTAAAATACATAACATTACGTAACGCCTGGTTCTCACCTATGCGTGCCCACCCTGACTCTAAAAATGCATCACGTGGTCAGCTATGCATTTGCCGATTTTTTAAAAGTGTCGCGTGATGCGTTTTTAATGTCAGGGTGAGCACGCATAGGTGGCAACTAGGCGTAACGCTTATAGGGGTTATGTAGGGGTGAGCGGGGTTTCGCGGTTCCGTTACGTAACGCAATTTTTAAATTATTATTGTGAAATAAAACAACTTTTTGGATTTTTCGAGTGAAAAAGAAAAAAAAGAGGGGGTCTCTGGCAGCAAAACGTTTTGTTATTTTAGACTGGAGTAGTTCCAAACGTTACAAAGCGTTATATAGGGGGTCGCGGGTTGGGGTCAAAATTGGGCAAAATAAGGGTTACGTAATAAGTGCACTACCTCTCAGTTTACGAAATTACTTTGTGGTTATCGGTAAATATAACCTAACATTCTTACTTACTTTTTACTTTTTTTAGTCGATGATACGTACCTCATCAATCAATTTTCCAAAAATTACGAAAAAAATAAAATAACGATAACCATAAAGTAATTCCTCCGGAAATTCCGAACTCTGTTATGGAACTGCGCAGTCGCAGAAGTAACAATAATAATAAGGAAAGAGACAAAAACACTGACCAATTAAACAAAGATCTTAAGTGTGAATGGAACTTTAACTTTCTACCTATTGGTGTCATCCCATTTGCAGCAGGCGTTGTTTCCGTCTTTGGGTTGAGAATTGAGTCAAATTTACACGACATATATTTTGAATTCGATTTGATTTTTTTTTCGATCTATAAAAGGAATAATAATTTTTTTCTTATTTGCCATTTTAAGTGCATGAAATACAAAAACAAAATGTCTAAAATGTTCATGTGTAGAAATAAATAAACGACTTCTTCTAATTATAATTATTGACGGACGGAATTTTTTGATGTAAACCTAGTTAATGACACACCAAGACGCCAAACGCGTGGTGTGAACTGCAAAATCAAGGCGGGCGTCATTACCGTAGCCGCTGTCCGCAAATAGCAAGGTGTGATCCCACCATTATCCAGATGAAAATTTTCGGACGCACCCATGAAATCGGAGGCGCGTTCCACCTCGGGTGAAACTTGACCCAAAATGGGTAAGTGCAGCCCTCTAGAAATTTGATTAGCCTTTGGTATTCTTGACGTAAAAGAGAAAGATAGAAATGCGGCGTTATAGGCGTTCTTAGTCATTTTCGGTAAGAGCTTCATAGAAAGTGACAGTTTCCTCGTCCTTCACTCCCCAAATGGACCTACCTAAATTTTTCGGTGTTCTGCACCAAATTTTGACGTTTCTTGGACCTTGGTCATCTTGTCTTTACACTTTGCAGTGTGTATTTGTGGAAGAAATGAATTTAATGGACGAGAAGCACGAAAACGTCTGGGCGTGAAAAAAATTCTGTTTTTTTTTTATAAGTTAACTATACAGGTTAAAAAAGTGTAGGTTGTATAAAAACAAGCTTACGGAACCGTGGAGTGAATTAGGGCGTACTCCTATTAACTCCACGGTCCCGTAAGTATTATATATATAACTTTTATTTTGGTTTATCATTGAAGTAAAATATGCGTGCGAGAAAGTAGAAAGATCTGAAAGAAAACAAAGCGTCGTTTTTTTTAAAAGAAAGTGTTTATTTTATCCATCAACGAAGTTTACTATTAGAAGTGCAACAACACGCAAATACGATTTACTTACTTTCCACTAACTTGCGAGACAAAGACTTTTATGGAACTTAAAATTAACGTTTTTATTTTATTAGACTCTTAAAGGCAATTATCAAAGTTAACACTATCCTAAAACGTATCTCTGTCGAGTGGACCAATCAACCATGTACAGTTTTAAATATATGGGGAATGCGAGAGAGCTCCAGCTGATCAAAGTACCCCTGGATACCCATTCTTCAGTTTCGAGAGAAACTTTAGTGTAGGAACGATCACATCCTTTATTTCAACCATTAGGCAAGCCCCAATGCGGTTACGAAACGTTCGATAAGCTGAAAAGCTCCACGGCGCCCGCGCAGGAGAACCCGCTCTCTTCCCCATAACCAGCAGATGTAAGTTGTAGGAGAGTTCTCTTGATATGCGGTAGCCCGGTAATGTCCGGCGGTGCTCGACTGATATCGGATGGCTAGTGCAAGCAGTCAAACTATCCTATTGGTCCAAATCACTAATGTGAGCATTCCTATAGGAGTGTTCTCTCGAAGCTGAAGAATAGGTACCCTGTCCTGCAATACGTGTCAGGATAACACGTAAGAAGACGTGACGTTACGTAGTTTTCACCCAAGACGTTGCTCTATCAACAAAAACGTGTCATTTCGATCAGCTGGAGATGTCATGCATTCGCCATAAATTTTTGAGTTACAGTGGCGCATATCGAGGCGACGGACAGACAGACAGACAACAAATCAGTAAAGAATTGGGTTTCATCCTGTGAAGATACATACCTTGAGAACCGCAACCATTCTGAACCGGCAAAATACGCTGGTTCCGATTCTCAAGGCATCGAACATGACAGGATGCGCTGTCTACATCGATTTTTTCTGTTCATTTTTGATATGAAAATTTAAGTATAATCCAGAAATTCATAAAAATTAAAAAATTTTGATTGTATACAAATGTAAACATAAACAATTATCTGTAAATTTAAACAATATTCAAAGATATTACACAATCGAGGTCTCCTTTGTTTGCTTATACTTCTGGGAAATTTTAGGACAAGTTTAACCGTAAACGTCACAAAAAGAAAACGGCATGGGAAGTGTGCAAAATTTAAAAATAGTTGTGCAAAATTAGGCTTCTCGAATGACATAAATTTTTTGAAAAATATTAACTGGGGGGGGGGCAAACTTTTTTGAGAACGCTCTTGTGGGGTACTGAAGGGTGTGCAAAATTGCGCAAAATAGACTTTTCGAATGACACAAAATTTTTTGAAAAATATCGACGGTGGGGGGGGGGCAAACTTGATATTTTCAGAATCTTCGTGTGGGTTAGAGGGAGGTGTGCAAAATTTTAAAATGGGTGTACAAAATGATGCAAAATTAGACCTTTATAATGACTCCAAAATTTTTAAAAAATATTGACTGGGGGGCAAACTTGATATTTTCAGAACCCTCGTGTAGGTTTCAGGGAGGTGTGCAAAATTTTAAAATGGGTGTGCAAAATTGTGCAAAATAAGACCTTTCTAACGACCCCAAACTTTTTGAAAAATATTGACTGTGGGGGGCAAACTTGATATTTTCAGAACCCTCGTGTGGGTTACGGGGAGGTGTGCAAAATTTTTAAATGGGTGTGCAAAATTGTGCAAAATAAGACCTTTCTAACGACACCAAAATTTTTTAAAAATGTTGACTGGGGGGGCAAACTTGATATTTTCAGAACCCTCGTGTGGGTTACAGGGGGGTGTGCAAAATTTTAAAATGGGTGTGCAAAATTGTGCAAAATAAGACCTTTCTAACGACACCAAACTTTTTGAAAAATATTGACTGGGGGGGGCAAACTTGATATTTTCAGAACCCTCGTGTGGGTTACAGGGAGGTGTGCAAAATTTTAAAATAGGTGTGCAAAATTGTGCAAAATAAGACCTTTCTAACGACACCAAACTTTTTGAAAAATATTGACTGGGGGGGGCAAACTTGATATTTTCAGAACCCTCGTGTGGGTTACAGGGAGGTGTGCAAAATTTTAAAATGGGTGTGCGAAATTGTGCAAAATAAGACCTTTCAAATGACATCATAATTTTTGAAAAATATTGACTGGGGGGGGCAACGTCAAGTTTGCCCCCCCCCCCCACAGAAAATGGGCTGTAGTTTCTCGTAGGAAGGTGTGCAAAATTTGATTTGTGGTGTGCAAAATTGTGCAAAATGTGTGCAAAATTTTGGCATAAATATTTTTGAGAAAATCGATCTGGGGGGGGGCAAACTTAACTGAGCCGAAAGTTTGAGCCTTTTAACAACCTTTGACTGATTTTTTGATCGGATTGCAATCCTCAATTTTTTCTGACATCCCAGCAAACACATCTGTTACATTACAATCTAAAGTAAACAAAATTACATAAAAAAAGTTTTCATAATATTTACGTAACATATGTTACATCATATTTACGTAATAAGAAGGGAACTTTGTGCATGGCATTATGCAGAACATGGAAGTTACTTTTGATCTTCCCTAATATCACATGACGTCCCGGGGACGTCCTTTTTAGGTCCCAATATGTCGCGAACATCCCAGACCTAAAAAGTACGCCCCTGGAACGTTTCAAGAAGGTCTAAAAACAGTTCCAAATGAACGTTCAGGAGACGTACTTTTTAGATCCCCATAGGTCGCGAAAGTCACATCAAGTCATATCAAGAACGGCCAAGGGTCGGATCGTCCAAGAAAAGGTATCAGGCACGTCCAATGGAACGACCCCGAGACGTTACAGTTGTCGACGTCTTTGGACGTTCCCGGAACAAATCCGCCGCAATGTAAAACGGCCAAAGGTTGTCCAAGCAAACGTTTCAAGAGCGTCCCCAAGACGTTACAATTTTGTAATATTGATCGTTCCAGGAACGCTCCCGGAACGTTTGGTCACGTTTGTAGACGTTTCCGGAACGTATGCCCAGAATATACCGTGGACATTCAAATAAAAACGGCCAAGGATCGTCCAAGTAAACGTTCCAGGAATGTCCAAAGGAACGTTTCTGAGACGTTATAATTGACGACGTTCCGGGAACGTTCCCTGAACGTTTCACGACGTCTATGGACGTTCCTGGAACGTACCATTGGTCGCGCCGGTACGTTCCAGGGATGTTTTTAAAACGTACTTGTTTTATTAGAGTTGTTGTGACATTAGAAGTATATAAATTTTATATACACAATATGATTTTAATGTTATAAATTTTTATAGTAGTTACATAAGGAGTACGTTATTTATGTGACGTCAAGTTTACCTTGATGTTATTTCTAAGAGATATAAATATTATGTAAAAAAATTTACCTCAATTTTACATTTTGATTTACTTTCTAGTTACTAGTTAATCGATATCTGCCGTTTCCGAATTTTTTGTTGTCATGTTTTAATTACGTTATTTTAATTACATATTATTTACGTACAAAGTAGGGAACATTGTGTATGGCATAATGCAGAACATGGAAGTTACTTTTTACCTTGTTGTGACTTCCAGTTTACATAAAATTACAAATTAATCATGTGATGTAACTTTTACGTAATGTTTATGTAACGGTATTGGGTGGGATGTCACATCTTTTTTAAGCTTTAAGGCCAATAGCTTCTGTTCTCAAATACAGCATCCAGAAGCATGTCAAATTTTTCAGAAGGCCCCCCAAAATTTTTTAGGGTTTTTTTTATTCTACTCGATATTTTTTTTCGACGACCAGAAAGTTAATGCATTAATGCGGAGGCCAGCTTTTACGAGAAACCCTGATATTTGATAGTTAAAAAATCGAACAAACTATTGTTTTTAGCTCATATTTTATTATTACAAATATTTATATTATATAATAAAACTAACTATAAAGGAAACCAAAACAAGAATGGTGCGCCCACTAAATACTATTTTTGTTTTTTGTAGTAATATTCAATATTTATAGTTGTTTCTAATTCGTTTGTGTTATTTTAAATCTATGGCTTTTTTTCATTTTATTATCGTCATTTTATCAATCCCAAATTGAGTGGCCGCTCTCCTTATAGACCAGCCATCTTCTGTAACTCGAGTGATAATTACTCTTTTACAATAAAGATTGTTTTTATATATATTTATTTGCTGTTTAAATGGAAATTTTTGGTATCATTAAATAATTATATCCGAGATTAAAACATTGATTTTAGAAACAAGAAACTAAACTCAAAATCCTCCTTTGCATTGCGTAGTCGGGTAATAAAGTTATTTGTTTTAAATTAAGATATTTTTTTGATTTACAATCCTTTTATTTTTAATTTTATCAATATGACATAACTTGTCATCATAATACCAAATTTAATGCTGTCAGACATTACAAGCTGGTGGTGTTTTAAATATACGCTAATAAAAAGTCAAAGTGAGACAACACCTGCTTAACTAAAAGGCCAGTGAACTCTTTTTCGATTTAGTATCCTTTAGCCTACTACCCAACTGACAGAAAATCCATATTTTACCTGTCAATTTGATTATAACAATGGCGGCAATTTATGGCTAAAGGGCACTGAAGAGTTTAGTTGAGAACGGTGTTGAGTGAGATATAGGGAAAAATGAATGTATAGTCCAATTTTTTGAGCGGACTGACGTTATTTTTTTGGATCTCTATTTGATACATTGTTTTAGACAGCGACAATAAATATTTAAGAAAAAGTTATGTCGTTGATTGTTTCAACTGTTACTTCAAATTGACAACAACAAACTATCTGAATGCGAACTGTTGGCAACAAAGAAATACGTTTTCAGATGCCAAAATGACGTCAGTCCGCTTATCAAAAAATTGGACTACATGCGTTCTTTTTTTGAAAACAAGAGTACATATACATATTGTATATTAGTATTCAACCATTCAATTTTAAACGAGCCGAAAGGTATTTGTGTGCTTATTTGTTTTTATTTTCTTTTTTTTTTTTGCTTTTTTTAATGCAAGGAGGCTAAGAGGCCCACAATATGCCTTGGGCCCCCCGCCTTGCGGGGGCGGCGGGCTCATCACATCACTTCTTACTGAGTATAGTATTTTTTAACTAATTTTATTAACAAGCATTTTAACGGACTTAATTTAAAAACCTGATTAAAATTAGGTATGCTAATAAGCTCGATAACAAATAGATTCAAAAATCTGGTTGTGTATAATAACCTTTGAATGTAAATAACTTAACCCGTTATAAATACAATTTTAGTACAGTCAAAAAGTCAAAAATTTCCAGTAGGTATACCGACGATTTAATAATGTTTGTATTAAAAAATAAAAACAAAAAATGTCTGGATCAGTGATATTTTATTAAATAATGAAACAACATATATAAATTTCTGTACACAAATATTTTTGGACAATATGTACAAAAAAACAACACTCGATACAAAAAAAATTCTTTGGCGAAATTATATACAAAATAAACATAAAAATAACGATAAACAATAACAATGCATATAATTATTATTATTACACATTCACCTCAAGTCCATTCATAACTTAATATTGAACATAAATCAAAAAAATCAACTTCAGAGACGGAAAATAATAACTAATATAATTATTAAATAACAAACACGTTTTTTTTGTCAGTAGAAATAATACTTTTACTGACAAAAAAGACACAAATCTTAACTTATTAAATAAATAGGTACCGAGTTGTAGAAAGTTAACATTTAAAAGTTAGCTGCATCTTCAATATCAAAAAGGTTTGAAAAAAAATGCTGACCAAAAGTGCCTTAATACAAGGATTGGGGCAACTTTTAGTGGCAAAAGTTCATAGTAAAGGGTATGTAAATAAGTTGAGTTTGATGGATTAATAATATAATAAAAATCTCATATTCATAAATGACATTTAGTCACTAGAAGTTGGGCTTAATAGTCATATTTTAACCCCAATCCTTGTCGAGGGACAACATATACCAATTATTCCTAGCACAAAAGCCCCCGAGTGAAATAATTGTATTGAAGGATAAAAGAAACAAAATAATGTTAGTTTTTACACTTAGAGTAGTAATCACACTTTTTTATTTATACTTTAAAAATTGCTTATTTTAGTGAAAAAGTAGTGCAACTCACACGAAGTTTTCAGTTAAGTACAACAGTGCATATAGTTTCTTTAAACCACATTTTTTAGCTAATTTTTCGTCTAATTATTATTTGTAAGTAGTCCTTTTTGTTTAGAAACTGACTAAACACACAAATACTTTATTCTAGAAAATTACGTATAAACAATGTGGTCTCACAGAAAGCTTTTATAAAAATTCTATTAAAAAGGACATTTTTTTCCTAAGAGTATTTGAGTGATTGTTCAAAAGCTAATAAGTAATTTGATACCTAATATCTTACGTATTTAATTCTTTATCCGGTAAATTTACAACGTAAGAATAATTACGATACCCATTGGGTTGATTCGATGGTGGAGACTTAAATGTTAAAAATTATCAGTAAGGACTTTTAAATTCAAAATTCCGCTTGTGTAAAAACAAAAGTCCGAAAAGAGGTAAAATATTTCACTTTCGAGAATGTCAATTTAAAACTGTGTATGTTTATAGTTAAGTTTATGCATTAACTCATGCATTATGTTAATGGCTAAACCCGGCTTAGAAAGATAGTATTAAAGTAAATATTTTTAGTCGAAATATAATCCCCAGTTAACCCTCAAATAAAACTGAACCCCTAGTGCCCGTCCACAACTTGGCACACCTAACGCGTTCAAAACAAAACCAAAATTCACTACGTTTTTGACTTGTTTATGCCACGTTTCGAACGATGCCTGCTTTTTTAACGGATGCGATGAGGGAACAGCTGATTCCACTCGTTGTGTACGGAGGGGTGTACGTAACGTTACAGCTGGTTTGACATCTCATCTGCCAAACAAGCGACCCTCGTTCAAAACATGTCATAAATAAGTGAAAAATATGCTGAAGTTTGGATTTGCTTTGAACGCGTTGAGTATACCAATACCGATGCGTTGAAATATTTAATTTAAGTGTCTAGTATCTAACATTTCTGTATTTACACTACTTAGGTTATAATATTTTGTATATCTCTTTCTTTTAATCCAATCGGATGCGTAAAATTCTTACGTTATAAATGTACTAATAATAATTCTCAAGAGTTTATTTTGTGGCAATCTCAAGGCTTTCATTCCTATCTCCTTGGCCACGTTTTAATTCCTTGACATAGAGAAATGTTTTAAAATCTTAAAACACTCATAGAGTCTTTTTTTGTTGTTGGTGGAATTTTAGAACCTCTGTTAAAGATGAAATTTAAAAGGAACTGCAGAAATCGCCTTTATTGCCATAACTATGTAGTGCCAGTCCACATCTACTTTCTAAATGTGTCAAGTAATATCACTGAAAGTTAACTTAATTTGATTTCGTATACTTTGACGTAACATCCTTTGCTAGTAGATTACATATATGGTATTAGGAATAGAAAATGTTTGTGTTACCTAACAGTGTTTTTAGAAAAGTAATAGATTATAAGCCACAAAACTCACAAAGGACCCCGATTACACAGGGCTTATGGAGAATTTTTGCCTCGGTGGAATTTGATATAATTTTAGTATGTTGTAGAGGACAACAAGCTGATAAAAAAATATTAAGGGTAAAAAAAAGTTCTATGTACAGTTTTTGAGATATTAGAGGTCAAAGTTCGAAAAAAGGCCAAAATGCTGTATGTTTTACGCATTATAACTGACGTATTGGCCAAGGAAATCTTAATTGTTACAAAAATGATTTGACAGAAGGTCGAAGAAGTTATGCTGTCATTTTTGACAGTTCATCAGGTAATGTACAGGGGGTGGTCAAAAAGTAACATTTTTTATGTTTACACTACTACCGAATTTTGTAAATAGCAGATTATATTTTGACAAAAACTATTAAGTTTTTAATACTTAAAGAAAAAAATAAGTTTAATTTTTTGGTAGCCCTTAGTATTATTGTTATTAATTTTTGTCTCCTAGGTCAATTTTCTTACAAAAAAAAATTGACCTTGCCTCCTTTCGGCAGTCTCAAATTGAATTTGTGAGGAATAAAAGTTGGTTTGTAAATTATTTATCATTTATTAGGTGACAACAAACAATCTTAACAGAAAAAACAAAATCGGTTACTTTTGGTTCACTCACAGGGTCTACTCGACACAACTTTTCCAGAATAGTGTCAAGACTTGGTACTACCCCAACACAAATATACAGATTTTTTCTATGTCTGGTTTTAAAAATATTAATTTTTATCTTTTAACCTTTTGCATTGTACACTACGGATGGATTTAGTTGCACTATTCTGGCAAAGTTATGTCGAATTTGACCGAGCCGTTATCCAAAAATAATTGAAAAACCATTTGCAGCAAATGTAACTTTTTTTTTGAGTAGACCCCGTGAGTGAACCAAAAGTAACCGATTTTTTTTTTCTGTTAAGATCGTTTGTTGTGATCTAATAAATGATAAATAATTTACAAATCACCTTTTATTTCTCACAAATTGAATTTGAGACTGCCGAAAGGAGACACGGTCAAATTTTTTTTTGTAAGAAAATTGACCTAGGAGACAAAAATTAATAACAATAATACTAAGGGCTACCAAAAAAATAAACTTATTTTTTTCTTTAAGTATTAACCAAAACTATTAGTTTTTGTCAAAATATAATCTACTGTTTGCAAAATTCGGTAGTAGTGCAAACATAAAAAATGTTACTTTTTGACCTGATGAATTGTCAAAAATGACAGCATAACTAGGTTTGCATATGACCTTCTGTCAAATCATTTTTGTAACAATTAACATTTCCTTGGCCAATACGTCAGAGTTATAACGCGTAAAACTTGTTGTCCTCTACAACGTACTAAAATTATATTAAATTCCACCGAGGCAAAAATTCTCCAGAAGCCCTCGGGTGCGGGGTCCTTTATCAATTGAGACGTCATTCCAATCAACCGTTTTTGTTTCTCGGGCTAGCGAACCCAAGGGACCACATTTAGGTGCTCTAGTCAACACATAATGGCTTCAAAGTTCTTTCGACTCAAGTAAAAAGGTAGAAAGGCAAGTATATACACTCACCTAACTGGCTGAACTGAAGGGAAGGAAATTTTGAAAATATTGCGAGAAAATTAGGAACTCAAATAGCAGTGCAAATTTGGATGTTTGACAAATTTTACATCAGAATAGAATCATGGGTTCTATCGGATGAAACAAGCAATATGTACGGCGACCTAGCGTCCTTATTTTTATTTCTTTTTGAAGAAATTATTTCGCATCCAGACTTAGATTTGGTCGAAGCATCAAATGAATATCAAAATTTAAGTTGCATTTCGGATATTTGAAATTTAAAATCACAAAAAGACTTAGATACAGCATCTTCAAAATATATAGTTGATCAAGCGCGTCTTCTAGTTCTTAATGAACCGGAAAGCAACTCGTGGGAAATTTGTTGGATAACTCGTCTTTCCGTATTTCTGTCGCTCTTCGTCTTGGTCGTCCTGTCGAGTCTCACACGAGCACTTGCGGCAAAAAAGTAAGTAAATCTGCCTGAGCTGCAAAAAGAGTGCAGGTCGTTGGACTCGCCACAGGATGATCAACGATATTATCAGGCGGTCTCTGGTTTCAGCAGGATTTCCAGCGAGACTGCAACCGTCTGGTATTTGTAGGAGCGACGAAAAACGGCGGATGGGATCACTTTGATTCCTTGGAAGGGGGGGGGGGATTTAATTTGGGATGCCCCCACGCTTTGCAGCTCTTATCTTGGTAAAATCTCTTAGACATGAGAAGAAGCGACAGAGGGTTTTTATTTAGCCGTTCTTCAGTGAAGACGCTAGGTCCATGGGGTGAGGAAGCTAAAAAGTAAGTTTCTGAAATAGCAAAAGAAATTAAAACAAAAATTGCTAGAAGCTTCATCACCCGCGGATCAGTATCGCGATTCAGATAGGTAATGCAGCCTCCGTGAACCCTCGGAAGAACCAGGTTTAGAAGAAGTTTTTTATTTATAGTTTTAGCTTTTAATTTTTATAAATTTATTAAGGACAGTAAGTCGCCGTACTATTGCTTATTACGGTACTATTGTTTGTGACGGTATGCTAACCTAATCAAAGGAGAAAACAATTATTATCATCAGGGCCCTTACTAAGGCCTTAATAATACCACTATTTAAAGGGGGGGATCATAACCTTCCTTCCAATTTTCGGCCAATTGCTTTGCTTCCCACTTTATCTAAAATAATTGAAAAATTGGTCCAAATAAGACTTGTAAACTTTTTAAATGAAAATAACATTTTGAGCAGTTCACAATTTGGATTTCAAGCCTCCAAGAGCACAAATGATGCCATGTTTAATTTTCTTGAGCACCTTTACCTTAAACTTAACTCTGGTGATAAGGCTTCGGCAGTGTTCTGTGATTTATCAAAGGCGTTTGATTGTGTGAATCATAGAATACTGCTGGAGAAGTTGGAGAGCTATGGAGTACGGGGAGTGGCTCTTGAGTGGTTTCGAACTTATTTATCAGAGCGTTTTCAAGCTGTATTAATAAACAATGAGCAGTCTACTTCTGAACCAGTTAATGAAGGAGTACCTCAGGGTTCCATACTTGGTCCTCTGCTGTTCCTAATTTTTGTTAACGATATCTCACACCTGCCAATTAAAGGGAAACTTACTAGCTTTGCAGATGATAACACCTTCTTGTGGCATGACAATGATTTAGAGAGGCTTGCAGCAACAGTTCAAAATGACTTATCTATAATTAAAGAGTGGTGTGATGCAAATTTGTTATCATTTAATGTCTCGAAAACTAATATTTTGAACTTTAAATGTAATGTCCAAAATATTCATTTAGATAATGAAAATGTCAGCAATCCAGGTGCAAACAAATTTCTTGGCCTTGTTATTGATGAAAACTTAAAGTTCAATGAACATATAATAAAACTTAAAAGCAAAATTGCATCTAGCTGCTACGCAATAAAAGTTATAACAGACAACCTTGGTTTTGAAGCTGCGAAAAATGTTTATTTTTCTTTGGTGCAATCTCACCTTTCATATGGCATTTGCTTCTGGGGATCTTGTTCTGATTTTTTGTTTAGATCAGTTTTTATCTTACAGAAGAGAGCCCTCAGAAATTTGTGTGGTGTCAGAAGAAGATATTCTTGTAGATCTTTATATGTAGATAATAAAATATTAACTCTATGTTCAATATTTATTTTGGAGACTGTTTGTTTAGTTTTTAAAAAGTATAAAGAGGAATTACATAGAGAGCATAGCTATAGTGTGCGCCGGCCATTTTTATTACCATTGCCAATTCCCCGATCTACCTTAATTAAAAACTCATTTGTTTACAATGGTAAAAAACTTTTTAATCATTTGCCGCTAGAAATACGCAAATTAAATTGTTATAAACATTTTAGAAGCCACACTAAAGATATTTTAATCTCCAAAGCATTCTATACTTTGGAAGAATTTTTTAATGATAGAATGATTGATTAACTAACTAAGGGTAAAAATTGATGTATTTTAGATCAAACTTGATAAGTATGTATATTTTATGATTACTGCTTTTTACTTTCAGATTTATTTTTAATTTTTTTTTCTCTTGTAAAATGACTATTCTTAAATTATCCTAGATTTTAAGTAAGGCTTTGTCAATGTTTATTTAATATGCACGACAATATAGCTACTTTTGAATTTGAATTTGAATTTACTCTTGATTTGATAGAAAATTCGATAGGAACGAGTACTCTCGAGAGGTCAGATTAGAATACTGACAGGTATCTTAATCGATCACTGCGCACTTGGGAAGAACGACGAATCAACCTCTCACATCATCTTTGCTTACTCAATACCTTCTAGAAGAGGCCTTCTCAGGAGGGAGACTCTCAGAGGACACTTGTAAAGAAGATAATAAACCTATCGATGGCCTCGAACCACTTTCAGGTGAAAGTATACAGCATGCATATTTCTACCAATCGCAAAGCAAGGAGTTGTCACGAGTGAAGCGAACACGACTTACTACCTTTCGATTGAAATAAACAATGACGCTCCAAACAAGTGTGTTTTAGGTCATGTTTAATTGGCTTTTGGGAAATCTGCCAGAGTTTTTTTCCTCAAATCAATAATTGGGATCCAGGAATGGATTACCGCAGTAAATTTTGTTTGGTTTTCAGATCAAAAAGGGTAAAACGAAAAATCGTATGTATCTCGGTTAAAATTTTAAGTTCTTTTGTCACTCAATTAATGGTTGATATATTTCGATTTGCAATGTTTTTGGACAATTCCTAATCCAAAAGATATCTTAAACATACGACTAACTTACAGTTTCCAACTTTTGCTGCAAGGTCCAGAAATATAAAATAAACGATATTTCTGCCAACAGCCGTAAACTAAATTTTATCTCAACTCAACTCATTCTTCTTCATCCTGACATTCCTTTTTCTGTAGACAATGAGTTAGCAGTGCAAAGATTTTATGATGGAAATAATTGAGAATACTTAAGGTTGGTTTTGTTTTTGAGATATCGCTGCATTGATGGTGACTAGTAGCAAGCTATATTTTTTAAATCAAGTATTTAATAATTGCTTACAAAATGTCAATAATTCACTACTAACTCCAAATGCGGAAGAGTCTGGCTACCCCATCTCCTCGGCATGATTGACTGACGCCTATTCCGGGCAGCCGTAGGAAAGTAAGAGATCGACCAAGTGTTTGCTAGCCGTGGAAGAGACCTCTAGACCAAGATATCTTTTAAGGTTAAAATCAGCCGTGTACTAAAATGCTATTACTACCACTTGAGCCCGACATCCCTTTTTCTGTAAACAAGAAGCGAGCATTGCAAACATTTTATGATGGAAATAACCAGGACTTATTTACGGTTGGTTTGGTTTTTGAGATATCGCTGCACTGATGATGACTAGTAGCTAGCGATTATTTAACTATCATTAAATAAGCACTAATTACTGACACAATGTCAGAAATTTCTATTCTATTCCTCTTATTACAATGAACTTCGGGCCTATAGGCTCCAGTATCCAGGGTTCTTTACACTACTTACTCTAAACATCCTCTACTTGCTAAATGACAGTACTCGGTAACTTTTCCAAATGCGGAAGTCTGACTACCCTTTCGCCTCGGCATGGTACTGCTCAGATTGACTGTGGCCTGTTCCGGGCAACAGTAGGAAAATAAGAGATCGACCAAGTGTTTGCTAGCCGCGGCAGAGACCTCTAGACCGACATATATTTTAAGTTCGGAAACAGTCGTGTACTAAAATGCCATTAAGAGTGGTGCCAGGTCATTTCAACGCCAATTTTAACTCAACTAACACTTGAGCCTGACATACATTTTTCTGTAGACAAGAAGCTAGCGGTGAAACAATTTTATGATGGAAATAATCAGGACTTATTTAAGGTTGGTTTGGTTCTTGAGACATCGCTGCATTGATGATGACTAGTAGCTAGCGATTATTTAATTAGCATTAAATAAGCACTAATTACTCACACAATGTCGAGAATTTACTACTTACTCTAAACATCCCCTACTTGCTAAATGACACTACTCGGTAACTTTTCCAAATGCGGAAGAGTCTGACTACCCCTTCTCCTGGGCATGGTACTGCTCAAATTGACTGTGGCCTGTTCCGGGCAACCGTAGGAAAGTAAGAGATCGACCAGGTGTTTGCTGGCCGCGGCAGAGACCTCTAGACTGACACCTTTCGAGGTCGAACACTTGGCGGCGCTGATGCTGGCAGCAGCTCTGGCGTAGGCTAGGCACGTGCGACCATCTTGGTCCACGGCTTTGACGTCCGCTTTGTGCTGTAATAAAGGAAGAGGAAATAATGTAATATATTTTTTTAACGCTATAAATTTTGCCAGTTTTTTAAATACCAACAACATTGCTATCACAATTTTGGGCTGATCTTTTCTAAGCAAAACCAAGAAAATGAAGAAACAGTTTTCCAAATCTTTTCCCAAATTGGAAGACATGGCCTTGCACGGCATTGTGTGGACTACACAAAACTAATGAGTTTTGAATTTCTACAATTTAAGAACAAAAACTTAAGGAAGATTCTTTGGATCTTGTCGATATATTTTTTCTCCATTTGGAAGTCTAATTTTGCCGAGTTTATAAAAAAATGTTGGAATCGATATGAACAATAGAAAACTATTTCGATGGATTATTACTATGGGGCACCACATAACCACCAAAATCATAGTGACGTAATTGGAAGAATTGGTACATAGAGGCCCTCTATAAATACATTTGACAGTTGTTGTTTTAGCAGAGGTGGGCAACTCATACTGCCCTCTCTTTCTAGTTTTTTTCATATTTGCATGTAAAACGGATTTTACGAAATGGACTGGTGTTATGTTATCTCTTTTTATATTTTCCCCAGATAGTTTTTGAAAGATTGACTTTTTTTGGTTAGTAAAATATGTCAAGCTTTGAAAAAAAAAACAAAAACAAACAGTGAATACATACGATAGATAATAAAAATGTAAATAATAGGTAAAATATACTCTTTGTCTTACAATAAAACATGGAAAAAATATATTATTTATTAACGAAGTACATGCTAAATGCGTATGTTTGTACCTACTGCTTGTAGCTCACTTACCTCGCAAATTCGGCTATTTTTATTAATTTTCCAGCTTGGTAAATGCATGTTTTCTTTTCACTTTTCCTGAGTTTCTTTCTCCGTTGGACAAAGGAACAATACAAGTTCGGCAAGGCATTTTTAAACCTGACGTTTCTTAATCAAAAATGTGACAGTGACAAAGTTATTTATTCTCAGGGGTTATCAACTCAACACCGTTCTTAACTAAAAAGCCAGTTAACTCATTTTCGTTTTAGTATCCTTTGGCCTATGATCGGTGCCATATTGACACCAAACTGACAGAAAATCCATGTTTTACTGGTCAATTTGGTTATAAAAATGGCAGCCACGATAGAAGTTAACAGGCTTTTTAGTTTAGTATGGTGTTGATCAACTATCATTGCCAACACACAATTTCAAACATTTCCCTAGCAATTGTCAAATCCTGTTGCTCACCTTTGGTAAAACAATAACTGTCAAAAATCGTATACAGAGCCTCTAGTCGTACACGGTGTAATTATTAATTATCGATCATTAATTCAATATGTCGCTCCACCTATTGGTTAGGTAGAACAATAATTTTATTACGAAAAACGCTTTAGTATGTTCAATATCAACTGAACCAAATAATAAAATTTCTCCCTTTTTTCCTAATATTCCCTGACTTGCTCCTGATTTTTGCATGGAATAAAAAAGTGCCAGACTTTTATGCATTTACTTTTTTAATTTTACTTCCATCTTATTCATCGAGTTTTTGTGAAATTCCCCAAATTGTCCCTGACGTGCATGGAATGACAAATTCCCTGACTAGCCGGTTCCCCCGATATGTACGAACTCTGAATTTATTTGGTTTTATGCAAAAATGTGACACTTACCCATATCAGCAACTGCGCAACAGCCAAATTGCCCATGGCGCAGGCCAAGTGTAGTGGCGTTCTCAGATCCCTCGGACCCACCGTAGTGTTGACCACTTGTTGCGGCCCGGCCACCGCCATCACGTGAATGATGGCCTTAATATTCGAGGCGCACACAGAGTCGATCAGCTGCTGGCCGATCGACATCGTGCTGCTGATCGGCGGGAGGAATTCTTTGTTTTCGTACTTCCATCGTATCCACCTGTGGGAGAAAAAATATAAAAAAAAGTTAGTTTTATTTTTAAATCACAAAATTAAGTTGCCTCTGTTTAGAAAAACATTTATAAAGTGGCAACAGCCCAAGTAACAGTCATACTTCAGACATTTTCACAACATTTCTGATGCGCGTGTAGTTTAATGAGGTATTGTAACAGGTATCAGTAAACAATTAAGCCTTCGCACAAAGATCCACAAAATGCGTATAGACGATTGATAGTTTGATTAAACATCTTTTCTATGTTGGGAATTTGGAACCTTTGGTTGCACTAAAACAAAGTTATGATTGTTTTCCACAAACGTTAACTACACTTTTTTGCACTCGACGCGCGTTAGCATCATCATCATCATACTATCTTTTAGTGGGCGGAGATAAGACTAATAATTTGTGATTGATCACGCTTTATAATCCTATCTCCCCTCAACTAAAGAATAAAGTGTACTAAACGGGATGGGTCCTCTATCTTTATTTAAACTATTTCTGGTTTTAATGATTTCCATACTTTCATATGCATTCAAAAGTCTTTTGTTTGGTACACTTTTTAGAAGTTTTAGGTTATCTAATGTGAATCTATGATTGTTTTCAAAAGCATGCTCGGCCAAACTTGACTTTTCTGTTTTTTCTTTTAAGTGTGCTAAGTGTTCTTTGAATCGTGTTTGAATAGAGCGTCTCGTTTGGCCAACATATTTTTTGTCACAATCCATGCAACTAATTTCGTAAATTCCACTTTTTTCTAGAACTGTAGTTTTGTCCTTGGGACAGGACAAAAAGTGGAATTTACGACGTTGTTAAACATCTTTTCGTTTATTTTATATCATTGCTACTTTGAAATTAGTTTTTTGTCAAGTTTTGGCCAACATTTTGTGTGTAATATTGCAGTATTTTTAGCTGCCGTGGACGTTGTCGCAGGCAAGCAAAAAATATTCTTCAAAATATCTGTGGCAAGCATTATTGGCATTGTTTTTGCTGCAAAAACTTTGTCCGTGTTGTTTTATAGCAAACTGTCTTACATAGGAGTGCTAACTCCTTTTTAATTTATCATTTTTTCGTGCAATACCTCTAGCAAACTGGCATTTAAAACTCAGCAGCTATTGGCAGCCATTTTATTATTATTTTAGTTCTTGTTTTACATAAGTTTTTTTTTATAAACTATACCCGCTAGTTTTCTTATAATATTTAAAATAAAAGTGATTGGGTAAAACTGACAATTTTGCATGTTACTTACCGTTCTCTCTCTTCAGTTGAAGATGTGGGGGTGGGTTTGGTCCGGCCATGAGTTTGATATTCCCACACTGAATTGGCTAGAGTATTTCCAACGGATAACATCACACTTTGATGACTAGGCCTGTAAACAAATAATAGTAAGTCATGGTACAATCTGAGTCCTAAAGTTTTTTTTTCACTTTTCAAGCAGTACTCTTTTAAGGTCATTAAAATCCCTGTAAAACTTGGCACTTATTGGGTTTAAACAGTAAGTTAGTCAGTTTTTCTATAAATACTTAAAAATTAATGCATACTTTAAAATATGGCGTATAAAGAAAGATAAATTAAGCCAAAATTAAATATGTGTTTATACTTACAGCCATTCGTCCAAGTGCAAAGACTTAATCCTAGAAATATGAGATCCTAGATTCCGGTGAATTCCGGAACATTCTATACAGACTAGAACACCCAAGTTGATGCTGGCCCATTCAGGATCTGAAAGAAAAATTATAATATTTTAGGGATGTTTTTTATACAACTGCTTAAGGCTACATACAGTATCAATAACAAAAACAAGCAACTATTTTCCTGCAAAAATCCAATAAAAAGGATGTTGTAATAGGCTAAAACTTCGAAGAACAATTTGACCATAATTTTCTACATTATCTAAATCATTTTATTATGCACCAGTCTTTGGCGTATGAAAATGTTTGCCTAATTTCTAAATCCGGAATCTATGGTTCTATGGGCGATTGATGAAACTTAATATAATTTGTTTTTTCTACATTTAAAAATAATGAATTGTTTGACTTAACTGTATTTTCCACACACAGAATAAGGATAACATTTCGCAAAGCCAGTGCCATATTTGTAAATATTATTATTAATATTCTTCAACTACACAATAACAAAAATTGGACCTAAAACAGAACCTTGAGGGACTCCTAATTCTATTGTAATAAATTCAAAGTTTAAATTATTATTCACACATCTCTCGGCCCCAGAAAACATCTACAAGACATTGTCCATTTTGATAAAGAGAAACAATTTAGCTTGTTATATAGTCTAATGCGTCCTGTATAAAACTATTAGTTGTAAATTTAAATTGGGTTTCAATGTCAGACTTTGATCAGAATTTAATTTTAAAAACAATATTCAAAAACCTTAAAAAAATGGTGAAGTAATTGATACTGGTCTTCTTTACATCTTTGTCTTGGTCTTTGAAAATTCGTTGAATTAAAGGCTTTAAAATTTATTGCTCCATCGCCTTCACCAAAAATGTGGATCGTTTATTAGCATTAGGATGCCGTTCTTTAGCGGTGATATAAATCAAAGGTCTTAAGCAGAATGTTTTGTATGACTGCAGCTATAAACGCTTTTTAAATAATGCCAAACAAAAGTTAATTTAAGTTAAGGGCGTTTCTAGTTTATGTTAAATAATATAGAACATTTATGGTCGTCAATATATTAAAGTTTTATGTGAATGAATAAGAAGTTGTTTACCGGCTCTTACATGATAATTTAACTTACTGGGTGCATCACAATCCACACAAAACCCGTTGCCAGGTACCCTGTTTTTAATTGACAAAATGGACGCCGCCTCGTTGGGATCAGTCTTGTTTTTTGAGGATTCGTTTAATTGAAGGGACTTTAAAATTTGTTGCTCTATCGCTGTCACCCATTCGTCTCGCTCTTCGGAACTAGAGGCCTCGAAGTGCCATTGTTTGCCTTCTAGCGAAACTATGTAGAATTCGAATCCGTTTTCATCTGAAAAAAAAAGGAAGTAAAAAATCCGTACAACGGCCGAATTCAGCTTTTCATTCAATGTAAAAAGCTCGGTAAAAAGTATAAACAATAAGTCCAAAAATAATTCATTCAAAACGTATCTCTGCCTTAATCCTGAAAAAATTCCGACTCGCTCGATAATGCACTTTTTTCTGACGGTAGTGGCTTGGGTTTAATAAAATAACGTATATTACTGAAATATTTAGCAAAAAATCTCGCAAAAAATAAACCAGGCACCAAACATAAGGATATTTTTTTAGGAAAACTAATAATTTACTCAATGTTATTTTGGCAACGCATCATTAGATATCAAGCTCGCTCCTCCGCCATTTGAGCTCTTGGAATTTGTTCCGTGGACCAAATTACGGATTTGAACAATCAAAGAAAAAAACTGGTAAAAAATCTTTTTTAGCCAGCTTGATTTGGCAAGCTGAGGCAGAATGAAATTACTTATTTGACATTATATTGTTTTTTTATTGTTTTAAGCACCACAAGAAAGACTCTGAATAGGGTTGAAGCTTAGGTTCTTTACATGTACACTTCCGGCAACATAAAATGCGTACGCCGATTTTATATAGTGTATTACTGGCCTCGCAACTCAGTAACCTTTTAGCTTAGCTTTTACCTTATATTTAAAAATGCCCCGAATTCGAAAAAGCCCTAATTTTGGCAAAATTAGACGGTGCTCGATCGGTTTGAAGAGTAGCGGACCGGCCCATTATGGACGAAACAAGGCTACAATTGTAAGAATAAAAAAAATATCAAGAAGGACCTGTTCGACGAAGGCGAGACACTGGCTTGACCTAAGTCAGTGCGCCTCAGCTGGCTGAACAACTGATCGACTTTCTTGAAGACTATCCATTTGCGATGGGCCCAGAGGCGAAAATTGAGGCATCCTGGATCCATAAGAACGACGCGCAGGCGGATAAGATGTCACGTTGCTGCCTAGAAAATCTTACTTAGAACAATAAACTATTCACTACAAGAAGAAGAATTTTGACCACAGGTGTTCTTCACGGATGAAAAAATCTTTCAGTTCCACCGAGAGTTCCATAATGACAGCAAACAAATTTTGGTATATCGCCCGCCACGAACACGCTATCTCGAAAAATATATTGCTGGGAACGAAGAACGGGCTGGAAGATTTTCCGTGAATGTGTGAAGTTGGATATCGACAAGAGGACATGGGGCTCTTTTTAGAATCCATGGAAGATTTACGGCTGAGGTTTATGTTGATATGAGAAGAAATGTTATGCTTCCAGAAGCAACCATTCTTCATCCAGAAGGTTTTGTTTATCAACAGGATAACTGTCCTATCCATACCGCACGCATTTCTAAACAGTGGTTCCAGCAAAACAACATCGAGGTTTTTCCATGTCCGGCAAAATCTCCTGACACCAATCCAATGGAAAATGTGTGGGGCATTACAGCAAAAAAGTTATCACAGAAATTCCAACTACTTAATAAATTTCTTCTTGATACTTTTTTCTTATTCGCACAGTTGTGATCTTGTTTCATCCATAATGAGCATTAAGAATAAGTTTTTATAATAAAATGTAAAATAATTTAAAAAAATTATTTTATTCATTAGTATATTAGTCTAATCGTAAAGTGTTGTGTTGTGCTATTTTTGTAAAACCTAAATTCAACAGACTTGCAGCTAACTTCTGCTGTACACATTTTATGTGGCCGGAAGTGTAATTAGTCTGGCAAAATAACAATCTTGACAAAAAAACAATCATCAACAGCAAAAAGGTGCAATAACCCAGATTGTCAACCACATAGTAAATTACGCATTAAAAAAAAATTAACAAGAAGACGTTAAGGAAAACAAATAAGTTAAAAATGATTTAAAAATGTTGTCAGTTGGAGCTTTTTGTTAACCAACCACCAAATTTCATTGATTGCTTACCATCGTATTCCGAATTTTTCAATCCGCTGCTCTTGACCCTCCGATGCCTCTTTTTGACGTGCGGCGTTTCGTTCTTGACCTGTATCTCGCCGTTCAAAAACGAATTGCTGCTAGACAAAGTCATTCCCTCGTCGCCGCTCTGCTGCGAGTGTTTAAACGCGCCATCTTTTAACGGGTCGAAGCTGCTTAGAAGAGTTTTGTCCGTGGCCCTTTTGTCTTTACCTGCGAGTAAGAGAGAGTTAAAAAAAACAAATCACACTAATATCGTACTTGGTGTTATTAAGGGCTTGTTTTTCAAAATTAAATCCCGCGACAAATATAATTAACATCTGAGCATAATTGGAAAAACTGAGGCCTACAGGTTAAAATCTTTAAAGGTACCATAAAAAGTTCCCCTAACATGAAGCACCCGCAACCTTAAAGTAGATAGATAGTCACTTTTTTACCTCCTTTAAGCTTAACTTAGTTTAACTCAATTTTTAAGACTTAGCTGACATTTTGAACATTTTTGGTTGTATTGGGCACTCTTTACTTGTTTGAAAGCCGCTTAAAAGGAAAAAGTGTTTTTTACCAAAAACGTTAGTAGTGATAGATAGGGGTTTCTGCGCCCTCCGGGGGGAGCACGGGTCTGTTTATTTGGAAAAGACCCGTTTAAAAGCTGTTTATTTGGGAACATGCTACAACTACCACTACTAAGTAGCGTTGCGACTAAGTCTATTGGGTGTGTAGAACCATACCTAAGCATTGCCTGTCGCGATTAGGTTTCGGATGGATGACTGCAAGAAGTCCCTGCATAGTTCCGCTACATATACCTACTGTGCTCCTGCCGTGCAGATCTGGTAGATGGTAGGTTTTTGGAGTTTTTGAACAGTTTTGAGCAAATGCATTACAAGTACAAAGTGTGTATATCACCAGCCCAAGGCAGTTGACTATTACAATAAATGCCACCTTCCTCGCACAAGATATTATTTAAGGGCACCCAACAGGGTGTATGTCAGGGGGCAAGTATTATCATCATTATTGTTATAAAAGAGCTGGATTCTAGCAATTAGACTCACCTAAGGAAAGTTCGCTCAGATTTTCATGCAGAGTGGGATTTCCGCCATAGCCCTGTCCCGAAATGGTGGCAATTGACTTGGACCCTCGCGGCCTTTGCCCAGGTACCTTAACAGTAACGTATTGCAGTGAGATCTCCTTCCCGTGAACGTCGTCCATGTAATCGTGGAGACTGGGATGATACGTCAGTTGCCCGTCGTCGCACAAAGTTACGTATTTCTTTTTCCATTCTTTGTTTAATGGTTTGTTGGACTTTTTGTAGAGGTAACCTGCAAGAAAAATATTAGCTATACTACAAATCGAGCTGTGATGGACACATGACGAGGGATCCCTTTGCAAAGTGAATCACTCAAAACATTTTGTACTTTTTTTTGTCATGTCAATAGACAATCGCAATGGGGGTATACGTATTTATGTGGGATGGAAAGATTTGGACATCAATCTACACCAATGTTAGTTTTTTACAGTATTTTACTTCTCCCAACCAATCACGTTGACAAAGCAATTTTACCTCCTTCATTTTAATTTAATCCATCATGTTGACAATTGACATATGAGAAACGTCACTAACGTCGTCTAAGACGTCCCGTATATTTTGCATTAATGGTACTCACCTTGTTTGAGCGGTATCGCCCTCCCGCTGCCAAAGTCGCCGCCGTTTTTGTGTTTGTCGTTTTTGGAGGGGGTAAAAAGGTTCGACCTTCGACGGTTTTTCCGGGAGGTCGTCGGGGTTGAGTTGGGCGTAGGAAGGTCTTTAAAGTCTTTCGAGGTTGGTTGCATCGTCTAAAAATTAAATAATAATCTTAACTTCTGCTTTGAATAAGTTACTAATAAACATATTCAATCAAACAAGGAACAGGAGTTTGAGTAGTCCTCCTACCTGTAGATTATCGAGCGAACTGGGGGCGGCAAACTTGGCAACGTTGTTGTTTTCTGTCATCTGCATAATGACGCCATGTCCCGAGCTAATACTGGCCAGTGTAGAAGACGAGTTCCACTTTTCGTCCGACGACTTGTAGCTGCCCGAATCTTTGTCCGACGATGCTTGGTGTATGATCTTGGGAACCACGTGACGGATTTCTTGAGCCAGCACTAGATCCTGAAATCAAAACGAAGTGTTTAATGAGAACAAAACTAAATTGTTACAATAGCGACTAAAATAGCTACATCCAAACTTAATAATCTTAATAACTAACTTTGAAACATGTTCGGGGAATGCATCGCACTATATAATTAATAGGAACTGCACAGCTGGTTACAAGCAAAATCCTGGATGGTGTCATACTATGGACGATATGTAAGGGGAGGCTAAAGCTAATTAGGGGCTATCGGCATAGTTTGACTCGAGACTATTTTTGACATTTCCTCACAAAGGTAAACAATTACTACATGTTTTTAGGCACTTACTCATCTGTTATGGGACTGCGCGGCGCGTCGCTCTTGTTGGTTGCTGGGGCTATACAAAACCTACGTTTGGCCTATCCAGTCAGTGCTTTTTTGATCGCGGCGCTGACAAAATAATGTTGACTTAACATAATTGTTGGGTCAGCAACTGGCTAGAAAGACAGGGGCTAAGACACAGCAGGGCCTTTATCAAAGGCCTGAATGCCAAACTCACGAAAGACCTGCAAGTTATAGTAGGATGCAAGTGAGAACTATAATAGGAATCATGGCGGTTAAAGTTCACCTAAACAACATGGGCCTGTATCACGGAGACCTGAGCTGCAGACTATGCCATCAGGAACCGGAAACAGTAGAACATGTAATATGTAGTAATAAGGGGAAGTTGAACTAGACCCAATATTGACTGGGGACTACTCCATTAAGGACCTGTACAAACTTGCACAGGGGACAAAATTAATGGAGTGGTTAGCCTAGGAACCTATAGGGTGCACAATAAGCCAGAAATGGCTGCAGTGTAGTGACTGTAGCTTGCCACCAGGCAGGTTGGAGTCACAATCGAGGGGTTTTAGTCGGTAGGAATCCGACACCACCCGGGCTCTCCTGGTAGAGGAGAAATGACTCTGGCAGGAAAGTAGTTCGGGCGTCTTATGCAAGATTTCCCCTTGAGACACTTGAAAAAAAAATTGTTGGGTCGTATATCCATAGGTATACTTTTAATAATAATCGCAGTGAATTTTAGTAGGTTTTATTGATGAAAATACTACATTGTTTGTGGAAACTGCACACCTTGCCAAGGCTGGCAGTTCTGTCTAATTCCTTGCTTCGCCGCTGTAGTTAGATATGCGGTGCTGTGCGCAGTTTAAAATATTAAAATAATAGAACAGTGGCGTAACAATAATGTTGGTGCCTACCCTTAATAAAGGACGGCATTAACTTTAATTTGTCAACTTTATGGATGGCACAATATAAGCATGTTTATATGACAAAAATGTCACAAACCTTTTAAACTTCGTGCGGCACTGTCAAAAATAGTGCAGAGTCTAGTGCTATGCCTACTTTATGTACCGATAAGTCCCTATTAAAGATAGGCAGAATAGGCAAATGTAGGTTTTGGATAGCCTCAGCAACCAAGAAGAGCGCCGCGCCGTCCCATAACAGATGTGTAAGTGCCTAAAAATATGTAGTAATTGTTTACCTTTTTGTAGAACTGTCAAAAATAGTGACTTTATCAAAGTCATCCTATAATGTCCGATAAGTGTCTATTGTTTCAGGGAGTTACATGGGCTGGAAGAGAATTTCAAAAAGACGTAATTCTCCAAAATAATGAGTGTTGGAAAATACAGGTTTTGAAAGTGTCAAGGTGAACCTGAAACACAGGAACGTAAAAAAATTGCAGAGGAAATAGTTCGTACTGAGCAAACGTCAGCATAAAGCGTTCAATGAATGAAATAATGAAAATGAAAGGTTAAAAAAGATTTAACAGTTCTCAAGATATTTGGTATTCTTACAAGTAATTTAGCATGGCAGGGTGCGGAAAGATCAGCATTAAAAATTATATGTATTAAGCGACTATTTTAGCCTTAAAAGATGTAATTTTTAGCGACTTTGTAATTAAAATATGTATAAAATATGAAACAATTTGGTGAAGGCGCGTTTTTTTTAAAAATTACGATTTCGCCATGCTTGTTTTTTAGTAAACGCGTAGGTACTAAATTATTTAAATAAAAAAGAAGCACATACCTAAATAAAAAAATTCAAGTACCTGAAGTGAAGTAAAAGTTTTTAATAAGTATTTAAATAAACTCTGTTCTTAAAAAACTAAAATCACAACAAATTATAATACCTACAGTGAATAAAAATATACGCAGATACTTAGAGTTAAGCAATTTTCAAAAATAACTAGTTTTTATAGAAAGTAAAATCACGAAAAATGACTACTGACTAAAAATATAGGTAGTTAAGCAAAGTCCTTTTTACAGGTCAGGTTCAATATAATCACAGAAGGTAAAATCAAAATTAAAAAAATTACTTACAATAGTTAAATTATTCTACTTTTTGTTTTTTTTGGGAGTAATCAACTAATCGGATTTTCTTTTATTTAAACTTTTTTCAATTTTTTGAGTTTCCTTCTGTAAATCTTCCTCTCATTGTCTTTTTTTTTATCAATACGTAACAATATTTTTGTAAGAATCTGTTTTGGAAATTTGTTTAAGATATAACACTGTTACACTCATACACTCTAATCTTGTAATATATAACCATCTCATTTCTCTTGCTGAATCTGGAATCACCTGGAAGGAGAAGCAAAAAGAAATACGGTGGAGATGGTCCAAAAGTGCCAAAATATGTACTTTAGCGAATTTTGTCCAATTATATGTACTTTTTAGCGACTAGCTTTGAAAATATGCACTTTTAGCGACTTTAGCGTCCGAGTCCGCACCCTAACATGGGGAAGGATTAGGAAGTCATGGCGAAGTACTGAAAAATACAAGAAATTACCATAAAATACAAGGAATTACTTGGAAGTAGGTAATAGGAACTTAAGGGAATATCAGGAATTACTACAGGGTTCCCACCAAAATTTAAAAAAACTAAACTGGCTCTTTTTGAATATGTTTGGTTAAAAGCCTATAAATAACCTAAAGAGCTTTGAAGACCGGGAGCGACGCATTTTTAGGTTTGAAAACCGCAAGTGACACACAACTTTAAATGATTTGAAAATGCAAGTTTTAGTACTTTAATTATCACACCTTTTTAGAGTTTCTTAAGTAAAAACCCTGACTTTTACTGACTACCCTGACTCGTGAGCACTGGAAAATATCGGGAATTCCCCGAGCCATCCCTTAAAAAGGATCATATCTGGGTGACCAAAAGGGCATACTGCTCTTTTAGTAATAGGGTTAAAGAGCTTGAGTGCGCGAGTTCCTTACAGATGTGAGAGCCTCAATATTCCAATGTGGGTAGGATTTGGACCTTTAGAGAACCCGGGGTGCGTTTAAAAACTGTTACCTAAGGGTAAAGATTAATTATACTTCGGCTAGCTCAAAACCGTTCGTCATACACCTACGTTTGAAAATCAAAAAGATAGGATCGACCGGGGTACGCCAGAATCGCACTTCTGCGCAATAACGTTTTTACTTAAAAAGTGTGTTTTTCTTCTCTGCTTTTTTGGTTTGGATGAACAAAAACTGTATTTTACACAAAAATAATGATATTTGGAGCAATTTAAAACAAATTCAACACCCGTGTTCGAAAATTTAAGGGAATATTCTCCCCAGGTTCACTCCCTGATTTTTTATGACGTCATAAACACTCCCTTACCCTACCCTCACCTCACCATGACCTTTTATTTTCAAACGCACCACAGCAGTTGTTTCGGTGTGTGGAGTTTTTTTTTTGCGCTGAGATAAAACAGTTTTATATTGACAGTCCAACTTCAATTTTAAATATGGCGTTAATTTAGATAGATTAAAATAAGACTTACGCTTGCTTTACTATGTGGCAATGTTTGGTGACCCGGAGACATGTGTATCTGGGATGATTGCCTTTCCATCTGAGGGAACCCGTTTCCCTAAAAATTAGATAAAATATAATTTTTTGTACAGTGTTTCTAACGAATAATAGGCGAGCCTCTACTAGCGTCTTTGCGTGTCAGGTTAATTTTAGGGCATACCTATAATGCCAAGTTGGTTTGTGCCTTGTCAAAGTTAGAGGAAACATCGGCGCAAACTAAATCAGTTGCCCAGACTTTATTGGAAAAACTCTAGCATTTTGATCCACTTATGTATTGAGCTGGAAACAATGAGACAAAAAGAAAAGTTATAGCAATATATATGCATCAGTGCCCATACGTACAGGTATATACGAATAGACGCCGACTATACTTGGCGAGATGTAGTCAGATTTAACAGGCTTAGGCGAGTATGAAATTGCTTTCCAGGAATCCACGAAGATTAAGCATAAGTACGTCACTAGTAAAATATTTAGAATCTCTTGGACAATACTTTTAGTGATTCGATATTTTTTTCAATTTTATAACCTTTATAACTAGTAAATTTGGCGTAATAATTAAAAGTAAACGAATTTTTGATATCGAGCTGTAAATTTACTTAATAATTGGAAAAAAATAAAAATTTAAACTAGGTTAAAAACCACACACATACTTTTTAACTTATGGATGAGTAAAATAATAAGCACATCATAATAAATAAAATCACTTAACGTAGAACATATTGTACTCACAAAAATTAAGCTAAGTTCCTCAGTGAACTTATTTTGAATAATCCGGAGTTAATTTTTTACCGTGTGAGTGCGGATAGGTATATGATTAAAGCGGAGTAAAACGACAGTAAATTAGTTCGTCCCGACTGGAAATCGAAGGAATATTTCACTTCGTTTAATCAAATGAAGTATTTCCAGTTCAGTAGCAAAAGTTAACTGAGTAATTTTCTAAAGGTTTTTTATAATGAACTTTTATTTAAAATCGTACTAATCCTTGCGATTCCACAAAATTCAGGCAGTTATTACTTATAAATATCAATTTTTTAAAAACTGTCAGGGGAAATTATAAAAAGCGACAAAACATCAGTCCATTTCATAAAATCGGTTTACATGCAAATATGAAAAATGTCAAATGTATAGAGGGGGTCTAGTCTTGACCATCCAAGAATGTTCAATTTTGTCTTAAATAATGTAGGTAGTACTAAAGTAAAAGTAAGACCTGTTTCGTCCTTATTAGGAATCATCAGAGAATCATAAGATTGTACCTGATGATTCCTAATAAGGATGAAACAGGTCTGTAGGTGTCTGGATTCTCCATTAGACATTGGAGGCCTGGTCGTAATGAAGTGAAGAACAAAAACGCTTTGTCCGATATGCCACGAGTGTTACTTTAAGTACTAATTTTGTAGTTTTTTTTGATGATTATTGTTCTCACCTGTAGATGTCGCTGTATCGACGCAGGATGATAGTGATTGTTCGGCGTCGAGGGCCTAGAATTGGTTGGCGTTAAACAAATCGTCGATTGGGCTAACCTATGCTGTACGATTTTTTGACAGGCTGAAAAAAGTAGGTAAATATTTATGCTAAATAATCATCTACTTTTGTTCTATTTATTTTTTAAAAGATTATGATACGAAAAATATACCTGAAATTAATATAAATTATTTATAATAACCCTTTCCTATTACTTCAAAACTATGTTAGACAGCTGCAGTTGCGGTTAAAAAACCAAAAATAGCAACACATTTTTTTTGACAGTAAGAAAAAAGTTTCAAAAACGGTTTACGTCGGGAAATAAAACTACTAAATAAGGCTGTATTTTGTTGATTATCTAAAATATTTCCCAAATTAACCACATATTCAAATTTTTAAGTTAAGTATCTGTCCAAAAAAAACTTATATTTTCAAATATTTCAACGGTTTGACTCAACAAAAAAAAAACAAAAAAAGAAGTTAAAAAACCTCCAAATCAGTTACTTCAACCGAAAAGAAATAAAAAAACAAAAGATCTGTTTTTTGATTTCTTTTCGGCTGAAGTAACTGATTTGGAGCTTTTTTTAAGTTCTTTTTTTGATCTTTTGTTTTTTAATTTCTTTTCGGTTGAAGTAACTGATTTGGAGGTTTTTTAACTTCTTTTTTTGATCTTTTGTTTTTTGATTTCTTTTCGGTTGAAGTAACTGATTTGGAGGTTTTTTAACTTATTTTTTGTTTTAATTGCCTTAGGAGCATAATCCTACTGGAAATATTAACACGCCAGGATGAATTCGTATCAGGTAACTTGGATAAGTACCAGTGCGGAACGATGCCTATTTGTGAGTGATTCAAGGTTGGAAATAAAAGTGTATGATGGTATTTAATGATGTATGGGGAGGGTGACCAGTGAAACAACTGATGAGCTCGCGCTGGTTACCCAGAGCGAAACATCGTTTAATCATTTCTCTTTGCTTTGGTCCTTTGTGCGTTCCTTGTGGGATGCTCATCCCAGTTTGAATTTTCGTTATTTCCGCCCAAGATCTTTTGATCTTTTATTTTTTGTTGGTTTGACTCAAGTTACGTAAACTTAATACATAATTTTGTCCAACGTAATTTTTACTAGTTTGGAAGTTAAAAGACAGAAAATAAAATAAATCAAGGCTGGTTGTTAAGAAGAGCTATCTAAGTATCTCAAAAACTGTCTGACCCAAAAAATAAAAAATTGCTATATTATACTGGTTATTTAATTCCGTAATATAATTGGCTTAGCCAGGCATGTTGAAACCCTAATAATTCGGGAGTTAAAGGCCGAAAATTTAAAAAAAAAGATAGCGGCTAGTGTAGAACTATTTTTCTATAAGTGTTTGATTAACTACGATTGTGTAAGTAGTAAAACCGTATCGATTACTCATTTTTATTACACAGAAACACAAAGAATATTTTTAGCGGCTGAATTGAAAAAATTACACTTCCGATGCTTTTACTCAATTTTTTTTGGCGGTTAAATGGTTAAAACTTATTTGCAGTCGTCTATGTTTATACAACATCATGCCGTTTCGAAATTTGAGTGGTAGGGACCCAAATTCAAACTTTGTAAATTTATTTTCGAAAATTGTAAACGTACCATCTTGAAAAACACGTTCCACATTAAGCCCGTAAGTGGCGCAGGTCTCGTAGTAAGAACACTTTTTCAAGTCGTTGGCCAATTTTCTGGCTCTGCTGTCGTCTATGACGCGGGGATTGTTTTCACTTATTGAATCTGCAAGGAAAAATTAAATAAAAATATCAACAAAAATTGAAAGATCAAAAAACACTGGCGGACTATTTCTTGTACACATATTTTGAATTATTTGATAAAATGTTGATACTGTGAAACAATGCGAAAAAATTTAACCAAATTCGAAATAACCCACATAGCAAGAATATTCGTAAATTGCGTGAATATTCTTGGAACATGTCCATAACACGTACATCCTGTGAATGTCCAACGGTCCACTTTTTTATTATTCACTGAATATTCAGATTGGACGTATTCTGAAGATTAATTTTTTGCATATGGAGACGCTATAGTATTCAAAAATGCAATATTCAGATTACATACATACTGAATATTCAGTGAATAATAAAAAAGTGGACCGTTGGACACTCATAGGATGAACAAAAAAATCACAAAATAAAAAATAACTAAATGAAATGATGTGAAAAAATCTATAATAATTTTTAAAAAAATAAAAAATGCGAATTATTGCAGTATGAGGCATTATCAGAGAGAGGTCATCCTAAAGAAATTTAAGAAAATAAATGGCTTAAGTTATAGTAAAAATAAATAACGAAAGTTGGGTGTTCTAACTTACTTTTATTTTGAAACTTCTTTATTAACATTAACTTTAAGGGTTTAAAAAATCTCCAATGCAACACCATTTCGACGTTGTCTTGACCACTAAACCACCAACAAAATGTGCCGTAATGTCACGGAAATATATTATATAGCCTCTTAACTCTGATACTTCATTAAAAACAAAATCTAATGCAGTTTTTATAGTATTTATTATTAGTATGTAGGTTTTTCCCGTAAGTAGAACTAATTTATTTGATTAATATTTATCAGGTGTTACATCAGTTCCAGCTAAACTAATTGGACCAATCAATTGGCAAAACAAAAGTAGTAAAAAAGTTAAAAAAATAATTGTGTTTTAGTCCCTCACTTTAGGGACTAAATTTTGGAAAGTAAAAGAGGCAAAAAAGGGAGTGCTACAATTCGCTGAGGGACTAAAAGGAACGTTAGTCCCGTGATTTATATACTATTTTATTCACTTCAGAACAGGAAGAACTAAAAATAAAATAATCATGAAAACACTGAATGACAGTACTCTCGTACTCGTAGCGGTACTGTAGTTTTAAAATGTCAACTTTGCTGACTGGTGGGTGGTTGAGAAAAATGCCAGTATGACGATATCAAACTAAGTTGTCAAAAACGATCGATTCAGTCGATAAAATACAATTCTATTTGAAGATGGACCTTGAAAAAGCCGCAGAAGGGGCCATAGCCCAGCTCCTCCCACAAAAATCTTGGGACAAATATATGAAGCAGTTTTCAGATTTTGTCTTCAATTTGAAGAAATATATTTACTTTTGTATTTTTAATCCCTAGAGATTAAATTTACTTTTGATCCCTGAGAGATTAAAAGTGTCACGTTAGTCCATCAAATAAAGGATTAAAAGTTCCCCTTTATTCCCGTCAGTACATAATAGTATATTATACACCAACGGACTAAAGTGTAACTTTTTATCCCGAGGCGAAAAGTTTGTAGCCTGACCGAAGGGAGCGATACAATTCGTCGGGGGATAAAAAGACACTTTAGTCCAGAGGTTTATGTATTATTTTTCGCACTTCTGTATTATTTTTTACAAAAAAATATTACAAAACAAGAGAAAATTAAAGCGCTCTATTAAAAACTAAATGACAAAATAATTTCGCATTGCAGACAATTTGGACTATATTCGAAAAGTGTGCGAAAAATTTGGTGGCCAAGGTAAGCGATTCAGTTGACAGCTAAATTTTTTTGCATAAATCGTTAAATCGTGCTTAACCTAAAAATAGACATTAGACAATATTCTGTCTTCCTTTTATCTGTACAAAAGAAAAGTCTTCTGCTCGAATACAGATAGCAAAGTTCAATCTCTGCGGTCTATCGTTGAGCTTTTTTCACCAAGGTCACGTTTTTGGCATGTTGCTAACGTGAAGATGTCATCAAATACGCAGCGACTTTTGCCGACAGAAGTCAAAAATCAATAGACGAGCGGCCGAACCAAAGAAAGCAAGATAGAAATACATGGTAATAAAATGTAAAAGACAGAAACATCCGAGCCGGAAAATTTCACGCATACCGCTGGGCACCTCGTACATGTCGTGATCAACTTAAAGTGTGAAGCTCCTGCTAAAGCAACAGTAAATCAGCTTTTGCCAGGAAAGTCTCGGAATATCTACGAACAACAAAATGTTCCTCTTGCATATTTTTTTGAAGAATCAAAGACACTCATATCGTCGACTTTATATATTAAACAAGTAGGTAATATTTTGGTAAAGCCATCCATGATGGTAATTTAAGGCTTAAAATATTTTAGCATAATTTAAGAGGTAACGTTTTTGTTTAAGCAATTTTTACTATTAGGAGGGGTTTTTACTATGTTTTATGGTCAAAAATATTTTAAAATATATTCAAAAATATTTTAGCATAATTTAAGGGATAACGTTTTTTTAAAGCATTCTTTCCAAACTTTCGATTTCTAGAATAAAACCGTCAAATTTTTCAAGTTTTCACTGTTTTTTTAGCGTTCAAAAAAAGTACTGCCAAAAACATTTTTTCTGTTAAAATGAAAAATCTTTATAGAGAGAAGGTAGAATTTTAGAGGTAGATGGAGAGATAATTTAGTGAAGTGCAAAAATATTTAAGGTTTTTGAAGGGAGACAGCATACTATAAAAAAGTATTTTAGAGAAAGATGAAAATAATCGAAGAATTTGTTTACTAAAAATTTCTGTTATGTCATCCGTCTGTCATCCTGAGTGGTATCGTGCATATGATTTTTATTTTGCCAGTTTTATACAAAAAAGGTGGTATTAATTTCTTTCAATCAAAGTTCTTTACAGTCTTTAAATTTACCAAAAAACGTGTCCTACTATAAGTGTATTTAAGGATATCTAAAAATCATTTAACAGGTATTTAACTAAATTATTTTAAGGGTCATCATGACTTTACCATTTATGTAGGTAATATTGGTATAAATTTAATATTGTGTTATATTTTAGTATTATATTGTTTTTAATAAAAAAAACACTTGTTTTTGTCACTTTTTACTTTAGTCTTTGAAACGAGGGTCTAAAGCAACCACTTTAGTCCCTGAAGTGCGAAAAATATTATTTATGGTTTTGTTTCTAGTTGTCTAGATCAATACGTGTTTGATCCTTTTAATTTGGTAAAATATTTTCATAAAAATGTAAATTTAAAAGTAAAAATAGTGGGTATTCAAACCACGTGATTAAAGTGTCTTTTTGGTGCTCAGCGAATTATAGTCCTTGTGCCACTTTTAGCCCCTATACAGGGTGTTTCAAAATTTCCTAGAAAGACTTTAACTATAGGTAGAATTTGTTGTTCTAAACAAGAATTATAAAATATATTTTTGTAAACTCTTTCGTTTCAGATATATTTGCATTTAAAAATTGTTAATATTTTCTGAGAAGTACCCTTTACTACGTGGAAAAAACATCAATTTTTGAAAACAAAACTTTAACAACTTCGAAATGCTTGACAAAAAGCCTAAAAGATGTCATTGTCGGCACACGTAGACTTGCTTGATAAATATTTTAAGGGCGATTTCCAAAAAAAACGAAAATTTTACTCCTAAATTCAGAGAAAAGAAATATGAAATTAAAAACAAAATAATCACGTAACTTTTCTTGGATTAATGATATCTAACCACTGTTCAAATCGTTCTAGGGAATTTTGAATCACCCCGTATAATATACTGTTACGTGTTATTTAAAAGTAATGAAAAAGAAAGAAGGAATTGCTTGATAGATGATTAAAAAATATACAATCTAATAAAAAATTCTACAAATTCTTGAACACAATGATACCAGCCGAATAAACATTACATTTTAAAAGGTTGTATTTTAATTAGTTACACAGCAATAACCCCTAGTAATACAAATTTTACGGCAATATTATTTGTCAAACAATTTTTAACCCTGAATTTCATATTATCCATAACATTCGATATTAACCCGGCCATTAGGTAATTTAAAATCGATAATAAAGTGTTCAAATATTTAGACGAGGTATTGTTTAAAAATTCCATTGAAAAATTCAACAAACGCCAGTAAAACCAATAACACATTGTATCATAGAAAAATCTAGAATTTTATTGATTCTGAAGATATTTTGTCAGTTTTTAACGAAATATATATAGAAATATAATAGGTATTTATATCGAAAATCAAACAAATTTTACTAAATATTATATGAGTAATCTAAATATATATTTTGTTAAATATCCCAAAAAATAAAGTTCCATCGGTTTCAAATTAGAAGTTTTATAGAATGTTGTTATTAATATAAATTCGAAAACCCAAAAAAAAAACAACAACCTTAAATTAGTTAGTTTTTCTACTGGTACTGTACTATTTTGGTTAGTGTAGTATACTTTATACATTATAAATATCAGAAATAATTAAAAATATCAAACGCGAACACTCTTAAGTCAACAACCTCCATAACCTGAAGTTTCAATGACGTTCTATCTAAAACGTCAAAATAAATAAGGTTACTAAGGGACTTTTCATATATCTTATTAAAAACAAGGTTTTTTTTTCTTAAAAATGCGTAATATGCTGATTTAATATATATTGGATTTATTTACGTTTAATAAATATTTATTTTCTTAAAAACATAGACACATTATTCACATTTCTGCGTCAATTAGTGCTCTTATAAAATAAAGTTTCATCGCTTGTCACGCCATCTTGTGGTTTACGTCTAAGCTTTATTATTATCCTAGGACCGTAAATGAGCCATAAAATTAGTATTATTCGTTGGTCGTAGGTAAAATCAGTTTGGTCCTTTTAGAGAAATTGTGCCACCAGACGCCATCCAAAAATCACTAATAAGGTCTTTCGTTATGTAAATAACCCGTTCTATAACTTAATTTTTACGATATCAATGTCCTCCATGTAGTCTATTAAGTGGATTGCTACAAAATTAGTTAAAAACTGTAAGCCTATAATTTTTAATGAGTCCCATGATCTTTATACTCGACATTGCATGTGGTTAAGTGATTAAAATTTGATTTTAGGGCGTATAAATCTCAAATAAAATGGAAAATTAAAGTATCAGCAGCAATTAACTGGTAACTTAAGAATGATGGTTTACACAGACGTCTATTAAATAAAACCAAAAAATAATGACTGTAATGCTAACAAGAAATTGTTTTTTTTCGGATTTTTAGAAGATTTATTTTGCAGTTGGATTTTTATCCTTGTTTGTTGTTAGATACGAATGTGTATTTTTTTTCCTTTTCTTAAACCAGGCCTTTTTTCTTAATGCAATGGAGTGTCTATTTCATCCTTAAGTACAGATCTGGCGAAAAAAAAGTAGGACATGTAAAATATATATTTGCTTTTTTTAGTATGTCCCTGATACGTTCAGATATTTATTGGTTTGGCCAACATTCGTCAACATTTTGAAATATCTGACAATTATCTGATGCTTTCTTGCAGTATACTTCAAACTAAATAAAAATTGCCTCAAGTTTCAGAATTTACCAAAATTCAAATTATAACTCGACTTACGAAAGATAACTGGTCTATAAGAAGAGCGGCGAACCATTTTGGAGTTAATAAAAATACAGTACTACAAAGAGAAAGGAAGGATCAGGACGAAACAAAATTAGTTCAGTGGAGCAAGACGGACGACTCCTTGATCATTTAAGGCAGAATCTTTTTATCACATGCTCCCATGCTGCCGCTGCGAGCATGTTTCCAGGGTCCTAGCGAACTGCTTGTAGTAGGATAAAAAATTCAAATCTATCGTGTAAAGTTGCAGCAAAAAAGCCTCTTTTAACGGAAGAGAAGAAACAGGCGCGAGTAATATTTGCGGCCAATCATCTTTTAGAAGGGAATGATTTTTGGGAGAAAGTAGTCTTTGCGGACGAAAAAATTTTCCAGTCATCGTCAGATAGTCGGAGAATTTTGGTTTATCGTCCATCAAATTCAAGGTATGATCCAGAATACACACACAACATCAAGAGAGCAGGACATTTTTCCGTCAGCATGTGGGGATGGTTTAGTGCGAGAGGTATGGGTGTTTGCTGGAGAATAGAAGGTAGATTTACCAGTGAACGATACATCTAAATTATTCGTAATATTATGTATCCATCTGTTTCGGCCTTGCATGAAAATAATGAGTTCATCTACCAACAAGATTACTGCCCTGTGCACACGGCGAATGTAGTGAACACTTGGTTTCAAGAGAACAATATTGAAACTCTACCTTGGCCATCTAACAGCCCGGATTTAAATCCCGTGGAAAATGTTTGGGGACGGATTGCGAAGATAATTTATCAGCCAAATTGGTTCCCCAGAAATTCAGACGAGTTGAATGAAGCCATTGAAGGAGCCGTAGATATCATCTCAGAAGAAGAGCAATATTTTCAAAATTTAAGTTTTTTAACGCCGACTCGTCTGCAGCTTGTTTTAGACAAGAACGGCGAGCACATTAAGTATTAAAATTATTGTTTTTATTTATTTACAAAAAGTTTAGTTTTTTTATCATCGTATTCTTGTTTTTTCTCTGTGGTATTATTTTTGTTACAGCGCTTTGCCCAGCGTGGTAATGTATTTGGTGGTAATGGTTCCCCGCTCTTCTTATAGACCAGTAATTTTTCGTAACTCAAGTTATAAGTTGAATTTTGCAACTCTATTAGATCCTAACATAAGATTTTAAGAAATTTTTAATAAATTACTGATTAATTAAAAATCTCCTTTGATTTATTTACTATTATGACAAACACAAGTGTCAAATGTATCAAGGTAAATAACGAGAGGTTAATAATAATAATAACTAACAAATGACTAACAATGTAAATTTACATTAACATAGGGTGTTATATTTACCCATATTTCAATTCCGTGTCCTACTTTTTTTTCGCCAGGAGTGTACTTGGTTGATATATTTTTTTTCTTGAATATAGACCGCTTGCTAACTGTAATATGAGAAACTTTAGGTGGACCAGAGAAGCGCGATAAATAAGTGAACCAACTCATCCTAATTGGATCTCGGAATTAAGTGACTTTTTTTGCTACAACCCAGTAAACACACTTGTGACTTTAACCTAATATTTATATAAATCTAAGGTTCACATATTTATGTAAAATATGTTACATCATATTTACGTAAATCTCACATAAAAATATTTTTATAAAAAAATATGTAAACATTACGTAAAAAGTATTACATACCTATTATATAAAAAAATATCCGTAATATTTAAGTAATCTAATTTACGTAAACGTTACATAAAATTATTTACTTTAAATGAAAGTAATAAAATGTACATAACTATTGAGTAACAATTTAGACATAACGTTTACATTTACAATTTTACATAACTATTATGTAAAACATTTTATGTAATATTTATATCATCTAAATTACGTAAATGGTCTATAACATTATTTACGTCACATTAAAATTTTTAAATTTACATAAATATTATGAAACAATGTGAACCTTAAGTTTACATTTAAAATTTAACATAATTGTTACATAACATTTTTTATGTATTAATTATGTCATTCAAGTTATGTAAATTGCCTGTAAAATTATTTACGTCAAATTAAAGGCCTAAATTTTACATAATTATTATACAGTCAATTGAACCGTAATTTTACATTTCAAATGTTACATAACTATTATATAAAACATTTTATGTAATATTTATATCATCTAAATTAGCAGGGCTTAATAGTTTCTTCCTAGTAGGTAGAGATGGCGCTAATGTATCTATGTTCCATGTACAGTAAATGATCATATTATATATATAAAGAGCAAAGATATTTCAAAATTAGTATGCGGACTTTGAGGTATTGACAAGATCTCTATAAGAATCACCTCTTCCGCCACCTTAACCAGCCCGTCTGGTTAACTTTGTAGTTTGCCATATGTTTGCCAATGTCGGACCGTGTCAAGCAACCACCGAAGGACCTGAACGGACCTTCCGTTGGCCCGCCTCAAGCTGCATGCTCATGTCGGACTTAGATAGTTGACGCTTTGCGCATGTCATGCAGATTAATGTGACTTAAATTTTACCTTATTAATAAATAATTGTCACCTCTATTTGACCTTAAATTTACATAACAAGGTAAACCTGTTATGTAAAATATACGTAGTTTTTATTTAACTCTTACATAACATGGATGTAATATTTATGTAAAAGGTATGTCATTTTATTTACATCACATTTATGTAAAAATTAGGTGGGCTTTGCGCATGGCATTATGCAGAGTTTTCGCACTTTAATGTTACTTAAATTTTACCTTATTGTGACCTCTGAGTGACCTTTTACATAACAAGGTAAATCTGTTATGTAAATTTTACGTAATATTTACATAACGGTGTTTACTGGGAAGAAGTTAGAATTTGTAATTTTGTATAAAAATACAGGATTTTACCTTGAGTTCCGACGAGTATCAATGGGATATCCGCAGAATTTCGGTAATGCGACATCTTGGTGTAATAGTTGTAAATGGCGTTGAATGACGACTCATTCTCCAAACTGAACACAAAAATGACGGCGTCCACCCAGGCCGTAAACTGAAAAAAAATATATAATTAGGGAACAAAGTCAGAAATCTAAGTTAAAGTTAGGCTTTTTTATTTTAATCGTTCAGCAGATCTTATAATACGGGAGCTAAGGAATCATGGTCGAACATATCGGTAAATACCCTGTAGCATACATTCAAAGTAGTAATATTACAACTCAATAATAACAAAAAATTTTGCCTCAAAAAATAACGTGTAGAACAACTTACTATTTTTTACATTAAATTACCCTTTTTAGACATTTCCCTGGGCAATTTTGCATGTGTTATTAGTCCAGATTTTAAGAATATTCGACAAAAACAAATTTTTCAAAACACGATAATTGTTTTAATTTTAATTTCAACTTAAAGATAATTCTCACTTACTTAAACTCCGTCATTCTGGCAAAAATACCCATAAAAAAGCAGAAAAAAAGAACTTTTTCTAATAAAAACAAAAAGTTGTAAGGAAAATGAAAGTTCAACGGAAAAACTTCTTTAAATCTCACAGAAAACCAGCGGAGGATACGAACTAAGGAATAACTAACAGCGACCCTTCAAGGGTGCATTATATATTTCGCGCCTTCTCTCTTCTGAACAGGGGTGTCTTTTTCCTAGGGAAAGCGCCCCATACACACGCGGTTTGCGCAGATTTGCCTTCGAGCTGATACTGTCAGGATTTATTTAGTATTAATTCAGTTCATGGGATCTTGATTCAGGTTTGGTATTATGTAACGTTATTTCCATGATGTGTTTATAAGCTTTTGTACAAGTTTATTAAAGTTTAAAATATTTTTGAGTTATTTCTTTGATTTTTGTAAGATTTTGTGTGGTTTAATATATCTATCTGTTTTTTACCTGATCCTATGATCTGACAGATTTATAAATATGTACAAGATTTTATAGTAATTTTTTTTTATTTTCAAATATTTTCTAGGACTCATTAAAATTTTAAAGCTTTCTATGAACATTTAGTTTGCTATGGGTTGGTAAAAATATAAGTTTTTTTAAGTTTTTCTATAGATTGGATAGTCAGACAAATTCACAATATTTTTATGGGTTTTCCAGCGCATTTTACGGGCTCATAATATTTTATAGCTTTCCATAATAATTTTTTTTATAATCTTACTAGCTATATGGCCATGACTAATATCTCATAAAACTCCGTTTTTTTCGCCACGTGAACTGAAAATCTTATTTAAAAAACCATAATCACAACATCTGTTGTAAATACTTTTACAAAAAAAAAAACATTTTTTTGGCTCATGAGAACTTATCAAATTAATATCTCTCTGGCGACAAATTACTTCTACTACTAAAGTTGTACCGTCATTTTTTATTTTCGAATGTTGCAGGTCGATCTTATAAAATATTTTAAACCTTTATGAGGAATTAACATATTAAAAATCATAAAATATTGTGGTGAAATATGATGAAATCCTATGGGGGATTTGTCTCACTTTCACTAGTCAAAAATTCTACTACTAAAGTTGTGCCGTCATTTTTTATTTTAGAATGTTGCAGGTAGATCTTATAAAATATTTTAAACCTTTATGAGGAATTATCATATTAAAAATCATAAAATATTGTGGTGAAATATGATGAAATCCTATGGGGGATTTGTCTCACTTTCACTAGTCAAAAATTATAAAATATTATAAAAATGAGCATAAGTCATAAAAACTTATGTTTTACGAGGTTTTTTTAGTCAGGGACATCAGAACCACATTATTTCTGAATCATGCAAAAAAAGGAGGAATGAATAATACAAGAGATTTGGCTTCTAAATATCATCAATTCCAGGGTCACTTGTTGTCGAAGCTACAAATTTCTTAAATTCTCTCCGAAAACAACTTCTGAGACAATTAATCTTGTTCACCCCATCATTTTTAATTTCTAATATACGAATTTAACTTTGCTATACGAGCTACTAAAACTTTGTAAGCTTCATACTTAAAATTATTCCTTCCAACCAAACTGCATGTGTATGGATCGCTTTAGGGTGTCTCTTTTTAGCGCGTTTCGATGGGGCTCGCGACGCGAAATCGCTTTTTGGGATCGATATGGTCCCGGCGCCAAAAGAGAGACGGGATCTCGTGGCGGCCCAGACTACTTGTCGGCTATATGCACGTCGCTGCATTTAAATGGAGGGCAAGACAGTGGCGGCTCGTGACCATCACAAAAATTTCTGCCCTCCCTTAGAAATGCTAATCACCACCTGCAACATCTGTACGGCAGTTGTTCTCCGCACGTCCCTGTTCTCTCCACAAATCCGATATGGTATCCCAGTATCTGGTACCTCATCATTAGACATGCGTCACACTCTGTAGTGAGGTGCCGGGATTGGTCCTCCGCTTTTCCGCGGGCCTGGCACATGAAGTTCTTCCCGATCCCAATGCGAGATACATGCTTTCTCGGTTGTGTCCGGTCAGTATTGTATTAACGAAAATGGGTAGGTACTTTGGCAACGGATAATCGTGTATTAGTATTGCCAGCTTCCTAAAAAAGAGCTTTAAACTCAAACCTCGAGGACCAACTGGCTAACATAACTAAGGTAGATATGGTGGATTTCCCTGCGGGGATATTCAGATTAAAATATTGCTCTATAACTGACGGATGCTTGAGTATCTATATAGGGTCAGTTTTGCAAGAACGTTTTGTACCATCGGTGATTCCGGGCTATTCATGGGATGATATGCATTGAAAAAATATTCGTACCGTAGATTGATAAACAATAAAACCAGTAAGAATGAAAACCACTGATATTGTCAAAATTGTCACTTATAATGTCCCTAGAGCTTGAATTATTTCCGAAAATTTTTTCGAGGTGCGAATTTTCTTAAAAAAATTCGAAACAGAGAAAAAATTTACGGATATTAAGCTTGCGGGAGATTTGGTACGGAAATTTTATACCAAAAATTATTTCAAAAAAAATACAAATTTTGACAATTTCGCAAGCGTTTATTTTGCTTTGAGGTTTGGTGTTTTAATATAAGGTGGCTATTTAATTACTTTTTTAACACTTTGAATGTCTGTGTTACCTATATTGTGGCTATACACTTATTCATCTATTATTTTTACAATTCCCGGGAACTCTAGTAAAATAAGGTTGGCATCTTTGTATCAAGTTGATTATATTCTATTTAAATCACATAATATTATAGTACTAGAGGATAGGAAAAAATGGGTGTAAAGGCACATGTGTTATATTGGACGCTAGGTGTTTCGTATTTCAAATAGTTTAAATTTGTTTTTTTTTTCACTTTCACTTTGCCCTAGACTATTGCAAAGTCGATGACAATTTAACGCGGTAAGTATTTACGTAGGAAACATAAAATCGCATTGGTGTAATGACGTTTCACCAATATCGTTTTGTTTTGTTTATTAATTATTATTCGTCATATTAAATTTTGTTGTCGCAAAAAAAAGATCAAAAAATGAATAGAAAATTGTAAATACGCCTCTGTTGTTATTCTGACATCTGCACGTGACAGCTGTCAAGCCAGGGAAATTATCACTTATTAATTTTTCAACTAGATCACGTGACCGAAAAATTCGGGTTGTTGCCATAGTATAAAATTTTCGCTGAATAATCAACTGAAAATCGACCTGCTTTTATAATGTATGAAGTAAATAATCAGGAAAATTTCCACTAAAAATGAGCCATTACAATACTCAACAAAAAAGAATGTAGCAGACCATCCCACGAGCTTCAAATGATTTAAAAATTGCCAAAATATTACACTGTGTACCTAAGAAGGAACGTTTTTGACTCAATAATATTTTAAGGGCCTGCTGGATATGTACTGGAAATAATAATAAATAAGTAGCCTCAAGAATCTACTGAGATACACCTTGATAAGTATGTACTTTTTATTAGATACTTTTTGGTCGTGCCATTTGGCAGCACGATAACTTCGCCGACAACGATAACTTTAACACTATTTGACAGTTCAAATAGCCTTTTTGGTACAGGTTTTACGTCCCGCGGTCGCCAATTGCTTGACGTTTGGGATAATTTATTAGTTTTTGTTTTTCATTTTTAACATCAAATTAGTTTACTGTGGTTTTTCATTCCAAGACAAAATATATACCTTCTTAAATAAGTTCCGAGAGATGAACGTAGAGAACTACAACTACTCAGATTTATTGCTTTTAATTAAATGCGTTTTGAAGCAGGTACCCATTTAATTATTCATGAAAGAATTCTCAAACAGAAAAACACGCTTGGGTGTGTCTTGGGTACTGAGCGCAGCGCCACCCTGATCGAAATGTCGCGGTATTTAATAGAAGGTCCTAACCGTCCGTAGGTACGTTTGCAGCGTTTCACGGCACGTCCCTAAAGTTAGCAGTACAAAGTTAGCAGGTCGAAGATTTTATGATTGAAAAAATTAGTTTCCGAGATATGACCTGCACTGCTAGCTACCCGTTAAAGATAGCAGTGCACCATGCTAGAATGGCACAGAAAAGTAGTAAAGTGGTCTAAATAATCCAGAAAATTAATAAAAAAAATTGTATTTTTTACGTTTTTCTGCATATTTTTTAAAATTAACGTGGTGCACTGCTAACTTTGTGTGTTTCCTGGGTCGTATGTGTTTAAATCGCGATCTTTAAAATCTCAGTAGATACCTGGGCACAAGAGGCCCATTTGAGGTAGACAGCTAACCACCAGTTTTAAATACGTACACACTGGTAACTTTAGGTCGTCCATATATTTAAATTATGGGTGCTATTTAGTTGCTAATTAAATGCCAAGTATATATACAGAAAAAAGTAAAAAATATAGAATTTTTTATTGAAATGGCAGCATTTAATTAGTATTAAATTTTTTGGGCCATTCTAGCATGGTGCACTGCTATCTTTAACTGGTAGCCAGCAGTGCAGGGCATATCTCGGAAACTACAAGAGCACAAAATTTGGTTACTTGGCATTTAATTAGCACCTAAATTGAACTATTTATTCCAATATCAAAAACACCACCAACGTCTTCTTTCATAAATATATTTTCTTACTGATATGGCAGTATTTAAATAGCATTTAATTTTCTGGACTATTTAGACCACTCTGCCACTTTTCGGAATCATTCTAGCATGGCGCACTGCTATCTTTAACGGGTAGCTAGCAGTGCAAGTCATATCTCGGAAACTAGAAAAGCACAAAATTTTGTGTCTTAGCATTTAATTCCCATATAACATTGGAGGAATATTCATGTAATAGGAATATTCCCTCAAAGTGATTTTTGGAATATTCTATTGCGAATATGACAGGAGTGTTGCAGACCTATTTTTTGTTGAATATTCTTTAAGAGTTTGTTATAGTTATATTTCTTTGGTAATAAGATAATAATATGCTTATGATAACCTGATAATCAAGTTATTTTTATGAATATTCTCAAAAAGAATGTTTTTGTCAGGATTTTGGCATGTTTTCTGAAAATATTACTATATTGTGAAAAGAACGAGATTTACCTGATTTATAATTATAATTTAGTTTAATGTCATCTATTGTAGGTAGATGGCACTGGAATCAATATGTTATCTATGTAATATTATACATATAAGACAGCAAAAAGTTATTTAGGTAATCTTTTGATAACCAATCTCAAGTAGTACATCAACATAATGGTGATACATTGATATATCCATAGCCTACTCCGTAATCGCACTTTAGTGAAAGACTAATGCATATTTGGTGGATATTCATGTGGATATATATCCACTGATCCACTCCATATCTTAGGATATCCATCTCGTTATAGACGCTGTCCAGGTAGATTACTATAATTCTTAAAAAAAAAATAATCTGGTCGTATTATAGTCATGTTTAACGTCACGTTTCTAACACATTTATATAACCTGTATGAGCTAGAACGTAACTTATTGCTGGCATGTGTTAGTAATATTCCCGATGGTAAAATGTAATATTTCTATCACATTCTTTGTTCTCTAAGTATATGACTATTACATTACAGAAATGTTTAATTGTTAGTACTAATTTTTCCAATCATAAAATCTTTACACTGCTGACTTTGTACTGCTAACTTCAGGGACGTTTTCACTACAGCTCGTTAACCATAAATGACGTTCAAATGTCAACAGTATCAAATTGCGTTAGTCGTCGGGTGTTTTGGGTACGACCAAAAACTATCCATTGTCCTCAACTCATGCGAGTTAAAGCTCCAATGGAAGAAACGAAGGTACAGTCCCGTGCATTTTTATTTAGACAAAATTTAACATCAATGGCCCACTGAACAAAACCAAGTTTGAAAGTTGACAGAAATCCAACCGGCCTAGATTTTTGTTGTGGTCAAATGTGAAGTTTTTAGGTTAGGTTTTTTCTGACAGAAATTTTGACGGAAAGAGTACTTGTTTACATTTTGGCCATGAAAGACTCACGAGAATTAAATTATTTAAAAATAAAAAAAAAGAAGTTAAAATCAGTTACTGCAACCGAAAAGAAAGCAAAAAACAAAATATCAAAAGATCTTGGGTGAAAATAACGAAAATTAATTGCCTTAGGAGCATGTATGTATGTATGTATGTATTCCAAACTGGTGGTTAGCTCTCAACCGAAGGCTGAACCCTGCACTACGGCCCTAAATGGGCCTATTGTGCCCAGGTATCTACTGAGATTTTAAAGATCGCAATTTAAACACATACGACCCAGGAAAGAAAAATCCTGCAGACTACAAAACTTGATTTAGGCTTGATATTGTCTTCAACTTATGCCAGTTGAAGTTTTAGTGAAAGCTACCATTAGGAGCATAATCGTATTGGAAATATTAACAGGCCAGGATGAATCCGTATTAGGTAATTTGGATAAATACCAGTGCGGAACGATGCCTATTTGTGAGTGATTTAAGGTTGAAAATCCAAGTGTATGATGGTGTTTAGTGATGTATGAGGAGGGTGACCAGTAAAATGACTGATGAGCTCACGCTGGTTACCTAGAGCGAAACATCGTTTAATCATTTCTCTTTTCGCTTTGGTCCTTTGTGTGTTCCTTGTGGGATGCTCATCCAAGTTTGAATTTTCCTTATTTCCACCCAAGATCTTTTGATCTTTTATTTTTTGGTTTATTTTCGGTTGAAGTAACTGATTTGGAGGTTTTCTAACTTCTTTTTTTGTTTTAATTGCCTTAGCAGCATAATCGTATTGGAAATATTAACACGCCAGGATGAATCCGTATCAGGTAACTTGGATAAGTACCAGTGCGGAACGATGCCTATTTGGGAGTGATTTAAGATTGGAAATTAAAGTGTATGATGAGCTCACGCTGGTTACCCAGAGCGCAACATCGTTTAATCATTTCTCTTTTCGCTTTGGTAAATTGTGTGTTCCTTGTGGGATGCTCATCCAAGTTTGATTTTTTTTTCTTTTTAATTACTTCGATTGTGCCAATCGTAAAACCAGTTTGAAGAAAATTATGCGGAACTGGCCCAACTGTGACCAACTGTCTTTTTAGGGAGAAACAAAATTACCAAACGTCGCATCGAAAATTGTCGCTGTCAGTTGACGTCAATTAAATTTGTATAAACCTCGGGTGAAAAATACTGTATATGCGCGTACTCGTAACAGGGATTTCATTGGGGAGAAAACTTCTTAAATATGATGTTTCAAATAGTTTAGTTTTTAGAATCTATAACCACAGTGTAATATAAATTAGTAGAATGTGCTAGAACAATAAAAAGGAAAAGACATGCGAATAAATTACCAGAATTTCTACATGAATTAAAAAAGTCACAACTGAAACTATAGCTAATTTTCTAAATTTAGCTGCAACTGCATAAGTAATGATTGGCAATAATTCATGTTGTTTTCCGGCTATAAAATAACTTTGCATGTTTTCAAGTCCTAAATTCTGAGTAATGTGAGATTTACATTGACTTTCAAGTCAAAGCATCTCGGGACACATTTACATTGAATGGAAGGGATATTTGATACGTGTTTTAACCCTTTGGTTGATTATATAACCGCTATAAGATAGACATCCTACCACAGCCTGGGAGCTGGCCTGATTGCAGGAAAAAATGTGGGTCGTTTATTAGCATTAGGATGATGATAATGATGATTCATTTGTGAGTGTGTCAGTCTGCCACTGTCCACTTCGTCCACTAGCGGGTCTATTGTTTCTCCTGCCTGGGGCCTAATTCTTGAATCCTGGGGAATGATCCCATCCCTCGAAAAAAATATGCTTTTCCTTGAAACCTCTTCAAAATTTTAGATTGAAAATTATACATTTTAAGTGCATGCTTGCCCGAGAAATGGGACCGATCCCTGGCTTTGGAGTCGGGGAGCGGGAACACCCAATTTTTGATAGAATGGAATGATCGATCACCGCTCAAGAATACGAAATGCGTTCGACGTGGGATCATTCGACACAAATCTATGTCATTCCCTGCTCAAGAATTAGGGCCCTGGTGAGCTCAATGGCTTTCCCGGCCCTCTTCATGCAGGGTTCTGTAATGCAATCTTTCGAATGTGCCAGTCCTGGCATTTCTCTCCAGTATTGGTGGAACTTATTTTCCATCCAGTTTGTGAGAGCAGTGTTGATTGTGTTGTATGCTATTTTAAGGGCTGGTTCGGAAGCCGCTTCGCGCGCCATCTGGGGTCCAATTCTTGAATCACTCGACTTTCAGTCGTATATGGACCACATTTTAGCAAAAACTTGTGGAAAAAAGAGGTAAATTTTCTCTTATCCACTTATTTATTATTATTTTATTTTTTGCAAGTTTTGACGTTCGTATATCATATTCGCTGGGATTTGCATTGATTGCTTCTACCCACTCTATGTAGATTCCGACCCCCTTGGAGAATAGTGTTGTATAGCGTATAGGCTATACAGACCGCTTCAAGCTACTGCGAACATAGGGGGAATCAAGTCCAATTTACTCTCCGTGCCGTACGACCGAGGTGGATTCGAAGCACGCTGCAGTGTTATCTTTTGGAAATTCATTTTGTTTTATTTCTGCCTTTCTCGAGAAACAGATGGGTAAGTTCTTAATTGAAATAATACATTTTTAAAACCAAAAATGGATGTCTACGAAGTTGCCGAAAAAGTGCAGATGGTCAAATGGTCAAATCGTCATAACCCAACACACGTTCGATATTGGTCGAGGCAAAATTTGCATTTGTATTTTGACGTAAGAACACAGTATCCCCAAAAACTAAATGTTTGGGGGGGGGGGTATTATAGGGGAACACGTAATTGGGCCATTTTTTATTAACGGCAATTGCAATTTGAGTGGTCCTAGATACTTGGATCTACTGCAGCAGCACATTATTCCAACTGCTAGGCAGTTGTTAGGTGTAAGATTTGGTGAAACATGGTTTCAACAAGATGGTTGTTCCGCTCACAATGTTGGCCTTGTTAGGGAATATCTTGATAATGTATTTCCTAATCGGGTTATAAGTACACGGGGAACTATTTTATGGCCAGCTCGATCTCCCGATCTTGCTCCTAATGACTTCTATCTGTTTTTGAAGAAGCTTTTCAAATTATCACCCCTAACATGCTTGGAAACGTTAGAAGGGGTTTTATAGTAGGCTCGGATATTGTCTAGCCGAGCAAGGAGGACTTTTCGAACATTTGCTTTATTTTTTTTTTGACTGGGAGAATCTTTTTGGTTTTTAGAATGTATTATTTTATTTTGAGAACTTGCTTTTATTTTTTTTTTCTCCTTATTATTTTCATTGTAACACGTCGTCACTGATAAATCTGAGCAGTTGACAATAAAACGCTCTTATTTATCAGTGACAAAAAATAAGAAAATTACGTTATAAAAATTTGCGTATTTATTGACCAAATTCCGGTTTCATTGACTACGCTCCACACAGCACCGTGGTTAGAGGCGTACTAAATACCAAAGGAAAGTCATGCAAGTGGTGATCGCAAGCCTGAGTATTGGTTGCTTCACTGATAGGCGTGCGGTGTCTCTGCATGTACGTACACTGGCAAATTAGACTTCTTCCGCCCTATGTTCGCAGAAGCTTGAAGCGGTCTGTATATCGTAATCAAAGGTTTTACCCACATAATTATTAGGTATATGAAGGCCCAGGATGCAAGAAAATCGTAGCTGCAACGGTCAAAATCTAGATTGCCATGACATGGATAATGGGATAATGATGGCTCGATCTGAGCCTCCGAGAGTTTGTAACGTCGAATCACCTGGGCGAGTTTGTAAATTCATCGACGAGCTCACCGATGAAAACAATCGAGTTTGTAAATTTATCTAGGACTCTTGGTGATATTCATCGGGTTCTTAAATTACCCGATTGATTCCACCAATTCACTAATTGATGGCATCGATGCTCACCGACTCTGGGGGCCGGTGAGCCTTCGGGTAAGTTCTTTTATTCAGCAAGTCGTCCAGTGGTTCCACCAAGAGAGTTCGTAATATATTTGGTGAAATGTTGGTGGCAACAAGCGGGTTCATAAATTATTTGATGGATTCCAGCAATTGGTGTCCATTAACGCCACCGAAGGAGGACCTCGGTTGAGATTTTGACATATGTCATTCCTGTCATATTTATTTGTTTTTTTGTTTAACCAAAAACTTTGTTGTTGTTTCTTGTTAGAAATATGGATGCTGCCGCTGTCGCGCTGCAGTCAAAAGAGTTGTGGGGCAACTAGCACTTAACCTTTTCGAAGATACACACAAATTTCTTGGCTTTTTTCTGCCTGACAAGTAGACACAAATTAGCTCCTTATCGTCTACTTGCAGTTGGACCAAAAATGTCTCTTCATCAGGGTTTTTATCCATAATTTCTTTTTTCTTTTAAATTTTTGTTTCAAAAAGTGTTACAATTACTCTCAGCCGATTTCATCGCGTTTGCAAATCCAACAACCGGTAGATGTCAGATGGATGTAATATGTCAAATGTCAAAATTCGGTGGTACATCACTGCTGAAAAGCTGCTGCATTAAAGAACTTCCCCTTCCCGATGAATGTCATTAACGTCATTTAATCAGCTGTTTTTTGTTGTTATTATTTTGTTTTCAAATTTTTTGATGTTTTTTAAATAAAGATTGCCAACTTAATAAGAAGTCGCGTTAAAACTATTTGCAAGAAGTTTTCGAGGACTAATGCTGGATTTATACATCAAAATAAAATAATATAATAATAAGAACACCCAATAAAAAACCATATTTGTGATCACATGATCACGTTTGACCAATCGCAGGGCTAATTCTTATTTTTTGTTTTATTTTATTCGCTATATATACCCAGCATAAGGAGATACATAAATCTTCAATTTGGGCTGTTGTAAATATCCTCTCGATATCCTTCTGAAGCCCTACGAGGATTTTTCGTTCGTCTTGAATCACTCGACACATGTAATACATGGGATTTTTTCGAAAAAGCACAAATTTCTCAATTGGAAAAAAAATCTAGGCTATAGCTAAATTCTGACTGATTCTTATCTCGTATACCAATCACCAATATGATATGGGGGAGGGGTGAAATTTTGACTTTTCTTAATTTTATCAAAAATGAGTTGCTAAGGTTACAAAACACCTTAATCGACGAAAAAAAATGTTGTCTGTTGTCTGTCTGTATACACGATAACTCAAGAACGTCTTAATCGATTTTAACGAAATGTGGTACAAAAATACTCTATCGGCTGACCATGAACTGATTAACTTTTGGGTAGGGTGGTGGGGGTTAAAGGGGCGAAAAGGAGGATAAAATATTTAAAAATTTTGTTACTTTGGAACAAAAGCAAGTAGCAATATACGGTTTCCAGATATAAGTTTCCATGAATAGGACTACAAATTTTGTTATGAAGTCCAAATTCGTGGGAGCTTTAGTTTCCGAGTTATTCGAAAAAACGTTAAAATATATAAAACAAATCATAACTTTATCAGCTATTGATATTTTCAGTTTCAGATTTTCGTTTTCGTAAATATTACCCAAAAATTTTGTTATAAGGTATATCTTCCAAAGCTACAGTTTTCGAGATATTTTCATTTCCTCTCAACATAATAGTTATTTAAACAGCAAGGTTTGAAAACGACTCTTTGCACAAGATGCAGACAGTTTGGTGGACCGAGCCGAAGGCGAGGTCCACAAGTCGAGGGAGTGTGTAAAGAGGTTTTCAAACGAGTTTTTTACGATACTTTTTATACGACTGCAAATAAACAGAGACTAGAAAAATCAAATTTAAATTAAACTCGTTTTTATTAACGAAATGTATAATATTCTATTTGAGGTATTTAATCAACAAAACAAAGGAGCCGTGACGGTCGCTATGGAACTCAGCCAACTTATATTACTGGGTGACAACAACAAAAATCACAATGACGGGAGACCCGTGTGCAAAAATGACGTAAGCGTGCGGAAAAATGACGTAAACGTGTGCAAAACGTTTTGCACACTGCGTGCGCAAAATGCCGTTTCCAGATCGTGTTCTCCGTGCGCAAAACCCCCTTTTTCAAGACAGTCGTATAAAAATAATTGATTCAATGGTGGACTATCCGTGCTTTCTAGCACCAACTTTTTAATTTTCAATGGCAACCAAATTCAAAGTCGACTTTAAGATTCCTAAAATGAAAATCAAATTACATGTAAATGGAGCTTAATTTAATTCTGCAGTTGATATAAATACGATATTATTAGTTTTAGTTGGTCTACATTCTAAGGGATTTTTTTAGAGATTAAACTTGAAATGCAGTTAATTTTGCGCTTCATTGGCTGCTATCATTTGACACTGAAGGTATTAATTGTGCGAAACTATTTGACAATAATAATATTTATACTTAAAATCATATGTAGGTTTTAAAATAATTACCTACTCTAAATTCTTTGAAATTAATGACGGGGAAGATATTTTTTGTTATTTAATTATTCTACTTTGCCGCTTCAATGGTTACCTCAGGTTAAGTACAATAAGCTGACCATTGAACGTGTTAAAACAAGAGGGGCAAGTACTACATAGTAACTTTTCCACAACATCGTTAAGCAATTTTTGTAAAAATAACAAAACAATTTAATAAACTAAAGAAAAAAGTAAGCTTTTTTTTATTAAAAAAAGTAAATGAATGAATATAGTAGGTTTTACAACCAGTGGCTAAAATAGTGTTTTTTTTACAAGTGTTGTTTAAAAGAACGATAACTTCATAAAAAATTTAAAAAACGGAAAAACATACAAAAAACTTTGTTTTCAAATTTCGGAGTATATCCTTCTGTTGGCCATTTAATTATTTGACATTATTTGTGTGCAAAAAAATAATCAAAATATTTTTTTTGTACCCGCTAACAATACCAAAATGCATGGAATCGGCCAATAAAACGCCATGGTTTTGTTAATTGCGGACAGTGAATAAAATCGTATTTTTGATGAAGGTATAAAAAAATAGCAGTTTTTTTAATAACTTCTTCAAAAATATGATTTTAATGTCTACATTTAACTAAAGCATGGCTTTTTTGATTACCAATACAAAAAAAACTTTTTTATTTGATCACGGGTGCAAAAAAAGATTTCTGCTCGATTTTTACCCAAGTTTAAAGAGAAATAGCGGAAATCATCGCTTAAATATCAAACTGCCAAAGATTAAAATGTCGCAACAATGAACGTCACCGAGTAAAAAAGCACATCGCCATGGAAACCATTGTTATTTCATTTACCAGCCGCCTTGATTTATAGTGTAAAGATGGTGTGTTGCGAGAAGTGATCTTCGTTCGAGATTTTTAAAAGTATTTTTCTGTTTCTCTTGGATTTTTTTCATAAAGGTATTAAAAAAATAGTGTTAACAACTCGCGGCTAAACTGTGCTTTTTTTACTCGCGTTTTTAAATACCCCGCTGCGCTCGTTATTTAAACCAACACTTGTAAAATAGTGCTTTTTTTTACAAGCGTTGGTTTAAATAACGAGCGCAGCGAGGTATTTAAAAACGCGAGTAAAAAAAAGCACAGTTTAGCCGCGAGCTGTTAACACTAATTTTTTTAATACCTTTATCAAAAAATCCAAGAACAGGAAAATACTTTTAAAAATCTCGAACGAAGAGCACTTCTCGCAACACACTGCATCTTTACACTATAAATCAAGGCGGGTGGTAAATGAAATAACAATGGTTTTCATAGCGATGTGCCTTTTTACTCGGTGACGTTCATTGTTGCGACATTTTATTCTTTGACAGTTTGATATTTAAACAATGTTTTTAAACGATTTTTTTGTAAATACCTGGTAAAAACTGGCGGAAATGGCTTAATTTTTAGGCAAGAATAATTGGATTTTTTCAATATTACTATTTTCCGCTATTTCTGTTTAATTTTGGGTAAAAAACGGGCAGAAATCTTTTTTTGCACCCGTGATAATTTTATCGATAACAAAAAAGCCATGCTTTAGTTATCTGCAGACAGTTACTAAAAATTATGTTTTTGTCTTTATTTTAAACTTCGCAGCATAGCTGTAACTGGTGTTAAAGAAACCGCAATGCAGAGGTTAACTATATCTAAGCACGTAAATATGAAAAAATAATTATAAAATTCCTTACTTACTTCAAACGCGAGTTTTGCAAAAAGAAAAAACACACGCACCCATTATAAAAAGTGTATGTTTAAAATTAAAAAGCGGCAAAAAAGAACAGTGCAACCCTTTACGCTTGACTCAATTTTTTTCGTAGCATTAGGGCATTACTTGCAAAACCGTACCTGATTCAAGGCCTAAAAAAACATAGACGAGGTGTTTTTTGTGGGTACAAACCCACGTTAAAACAACAAACCACCCCTTTTGCAACTAATATCACCTTTTGCCATTGTTTGTTCCGTTTTTCGGGTCCGCATACTTTCACACGGTGTGTCCTAATGAAAAGGAAACTTTACACCCCGTCCTAAGGCCAACATTCAGACCATGGTATTTTTTTCTAGTTAAGAAACTATAACGCAAGTCTAGAGATGTGATTGACACTCCTTGAAATACGATTAAGTCTTGTGGTGGCATTTTAATTTAGAAATTATAACTTGGCGTTAGTTTCGTTTGTGGTGACAATTGCGTTGAATTGGTAACAAATTGACTGCTTTTTTCGCAAGCTTATGTACTAATCTTGAAGAATTGTTGTGCAAATAAGCAAAAATAAAATTTGACGCTTGACAAGTAACCTTTGCAAATATTACTTAAGCCCTCAAGTTAAGTGGTCACCCTATAGGACTTGCAGATTTTTGCACGTGATTCGTTTTCAGACAACCTTATAAAATAACTCAAAAACTAAAAGAGATTTTTAAATTTACCTCATATTCGTGACAATTTTTTTTTTAATATTAAAAAAGTCTGTGATGAAACCTCATTCTAATAAAACCCGGTCATAAATTTTTTTTTAAACAAACGGAAGATGGCTGTGGCATTGTAAATCTAACGAAAAAAACAATAGTTTTGTGTACTTCAGTGCAAAATGAACTTCCTGAATTTCTACTGCTCATACAGAGGGTGGAACCTAGGATGACGCCGTTTCGTGCTTATTAGGGACTCATCAGCTAGGTGTACCACAATGACAGAAAATTTCGGTCGCGCTTGAAATTGAAATTCTCTGTCATTGTGGTACACCTAGCTGATGAGTCCCTAATAAGGACGAAACGGCGTCGTCCTAGGTTCCACCCTCTGTGTGATCAATCGAAACTCAGGAAGTTCATTTTGCACTGAAGTACAAAAAACACTTGTTTTTTCATCATATTTTTTGCCCACCCCGTTAATTTTCGGCATTTAAAATATTCTTTTGGAATAGTTCGCATGTTTTATTTACATGCTCACTTGTTAGAAATTATCAAATTCTCTCTCTGATTTTGATAACGTAACTGAGAATTTACTTCAGGAAATATCTAAATGGCAAATATGGGTGCTTCTACAAAAATTTTTAATGTGATAATGATGACCATAAACATGCCTCTCTTACCACAAAAATAATTTTCACATAACTTTATTAATATAGTTTAAAATGTCTTTGAACCAAAACCAAAAATTATTGATTAAAAATATTAATTTCTTATAAAAAAATCCTTAAATGTCAGTCCCGTGCCTAGTTTTATGCCAGAAGGCTATTCTATTAATCATTTAAATCACCTTAATTGAAAATATTTTCATTGCAACAATATATTTTTTAAATATATATTCTTTTGCATCAAATTCAAACATAAAGTTTGTCTGAGAATATGTGGCTTTATCTTTTCTCTTATTAGTAGGGTGGGGGAGAGTAAATAATCGGTTGATGTGTTAGTCTTGGTCCAGTTTCCTATTTGGTGCAGAAGGAAGTGCACTTACGGATGTTAGTATCGAATCAGAATATCGATATTGTTATCACTTGATTTTTGCTAGCTTTGAAGTATTGATATGTTTAAGAATCGATACCCTAATATAAAGAACAACACAACAGCCATAAACTAATGGATGACTTCGTAAAGGATATAGAGATTATGGAATATAGAAATCCGTTATAAAAATCCTTAAATGAAGTTCCTAATAAATTGGATTAAACACAAAGAATGATGCCGCCGATCGAAAATAATGTCACCACCATCGTCTAGAAAAACTTTTGTTTCTGTAACATATTTATTTTGAGAACCTTTATCTCTAGTAATCCTAGCTTCCTAGCGCGATGCGATATTCTCTTTTAAGGATCGATACCTTAAATATATCAGTGTGTTGGTATCGATAAAAATATCGATATTTTTAACCGATCTATCGATAATTGCATAGTACGAGTATCGATACCTCAACCCTAAATGCACCTGTTGTTTATATATACAAATTCCAACAAATTGTAACCTATTTTGGTGACAGTCACGGGTCCATGTTTTTCGTTGAATATTGAGCAAAACAGAATATTTTTGAAAGGTAAGAGTTTAAGAATTTTACACTTTTTAATTTGATTATTTTAGTATTAAAATTGGTTTGCGTTTCAAGATAAGTTAAAAATTTTTGTGGGAACGTATCGGCACGGAACTTACGAGAAAGGTACGGAACTGACAATTTAACTCTATAATTAGTTGCTTGCATTATAGGAAATATAAAAGTATTTTTTGCAGATATAACATGGCGAAACAACTGAGCGAAGATCAGAAACGGAAAAACGAGAACGAGAAAAAGAAAGACGTAAAGGATCCAGTCAAGTGGGAAAAACAACAAAGAAAAGACAAAGACAAATATCTGCAGCATAAACAGCAAACAATACGGAAATCCGCTGTGGACATGACTCCAGATAAAAGAATGGAGAGAATACACAAAACGAAGTAGATCTAAAAAATGAGAATGTTTTGGAGAATACTATTAATTGAGAAGCTTCAATGCACAAGAAAGTTGTAAAGAAGATAGTGAAGAAAAAAGTAGGGAGAAACAAAAGTTGATTTTTAAAGTACAGCAAAAGAAGCTAAGATGAATGCAAAGTCATTTATAATAGAGTGATTACTTATGAAAAAAAAAGTGAAAAAGAACAGGAACCGAAATGTTCTTTCAAACCCTTAAATAAAAATATTAATAAAGGTACTTATGTGCTGGTTTCTATTTTCAACCAAAACAAGATCGAAGAGGGGCATGTTTTAATCACATTTTTAAAGATAGTAAGCAAAAACAAGTGGGATAACAAATTACAGTTATATTACCGAGGAACAGATTATTAAGATTTTGCCAGGCGTCAAAGTAACCACGTGACCTCGTTGAGGCAGGCACATAAAAGGATCACATGCGTACTGAAAACACCTTCCGTATTTCAATTGCTTTAAGACTTGGCCTGCCTGTGTCTGCAGAACACACCTGCTGCGTTTGCGGCGAAATTGCAGTTATTAGGGAAATTTTGGAACTCTTAAAATTTTGACAACTTTGACAGCCGCTGTGGTAGTGTTTAATACTACCACGCATCGATTTTACCAGAGTTTTTGGGACACATTAAAAACTGTCACTTGTAAAAAAATTTAGAGATGAGGAAAAACAAAAAATTGGGCTTAATTTTAGAAAATAAGTGTTTTATGTTGGAACGAGGTAATATTTTATTATTTTTAAAATTAATTGCGCCAAAATTCTCTAAAATTAACTAGAAAAATAACTACAACCACAACGAAATAGATTCGTAGCTTACGGCAGTGGTAGTGGTTAATTAGCACAACGGAGTGACGTTTAGCTTTTTTTTTAGCAGTAATTACCACAACCACTACGAAGTGTCAAATAAGCGTTCCAAAATATCCCTAATATCAAACCCGGAATTCGTAAAACCCGTAATTTTTCAGAAAATGTTTGCTAAATTGAGTGCGCATTCAAGACGGGTGAATGCAAGTGACATCTATACAAAAACTATTGAACGCAACCTGTCAGTATGCGCGCGTAACAGCGACAAATGCATCAAAACGCCGCGCCACCGCGCCACCTGCGTGTACGCCTCCGGTTCATGTGGTATTGGCGAATGCGCAATTAATTTAGCAAAAATTTCCTGATAAATTACGGGTTTTACGAATTCCGGATTTGATGTTGAATGAGTTTGATGAACAATGGTTTGATTGAAAACGGGTCTTTTAAATTTCGAATTTGTTAATAAATGGGTTTGAAGAAATAGGTTCGGATAAAGAATTGGTTTAACGAATTGCTGTTCCTATAATGAATTATTTTATAATTGAACTTTCTTTTACTTAACGGGCTTGATTTTGCTCATTCTGATAAACCGTGGGCGTCCCCATCACCATGTTGGAGCCTCTTGGAGTTTGTCGAAATGATGAGAAACGCCGATAGGATGACATTGATCCCATGGAAACATGGAAAGCAGCTTCTTTGAGATGGCACATGCACACATATTCAGATAAAAACTCGAAAATCATCTGGTGCAGCTTCTTCTATGGCAGAGGATAGAAACCGACAGAAGTATGGTGATCTATTAGTTCGATATATTTCTGTACCCTACGCCGTCGAGATTTATGGTCCCTGGGCGGGCGGTGAGGTTTAAAAACTGGTCCGGGATATAGCCTCAAAAATATCTTTCAATTAGTCTCGTTGCTTTATAGTGCAGAAGTCTCGGGGTTCAGAGGGGCGACATTGGTGATGGGCTGGAGGAATGTGGTTGCGTTTACGTGTATTTATTGTGTGTATGTTGTCATGTGCATGTGAGTTTCTTTTTATTTATATTATTATATTTATAAAAAATATAGAGTATTTGGTTTGATTCCCAAACGGTGTTGGCAATTTAAAAAACAGGGCCTTACCTAAAAAATGTGTGTTTTTTATTACTAAAATATTAATCGGTTAAAATTAATTTTTAAAAGTCAGCTTATTGCATTTACATAATTAGTTTAATTTTGTTGATTACTTTAATTTAGTTTTTTACGACGAAATTCCGCAACAACAGATTTGTTAAAATAAAAAGAGAGGTTCGTGGCATCGAACTCATTTTGCTTGTCAATTCATTACGACCAGGCCTCCAAGATCTAATGGATAGACCAGAAACCTACAGGCCTGTTTCGTCCTTTTTAGGAATCATCAGGGTAACAATCAGGGTAACTATCCATTAGATCTTGGAGGCCTGGTGGTAATGAATTTAAAAGCAAAATGTGTGTCCGATGCCACGAAACTTTCTTCTTATTTACCTTTCACAGACAAGAAATCTACTGTTCTTAAAAAATTTCTTGTTTCAAAAAGTAAAAATTTTCGCTACAGTTTTGAAAAAAACCTTTAGGGCTAAAAGTTAACAACGCAAGCAATAACTCGAAAAGTGTAAGAGATAAAGAAAGGCTTAATGTCTGGCATTGCTGGAAAGGCTTTTTGACAGAGGCGTACGCAGAATATGTTCCTGGGTGGTTTATATTATTCTTGATGTTTTTGGGGAAATTAAATATTTAGGAGTCTCCCTGGATACGGCACTCTTTTCGAGAAAGATGTTTAAAATGACACCATATACGGGGTGTTACAAACAGTTCTTCGCAATAAGTAAACTATAGGGTGACCCATAAAAAACCGCACATTTTTTTTATGGTATAAATTCGTGACCACTTGTCCGATTTCAAAAATTTGCTATAGGATCCTGTCACCAGAATTGACATTTCGCTAAATTCAAGATGGCGGACGCTTTTAAAAAATAAAAAAAAATTGCCCCCCTGCCAATTTTTTGTCTGCGCCACTGTCTTTCTTGACTAACTTCAGTTAAAAAGTCACATCCTTGACGGGTTCAAAAAGATATCACTTTTTAAAATTGGTCATGAAATACGAAAGATGGAATAAAATTAACAGAGTGAGTGTTTGGCCTCTTATGAAAAGTTGTTGAGTGTTTTTGACATTACATTGACATTAGATTCAAATCCAAGTTTTAGCAAAATGAAAAAACTACTCCCTTGACTACTGGCGCGACAGGAATCTACTGATTCACAAACATATCTCTGCTAATTTTTCCAAAGTATAGTAGAACTCTATGCTTAAACTCAAAATTCCTTTTTTAGAGGCCAAAATCTCACCTTGTTAATTTTATTACATCTGTCGTAATTCATGACCAAATTTAAGAAGTGATACCTTTTTGAACACGTCAAGAGTGTGGCTTTTTAACTGACGTTAGTCAGGAAAGACAGTGGCGCACATAAAAAATTGGCAGGTGTGGCGAAAAATTGGCTTTTTTCAAAAGCGTCCGCCATCTTGAATTTCAGCGAAATGTCAATCCTGGTGATAAGCTTTAGCTTTCCAGTAAAACAAACATTTTTAAAATCGGACAAGTGGTAACGATTTATACCCAAGAAGAAAATGTGCGGTTTAGGATATAAATAACCAGTTTGAGAGAAGAGGTGTCAAATGAAGGAAAACTAATCTCTATTTAAACGCTCCTGGTTTAAACTTCCTGGTAAAAAACTTCTTTCACAATCTTGTTTTTTTTAAACTCACTTGTAGCTCAGGAGGACCTCCTTCATCCCGAATCAGTAGCAAATAGCTCTGATTGTCGACCAAAATCTCCTTTTTAAACCGGCCGCCTTCGGGCGACTCTTCTTGCATGTAGGAACCCGTAAGGTACCGGTGCACCAAGGCGGACTTTCCCGAGGAGAGGGATCCGACGATGCCGAGGCGTAGGTCGGGTACCGAGCGCGAGAGGGTCCATTCTTGGGAATTGACGAAAGAATCTGTAAAAAAATGGATAAAAAGGTTAATCAAAATATAACGTCTACAAACCAATAATGTTAAATTCAAATACTACGTTTTCATGTAGAACTAAACAGGTTTTCAATACGATTCACTTTCAAACTTTCCATGAAAACGCGGCGAATTGATTTTTTTTCGTTGGTCCTGCCCAAGTTCTATAGCGCAATAATAGCGCCGGTACACACACGCGTTTTTCTGCCGCGCGATGCCGCAGCGGTTGCCGTAAAAATCGATACACACTAGTAGTGTTGTACGCATTCTGAGAGATGTATGTTGTTTTTCGCAAAAAACATGCAATTTTTGCGCTTTTTGTGTACAAAATGTATATTCGGAAGATATACAGACGCAACACAAACAACAAACCACACGTGTGTACGATTCTATTACCAACAATGTACTGAGAGCCGCACTTGCGTGTGCGGTGCCGCTGCCTGCGTTCACGGGGGGAGTGGCGGCGAAAAATGCCCGCAAGACGAACGCGCGTTGCCGCGATGTTGGCGCTCACCTGTGTGCATTGCGTCATTTATTTTATAGTAGACACTTAAAGTAAATATTCGGTATACGTAACGCGTTCGAAACAAAGTCAAAATACGCTACATTTTTGACTTGCTCATGCAGAATCTCGTTGCATACGGAAGGATGTACGTATCGTTAGGGACCCACGAAGGTACGCAACGAGATTCTGTCATCACACCCGTCAAAGTAGCGTATTTTGACTTTGTTTCGAACGCGTTACGTAAACCGATACCGATACGTTGAAATATTTACTTTAAGTGTCTAGCGTCTAGTATCACGGACCGCAATTGCGATACCGCTGCAGCACCGCGCGGCAGAAAAACGCTTGTGTGGACCGGCGCATAAGCTGTTAGCACCTCCCAATATTCCAGCAAAAAGTAGGTATATACCTTTATTTTAATCAGTGGCGGCTCGTGATCTATGAAGACGAGGTTCACTTTGAAACATTGACAGTTTTTTTGGTAGGTGGCACGATTAAAAGTTATGTCTATTTTGCTCTTAGTGGTTTACGCCAAGTCAATTTCGGGTTTAGGTCTACCAGGATTTTTTATTTCAATGTTTTGCTCCATACTCAAAGAGCTAAAATTATTTTTTAAGTATTCTACCGTGACAATGTTCATTATAACAATTGTCAAAATAATAAGACAGAAAAAGTATAAATAAAAGCCCTTATAAAATCGCTAAACGCGCAAATGCATCACGAACCACACCAAATATGTGCGCCTTTCTCTATTGAAATTCGCGATGTCCCCCGGTACTCGTCCACTGAAAACATACATAATATATCCTGCTAGGCTCCACCTACTTCATCGCATTTGCGATTGTGCCACTGTTCCGGGTCATCAAGCAGAGGTTCATTTCATTCAGCGGCGAGACCAGCTGGTAGCAGAAGCTGCGTTGAATAGAAGGACGCGGCAATGAGAGCGCGTGAGACGGAAAGAGACTTGGGGCGCGTTCAGCGGTGGCTGGAGCGAAAAGCCAAAAGTGGTTGGCATATACCATTCAAGATCGGCTGAAGCCATACCAGTTTTAAAGGAAGTCGAAAGCGCCGCTAGAATTGGCATCGCTTGTTGTTATTGGTCCGCGGGCGAGGCAAACAAAAAAAAATTCAGTTGCGAGGTTTTCCTAACCTAACAAATTAAAGAAAATCATTTGAAAATAAAAAGTGCAACACGTTTCTCCATTTTTTCTTGCATACAATGAATTGTGTAGACGCCACACTTGTGGATTATGAGGAGAATGCGTTTATTTTGCGGACAGAAGGTAGGAAGTAGGACTGTGCGTGCCTAGCAAAAATACCAAAGATACGACAGTCGGCTTTGCGCGTTCAAAGCTGGTTCGGCAATGTCAATGCCATTTTTGACATTTTGAGTGGAAGGGGTAAAGCCGTTTTTGGTTTGGCTCCAGCCGCCGCTGAACGCGCCCCTGGTAGCAGAAGCTGCGTTGAATAGACGGACGCGGCAATGAGAGCGCGCGAGACGGACTGGCTGTGTTAAATTATAAATACTCATCTAATTTTGACACAAGAATAACATAAATCAGACATTTTAATATTACTTCCTTATTCTGTGTGGGGGGCACGTATTCATGTGCTCCTATGGAGGAATCGCCACTGATTTTAATTATTTTATTGTGCTGTAAGCTTACTGGCTTTTATGATACAGAAGGACACATCGCTTATAAATGAATGCTGTGACATTTTAAACTTCAAGGGCGAAATAAACAATATTCACTTAGAAAATACTAATCTTTTAAACCCAGAAAGCAATCAATTTCTTGGATTAGCACTAGATCAAAACTTAAAATTATATGAACATGTTAAAATACTACTACTAAAATACTACTACGCTTTAGGAGCCATTTCTGATAATTTAGGCTTTGATATAGGCAAAAAAAGATATTTCTCATTAATTCAATCGCATTTATCTTACGCCATTGGGTTTTGGGGTTCTTGTACAAACTCCATTTTTAAAACTATTTTCGTCTTGCAAAAAAAAAACTATATACACGAAATATTTGAAGAAGCGCACTTTATGCAGACCATTGTTTTTTTAAGTATATAAAAATAGAAAAATATGCTCGATAGAGTAAGGACATACAGTGTACGGCAACCACGAATGTTGCAGTTTTCCATCCCGCAGTCTACTTTAAACGTTAAACACTCCTTTGTTTACAACGCAAAAAAAGAGCAATCACTTACCAATTCAAATTAGGCAACTAACCTATTATAAGAAATTCAGAACAAAATCCAAGACATTTTTAGCATCTAAAGCGTTTTTATGCTGGACGAGTTTTTTCAGGCTAATACTTGTTGATCTGACAATTTTCTTTTTTGTTTTTCTCTGTCTTTGAATTTTGTTCAGCGGACTTGAGCTGGGTTTTGAACTGATATGGCGTCGTTATTTAACAAGATAGAAAAAAAAGTAAAAACGGATCTGAACAGAGGCGCACGAGGAAATTTTTCGTCAGGGGGAGGGGCTCAGCCCCACCAAAAAAAAAATCCCGGAAATCTGATAGTTTTGAAACGAGCGGCGCTGGAAGAAAAAGGTAGTACCGATGTCGGTGTATTTTTGTCAACCGTGCCGGAGCAACTCATGAACGCACTACAAAAAAATACAGGCGGGGAGGGAAAAATTGGGGGAACGGCTATGAACAATTAAGGTTCGGTAAAAAATTGGTTTAACGAATTTCTCTCTTTATAGTGCATCGTTCTTACAATTGGCTCACAAACAAAACCAATTAATTATGATCATTGTCAAAATCTATCAAAATTGTAGCCACACAACAAGAAAATTCGATCAACGATATCACAAAATTGCGTGTAACACGCAAAAAAAGTTAAATTACTGTAACAAAATGGTGTGTGCTGCCCCTTACGTTTCTTAAGACTAGAGTACCTGCTGCATATGTAAAGTACTATCATCCATTATATGTGGGCACCCCATCAATAGAGTATTTATTTTTAACCTAAGAACTTTCAAGAAAATGCTAGTAAAATAAGACAAATATGAATGTGTTCTCCATTTTTTAAAATATAGGTTAACCAACTTTTGTTTTTTAGGTTTAGATTCTTTAAAACATTCTCTAAATAAAACAAAAAAAAAACGGTTCAACCTGCCAATATTAGCTTTATCTTTTACCAAAAACTTTGACACGTAATAGCTTTTGAAAACGAATGGATGAAATTTGAAGGAATCTAAACTTAAAAATAAAAGTTGGTCAACCAATTTTAAAAAATGTAGGACATGATTGATGCTTGGTTTATTTTTGATATTAGGCAAAATATTTTTTATTACAGGGGTCGTATTTTCGAAACCATACGAAATTATTCGCATGCGACTACTTCCGTCTCTTCCTATACCGTATAGAAAAGGAGGCAAAAGATATGCCGATATGCTGATTCATGGGTAGTACGTGCAAGAATAACCGGTTTTTCATGCGAAACAACACGAATGCCTCCACCCACTCGTGCAATATTGCGTTGAACCAGTCGAATTCGAACGCGGTCCACACATACCGGCTTATCTTTCGCCTCTCATTTCACACGGTATAGAAAGAGACTGACATAAAAATTGTTGATGATTCAGTATACGTATGCGGATATTTTCGTATGGATTCGAAAATCAGACCCCAGAACCCTGCAGGACATCCGGACAATGGTTGATCTATACACCGGACACTGCAGGCTGAAAGTACCATTACACAGAATGGGTCTAAGTGAGGACACCGAATGTAGGCTCTATATGGAGTATGATGAGACGGCCAGACATGTGCTGTATATCTTCGGTAAACCACAGATTGACGAACTGGATCTGAATGATGCTTCACCAAAGCAAGTTGCGAGCCTCTTTAAGGGGCTGAATATTCTGTAGCAACAAAAAATGTTAAAAGTGAGCCACAATAGACCCAATAGTGGTCGCAGTGGACAGTGCCATATTGGCACACTCACAAACGAATCAATCAATCAATCAAAAATATTTTTGGGTCCAAAAAATTTTAAGGCAATCCAATTTTATATGTTTGATATCTCTAAAGTAAAAGATAAATTATCTGGATGGAGTGTCCACATATAATGGATAGTACTACTGTACCTATACAGTTTCTTATTTAGTACTAGCTGAAGACCCCGCAGCTTCGCCTGCGGTTTTAACCGTTTTCTTCCATTTTTCTTGCTTTAAATGGTCATAACTTTTTTTCCATGAACCGATTTTGATGAATTAAAGTCTATGTACTCCCCAGGAGTCCAAGGAATGCAGTGCATCAAATCGGTCCAGTACAGACACAGGCAGACAGACAGACAAAAATTCTAGAAACCGAATTTTTGCTATCTATCTATATATCTTTTGGTTAGGAGCTAACACCAAGAATTTTTAAAAAATATTTAATGTACAGAAATTGTTTTTCTAAAGATTTATTATATGTATGGATGGTAGAAATGACCAAAATTTGTGTCCTAGCGAACTAGTTTTCAATTTTTGAAAAATAAATATAAAAAAAATTAAGCCAAAATATGGTGTTAAGTATTTAACACACCTCCCCCTCACCCGTATAAAATAAGGACAAAGGTTACTAATTAAACATTGATTAAGATTTGGAGTAAGGAGTAATTCATAAACTCTGTCACACCTAGATGGGGGAGGGGCTATGCAGATGCGTGACAAAATCTAACAAGGGTCGGGGGGATGGCCATGGATGGTTGTTTCATTAAAAAAAAGGGGTTATTAATTTCCTATGGTAAAAAAATATTTTTTTTTCATAAAATTCTGTCCGCTCATGTTTGTGAGAAACCGTGCAGTGGCAGTCCCAGGGGGGGGGGGCGATCGCCCCGCCTTTTTTCGAAAATTTATTTAAAAAATCGCCGGTTTGTCATAAAAACATTAAAATTTTTGGGAATGCAGTGCATCAAATCGGTCCAGTAATTTTTGCTATCTACCTATATATCTTTTGGTTAGGAGCTAACACCAAGAATTTTAAAAAAATATTTAATGTACAGAAATTGTTTTTCTAAAGATTTATTATATGTATGGATGGTAGAAATGACCAAAATTTGTGTCCTAGCGAACTAGTTTTCAATTTTTGAAAAATAAATATAAAAAAAATGAAGCCAAAATATGGTGTTAAGTATGTAACACACCTCCCCCTCACCCGTATAAAATAAGGACAAAGGTTACTAATTAAACATTGATTAAGATTTGGAGTAAGGAGTAATTCATAAACTCTGTCACACCTAGATGGGGGAGGGGCTATGCAGATGCGTGACAAAATCTAACAAGGGTCGGGGGGATGGCCATGGATGGTTGTTTCATTAAAAAAAAGGGGTTATTAATTTCCTATGGTAAAAAAATATTTTTTTTTCATAAAATTCTGTCCGCTCATGTTTGTGAGAAACCGTGCAGTGGCAGTCCCAGGGGGGGGGGCGATCGCCCCGCCTTTTTTCGAAAATTTATTTAAAAAATCGCCGGTTTGTCATAAAAACATTAAAATTTTTGGGAATGCAGTGCATCAAATCGGTCGAGTAGTTTTTGCGTGATGCTGGAACAGACAGACAGACAGACAAAAATTCTAGAAACCGAATTTTTGCTATCTATCTATATATCTTTTGGTTAGGAGCTAACACCAAGAATTTTTTAAAAATATTTAATGTAAAGAAATTGTTTTGCTAAAGATTTACTATATGTATGGATGGTAGAAATGACCAAAATGTCTGTCCTAGCGAACTAGTTTTCAATTTTTGAAAAATAAATATAAAAAAAATTAAGCCAAAATATGGTGTTAAGTATTTAACACACCTCCCCCTCACCCGTATAAAATAAGGACAAAGGGTACTAATTAAACATTGATTAAGATTTGGCGTAAGGAGTAATTCATAAACTCTGTCACACCTAGATGGGGGAGGGGCTATATATATAGACAAAATTTGGACCTTACGCACTCCCCCCTTTTGGGAAAGCTGCGATCGCTACTACAAATTGTGACAAGAGGGGGGAGTCGGTGTAACACAATTTATGGATGACTTCTAAGGTAAAAAGTGCAGTGTGAACTAATTAACAAGCCAGTAAAAAAGTACTAAAACACCGTCATAGTGAGGTTCTGTTATTCAGGCATCTTACTAAACCTATTTTAGCACATGTCAAATCTTCCAATTTTCAAAAAAAAAAAATTGTTATATCTCGCGAACACCACCTGGCACCGCAAAATGCCTATAGGCAATCTTGTTAGTTAAGCAGCAGGGGGCGCGGTTATAGGTAAGCTCTAGGTGGAGTCTAGCATTGCCTGTTAAAAATTGGTCTATAGTTGTTGATATTTGATACTGTTGTTAGAATGCTTAGGGTTAAGGGGATATCACCCGCCTCCCAAAATAAAATTATAGGGTTGGAAAATATTCTTAGGGGGTCAGTATAAACATTAAGGACTATAGTTTAAGAAACTGTACCGCCGCGCAATTGATAAGATATTCTTACGTGAATGGACGTCAGAATGAGACGCGTAAAAATCAATAAAATCTGGGTCAAGAAGAAATCCAAGAACTCTCAGTCTTTAAATTTTAAAACAATCACGATTTTGTTGATTGTTTTTTTCAAAATGTAATTTAAAGTATTTTGTTTAGAAAAAAATCAAATTTTTTTTGCTTTAATTGGATATTCCAGACCGTTGCTTAAGGGTGATTCAATGCGCTTCTTCCAATTACTTAATCTAGAAAAGTGTTAATCAAATTTGTATCACATTTTGTATGGTGAAAGTTTAAAGCATTATCCCGGAACCATTTCACGGATTTTGCCTAATTTTAAGTTTTCTACATAATTTTACGTATCCTAAAAATGTTTAATTCACGGTAAAAATTATCGATTATTTTAAAAATAATAAAAACCAGATATATATATTTTTTTGAAAAACCATGAGAATGATCTGTGGGGGATACCAGTTGGTCTATTCTTGAATCGAGAGAAAATTTACTCCAAGGATTCAAGTTCTCTTAGTTAAGACCAATAGAATTACTTTCGATCAATATCGGGAAAAAGTGAAAGGAACCGATTTAAACCGAAGATTTGGGCCAATGAGATGCATAGTAGCGAGAGAATTTGACTCCCTGGGAGTAAATTTTCTCTCGATTCAAGAATAGACGCACAGGGGCCTAATTCTTGAATATCGAGAGAAGGAACGATCCCTCAAGAGAAGGGATCCATCCCGGGGAATGATCCTATCCCTAGAAAAAAAGATGCTTTTTCTTGAAACCTCTTCGAAATTTTAGATTGAAAAATATACGTTTTACGCGCATGCTTACCTTAGAAATGGGACCGATCCCTGGCTTTGGAGTCGGGGAGCTCGAACTCCCAATTTTTGATAGAATGCAATGAGCGATCACCGCTCAAGAATACGAAATACGTTGGATTATTCGACACAAATCTATATCGTTCCCTGCTCAAGAATGAGGGCCCCGAAGCCTCCGCTGAAAATTTTGCTAATTTTTGATGTTCGGTTTATCTGTTTAAGTTAACGAACTGTTTTTAGGATTCAAATTCACTCTTAAGTCAATGTATAGAAACCATCGATGTTGTTAATACGTCGATGATAGAAACGTATGAGATCTCACTTTAATTTGATTCAAGATCACTGCCCCAAATTAACGCGATTGAAGCTGGGTTTATACAGGCAAATAAAAATAATAATTAAAATAAAAATAAAATTTGAGCTTATGGGAAACAGTGTAGGCGTTTATATAGCAGAAATAAAAATATGAAATTCAAATAAAAATTGTCCTCCAACTTTTATTTTTATCTGAAAACGGATTTCTGCATGTCTCATTGAAACACATAACCTCACTTTCATTTATTGTTGTCATTTAAATGGGTGTTTTTCAGGTTTTTTTGCATTTTTTGGTAGGTTTTAGGCATATATTATTTAATAAAACAGTATGTTAGGGTTAAGTTTAATTATTTCAATTATTGGTGTCACTCACTTTTGTTTACAGGGACAGAAGCTGTGCGCTAATTGATTCATACCTAGTTATTTTTATTCTTATTTTAATTTGACTGTATAAACCAAAATTATCTCTTATTTTAATTTCAATTCTAATTTGTCTGTATAAACCCAGCTTGACTATAATAACTTAACTACAAAACGTCTGTTTTTAGGGCAATTTAAAAACCGTGATTACGAAAAAAAATACAAAATTTTGCACATCAAGGAAACTTTGAATAACTTTATATGCAATCACAATTTTTCAAAAATCATCAAAAACAAAACTAAAAAAATTGAAACAAATTAAATACTAATATTAATTATTAAATTATGAGAAAGGTGTCTAAAAAATATAAGAATATTCACAGCATCAAATTTTGCCTACTTTTGATGATTAAGCAAAACACATTTCAAATTAAAAAAAAAACAATTAATAATTAATTTTTTAAACTTTCAATAATATATTGGGAGAGTTGCATTTCCTTGGAATTCAATTAATTAGCAATTTGTTGTTTACAATTTCATTGAACAATGAATTCCAAAATAGAACATTCAAGTTATTTTGTTAATACCTACCTAAGCATGGCATCAGCATTATACTTTTAATGTGTGACGTTAAATTCTAAATTGGTGCAAAAATAATGTTTTAATACGGCTTTAATAATAATAATAATTAATGATACTGTGACAGTCCTTGGAAAACAATTTCCGCCATCTAAGTATTATGGATACGTTATATACAGGGTGTCCTCAATAATACACAAGTGTAAAACTAGAAAAACATCCAAGTAATAAAATTTAAACAAAAAAGAAAGAAGAAAAGAAGTTAAAAAACTTTCGATTCAGTTACTTCAACCGAGAAGTGTTGTGTTGTTGGAAGGAAAAACGAAAATTCCAAATTGGATGAGTATCCCACAAGGAACACACAAAGGACCAAAGCGAAAACATAAATAGGTAATTAAACGATGTTTCGCCCTGGGCAACCAGCGTGGTTTTTGAAGTTCTTTTTCTTCTTTCTCTTTCGCTTTAAATGCCTTAGGAGAATATTCCTATTGGAAATATTAACACGCCAGGACGAACTCGTATCAAGGTGACTTATAATACGTACAAGTGCGTTAAATGATGTTTGGCGAGGGTGACTAGCTCGGTGGTGGTGGTTGGTTGCCCAGGGCGAAACTTCATTTAATTATTTATCCTTTCGCTTTGGTCCTTTGTGTGTTCCTTTTAAGATACTCATCCAATTTTGAATTTTCGTTTTTCCACCCAAGATCTTTTGATCTTTTCTTTTTTAATAACATTTAAAATAATCGGCTGTGGACTGTATCTCGGGAACTAATAAACCAACATTTTACGATGGATTTTAAAGTCAGATGTCAGGATTCTATGCGCAACAGAGATTACTGTTTGTAATTGAATACCTGCCGAGGTATTACCCATAGGAGTAATTGGTTAACAGTCGCCTATATCTACTGCATGAACATTTGCTAAAACTGGCATTTTGAAAGTGCACGGAGAAGAGGTGCACGTTTTTGCCGAGGTCACAAACAATTAGATGTCAGGAAACGAACAAAATTTAGGACATTTTTGTAAGAAATTAGCAGTAGATCGCAGGCTTTAACGCCAAAACAAAATCCTACACTTTTGTTCCGTAGGTATACATGGAACGGATAAATCGCTGATGATATCACAATTAATATTTAATTTTGACAACAAAACAAAAATTAATAATAAACGTAAACGTAACTATGAATTATTCACAGACTAAGATAGAAACGACGAGTGGCTCGGTAATGCCTTTTGGTGTACAAACTAGAGGAATTACAAGAAAGTACCCGGAATTACTAGGAATTATTGAGGAATTACTGGGAAGTACCAGGAATTACTAGGAATTACAAGAAAATACCAGAAAGTAGTTGAGAATCACCGAGTAAAACATCAAACTCCGCAAGCGCGTTAGTGCGTGACGTCATCATGCCTTTTAAGTAACAGTGTAATGTGAATTAAGTTTCTATAGAACACACAACGAAACTGCCATGATTAGCTTTTAAATAATTAACATGGACACCATGGGGATAACAATAGGGATATTTTGGAACGATTAAAATTTTGACAACTTTGACAGCCGCTGTGGTAGTGTTTAACAACCACTACCACTACCACTCATCGATTTTACCAGAGTTTTTGGAGCACATTAAAAACTGTCACTTGTAAAAACATTTAGAGACGAGAAAAAATTAAAAATTTGGCTTAATTTTACTAAATAAATGTTTTACTAAATAAGCATGTCTTGGGAAGCTAGGCTGTAGGGGCGCACAGAAAAATAAAATTAAAAAAAATGCAAAAAAACTGTAGCGATATAGGGCCGTAAACAGGATATTATCTTAGCTATAGGTATCTACGCAGTTATTTAGTTAGTAGTAGTTATTTAGTTATTTATTTAGTTATTTTTGGGAGACTGTGCTGCACGTATGTGCTTAAAATAAGCATAAAAAAATCCCTTGTGTAAGCAACAGGTGACTCATTATATTAGAGCGTTAATAGACCATCAAAATTGTTGATACTGTAGACAAAATCGGTTATTTTTCTCCCGTATCCAAAAATAACCGAACCGAAATACGTTACTTACTTACTTGCAACCAACCAGATTTATTTCTGTGCAAATGCTGCGGCTGGTAGGTGATAATTCGTTTTTTTGTTTAGTTAGCTTTTTAATTTTTTTGGTGAAAGTGAATTTGCAAAAACAGGAATTGTTGTTTTCTTTTCTATTCTATTTGTATTGGCAGTTTGTATGTGGGAAAATAATACGGTTACGGTAATTTGTATTTGTGGTTTTAGCATCTCAATTACGGTAATACGGTAAGCAAATTTAAATAAGGTGACGATTAATTAGTGGTCTATTAACTCTCTATTAGAGAACTTTTGCACCTATAATTTTGATGACTTTTTACTTTATTGCTGATTTCGGGCATGCGCAGTTACGACGTAATAACGAAATCCCTTACTAACCGATAAAGTTTGACGTTATCTGCGGGAGAATACCGTATCTCGTATAATTGACATGGTTGCCGATAGTAAAACGTTAAGTAGAAAAACAAAAAAATTAAATTTATTTTTGAATGCAAATATGTTTTGCATTCTTAATAATTGTAAAGATAAGTGTCAGTTTTTGTTTATTCATTTTCTTTGGTTAGAATTTCGTTGTTTTTGAGTTTTTAGAGAGTAATAATTAATTAAAATTCACCGTAAAAAACACAAGCATGAGATATTCTAAATGAAAAATATTATTGGACAAATTCTTTTTGTAAATCTTTATAATAATAAATACCGTATGAAGTCGGCCATAAACAAATCAAAGGCGGCGTGCAAAAACTAAAAATAACGTGACGTTAGCTACGTCACAACGCGTTATTAAGCGATAAAGTCACCTAATGGGGATTTTTTGTAAGAGGTGCAAAAGGTCTCTATTATTTAATACGAAACACGTTATACGCGTTATTAAGCGATAAAGTCACCTAATGGGGATTTTTTGTAAGAGGTGCAAAAGGTCTCTATTATTTAAAATGAAACACGTTATTTCTATCTATGGTAGTTTGCGAGAAATGTCAAAAAGTTAATTTATAATTTGTTTAATAATTCAGACTATAATAGTTAGAGAAAACAGCATTCAATTTAATGAATAATGAGTTACGCCACGTCAAGAAAGGTTTTAGGAAATACAAGAAATTACTAGAAAGTAATAGGAATTATCAAGCTAATACCAGGAATTATTGGGAAGTACCTTGAAAATTTGGGAAGTACTGGAAAATATAGTAAATTTCACAGGTAATTCCTCTTGATGTACAAAAATCGACGATCGAGTCCCCTTTTCTAAGGAAATTTCTTATGAGAGAATGTTTACACAAAGAATGCAAACCACTAAAGATAGATGCTTAACTAACAGTTATAAATAAAACATTACGGATAGTATTGAAAGTGTTCCGAGCAAGCCGCCATCTCGACTCTAAAGATTCAACTTAACACACACAAACCATTCAACACTTTAAAGACTTTTACAGAGCATATTCATAGAACATTCCCAAGAATATATTCTAAGAGTATTTGGAAAGTATGTTCCATGAATGTGCAATTTTCTACCACAAAAGAATATTTAATTTTTTCTACTCCCACAAGATTATAAAAAATACATCCATATTTTATGCGTTTATTATTATAATAATAGGGACTTATCTGTATAACTAATATCTGTACATAAAGTCGATTGTGAAGGAAATTCTCGAGATAAAGAACTGGATTTAGTTAATATTCTGATTGGTAAAAATATTTATTCTTTTAGAAATATACTTCGCATATTCTGGAATTAATATTCGGAAATCGAATATTCTTAGAATACTTCAAAGAACATCCAGAAGGGAATATTTCAGGAATGATACAAAAATATGAAAAGAATATATACAAATATTCTTGGAATATTATGTAGTAAATATACTTAGCATATATTTAAGTAATATTTACTGGGATGGAATCCAAATGCGAATCTCCGAAAGGTTCCTAATCTGGGGACCCACAAATATTCCCTCTTTAATTTTAGCGACACTGATTCTATTAGTGAACTTTTCTTTTAATAACTTAAAGCATGACCTTCTTTGTCCATGGCATTAACAAGATTTTTCCACACCCCTTATAAAACCTTATAAAGTACAATTGGTATAATACTGAGACTTTTGCAAGACAGATTATTAATTAGTATAATAAAATAATTAAGATTTTGCTATTTTGGTCTAGGAAACATTTTTGCTGTTCCCCAATACACAGTATAAAAACAACCTGCTCTTTTTTGTGATCAAAAACAAGCCAGCCAGCTTAGCAATGAGTGGTCTTCGACGTTAAAGATGCTGCCAACAAAATACTAAAATAAGTTTATAAGAATAAAGAAGAACATTTTTGGAAAGAAAGCATAAAACGATACATATTTACCTTCTGACTGGCACTTAGGTTGGTGAAGCATTAAAATTTAAGTAAATGTGCTTCAACAACTATTTTTCTTTATTGTCAAAAAACAGTCTATTATTCAGCCAATTTTCCGTTGTATATATGCGTATTTTACGACGAATTTCCAAAACAAAAACATTATTATTCTCAGCAGTTATTTTTAAATAGACAGTTAATAAACAACCAGAAATTCCTTGCGATTAAACATTATTAGTTGGGCGACAATATCATTATATTTTGGAAGGAAAGTTTTGGCAAAAATAACCAAATTTTATTTAGCAAGCTCATAGCTTGGCAATGAGTAGTTTTCACATTTCGACAAAGGTACTCAAATAAGTTTCTAAATGAGAGATTATTTCTTACACATTTTTGAATGTATAAATGTTAAAAAAATATGTTTTTGCCATACCTCGTAAACAAAATGACATAAAAAAATCCAAGATAGCACGATTAAAGAAAATTAAAAATCTCAGTTGACGTGTTTTTGGATTTTTTTATAAAAACAAATTCTAACCCGCTAGAAGCACCGTTTCGTTTAAACAATCCACCCTGTAATAATGTATTGTTACTGGATTAGATCATAAATATGACAACCGCATCTGTGTATATGCTTTGGTTTCAAAGTTATGAATTTACCCCCTTTACACACCTCAACCACCACCCCGATTTTTTTTCATAAAATTGTATTGTCACCAGAACAAATCTTAAATCTGAAAACGTAGGGTATTTTTACTGGATCATATCATAAATATGGTAAAAAATTATGAATTTACCCCCTTTACACCCCCCTTTTTTTAAATAAAATTGTATTGTCACCAGAACAACTCACAAATCTAAAAATCGCATGTTTTTGTATCTGTTTTCATTACAAAGTTATGAATTTACCCCCTTCACACCCCTCAACCACCCCCTACCCCTCAAGTTTTTGTATAATATTCTAGTATCATTCGATCTACATTACTGTACCAAATTTCGTTAAAATCGGTCCACGGGAAGTGTGGCAAAAAATGAATCGTAAGATTTGATAGAGAAACTCTGTGAGGTTAAATAAAATCGTTTAAAAACACAATAAAATGATTAAATTACGTTAAAAGCTTAGTGTGAACGCGTGTCAAGATTCCCTGCTCTAAGTTAAAGTGACATAACAATGAAAAAATACCTGACCACACTGTTATAAAATTCATAACCAATCGCCTATACTACACTTGACTTTTAACACTTTTCACCTAACCACTTTCTATGTGCTAAAACTGGTATCAGTAAACATACCTTGCAAAAAAGCAATTGGACATTTTACAACATTGAATTATTGGGTTGTATTGCCTGCTAAAAGAAAAGGAAAGTATTCACCTTATTTAGCAAGTAATCAATTAAACGTTTATGATAGATTATGCCAAGTTCATTTTTCCGATAACTTTCTTTAAAGCAAAGATGTATCATACATCTTCGTTTAAAGGTACTCTCTGTTTGCCATAATTATTAATAGTACAAGCGTTTGCAGTAAAAATTATGATGGATAGGTAATCCTCGCCATTTTTTGAAAAGATGTGCATTTTCTCGTCCTGAATACGAAATGGAGAATCCTGTACCTCAAAATTGTGGATAAAGACTCGGCACACCAATCCAAAGGTGGGCAATTTCAATGTATTAGTACTACCAGACCAAAAATCACCTGGTGTGCCGGACCTCATTCATGGATAAAGGTTCGGCACACCACTCTAAAAGTGGGCATTTTAAGAGTGGAGTGATTTTTGGTCTGGGGGTACTACTACATCATATATGTGAAAAAGGTAGGGGTTACCCTACCCCCTCTAAAATTGCCCACCTTTGGATTGGTGTGCCGAGCCCTTATCCACAATTTTGAGGTATATGATTGCCCATTTCATATTCAGGACGAGAAACTGCAACGTCCCTAAAGTTAGAAGTGCAAAGTCAGCAGAGCAAAGATTTTATGACTGGAAAAATTAGTGCTAATAAAGTGCTAATTAAATGCAAAGTCACAAAATTTTGTGCTCTTGTAGTTTCCGAGATATGACCTGCACTGCTAGCTACCCGTTAAAGATAGCAGTGCACCATGCTAGAACGGTCCAGAAAAGTAGTAGAGTGGTCTAAATGATCCAGAAAATTAAGTGCTGCTCTTTCAATTAAAAAAAATGTATTGCTGCTAACTTTAGGTCATACACATATTTGAGCTCTCGTGAAAGAAGACGTTGGTGGTGTTTTTGATATTGGAATAAATTAGTGCAATTTAGGTGCTAACTAAATGCCAAGTAACCAAATTTTGTGTTCTTATAGTTTCCGAGATATGCAGTCACCAAGTTAATTTTAAAAAATTTGCAGAAAAAAGTAAAAGATATAGAATTTTTTTATTGCAATGGCAGCATTTAATTAGCATTTAATTTTCTGGACAATTCATGGTGAGGTGAGAACTTAAATATGTGTATGACCCAAAGTTAGCAGTGCACCAAGTTCATTTTAAAAAGTATGCAGAAAAAAGTAAAAAATATAGACTTTTCGTATTGATATGGCAGCATTTAATTTTCTGGACAATTTAAACCAATCTACCACTTTTCGAGAATATTTTAGCATGGTGCACTGCTATCTTTAACGGGTAGCTAGTAGTGCAGGTCTAATTAATTAATTAACTAGCACTAATTTTTGCAATCATAAAATCTTTGCACTGCTGACTTTGTACTGCTAACTTTAGGGACGCGAAAATGCACATATTATCAAAAAATGCCGAGGGTTACCTATCCATCATAATTTATACCTTGAACTCTTGCTCCATAAATAACAATTGTTCACAGTCGCAAAACACACACAGTTTGCCTAAGCTACATATTCAGGAAAGAAAATAGATAAACATTTAACTACACTCCATTCAAAATTGCTGCGGACGAGTTTTTTGACACTGACAATGAGAGTTCCATTTAGCTTCTGTGTTTAATTGGCAACCGCCATACTGAAATTCGTCCGGAGAATTTGCAATGAGGTGTATATATTTTTTAGACAACGCTAGCTGTAATTAAATAAAAAAATTAAAATCTTTTAGGCAGCTATTTTTGGAGGGGGCAATCCTAATTTTCTTGGTGCGATTTCCTATTTTTCATACAAAATTTGAAATCCTTATAAAATTTGCTTTTTAAAGATACCCCATATCATAGGGTTCGAATATCTAGTTTTCGAGATACCTGCAATCAAAGTCTTAAAATAAAATAGTTCTTTTTTTACAAGCGTTGCATAGTTGGCTTATGAAGCGAATTTTTGGCCAAAAATGGCTTAGTGTGAAGTGATTCTAAAGCAAGCAAATTTGTCATTAACTAAACATCCAGTAGGCCTGGAAATGCAAAAAACAAAAAGCAAAATATTGTTTTACGCGCTTCAGCGACGATTTGTTTAATGTTGGGTTTTCTGAGTTTAAGCTGTTTTTATTTTTTTCCCATATTTTAAGAAAGTTGCACAGAGTTTTTTACAGAATTGGTTCATACAGTGACGTAAAACTAAAATGAACTTAGTAGAGGAAGATATTTACATTATAAAAATGATTATTAAAAAAAAATTGGTCAAGGACTTACGGGCAGAAGAGAATTTACTCTTTAAATGCAGAACACTACAAAATATTAATTTTGATAATGTTAGAGTAAACCTTTATCTTCTCCATAAACATCCACTTCTTTATAAAAATACAGACTTTTAGGATTTAAAATAAAGAAAAATATCTGCGTTTATTTCCGTTTGTACGATATTTGGCCATTTATTCGTAGGTATCCCATACATAATAGTATAAGTAAATTTTTCAAATCGGGACAGGCTTTGCAGTGGGAGAGCGGTTGGTGGGACAGATAATATCATTCAAGCCAATAAGTGAGCGAATCTGCTATCTTAGGATGAAAGGAAAATGGCAAAACTATTCATTAATATCAGCCCATGCCCCGACAGAAGAAAGAGATGAGACTGACAAAGACTCCTTTTACGAGCAGCTAGAGGATACGATTAGCACTATACCAAAACAAGATATGGTCATCCTACTAGGGGACTTCAACGCCAAATTGGGAAGAGAACCTGCACTCAGGCCGCATATCGGAAATCACAGTCTCCACGTTATTTCAAATGACAACGGACAACGATTGGCAGGACTAGCAGCGACCAATAATCTAATGGTTGTATCAACGATGTTCGAACATAAAAACATACACAAAGAGACGTGGGTCTCGAATGACCACAGAACACGAAATCAAATAGACCATGTGCTGGTCAATGCTAGGTATGCAAAAAATGTCAAGGATATGAGAAGCCGAAGGGGTGCAGACGCGGACTCCGACCATTTCCTAGTACAGACAAAAATGCGCCTGAGAATCAAGAACATAAAAACAAAAGAACAGCAAGCCACAAATACAGCAAGATGAGAAGTAAGCACACTTGGAAACGCTGAAATACGAACCAAGTACCAAACCGAAATGGAAAACCAACTACGACAAAACACCCCTGAAATAGAAGACATAGAAACAGCCTGGGACACCGTCAAATCAACTATAGTTGCGGTCACGAAGAAAACACTGGGAGAGAAAAGCAAGACAAAGAAGAAAGAATGGTATGATGCGGAATGCGAACAAATCCAAAACGCAAAAAATAAAGCCAGATTACGCATGTTACAAGACAACAACAACGCCAACATAGAGAAATTTAAAACAGGCAGGAAGGAGGCAAGGAAACTTATAAGGAACAAGAAAAGAGCGGCCCAGAATAAAGTACTACAGCAACTAGAGGAGGATGCCAAAAGCAACAATAGTAGGAGATTCTTTCAAGAAATATCGCAGATGAAAAAAGGATATAAACCCATAACAAGCAGTATTCTAAAAAGCGATGGGGACGAACTAATAACAGACACGTCGGAAATACTTAAAACATGGAAAGAGTATTTCAACAACCTTCTCAATGCAGATAACGGCATAACTACAGAGACCACAACATACCAGACAGCGGAAATAGACGTAGAGGAGCCAAGCTTCCAAGAAATAATAGTGGCAATCAACAAACTCAAAAATAACAAAACCCCTGGATGCGACACAATACCAGCAGAATGCTTAAAATATGGAGGAACAAAACTCCACAAAGAACTACATAAACTAGTACTAGCCATATGGAAATGGGAAGCCTTGCCAGACGAATGGAACGAAGGTACTATCATCCCCATCCATAAGAAGGGAGACCGCATGAAATGTGTCAACTACAGGGGAATATCGCTACTGAACGCTGCATACAAGATACTCTCCAATGTGCTATTGAGCCGCATATCACCGTATGCGGAGGAACAAATTGGCGACTACCAGTGTGGATTCAGACCAAAGAGGTCAACAGTGGACCAGATATTCACAATCAGACAAATACTGGAGAAACACTGGGAATTCAATAAAGACGTGCACCAGCTGTTCATGAACTTCAGACAAGCTTACGACACCATTATACGCGACAGTGTCTGGATAGCCATGGCAAGTATAGGTATACCACAGAAAATCATCACTCTCACGAAGTTATGCATAAACAATACCAGGTGTCGCGTTAAAGTAGGAAACCATATAACAGAGGAATTTTCGGTCATGAGTGGATTGAGACAGGGAGATGGACTGTCGCCCCTACTCTTTAACATAGTCCTAGATATGGCTATCAAGAAGACGAACATCACCACGGAAGTATTTACAAACCAGGGGCCACAGATGATCCTGGCCTTCGCGGACGACATTGACGCGGTAGGAGGAAGTACTGTCAGAGTCAAGGAAAACTTCCTGAAAATCGAGAAGGAATGTAAGAAAATGGGCCTCAACATCAACGAGGAGAAAACCAAATACATGCACATTACCCGACAACCAACCAGGGACAGAATCGGTCAGAATATAACGATGGACACATATAACTTCGAATGCGTCAGTCAGTTTAAGTACCTTGGAGCCACGATATGCTCAGACAATGACAGCAACGAAGAGATTAAAGCACGAATACACAGTGGCAATAGGTGTTTGTTTGCCATGCGAACCCTCATGCAATCCAAAACGGTGTCGAGAGTGTCAAAGCTGAGGGTGTACCAGGCTGTAATCAAACCGATCATCTGTTATGGCTGTGAGACCTGGACCCTTACGAAACACAATGAGCTTCTACTAAAGCGGGCTGAAAGGAAGATCCTTAGAAGAATATTTGGCCCCGTCAAGGATCCAAACACGGAGCAATATCGCATAAGGACGAATGCAGAACTCCAGGACCTATACCAAAAGCCGGACATAGTCAAATCAATAAAATCCCAGCGTCTGAGATGGGCTGAACATGTCCAAAGAGCACCTGACGACCGACTGATCAAGATAGTATGGGAAGGAAACCCAGCAAGAAAGAGACCACTGGGGCGGCCGAGACTCAGATGGAGAGACAACATTTTAAAAGATCTCCAGACTATGCAGGTATATGACTGGGAGGAGGCCATGATGGACCGGGACCGATGGAGGCAAATCGTTAACGCAGCCAAGACCCACCAAGGGTTGTAGTGCTACCCAGAAGAAGAAGAAGACATTTTTCAACGCATCGGTGTCGGTATACGTAACGCGTTCGAAACAAAGTCAAAATACACTACATTTTTGACTTTTTATGCGATGTTTCGAACGAGGCCCGCTTTCTTAAAGGTTGCGATGACAGAACTGCTGATTGAAATCGTTGCGTATGTTCGTGGGTCCGTAACGATACGTATATCCTTCCGTACGCAACGAGATTCTGTCATCACACCCGTCAAAGAAGCAGGCATCGTTCGAAACATGCCATGAACAAGTCAAAAATGTAGTGTATTTTAACTTTGTTTCGAACGCGTTACGTATACCGATACCGATGCGTTGAAATACTTACTTTAAGTGTCTAATGTTTCTGACTAGTGCGGTATAAAGTTAACGTTATGGCACTTTATTTTAGAAAAATTATCTTCAATTTCAAAGCTTTTCTCACAAGTCGCAAAACATAGTTCTGTTCGTAAAAAGCTGATTTTCGCTCAAATTTTCCATTTTCTAGAGTAATTTTGGAAACACCGTAATAATAATTTCAATGCTTTCTGCCATCCTAAAGGAATGAAATTTATGCTTAAATAATTTTTGAACCATTTCTATGAGAGCTCACTAATTATGCCTCAATTAGTTTTGCCCAAAAATTCGACCCGGGAGCCCACTGTGCGTTGGTTTAAATAACGAGCACAGCGAGGTATTTAAAAACGCGAGTAAAAAAAAGTACAGTTTAGCCGCGAGTTGTTAACACTATTTTTTTTTAATACCTTTAACAAAAAATCCAAATTCCATACTTTTAAAAATCTCGATAGAAGAGCACTTCTCTTCAAATAACAATGGTTGCCATAGCGATGTGCCTTTTTTACTCGGTGACGTTTATGGTTGCGATGTTTTAATCTTTGACAGTTTGATATTTTGACGATGTTTTTAATAGTACATTATAAACCTAGGGACTAAAGTGCCACATTTAATCCCGCGGCTTTAGGTTTGTAGCCCGACCGTAGGGAGTGCTACAATTCGCTAAGGGATTAAACGACACTTGAGTCCCGAGGTTTATATACTATTGTATGCACTTTAGGAACAGATATTTGTTAAAATTACGTTATTTCTACGGCAAATGGTTCGTCAACTACAAAAAAAGGTGCTAAGAATGAAATGTTGGCCAAGAGCAAGTGCTGTTTGGCTTGACTTGCCATAAATTTAATTATAATTTTACAGGGATTAGTTTTTTTTAATCCCTGAGGGATTAAATTTACTTCTAATCCCTAAGCTGAGGGATTAAATTTATTTTTTATTCCTTAGAGATTAAATTTTCTTTGAATCCCTTAGAGATTAAAAGTTGCACTTTAGTCCCTAAAAAGAGGGATTAAAAGTATTTGTTTAATCCCTGAAGTGCATAAATGATTTTTTCGTAAATACTGGCGAAAATGACTAAATTTTTAGGCAAGAATAAGCCATGCTTTAGTTATCTGCAGACAGTTACCAAAATCATATTATTGATGAAGGTATATAAAAAAAAGTTTTTTATGTTAGTCAGTTGGAATTAGAATCATCACCTGTTTTGGTAAGAAGAGTGATAATTAATGATGTTCTAATAGTTGCTGTTCTTGATCGTATAGTATCAATTTTACTCGAATGGGCACTCCGTTATTCTTGGATAATTATTTTAGATAGTCACGCTTTCGAAGCTGTAGATTCTAGGCAAAGTAAGACTGACCTAAAATAAGTCTAGCAAAAGTTATGTTAATGGGTTTTATGCAAATAGAAGTTAGGTGTAAAGCTAAAATACAAAAAGTAAGGATGAAAAAAAAACCCTTGTGTAACGCCCGTCACAAAATCATGATTCTTGAAAAAAAGTTCTAACTTAAGTTAGCATATTTTCTTAAAAGAACTTTTGTTTTGATCGTGTAGAGATTTGCTCAGAATTAATCAATCAAACATGTTTTATTGCTTAGAAGGAATTTTTTTATTACGCCCGTCACAAAATTTTCTCTACAAAAATATCATTCTTTGCAGTTAGCTGTTTTGTAGTAAATATTAAATATAATTATTTAATTTTACATATAAGTATGTAGATACAATAGACTTATCGATACATTATAGGCTGGCTTTAATAAGGTCGGCACCATTTTTGACAGTTCCGCACGACTATTACATATTTTCAGCACTTCACCCATCTGTTATGAAACCTACGTTCGGGCAGAGCTTTCTTGTGCACGGTACTATCAAAATAAGGTCGACTTTCATAATGTTTGTACCGAACTTTAATAAAGGACAGCATTAACTTTAATTATGTCAACTTTATGGGTGGCACAATGGCATGTCTAGACAGTGGCGGTTCCAGGGGGGCGCGATCGCCCCTCCCTTGGCTCCAGAAAAAAATAGACAACAAAGATGCTGGTGGCGACCTTGAAGTCTTTAGAGAAAAAACGAGAAATTGTGCAACGTTCCTTTAAAACAGGATTGGAAAAAACCCGGGTTTTTTTTATATAAAACCCAACCCGCTGGGCTTTTTTGGGTTTACAAATGGGTTTTATTGGGTTTTTTATGGTTTTCTTTTTAAATTATATACAGATTGTAGTTCTTCTTTAAAATTAGGACTTATTCTCGCGATCGTTTATCAACTATAAAATACGACATAAAAATAGGTGGAATACAGATATCGACAGTTTTTTTGTTTGTTAATAAATCAAAGCAATTTTGGTTTAGTTTGACCAGCGCTTTTTTATATACTTAATATAAATAAACCTTAAGAAAATTATTGTTGGAGTTTGTGTATTTACTACACTGCCACGTACCTGCTTACTTAGTTTGATATGATAGTATACGATTCAAGTTTTCGTTAACTCTACACCATTTTTTTAAAAAGGAAAATGCCTAAGAGTAGCGCTAGAAAGAGTGCTTCAGAATGGACTGAGGTTTTAGAATCCAGTAATTTGCATTGTTGCCCAGCTAATGCAGCATTGAAAGACATGGTCTTATTTGGAATAATAAAATAAGAAATTGTTTGGGATTAGAAAAAGATTTGCAACTGGTCAAAGTTTATCGAATCTTACGATCAGTTTTAAAGGACTCGTAATAATATACCTTTTTTACGTTTATTTTTTTTTATTAATAATGAAAATATCTACTTTTAAAAAAGACCTACGTGTTTTTTTTAAGTGGCTTTTCCCCAAAAAAAAAAACAGTGGGCTTTTTCGGTTATCCACTGGGCAACCAACTCTGCTTTAAAGACATTCTATAATTCCTCCACAGTACCACAGAAAATTTTGGGACAGTTTGACCTTCAATTCGTCACACCAAGAATAAACAAACACATGAAGTACTTACCGCGAAAACCACGATATTGGAAATACAGAACAGTATTATAGAGTTTCTATTTAATTTATAAACAAATTTTAGACAAAATCATTTCGGACACGAAAAATAATTTTTGACCTGAACATATTCATACCAAGTTTTGTACAACGTGAAGCCCAAATCAAGGCAAAATTAACTAAAGTCGTTTCTAAATACGATAAACTGTTTGATTAATTCAAAACACAAATTCTTGAACTTTTATTTCGAGAAGTCAGCATTTGGAAACAATGAACAAGTGTGGCAATATTTTTCCAAAGTAGGGCATAAATTGTAGCGCTATAACACCTTTGATATTTACGGTATTAGAGTTTAATTTTGTGTTAAAAGTGGCATTTGTAGTGTCATATGATACCGTTGATACTCACTCGGTTTAATTTAACTCAAAAATCGCATTTTTAATGTAATTTTCTTAAAAATTTTCGGCGCATTTAAACATTTTTTAAAATAAAAATTGTATGAAATAAACAACTTAAAATCCCCCCCCCAGATTTAAGGTCAAATCCACGCTTGTAATTACTAGGTTTAGTTTGCATATATTGATATGTTCCTCATTTCCCCCCCCCCCTTTTCAAATGGCTGGGACCGCCACTGATCTAGATGACATATTTAGATGACAATAATGTCAGAAACTTTTTAAACTACTAAAAACATTAATAAAAGTTTGCAAGAACGTTAGAGAAATTGCTAAAACCTATAATTGGCAACCAGACAGCTTTTTTGACATTTTAGTTTTGGTCGAGTATCAGCTAAAAAATAGTTATTTACCGCGCAAGCCGTCAAGGGCAGTAAAGGCACTTTACGCATGTGTTATGTACAGAGTCGTCCAAATTCGAGGGGCCTCTATAGCTTTGGGCTTTTGCAGCATAGTTAGCCCAAAACTAATATACATGTTACGGGCTCCATTTTCAAGAGAAGTCGAAAACTAAAAACCGCATTGCGATATATATATTTGTTAAGATAGAGATTTTCATTAAAAACATTTTTTGAAGATTTTTTAAAGAAAAATCTACCTGTTTCACCGATTTTCTCTTAAAGCCTTTAGTTCCCGAGATATCACACAAAGTTATATTTCTTTAAATAGGATACCCCCAATTTTTCTAAAAAATCAGTTTTCTAATAAAATTTCCTGTCGAACGATGTGCCATGCACCTATTTTTATTAAATATTTTAAGATATTTGCATATTTTTATATTTACCATAGTAGGTGCTGTGCGCGCCCTAATTGTGTAAATAAAATTTGTATTGTTTTTTTTTTCATACAAAATCAAGTTGGCTACGACACGAGGGGGAGGGGACACAGCAACCTCGAACTTTAACTTCTAGTTTACTATAATTACCAACCCTAAAATAATAAACAAAAATAAAATTATTAAAAGTTTTTATTTAAAATTTTTATTAATTAAACTATGTAACACCTAAAATCTACATCTAACAGTTTTCTTTAATTCTAAAACAAATGCTCAAATTGACGGCCGTTTTCTTGTAAACATATCTTACATCTTCTCTTGACGCTATTTTCTGCATTAAGAAGTTCTACTGCACGAAGCTACCTGAATGCAGTACGAAGTGCCTCTTCCAATTCCCTTCTAGTCGTTACTTTCAATATAACATTTTATCATGTCGTAGTTTTCAAAGTTTTCAAACATTTTTATATCTTGACGAAGACGCCACTTTTGACATTTGGGCTCGTTTATCATGGCAATTGTTTTTATTTGATCATAGCTACCTAGATAGATACCCTAAAACTGCATAGGTCAGAGTTAAACACAGCCTACTATGGTAATTATTAAAAATTGCAGATATCTGTTTAACGTTTAACAGGAAATTTTATTACAAAACTAATTTTCTTAAAAAAAATTCGGGTATTCCATATAAAAAAAATGTAACTTTGTGTTATATCTCGTGAACTAAAGGCTTTAAGACAAAATCGGTGAAACAGGTAGATTTGTACTTAAAAAATCTTCAAAAAATGTTTTTAATGAAAATCTCTATCTTTAAAAATAAAAAAGTTGTAAAGGGTTTTTAGAAACGCACATTTTTGAGAATCACTCTGTAGCTCAGAAACGCTTTGACATATCGCAATGCGGTTTTTAGTTTTCGACTTCTCTTGAAAATCGAACCCGTAACATTTTGGACCACGCTCTACAAAAGTTTACCTACTAGCGTCTTATACCCTTTAAAAAAAATAAATTCTAACAATTTTTTTGCAAGATTATTAATTTTAAAAAGAAAGTATACATTGTAAAAGTGTTAAACCTAGAGTTTCCTTCGAATTTATTTTTTTTTTTTTGAGTGCGGTAAAATAGGTGCATCTTTCCGCACTCAAATGAGTGCGGTAAAGTTTACAGCACGCGAGTAGGTAAAATATTATGTGACACAACAAGCCGCCATGTCAGCACTGTGAAAAAAGTCCAGAAATTGCAATAAAATGTAAAAACGATATAATTTACAAACGTGCTCCAATCTTTAAAGATCCAAGTACGAACCTCCTTGATTTTTGAACAGCAGTAAAAGAGTAGGTGCTTTTTTTAAAATGATCTTTACGTTTAAGTTGCGTGCCACATAACCTATCCGATAATAAAATTATTATTCTTTTTTAATTAATTAAATAAAAATAAATATAACTAATTGGGGTCAGACGGTCTGACAGTTTGCGTTTGTAAATTAGGAAAAAATGTGATATGAAAGTATAATTAATTAAATATAAAGTAAAGTGCTATCGGCTAAAACACAGACAGGCGACAGAAACATGTTATTTTTATATTTAAAAAAAAACATATACATAAATTAAAAAAGGCAGTTTTTGTAAACTCTTCAGATGAGTAAAAGATGCATATTCTATTATTAAGCTTTGTTTAATTACACCGCACTTAAATTTAAACGATTTTTAGCCTTAATAAGACCTCTGCCATTCCAGCATACAGGTTTGCAGTAAATTACGGTAGTTTGACCAAATTACCAGGCTAATGACGGATCTTAAATCACTATACTCCCATGGGCATAACATGGCTAGATTTCTTGTAATGTAGGATATTTAAATTGGTTTTGCTTATCTTTTCACCTAGTTTCCAAGGTTATTAAATTCAGTGCTACATTTTTTTTGTAATCCGCTGTCGATTCGACTCTTATCCTCGCTCTAGTACGTAGTTATTTACCTAACAAGTGCGAAAATTAATTCTTTTCGGCACGCGAGCGACGCAATGCCGGGGTCAGACACTTTTAGTAAGTAAAGTATTATTATTAAGTAAACTTGTCGTAAAGTACGTGTAATATTTTCTATAAGAATACAATACATTTAGCACTTTTAATACAATTTTTTTGGAAAGCGTCTCGCAAAACCACTAAAACTAAGAACCAACGGTAAACAAAATAAATGATTATTTTATTTCAAATACGACAAATGTACCTGGTAATATTCGATACGACGCGACGCGACGTTCTGAGCTAGTATGAGGTAAATTTTTGCAGATACGACAAACAAATATTATTTCAAATCACTTTTTCTATTACCGAAATGACTTCAAGGCCTTAATGCAAAAATTCAGTTTTTGCAGATACGATTGCGTGTCTTAGCAGGGAGTGAACAAAAGAAAGTGAAGTAGTGGGGAAAAATAGTTGAAAGAGAACTTCCCAGTCATTTTGGGTTCCTAAAAATATATCAAAAACTACTGTTTAAAAAGAAAACAAAATTAATTTTTGTTTTTTTGGTCTATTTTTTAACCAGCAAAAGCCTTTATTATAATTTTTATATTTCTGTTATTTGTCACATTTTGCTGACAAAAGATTGGTGTAGATTACAAATTGCTCTCAACCTATCATTTTTTTCATACAAAAGACTTTTAAACCTCTTCAAACACAGTGTTCCGTGTAAACAGAAAAAAAATAGATAGGCGACCAGCTGAGCTGAATGTCATCATTTCTTAAGTGCCCCACACACTATGAGATCTGTCTCGAGATACGTTGCGAGGCCAACGTCTTCGCAATAGATAGTTTTTTAACGTGCCCAAAACGGCAGAAAACTAATGGTATTCTACACTGTTGTCATTGGAACGTAATATATCGTTAACAGTGAATTTGAATCTTAAAAACAGTTCGTTTAGTTAAACAGATAAACCGCACTTCAAAAATTAACAAAATTTGGCACAGCGGAGGCTTCGGTTATCCCCCACAGACCATTCGCGTGGTTTTTCAAATATATATATATCTTGTTTTTATAGTTTTTTAAAATAATCGATAATTTTAAACCGTGATTTAAACATTTTTAGGATACGTAAAATTATGTAAAAAACTTAAAATTATCATCGTTCAAAATTTGATTAAACAGTTTTTTAGATTAACTGATTGGAAGAAGCGCATTTTTTATTCAAATTCACCCGCAAACGTACGGATGGTTAACATAAGAATTTTGACGTACGAAGTACATGCGCATTTGGGTTTTGGCGAGCTTCTATTAGATTGGACTAGCCACAAGCTGCTTTAAAACTCATTTACTTAACTTAGATGAAAGCAATAAATTTGGGTAGTCTTAAATCCCTATTTTTTTTCAGAACTTAAGAAGATATAAATTTTGTCTTGAAATGGACAATTATATCTGTAAACTGATCTTCATAAACCAGTCACAAAATTTAAATTTTAATAATTCCAGAATTAAGTGTTTTTTATGTGATAATTTCGTCACCTTTTATAAACTTTTGTGCTCTTTTTTTTAAATTAAAAAAAAAGGTCGGCTCCCTAGATTTATATAAACCTAGTAAGCCCAACCTTAAATAAGGGTTCAAAATATCCGTTAAATATTTTAGAATGATCATAAAATATAAACATTTTTAACTTTTCGAGTTATTTTTTAAAAAAAAATGTTGTGGGCTCGCTAGCTTTATATAAACCTAGCAGGTCCAACCTTAAATAAAAGTTAAAAATATTCGTTAAATATCTCAGAATTATGTGCTCCATGAAAATAGAAAAAAAGTAAAGATTTTTTACTTTTTTAGTGATTTTTTTTGAAAAATGTAATGGGCTCGCCATCTTTATATAAACCTAGCAAGCCCAGCCTTAAATAAAGGTTAAAAATGTCCGTTAAATATCTCAGAATTATGTGCTTTTTATGTGCTCCATGAAAATATAAAAAAATATAAACATTTTTAACTTTGTTAGGTATTGTTTATTCCATCGTCTATATTTTATTTATACACGACGTTTCGATCAGTACAATCTCTGATCGTCTTCAGGTGCAACTGACTTCTTCAATCTTCAGGCGCAACTGAAGACGATCACAGATTGTACTGATCGAAACGTCGTGTATAAATAAAATATAGACAATGGAAGTCCGAAACACAGAGTTAACACACACAGGTATTGTCACTAAAAAAGTTAAAAATTTTTATCTTTTTTTATATTTTCATAGAGCACATAAAAAGCACAGAATTCTGAGATATTTAACGGATATTTCTAACCTTTATTTAAGGTTTTTTTTTAATTTTCTCAAAAACTCAAAGAGCACAAACATTTTTAAAAGGGGAAGAAATTAGCACATAAAAAGCACATAATTCTGGAAGTATTAAAATTTGCATTTGCCGCGAAACGAATCACGACAGGACTCAAATTCTGTGTGGTGGTCGCTAGGTCTCGCCAGATTTATTTACTCAGTTAGTGTAGATAAAACATAAAAAAAGTGAATAAGGAAAATAATTTTGGAAAAAATTTATAAGAATACATTAGAGACTTAAAAATTCTGAATTGCGGAAAAATGCAAAGAAATAAAATTTTTTTTACTAATAAACAAACTGCGACACTAATTGCAATATTTTAATAATTAACAATAAAATTTCCAATCCCATTTTATTTATTTATTTATTATTTATGTTATTTATTTTGTGATAAAGGAACATAATTTTGCGAAAAATTTATAAGGATACATTAGAGACTTAAAAATTATGACTTGTGGAAAAATGCAAGGAAATAAATTTAGTTTTTTCACTAATAAACCTACTGCGACACTAATTGCAATATTTTAATAATTAATCATAATTTATAATCCCATTTTATTTATTTATTAGTTATTTTGTGATACTTATATCAATATGTGGGGACTAATGAGACGGGATACCGTTTCACTCGAGACTTCGCCTCGCAACGTGTCTCGAGACATATCTCATAGTGTGTGGGGCCTTTAAGGTAACCATGTGTTACTCTATGAATAAAAATTGATCAGCTGCCCCGCTGGGCGAGTTTAAAGAGAGGTACCCGCAAATCCTTATTGGAAATAATTCAATTGAAAAGTAGATCACCTTAAATCTTCGAGCAAATATTTTAGGATATAAGTTAGAAGGGCCCGAGGGTTTGTGACATAGGTCGGAAATAAAATGGGGCAAGCACATAATACCGTTGATTCAGGGAAAAAAATTGGCAAACACAAGTTCAATAGATTTGATAAATATCGCTGTCTACGTATTGGAGGATATTCTCATATTTGCTAAAATTATGAGTTTATTGTGCTACCTTATGTTGTAATTACACAGCTCTACAAAATAATAAAAACGGGTTTTTGTTGGGTATGAACCACTGATTCTGTAACTACCTTTCATGTATTTAAGTTGGCTCAGTTTTAACTAAAAAAAAATAAAAACTTTTTTAATTTTTTTTTAATGTTTTTCTGAAGAAACTTTGGTGTAACTTCGAAACGCTTGGTACTAAATTATCAAATTTAATAGCTTTATAAAGAAGGCATAGGGGTATTTTTATGAAAGAAAATAATATTAGCATATAAATGTACAGGCTTTTAAACAAACAAAAAGTCCCTCTGTAGACAAGTGTATTTCTAAATACAGTACAAATAAAAAAGATCTTGTAGATAAATATTTTTTTTATAGAATTATCAGTAAAAAAAAACACGCAAAAAAGGTCTTGTAGGAAAAAATGATTATAGTTTTATCAGTTAAAGAAAGAGTCTAAAAAAATACAGATTTCCAGACAGATTTCCAGATAATCTTGGTGATTATAGTGAAGATCAAGGAGACAGATTTCACCAAGACATTAAAACAATGGACGAGCGCTATCCAGGGCGATGGGATATTCAACCAGAGACCAAAGACAATCGGTTAACAAAATTTTTTGTGGTTAGCTTCTAGTATAGGTTAGTAGATACTCGATTCCTAAAAAAAAAGTATGTCTTCTTTCAAGAAAACACAGTTTTCCATTTAATTCAGAGTAAATTATAATTGTTTTCTTTATACTTTAAAGTAAATTATCTTCAGCAGTGTTAGCTTTTCAAGAAAGTGTCTAAAGCATTTTTTTCTAGTAAATTTATAACACAATACAATGATCAAACTTTTTTTTTATTTTAACCTTTATTTAGTTGGGGTGATTTTTTAAAAATATGTCTGCTTTTTTTAAGTTGTGTCCTAAAGAGTTTCAAAAAAAAATATTTGTTTAATTAAAATTTATAAAAAATAGTTTTTTTAATTTTGTTTTGCAAAACGATGGGCACCTTGACGAGTATGAATTTACAAAAAATTTTCTTGCAACATTTTATCTGTTGGGCAGTGTTACAGAAGTTAGTATCATCTTTTATCAAAATTAAATCCGTGGTGTGCAGTCGCGATCTTAATATCACTCTCCGAATTCGTGTGCTTCGTTGTTACGTATTTAGCATTTTGTATTACGGTCTAGAGTTATGATTAAAAGACGCAAACTTGAATATTTTGGCCATATTTTAAGAAATGACAAAAATATGAACATAGGTAATTTAGATATACATTTTCTGAATAGAGGAAAAAATTAGAACACAATTTTTTTTTTCATTAACAAGCTTAGAAAGGTCCACCGTTTAACATATTAAAAGTGCCCATTCCTACTTCCTCGGGAACTGTCATTTCTAATCTCCAAAAAACTCCAAAAAAGAGTTTTTGTTGGATAACTCGTAAACGGTGACAAACTGTCAAAAGTGACTAATGGGAAAAATCTTACAAATTTAATTCTCTATCATAAATTAAATAAAGGAAAATAAATAATAAATAAAAGAAAAATTGAAAAAACCCAAGCAAAAATGATACCAATTGAACAATTTATTTCATATTCCTTTTAAGTATTTTCATCAAGATTTTTGAACCTACGATTACCAAACTTGGCAGGGTTGATCTAAGAGCAATGACCTAAATTATATCAGAAAATTTAATTTTTACAGTGGCGTAGTCCGAAATTTCAAAATGTACCAAAACTCTTTGATACGCCACTGTTACTGACATATACAAAAAAAGCTCCGCTTTTCACTGATTTGTATACTAAATAAAATTGCATTTCCAACGACACCTTCCGCTTGTAAGTAATAATTTTTTATATTTTTTTTACTAAATTTCTTAAATGAAAGAGCCAAGGTCCCCTACTCTTCCAATACCAATTATGATTTTAAAAAATTCTTATTTTATTACTAGAAGCAGCCAATACATATCGTATCGTATCGTTGGAAATGCCATTTTATCTAGTATAAGATCCATTAAAATGCAGAGACTTTTTTTGCATACGTCAGTAACAGTGGCGTATCAAAGAGTTTTGGTAAAATCGGACTACGCCACTGAAAAAATTTAGTTTTCATTTTATTCACATTTTTCCTATTTGTCATTTTTGTCAGTCTGTTACCGTTTAGGACTTATCCAAGAAAAACGCTTTCTTAGAGTTTTTTGGAGGTTAGGTAGGAATGAGGACTTGTATGTTAAACGGTGGCCCTTCCTAAGCTTGTTAATAAAAAAAAAATTGGGTTCTAAATTTTTCCTCTATTTTTCCTATGTAGCTTAGCCTAATAGAAAGGAAAAATTAAAGGCAGAAGAGGTCTGGGCCGCAAACGAATGTCATAGAAAATGGTATAATGGTTTGAAAAGCAGTAGATAATTTTCAAATCGTAGCCAATGTTCGAAGAGAATATGGTATGTACAGGGTGTTTGTTTATAACTGGAACACTCAGTATCTTTTTTATTATTGAAGATAAAGGGTAGGTGCTATAACAACTTTTTTGTTGGCCTTGGTATACAGTGTGTGACAATAAAGACAATTTTTTTTAAATAGAACACCCTGTATATTTTTGCATTTTTGAATTTTTTAAGAAATTAGCTTTACAAAAATATCAAACACTATTTCAATATCTTTTGTAGTTTCTGAGATATTTGCGTGTAAGTTTTAATAATTGTCAAAATGAAAATATATTGGAAATGACCAACTGATCAAGCTAATATCTCAAAAACTACAAAAGATATTTCAATAGTGTTTGGTATTTTTGTAAAGCTAATTTTTTCAAAAATTCAAAAATGCAAAAATATAATGGGTATTCTATTTAAAAAAATTAGCTTTATTGCCACACCCTGTATACCAAGGAGAACAAAAAAGTTGTTATAGCGCTTAAGTTCGTTGCAATTTGCCAAGAAATTTTTGAATTCAAAGCTATCCTTTATTTTCATTAATAAAAAAGATACTGAGTGTTCCAGTTATAAACAATCACCCTGTACCTCCCAAGCAGCATTTATCTGACTTCCAAACCAAATCTGATTCTTTTTTATGTGTCAGTCACCTTAGCTCAGAAAATGTTAAAGTGACCTTCAAATCGGGTCATGTAATATCCATACTTTTTGAAGTCTAATAAACCTCAGAATTCGCTGAACTGAAAACTAAGACAGGGCTCGGAGCACTTTTTTGATTTTTTGCCGAATAAGTCAAAATTTCTTTCGAAAGCCACGCATTCAGCCCGATGTCGATTGACGAATTTGCCGTCATCGGCATGATGTCGATTTACGACATCGGACCAGCAGTATTTTTTGTCTTCTTTGCGATGTAGGCCCTATGTATGTTTGCCAACCCAAAGTTTTACTGTAGCCCGCCGTCGGACCAATGGTAAATTTTATTTGCTGACATCGCAATACCGTCGCCGTACGATTAAGTTCCGATGTGGTTTAATCACATGGTACCGACCATCCGCCCATATAGCTGCTTAATTTGGTCGGTCTAACGTAAGCAAGCTGGTCTCCACATTGGTTTCCTAAAGTGGTCCAACGTCGGCGATTGACGAAGGTCCGTCGGTGGTAGCTTAAAGCGGTCCGACAATGGCAAACCACAAAGATCCGATAATGGGTAGATAATAGAGCCTTACATCGGCCTCTCAAAGCGGGCCGACGTCGTTGATTGACCAAGGTCTGTCGGTGGTTACTTGACACGATCCGACATTGGCAAACTACAAAGTTTCGATAATGCGGGTGCTTAACCAGTTGGGTTGGTTTAAGTGGCGGAAGAGGTGATTCTTGTAGAGAAGTACCACCATCTTGTCAAGTCCACATTCTAGTTTTGAAATATCTTTGCTCATCATATATATGTATAATATTATCTTTTTTAAAAATTTAAAAATTTTAAAGTGACGTACCATCGTCTGTTGTCGGTTATTGACCAATCGAACAAAAATCTGATCAGGCCATCGTCGGTCCTAAAGCAGATAGAGTGCGTTTCGGCATAAAATCGGCTATAGTAAATCAGACCAGATTGTCAGTTGCCGATTCTCGATAAATCAAAGAAAGTTCCAATCGAACCATCGTCGGCCCTAAAGCAGATAAAGTGGTCGTCGGCATAAAGTCGACTATAGTAAATCGGGCAATCAACAGTTGCCGATTCTCGACCGATTAAACAAAGTTCCAATCGGACCCTCATCGGTCCTAAAGCAGATAAGGTTTGCGTTGGCATAATGTCGACTATAGTAAATCGGGCCATCGTCAGTTGCCGATTCTCGTCCGATTAAGCAAAATTTCAATCGGACCGTCGTCGGCCCTAAAACAGATAAAGTGGGCGTCGGCATAAAGTCGACTATAATAAATCGGGCCATCGTCAGTTGCCGATTCCCGTCCAATTAAACAAAGTCCCAATCGGACCGTCCTCGGCCCTAAAGCAGATAAAGTGGGCGTCGGCATAAAGTCGACTATAGTAAATCTGGTCATCGTCAGTAAGATCGGCCGATTAAACAAAGTTCCAATCGGACCATCGTCGGTCCTAAAGTGGTGTCGGCATAAAGTCGGGACAGCGTGTAGTCGCCGATGCCGACACACTGCCGACGTTGTCGACATGGCCCCGATTCAATGCCGACGATTTGTGTTTGCTGGGACCGTGTGCAATGGTGAGTAATTTTGAGTGGAGGAAATCAAACGTTTAACAACGTTGGCAATTGGCGAAAGCCTATTCCTAAAAAAATTAATTTACTGACGTCGTACTGACTTCGAGACGACGTGAATCTGCATTCTCCATTTAGGCATAAATAAGGGACGTGCCAGGGAAATTCCACGCGCGATAGAGGTTTTTGGCATTTTTTCGATTTTTGTATTTAAATAACTACAACCACCAAAGAAGTGTCTGGAGTGTCAATAAACGTGTACAATCAATTTAACGTAATAACTGTTCTCCAAATCATAAAATAATAGCTATAGCCAAAATATAGGCAAACAAAATATCAGCGTTTTATAATAAATGTCTCGTCAGTTATCACAAAATTAAATTTAACTTAAAATCAAGGCAAGCAAAGAAAAATAATATCATACCATTTTATTATATCTAGGGCACAAAAGTATATTAAAACTATTGTTTGAAAGTTGTTGTGTTTTGGACTTCCATTGTTTATATTTTATTTATACACGACGTTTCGATCAGTACAATCTCTGATCGAAACGATAAAAAAACGAAACAAAACTACTTTTATGTTATGAGGAAAAGCATTTAAAATACATGATTTTTCTCTGCCCGTTTTTTATATCCCGTCAGTTATCACCAATTTTTTGTTATATTTTGAATCCTTAATAAAAAATTAATTACTCTTAAATTATTCTTACAAACCCTCTCCATAATGCATTAAGATGTGGCCGTCCTAGAATATCTTTAAAAGAGCGAAAAATAAGATCAAAAAGTTATATACTATAACATAACGCATATAGCATAACGTAAGATAACGTCCAAACACTATTGTAGGCAAACAAAATATTAGCGTTTTATAAGAAATTTCCCGTCAGTTATCACAAAATTACATTTAACTTAAAATCAAGGCAAGCAAATAAAAATACTATCATACCATTTTATTATATCTAAGGAACAAAAGTATATTTTTAAACAACTAATTTAAAACTACTTTTATATTAAGAGAACAATCACTTTAAAGTACATGATTTTTCTCTGCCCGTTTTTTATATCCCGTCAGTTATCACCAATTTTTTGTTATATCTCGAATGCTTACTAAAAAATTAATTACTTTTAAATCAAAAAATTAATTACTTCGGGTCATTTATTCGCTACGGCTGCATAACGTAAGATAACGTCCAAATAATGCTTGAATTAAAGAAGAAGAATAAAAGTAATTTCCAAACGTTTAAGATTGCAAGTGAAGGAAAACTATAAGAAAACAAAGTGAATCTCGTGTCCGTAAATAAAAATTACGAGTAACACTCGTGGCATATCGGACAAAGCGTTTTTTTTTTCTCGCTTCAGTACGACCAGGCCTCCAATGTCTAATGGAGAATCCAGATACCTAGAGATCTGTTTCATCCTTATTAGGAATCATCAGAGAGTCATAGAATTGTACCTGGCAGTTGAAGCTACACAGGGATCAGGCACACCTCTCGGATTTAAAACAAAAAGTTTGTAATCCGCGGAGACGTAGAACCTGTGTGCGCCACCTGTCGAATAAACCGAGAAACAAAATCATCAAAATTTAAAAGTACAGAAGACCGTAAATACAGAATCCTGTACCTTTCAGCAGGTTATAAAGAAGAAACCTGTAAAAGTATAAGGTCACTGTAACATGTCTCTTAAAAAGAGGTAACGTTCGTAGCAGCACCGCCCCTAATTGAAGCTTCATACTACGTGGCCCTAATTTTAAGGCGTCAGCAAGCAATTGCTCCGGAGGAGGCTTGTTGCGCAGAACTAAAAGGCCAAAATATTTAAAAAAAAAACAAAGAATCTCGTGTCCTATAACTCCCTGATGATTCCTAATAAGGATGAAACAGGCCTGTAGGTGTCTGGATTCCCCATTATACATTGGAGGCCTGGTCGTAATGAAGTGAGAAACAAAAACGCTTTGTCCGATATTCCACGAGTGTTACTTTAATTTTTATTTACGGACACGAGATTCACTTTGTTTTTTTTTTAATATTTTGGCTTTTTAGTTCTGTGCAACAAGCCTCCTCCGGAGCGATTGCTTGCTGATGTCTTAAAATTAGGGCCACGTAGTATGAGGCTCCAATTGGGGGCAGTGCTGCGCGAACGTTACCTGTTTTTAAGAGTCATGTTACAGTGACCTTATACTTTTACAGGTTTCTCCTTTATAACCTGCTGAAAGGTACAGGATTCTGTATTTACGGTCTTCTGCACTTTTTAATTTTGATGTTTTTGTTTCTCGTTTTATTCGACAGGTGGCGCACACAGATACTACGTACTGCCAGGTACAATCCTATGACTCCCTGATGATTCCTAATAAGGATGAAACAGGTCTGTAGGTGTCTGGTCGTAATGAAGTGAGAAACAAAAAGGCTTTGTCCGATATGCCACGAGTGAAAACTATAAGGTTCGACATTTTATTGAGCACGAAAGATCAAAGTGAATTAATTACGCCGTGCGTAAAAAAAAAATTTTCACGCACGATGTTCAGCAAAAAAATTTTTCACGCACGCTTTTAAGCCAAAAATATTTTCCACGCACGCTGTTGAGCACGCTTGTTGTTGAGCACGCATGTTGTTGAGCACGCTGTTGCTCAGTGATGAATCAGGAAGACTTGAAGTTGACGATGGCATTAAGCAACATGAGCAGTGCTAATTTCAATGTTACCGTGATTTAAATTAATTTTTTAAGCTTGTTAAAGTTTAGTTCTGAATAAAACATAAAATTCGTAGTTTTGACTTTTCTTTTTTAGTCTGCTAAGTTTAACTAAAATAATGACAAAATATTTTGATATTCGGCACGCTCGTAGGAAAAATGTTGTACCTAACGCGTGTGGAAAGTATTTTCCACACTTACGGCTTGCCCGAACTCCGCTGGCGCGTCGTTCCTGCAAACGCCGGTGCGTGCGGAAAAGTATAACTTTCTGCACTTGTTAGATAAATAACTATTTTGCATGTTTTTAATACTCTTGAAAAATTATGTTTTAGCTAGAGCAATGAGATAATATTACATTTCTAGGATTATATAGTATTTCTTAAAGGTATTGTTTTGTATATTTTGTTAAAAACTAACAGTGTGCATGCGTTATCCATGGACGCATATCTCCTAGCAAAACGGAGAGATTCCTAAGTCTATGTAAAGGCATCTCTCCCTTATCATAATTAGCAATGGGCATCTCTCCGTACCCAGAGGGAGAGTTGTCAGAAAAACACTTTTTTCATAACACTTTTCGTTTAGTAAATGATTTTTTATTTCGTTTAAAGACCAGTATTCTTAGAAAAGATAGTTTAAAGAATATTTTTATAAACAATTTTTTTCTTTATTTAATTTCTGTAAATTTATTTAAATATTTTATATTTAAATCTATCCAGACTTTACCCTATTAAATTCAATCCCAGAAAATTTCCACATAGCAGTTTGTAACAAAAGATCTGTATTTAGCTGTGAGTATTTCAATATCGACAAAAAGAAAACAAATATATTTACCAAACTTAAATTTGTTTCTAATCGCTTTTCTAATTCTTCTCAGTGGCACTTTATTACCACATGTTTTTTGTTTCATATTATAGGATCCACTTCACTTAACACCTTATAAGAAATTGTTGTATTGTCTTTGGATACCCCAATACATCTAGGCAATGCAGTGGGTTCAAAGAATAATTAAACAAATTACGATGAAAAGTCCCATCCCATCCAAACGCCTTTTATTGTGACGCAACTTACTTACTCATATGAAAAAGTTTACGTTAAAAAGAGTAAAGTTCTAATCGTCATTAATGCAAAACGAACAATATTTATTTAAAATTTAAATGATGTCATGTTGTTAAATTGATCTTTGTTGCGTATTTTATACACTTTTTTTTACAAAAAGCAGCGTTATTATTATTTCATTAATTACTAACAAAGAACGTTATGGTATAGAGCAAAAATAATAACAGTTACATAAAACTTGTGAAACTAAAGCAAAGGAAAAAATAAAAAAATACTTGTTATGCAAAAATTTTTTAATGTAGATACTAAACTGGGCGCTCGACTGGGCGTATATTTTTATATTTCTCTAAACTAGACAAGTACTGCTCTTTTGCGGATCACTATCAAGATGGCGGCATAACATCAAAATACAGATATTAATCAAATCAAAAATTACTGCATTTTATTTATTACCTGTTTTTTTTCATGTTACAGACACCCTGATGAAGGTCACAAATATGACAAATTTTTATTGATCCCTATTACTTAAAACTACAATCAAGTAGGATAAGACCGCGCAAATTACGATGCAGTGTGTTTAGCAACCAGCCGATGTGTTAACTATTCCAAAAAGGAAACCAATAAAACAAAACGGCACATTATTGTGGTCAATTAGTAGTCAGAACGAAATTCAAATCGTAAAGAGGAAGCGGTTAAAAGAAACTTTAAAAAACCTTCGCTTAAAAACTCGAAACCACCGACTTCATTTGAATTTTTTCGATTTCCTTCCTGTGGAAAGCTAAAAGTTAAAACAAATTGCCGTATCCCACATTTAAGGGCCAATTTCGATTTAGACAAAAAATTAAGTCCGAAGAAATACGAGCTACATTTGAACTAAAAAGGAAATAGATATGGCTGGTTGAACTCCTTGAAGCGGAATTAAACCTTAAAAATCTCATTATAGAAAAACTTCCAACGTCCGCACTGTTTTGGGTTAAGGTTAACTTATTAAAAAACAAAAAACATTTGAATTAGATAAATAAACTCAAGCAAGAATAAATAACCAAATAAATGTATTAGCACAACTATGAATTCAGAAAATAAACGCTTTACATACAAAAAGAGAAACAGATATTTATTATACATTTAACGGTTTCCGCATTTTCTCATTCTATTTTTATACTTTTCTATGCATCTCTGTAAAAATTAGGTTTTTTGAAATGACCACACAAATTTTTATGCATTTTAAGGTATTAAATAGGTACGTTTAATCCCTCTTTTTAGGGACTAAAGTGGCAATTTTAATCCGTAAGGGATTAAAAAATAATTTTATTCCTAAGGGATAAAAAGTAAATTTAATCCTAAGGGATAAAAAGTAAATTTAATCCCTGGAAACTTTTAATTAAATTTATCGCAAGGCAAGCCAAACAGCACTTGCTCTTGGCCAAGATTTCATTCTTAGCACCCTTTCTTGTAGTCGACCAAACATTTAGCGTAGAAATAAAAGTGCATAAAATAGTACATAAACCTCGGGACTAAAGCGTCTGTTAATCCCTAGGTTTACAATGTACTATTTGTGGTTGTTTATAATAGTATACTATCCCCTCATTATACACCCCCCCCCCCAGTCACCCAAATTGCAGTTCATCATTTTTGAAAGATTCCTGACTTTTTAATTATAAAAAAAATATTTTGGTTATATTAAAACTAATATGTTTTCGATACTTTGGCACTGCCTATCATCGATGTCGTACTAAAACTAGATTGCAGAAAAAAAAAAATAAGTTTTTTTGGCTCTTTTCTTCGAATGCCTTGTAAGGGAGAGGGGAGGTTGCTTTTGTTTGATGACGTATTTAGCAAGGTGAAAATTTGTGACAAGGGGATCAAAGGAGGGGGGGGGGAATAAAAAATTACCCAAAATTGTGTGACATAATTGATAGATGATCTACTTACTTAGTGTTTTAATTTGCCATTTTTATTCTGGATAAACTACTAATTTTGGGCCCATGCATTTGGTCAACTCCGAACCCCTCTCCTTGACACATTGTGTCATGGATCTAAAAATCCCCCTCCCCCATGTCTCTACGTGTGGCAATTTTTATTATGACCACAGAGAACTTCTTTTTTTTTCAGGGGGGGTCGCAGGGAGCCTTAAATTTCATCTTTGCCTACAGGGCATTTTAGTTTTAGTACAGCACCGATAACTAACGCCTAAGTATTGATCAAAACAGTTTTTTTTAAAATATCTAATGCAAAAAAAAACTTGAGTTAAAAATCTTCCAAAAAGGATCAGCGTGCGATTTAGGGTATATAATGAGGGGGTCGTACTATTACCAACCACAAAATTGAGGTGGCCATTCCAAAAAACTTAAACTTTACAGAGTCGTACTGTGTCAAGTTACGCCTACTAGGGTTCAGTGTTAAAGAATTTACAATTATATAAACAATTTACAATTACCTATATAGGATTTATTGAAACTGAAAATGTTATGTCATGGCAAAAATCTATTTAAATGTATACCATACATTTTACGTTGTTTTAACCAAATTAATCCCATTCTTAGCAATTTCCCTTTAAAGAAATTAGACAATCAAAATATTTATCTAAGAAAATACTTTTTAAAAAATCGCAAAAAATAGAAGACAAAGACATCTACAACACATTTAGTAATAGTGATAACAGCTAATTCGCGATTTAAACAAAAAATTAAATTTAACGTTTTTTTAGACTTTTATTAAACTACTAAAAGTATTGTCCCTAGAATATTACAGACTATTACTTTGTTTATACAAGCCTCTTAAAGCGTTTTTATATAAGGACGATTTAAAAATTTTGTCGCATCAGCACCACTAAAACCGCTTTAAGCACTAAATCAATTTTATTTTAAAGCGATTTAAAAAAGCACCGATTTTAGGGTGGGTATAAATACTTTAAAAACGTTTTAGCGCATTGTTTCCAACCTAAAGAAATACTGGACCCTGGTTTTATTGAAAAATCTGTTGTTAACTTTGTTGTTTTATTTATTGCTCTGTTAAACTGACATTTAATGACATTTAATGAAAGACGTATAAACCCTCGTAGAAAGCGATTTTATTTAAAACCATTCATATATAAGAACGGTTTTAGTCGCCTATAAACGTGGTTAATTTTAAACCATGCAACATGAATTAAACGGTTTACAAATACAACAAATAACTAAACTTTAATTTATGCACCCTCAAAAAAATCAGTTTCCTGTATTTTTGGTGGAGCTTGACGAGCAATTTTTATCTGATTTTCAAACAATTTGGCAGGCACCACGCCAAACACGAATCCCATTAATATTCCCCTAAAACAATTTAAATCACTCATATTTTGGGGATTTTTACGTTATTTTTTGAAAAGATAAAGGGCTTGTCATAAAAGGAGTTCGAATGACCTCCATTAACCTAGCGACCTCACCTAAAGAAAATCAAAATTTAGTCACACCATAATTATGTGCTAATTTCGTCCCCAATCAAAAAATTTTGTGCTCCTTTGGTTTCTGAGATAATCGAAAAAGAAAATGGGGTAGCTAGGTTAATATTAACTTAGCAATCCCTCCAGGAAAAATGGAGCCACACTAAAAATTTTTGGTTTTAAAATTATGTGCTAATTATGTGCTGTGAAAAATCGAATTTTTCATTTTAAATTATGTGTTTTTAAAAAAAGGGTGGGGTAGCTAGATTAATATTAACTTAGCGACCCCACATGTTTATGTATCACGGAATTTAAAAATTTCAAAAACCATCCATAATCAAAAAATTTTGTACTCGTCTGGTTTCCGAGAAAATCGAAAAAGAAAGCGATTTTATTTAAAACCGCCCTTGTATAAAACCGCTTTTAGGTGCGTATAAACGTAGCAAAAGTTCTGTGGCGCGGCGTGAGCAAAATGATTCAAACTGGCGTAGCCAGGGGGAGAGGAAGGTTTGGGGGTTAACCCCCCCCCCCAGGAGGTGCAACCAAATCTACAATAAATTAATCATGATAAAGGGCCACAGGGAGGAAGAGCTCCCCACTTTTGTGACCCTTTTCTCCGGTTTGTAACGTGTGTTTGGTGTGATCTCTTGAATTTTAAAAATTTTGCCTGCGGTGCTATCAAATCATTAATTGTTACAATTTTACAGAAAAGATTTGTGGCGTAGAGGGCAAAGGGTGAGGGAATAAATCGGAACAAAGTTTTTCCTTTTTAGTAGTAGTGCAAAGATTTTATAATGAAGAAAGAAAAACAACGAAAAAAGTAATGTATTGTTTACCGCCATTATTTTTCGGTATGTACAAAAGCACTATTTTTAACCCCTTGAAGTTACTTTTATCTACTGTAAAAGTAATCATAAGAGTAACGAAATTTGTTGTTAAACTGCCTGATCAAAATCACCCTAATTTTAATAAAATTTGTTATGTTATATCCGAAATGCAACAGTTAACAATGGTGCAATAGTCTTTTTTCCACGTCATAAAAAGTGCTACTTAAGTCCCTTGTTGTGTTATTGACTGAACTCTTTATATTAATAACAAAACTAAAAAGGACCCTCTATTAAGGTGCTTGACATGACACAGAGACTTTCTGAATTTTTGATAGAAAATCTTCCTCGAATGTTTGTTGCTTTAGAAAGTGCTTGGTTGACGGAAGATTTTTTGATTACTTTCCCATATCGAGAGGTATTTTGTAGAAAATTTCACACCAGTACTTTTTAACCAATCAAAATGTTTTTTTTTTAATACCTTTACTATCCTGTCTTTACTTTACTATCTGCAGATAACTAAAGCATGGCTTTTTTGCTTACCGATGCAAAAAAACTTTTTTTTATCACAGGTGCAAAAAAAGATTTCTGTCCTTTTTTTTACCCAAAGTTAAAGAGAAATAGCGGAAAATAGTAGTAATATTGAAAAAATCTAATTATTCTTGCCTAAGAATTAACCCATTTCCGCCACTTTTCACTAAGTTTTTATGAAAAAATCATTTAAAAATATCGTCAAAATATCAAATTATCAAAGATTAAAATGTCGCAACAATGAACGTCACCGAGTAAAAAGACACATCGCTATGAAAAGGATTGTTATTTCATTTACCAGCCGCCTTGATTTATAGTGTAAAGATGGGGTGTTGCGAGAAGTTTTTTTCGTTTGATATTTTTAAAAGTTTCCTGTTTTTCTTGGATTTTTTATTAGAGGTATAAAAAAAATTGTGTTAACAACTCGCGGCTAAACTGTGCTTTTTTTAACTATCGTTTTTAAATACGTTTTTAAATAAGTCCCTTGGTGTATTATTGACTGAACTGTTTATATTAATAACAAAACTAAAAAGGACCCTCTATTAAGGTGCTTGACATGACACAGAGACTTTCTGAATTTTTGATAGAAAATCTTCCTCGAATGTTTTTTGCTTTAGAAAGTGCTTGGTTGAAGGAAGATTTTTTGATTACTTTCCCATATCGAGAGGTATTTTGTAGAAAATTCCACACCAGTACTCCTTAACCAATCAAAATGTTTTTTTTAATACCTTTATCAAAAAAATGATTTTAGTAACTATCTGCAGATTACTAAAGCATGGTTTTTTTGCTTACCGATGCAAAAAAACTTTTTTTCTGATCACAGGTGCAAAAAGATTTCTGTCCTTTTTTTACCCAAAGTTAAAGAGAAATAGCGGAAAATAGTAGTAATATTGAAAAAATCTAATTATTCTTGCCTAAGAATTAACCCATTTCTGCCACTTTTCACTAAGTTTTTATGAAAAAATCATTTAAAAATATCGTCAAAATATCAAATTATCAAAGATTAAAATGTCGCAACAATGAACGTCACCGAGTAAAAAGACACATCGCTATGAAAAGGATTGTTATTTCATTTACCAGCCGCCTTGATTTATAGTGTAAAGATGGGGTGTTGCGAGAAGTTTTTTTCGTTTGATATTTTTAAAAGTATTTTCCTGTTTTTCTTGGATTTTTTATTAAAGGTATAAAAAAAATTGTGTTAACAACTCGCGGCTAAACTGTCCTTTTTTTAACTATCGTTTTTAAATACGTTTTTAAATAAGTCCCTTGGTGTATTATTGATTGAACTGTTTATATTAATCACAAAACTAAAAAGGACCCTCTATTAAGGTGCTTGACATGACACAGAGACTTTCTGAATTTTTGATAGAAAATCTTCCTCGAATGTTTTTTGCTTTAGAAAGTGCTTGGTTGATTTTTTGATTACTTTCCCATATCGAGAGGTATTTTGTAGAAAATTCCACACCAGTACTTCTTAACCAATCAAAATGTTTTTTTTTGAATACCTTTATCAAAAACATGATTTTAGTAACTATCTGCAGATAACTAAAGCATGGCTTTTTTGGTTAGCGATGCAAAAAAAACTTTTTTTTTGATCACAGGTGCAAAAAAAGATTTCTGTCCTTTTTTTACCCAAAGTTAAAGAGAAATAGCGGAAAATAGTAGTAATATTGAAAAAATCTAATTATTCTTGCCTAAGAATTAACCCATTTCCACCACTTTTCACTAAGTTTTTATGAAAAAATCATTTAAAAATATCGTCAAAATATCAAATTATCAAAGATTAAAATGTCGCAACAATGAACGTCACCGAGTAAAAAGACACATCGCTATGAAAAGGATTGTTATTTCATTTACCAGCCGCCTTGATTTATACTGTAAAGATGGAGTGTTGCGAGAAGTTTTTTTCGTTTGATATTTTTAAAAGTTTCCTGTTTTTCTTGGATTTTTTATTAGAGGTATAAAAAAAATTGTGTTAACAATTCGCGGCTAAACTGTGCTTTTTTTAACTATCGTCTATAAATACCTCGCTGCGCTCGTTATTGAAACCAACGCTTGTAAAAAAAGCACTATTTTAGCAACTAGTTGTTAAAACTACTATTTTTTGACAGGTCACCATGGCACACACGTATTTTTCGGAAATTTGTTTTCACTTGGGTAGGTAATTAAAAGTGTTGACACTTCACAAAAACACAGTTGAACAAAATTAGGTCTTAATTATTTTACAGTAAGTAAAAATCAGCTTAATCGAAACGAGTCATTTTGCTCACGACTCACAATTACTACGTTTATACGCACCTAAAAGCGGTTTTATATATAAGAACGGTTTTAAATAAAATCGCTTTCTCCTTGGGTTTTTAACTCGGTTTATACGTCCTTTATTAAATGTCATTAAATATGTCAGTTTAAAGAAAATATTAATAAAATAACTCGTTAACAACATATTTTTCGATAAAACCACAGGTTTGAGTATTTTTTTAGGTTGAAAGTAATGTTCTAAAGCCTTTTTACAGTGTTTATACCAACCCTAAAATACTACTTTCTTAAATCGCTATAAAATAAAATCGATTTAGTTCTTAAAACAGTTTTAGTGGTGTTTATACGACAATATTTTCAAACCATCCCGTCCCGTTCTTATATAAAAGCGCCTAAAGAGGCCCGTATAAAGAAAGTAACTGACAGCTACAAAACTTAAATACAGTTTAGGCTAAGATTTTTACTTAGTTACCATAGCAACTGAATAACCAGATCAATCAAAACTTTATGTTTTGCTGATGGTCTCTTGTCAAAGAAAAAATTGGCATTGTTGTTAAAAAATATCATTTTAAAATTATTTTATTTAAAACAAAATTAGTATCAAATTTTCTTACCGAATACCGCGTGAGGTAACTTAAATCTTGAAATATTTTGTCGCTCATAAATATTTTTAGAAATTATTATCCCACTTCTTCGATTATTTTCGAAATATTCATGAGCTCGTAAAAATTACCAATAATAATTTAACCTCCTGTGGTAAGTATTACTAGTGATTATTTTACTTAAAATTTGATTTTCGGTTATTAATTATTAATCAGGTGAAAATCAACCCGCTTTTATAATGGATGAGGTAAATAATTGCTAAAAAAATGTTTTCATTTGTTTTTTAAATGCAGCTATGAAGATTGGCCATCAAACGCGAAAAAAAAAACGCCCCAGTTTACATGACATTTCGCAGCATTTCTGAGCATAAATTCTGAAATAAAAACAAAAGAAAGATTTACTCTTGACAATTTTTTACTCGAAACAATTTTTAATTCTGAAGGTGCCGCGTAGCTTAATGCATTTGGTTCCCATTGGGTGGATCTACATAGATAAGATAAGAAAATTGGTCAGTGTATATACATATCCGAGGCCTATTACTACACAAAAAAAAGTTTTAATTGAACCAAATAAATATTTGTTTCCCATGGACCAAACCACTATTTATTTGAATATTTATTTCTGTCAAGTAAGATTTATTTGACTTAAAGAAATTTATTTTGACCTAAAGAAATATTTGTTTCTTTCAAATAAATATTTGTTTGGACCATGGGAAACAAATATTTATTTGGTTCTTTCTATTAAACCTTTTTTCTGTGTACATACTCGATACATACCTCTACAGATGTCTTCGACATTCTGGTGGGATCTAAAGTCTAAAAGATCGTAGTTGTTTTTTATATAATTCTCGATTTTGTCGTGGTTTTTTTCCTCGTTTCACCCATTAACCCGTTCTGGCACGAATTAGTTTTTTGTTAACATTTTTTTAATTATACTTTTTTTTAAGGTTATGTTAATCCATCACAACCGGTCCACCAACTCTAAACTCTACAAACGGGGCCGATGGACACCAAATATATTAGAAACACGTTTTATGCCTTCGATGAATCTACCGATGAATTTAAAAACATGCCCTTGTCTTTTAAGTTTTCGAGAAGATTACAAAAGAAGTACACATATAATTTGTTTACTTACAGCTTCCCGATGAGTGCCATCCCACTAACGATTTAAACAAATCATTAAACTCTACACACGTAGTTGTCATATTTAACGAACTGATTTTTTGAAAATATTGTGGTAAACAGGCTAAAATTAGCACACCCAAATAAAATTGATACACCGCCGCCAAAAATTTTACGAGTATTACAGAAATATCTATAAATCTAGGTATTGCTGATAACCATTGATAACGGTGACAAAAAAATTATTGGGTCAATAAAAATGATTTTGACTGAGAAAAAAATATTGAATATGTTGACATGTTATTTATTGGAGTAACAAAACTTTAACGTTTTGTCACACCCTTAAGTAAAATCATTTAGATCAGCTATTTAATTACCAGTAGAGTCGAGAATTTTGACAAATTAACGTGCGTTTTTTGACCCCCATTAACCTAGCGACCCCACCTCAAGAAAGTCAAAATTTAGTCACATCATAGCTATGTGCTAATTTCGTCCCTAATCCCTCCTCTGGTTTCCTAGAAAATCGAAAAAGAAAATGGGGTAGCTAGGTTAATATTAACTTAGCAACCTCACCAGAAAATATGGCGCCAAACTAAATATTTTTCGTTCTAAAGTTATGTTCTCGACGAATATATAAGAAACAAAATGAATTTTTCATTTTAAATTATGTTTTCCTAAAAAAAGGGTGGGTAGCTAAGTTAATATTACCTTAGCGACATCACATGTTTAAGAATTTAAAAATTTCAAAAAACAGTATTATCTGCAAATTATGTGCTAATTTCGTAAATGGTCAGAAAATTTTGTACTCGTCTGCTTTCCAATAAAATCGAAAAAGAAAGTGGGTTAGCTTGGTTAATATTAAGCTACATACTCCACTAAAAAAGCTGCACTAAAAACGAATAATTCGGATTTTTCTGACACATATTCATAGAGCACATAATTTTGTAATAATATATTTTTATTTTGGAATCGTACTTCAGATACAGGTGATGTAATGTAATATCCTTTTTATTGATTTTCTATAGGAAACCAGACAAGTACAAAATGTTCTGATCATGTACGAAATTAGTACATAATTTGCAGATAATACTAGTTTTTCAAATTTTTAAATTCCGTGGTACCTAAAATACCTAAACTAAAAACGCAATTTAAAATGAAAAATTCGATTTTTTTCTTATATATTCGTGGAGCACATAATTAGCACATCATTTTAAAGCCAAAAATTTTTAGTTTGGCGGCATATTTCCTGGTGGGGCTAAGTTAATATCTAGCTAGCCCATTTTCTTTTTCGATTTTCTTAGAAAGCAGAGTAGCACAAAATTTTTTGATTGGGGACGAAATTAGCACATAATTATGGCATAACTACATTTTGATTTTCTTGGGGTGGGATCGCTAGGTTAACGGAGGTCTTTTTTTGGATCAAGTAATAAGCATCCATAATTTACTGTTTCTTTTGTGGTTTTTGTGTTAAACAGACGGTTAGATGTTTATTAACTTAAGTTCGGTCGTAAAATCTGTAGTAGTAGTTTTATTTAATTTGTTTTTATTGGTTGACATGATATTTTTTACGTTTTTACTATGAGCAGTAGATATGATTAGGTAAGCGTTTAATTGGTTTTAATAATCTTACCGGACTTTCTCTTTTCAGTTGTCACCATAAACGATTTACTCCTCTTAACTCTCAACGACCTCCTCCTGATCGACCTCAAAAAGCTTTCCGGCATCCTCTGAAACTTCGGCGGATCCATGTTTCCATTTTTCTCGAAATTTTTCTTATCTGCGGACATCGTGAGCCAATTTTTCACGGCGCTCATCGAAATGCCGCGGGATTTTTTCGGAGTTGGGGTCGCGGGGGGTTCGTTTTTTATGTCCACCATCTTGAAATTTGTTATAAGATAATTTTTTTTTTATTTGCAGGTACACAATTTTGGTATTACACGAACTTATCACCCAGAAGAAAAACAGTAACTTGTGTCTTGGTTGTTCTTTTTAAATTAAACATCTATTTTGTACTTCTCGATTTCACTTTTTTGTTTACTTCCACCGTGAACTTCTTTTTCTATCTTTGATTTTTTTCTATGATTAACCACCTTTTTTAAACTCATGTTGTTTCAATCTGAACTCCTGCAGTATCTGTTGTATCCCGATCACTTGTTAAGACGCTTATCTTTACTAACTCTATTTTTCAAAAACTTTAATAGCTTCCTTTACATTCCGAACATTTGAGAAACTTTTACGAACTCCGCGCGTATTATTTTCGTAGGTGAGAGCCGGCACACGTAATATACCTACTTCAACTTCTGGCGCGCGAATGTAATGGTTTGAAAATGGTTTTCTGCAGCGCGGTTGGTGCGATGTAAAAGACCGCGTGCTTAGAATTGCGCGCGCACCGACAAAGGTGGAGTATGTAATAGTGGTGGTAGTAATAAACAGTAGGGGAGAGTCCTGAAGGAAGGCCTGGTATTAAAAAAGACTTAAAGAAAAGAGCATGAAAATACTTTTATTTGAAGACAACATAAACATAATAACAAGACTCTTAAGTATTGTTCATACAGGCCTAGTCTTAGTCTTCGGTTTAATTTTTGTTACAGTCTTAATCATAAAAAACTTAAAACCACTGCTTCTTATGAAAGTGTTTATTCAATGCTTTTGATTATGCTTTGTCATGTGTTTAGTCACAGTCCTAAGGGAAAGTTGGCAACTTTCAACTTTTATAACTAAAATTGCGACTATTACTATAACCGTAGATAGTTTCCATCTACGCTATAACCAATATAAGTGCGCGTAAGCGAGTTCCAAATTTTAAATATGGCGCCCATCTATTTTGACATGAATGAAATCAACATTTAAAAAAAAATTATACAGGCAAATTAAAAGCAAAAAACAAGTTGCTAAGTGTTTTGCAGGTTCCAAAAAAAAATTGTCTCCATTAAACCTTATTCTAATTAAAAAACAAACTACAAAAAATAAAAGTACGTAAAACAAAACATTAAATAAGTGAGGTTAGATGCACTTGCTTAGTGATTCCTATGACTATAACAAAGACAAGTATGAACATAGTGAGCAATTTTTAAGACTAAAACTATAACTAACACTATAACAAAACCAAAATACTAATCAAGTGACTAAGCCTATGCCTTGTATGAACGATCCTTTATACATTTTTTTAAGATTTTGATGTATATTTCCTATTTACATCAATATACAATTAAAAATATGTTTTGTTAAACTTTTATTCTGCAATTAGCCCCTTTAAACTTTAGGCTTTTCATCTCTGTTACCATTTTCATACTGTCATGTGAAGATAGTTTTAAAATGAATTGCGACTCAAGTTTCATGTCTTGAATTTTTAAACCCTTTTTAATGATCGTAAAGGTAGACATATTTCTATTATTCCTCTGCGTCACCTTTGGCTTTTTTAGTTAAATGAAAATGACCCTTTTCAATGATAACATGTCCACTGACGTTTTTAGTAGATCTGCTATTGTTTTGTTACTTTTGTAAGTAAGATTCATCATTTAAGCGTTTGGGTTGGATTAGGTTGATGTTTTGGGGTTAAAACAGGACATTTGCTACCTCTACGAGTTCGTCCCTTAAAACTTTGACCACTGTCACTGGGAGTTGCGCAAATCCCTTTTTTGATTTGTCTGGACAGTTAAATAATAGACGGGTGATTTCTCGTTTGTTGTCTGTACGTGTAGAATAATTGTAAAAGAAGGTAAAAGGAGTTTTGTTTAAGTTAACTTTTATGGTATCTAAAAAATATATTTTGAACACTAAACAAGTTCTTTAAAGCAAAATTTTAAGTTGAGGGGCTTTAATTATATCTCAACTTTTTCAACTATTTCAGGGTTTATACAGAAAAACCTTTTTTAAATTCCCGGGTTTTCCCGGAAATTTTTAAAAAATTCTGGTCATTTTTATAACAAAAAACAATCGGAAAATTTATTCTGAAAAAAATATATTTTTTTTCAGTTTATTTTAAAAAAATCAACTTCTTTCTGGTTGCGCATTGTTTTTTGTCAAATTCCCTGGATTTTCCCAGTTTTCAAGTTCCGTACAAACGCCGCTATTTGGAATGCAATTAAAAAAAAATATCGAACACGTCGATATATTATTCATGGGGAGTCCTTTTTGGTAATATTGGAATTTTCGTACGACTTACCCCTTTTCTAGGCGCGACCCATATAACGTAGCGATAATAACTTTCCCAATTAAGTAATCCTGGAATTTTTTGCATTTGGCCTAGCCCATACGGTAAAATTGTCATTTAAGGTCCAAAAAAATCCGGGGAGGCTGAGTCTTTGATATGTTCTTTCGGGAGGTCTGAAAGTAAACCTCCCAAGTTTGTATTTCCTCCACTCTTGGAGAACCATCTGCTATTTTGAAAAATCTTTGTAACCGACTTTTCTCCATTTCTATTCGTCAGAGGCCAAAAAGTCTGAGAACAAAAATATTCGGCAAAAAATTAGTTCTAACTGATGAGCTGCAGACAGTACCTGTACAAATCGTTGACAATACTTGACAATACTGGACCGTAGTGGAGACAATACTGGACAATAATAGACAATACTTAACAATAATGAACCATACTTAACAATCCCGGACAATACTTGACAATATTTCAGTTATTGACAGTAGATGTACAAATTTTTGGCCAGCTGTTGACCCGAGGGGTCATCAGCTACAGATAGTAGATGTACAAATCATTGACAATACTTTAACCTTACAATACTGGACAATACTTGAAAATACTGGACAATACTGGAGACATTACTGGACAATACTTAACAATCCCGGACAATACTTGACAATATTTCAGTTCTTGACAGTGGGAGTACAAATTTTTGGCCAGCTGTTGACCCCTCGGTTCTAACGTATTTTGACCAACAAAAAGTGATTTAAAAAAAAAACTTTAAATAAGAAACTTGTAGTCTCGGAAAAATCCTATAAAAATATGTATATTATTTACTATTAATCAAATAGTATCTGAACTACAGTGGCTGAAAGTCGGTAAAATTCTTTGAGAACCGCTTTCTGGACATGCATGAAGTCGCGTCTTGTGGTTTATATATTATTATTTATAGTAAGAGCAGCACAAATGAGGTATCAAATTAAAGCTTGTGGCGTACGCTACACAAATGACCCAGTCTGTCGGCATGAAAATTGCCGAAAGTATTTGACAGACTGACATTTAGGGTACCGATAGGGGTTGGAGGAGTAGGTAGAAGTATTATCAAGTGCTAAAAAGTAGGGGGAATGAGTTGCAAAAATGTTATAGTGTTGCAGGGAGGTAGAGGGGTCAAAATTTGGAAAAATGGTTTTACATAATTGATAGTAGTAAAAAAACCGGACAGGCTGAGTTTTTTGTATGTTCTTTGGGGGATCTGAAAGTAAAATTCTCAAGTTTGTGTTTGCCCCACTCCTCGGGAAGTATCCGCCATTTTGAAAAAAATTTGGAACCGATTTTCTCTATTTCTGTTGGTCAGAGGCAAAAAAGTGTAGAAACAAAAATCTGGCATAAAATTTTCAATATTTTTTGTTACATGTTCAACTCTCTGTAGTTAGTTTTTAAAAAGTTGAAGTTACGAAAAATCAGTTTAACGAATAAATGTCAGTCTGTTTCATGCCGACAGACCGGATAGCGCATGTCACAAGATTTAATTTGATACCTCATTTGTACTGTTCTTACTATCAGTCCCTGTAGCTCACAGACTGTTTAATTAATTATCAAACAATATACATATAGTAATAGGATTTTTTCGAGATCTACAACTTTTTCATCTAAAGGTTTTTAAAAAAATCACTTTATTTTGGTCAAAATACGTAAAAACGGATTTTTTTGTAACTTCGGCGCCATCTAACTTTTTTGAAACTAAAAAATGTTGAAAATTTTATGCCGAATATTTTTATTCTCAGACTATTTCGCATGCGACCAATAGAAATGGAGAAAAGTCAATTACAAAGTTTTTTCAAAATGGCGGATGGTTCCCGGGGAGTGGGGGAAACACCAACTTGGTAATCTTACTTTTAGACCCCTCCCAACAACATATAAAAATTTTAGCCTATCCGGATTTTTTTCTCCCACCTTATTTATGACATTTGCCATCCTTGGGTCATTATAGTATCTCACATTTATATGGCTTTACAACCACGTTGAAATTTTAAAATTCTAGCGATTAGCTGAAGTTTTTTTAAAATAATTATTACCTAAATGTTCATTTTAAACTTTTTTCACTTATTAATATGAACCGCCTTCTTAAATCTTTGCACAGCAAATATTACTAAGCCATGCACCATCCTCTGCACACGCTTCCTTCCTCTGCCCACAAACTTCTATTGTGTTCTGTATATGTTTTGGCGCCTATAGTCATTTTTTTCCACCACAGTATTTCTTCTTTAGACAGTATTGATTAGGAAAAACTACGAGTGAGTCATCCTTGATGAGATTACCATCCTGCTAAAGATGGGGGAGCCAAGCTTCAAGGGAATAATGCTATCGCAAGTGTTGGTAAAATGCTTAATGTTATTTTGTACAGTCTAGTAAAAGCAAATGCGCACCAAAAAAACATTTTTAAATTTTTTAAGATCTTGCTGAAAATGCAAAAATTTTTAATTTTCGATTTGATTGAATTTTAAACAGCTTTTTTATCAGCAGCATTCAGAACCTGCCCTAAATGATATTTTTTTGAAAAGACGTATCACAAATCTCATGATTATTTTTTTTTTATTTTCTCACTTCAACCTTAAGATCGTAGTTACAATCTGGGGAATTGTTTTTAGCAACACTGTACGGGAAATCAATTTAACTATGTCGACCTGATTTTTTTGCAAAATTTTACCTCATTGAATATGTTTTCCATGGCAACGCGGAGACTTTATTTATGTTTATCCACAGTGGGACACCAGAGATTTTTTAGCACCGGGTCAAAAATTTGGGGTCAGGTTACTTATTTTGACTTTTCGCGTTCTGCGCCGCTAAAAAACCAAGTAAAATACTAAAATAAGAGAAAACCATTTGTTGCAGAATTACCTGCTAAAAAACATGCTACCCAACTACGTATTAAAGTAACTGGTTGTAGTTTAAGGTTGCATTTACAGGTGCATGTATAATTGAATTGTAAACACTCCCGCTAGCTGATACCGACAACAGGTTAATTTAAAAGCATGCAGATTTAAAAATCGGCTACTGGCGCTAGACGAAATAATCGTATTCTATTTTAAACAGGAGCGTCAACGCTAAGAAGTAAGAGTCCTTCCAACCTCTAAATGGAGCTTTACTGACCTGTTTTGTTAGTACTCAAGTATCCGTGCGTTTTTGAAACTGAGGTTCTACAATCTATCCTTTGCATTCCAAGATTTCACTAGTACAATGGCACATAATTATGCCGCAATAATTTAAATTTAAAAAAAATGGTTGAATCAAAATAAAAACAAAATTATGTGGGGTTATGGGCGCCGAATGTTTCTATGCGAATTCCTAGTAATCCCAGCGACCCAGTAAAGTTCTCTTGGTTCTTTGATAGACTTTTAGAACAATGTTTTTGAGAACACATTTTTGAAAGATAAACATAATCTCGAATGGTTTTATGTCAGAAAACGTAAAAATACTCTTATGTCCCACTGCAGTTACCATGGAATCGTAGAAATTCTGCGGTCTATCGGCCAACACTTGAACTGCGTGTGTCTCCCAAATTCTTTCTTTTCCGGAGTGCACAAGCTTTTAGAAAAAAGGAAACTTAGTTTTTATTTTCGTTAAAGGAAGGAAATATAAAAACGAAAAATGTAATCCAGAGGAAATTGTGAGTATTTCTTTATTTTTTTTGTAAATCGGGTTTGTTCTAAACCGTAATTATTTTGAGGTTTCTGGGATAGATGACAGCACCAGAGATTTTATTTTGAAGAAAAACTAATTGAGAATTTTAAAAAATCCTTCAGATATTCTTGTTACGCATTTAAAAATGATCATGTTTAGTTTTCCTTGTGCACTCTGCCAAAAGATTAAAAAATTAAAGAACAAGGCGTTGCCAGTTGTACTTTTTTTTACTTAAAATCTACAATGTAGGTCGTAGGAACTCAAATTTTGCACTGCGATTTTGTTTAGTGAAAATGATTAACACACTTAAGGACCCTATTTCTGCATATTATTATAACCGTTCGCCACGCATCAGAGTCCTCTCTACGATGCATTTAACATTAGATACTTTTAGCACTCTTCAAAATTAGACATTAGACACTTAAAGTAAATATTTCAACGCATCAGTATCCGTATACCTAACGCGTTCGCAATAAAGCCAAAATATACTACATTTTTGACTTGTTTATGCGATGTTTCGAACGATGCCTGCTTTTTTGAAGGGTGCGATGACAGAACTGCTCATTGAAATCGTTGCGTACGTTCGTGGGTCCCTAACGATACGTACATCCTTCCGTACGAAACGAGATTCTGTCATCACACCCGTCAAAGAAGCAGGCATCGTTCGAAACATGGCATGAGCAAGTCAAAAATGTAGCGTATTTTGACTTTGTTTTGAACGAGTTGCGTATACCGATACCGATGCGTTGAAATATTTCCTTTAAGTGTCTACTTAAAGTAAATAGAGACATAAAGCTATTTGTAACTCATTGATTTGTCAGAAACTTGTAGCACGTTCGAAAAGAGCAGATATAAGGTGTTTCTGAACGCAATAGGTGCTGAGATACGATACGTGTGCCGTAATGATACGTGATACCTAACGCATTTCAACACCTATCGCGTTCAAGAACACCTTAGATTAGCATATATCTGCTCTTTTCGAACGTGGTACAAGTTTCTGACCAATTAATGTGCTTGATTCTCGCTAGATGCGGATACGTATACAGCGATGAATTAAAAATAGCTTTATGTCGCTAATATTTCAACGCATCGGTATCGGTATACGTATCGCGTTTATGCGATGTTTCGAACGATGCCCGCTTTTTTGAAAGGTGCGATGACAGAACTGCTAACAGCAATCGATGCGTGCGTTGGGATGGACGTAACGATACGTTCATCACTCTGTACGCATCGATTGCTGTCAGCTTTTATGTCATCGCACCCGTCAAAAAAGTGGGCATCGTTCGAAACATGGCATGAGCAAATCAAAAATGTAGTGTATTTTGGCTTTATTTCGAATGCGATACGTATACCGATACCGATGCATTGAAATATTTACTTTAAGTGTCTATTTTCACTTATCCGTATACGTATCGAACTGCGCATGTGCAGACCTAGGCCGATAGTTACGTTACGTTGAACGTATCGTTACGACCACTGTACCGTATACGTATAATTAACGTAACCCGACCAAAATCAGTATTCAGTGGTTTTATAACCGCAATTTGTTTTTGTTTATTTTATATATTTTTCATCTATCAAAAAATGAGCATTGTCATCATTTAAAAAACGACAAAAGCGTCGAGTAAACAAGTTTGGAGGATACATAAAGATGACACATTACGCCCGATCGATACGTTTTATCTCAAACAGCTAAAATAGACACTTAAAGTTAAATTTCGGGTCTGTCGGCATTCGTATCCTTATCTCTAGCGAGTCGACTTTTCGAGCAGGTGTACTTTTAAACTAATGGCGAATGCGGGTCAGCCCCAGTCGATCAAATGCGTCAAAACATCATTTCGTATGCAGGGACGGTGGTAATGTTACGACTTCCTTATCGTACCTAACATAGTACCCAACATAGTACCTAACGAGGTATTCGTGCATTTAATCAGCTGGAGATGTCACGCATTCGCCATGATTTTAAAAGTGCTGCACCTGCTTGATTGATCGACTCGATAGAGATACGGAAACGATTACTGATAAAACTGAAAATTAACTTTAACTTTTTTCACATCGACTTTCCGTAGACGTATCTCCGATTCGGATACGGATAAGTAAACACCTTTGAAACAAGCTAAAGTACATATTATATCATGAAACACAATAAAAAAAAAGAAAAAATAAAGGAACAATTCCTTATTTATGCCTAAAAGAAAAAAAAAAGGATAAACAATACAAACAAATACTGAAATCTGAATTCGCGTTAGGCGACCATACTGAACTTGTCAGCTGTTTTGTCAGAGAGATTAAAAAGAAAAGAAATTCTCTATAATTTACCCAACCAATTGAATGAAAAAATATATTAAAAAATCAAGATTTGCTGGTGAAACTGTACAATTTTATTTTCCTGCGAAAACAAAAGCCTACTCTCAAGTCTCAATCTTTTATAAATAGTGAAGCTATTTGAAGCCTCTTTGATAGGGGAAACTGCAAATTACACAAAATCGAAAAGCAAAACGCGTGTAATTATATCTCGAGTGATATAGAAAATCCGAGGGGTTGGAAAATGACATTTTGCTTGGGGCTATGGAAGTATTGATTTAAAATTATATCCGTCTAGTGCCCTAAGTACGCCATAATATAATTTTAGATACTAAATGTTATACTCGACCTAACCCTGCCTATTGCAAATTTTTAATTTGAATAGAATTGTTGTCAGCTGTTTTGTTAGACAGAAAACAAATTCTCTATAAATTACCCAACCAATTGAATGATAAAATATATTCAAAAATCCAGATTTTCTGGTGAAACTCTACACTTTTATAAATAGTGAAGCAATTTCTGTACGAAAACAAAATACTTATTTTTCTATATTGGCGTTAAGGTGAACGACAATAAATAAACTCGGCAATAATTTTGTATTCCCAAAATGTATTTCATTTTTCAGGTGAAAATACAGACTGAACAATATATAAATAGCAAATCTTGACAACTTAAGATAAGGCAAAATAAGCATACAAAAAAGGTTAAAGGAGTAATATACAGAGTGTTCAAATATAAATATAATTAAACTAGATATTTGACCTCAATATATAACACCTACGCCTTTAATTTGAAAGTCTTCCTCACTTAAAATCGGACCCTGTTTTAGAACTTAACCTACAACTAATCTGTCAGGCTGTTTTATTTGACTGCGACGCCTTGAACTTCTAGACTCAGAAATAGAATCATTAACCGCACTGGTTTCGCCATTATTTCCCACAACTTGGGACGCACTAGTAGCACTGTTATTATTATCTCTAGTTATAACGTTTTGTTTATCTATTAAAGTAGATCTAGCTTTATTTTCAGTAACCGCTTTATTTTCAGTAAAATTATGTTTTAATTGATCGGTGTCACGTTTCCATTCGATACCACAATCTGTCATGTTACCTACCTCCCAGCTTTCTAACCATTTGGAAGTGGCATCTTGAATTACCAGAAAGGTTCTACCCAGAAGATCAAAAAAATCTGCATGCAACCTTGTCCAAACTTCTTTGGGCCAATCCCACAACATCAAAGGTGATTTTGGCAAATTACTGGCGTACATTGCGCATGCCTCACATTTTTTTTTGTATAATCTTCAATTTGGCTATCCAATTGAGGCCACCACACATATGACCTTGCAAAAGTTTTCGTCTTAACCATACCCATATGCGTTTTGTGTAACTCTTTTAAAATGTAATTTTTATATTTTTGTGGAATTATTAATCTATAGCCCCACAATAAACAGTTTTGTTCCGTGCTTATCCCGTTATTTCTTACAAAAAATGGTTTAAATTCTTCAGCTGGACATTTATCAAGCCAGCCATTTTGTACATAAAAAATACTTTACTTAGGATCGGATCGATAGCCGTTTCTTTTTTGACAAAAATTTAGAGGCAAATTTGATTCCTGTAAAATATTAATATTTGAAACGCATGAATTTATATTAAAATAAAGAAAATGTTTGCTGTCTGAAGAGTTATTTACATATAGCCTTGATAAAAAATCAGCTGTGTTTTTATCCGATGGTACATATTTAATTTCGTAGTTGAAAGCAGATAAAATATGAGCCCATCTTTGTAAACGATTTGCAACAAAAACTGGTAGTCCTTTGTGAGGTCCAAAAATGGTTAATAAAGGTTTATGATCACAAAAAAGTAAAAAGTTTTGATTATAGAGATATTGATAAAATTTCTTTTATCCAAATATGCAACTTAGCCCTTCTTTTTCAACTTGTGAATAAGAAATTTCGGCTTTATTTAATAACCTAGACGCAAAAGCTATAGGCTTTTGGAACCGTCCTCAAAAACATGACTCAAGCGCCTAGAGCATATTGACTTGCGTCCACCGAAAGTTTTATTTTTGTTTCAGGTTCGAAATGTGTCAATACCGATGAAGAGAGCAACATATTTTTTGCTTTTTCAAAACTTTCCTGACAGTCATACCCCCAATACCACTTGGTACCTTTTTTTAGTAAATTGTACAATGGTCTTAGAACTTCTGAACCGTTTTTCAAAAATTTACAAAAAAAAATCAAAGCGCCTAAAAATAATTTTAACTGGGTGATATTTTCCGGAGTTGGAATTTCTTTTATAGCTGAAATTCGCTTTTCAGACGTGAACAAACCCTCTTTATTAATCACGTGACCTAAATACTCAACAGAATTTTGCATAAGAAAACATTTTTCTTTTTTTACTTTCAAGCCACACTCTAATAACCTGTTAAAAACAGCATCCAGGCGTTCAAAATGCTCACCATCATTTTTCCCAGTAACTAAAATGTCATCAAGAAAACAAACTACGCCTGGCATACCACTAAACATCTGTTCCATTATATTTTGGAAAATGGTCGGACAACTAGTTATACCATAGGGGAGCCTAGTATACGAAAAAAGACCTTTATGCGTATTATTTGTGACTAGTTTTAATCTAATTTTGGAAAATGTTTGACCACCCTGTAACTGAGAAAACAAATATTCTATGCGCGGCAAAGGAAAATGCTGTAATTCAAGAGCAGGATTAAGGGTTATTTTAAAGTCCTCACACAAGTGCACCGAACCATTTGGCTTTAGCACACAAACGATGGGGGTAGCCCATTCGGTAAATAGTACTGAAATCCAAACCTTATTTTTTACTAATATTTCTAATTCATTTTCAATTTTAACAAAAAAGGTTAAAGGAGTAATATACAGTGTTCAAATATAAATATAATTAAACTAGATATTTGACCTCAATATATAACACTTATTTTGGCGGATTTAGTCTCAAATGCAGATTTTTTTCAAAATAAAAGTGCTACTTTTTTACGCGTTGAAATGTTGTTGGTAAAAAAATTGTAAGAAAAAACAAGAAACTTCAAAAAATTTGGATATCTTACTTTTTTTGTAGTATTAGATGGTGGCGGCCCAAGGCCTTGTGAATATTTTAAAACTAAGCATATAGTCGGGGGTTTTTTATATCTTTTTTCCAATGTATAGGAAGATTTTTGGTGATTTTGTTTTAACTCGGTATACACTTAGGTATAACTTCGAGGACCACCAAATGAATATTAGTTTTTTCGGCGACGGCGAACGTTAGGCGTCGTGACGGCCTAAACTTTTTTTAGGACTTAGGCTAATTTTGACAGCTATATCTCGGTCAAGTGACAACATTTTAAAATTTTGGTTAAAACTCTTAAAAGGCTACGAAATCGCCTTTAATACACCATGCAAAACATGATAATTTACTGCCGGTTGATTGCATAAAAAAATAATCAATTTGAAACTTTAAAACAAATTGTTTTTTTTTCTAAAAATTAAAAAAAAAAATATATTCTCTATTTATGAACGGGATTGTAAAAATTCACTTTGAACTGACTGTAAGAAGGTCCTAGCTATTCGGAATTTGACGGATGTTCAGAAAATTTACAAGATCTCAATTTTTTGACCCCGGCTGCTTAACTTCATTTTTTTTAATTCACATTCCCTTTTCAGACCTGCCAATATATGTTTTTTAAAAGGCTATATAAGGCGCTAGAATATTAAATGTAACAAGTCACGATGGGCCCCCAAATTTTAATAAAATTAAACAACATACATAAAAAAGCTTTTTGCTAAAAACTTCAAAAATAACAACAATTATATCACTCTTTATATTCTGTCGTGTATTTAGAAATTTTTTCAGGGGATTCCTGAAATTTTTACAGCTGCTTGAAGGTAATGAATTATCCTTTTAGAAATACCAAACCTGAATCTAGGACTCCTTCAGGATTTTTACATCAAGTCATCCAATTTTACTTAAAAAACAATTGTTTCTTTTGTTAGTTTATTCAAATTTGAGTAGGTAAGTATTTTTTATCGGTGTCGGTGCACCTAATACGCAATTCGTACATAAAAATAACATTTTTTACCGCCCCCTCTTCACTCGTCTCTCCCATTTGATGGTTTAATCCATAATAATATATAGGAAGGGCCAGAAAATCTTGGACTGATTTAATTTCCTAATTACTTTTCTGTTCCTTAACCGAATTTTATAAAGTTTGGCATTTTAGAAAGTTAAAAGAACAAAGTGTACATTCACTTCAAAATGAATTTGCACAATCCCGTTCGTAAATAGAGAATAGAATTTTTTTTTTTTAAATTTTTAGAAAAAAAAACACATTTTTTTTTTTTAATTTCAAATTGATTATTTTTTTATGCAATCAACCGGCAGTAAAATATCATGTTTTGCATAATATATTAAAGGCAATTTCATAGCCTTTTAAGAGGTTTAACCAAAATTTTAAAATGTTGTCACTTTACCGAGATAGAGCTGTCAAAATGACCCTAAGCCCTAAAAAAAAGTTTAGGGCGTCGCGACGCGCAACGTACGCCGTCGCCGAAAAATTTTATATTGGTTTGGTGATCCCCGGAGTCATGTCTAAGTACGTGCCAAATTAGAACAAAATCACCAAAAATCTTCCTATAGGTTTGAAAAAACCCCCGACTAATAGTTTTCACACTAGAATAACGTCAACCACTGAGGTCAATATACCATACAATAATTATAAATTATACTTACAAGAGAAATGAGTCGTGTCTGTCTATCTGATCGTGACGTGACAACATTTTTAAAATTTAAACTAAAAAAATCAAAGAGAAAGTCATATGGGTATAAGTACAACTACGGTTACGGGTTGTCGTAATTAGAATTTAGGTTCAGCAAAATCAACCTTTTTTATTATCCTTCTGATTTCGTTTTACCATTCCGTCCGTCCCCCCAAGATTTTCTAGATTCAAGGTTCAAAAAATAACTCAAACAAAATAAGCTCTATTCACAAACTTAGTAATCCTTATAGGTCTGCAGCTCTATCTTTTTTTATTTGCTGCATTCCTACTTCTACAGCATGCCAGTTTTTTCCTTTTTTTAAATTGTATTATTTTTTTTGGCTATGTCTCGTTTTATAGTTTTAACTGAATCTAAAACAATTTAACTTACGTGCTCTTTTTTATTTTTATCAAGCACTCACATCAGTTAGTGATTTAATCTAAACTAACATCTCATAACCCGGCCAAACATAACATCACGCAAATACGTTTCTCGAAAATCTTTTACTTCAAATGTTTATTGTGTTTAGTTTGGCTTAAGCATATGACTATGAGATACTATAATGGCCCGAGATTCGCAAAATGGGTAACAATAATAACTTTGAAAAACTCTGGTTCTGCATTTTTTCCAGGGTAACTTGATTTAGAGACCCAATAGTACGTGCTAGGAACGTTCCCATCAACGGTCTAGGGAACGCTTGTACACAATTTGGCGGAAAAATCTGAGTTTTTCGAACGTCCTGTGAACCTTTTAAATAGAACGTTTAGGAAACTTGTTTTTTTTACAAAAGTTCAAGATAATTTTTTTAACAATTTGATAGAAAAAGTCTACCTACTTATTTTTTGCGTACCTAATTTATAAACGGCCTCGTATCGGCATTCAAATTTTAAACCCTTTAGCAAATTTTTGTGAGCTTACTATAGTTACTATTGTTCTCTTTTTCTAAATGCATTCGGCTGAGAGAGATTTAGCAAACTACAACATACCAGGAAAATGGCCTATAAGATCCGCCTGTACACCCTTTGACCCCGTATATCTGTCAACGATAACTATATCAAGGAGACAGTTATGTTTTATGGGCAGAGGGGTGCAGGGGGAGCGTTTTCTGGTAAGTTTGTTCTCTTCTGACCGATGCAATTAAAAGAAGAGAACAATAGTAACTATGGTAAGCACACAAAAAATTGCTACTTGTTTCAGAGCAAGATGTCGTAATGGCATAATTCCTCTAAATAATAAATTCACCCTTTAAGTTCATTGGTTAAGGGGAGCATTTTCTGGTAAGTTTGTTCTCTTCTGACCGATGCAATTAAAAGAAGAAAACAATAGTAACTATGGTAAGCACACAAAAAATTGCTACTTGTTTCAGAGCAAGATGTCGTAATGGCATAATTCCTCTAAATAATAAATTCACCCTTTAAGTTCATTGGTTATTCGTTTCGTTCGGCTAGTTTGTTATTGCTCTTTATCTAACACATGACATTTGGTATCTCTTCTTCTCCTACTGATCTGTTGTAGAATCGTTCTGCTATTCCCGATTTGGATCAATTTTTTTGTTTTTTATTTCAAATTACAACCGTTTTCTTTTTGGTCCTACTGGAACGTCATCGGAGAGAGATCTCCGGAACGTTTAGTAAACGTCCATTAGGAAGATTCTAAAAGATCCGGTAAGAGTACTCACCAGACCGGGGGGGGGGGGACGTAAAAAAAAACAGGTCTCAGGGAAGTTAAAACAACGTCAATGTAAGATCCCAAGGGACGTTCCCGGAACAAAGTTTTTGGAGAAATCGCTAGTTCTCCGAACGTTTCCTGCGGCAGCCAAACAGGTCGTTCCCGGAATGTACTGTAAGTTATGGTGGGACGTCGCAAGGACGTTCCCGGAACGGACTCGTGTTATTAGAGATGTTATAAGACCTTAAAGCAGCCAGCAGCGGCTTTTGGTATTTTTTGGACACTATTATATATAGGTAGTATACAGATGCGGCCTAGGCCTACGCGTTTATTTTGTCTTATACCTCAACTTAAAAAATTTAGTTTATGAGATAATCATGCGAACTCTATATAATGTTTTGTCTACGATAACAAAGGACGTTTTAGAATAAGTAAATTGTTAAGGACTCAAAAGCATGTAACATCAAAATACGAAATGTTACCTTTATATGCAGGAAGTGTCATTTTCAATAAATTACCCCAAAACATAAAAGATTGCACAAGTAAAAGGACAATTAAACAGAATTTAAAAATGTTATTGTCGGAAAAATCCTTTCATTCTTTGAAAGATTTCTTGGAGAATTAATTTTTCTCTATTTTTTTAATGTGTTTTTCTTTTTGTGTCTGGTGTTACTTTGAATGTTTGTATATTTATATATACATATATTTTTTTGTCTTAGTTTTTGTTCTCACACATGTAATTTTTTTTATAGCGGTCCTCATTACTGGCATATAGACGCTATTTATAAATTATTTTTCTACTTGCTTTCTTAATATATTAAATATTATTTAGGTCATTTTTATCTTTTATAAATGTTTTTTTTATTTCAGTCATTTTTAGCAAGTAGTTATTTTCAAATATTAAGTAGTCATGCCACACAGGAACTTCTTAGGTAGATTAGATTTAATTTGTTTATTGTAAACAATTTTTGAAAAAACTTTACTGTATTTACAGTTTTTATGGTTGAATAAATATGTATCTATCTATCTATGAGGTCTCTTTAAAAAGCAAATTTTATAAGGATTTAAGACTTGGTATCAAAAACAGGAGATCGCACAAAAAAAATAGGACTGCCACCTAAAATTTTTATATGTAATTAAAGCTAGGGGTATGTCTATTTTAAAAATATATAGTTCAAACTTTATATATTTTTCTTCTTGAATATGCATTTTATGCTAACTGTGGCAAGAGTTGAGAAGCTTAGCAAGGGATCTTGAGTAGGCAACAAATACTAAAATGTTGCTGGGACTTTAATGAACATTTGTGTCAAATTTTATCGCGCGACCATAATATCTTAAAAAATTAATAATTTTTTGTTTTACTTGCGAGAATAAGGTTCCTGTGCAAGTCACCTTATGGTGGCTACATATCTCAAAAATTCCCAAGCGTTCACTTAGTCTGCGGACACCTTATCCTCCGGATTATAAGTTGTTACGAGAAAGTATCAAGCCTAAATCACAGAGTTTGTACAGATCATCAGTCATGGAAAGTTAAGGAATTCAACAAAAAACAGCACAGACTCAGGGAAAATTTGGAATGCTATCTGTATAAAATTGAAAAACAATGCACAACCAGAAAGAAAAATTGAATAATTAAATCAGGATATACAAAAAATATATTTGTAAGAATAAATTTTGCGGTGGTTTTTTTGATAGATAAAAATTAACTGGAATTTTTCACAAATAGTCAAGAAAAACAGGGAAAGGTCAGGGACTTCAGTGAAGGTTTTTCCGTACGAAATCTGAATCAAATTTTGTAGTATGCAGGAATTTAAGCCGCAGTTCATGCATAGCTTTTGTTTTGGAAGCTCGATTGGAAGTATTTTCATGTTTCGAGTTTTTAATAAACATTCTGGTGCCAGGCAATTAGACTTTTATATATTTTGAATGGGATTATGATAACTTTTGAATCAAAGCAGCTTTAATGAAGATTTACATGAATTTTATGCGAACTCTAGCAGTGAGATTTACTAAGATCTAAAATAGTAACCCCCACAGGTCTAAATATTTACACCTGTGTGGGGTACTAAGTTTTAAAACCAATTTTCAAAAAACACTTACCCATACAGAAAAGACACAAAGTTATTGATTATTTTGTATTGTTATTGCAAAATACCACTGAAAAACTGCTTTTTTCTCAAAATACACCATATTTTAGAAGAAAATGCCCTAAAACTAATTTTTTTGACAGGTTTCAAAATGGCAAATGGTGAATACGCCAAAAATTTGGCTCCATTAATTGGGTTTGAGGTTATAAAGTTGGTGATTTTTTAAACCACCTCAGGGAGGTTGGTGCAAGCAGAGGTAAAATATCCGAACTACTGTTTGTGATTGAACGCAGCGGTAATATTTTTAAACTGACATTTCGACAGTGACAAAAATGTAAAAAAACTTTCATTTAAGTTGTTTAATACATTTCATAAATAAAAACACCTTTTAAATATATAAAAAAATTAATCTACCCCTTATTTTATTATTACCCATTTACATCGTTGTGTGACATCAAGTATTAATTGGAAAAATTGATTATCAAGGGTAAGTTTTAATTAAACTGACATATAACCCGAATTTTAATTTGTTCTACAGAGTGTTTACTATTTAAACCTCGCGTGGGTTTAAATTTTTTAATTTTCTTTTCTTCCAAATTGAAACTTTCTTCTTAAATCAAACAAAAGATTGTGTTAAGATGATTATTCAATAAACAAATTTATTAAAAATTCAAAACTCAAGGAGGTTTGGTTAAATGCTTAAAACAAAAAATTTCACTTAAACCTAGGACCGTTCTAAAACAGACTTTTTAGTAAATCCCACCGTAAATGTTATGTCTATAAAAACAAAGGACGGCTTAACATTGTACTAGAAGTAAAGAAGTAAATTTTTAAGGACTCAGAAGCATGTAACATCAAAATACTAAATGTCACCTTTGTATGCAGGAAGTGTCATAGCTAACTCACACAGATACCTTTTGATTGTGTTTTTAGTACAGATAGAGTGAAAAAATGGTTGGCTGACGTCTAGGGTGTTTTTCATGTCAGTTTGGGGTGCATTTGGTGGCTCCTGGGTTACCTGTATTACTTCTAAATATTGGCTTGACTATCTATTTTCTAGCCCACGTCACGTTATTCCTAGTTATATTATGTACAAATTTTCCATCTCATTATTTAAATTTGACAACTTTTAAATATACATTTTATTGTCTTTTATTAATTATCATTAGCACTATAAGACAAAAACAAAATAAAACGTTTGCTAGTCATATTTTATAAGTTTTAGTTTTAAGATTGAAGAATACTTTGATCTACAGTTTTTGAGGTATTTGATTTTAGGAAAACTATGTTGCATACTTGGTTCCTAATGAACTGGCATTAAACACGTTTTTTTAAACAAATCTTAATTTTGTTATCGGCACGTATGTTGTGCTTCCTAAAATCTTCCAACAAATCTTCTTCGTCAGTGATTTAATCTAAATCAAGTTCCCCATCTGGTAGCCGTGCAAAAGATAATGCAAGCATTGTTAAAAAAGAGTCACGATTTTTTTCCACCTTTAGATCTTATCGACCAAAGGCGATTTGTATACACGGTTGGCTCATACCATTTGCTCATTTATTTAAACCGAACGGTACCTTTTTTAAACGGTATATTTCTCGTATATAATATAGGCTAATGTAAATTGATATTTTTACGGGTTTGATATCGATCATTTTGTAGGGTTGGTTGGTTTTGTGCATTAGACTTAAGCCCTTCATAATGCATAATACATTATACTATAATACTTCTATGGAGAATATTCTTGATTTAATCGGGATAATCTTAATAATAATAATACATCAACCGTATTCAAAACCGATCGAGTTCCGTATTAAAATTAGAGTTAACTCATGTAACTATTGCTAATGTTTGACAAGATATGCCCAAGGATATACCCATGTCATTATAATTTGTTTGGCTGTCAACGGCTAATCGAATTTGCGATTTTTTCTCCGGCGATACGGCGATCAAATATGGGCACGTTTTTAAAATCAACGCTCTTTCGAGTTCGCCCTGCCAAAAAAACCGCGTCAAATCTCGTAGAAAAGTTTAATTAGGTTGGATATTTTTTCTATGTGGTATGTGAAACAATCTTGTAAAAACGAAGACAATCTCATAAAATGCAGATTTTTTATGAGTTTGTAAAATGATTTATATAATAGAATCTTATAAAACCCTAAAAATTCACCAACTTTCATGAGATCCTATGCAGCTTTTTTACCAAGGCGGTGGCATCGACTGGGGGATAGATGGAGTGACGTCATCACCGATATAAATTAGACCTACTAGATAGCCCTCAACATTATATTCATCTTCTTAAAATTAACTCCAGCTCCTCATCATCATCAGAGGAACTCTCGGAGGAACTGTTATCATGATAAATCTTTATGGTCGTTTGTGCACCCTTTTAAAGAACCCTGCCATTTTCTTATGGGGAATGTGTTTCGGTTAATATATTTCTTTAATTTCAAAATGTTATAGAGGGTCGCAATGAGCAATTTTCGTCATGGGCACTTCTTCCATTATGTACAGGGTGAGCTACAAATAAGACTTAAAGTTACAAAAATGGCCGTTTTTTACTTAACCTTCGTTTACGACAAAACTAAATATAGGTGCAAAAAATATTTCTGTCCGTTTTTTACCCAAAGTTAAAGAGAAATAACGGAAAATAGTAATATTGAAAAAATCTAATTATTCTTGCCTAAAAATTAAGTCAAAGATTAAAATGTCGGAACAATGTACACTCCTGGCGAAAAAAAAGTAGGACACGGAATTGAAATATGGGTAAATATAACACCCTATATTAATGAAAATTTACATTGTTAGTCATTTGTTAGTTATTATTATTATTATTATTATTATTAACCTCTCGTTATTTACCTTGATACATTTGACACTTATGTTTGTCATAATAGTAAATAAATCAAAGGAGATTTTTTTAGAGCAATTTATTAAAAATTCCTTAAAATCTTATGTTAGGATCTAATAGAGTTGTAAAATTCAACTTATAACTTGAGTTACGAAAAATAACTAACTGGTCTATAAGAAGAGCGGCGAACCATTTTGGAGTTAATAAAAGTACATTACCACGCTGGGCAAAGCGCTGTAACAAAAACAATACCACAGAGAAAAAACATTGAAAAACTTAAATTTTGAAAATATTGCTCTTCTCCTGAGATGATATGAAAACAAAACTCTCCGACTATCTGACGATGACTGGAAAATTTTTTCGTCCGTAAAGACTACTCTCTCCGAAAAATCATTCTCTTCTAAAATATGATTGGCCGTAAAAATTACTCGAGCCTGTTTCTGCTCTTCCGTTAAAAGAGGCTTTTTTGCTGCAACTTTACTTTACTACAAGTAGTTCCCCGGGACCCTAAAAACATGCTTGCGACGGCATCATGGGAGCATGTGGTAAAAGGATTCTGCCTTAAATGATCAAGGAGTCGTCCGTCTTGCTCCACTGAACTAATTTTGTTTCGTCCTGATCCTTCCGTAAGTCGAATTATAATTTGAATTTTGGTAAATTCTGAAACTTGAGGCATTTTTTATTTAGTTTGAAGTATACTGCAATAAAGCGTCAGATAATTTTCAGATATTGACGAATGGTGGCCAAACTAAATATCTGAACATATGGGGTGACATACTAAAAAAAGCAAATATAAATTTTACATGTCCTACTTTTTTTTCACCAGATCTTACGAAAAAGGCACATCGCTATGGAAACCATTGTTATTTCATTTACCAGCCGCATTGATTTATAGTGTAAAGATGGTGTGTTGCGAGAAGTGATCTTGCTGGTAAATAAAATAACATTTTACTCTTTGACAGTTTTTTAAACCTTTTCACCATATTTGCAATGTTTGGTTTGGTGTTGGTTTGGTGGAATGACGTTAAAATTTCCACCGCAACGTTGTGAACAAAAACGCAACTTTTATACTCTTTTTGCAATGACAGTGGCGCAGCCAGAAATCGACTCTGGGGGCTTCATCATTTAATAAAAATCAACTACGTACCTATGACAAATTTTTAAAAAATTAAGTAGGGGCCTATTGCTTGAACTGTTAAAATGAAGAGAGGGAAGAGGGGCGGTTTAATAGTGTGGTTAGTGTATATGAAACAAAAACACTTATTTTTAGAAGTAAGTCTCATCTATCACATTTTTTACACATTTTAAAGGTTGTTGACAAGACAAATTGTTGTAAACTATACAAAATTGTAACAATATTTAATATTGGTATAACGAAAATTTTGAAAACAAACAAAAAATTATTTAAAAATTTTGAACTCTTAGGTTCTTTATAAAATATTTTTGAAAAAGTAGATTGGGTTAGATGCCAAGAAGAGGTTGGTTGCGGTGGTATATATAGCTTTGTTGCCAAACCATAAATGCGCCGAAGATGAAAATTTTAAGAAAAATTATGCTAAGAATGTCACTTATTACACGTTTTGAATGCTGGTGATAAAATTCCTTGAAATTAATCTAAAATTGTAACAATTAATGACGTCAAAGCACCGCAGGCAAAATTTTTAAAATTTAAGACATTACACCAAACACACGGTACAAATCAGAGTAAAGAGTCAGCTATAGCTCTCCATGGGGCCCTTGATTATGATTAATTTATTTTAGATTGGGTTGGACCTCCTCGGGGAGTTTTAAACCCTAAACCCCACCCCTGGCTACACCACTGGCACTGGCACAAAAGTAGCGGCAGCAAATCCATCTATGAGTAAACGCGGCATTAGACCAGATGCTGCAATTTTAAGAATCTCGGTATGAGCAAAACCATAACTAAAGCCTCTTTCATAGATGTACTTTTTTGTTCTTCTGGAATTTTGGTCCAAACCAAAATCTTACAACTAAAAATAAATCATTTTGTAACTCATGTAATCAATTAAATTCGTGATTTGTTAAAATTATCAGAGCGTAACGCTGTTTGATGTAAAGATTTTATTGATTTCCTTTTTTGATAAACCTTCATTACACAATTTTTTGAGTGAAAAACAAATTTGAATACTTTAATTAAATCTGTAAATTATAAAAACCGTGGTAATGGCAGGTTAAGATTTTTTCGGAATAAACACATAAATTTTGCACATCTGTTCACACAAGCCACAGTTTGTTTAATTCAACAAATTTTATTACTTTTAATATTCAATAAAGTTTGGCAGTTATTGGGTGTTTAATTTCAATCTTTACTGGTTTATTCGTACATTAATTTTGTCAGTTTCTGTTATAAAAAAAATCGTTGCCATCACACCCCCCACACACACATACATGTTAAGCATGACATGCCATAATTACATGCTAATTTGACTAGCGGTCGCGCGCTGCAAAAATTATTCTTTTTGTCACGTTTTATAACATTAAGTTCAGTCGTACAAAGGGGGTAGTGTTAAAGGGGTGGTGGGCGAATTGCCCAATAACTGATTATGATTTCTTACAATATGCGACTTAAATATATTAGGGATATTTTGTAACGCTTAAAATTTTGACAACTTTGACAGCCGCTGTGGTAGTGTTTAACAACCGCTACCGCTACCGCTCATCGATTTTACCAGAGTTTTTGGAACACATTAAAAACTGTCACTTGTAAAAAAATGAGAGAGCGTAACCCTATTGGAAAGATTAACACGCCAGGACGAACCCAACTTAGATAAGTGCCAATGCGGAACGATGCCTATTTGTGAGTGTTTAAAAGTTGGAAATCAAAGTATGATGGTGTTGAATGACGTTTGGGGAGGGTGACCAGTTTTCTTCTCGCTTTGGTCCTTTGTGTGTTCCTTGTGGGATACTCAGCCAAGTTTGAATTTTAGTTTTTTTTCCACCCAAGATCTTTTTATCTTTTGTTTTTAGATTCTTTTCTTCTTTTTGTTTTATAACTTATCGTACTTACTTCGCAAATTCGACAATTTTTATTAATTTTCCAGTTTGGTAAATGCATGAACTCTTTCCATTTTTCTTGCGTTCTTTTTCCATTGGACAATGGAACAATACAAAGTCGTAGACGCCAGTATTTTTACAGTTTCTTATACCACAATATTCCATTTTTAAACCGCATACAGGGTGTTCCAAATTCGATGCTTGCCATGGGTATCTCCTAAACGGTAGGAGATACGAAAAATTATATGAAATACGAAAAGGTTTAAATTAGGGCAAAGTTGCAAAGACGCTTTGCTCAAAACCAAAAAAAAAGTTTACAAATTCCTGGTAGTTCCGGAAACGAACCGAAATCTTTATTTTTAGTTTTTATTTTTCTGCGCCCTTATTCTTAAAGCTGTCAAAAAACGCTTAAAACTTTCTACAGACACTTTTTTAAGATCTACCTAATGAGAGGTCCATTTTCGAGTGTGACAGGAGAACTGTCAAGTTAACTTTTTCATATGCCCACATACTTTTTTTCTCCTGTCTGATATTTTACAACCTCATTCTGACAAGGACCTGACGTTTTGAGATATTTGGCCATTATCAGCCCAAATTCAACGATTAAAAAACAAAGACAAAAACCTATTTTTAAAATATTAGGCAAAGTTATTTGTTATTTTCCAAAATATGTTGAGTAAGTTTAAAGCAAAAATTAAATTTGGGCTGATGATGGTCAATAAACCCAAAACGTCAGGTGACTTGTCAAAATAAGCTTGCAAAATATTATCTATACTTTATGAACCAAACGCCAGAAGAAAAATAGGATTTATAAGAAAAAATGAACTTGACAGTGCTCCTGTCACACTGAAATGTCAGTCTATCCGGAATGTGTAAACTTTTTTTTAGGAGATCCTCATGGTGAGTATCGAATTTGAAACACCCTGTATATGTAAATACGTTTATTAATCAAAAATGTGACACTGACAAACTTATTTATTTCCAATGGTTTCTAACACACACAAAAAATTATCAACATTTCCCTTACAAGTGCCAAATCGAGTTGCTTACCTCTGGTAAAACAATAACTGTCAAAAATTGTATACCGGGCCTCTAGTTTGGACTGCCTGCACCCTAACTGTTGCCTCCAGGACTACTTTGGCTAGTACATAGTTTGTCAATTTATTGAGCTTACTTTGTAGCGGTTTTCTTTTCGTATTAATGTTGTTCCGTCTTTTCGGTCTCTCGTATTTCCTCATGACCTGGGATCCACATAGGTGTAGCCCTCTTGTGTATTTTTATTTAGTAATATGACCTATTTCAGGAGGTGGACCCGGCAATAATTTGCAAACTCTTTTGCATAATTGGTTTGCTAACTGTCGAAATTAACATTTCAAGAGTTGGCCAATTGTATATGGGCGGCGACGCAAACTTTGTAATACAAAAACCCATCGTTGTTCGAGTAAACCGAAAGAAAAACACGATTATTTATCGGCACAAAGGACACCGAATTTCGATGATTTCCATCATAATGAGGGGTGGACATGCCGGACCGGTCAACGCAGCGGGGTTTTTTTAAATCACGTCTTCAACACCCACTTTCAGTACATCAGCTGTCCCAAACCAACGAGAGAGATTTAAGGCGTCAAAATTCGCAACATTGAAATTTTAAATGAAGGTATTTCCACTTCGATTTAAATCTTTCTACTACTACCTACCTAATTTAATAAACAAAAATTTTAAAACGAAAAATCAACTACTACACCATTGAAAAACCAACCACTACCATCTCCATATAACTACTACCATTAAAAAATCAACTACTACCATCTCCATGTAGCTACTACCACCGAAAAATCACTACTAACATCTTCATACAGCTACTACCATCAAAAAACCAACTACTACCATCGTCATATAGCTACTACCAAACTACTAATATCATTTCCATATAGCTACTACCATCGAAAAACCAACTACTACCATCTCCATATAACTACTACCATCTCAATATATGGTAGTAGTAGATTTTTCAATGGTAGTAGCTATATGGAGATGGTAGTAGTTGATTTTTCAATGGTAGTAGCCAAAAATTTTAAAACGAAAAATCAACTACTACCGTTGAAAAACCATCCACTACCATCTCCATATAACTATTACCATTAAAAAATCAACTACTACCATCTCCATGTAGCTACTACCATCGAAAAATCAACTACTACCATTCTCATATAGCTAATATCATTGAAAAATCAACTACTACCATCCTCATACAGCTACTACCATTAATACCATCAAAAAAACAACTACCACCATCGTCATATAGCTACTACCATCAACAAACCAATTACTACCATTTCCATATCGCTACTACCATCGAAAAACCAACTACTACCATCTCCATATAACTACTACCATCTCCATATATGGTAATAGTAGATTTTTCAATGGTAGTAGCTATATGACGGACGTAGTTGTTGATTTTTTGATGCTAGGAGCTATATGGAGATAGTAGTAATTGATTTTTCATTTTATATATATTATATTTCATGGTAGTAGCCATATGGTTATGGTAGTAGTTGATTTTTTAATTGTAGTAGTTATTAGTTCTATGGGGATGGCAGTAGTTGATTTTTCTATGGTCGTAACCGTAGTAACAATGTACAGATGGTAGATTTTAATTTTTTATTTGAAAATCAATGGTCATTAAAATTCGTGGTCATCAAATTAGAATTTCCCCCCTTTTAAATGAAAATTTGTATTCGGTAGAATTGCCTGATTTTTTTATGTGTTAAAGTACTCGTCCTAAGAAGATTTTGGTTTCATTGCGCCAACTCTCTACCCCTCCCAGTAGTACCCGAAAAGCGACGTCAAAGTTGTCGAAATCGCACTTTTGAGCAATGTTTGAATTATGGTACTGACCTTACTCGCAAACCGACTAGAATCTAGTTTTTTTTTTGAATTTGCCATGACTGTCTTTTTAAAAACAAAATTTTAAATGTCAAAATTGCACTGCCATCTTGGATCCGCCATATTGAATTTTTTTATTTTTTATCTGATTTAAACGAAACTTTTTCTAAATTATAAAACGTTTCCAAGACACCTAACTGTGACACAAAACTGACAGGCGTCGGCCATATTGAACTTCGTTATTTTTTGTCCGATTTAAACTTTTGTTGCACATAAAGCGCTTTCAACAATATCCAAATTTTTTATACATTTTAAGATTTTCTAACGTCTGATCCACATTTTCACTTCTAGCCGCTACTTCTATTTCTCTCTGTATCGAAAAAAGTGTGATGGCAATAGAAAATATATTTCCATTTTTCTCTAGACAACGAAGAGGGAAATAGAAGTGAGCTCAAAGAAGTGAAACTGTGGATCAGGCGTTACATTACTTACGTCGGCCATATTTAAGTAATATTAGAAAACCTTAAAATCGGGCAAAATATAATAAGTTCAATATGGCCCTTGTAAAATGGCTACTGACATATGTCAATTTTGGATCCAAATTGGATATTGTTGAAAACGCTTTATTTGCAACAAAACAAAAAAAAAATAACGAAGTTTAATATGGCCGACGCAAGATGAAGACTGACATCTGGACCCCAATTTTTGAATTGTAAGAGAAGGAACGTTCTCCTAAGCGATGTGATCGATCCCGGGATAGATCACATCGCATGCTATTCGATCGCTGTATTTTTCAACCTGCCCTTGATCGTGTGCATCGTTGCCATATTTACTATGGTACAAACGAACTACTTTTTCATGTTAAAGGCCTACTCTAACTAACTATTACGTTTTCTTCGCCGCAGTGCCTCATTTTCGGGAAAAACTTCTTTGATTTTTGCAGTTCACCTCTGTGGTTGGTTTTCTGAGTTTTTGTAATAAAAATTAGTAGGGAAGGAGGCTCGGGCGTTCTTTTTAAAAGGAAGGTCCCACATAACACAATACAAAAAAAAATTCTCATAAAATTCATGGCCAAACACCCGAAACTTCGAGCAGGAACTTTTTCCAACTATTTTACCTACAAAACGGGTCAAAAATTGTGAAAGTATCTCGTTGATTTTCTTACCTTTAATTTCTAAATTTATCCTTTAAAAAAAAACAGACAAAAATTAAAAAACAAAACGAGTAATAGAGCTTAGAAAATCGTGTGTTCTACGCAGGCGTCTCTCGAAAAAAGCGGTGTTCTCTCACTTGAAACCCGCCGGATCGGATCTCCCACTTTTTGCGAGAATGTGAGCAAGTTTTCATCGTTCAAAAATACATCACGGGATAGATCCCTACCGACTGGTGATGATTCGCACAAAAACCACACGTTCCCGTTTCAAAAATTGGGGTCCTGACGGTATATACCTCTCTGTGTCTATAATACCTATATTTTTATTGAGATAAAAGAGTTAAACATTTTTTAAGATATTATTTTTTTTTCGGTCCAGGAAGATTCTCGTAGTATTTTTTGACATTACTCATTTTTTTGTCTTGACATATAGTTTTTGGTGAGATAATGAAAAATTATAGTTACACACAGAAAAAAATACAAAGCAGACGGTATTTAATTACATTACGTTTATACGCGCCTAGAACGGTTTTAAATAAAGTCGCTTTATCCTTCATTAAAATCGTTTTCTAGCAGCTAATCGAAGTACTGTCAATCCTCTTACCTTACAGTTTCCCAAAAATTAAAACATTTATATTGTGATATTAAAAAAACTCACATACATTTTTTTTAAACGCAAATAAAACAACTAAGTTAACAGATTTTTTTCCGGTTTATAAAATAAAATTAATTTAATATTTAGTATTGTTTTTTTTTGCATTTCTGAGCATGTTTTTTACTTGTAACTAAAAATTTTTATTATCACACCAAAAAGAATATGTCAAAAGAAAAAAAGTGAGCAATGTCAAAAAAATAATACGAGAATTTTCCTGAGTAGAATTTTTGATTAAAAAAAAGTGATTTCAGGGTTCCCACCAAATTCTGATTTCTCTTCTTCCCTGACTTTTCCAGGTTTTCCCTGACCATTTTTTAAAAAATTCCAGGTATTTTTTGGACGTGGATACCAAGTAAATGTAGACTTTTACCATGACAATTTTTGAAAGCTCAAATTTAGCAGGTGTTTATATTATCGAAATAAAAAGTCAAAAAGCAGATAAATAAGACGAGAAACTTTGTTCGAAACTTTATTTGAAAACAAAAATCACAGGAACTGGATTCGTTAAATCCTAAAAACAATTCAGGTACTTAACAGTATTAAAAATAAAAGACTAATTTGCCTAGTTCTACCAACGTTTTTTTGGTTTATCTAGCAAGGTATAAAACTAAATTGCACGAAGTGTTAATATATCTGCACATGCACACGAAAAAGGAGACCAACATAAGCTGGAATACGGAAAAACTCAAGACAGAACAAATACAGGAAATATACCAGAAACCAATTACTGAAGAAATAAAAGAATCGCAATGAAGAGTATAAACAACAAAGATCTGAAGCAGGTAGAATGATATAAAGGAAAAAGAGAGACCATCATCTAAATATAATAAGAGAAATGGAGGAAAAATAAAATAATATTTTCAGGGAATAACAAAGCACAACACATAATAACAACCCAGAACCGAAAATTTCCTCTCAACAAGCAACGGACAACTGATAACCAACGAAAGAGAGATCCTAACTACATGTAAGAACTAATTTTGCAAATTACTGAACGAAGAGGTAAATACCGATACTACACCCATAAGCAAATAGACCTGATTTTCATCGTTAGACATATAACAGAAAAATGGTGGGAATTTGACAGAGAACTTCACCAGATGTTTATAGATTTCAAACAGGCATTTGACAGATTATGTAGAGCAAAGTTGTTGGAAGCAATTAAGGAACTGGGCTTTTAAAAGCTGATATCCCTGGTAAAAATGTGTACGGAGGATACAAGGTGCAAGATAAGGATGGAACAGAGCTACTCCGATTTCTTTGGTATCAACAATGGGCTTAAGCAGGGTCGTGACTATCTTTCACTCTAACTCTTCAACATAGCATTAGAATATGCAATTAGGAAAGCCAAGATTGAGACACTAACGACTATATTCCACCAGGAAGGACCCAACCTACTACTGGCCTTCGCAGATGATGTGGACATAATTGGCAACAGCAGGATTAATCTTAAAGACTCCTTGCAACACAATATTTCTGCATCCATAACTGATTGCTTGGTAAGAAAAGATTACAAAAAAGGAGTAGAACTCTTTTTGCAGTAAAAGCAGTTGCTGTGGAGGTTCCTTCACTTACAGTAGTTGGTGTAGATGTAGGTCCTTGAATTTTTTCAGCTTCCACGTACTTTACATGACCACTGCTCTTAAAATGGCTTAAGATAGTCTGATGTCCCAGTTCAATATTTTTTAAACAAAGCTTACAATATGCCTGATATTTATTGGTTTTCACAGCCTCTAGACACTGCTACTCTGGTGGACTTATAAAAGGACTTATCCAGTCTAAATCAGAAACTGTTTTTTTTTCGACAATTTGGATTCTTGCTCTTAAAAAAATTTACATGACAAATATTGTCGGATTAGAAAAAACGCGCTAGATTACACTTGAAAGTTGTAACAAGATAGCGCGATGTGTGCTTAGAACAAGGAGAAATAATACCAAGGTATATTTATTATTTCTAAACGAAAACCAAGTATTTTCAATAAACACAATCTGCCATGGGTAATGATGCGGTTGCTCTTGGATTTTGGGTGGACTAGAACTGATTGAATGCGAAACAGATGTTGAGTTGAATACCAGTTGAGCAGAGATGAACCCACATAAATTTTTTTACAAAGTTGGTTTAAAAAATAGGTTGAGAAAGAGAAATTCCAGGTTTTGTGTGCCAATTCCCTGACTTTTGAGGATTTTTTGGTCATTCCCTGACTTTTCCAGGTAGCTCTCAAAATTCCCTGACTTTTCCAGATTTTCTAGGTTTCCAGGTTAGTGGGAACTTTAGATTTGGACCGAAAAAAATGAATATCTCAAAAAATGTTTAACTTTCCCCCTCCCACCAAATCCACCCCGCAAGAGCCCCTCTCACGCATTTTTTTAAAACGTTTATAAGAAGCCTCTTTACTTACCATTTCATCAAACTGATGTTAAAAATTTGTTTGTCTTTTATTTTAATTTGGTTACACTATAAGGGAAGAAAAGTTGTTCCGTTGATAATGAAATTGCTAAAATTATATTTCATAATAAAATTGATCAATAAGTGTTTTGGTTGGTATAGTAAAGTATTGCTAAATTTTTAAAATTTTATTACTTTTGTGAAGGCACCCCTAGAAGGGGTGCCTGCTTCAAGATAGTCAAAAAATGTCTCGCTCGAAAGGTAAGTCGACGTGTCTGGGGGTTTTTCTAAATTTTTAGCAATTCTCTCTCTTCCACAGAATCAGAATAAAATTTTAAATTAAAAGCGTCCGTCAAAATTCTTGTATCGCGTTCAACATCCACCACGGTTAATTTGCCATTGAAGATTTTTAAAATAGACATTAATAGGGTTGTCCGAGCGGGGAGAATAGTTGAAAAATATCCCAACTGACCATCATTGAGCTAATTATGTTAACAACGTTTTTTTATCTAGTTAAAGGGGTGGAGATGCGAGGTCCGAGCACGAGGGCACAAATGTCAATATTTTTAATGCCCCATTCACCAGGTGATGGCAAACTAAAACATTAAAAACGCGAAGCTATCGCCGAATGAATAAGGCGTACTAGTTTGCATGATGCTGCATTGTGCCGACTAATTGGACGAGGGTAATAAAATGCATAATCTGTTATTAGGCGAGTCACCCCCTTAACACTGGCCTTTTGTACCAATTTTAATGTCATGATCGTGACAAAAAAGAATTTGCGAACACGCAGCCACGCTTTAATAGAATTTCCTGTCATCGGTGCAGACAATATACAAACTTGTGTATGTAGGCAATATACAGATTTAAAAAAATTAATTAATCAGGCACTACATTTACACCGACAAGAACATTGAAAAATCTAGATACATCCATCAATAAAAAGGATCTCCAATTTCTAAAACAAAAAACTACATTTTTACCAAAACCAATATGAAAACGTCTTTGTCGCCTGTAGATGTGACATCTACGTTGCGTTGGAGGAACCAGAAAATACAATAGAGAAATAACAATGAGAGAGGAGATGAAGATATTTTAAACATGGAAAGGAGGTATCACTGCTGGGCTATTACGAGAGATACCCCAGAAGTTACTTTAATTAATTAAGTAACACACGACAAAAAAAAATTGTGGGGTCAATGACTCCACCATAATTTCTAAACCTTTATCAATTTTTGTGTTATTTTCGGAAATAGGGGCCCTTTTCAGAAAACCTTATGTTAGCAACATTTATCAAAAATTATCTAAGGATCCACTTATTTTCACTACTTAATTATTATTTTTTCTCAATTAAACTTCTCATCTTCCAGACTAATATGCGATTTTCGTACGAACTTTTGACTAGCATGGGTATAGAAGAACCTCTCTAGCATAGCCCCACCCCAATTTTTTGCATATGTAATAGCTGCTCTAAAAGAGAATGAATAGAGCTACAAAAAAATATAGCCTTATTAAAATCTCGCAAAGTTTGTGGAATTACCAGCGAAAGATATTGCGTTGTTATTTTTTGAGGAAAAATAAATTAGGGGATTTTTCAAATTTAACCGTTGCTGAGGATGCTACTGAAAAAAAAATTGAACAAACAAGGTTAAAACGCATATTAAGTCCCTGATGCTACAGATTTAAAAAAAAAACAATTATTTCGGTACCCTTTGCGCTAAAAAGGCCACGGGCCAAAGGTAAAAAAATGGGTGAATTTTTAAAGTGAATCAGTATAATTTCGGAATACTAACATAAAAACCAGAACCAAAGAAAGTAACTTACAAAGAAGTTGGAAAAGCTGAAATTTTAACATTTCTCCAAAACTCCAAAAGCCGCTACTGTTTTCGTATCACTTACTTTTAAAACAAAAACGAATACCTTGTTAAATAAACCAATGATTTGACTTTCTGCAAATGAAAACCGTTCTTAAGTGGTTGTCTTAGTTTTTGAGATATTCATGAAAAACTTGAGCAGTGCTTAGATTTTCCTCTTTTCTATTAAAAATTCGGTTACCCCCCCCCCCCAAGGGACGTATGCCGAAATTATTTGACTTTTGATTGTAGTATAGTCATGGTGTCATATCATAAAAGTTTAAACAATCTTACACATTTTTTGAAAATTTTAAAGAAATAAACGGAGTAACTACAAATTGGGAACAAAGAATAGGTAAATTGGTTTGGATACGTCAAGGATCGCGATACGATACGTGTACCGGATTGATAAGTTTCACGTAACGTATCGAAGCAGACGTATCGTATTTGCACATGCGCGTTTTGATACGGATCATTTTAAATACTGCTTTCGTTCTCCAATATAAGTTTAATTTGGTTTGTTTAAAAAAAATTGCGTTCTTCAAAGTTTTGTTCTTCAAAAATTGAACAAAATCAGTGTTTTAGGAAAAACCAAAGTGGCTTACGCCCCAGCCCAAAGTTACAAAATATAACCGAAATGAAACAAAAACAATTAAAAGCTAATTATAGCGTTGCTACTAATTACCGTCCAATTAATAACAAACCGGAGATCTGACAACAGATGTATCGGACCGGTGCCGATGTAGAAAAAATAAATTTTTATCGAGATCGTATCAACAAATTTTTCAACGCATATGCCACGTGGATAACACACACTACAATTGCATTTGCATGGTGCATTACGTAAAGACTTTGCATAATATGTTTTTACAGGGTGAACGCATTATTATGTTTTTTTTTACTATATTGTTACTGGCTGGTTCTGGCTTTTGGTTTAGTTTTTTCCCTCTTTCTCGAGACCAAATCTGAATTTTCAAAGACGTTTTTATTGTAAAATCACTTCAGAGCAAAATAGTGTCCGAAAAACTTAATCAAAGGTAACCTGGGGATTTATAACTAAGTATAGCAGCGGATCCAGGATGGCCCGAGAGAGGAAATACCATCCGTAAGACGTAACGTCTTTTCTTTCATCGAATCACGTGACCAAATTTTATTGGGATTATAACGTAAGAAGCCTCCGTAAAAAGTTCAACTCTACGAACTTTTCTTACGGACATCCATTATGGCGTCTGCAGTTCGAGCGTTTACATACTTCTCTCCACATAAAACTGGTACAGCAGAAGGTAGCTGCAAACACGATTTTTTATATTTTCCTATGTGCAACACTGACTTTTTGACTTTGTCATTTTAGGTTATGACAAGCGGTGGCAAACACCGGCAGGTACAAAATTAAATTTGTGTGAAATATATTTCGACATTGAAAAATGTTATGTCTTTCTTTTATGATCATATAGAAAGAGATGGACGGGGCAAGGTAGGTGTTTACTTAATACAAGCATTAATTTCACTCTCCGCCGCAATGCGCTATGAGTTACAGGAACGTACTTTCTGCGCGGCCCTACCTTCCTGTTGGTCTCCGTAAGTTATTTTGTTGTCTCTGGTATGAACTTTTGAACTGTTTGTAAAAAATCACAACTAAAAATGCCATTTTTGACACATCCAAAATTTCTATATATTTTAATACCGCAGGGTAAAACTTTTGCAAAAATAATTTTTTTTTTCTAAATAGTTCCCTTGATTGTTTTTCCCACTTAAATCTGGGCTTGTTAAGTTAAGCCAGCAAGAAAACTATAAACTTACAACGAAAAAATGTAAATTGTTTTAGGTTTTGAATTAAATTTTGATATGGGCAAGACACAAATGTGGCGGAAAAAAAGTTTAATATTTTTTAAAAGCACAAAAGAAGTATTCCTCATTTTAAAAAAGCCGGTAGAAGGGTTGGATTTTGCAGAGAAATATCCTCAAAGAATAAGTATATGATAAGAATTTTACCGTATTTTGTACATGATTTCTATTTTCTTTTTTTAAATTTTTACATTGATTTCAAGCGAGTCCGACCCCTCGTTCAGTTCTTATTGTTATTTTTAATCGAGTTGATATCGTGCGCAAACTTTTTTTTCTGTTGGAAACGTACTGACTGAAGAATAGTTTTATTTCCTTTTAGGATTAATTTTTTTGACGTGCGGTCGACGTTCAATAGAATAGATGAGAGCTGCGGTAAATTAAAAACCGATTTCTGCGATTGAAATCCGGCTGAAAATCCGAAAATCCATCAAATTAAAACACAATCGATTTAGGTAGCAGCTATCAAAAGACCATTTAATCTGGATTGAATTGAATTAATTTTGTACACAATGTAAACAAAAACCATCAATTTTGGAATATGAGAATAGATATTAGAAATTTTCTTCTTCGACACGACAACTTTAACACTATAAGACAGTTCAAAATGGCCTTCTTGATATTTGGATGCGGTTTAAGTATGTCATATAAGACACAGTAAGAAACATTTTTCACCATGGGTACAACCTTGGATCTATGACAGGGGAGCCGAAAATAGCTGTCAAAGTTTGACATGTAATATCCAGAAGCAGACAAATCATAGCCAATTTTGATTAACAAGGTGTCAATTCCTACTAAGTTGAGCAAGCTGGATCCAAAAATGTTAAGCATTTTGACAGCTGTCAATTCTTGTCAAAATGACGGTACCTATTTTTTTTTATTTTTTGATATTTTGTGATATGTGATATAACCTTGTATACTTTTGTCGGAACCCTGAGCCCAAAAATGGAATTCAAAGTGAGCTGTGGGGACTTGTCATTTGTTTTAACCCAAAAAAGTGTCCAATTTGGCTTCTATTTAATATTCAAATAGTTTATTAGCAATAAATGCAAGTGAAAATCTATTTTAACATATGTCAATGTCTGTCAAAATGACAGCACCCATTTTTTCGTTTTTTATATTTTGTGACATGTCATATGACCTTTTGTACTTTCGTGGTAACCCCGAGTCCAAAAATTGAAAAAAAAAGTGACAGCTGTGGGGGCCTGTCAGTTGTTTAAATCAAAAAAAAGTGTCCAACTTAGCTTTTATTTAATTTTAAAACAGTTTATTAGCAATAAACACAAGTGAAAATCTATTTACAAGTGACAGATTTTGACATATGTCAATGCCTGTCAAAATACAGGTATCTTTTTTTTTAGTTTCTGATATTTTGTGACATATCATATCACCTTTTTTATTTTCGTGATATCCATGAATATAAAAATTTAAAAAAGTGACAGATGTCGGGACCTGTCATTTGTTTTATATAAAAAAGTTGTCCAATATAGCTTTATTTTTATTTAAAAATAGTTTATTATAAATAAATAGTTTTGGTCCCTGGGGTGAAAAAGCAAAATCATTTTTTAGAGGTGGGTGCCAAAATTCAGTCTGTTTGCCACGAACCTAGAGCCTCATCGTTTTTGATGCTGAGGATTAGCATAGCAATCGATAGAGGCAACGCTGCTTACCTGATATGCAGCAATTGGACGAAGTGTTCTATCTTAAATTTTAATAACTGTTTTTAAATAAAGAAAGCTAAATTGGACAACTTATTTAGTTAAAACAAATGACAGGTCACCACAGCTGGCACATTTTAAAATTTTTGTATTCAGGGATATCACGAAAGTAAAAAAGGTCGTATGACATGTCACAAAATATCAAAAACAAAAAAAGCCTGTCATTTTGACGGGAATTGACAGATTTAAAAATCTGTCACTTGTAAATAGATAGCCACTTGTGATTATTGCTAATAAACTGGTTTAAAATTAAATAAAAGCTAAATTGGACACTTCTTTCGTGTAAAACAAATGACAGGTCCCCACAGCTGTCACTTTTTTTCAATTTTTGGATTACCACGAAAGTAAAAAATGTCATATGACATGTCGCAAAATATCAAGAACTATAAAAATGGGTGCTGTCATTTTGACAGGCATTGATATATGTCAAAATCTGTCACTTATAAATAGATTTTCATTTGTATGCATTGCTAATAAACTATTTAAATATTAAATAGAAGCCAAATTGGACACTTTTTTTTAGTTAAAACATATGACAGGTTCACACAGCTGTCACTTTTAATTCAATTTTTGGACTCAGGATTCCGACAAAAGTATAAAAGGTTATATCATCACAAAAAATCAAAAATAAAAAAAAAATAGGTGCCGTCATTTTGACAGGAATTGATAGCTGTCAAAATGGTTAGCATATTTGGATCCAGCTTGCTCAACTTAGTAGAAATTGACTATGAATGAACAAAATTTAATTGTCTTAGAAGCATATTCCTATTGGAAAGATTAACACGCCAAGACGAACCCGTATCAGGCGACTTATAATAAGGACCATGCGGAACGATGCCTATTTGTGAGTGTTTCAGAGTTGGAAGTCAAAGTGTGCGATGGTGTTAAATGATGTCTGGATTGAGGTGGACTAGTGAATCCACTGACGAGCCCACGCTAGTCACCCCGGACGAAACATCATTTAATTGTTTCCCTTCTCGCTTTGGACTTTTGTCTGTTCCTTGTGGGACACTCGTCCAATTTTGAAATTTCGTTCTTTCCTCCCAAGATCTTTTAATCTTTTCTTTTTTAGATTCTTTTCGGTTGATGTAACTGATTTGGAAGTTTTAACTTCTTGTTTTAATTGTCTTAGGAGCATATTCCTATTGGAAAGATTAACACGCCATGACGAACCCGTATCAGGCAACTTATAATAAGGACCATGCGGAACGATGCCTATTTGTGAGTGTTTCAGAGTTGGAAGTCAGAGCGTGCGATGGTGTTAAATGATGTGTGGATTGAGGGTGACTAGTGAATCCACTTACGAACCCAAGCTAGTCACCCCTGGCGAAACATCATTTAATTGTTTCCCTTTTCGCTTTGGACTTTTGTGTGTTCCTTGTGGGACACTCGTCCAATTTTGAAATTTCGTTCTTTCCTCCCAAGATCTTTTGATCTTTTCTTTTTTAGGGCCTGTCTTGTCCCGAACCCACCACGAAATCCAAACTGTTTGTCGCCAATAAAGGATTCGCATTTTCCATAAATTCTTTTATGGATAATCTTTAGAAATATTTTTAACGTATGGCTCATTAGGCTGATTAGGCGGTAATCACTACACTTCTTTGCTGAATGTTTTTAGGCAGTGTAACAAAGGTTGACTTTAGCCAGTCATCAGGGAATTTACCGCTGCGATAAATCAAGTTAAAAAGTTTGAACAGCGTATTTACCGAATCTTCGTTTTTTATTAGCTTTAAAACCTCAGTGTTTACTTCGTCTTGTCCTACCGCTTTTCTGTTTTTAGCTGAAGATATTTCATGTTGTACTTTCTCTAATGTTATATCTATGCCTTGGTTTGAGAAATCTTCTAGCTGTTCGGATCGGTTATTGGTAAAGAGATGTTCCCTAATGTCAAGTAACGGAAAAGGGTATTTTGAGCTGTCAAATAGTTTTAAAGTTATCGTTGTCGGCGAAGTTATCGGGCCGTAAATTGGCATAACCAAACACTATCTATTAATTAAATAAAATTGACACCAGTATATGCAAAATACTGTTCAACAACTACTCCTCAGGGTAATGCCTTGACAGGTACCGATTGAATAACAGCCAGTACCAGTACATATATAACGTTTTGGTTACAGTGCGTACAAAACACTGGTCCAATACAGTGTAATAATGAAACCCTAACATCAGTCAAATCGGAACGAACAGGAAGAAAAATTCAAGTTTTAACAGCAAAAGTAAGTAAAATATGTGAATATTACACATTTTATCATCCTGTATAAAGTCGCTCGTGTAATAAACAACCCTACCGTTCATTAAGGTGATATTTTAACGTAGGGTGGTTGATTTTAATCGAAATTGCATATTAATTGTTTACGGCCAAAACAAATTAAAGCGTGTAGTTTTTAAGGGCTGAAAATAAGACATTTGTTCGGGTGTCGCCTTACTTTAACGTATTTTCTTTTTTATGGATTGCGTTACTGAAAGGCGACCTCAAAGGTGCTGGAAATATATGCAATTAAAATGCTTAACTTTTTGTTGTATTTCAAAGTGTATATATTTCCTTACATTGTGTAGAAAATTAATTCAATCCAATCCAAATGCAAATGGTTTTTTAATAGCTACTGCCTGGATCGATTGTATTATTATACAGACCGCTTCAAGCTACTGCGAACATAGGGCGGAAGAAGTCAGAATTTGCCAGTGTACGTACATGCAGAGACACCGCACGCCTATCAGTGAAGCAACCAACACTCAGGCTTCCGATCGCCATTCGCTGCCGTTCGCCACCTTTCGCCTTGTATTTAGTACGCCTCTAACGACGGTGCTGTGTGGAGCGTAGTCAATGAAACCGGAATTTGGTCAATAAATACGCAAATTTTTATAACGTAATTTTCTTATTTTTTGTCACTGATAAATAAGAGCGTTTTATTGTCAACTGCTCAGATTTATCAGTGACGACGTGTTACAATGAAAATAATAAGGAGAAACAAAATAAAAGCAAGTTCTCAAAATAAAACAATACATTCTAAAAACCAAAAAGATTCTCCCAGTCAAAAAAAAATTAAAGCAAATGTTCGAAAAGTCCTCCTTGCTCGGCTAGACAATATCCGAGCCTACTATAAAAACCCCTTCTAACGTTTCCAAGCATGTTAGGGGTGATAATTTGAAAAGCTTCTTCAAAAACAGATAGAAGTCATTAGGAGCAAGATCGGGAGATCGAGCTGGCCATAAAATAGTTCCCCGTGTACTTATAACCCGATTAGGAAATACATTATCAAGATATTCCCTAACAAGGCCAACATTGTGAGCGGAACAACCATCTTGTTGAAACCATGTTTCACCAAATCTTACACCTAACAACTGCCTAGCAGTTGGAATAATGTGCTGCTGCAGTAGATCCAAGTATCTAGGACCATTCAAATTGCAATTGCCGTTAATAAAAAATGGCCCAATTACGTGTTCCCCTACAATACCCCCCCCCCCCAAACATTTAGTTTTTGGGGATACTGTGTTCTTACGTCAAAATACAAATGCAAATTTTCCCTCGACCAATATCGAACGTGTGTTGGGTTATGACGATTTGACCATATGACCATCGGCACTTTTTCGGCAACTTCGTAGACATCCATTTTTAGTTTTAAAAATGTATTATTTCAATTAAGAACTTACCCATCTGTTTCTCGACCAAGGCAGAAATAAAACAAAATAATAAAAACAAAATGAATTTCCAAAAGATAACACTGCAGCGTGCTTCGAATCCACCTCGGTCGTACGGCACGGAGAGTAAATTGGACTTGATTCCCCCTATGTTCGTAGTAGCTTGAAGCGGTCTGTCTATTGAACGTCGACCGCACGTCAAAAAAATTAATCCCAAAAGGAAATAAAACTATTCTTTAGTCAGTACGTGTACTACAGAAAAGAAAAGCTCACGGAAATTTTGGAGAGAATGTTAAGCAAAATTTGTTTGAAGAAATGTTGGTATAGAAATCTTACAAATTTAAATTTTATAGTTTTATGGGAATTCATTGAACTTAACTGAAAATAGAAAGACTAAGTTTTAAAACAATGTATTTTTAATTAAGTGCTTTCCGACGGAAAAACGATTTGATGTCGAAATTCACATTTTACCTCATAAGCAACTTCGATTGACCTGATTTTTATAGGGGATATGCCAGTATACTTGTAACTTTTTTGGGGTTGTAAAAAATTAGAATAAAAAAATAATGATTGGCATTTATTTATTGCTGTTAAAAATTTACATTTAAAAGAATATCTCTTTATTTTACTTCCTAGTTTAAAACACAATACAATAATAATTAAGTCAAATTAAAAAACCTTTATACATTTTATTAAATCTCAAATATATGAACAAAAGCATGTTCGGTCTAAATTATACCCGTTTATTACCCACTTTTACAACCCTACGATCCCAGACCCTTGTCTAAAAAATATAATTTAGCAGTAATAGACTAGATTTCTAAATCGGAATCTTGCTCCTTTACATATTGTTTGTTCAGTGTCAGTAATCGACCTTGATTATTACATTAAATTGGTAGTAAATATCTATCTTCAGCATTTTCATGAACCTTTTGCTTTTTTAAGCAACCGTTGGGGCCTTAAACTAGGTAAATCTGGTGTGAGGAATGAAAAAAAAACAATCGAAGCTAAGGGTAAAGTAAAGTTACAAAAATATGTTTAAAAAAAAATCCCCTCCCCACCACTCCTCATAGTCGTGAGGCGCGGATTACCGCTTAAAAGTGCAACTTTTGAGTTTTTTGCCGATATTTGAAAAACTCAAAATTTTTTTGGAAAAGAAAAATTTTCCTGGGTTATTTTTTGAATTTAGGAAAAAACCCTTGGAAATAAAAGAAATTCGCAAGAAAATCCCAAAAAAACCCCCGGGCAAAAAAATCCGGGAAAAACCCTAAGAAAAAAATATTATAAGTAACGCTAATGCATGTGACAAAACTGATAGCCAAAAATAATGTTTCGCTTGCCGTCGGCTTTTTTTCACAAAAATTTAAAATAAAAGTTGGTGTTCCATTTTTTTCAAGAATTGAGATCACTGATCACTGATGTGAAATTTTATTTATTCTCACCTTTAAAAATATGTTTCCAAAACAGATAGCAATAATTTGCTCAAAAATTTACTCGAACAAAATGTTCAAAGAAAAGCTCACAAAAATGTTCACGCAAAAACTTTTAGATCTTTTGCACGAGCTTTTGTTTTAGCATGTTCGTCTGTGTAATTGCGCCTTTAGAAATACAATAAATTACGCCAATTTCTTTAAAAATGTTAAATTACAGGGTATTTTAACAAAAAAGTAACAAATAAATTTAGAGGTATTTGTTCCCAATTTTTGCAAAAACCCTCGGGCATGTCGATTTTGGGAACATTTTTGAGTTACTTTGGCTTATCTTATCTGTAGAATACCCGTAGAATTTAAATAAGGAAAACTTTAGAGTGGGTTGGGTCCAAGTGTAATTTTTAAAAAGTCCCTCGATTCGTTTCCGAGATTAAATCACGAATCACCTGTTAGGTACTCTGTGATTAAATCACCTGATCCTACCCTTCACAGCCTCAATCCCAACCACAAAAAAATCTGAAGTTCAGAAACAAGACACAACAAAAATAATTTTTCTCGAATACGTAGACTTTTTTTAAAATTTTTCGTGTTTTTTGGCATTGGGGAATGGATCTACACTAGAAAAAAAATAGGGAACAGCCTGTAGAGCGACAAGGTGCCAAAAGTAAAATAGGAATTTTGGTAAACACGTTTTTGCTTTTAATCTGTTTAAATTTTTGTCATCTTTCTTAATAAGGTTCTAGGACCACATTAAAAATTATAGAAACACTCTTGATATTGAGTAAAAATTTTGAAGAGGTCTTAGAAATACAATAAATTACGCCAAATCCTTTAAAAATGTTAAATTACAGGGTATTTTAACAAAAAAGTAACAAATAAATTTAGAGGTATTTGTTCCCAATTTTTGCAAAAACCCTCGGGCATGTCGATTTTGGGAACATTTTTGAGTTACTTTGGCTTATCTTATCTGTAGAATACCCGTAGAATTTAAATAAGAAAAACGGTCCAAGTGTAATTTTTAAAAAGTCCCTCGATTCGTTTCCGAGATTAAATCACGAATCACCTGTTAGGTACTCTGTGATTAAATCACCTGATCCTACCCTTCACAGCCTCAATCCCAACCACAAAAAAATCTGAAGTTCAGAAACAAGACACAACAAAAATAATTTTTCTCGAACACGTAGAGTTTTTTTTAATTTTTCGTGTTTTTTGGCATTGGGGAATGGACCTACACTGGAAACAAAATAGGGAAAAGCCTGTAGAGCGACAAGGTGCCAAAAGTAAAATAGGAATTTTGGTAAACACGTTTTTGCTTTTAATCTGTTTAAATTTTTGTCATCTTTCTTAATAAGGTTCTAGGACCACAGAGTACCGAAACAGACAGGTGATCCGTGCTAAGACCTTGCTACTAAAATATGTAAAATGGAAATTTTTGAGTACAAATGGTTAAACACAGTTTAATAAGAAAGCGGAAATAAATGTACAGAAAAAATTATTTCGAAGTGTCCCTCAGGTGCCCAATTCTTCAAAAAGGGAACTGAATTCTCAGAGGAAAATCCAGTTTCCCTCGAAAGACGTAGCCTGTGATTAATTTCTTGGGTTATACCAATGAGACATAGTATTTTTAAATTTATTTTCACACAGTATCCCAAAACTTCAGAAGACAAAAATACTCTCGGGGAAAGCGTTTCCATGGATTCGGAGAGAAAATGCTCTGCTCTTGAGCTGGAAAAATTTATATGGTTTGCGGATTTTTGTAAAACAATAAAAAATATATTTTTAAAATTTTGAACACAATAAATTCAAAAATATAAATATTCCTGTAGACAAAATTTTAAAAAATGCCATCTATTTACTGAAATAAGTACAGTAGTAAAAGTTATAATAACCTAAGTAGGTACTAAATTAACACGTTTTTATTAATCAGATTTTAGGAAATCCGTCCCCTAAAAGTAGTATTTTCGAAATCACCAAACTTTTGAAGTTATTTATTTTAAAGAAAGGACGAAATTGGTCCTCTAAATATTTCTGGGTTACCTTATCTATGTAACAAATTACACTAAGGTACTCCTAGGGCTACAAAAGTTGGTGGGCAAAAATATCAACAAATTTAATAATTTTCTATGTGAAGAATATTTATTTTGGCTCCTGATTTCTTGATATTTGTTGAGCACGACAGCAGTTCGGAGATATTTTTAAAACTAGGTCTTTTTCTTCTTCCATCATTATTTTAGGAGATATTCTTTTTAATGATTTTTGATATGTTCTTCCATGTAATCTTTCACTAAAGCTACGGCAACAAAGAATTTGTTAAGAAGCAAATAGAGCCCATAATTTATATTTTTTCATTTGTTAAAAAACTGACAGTAAATCAGAAAAATATTTGACAAATAAATCATCAATGTCAAATAGATAAACAAAATTAATAAAATACAGGTGTTTTTTGGGGGAACATGCATTCTCCCCGGGGAGTTCAATTCCTCGTTTAAAAAATTGGGCCCCGGTGGGGCTTTTTTTGAAATAAGGGAGTTATCTCTATGAAACGGTCGGCGCCGACAATTCCCCCAAAAGTGACACTAATATCATAACTTTTCGTGAAATTTGTTTCTACTGGTCTTTAGTAAGAGAAATAAAAGACACTATTTCTATTTAAAATACTGTCATTAGTCATTTGTGGGAGAAATCAGCGACTTCGACCAATAGGATCTCTCCGTTTCAGCGAGATAACTGTTTTCTTCTTGATTTCAAGAATAGCCCCACGAGAGAAACTAGCCAAGTATCAAAAAAGGATGTTTTAGCTAAAACTACTTTCCCCTTAAGGTTAAACTTAATGTAGGACCTCTGTACATAACCAACCAAGACATAACTGCTTTTTAAAGCTACTTCAAAAGTTATGGGTCTAGTTTTTTGTTTTAAACCCTTTGTGACCCTGACAGCACAGCAACTTTTTCAAAAGGATCCTAATTAGAAAACCCTAAAAGCAAACTTGTTTTGTTTCTGTGATACAAATGACACTAGATAATCCTCGTCAGGGTTTTTTCATCTACTCTGTTTGTCTATAAATGTCGTAGATTTCATTCTATATGGGAGCAGTTTTTTGACACTGTGCCGCCATATTTAAATTTGTCTGGAGAATTGCGAACGAACAGTAATATTCTGAAGTGCTGCTTTTGATGCAGCAAAATGAACTTTCGTACATATCCGCTAATCACACTAGAAGTAGTTAAGATAAATACAAGAAGTAGTTAAGATAAATACAACTTTGCTTCTAGTTAAAGCCCCCATTTTTCTTGTCTTTGAAATTTTACGACATTACATTGAATTATGAAAAGACCATATCCTTATCACAACTGCTTTTTAAATCTAATTTAAAATGGGTAGATTTTTTTGCCTTAAAACCAATGTGACACTCAAGGTGATAAACTGCAACATTAAGCAAGACTTTAAATCATCGAGAGGCGAAATTAGGTCTTTTAAAGGTGCCCTAATTATCAAAACCTACAAGAAAACTTGTTTTGCCCCACTAGTACAATCGCAGTAGATTATCCTTGACATGTTTTCCATTTGTTCCATTTGTATAATCAAGGTCGTAAATTCTGACCTACAATCCCGCTTCTGACACGTTATTCTGATCTAGCGAGATGAACCTAATAATTATGAACCTGCGCATACATTTGAATACCCTCATATAATATTTTAATCTTCTTAGGGCGGCTCTAGCGCGCCACAACAATCGTGCAACGATAAAAATATAGCTTTTAAATTGCTCTATAAGCATAACGGAGTAAAATATGATAATATGACCTTATACCCGACCCTTCGAGAGTTGTTTAAGGGTGGACGTTACCCTGAGAATTCGTCAAATCAAAAGTGACATTCCATTCATAACTTGGCATCCCCGAATTTTCGTCTTACATGTCTGCCTAAATATAATATAATAGCGCCTAAGCGGTGGCAGAAAAGCGGGAACAATGGTTGTTATTTGCAATGTTTAGAAAAAATATACCGGCTGTCAAAATCAAGGACTTGGGGTTCATTTTTGATGCTTTTGATTGGAGTAAACGGGGCATAGTTTCTCTTGCGTACAAAAAGGGATTGCTATTTTTTTCAAAATTCGGTACCTACCTAATTATAAGTTTTCGTTAGACCGAATTTTAATTGTTCCATAAAAAGATTATCCTATTATTTTGGTCGGGTGCCTATTCACGTCCTGGCTAAAGGTAGGTAATTAGGATCCCATGCAGTCATTCTGATGCTGGGTTTACGTTAATTTTTTGCCTATTTTTAAAGATGTTGTAAAAAATATATTTTTTGACAGTTCTTTTTCGGAAATTATCTTTGTTTAAATCCTACTTTTTTCGTCAGCCACGTACAAGTTACTCAATACTTGATCTAAGGTTCTCCAACCACCCACGTCATTTCTTGTAACAATACTGAACGTGGTGTTTCTTCTTGATACTTTTGATTTTGAAAGCTAGTTCATGCCTAAATTCGTTTTCGATAACTTTTTCCATTAACTTTAACTTTTCTTTTTCCTCAAGTAAAAAGCTGGTTCATACTGAAATTCCTTTTTCAAAAATTTGAGGTTCTTCTTGACCCACAAATGTGAAACTCTTTTACCAAATCTATTACGGTGGGATTTACTAAAAAGGTTTAGTCCGATCCTAAGTTTAAGTGAAATTTTTGGTTTTAAGCATTTTAAACTAACCCTATTTTAATTTGTAAGAAGAATTTTAATAAATTTGTTTATTGAATAATTATCTTAACACAATCTTTTGTTGGATTTAAGAGGAAATTTTCAATTTAGAAGAAAAGAAAATTAAAAAATTTAAACTCACGCGGGGTTTAAATAGGAAACACTCTGTAGAATAAATTAACATTGGGGCTATATGTCACTCTAATTAAAACTTACTGTTGTTAATTAATTTTTACAATTAATACTTGATGTCACACAACGATTTAGATGAGTAATAATAAAATAAGGAATAGATTCATTTTGTATTTATTTAAAAGGTGATTTTATTTATCAAATGTATTAAAAAACTTAAATGCAATTTTTTTTTACATTTCTGTCACTGTCGAAATGTCAGTTTAAAAATATTAGTTCGGATCTTTTACCTCTGATTGCACCTTGACTTGCACCAACCTCTACTGATGAAATATACAGCTTTAAAATAGGTGGGCTTATAGTAAGGAAAGTTTTTTGACTGAGCAGTTTTTAAATAAATTAATATAGTTGTTTTGGGTTTTTTGTTTGGTATATTTTTCGTCGATAATCAGTGATATTTTTTGTGCTAAAAACGGGTTCAAAATATGGCGTTTTTATGGACAAAATAGGAGGAGTTTTATTGGGCAATGAACAACTTGGGGTATTAAATAAGTTAAATTAATCTTTGTAAAAACGGTTACTTAGGGAAATTATAAACGAACTTATTACCAAAAGCCACAAAACAATCCTTTCTGGGGGCTACAAATTTAAACCACCCCCCTAAGGTGGTCTAAAAAATCACCAACTTTATAACCTCAAACACAAATAATGAAGCTATTATGTGCCAAATTTTTGGCGTATTCACCATTTGCCATTTTTTAACCTAACAAAGTTATGAAAACTTGCCAAAAAAAATAGTTTTAGGGTATTTTCTTCTAAAATATGGTTTATTTTGAGAAAAAAAGCAGTTTTTCAGTGATATTTTGCAATAACAATACAAAATAATCATTAACGTGTCTTTTCTGTATGGGTAAGTGTTTTTTGAAAATTGTTCTTTGGGTGGTACTATTTTAGATATTAGTAAATCTCACTGTTCGTTTAATATCCATTTTTGTAGCAATAAACAATCAATTTTGAGGTTAAAAAAACGTCAAAAAATATTTTGCCGCCGATTTTTCAGTTTCTTTTTCCTTAACGTTAAATATTGGTTAACATTCAGGGTCATTCCTTAAGGGTTAATGAAAAAGATAGGGAAAAAGAACAAGCATAAATACCCAAATAAGACACACCAAAAGTTACAGAAAAGGAATAGGAATTTAAGTATGAACCAGCGCACATTTTCTTTTGCGTACAAAGTCATTGCTATATTTTGTAAATTCGGGACCTACGCAATTATAAATTTTACCAAATTTTAATTCTTCTATAAGATTATGCTGTTATTGTGGTCGGCGAACTATTGACTTCCTGGCTGAAGGTAGGTAATTATGATCTGTTGTAATTTTTCTCGGATTTGAATGCCAAAAAGTTTTGGAAAGGTAATGAATTAGACTTTTTTCAAATATATATCAAAAATGACACACGTCTTAAAAAACCGTTGGGTTTTTTTCGAGATACTTTGTATATTTTCTTTGCAACTACAAAAAACTTTTATCTATTGTATGTGTATCAACTGATAAATTCTATTAAGAAATAAAAACTATGACTTTTTTTGTATACCAACTTCTTGCATAAAATAAAAATTGCTAATAATTTAAGTTAACCGGATTTCGTTATCTTTTCGTCAATTTTGTTGACAAGGACACCCTACTAATGCTAAAAATAAGGCACATTTGTGACAATTACAATTTTATGCATTTAAAAAAATCCGATGGCATCTTTTTAAAACACTTTGTATATTTTTTTTGCTATAACAGAAAAGTACCAACTATTATCTGTAAACCCATTTATCATTTGTTAAAATCTATTAAGAAATAAGAAAAATATTGGGATTCTAGTGTAACACCTTTTATACATATTAAAAAATATTCTAGTGTAACACCTTTAAAATTTGGACGAATGTGGTCACCATTTGCAGCAAATTAACGAAAAGTTTTTATAATATGAAAAAAAGGTGTTACACTAGAATCCACCCAAGTGATATATGGGTTAACAGAGATAATAGTTAGTACTTTTTTGTTATAGCAAAAAATATACAAAGTGGTTTAAGAAAAAAGTCAACGAGTTTTTTAAAATGTATAAAATTGTAAGGCATCCGCCATATTGGATTGTCACAAAATGTTATTTTTTGACATTTAGAAAAAAAAGCCTTATTGTTAGCATCTGTAGTATCCATGTCAACAAAATTGGCAAAAAAATAACGAAATCCGGGTAACTTAAATTTATTATCAGTTGGTATACGGAAAAATTCATAGTTCCAATCCAAATGTTACATCGGTTTACAGAAAATAGATAAGTTTTTTGTAGTTGCAAAAAAAAATACAGTGCCTAAAGAAAATCCAACGGTTTTTTAAGATGGATAAAACTTTTAGACATCCGTTATTTAGAATTTTTAATAAATATCATCTTTTGACATATTTGCAAAAAGTCTATTTCATTACTTTTCCAAAACTCTTTTTTGCGTTAAAATCCGACAATAAATAAAAAATTGGCAGTTAAAACAAAACTTTTTTGTGGTCCACCCTATGTATTTTTTTGAGAATACTCTTCCAGAAATTATTTTTGTTTATATCCCGCCTTTTTAGTCAGCCGCATAAAATTTACTCAATAATTGATCTAACGTTCCCCAACCACCCTGTTCTCATTTCTTTAAAGAATTTTCCTTCTTGATGCTTCTGATCGAAATAAACGGGGCACAGTTTCCCTTGCATACAAAAAGGATTGCCATTTTTTTCAAACCTGCCTAATTGTAGTTCGACCGCATTTTAATTCTTCTATAAGAAGATTATCCTATTATTATGGTCGGGAGACTATTCACTTCCTGGCTGTAGGTAGGTAATCCCATACCGTTTTGAAGCCGTTAATTTTTCTCATATATACGAAAGTTGTAAAATATAATTTTTTGAGAATTCTAGTCCGGAAATTTTTTTCCTGAGATTATTTTTGTACGTGCTATCAATATGGTAGCACAGATGTAAGGTGCGGTTTTCAGTGGAACAGGGGTTGTTCTTGAAAAAAGGTAACATTGCATGTAATTGGTTTGTAAATTTAAAACCACTCATCCTTTTGAAAACAAAAGATAGTTAGTGTACTCAAAGGCTAACATTATCCAGCAGTAATGAACTTTCCAAGAAATGTTTCCATGGAAGAAAAGTTGTTCACACCATGTGACATGTCACGTGGTGTGATCTGAAATTTTCAAAGTTAATAGATTCAGATATAACAAATAGACACTTTGGGATCATAAAATTTATTTAGATAATGATTTAGAGAGATAAAAACTCAAAAATTTAAATCTTAAAAAAATACATCGATATAAGTTTGTATTCATCAAAAAACGAAAAAAAAAACACGTGTAATTGATTTTGGTGTCACTGGTGTAATCACATGCAGTCACAGATTTTTTTTTAAATCGGGCATCAAGCACGGAAGACACAGTTTAGGAGTGTAACATGAAATGTGTTCCATAATTCAGTTTTTGTGAAATTTTGATGGTTTTAAAACAGTATTAACGTTTTGGCCGAGATAAATGTCACACGTGTTTCTATATATATATATACAGGGTTCCTAAGCAAAGCCAAGCAGCCGTGTATAAGACGCAGACAAACGGAAAAGCACATTAGGCAGAAAAGGATGGGCATGAGGCGATGTTGTCACTACATCTTACACGTAGTAAATCCATTCCAGGTTGTTGTTTTTTAATGTTTTCCATTTTCATACCTTTAGGACTGGAATAAAAATTGTTTTTGCTCGACTTTAATACCAAACTGATGAAAGATATCGTAAAAAAAAATATTTTTCGGCTTTTCATTTTGTAACCATTGTCCTTACGCACTGTTTACAGGCTGGGGACTGAGATACATGCAAATGCCTAACCTAAAGCGTTCATACACGGCCGGAGAAATCGACTGAGATATTTCCGTAGAAACTTTATCAAGCAAATAGGACGGGTTGACGCCTTCGAACGTCCAACCCGGGTTTTGCACTTTGATTCGAAATCAAAAAGGAGGAACAGTCAGATGTGGGGCCGTGCACAAATTACGTAACGGTGATTTTACCAATTTTTGACACCCTTCCTATGTAATGTTTTTTAATTGAAAAATTTTTGCCTGCGACGCCCTTTATCTTCTCACTCGAAACCCAGATCCCCCGTTTTAGGAAAACTGATCCCGTCTCTGTTTCTAAATTTTTTCGAATAAAAGTAGAGTATGACCATGGGGGAAATAATTTTTTTCTACGGTATGACGAAAATTTCGAGAAAGTTGAAGAAAAAAATAAAAAAAGTGGCAGAGCTGAAGTTTTTCGTAAAAAAAAACGTTTTTTGTAAAGAAACAGAGCAAAATAAATCTTTTCACCCCTTTTTGGGTATTACAAATATTGGCAGCCCCTTATTTTTCGCTTTTGCCCTCCCGCTAGTTTTGAAGAATTGGTTCGCTACATGTTTCGAGATCATGTCATAAAACACCTCAAAAATATCAAATGTAGTGTAGGGCCAGCTTTATTTAAAATCAATAATATCGCAAGCAAAAAACTCTGCAGGAAAAACAGCGCCGTTTATTGATTTCTTTGGCTGCTAGTGCTAGTAGAACAGAATGGAAAGAAATTTATAAAAGCGAAGATATTTCTTTCTAATGTTAACAACCTCACGAGTTTATCGCTCAGTATCGTAAATAATGGACCCTGCCGCCTCATCTTGTCAACGGTTATTATTGCAACTATGATTTATGCTCACAATGAAAGAGTGGCGACAAATTTTTTTCATGAAAGCAGTCCGGAGATAATAACAAACTGGCACCATTGCTCAATATACCTGTTTCTTTTGTGCGCGCAGAACTTTCTATGCCATTTCTGTTTGATTTATTGAAATCCTATCCCTAAGGAAAATCTTAGGAACCCTGTATAAGGAGTAAATGGTAAGATATTTACTTTCAAAAATGTGATTTAAGTATGAAAAGTAGGCATTTTACTAACATTAAAATACAAAAGTAGTAACTTTTTGATTTTTTTGTTATTTAGACATTTTGCTAAATATGTCACTAGTGTGAAAGTCACATACATGTTTTATTGATAACATCTGTGAAATTTTTCGCTTGTAATTAAAAAAGCTCAATAATTTTTAGAAAAAAAATGGCAAAAACTAGAGTCTTTGGCAAAAGCACCAGAAACGAAAAAGGAAATAGACAAAAGGGAGAAAAGAAAAAATCAAGTAAGGGCATATATATAACAACATATTATATTTACTTAAAAAGTAGTAAATATTTTTGAAGAACAAGAACAACCCAGCTATAAAGATTCTTGATTTTGGTAAAATTGGTATCACCTGTGTTAGCAGATGAATTCACAAACTCAAAACTAACTCAAGAACTAGTGAATTATTATCTCGGACATATAGCACATTTTAGTCAAACCAACTACAGCAACATTTAATAATAACCAAAATTCAAAGAACACTAATTTGTTCTTTTTAATTTTTTTTCAAGAAAAACCCACAGACGAGTGTTCTGGAAAATTGAAAACCGATTTCTGAAATGTAACTGCAGTAAATCGAGTTTTAAATTTCTTTTCTAACACCGACTTTATTGAAAGTGTTACCAACCGAGAAACGTCTAAGATGACATCATTACTTTTTGACATCTGTCTTGTTGAAATTTTTATGTCAAAAGTTTTATTCTTTTTTTTATTTCAAATACTTTGGTTTTAAAGTTGCAGCAGTAGTTATTTTTTAGTTTGTCCGAGTCGATGTAAAACAGCACTGTTGATGGACCTTTACACTTAAAATCAAGTAAGTAAACCCTGTTTTGGCAATTATGAATTTAAGCCTTAGATTGGAACGCTGTTTAAACTAAATGTAAAAAATAATTTTAACTGATGTATCCCACTAAATAGAGTGCTTATATAATGATATGACAAATGGTAAGGCGCTCTCTAATTGAACTCAACGGTGACGTCACATCAAAACTCTAGTTTCAAAACTGACGCGTGCGTAGAAGATCGTCAAAATTCTACATTTTTGTTTTAACCTAAGATTTTTTTTGTTTTTGCGTAAAATGGATAAAAAATCGTATTCTAGATATCTTGTTAGCCATTCTTCTTGGTATCCCTGTGGTCTTATATGATTTTCGGGGCTTAAAAGAACAGTAATTAAAAAAACTTCACTATCCATGTAGCTTCCATTGCTTGCCATCCAAGCTACTAAAACTGGCCGTACACTCGAAGGTTTTGTTAAATAAACCAGTAGTTGATCCATTTTAATTTTAAACAGCAAAAAAATTAACAGAAAAACCAAAAAGTGAGGTTACACTAAACTACGTCAGCGTTTTGAACTACTCATTTTTTCTCGGTTCTAAATGATGACGTCACATCTAAATAGTTTCAAATAATATTTCAAAATAATTTCAACGCGAGAAAACGCCTCAAATATAAAACCAATACAATATTTGTTCCTCGGCCGAATCAAAAATAAAACATCGATTGTTGTCAAAAGTCGAGTAGCAAAAACTGAAGCAAAAAATACCCCGTGTAATCCGTGACAATAACTTGGGTCAGTTTGCCCCATATATGTATGAGGTTAAATATAGGCCTTTCCCAGGCCAAACTTGTAAGCAAGATCGAAAATCTAGCAGGCCATGGAGCCGTCTTAGCTCCGCGCCTATGCACATGCGCGAAAATTTTACGAGGCGGCCGGTTTCGCGACCTTCGTTTTCGCTCTTCGGGCGAGACGCCATTTTTGTTGATTTGTTTTGATCACACAAAGTCGTTTTCCGCGTTTTTGTTTATGCAAATTTTTTTATTGTGATATTTTTAATCTTTGGTTACGCGAAAGTTTTTAGGAGTTATAATAAAAACTGTTTATATCTTGGAGTTTAAGATGTCGCCGCCTAGAAAGACGTGCTGTGTTTTTGGATGTCGCCAAACAACAAAAGTGAAGTTCCACAGGTTGGTAGCTATTTTTTCTTAAAAATAGAAAAGACTGATTTTCTAAAAACGTAAACAAATAGAAAAATTTTGACAACTGCACAGCTGTCTTTCTGGATTTTGGTTGGTTAACCGATTAGCTTTGACGCCAGAAAGAGATAATAAGAGTCATAAAAGAGTAAAAGAGAAAGGTATAGGCATATATAAAGGACATCCTGCTTACAAAGTTGTGCACGCCGAAAGCATTGCAAGGGCGTATATTTAAGCTCATACATATATGGTTTGCCCCAATGCACATCAGTAAAAAGCTTAATCGTATTTAGGCCAGGTAGATACCTATACTGCAAGCTCTACAAATACGTATAGGGTAGGTTTTAAAAAAGTTACATGTGCACTTGGAAATCTTCTTAAAATTGGTGGCTGATAAAAACTTGAAAAATTAACCGACTTAAAAACGAAATGAAACTGTCAGGTCGCGATTCTTCAGAAACGACAGAAAATCTCACCCGTCAGATTTCTGGAAATTGGCGATTTTTACTTATCGCCTCATTTAAAATAAACACACATCGTCCTTCATATTTATCCCAATGTTGTAAGAGAAACTGCGTCAGTTTTTCAATAACATTTTGTAAATTTAATATTTTAAAGATGTTCTGCAGGACTAGTTTATGGTGGAGCTAAATTGTTACTACGCGTACTAATAAACCTCAAAAAGTGTCGAAAATTCTCACTATATAAAACGAAAGACAGAATTTGTGTGACTTCTGAACTGTGACAGCGAAATATTCCATGGCTATCTATGGTTTTGTATGTTGGTATGTTAAAAGTTTGGAAGGTTTGTTTACACGTAAAAATAAGCTTAATAACATAAATTTTTAAATAAAAACAGGGTTTTCAGAAAAACAGCCGACAAAAATTAAAACTGACAGATTGTTTATTTACTAGAACAGTATTAAGAAACTAAATTTTAAGGAATATTAGCAAATCGCCATGACAAAAAAGCATTAAGTGTAAACTGGTGTTTAAAAATCGTCAGTTTTTTTATAAGGGCGAGTTCTGATGGTTTTTGAAGAATCGCGACCTCAGTGTCAAAAAATTGATCCAATTGAATTTGGAATAAAGTATAAAACCCAACTCTATTAAAGTCGGCGCCAAAATATCACCAAATTTATAAAATAATAGTACTTTTAACAATTAGTGGCTAAAATAGTGCTTTTTTTACAAGCGTTGGTTTAAATAACGAGCGCAGCGAGGTATTTAAAAACGGGAGTAAGAAAAATCACAGTTTAGCCGCGAGTTGTTAACACTATTTTTTTAAAAATTAACTCTGTGTTTCATACTTCCATTGTCTATATTTTATTAATACACGACGTTTGGATCAGTACAATCTCTGATCGTCTTCACGTAAAAACTACAAACTACGATCAGAGATTGTACTGATCGAAACGTCGTGTATTAATAAAATATAGACAATGAAAGTCCGAAACACAGAGTTAATTTCAAACACATCATTGTTTCAAACTTTCAAACTATTTTTTTAAAAATACCTTTATCAAAAAATCGAAGAAAAACAGGAAATAACTTTTAAAAATCTCGAACGAAGATCACCTCGCGACACACCATCTTTACAGTATAAATCAAGGCGGCTGATAAATGCAATAACAATGGTTTCCATAGCGATGCGCCCTTTTACGCGGTGACGTTCATTGTTGCGACATTTTAATCTTTGACAGTTTGATATTTTGACGATGTTTTTAAATGATTTTTTCGTAAATACTTGGTGAAAACTGGCGGAAATGGCCTAATTTTTAGGCAAGAATAATAAGATTTTTTCAATATTACTATATTCCGCTATTTCTTTTTAATTTTGGGTAAAAAACGGGCAGATATCTTTTTTTGCACCCGTGATTAAACAAATAGTTATTTACCTAACAAGTGCGGAAAGTGATAAATTTCCGCGCGCGACGGCAGTTGCACGAACGACGCGGAGCGAAGTTTGAACAAGCCGTCAAGGGCGGAAAAGACTCTTTTCGTGTCAGGTACAAAATGTTTCCTACTTGTGTAAAATAGTTCTTTAAATTTTATTTTAAATACTAAAAAAAATGCGTGCGGAAAAAAACTCTCCCGCACGCCGTGCGCGAAGGATCAGAGTAAATCCATTCCCGCACGACGTGCGGGAAATGCAACTTTCCGCACGCAAATGCGTGCGTAAAAGTGCACTTTTAGGCACGATAGTAGGAAAAAAGTTTTTTTGCATCGGTAACCAAAAAAGCCATGTTTTAGTTATCAGCAGACAGTTACTAAAATCATGTTTTTGATGAAGGTATAAAAAATAGTAGTTTTCACAATAAGAGGCTAAAATAGTGCTTTTTTTACAAGCGTTGGTTTAAATAACGAGCGCAGCGAGGTATTTAAAAACGCGAGTAAAAAAAAGAACAGTTTAGCCGCGACTTGTTAACACTATTTTTTTAATAACTTTATCAAAAAATCCAAGAAAAACAAGAAGATACTTTTAGAAATCTTGAACGAAAAGCATTTTTTTTTATACCTTCATAAAAAACATGATTTTATTAACTGTCTGCAGATAATTAAAGCATGACTTTCTTGGTTATCGATGCAAAAAAACTTTTTTTTGATCACGGGTGCAAAAAAAGATTTCTGTCCGTTTTTTATCCAAAATTAAAAAAAATAGAGGGAAATAGTAATATTGAAAAAATGTAATTATTCTTGTCTAAAAATGAAGCCATTTCCGCCGGTTTTCACCAAATATTTACGAAAAAATCATTTAAAAACTTCGTCAAAATATCAAACTGTCAAAGATTAAAATGTCGCAACAATGAACGTCACCGAGTAAAATAGCACTTCGCTATGGAAACGATTGTTATTTTATTTACCAGCCGCCTTGATTTATAGTGTAATGGTGTGTTGCGAGAAGTGTTCTTCGTTCGAGATTTTTTAAAATATTTTTCTGTTTTTCTTGGATTTCTTGATAAAGGTATTAAAAAAAAATAGTGTTAACAACTCGCGGCTAAACTGTGCTTTTTTTACTCGCGTTTTTAAATACCTCGCTGCGCTCGTTATTTAAACCAACGCTTCTAAAAAAAGCACTATTTTAGCCACTTGTTGTTAAAACTACTATCTCGCAACATACCATCTTTACACTATAAATCAAGGCGGCTGGTAAATGAAATAACACTGGTTTCCATAGCGATGTGCCTTTTTACTCGGTGACGTTCATTGTTGCGACATTTTAATCTTTAACAATTTGATATTTTGACGATATTTTTAAATTATTTTTTCGTAAATACTTGGTGAAAACTGGCGGAAATGGCTTAATTTTTAGGCAACAATAATTAGATTTTTACAATATTACTGTTTTCTGCTATTTCCTTTTCATTTTGGGTAAAAAAGGACAGAAATCTTTTTTGCACCCGTGGTCAAACAAAAAAATTTTTTTACATGGGTAACCAAAAAACCATGCTTTAGTTATCTGCAGACAGTTACTAAAATTATGTTTTTGATGAAGGTATAAAAAAAAATATTTATTTATCGATCCATTTTGTACACTATTATAATTATTAGAGACGTCTGTAAGCTTTTTTCAAATTTGGTAATTTGCACAGAAACTATTTGAGAACGATTAAAAATTTAATCAGTGATTTAACATTCTCCAGTATAGTCAGTCTATCAAAAAAATAGGGTGAAAAGATTTGAAGCATAACCAATGACTTTGAAACCTCACTCCAAGCAAAAACAAGTCATAAAAGATGACGCAGGATCCGGATGCGGAAGAGCAAAGGCGGTGAGATATTTTCTGGTGGTTGAAAAGGAGGGAAAAAATACATAAAGGGGATCGAGAAAGATTCGTTAGGGTAGTTTCTTGTTTTACTTACGAATGAAGCAACTGAGGGCAGAGTAAAAATTAGCCTTGAAATTTACTTGCTATAAATCAGGTTTGGTTTGAATGCCGTTAGCCAAATTTTCAATTGTACGCACACTTTTATTTATTATTGTTAAGAAAGTTACAATTACGTTTTCAAACATCTGCGTCTTGGAAGTAAGGATTCGAGAAAATACTTGGTTATTAGCAAATGTTTTCTCAGCTGCAATTTTTAAAAAGACGTTTTATGATTTTGGCTTTGAAAGATTAAAGGAAGCAAAAGTGGTTTTAAATCCGCGGTAAAAACAAAAAATGCAGTTAATAATTCACAGTCAGAACAAAATAATCACAGCGGAGCTAGAAAAAGCCAACGCGTTCAACAAATTTTTTGTAAGTCTCGGTTATTCATGCAAAAAAATTATCAAAATACACAAAATCAAACACCTCCAAAAACTATATTTGGACTGATTCTAAAGTGAACAATGAGGATTCAAAAGGAGTACAACCTCCATATTTTCAAAGAGAAAGGTAGGATTTTTGACTATTAAGCCCTGTTCTCACATTAAGCAATGTCATTTTTAGTCAACATACCAAAATCACTAGTTAAAAAAATCGAGATAGCACTGGATTTTTGGCAAAGTGAAGGCTTATTTAGAAAAGTACGCCATATGTTAAGCTGACTAGTGTCAAGTTTTTTATTTGTTAACATATAGGTGAAAAGTGATCCTTGAAAGAGAAAGTGGAATATTTGTCGGAAATTTAGAAAATAAAACACATAACCTAACCTTCACAGCTGAACGCCCTGATGACGACTCTATAAAAAAACGAAACGTCAGCATTGGAAACAAGGAATTTATGGTGTTTTTTTACCCCATCCAACATATCCCTTCAAATAAAAATTATTGCTTGGGTCGCTAACCAACTAAGTAAATAAAAAAACGGTTGGCATTCAAAAGATAACTAAAAACTTCCCCAGCATGCACTCAACTTTCTGGTAAATATAGAACATGTTCTATTTTCGCAAATCTTGCATCACGCTTCATTTTTCGGCGGATTTCATAGTGTGAACACCCAAACTTTCTGAGAAGCATGAAAAGTTGTATAGTGAGAACAGGGCTTAACACTTCTCTTTATTTTTTACACTTTTTGTAAAAAGCGGCTAGTGTAAAACATAAGAAAGTAAGGGAATAAAACCCCTAAACCCAGCAGAAAAAAGTTTATAGACATAAATATGCGGAAGTTTGTGAACCATTAAATTTATTTCTATTTAACTATCGACTTACAATATCCTGAGCCTATAAGCAAACACTAAAAAAGGTTTGTTTGGCCTATTTAATAAAAGAAAATTCGAAAAGGTGCTCTAACTGTTAGTGGATAAAAAATACGTAATACATACCCTAGAAAGAGTCTAGTCTATTTTTTGTAACGTGAACTTTTTTGCTATAATTCGCTCGCTGAAAAAAATATCGCACACAGTATTTATAACAGGCGTTTATTAATTTTTTATAGATACGTGTACATCAATAAAACGTAACTGTATTACAAAAATCGTAGGAAAGTTATGAAAATTGTCATATATACAATTATATACAGGGTTCCTAAGCAAATCCTTAGGGGGCCAAGCAGCCGTGTATACGACGCAGACAAACGGAAAAGCACATTAGGCAGAAAAGGATGGGCATGGGGCAATGTTGTCACTACATCTTACACGTAGTAAATCCATTCCAGGTTGTTGTTTTCTAATGTTTTCCATTTTCATACCTTTAGGACTGGAATAAAAATTGTTTTTGCTCGACTTTAATACCAAACTGATGAAAGATATCGTAAAAAAAAATATTTTTCGGCTTTTGATTTTGTAACCATTGTCCTTACGCACTGTTTACAGGCTGGGGACTGAGATACATGCAAATGCCTAACCTAAAGCGTTCATACACGGCCGGAGAAATCGACTGAGATATTTCCTTAGAAACTTTATCAAGCAAATAGGACGGGTTGACGCCTTCGAACGTCCAACCCGGGTTTTGCACTTTGATTCGAAATCAAAAAGGAGGAACAGTCAGATGTGGGGCCCTGCACAAATTACGTAACGGTGATTTTACCAATTTTTGACCCCCTCCCTATGTAATGTTATGTAACGGTTTGGCACGCCACTCCCCTAATATTACGTAACGATTTCAAGACCACTACCCCCCCCCCCCCAAAAAAAAAAAAACTTTTCACTTATTTTCATTCCAAATTTTCTTAGTTTCACTCAAATGCAAACGCTGGCGAAAACCCCCCTCCCCCCTACGTAACGTTTTGTAACCCCCCTCCCCCCTATGACCATTACGTAATTTGTGCACGGCCCCTGTAGTCCCAGTGGAGGAGGGCGAGAAAATTGATATTTCTTTCTTAAAAATTATACTCTTTAGACCTATTTCTTTGCGTTCCCGAAATTACGTAATTTTTGAAAAAAAATTGTAAGCGACGCCATTTTTATTTCGTGCTTTGCATTTTTACGTACGGCTAATTTAATTGAAAATTTTTTGCCTGCGGCGCCCTTTATCTTCTCACTCGAAACCAAGATTCCCCGTTTTAGGAAAACTGATCCCGTCTCTGTTTCTAAATTTTTTCGAATAAAAGTAGAGTATGACCATGGGGGAAATAATTTTTTTCTACGGTATGACGAAAATTTCGAGAAAGTTGAAGAAAAAAATAAAAAAAGTGGCAGAGCTCAAGTTTTTCGTAAAAAAAACCGTTTTTTGTAAAGAAACAGAGCAAAATAAATCTTTTCACCCCTTTTTGGGTGTTACAAATATTGGCAGCCCCTTATTTTTCGCTTTTACCCTCCCGCTAGTTTTGAAGAAGTGGTTCGCCAGCTTTATTTAAAATCAATAATATCGCAAGCAAAAAACTCTGCAAGAAAAACAGCTAGTGCTAGCTGCATGGTTTGGCCGTTTCCGAATAGATGTCACTAGTAGAACAGAATGGAAAGAAATTTAATTAAAAGCGAAGATATTTCTTTCTAATGTTAACAACCTCACGAGTTTATCGCTCAGTATCTTAAATAATGGACCCTGCCGCCTCCTTTAAGCAAGAAAAAGCTGTGGTTTGGGCCTGAAAACATCTAATTTTTAATTAGATTAGATGCGAGGTGTGGCCGCCATCTAGCGGAATTTGCAGACATCTTGTCAACGGTTATTATTGCAACTATGATTTATGCTCACAATGAAAGAGTGGCGATAATTTTTTCTTATGAAAGCAGTCCGGAGATAATAATAAACTGGCACCATTGCTCAATATACCTGTTTCTTTTATGCGCGCAGATCTTTCTATGCCATTTCTGTTTGATTAATTGAAATCCTATCCCTAAGGAAAATCTTAGGAACCCTGTATGAAAATATATGAAATTAATAAACGGAAGTTACGAAATCAATGAAAAATGGTTCTTGACATTTTATACACAGTTGTTATTAATAGTATGTACAGGTTATGAAGATAATAAAAGATCATATGAAATAACTAAAACATGTTAACGATTTTAATCAATGCCCTAAATTTAATAAATGGCGATCATTGACTGTCGTTTAAAAGTTGTTATGGAATGTGTGGACAAGTTTATGAAAATTATGAACCGACCATACAAAATACATAAACAAGGATTATGTATGTCACAGTCTTTTACTAAATTCATTCTTAGGTATAAGTAAAAGCTATAAAAACATGTCTCTTAATCATTGATTTCATGACAGTCTTCATAAAAATCATTCTTAAAGAATCTTTATATTGTACTTTTTTTTTGAAGCAATAAAATCAATAACTCGTTTTGGCTAAAAAATTTATGTAAACTTGATTATTATATTAATAAAACTTTACATGGGAGCAAAAATCATATACAAAATCAATACCCTCTCCACATAGGCCGATCGGCTCTTATCATTTTAGTGTCCTTTTCTCCACCTTCGCCGCCATTTTGACAGAAAACTATTGGATTATCTTTCACTTTTGAGTGAAAATGGCGGCGAAGGTGGAGAAAAGGACACTAAATCGGTATGAGTTGATCAGCCTATCTGGAGAGGGTACTGACAAAATACATTGGCTCAATGTATTTTTTTTTAGAAAATGGTGCCTTTTTTGGTTCAATGTATCAACTCAAATTTTGTAAGCTCTCTTAGCCACACCATAAAGTTCCATAGTATAAAAAGAGTGTAATTCTTGCGATTCTGCAATTTACCATTCCCAGCCCATTGACTCGCAAACTGATTTATTTAATTTTGTTCTCGGAGTTTTCGTGTTACACCCCACCAGAAAACTCATAACTAATGATCTTGTCAAATGTAACAGAGCGAAATTCAATACTTCTGCAGTTCTCTTTCAATGCCCTGTGTAAATTGAGCAAAAACCCACTTAATGACTACCGCAAAGTTTCGACCTTTGACGGAAGAAAAATGATTTTCGTGCCGCAGAAATACTTTAAATGAGGACATGCTTTAAATAGATTCTTTACAGTAATCAATCTTCATACCCTAGGATAAAATCATCATTTTGATCGGTAACAGTTAAAAGAATAATAAATCAACGAATTTACATTATGAATGTTTCTACAAGCAGATGAATCTTGAGTGATGTAACGTAGGGTACTTTTTTACAGACGTCATTGGTTTTGTAGAGCAGTTTGGCGTTGGTTCGATAAAGTCGTTTTTTTAGATCTTCTAGTGTTGTTGGATGCATCGTCATGGTGAGAAAAATGATGAATAGTTGCAAGTCTTTTGTGTTAAAAAGTTTGCATACACATACTGGTATTTTAAATAGAAATTGACTTATTTGTAGAGAAGAAATTCAAAAAGTTAGAAAAATAATTATGACAATGAAAACGAAAAAAAAATAACAAGAAAAAAAATACAACACACTGTAATCAAATAACTTGTACCCTCGCTCGTACCTTTGTCCTTATGTGCATTCAAAATAAAGTTATAAAACAACTTTAAAAAATAGGGTTAGAAATAAAAGGTAGAGTAATTGAAGTTTATGTCATCCTTTGTTAGGTGAAGGCATTTTCATCATTCACAAAATATTAATTATCCTTTTACAAAGCAGAATAGTGCGTCTCTAATGCGCCTGCGTAGTAGCTATTTAGTCTCAAAAATACTGTGGATTTAGCTTAAAAAGGTATATGGGTCGTTCTTGAAAACATTGCATGTAATTGGTTTGTAAATTTAAAACCATTTATCCTTTTAAAAATAAAGTAGGAGGATAGTTAGTGTACTCAAAGGCTAACATTATCCAGCAGTAATGAACTCTCCAAGAAATGTCAAAAAAAACACTTTAGGATCATAAAATTTGCTTAGATAATGATTTAGATAGATAGAAACACAAAAATTTAAATCCTAAAAAAAAATAAGTGTAATTGATTTCATACAAGACCTAACTCATTTACCTGAAAATGGAAAAGCACGGAAGACATAGTTTAGGAGTGTAACCTGAAATGTGTTATATAATTCAGTTTTTGTGAAATTTTGGGGGTTTTAAAACAGTATTAATGTTTTGGCCGAGATAAATGTCACACGTGTTTCTATATATATATAAGGAGTAAATGGTAAGATATTTACTTTCAAAAATGTGATTTAAGTATAAAAAGTAGGCATTTTACTAACAATAAAATACAAAAGTAGTCACTTTTTGACTTTTTTTTGTTATTTTTAGACATTTTGTTAAATATGTCACTAGTGTGAACGTCACTGGTGTTTCCTTTCAGAATATTTTATTGATAACACCTGAAATTTTTCGCTTGTAATTAAAAAAATCAATAATTTTTAGAAAAAAAATGGCAAAAACTAGAAAGTCTTTGGCAAAAGCACCAGAAACAAAAAAGGAAATTGACAAAAGAAAGAAAAGAATAAATCAAGTAAGGGCATATTATATATATATATATAGCAACATATTATATTTACTTAAAAAGTGGTAAATCAATTTTTGTTTTTTTAAAAACTATTGCACCAAATGTTACCATTTCTCAAGAACAACCCAGTTATAAAGATTCTTGATTTTGGTAAAATGGTATAACTGGTGTTAGCTTGCTATCACCTGTGTTGTGCTGTTGAATTCACAAACTCTAGAACTAGTGAATTGTTATCTCGGCCATATAGTACATTTTAGTCCAACCAACTACAGCAACATTATAATTACCAAAAATCAAAGAAAATAATTTGTTTTTTTTTAAATTGCAACTTGAAATGTTACCTTTTTCAAGAACGACCCACATACAAAAACCATCTTGAATTCATTCATTCATCATTTGATGATGTGATAGAAAAATATCGATTAAAAATACAATGTATGTATTATAAAACTCAACAAATTCCATGCGAGCGCCTTATTAAATTGAAATGCAATTATTTTCGTTTAGGGGTATTTTATAGAGGGTGCAGCAAACAAACCTAATTCGATCTTGACCCTTTTTATAAAAGTTAATCAGGGAGTGAGGGAGCGGTAGGTGGTAAGCTTTCTATTTCGTACGAATCATAATAAATCAGTGACAGTATAATGCTGAAATATTGGATTAGATGTCTAAATTATGTCCTATTTAGGCACTAAATTTGTATTCTTTCAGTATTAAATACATTCTTGAATTCTTCTTGTTTAATAAATCAGTATGTTGCGACTTTAACTTTCAAAACTTTTCTAAAATATTGAATTTTCTTGTCCCTCCACCTAAAAATTAAATGAATAAAAATTGTTTAGATTCTTCCAAAACCTAGGAACTACAAAACATTTGTTAATAATTCATAAATTTGTCCTGTTTTTCATTTGGCTTACTATATAGCAATTTGATGACCTAGTAGAGGTCATCAAGGGGAAGTTTGGTGAGGTAATATCGGAAAGAACTCAGAGAGCACTAAATTTAGTGAGTAACTGGTGCAAAACGGAACATCTGTTCATAAATGCACAAAAGACGCAAATAGTCCCATTTACAAAGAAAAGAGTACTACAAGGCCTAAAACCAACCGTACTAAATGGGACGGAAATTTGATACACCAAGGAGCTGAAATATCTAGGGCAGCCCAAAAAGCATCGATTGCATTGGGCAGATACAGAAATTGTGTGGGAAAAACTGGGGGCTCCATCATCCAACCCATAATAACCTATGGTTCGGTGGGAGAACTAAACAGGCCGGGGCCATAGCACTCCTGAATAGTCTGCCTAAGTAACACGGGTGCTATGAGGAACACCCCAACGGCACCTTCGGAAGTTCTACTGAATTTGCCACATTTCATTCAGGCAGAAGCACGAGAGGTATCCTACAGGCTAACGCGGGGTCAAGCACCTCTGTATCAGTTCACAGGGAACTGAGCATGAAAGACTTGAAAACGAGCTCAAAAAAGATCCTACACTGGGATTACCGAACGACATAATGGTCTGCAAGTACAATTTCGAAAAGAAATACAAAGTCAAAATTCCAGATAAAGCCGACTGGGAGGGAGGTCCTCCTTTCGAAGCGGAATCCATCTAGTATACAGACGGCTCCAAGGCCGATGAGGGTGTAGGAGCTGGCATATACAGGCAAAAATACGAGACTTTAGTCTCTATAAGCCTGACAAACGATTGCACAGTGTTCCAAGCTGAAGTAGCGGCAATACATCATTGTGCCGAAGAAATACAAAGAGTAGAGGAAAATTCGGTAGTTATATATATTCAATTAGTACAGCTACACTTAAAGCTCTAGAAGCAGTGCAAGTAACGTCCAAACTGGTTTGGGACTGCAGAACAGCTCTAAATAGGCTGGCAAGCACCAAAAGGGTGACACTAGCCTGGGTTCGAGGACATCGGGGACACTCGGGGACAAGGCTGGGTAATAAAGTTCACAGGGCCTGAACCATTTTGTGAGATCACTAAAGCCAGAGCCAAGCAATGTATTAAACAGTGGCTCACCAAAGATACGAACGGTCTGTGTGAGCAAACGCCTGGACAAAAAAGCTGACTGCAGAACTTAGTAAGAAAAGGAAGCTTGTCAGACAAATAGTGGGACTCTTAACAGGTAACTGCAAACTCAATAAGCACTTGTATGCAATGGGATTGGTAGAAGATGCGACATGCCGCTTCTGCAAGAAAGAGAAAGAAACCTCATTACATGTCCATTACATGTCAATGTGAAGGCCTAGTTAGAACCAGGGCCTTACTGAGAGACCTAGAATGTCAGCGGCCAGAAAGCTATATACAGGGCTTCATGACGAGGACGGGGCTGTAACTTGTTTTGTAGTTCTAGCAAAGCAGGGAAGAAGAAAAGGGTCTACACCACCCCATTCTAATCTAATATAGCAATTTGACATGGTCATGTTCCTCCTCTGAGAAAGAAAGTAGTGATTCTACGTCAATAATTTTATTTTTATATTCATATTCCGCAATATCTTCAGCTAAAAACAGAAAAGCGGTAGGGCAAGACGAAGTATACACTGAGGTTTTAAAGCTAATAAAAAACGAAGATTCGGTAAATACGCTGGTCAAACTTTTTAACTTGATTTATCGCAGCGGTAAAATCCCTGATGACTGGCTAAAATCAGCCTTTGTTACACTGCCTAAAAAACATTCAGCAAAGAATTGTAGTGATTACCGCCTAATTAGCCTAATGAGTCATATGCTAAAAATATTTCTAAAGATTATCCATAAAAGAATCTATGGAAAATGCGAATCCTTTATGGGCGACACGCAGTTTGGATTTCGTAAGAAGAGGTGTGCGCCAAGATTGTATATTATCTCCGCTGTTGTTTAATATCTATAGCAACAAAATAATAGAGAATGCACTTCATAACTGCGAAGAGGGTCTGAACATAAACGGCATAAAAATCAACAACCTACGATATGCCGACGACACTGTCATAATAGCAGACACGCTGGAAGGCCTGCAAGAGTTGTTGAATCAAACCAAACTTCGCAATTCGGGCTTAACTTAAATGTTGGAAAAACAAAATGAATGGTCATGGGCAGCAAGTCGAACGCGTGGATTCATACAAATACTTGGGTTGCCTCCTCAATGAGAACTGGGACAACATGCAAGAAGTTCGTGCAAGAATTGAACAGGCCAGATCATCTTTTATCAAAATGAAATCGGTGTTGTGTAGTCGCGATCTAAATACCTCTGTCCAAATTCGTGTGCTTCGGTGTTATGTTTTTAGCATCTTGTATTATGGCATGGAAGCATGGACACTGACTTAGGCCACGTATAAAAAGTTAGAGGCATTCGAGATGTGGTGTTATCGTAGAATACTAGGGATATCTTGGATGGACAGAGTAACTAATGTAACTTGAATATTTTGGCAATATTTTGAGAAATGACAAATATAAACTTAATGATAATTGAAGGCAAAATTAAAGGCAGAAGAGGTCCGGGTCGTAGACGGATATCATGGCTTAAAAATCTTAGACAATAGTAGGTGTTAGTACTACGACACTTTTCTGAAAGTAACGTTCGAAGAGAGCATATCACTTGAAGAAGAAGATTCATTTTCCAGCAAAACAACAAAACCAAAACAAAACACAATTAGAATTAGGTTATTGTCAATTTTACGCAGGATTTGCGTGCTCGGGCTTGATCTGTATAGAATTTCTCAGATCAAGTTTGAACAATCTCTCTTTGAACAGCGATCAATAATCGAATACGCAAATCTGGCAGAGAGCAATGACAGTGGCCAAATCGAACACGCAAATATTTTTCCAATTGATCCGGGAGCGTTCTAGATCATATTTAGATCCATAATCGAAAACGCTGGAAGACTCCGTAAGCATCGAGTATCTTTAAGTAGTTCATATAAGATACAAACAAAAAATCAATTGAGCAACAAATTTTAAAGCAATTATTTAAACAAATTTAATCTGCACCGATCCTAATCAACAACGAATCCAAAACTCCTGATTGAGTAGTCCCCTCTGCCAGTGAGTGAATATTGTAATGTGGAATATATTTTCAGTTATTTAAAACCAACGATTTTTACAATACATATACAATGCTAAACTATGTACATGACTTTCATACACATTTCTCATTAGACATCCAAACAAAGGAACACCAGGGAAGACCGAATCTTCTTAGGGTATAACGCCTTGTGAAGCGGCAATAAAGGACCTATATCGATGCGCTAAAAAATACAACTCTCTCCTACTTTTCTTTTCAGATTTTGGCATAGTTTACGACCGAAAAAACGTCGGCATAAATAACGAGCCAATAAAAAAGCATGAAAACATTCGCAGTATTTTTTCCTTTCATGAGGTAGGTCGCCTCCTCGTTAGAATCATAATAGATTTCCTGAATAGGGGGACGTTCCTAAGGGATGGAAGAGGTTACAAGGTGAATGGGGATTAGTGGCTCGAACAGTAAAAAGTCGTAAAATGACTTTGCAAATCGGTTGTTTATGTGGAAAAGCGGAACAAAAGTGACGAGCGAAGTGAGTTGTAAATTCGCGATCGTAAAAATTATCGGGACCCATATTTTTATAGCGGGAACGTTTTTAAAAAGCAAAACTATACGAGCTGCCTTAAGAATTCAGCAGCTTACAAGTAGTAAAAATTTTACGATCACCCACTATTATGTGGCTTTGATACATTTTTTAAGGGTAGGTTTTTTAGAGCAGAACTAAACACATGTACCTACTGTTATGGAAGGTAATGTGACCAAAATCCAGTAGTAAAAATTTTATGACCAATTAGTATTATGTAGGTTTTTATAACGTGCATTAGATGGGTTTTAAAAAGTCTACAAGATTGATGACGACAAACACATTCTGCCTTTCTACATTTCAAATGCTACACTATGTAAATCTCTTGAGGCCAAAATAATTTTTTTCCATATCACGGCTATAAATTTTAAAGTGTTTACGCCCTTACATTTCAAATTTGTATATAAAATAAAAAAGCGAATGAAAAAATCTTTAAATAAACTAATAAAACAAATACAAAGCCCTTTCAAAAAAAATATATTTCAAAAACTAAAGATCTCTCATTTTCAAATTTATCCTCGATAAAGCCGTAAAAAAATTATTTATGTTAAAAGTATCTCTTAAATTACAAATAGATTTTTTCGAGTCCAAAATATGCACGGTTTTTTATTCTTACATATTTAAACATTTTCAAAATCTCGCGCTTTTGAAGCAAGTTACGCCAAAATAACATTAATTAAAAATTAAAACTGCTTCTGCACTTGCACTTATATCGCTAGAATCTGTTTCAATACTAAAAGGATAACGAGTCACTTTGTCTAATAAATAATTTAATGGTTTAAAAGCATCAGCAGCTAAAAAATTCCAATACTTTTTAGATGTTTTCCTTAAAAGTTGATTAACGGGTTCAGATAATTCAGCAAATTTTAAAGAAAAACTCTGGCAAACTAAAGGAACCAATAATCGTGCACTACATGAATTCATTCTTAATCAGGTTTAACTAATACCAGATTTATTTAATATGCCACCTAAATCTTGTAAACTTTTTTAAAAAGTTTAGAGAAAATTTTAATATTCACCTCCAAATTGTATCCATAACCCAAAAAAAATAATCATCATCATCATATGTGGCTTCACAACCCTGGGTGGGTTTTTTCCCACTCAACCACACGTCTTCATCCTTCTCTATCAAGCATCCGAAGGGCGTTTTCCCCCCGGAACCTCCTCCCATACCAGTTTTAATATTCTATCATCTGTCATTCTTTTAACGTGCCCTGCCCACTGTAATCTCCTGGCCTTCGTTTATTATGCTGGTACCAGTGTGGAGTTCTTTGAGTTCTGGGTTGGTTTTTATTCTATACTGCCCTGTATTTGCATCTCTAGTTGGGCCAAATATTTTTCTTAGCACTTTCCTTTCAAAGACCCTGAGTCGTTCTTCGCTTGCAACCATTAGTGTCCACGTCTCACATCCATATATTACTACCAGCCTTATAATTGTTTTGTATATGTTCAACTTTTTCCTGATAAGTATTTTAGATTTTATTAGGTTCTGTAGAGCAAAAAGGCATCTGTTTGCAGCCTGCAACCTATTACTAAATAATTATCAAGCATTTAATGCAAGAAGACAAAAGGCTCTTGGCCGGCGCGGCGACTAGACTTTACGAGTACGCGAGCCCTTTTTGCCAACCCCTAAAGATCTCCCTCACACTTTCACTCTTTCACGGTCGAACCTTCCCCCCCTTTCGATAAAGGTCAGGATGTCCAACCATTCAACCGTCGGAAAGTGTTCCGACTCGAACTCTTCCTCTTTGACTTCTCTGTAGGTCGGACATTTTGCAAGGTAGTGGAATGAGGATTTGTCCTCCTCCCAGCATTCTCTTATCTTATCGGAGGCCCTATTTCTTTACGTTTCCAGCGCAACAATCAGTCCTTTTACACTTGCTGAAGCCCTTCATTAGCTCTTTGACTTGCCTGACGTTCTTGATGACAGATTGTATCTGTCCTCTGGTGAAACTCAGGCAACGTATGCCGGCGCAGAATTTTTTCTTGCGAGCTCGTTCGCCATTTCCTTACCCGGGATTCCCATGTGTCCTGCTACCCAAACAAATTCAATCTCTTTTTTCCCTGCTAGGTCCTGAAGAGCATCTTCGCACTCCTGCATCAGTCCTTTTGGCATTGAATGTTTACTAAGTGACTGTATGGCAACTTCAGGGCCCGCAGCGACCTATCCCTTTCTTTGTGAAAAAAATATGCAACTTCTACCAAGGGCGAATTATTTCTTTTTTTAATTATTAATAAAAAAATCTTTTGTCATTTTTCCAGAGATGTTACAATAAAACTGTTTTTCTTGGACGGTGAAGGGGATATTAATTTTACATAAATGACGAAAGTACCGCATAAATAAAAAAATAAAATATTTTTCTTCCTACATTGTAAAACCTCGTTGAGAACCTTAGTTTTTTTTTTGACAACGTATACATGCAGCGCATTTAAAATGTAATGGAAAAGTTTAGATACACCCCGAAAAAGGCTGAATACACCATACCCAGGAACTCTTAACACACTCTGAAAAAGCCAGGATACACCCCGGAAGTACGGGTATAGCCTGTAAAAGTCTGGATAGACTCTAAAAAAGCCTGAATGCACACTGGAAAAGCCCGGATATACTCGGAAGTCTGAATACTCCGGGAAAAGTCTGAATTCACATTGAAAAAGTCTGGATACACACTGAAAAATTCCGGATACACTCTGGAAGTCTAGATATACCTCGGAAAAGTCTGGATACACCCTGAAAAAGTCTAGATGCACTCTGAAAAATCCTGGATACGCCCCGAAAAAGTCTGAATACAACCAGGAAAGTCTGAATACACCCTGAAAATGTCTGGATACACCCTGGACGAGTCCGAATATACCCTAGAAAATACTAGATAAATCCTGGAAGTCTGCATACACCCTAGAAAAGTATGGATACAACCTGGAAGTCCGGATACACCCCGGAAGCCAGATATAGTCAGATATTTAAAGTGAAAACCTGTAAAAAATAAATAATTCATTTAAGGACCTATGTGTGTACTGGTAGTGGTTTATTTTCTTGATCAAGGGAAGTGTTACTTTAACATATATATTGATTATTATAAGGGTTTATTGCACCAAGTAAACAATAAAAAACTAAAAAACACAATAAATATACGGTACTTGAGTTTCACTAAAAAAGTATTAGGTATCTTTAACAAAAAACCTCTACGAAGCTATAGTAAAACAGTCAAGGAGTAGAAATATAAAAATTAGACAGGCCAGAACCCAAAAACTCGGCTGAATTTGAAGACCAAAAAGGAGTAAAGCATACTTTATAAATAAAAAATTATTTTTTTCCAATTTTTGTCAAAAAAATTAACATTTTATGAAGTAAGTAAAAACTATGAAAAATTTATGAAAATATGCGTCGAATACGGGCTGTCCGTGCATATGTAAACCTAGTATTCTGCTCTGGTTTTCCTCCTCTCCTCCCGAAAACTGTTGCATGGCGACCTAGCTCATATGCCCCTGTTTTCCATAGCAAGGTACCAAAACTAGAAAGGGGCTTCAAAATTAACGTGACTGACTAAAAACTACGAAACAAAAATGTGCAAAATGTCTGTTAAAAATACTTATTCCCAAAATGCAATAAAATAAAAATATTGTCCTCATACTTGTTTCTTAAATTCCAGACAATACTCTAATTAGAGAAGTAGGAGTAATATATATAATAATAATATTGAATAAAAAATGTCTAAAATGTGTGTGACAAACTTAGTGAATTAACAAAGAAAGAAATAATGTCTCAATTCCTTACACCTTTCTTAATAAAAATATATTTTTTTTGTTTCCATACGTTGATCGAAATCAGTGTCTGAATTCATCACTATAAACTTTTTTGTAGACGTGTGATTAATGGTCGGATCATTACCCTCAAAATAAACCTGTTCGTAATTACCAGGAATTGCTCTAGAATTATCCAATCCACTACATACACTTCAATACGCTCGACCCGTTCTCCACAAAAACTCTAATAACGAATGGAGATTTTAATTTAAAAACCGGAATTATTATTTTCAAATTGTATCGGCTAGCCAATTGTCGGAATCCGTTCATGTGTGTCGAGATTACGTGAAACCAGTGTGGGAATCTCGTTCTTTATTTCAAGAGAATAAATCACACAAAACGGGAAAAGACTTATCCTTTTTCGAATAATGGGAATCCTAGGGGAGATCCGTTCTTCAGAAAGAGAATATTGGTTTATTTTTTTCTGGTTTTTAAGAGTTTCTCTCCGCTTCTTTGATTTAATTATAAGATGTGTCATGCTTTTTAGGAGAATTGAGATATATCAGATAAAGGTAAAAGTCTAAAAAAAAATTATAAAGCTTAGAAAAGACGGAAAGTTTAAAACAGTTTTAACCAAAATAATTTTAGAATAAAAATGTTTCTTGGAGTTTGGTCTTATTATTAATGTGGAACGTTTAGAACATCCTCCTGGGAAAGAGAAACATGATGCAGATAGTACAAACAATTTTTCAATTAGATACGGTGATGTGATCAGACTCGAATGGCTCTTGGGAAGAACACGGAGTGTTTATAGCTGACCGGAAAAATCCACCCAAAAATTATCTAATAGTGTTTTCGATTACCTTCCTCGCAAATCGCTCGGAGATTGCCCGGGATCAGAGCAATGACGTCACAGATCAGTTTTAGTCACGAGCGCTCGGTCAACGATTAGTTCAACTACACGTTAAAGAAAGGGATTATTCATTTCATTGTCTTTTGGGAGAACCCAGAGACCTGTCTTCTTTATGCACATTTCAACGTTTCGACATATGCCTCAACTTCAAGAAAATAATGGCTGAGTTAATTCAATAGGTACTTACTTGTGTGTCAATGTAGTTGGAAACTATATACAGCCTTTACATAATTCATAATTTTAGCCTGTTTTTCATTTGGCTTACTATATAGCAATTTGACATACTCCAAGTTCCTTCTCTGAGGAAGAAAGTAGTGATTCTACTTCAATAATTTTCTTTTTTAAACTCATTTTCCAGCAAAACAACAACTCGGGCATGATCTGTAGAATTCCTCAGATCAAGTTCGAGCAATAATCGAAAACGCTCTAAGTATCTCGCATTCGGTTGGGGAACGGTCTCTTCTGACCTCATTGCAGAGGACGAGGCACCATAAACCGGATATCCGAAACTGAATACTTAAAAAAAAGCTGTGGTCTAAAACCATGTGTTTGGAGCCTTTTATTGCACACAATTTTTGTGGTGCTATAACTATTACTTACAAGGGTTAAAATATCGATACCTGTAATGATGGTACCACTATTCAAGTCATGTTCTTACACACAACCGACCTAGATATTTATTATTACCTGCATCCATTAGAGTGACCAATACATTTTTAAAATTTTGTATAATCACTGATAATACTAATAACTGTTTTGATACAGAAACCGTGAAAGATAATGAAGCTGTAAATGTAAAAGATGTCAAATTTAATGACTAAGTGCTTTTGCCTGTCAATTACCAATTTATTTTGAAAATTATGGTGTACGCATGTATTAAAGAAATGTTTTATAGCGATACTAGCATACCTAAATGTTTACTTGGGTAACGACCCACGGTCACCCTTGATTTTTACCTTTCAAAAAGTTTTTTATTCGAAACTAAAAAGGTTTTTATGTGGGTTTCCTCACTAGGCAAAGCTCTACACTACTCAATTAGATAATTTTCTATTTTTGATCACCTCCAATAAAAATCATAGAGTGAACGATGAGACCCCGGAAGGATGAAGGAACCCTCTTTATTAACCTTATGCAGAAAGTTCGATCTGAAGTTAGACATAACACCAAAAATGTTAAAAATAATGGCACTACTAAAATCAGGGCAGATCCCCAGGAATTTTTAACAAATAAAACAGAACACCTGCACACCCACATAGGTACTCTAACTCTTTTATTTAGTAAATTAATAAAATTATTAATAATTGTTTAACCCGGTAGGTTTGCGCAAGTTGCGGGACAAGGTGTGTAAAAGACGTTAGCAGTTATTATAGGCAACAGCTTGCTAGCAAAAATTTGCATCTTTGCAATAATTGGTGGCGCGTGGTGTACGCTTGCTATATCTTCATTTAAAACAAATACAATTATTGTAGGCATAACGCTTTCATGGGCTGTTTATAATTGGCGGGAACTTAATATTATATGCATGCCTTGTTTATGGATGACCGTATAACTTTTGTTTGAACTGACCATTTACTCTTAAATTTTTACAGTGAGATTTGCTAAGATCTAAAATAGTACCCCCCAAAGCTCTAAAATATTTACACCTGTGGGGGGTACTAAATTTTAAATCCAATTTTCAAAAAACACTTACCCATACAGAAAAGACACAAAGTTATTGATTATTTTGTATTGTTATTGCAAAATACCACTGAAAAACTGCTTTTTTCCTCAAAATATACTATATTTTAGAAGAAAATGCCGTAAAACTAATTTTTTTTGACAGGCTTTAAAATGGCAAATGGTCATTATTTGTGTTTGAGGTTATAAAGTTGGTGATTTTTTAGACCACCTCAGGGGGGTGGTTTAAATTTATAGCAGAAAGGATTGTTTTGTGGCAATTGCTAATAAGTTCGTTTATAATTTCCCTAAGTAACCGTTTTTACAAGGATTAATTCACCTTATTTAATATCCCTAGTTGTTCATCACCCAATAAAACACCTCCTATTTTGTCCAGAAAAACGCCATATTTTGAACCCGTTTTCAGCACAAAAAATATATTTATGAGGGCACTGCGAGGCAAAACAAACATAAGTGAAGGTCACTGATTATGAAACTAAATCATTGAGGTTATCTAAAAGCTCAGTCAAAAAAAATTTCCTTACTCAAAGCCGCTGTTTGTGATTGAACGCAGCGCTAATATTTTTAAACTAACATTTCGAGAATGATAGAAATGTAAAAAAAACTTGCATTTAAGTTTTTTAATACATTTCATAAATAAAAACGCCTCTTAAATAAATACAAAATTAATCTACTCCTTATTTTATTATTACTCATCTAAATCGTTGTGTGACATCAAGTATTAATTGGAAAAATTAATTAACAAGGGTAAGTTTTAAATTTTTTAATTTTCTTTTCTTCTAAATTGAAAATTTCCTCTTAAATCCAACAAAAGATTGTGTGTTAAGATGATTATTCAATAAACAAATTTATTAAAATTCTTCTTATAAATCAAATCAAACTATGTCCAAAACTCAAGGAGGGTTGATTTAAAATGCTTAAAACCAAAAATTTCACTTAAACTTAGGACCGTTCTAAAATATACTAAACCTTTTTAATAAATCCCATCGTTATTGTTTATGGCACGTCCATTATCATTTTCAGGTTTTTCACGTTCTTGAAAATATACAATATCCCTGTACAACATCTGCCGTAGGTATTGCAATAAGATGTATATTCTTCTTACAACTTTGTTTCATCTCTTGAAATGTTAAAAAAAGATGTTATAAAATAAATTCAACATTTGATTTGTCAGAATCAACAATATTCGCAATAATAAAGTTTAAATTTTCATTAAAATTTCACCTGATTATAATTATCTGCAAAATATTTAAGATATTTTACTTACGACCAACCCATAATACTAGTTTAACAAGCGTCCTAACACGACTGTAATGGACCATTTACACTCCTAGGATAATAATGAAGCTTAGAGGTAACTTTCTTTTATAAAGACACTGATTGGCGCAAAATTGTAAATTATTTTTCTATATTTTTAACAAATTAAATATTTATTAAATACATAAATTTTCAAAAAAAAAATCAAAAATTTAAACATTTCCAAAATTCCAAAAAAATGTGTCAAAAATTTTCAAAATTCAAATATTTTCAAATTTCAAAATTTTATGAAATTTTGAAAAACTTGAATGTCACAATTTTGTCTTAATTCTCTTAGAAACAGTAATGTTGCATAAATTATACAAAGTATGAACTTAGGAGTGTTTAGATGTGTTGCTTTTAATCATTTTTGATATTTATAATGAAATATTGATTGGTCGTAGGTAAGTATAGAACACTAACTCGCATGTTATATTCATTACACGCTCAGATGAATTAATGACCATCATAACATGCTTGTTATGTAAACTACTATTAAAAGGGTGAGCTGATTGTAAAATAAATGAGTTCCCTCTATCGATAAATGTGCTCTTAATAAATAAAAACATTCTGGTACAATTCACTGGCCATTTTATGAAGACGTTCTTCAAAAAACACAATATATCACTGCACACCACCTACCTTATTGCAATAATAAAAATATTGTTTTAAAAGTTGGACAACACTGCTTTGCTGTTTTTGGGCCAATCTTTACCGGGCAGAATATCGGAAACGAGAAAACGGAATCTGTTGAAATTTGACAGGATTGTTTATTTTTGAATTCCTCACAACCGTATCGAGAGTTTTTTGCTGGACTCTCTCATTCTCGAAATAAAATAAACTCAGCTAACAATAGTCAAAAATCTTACATGGCTTTTGCTTTAGCCTCGTCGCGTCGGCCGATAATACAGAAATCTCTAACAAAAATTTTTGGATTTTTTTCAGTTTTTGAAATAGATACAACAAATTTTGAAAAATCCTTTCGATATCGTTGTAGATTTTTATAAATCCTATTGTCTAATAACAAAAAAGTTATGGTTTTTTTCTTTATAAGCGAAATTCTGCCGGAATTCTGAAAACGCCAAGGTCGCATACTTGGAGTATTGGAGTTCAGGATCTGCATAGCCACCGGTCACTTGCCTTGTGGAACATTCGGCCAAAAAATTGGCATATGTCAAGTGACAAAAAGAAGCATTAATAAATGTGTATTTTCCTAATAAATCCTAATAAGTTATACTTTTCCTCACATAGGGTGTTCGCACCGTGTTCTGAACACTGCACAATCCCACTCGAAATGGTATTAGCGATGCCACCTATTGTTGATCTTTCAAAAAAACAGTCAAATGTATGCCATTTTTGCGGCCTTAAAAGAGTGAGCAAATTGTAAGGTCAAGAAGTCAAGTAGTCACTCCCCGTAAAAGTCAATGTCGTTTTGAAAACTTTTCACAAAGATCCGCAATTCTGCCCGCGGCCGCCTTTGTTCAGCTCTATCGATAATTGTGCTCCCAATAAATAAGAATATCGAGAAATAATACAGACAGTCCCTCAATGGTCCCTTTCGCTTCCCTATTACAATTCACTGGCCATTTCTTCTTAAATTATTATCTATTATTTATAGCCAGTCTATTATCATTTTCAGGAGTTTTATGAAGACGTTCTGCCAATATAAAATAACACAATAGGGATCAGTGTACAACATCTGCCATATTGCAATAATATGTACATTCTTTTTACCTTTTTTTTCATCTATTGAAATGTTAAAAAAGATGATATAAAATAAAGACAACATTTGTCAGATGTAAAGGCGCAATTACACAGACGAACATGCTCAAACAAAAGATCGTGCAAAAGATCTAAAATTTTTTGCGTAAACATTTTTGTGAGCTTTTCTTTGAACATTTTGTTCGGGTAAATTTTAGAGCAAATTATTGCTATCTGTTTTGGAAACATATTTTTAAAGATGAGAATAAATAAAATTTCACATCAGTGATCAGTGATCTCAATTCTTTTGTGAAAAAAAGCAGACGGCAAGCGAAACATTATTCTTGGCTATCAGTTTTGTCACATGGATTAGGGTTTTTCCCGGATTTTTTTGCCCGAGTTTTTTTTTGGGATTTTCTTGCGAGTTTTTTTTATTTCCAAGGGTTTTTTTCCTAAATTCAAAAAACAACCCAGGAAAATTTTTCTGTTCCAAAAAAATTTTGAGTTTTTCAAATATAGGCAAAAAACTCAAAAATTTCACTTTTAAGGGGTAATCCGCGTCTCACGACTGAGGAGTGGTGGGGAGGGGATTTTTTTTAAACATATTTTTGTGACTTTACTTTACCCTTAGCTTTGATTGTTTTTTTTTTAATTCCTCACACCAGATTTACCTAGTTAGTTTGAGGCCCGGTTGCTTAAAAAAGCAAAAGGTTCATGAAAATGCTGAAGATAGATATTTACTGTCAATTTAATGTAATAATCAATGCCGATTACTGACACTGAACAAACAATATGCAAAGGAGCAACATTCCGATTCAGAAGTCCAGTCTATTACTGCTAAATTATATTTTTTTAGACAATGGTCGAGATGGTAGGATTGTAAAAGTGGGTAATAAACGGGTATTATTTAGACCGAACGTGCTTTTGTTCATATATTTGAGATTTAATAAAATGTATATAGGTTTTTTAATTTGACTTAATTATTATTGTATTGTGTTTTAAACTAGGAAGTAAAATAAAGAGATATTCTTTTAAACGTAAATTTTTATCATTACATTTTACAGGCAACAGCAATAAATAAGTGTCATTATTATTTTTTTATTCTCGTTTTTTTACAACCCCAAAAAAGTTACAAGTATACTGGCATATCCCCTATAAAAATCAGGTCAATCGAAGTTGCTTATTAGGTAAAATGTGAATTTCGACATCAAATCGTTTTTCCGTCGGAAAGCACTTAATTAAAAATACCTTGTTTTAAAACTTAGTCTTTCTATTTTCAGTTAAGTTCAATGAATTCCCATAAAACTATAAAATTTAAATTTGTAAGAAATTTCTATACCAACATTTTCCTCAAGAGGTTCGTGTAAATGTTTGTCGGCATTTCAACATCAAAGGAAAGTTTGTCTGTGTAAATGCGCCTTTACATTATCGTACATACTTTGTGGGAAAATTCACTGGCATACTGGCCATATATTCTTAAATTATTATTATTATTATTATTATTATTATTATTTATAGCATTTTTATTATCATTTTGAGGAATTTCATGAAAATGTTCTTCAAAAAATACAACCCAAAACAGAATAACAACATTTGATTAATTTCCATCAAAATTACGTAACATTAGCTGATCGATGCTTTTATCTGCAAAATATTTCATGTCATTTTAAAAGAGTGAGCAAATTGTAAGTCAAGAACTCACTCCCCGTAAAAGTCAATTTCATTTTGAAAACTTTTCCCAAAGATCCGTAATTCTGCCCGCGGCCACCTTTGTTCAGCTCTATCGATAATTGTGCTCCCAATAAATAAGAGCATAGAGACAGTCGCTCAATGGTCCCTTTCGCCTTCCTAATACAATTCATTGAACATTTCTTCTTAAATTTATCTATTATTTATAGCAAATCTATTATCATTTTCAGGAGTTTTATGAAGACGTTCTGCAAAAAATAAATAATTAACACCTGATCACTGTATAACATCTGCCATATTACAATAATATGTATATTCCTTTCACATTTTTTCATGTATTGAAATGTAAAAAAATGGTAAAAAATCAAAACAACATTTGTCAAAATTAACAATTTTCGCAAGACTAGTGTTTAAGTTTCAATCAAAATTATATTACATAAGCTGATCGATGCTTTTATCTGCCACATTTCATGTAATTTTAAAAGGGTTAGCACAATTGTTCGGGATATCGATAATTGTTCTCCTAATAAAAACCTCGAGAATAACCCTCAAAGGTCTTTTCCGCCTTCCTAGGACAATTCAGAGGTCCCACCTCTTCCCAAATAAACAATATGCCAGTTTGATTTAAACACACATACCGAAAATCCGTATCATCGTTGGCCCATAATTTTTCAGCTTGACGCTTCCATTTGTAAGAAATGACCAGGTGTGCTAAAAGTCCGCCTTGTGCAATGTACAAGACCCCAAACAATCAGTGCTCTAATTCAACTGCAATGTGAAGCATCGTCTTTAAATAATACCAACGACAGAATAAGGTAGCATTTTCAAAACATTTTTTAGAGGTAACATTTCTTTAAACAAATGCAAAAATATCGGAACATATATCTCCAGATGAAAAATATGTTGAAAGTTTGGTCTTGCTTGAAAAATAATTTTAGGTAAAGCTCGTCTAGCAACATTATTTTATTTTTTACTTCTTTATTAGATATAAAGGCGCATTTACACAGACAAACTTTCCTTTGATGTTGAAATGCCGACAAACATTTACACGAGCCTCTTGAGCAAAATGTTCAAAGAAATTTTCGAGCAAAATCTCGTACAAAAAAACACACGTAAATTTTGGAGAGAATGTTGAGCAAAATTTATTTGAAGAATTGGGGGTATAAAAATTTCTTTACAAATTTAAATTTTATAGTTTTATGGGAATTCATTGAACTTAACTGAAAATAGAAAGACTAAGTTTTAAAACAAGGTATTTTAATTAAGTGCTCTCCGACGGAAAAACGATATGATGTCGAAATTCACGTTTTACCTCATAAGCAACTTCGATTAACTTGATTTTTATAGGGGATATGCCAGTATACCATAATTGGCACTTATTTGTTGCTGATGCTGGGTTAGGAGAAGGTAAAAACCGTAGACTAGTGAGAGGGGGTTTTGGTCAAATGAACATTGACACACAAAATTACATGACAACAAACAAGGGTCAACGCAGTTTTTTTATGAAAGTTTTAGAACAAATCTTCATAAAGAAAGGGCTCTCTGACGCAAAACAAAGAAATTCGTTTTATTTTATTGACGCGTAGAATTTGCGTTTCCGATTTTTTAAATATTGAAATTTTTGGGGATTTTTACAAGCTTTTATTTATGTATGTTTGTTCGGCTCAAATCTTGCAACTCAAATTTGGTATTCAATTTCAGTTTTCGGTATGTATTTATAGTTGCGGCGACAATACAATAATATGGTATTATTAGGCACCCCCTCCCGCTAATGAGGGAAGTGGAGGAAGAAAAAGATTTATTTTGTTCGATTTCAATCAAAATTGACATACAGGGGTTTTTAGGGAATTATCGAAAGAATGGATTTATGATAGTCTAAAAATTAAAAAATTATTTTAAATAAAAAGAAGCTTTTATAAAATATAAAGTGCACTAAAAAGTAGAAAATAAATTTTAGCATTCTCATATCATAATAATAAAAGCGACGGGCGCAAACTAAAACTAAAAATGTCCATCCATATATCAGAGAAACGTAGAGTAGTTTGGGTCGAGTTGGGTTGGATTTACTTCACAAAAAATTGTACTTACAATACCAGATAAAGAATTCTTTATATTTACACGTCGTAGTTGTGGTGAGAGTATTTTTTGTACTCATGGTATTTATTGTCTTTTTGATACGTTAGTTATAAACGCCTTACCACTCATATCTCTTTATATTACTTCCTAGTTTAGTCTTTTACAATAATAATAAAGTCAAATGAAAAAACCTATTTACATTTTATTAAATCTCAAATATATGAACAAAAGCACGTTCGATTTAAATAATACCCGTTTATTACCCACTTTTACAACCCCGACCCTTGTCCAAAAAATATAATTTAGCAGTAATAGACTAGACTTTTGAATCTTGCATATTGTTTGTTCAGTATCTATCTAAATATCTATCTTCAGCATTTTCATAAACCTTTTGCGTTTTTAAGCAACCCTTGGGGCCTTAAACTAAGTAGGTAAATCTAGTGTGAGGAATTCAAAAAAAACAATCAAAGCTAAGGTTAAAGTAAAGTTACAAAAATATGTTTTAAAAAAATTCCCCTCCCCACCACTCCTCATAGTCGTGAGGAGCGGATTACCGCTTAAAAGTGCAATTTTTGAGTTTTTTGCCGATATTTGAAAAATTCAAAAATTTTTTGGAAAAGAAAAATTTTCCTGGGTTATTTTTCGAATTTAGAAAAAAAAACCCTTGGAAATAAAAAAACTCGCAAGAAAGTCCCAAAAAAAACCCCGGGCAAAAAAATCCGGGAAAAACCCTAAGAAAAAAATATAAGTAACCCTAATCCATGTGACAAAACTGATAGCCAATAATAATGTTTCGCTTGCCGTCGGCTTTTTTTCACAAAAATTTAAAATAAAAGTTGGTGTTCCATTTATTTAAAGAATTGAGATCACTGATCACTGATGTGAAATTTTATTTATTCTAGAGATAGCAATAATTTGCTCAAAAATTTACCCGAACAAAATGTTCAAAGAAAAGTTCACAAAAATGTTCGCGCAAAAATTTTTAAATCTTTTGCACGAGCTTTTGTTTGAGCATGTTCGTCTGTGTAATTGCGCCTTAAGGCCTCAAATTTATTATCGTCAGAATGAGTGGTCCTTGCCCTAATTTCTTTAACTTAGGAATATTAAATTAAAACATCTCCTACTCGAGAACCTTTTTTAAATGCTTTATCTTTTGGTTGCTGTATTTAGTTTTCGCACAGAAGGTTCAACAAAATTACTTTTGCACGCTACAATAATTGTGTGTCGAAATTCTAAGTATTCAAAATAATAAAGGATAACTTTGATTATGTCTATTTTATTTTTAACCCTACTTTTTAACTTTTTGAATGCCATTAGTCAGAGGTACCGTTAAGTGTAAAATAGCCCAATACGTAAAAACGCTTGATGCAAATTTTAATGAAAAACTAGTGAAAAACTAAGGGTATGCCAAACGTTCAGTTAATATCCCATTGTGTACAGCACTTTTGAAAGTATAATATTCTATTTTTACTTCCCTTGCTAAAGGGAAGTAATGTAATCATCGAAAAATCGCACTTCGAGATTTTCATGATCCTCCACGAATTTTGAGGTTCCAAAAAGTGATAAGCACGAATCCAGACGCCGTCGCTCTGTCTGTCTGTCTGTCGCCTACTTTGTAGCCACTCTAACTCAAAAACCCCTTCACTAATCATAACAAAATTTTATATAGTGATTACTTTTGTTGACGCGCAGACCCCTATTGTTTTTGAGCATTCTCCTAGTAGACCCTTCGGAGCTACCCCCAAAAAACTTCATCCCTAAAAACCGTGTGATACCTCCTTGGAAAGCTTATAAAAATTGTAGTTGAATGGCGTGAATTTTTGACTACATATATATCACATAAAAAATGCAAAAAACAATTAAAAAATTCAATTTTCTGTGCCATATATCTCGAGTTATGAAACGAAATGTTAAATAAAACGTAGCTTAGGTTAAGATCCAGGTCACACCCTATTGTCTTATCAAATGTCGTACAAATTGGTTTGGCCGTTATTGCGTGATAATGGACAAAAATCTTATGTATACGAGGATATATATTTATATATATATATATATAGCACATGTAAAACGAAATTTTTTGAAAACAATAAAGTCTGAATCTATATATATATATATATATATATATATATATATATTGCACATATAAAATGTATTGGAAAAGTCCGTGCACCCTAGAAAAGTCTGGATACACCCTGGACAAGTCTGGAAAGACTCTGGAAAAGTCTGTAAAGACCCTGGAAAAGTCTTGATACACTTTGTAAAGTCTGGAAAGACCCTGGAAAAGTCTGGAAACACTCTGGAAAAGTCTGGAAAGACCCTGGGAAAGTCTGAAAATACCCTGGAAAAGTCTGAATATACCCTGGAAAAGTCTGGGTACACTGAAAAAGTCTAGAAATATCCTGGAAAAGTCTCGAAACACTCTGTAAAAGTCTGGAAAAGTCTGAATACACTATAGAAAACTCTGGAAAGATCCTGAAAAAGTCTGGATACATTCTAAAAAAGTCTGAAAATACCCTGGAAAAGTCTAGATACCCTCTGGAAAAGTCTGTAAACACTAGAGAAAGGTCTGGAAAGACCCTGGAAAAGGCCGGATTTACTCAGGAAAAGTCTGGAAAGACCCTGGAAAAATCTGGATACACTCTGGAAAAGTCTCGAGAAGTCTGGAAAGACCCTGGAAAAGTGTAGATACTTTCTGGAAAACCCTGGAAAAGTCTGACTATACTCTAGAAAAGTCTGGAAAGACCCTGGAAAAGTCTGGATACACTCTGGAAAAGTCTGGAAAAACCCAGGAAAAGTCAGGATACACTCTGGAAAAACCTGGATACATTGTGAAAATGTCCGAGTACACCATGGAAAAGTTTGAATACACCCAAGAACAGTGTAGATACACCCAATAAAAGTCTGGATATACCCTGGAAAAGTCTAACCAACCCAATCTAACCCATGTAACCCAAGTTTTAGAGTAAACCTTTATTCGATTTTTTAGTATTGGTTTAACATGCTGAGACATTTATTAGCCCATTAGATAAGACAATAGGTGTCATGTACAAAGCCTTCTTTGTCATCAGGAAGTTAGCCAATAAGTCCAGCTCCGATGAGTTTCAAATTGAGAAGAGAGTGGTAAAATTGATGAAGAAACCACTAGGGTGAAGAACTCTCGTTTGATGTTCAGAGGGTCAAGAGCTGCGTCTCTCACAAAATACTTCTTACGAAGATATGCAATTCGTCAATAAATTACAAAAATAAATACAGCAAAGTATAAATCACAAAAAGCTCTTTGCAACTTTGAGTTAAATTTAAACGGATCCACTAAAATGACCAAGAAAATGGTCGATATTAAATTTCACTTTCTGTAAGAGAAACAACTACATAAAAGTGACCCTTAAAGCAGAAGAGGCGCTTCAAACTCTTAAAACGGAAATTAGTAGCGACACCAACGGGAGTTTTGGAAACTAAAATCGAGTTCGTTTGACTCAAACAATTGAGTAGGATGATCTCCAAAAACTTTTTACACACTTATGTACATTTGCTAAATGCAGGGGAAGAAGGAAGATATAAGCGAATTCAAGTAAACTAATACTGAACTAATAAAGAATATATGTCTAGTCATGTTCTAGGACAGCAAGCGTTACTAATTATATAAGGCAGTACTATAAAATTGGTGGCCTTAGTTATGGATGGAGGAGATAGTTGAGCAGATACAGTTGCATAGGTGGTGAGTAATTGACGGTTCATTCAAGTTCATAGAAAAAGGATTATGTTCATAGAAACGTTTTGTGAGCCTTTACTTTGGGTTTTATGGTAACTAATACTATAATACAAAATATAGATACAGATATTAAACAGTTATTCATTATTAAATAAATTATTATTAATTAACGTAAGGTCCAAGATAATGAATGTGTCGACAAGAAAAGTCATTGCGGAGAAAACCGAGCTATGACTGAGGAACGAAAGATAGAGCAAAATAGAAATATACTAGTAAGATGACTAATCTGTAAATATACGAACAGAGGCATTGTTACCATTATTTTAGACATTTTAAGCATTAAAAACATACTTACAAATCACGGTACATATGGTTAATTTGTTTATTTTATTTTTTACTTGATGCGTCCAACGTAGCACAAAATATTACTTATTATTTTAGTTTGTAATCTTTCTATTCCCTAATTTTATAGCTACTTATATATAAAATAGAGTAAGTTTTAGTGGCAAATTTAAAATGTTACAAATCTAAAGGCGCATTTACACCGACAAACTTACCTTTGATGTTGAAATGCCGACAAACATTTACACGAGCATCTTGAGCAAAATGTTCAAAAAAAAGTTCGAGCAAAATCTCGTACAAAAAGACTCACGGAAATTTTGGAGAGAATGTTAAGCAAAATTTGTTTGAAGAAATGTTGGTATAGAAATTTCTTACAAATTTAAATTTTATAGTTTTATGGGAATTCATTGAACTTAACTGAAAATAGAAAGACTAAGTTTTAAAACAAGGTATTTTTGATTAAGTGCTTTCCGACGGAAAAACGATTTGATGTCGAAATTCACATCACACCTCATAAGCAACTTCGATTGACCTGATTTTTATAGGGGATATGCCAGTACTTGTAACTTTTCTGGGGTTGTGAAAAAACGAGAATAAAAAAATAATAATTGGCACTTATTTATTGCTGTTGCCTGTAAAATGTAATGATAAAAATTTACGTTTAAAAGAATATCTCTTTATTTTACTTCCTAGTTTAAAACACAATACAATAATAATTAAGTCAAATTAAAAACCGATATACATTTTATTAAATCTCAAATATATGAACAAAAGCACGTTCGGTCTAAATAATACCTTTTTATTACCCACTTTTACAACCCTACGATCCCGACCCTTATCTAAAAAAATATAATTTAGCAATAATAGACTAGACTTCTGAATGGACAGTAAATATCTATCTTCAGCATTTTCACGAACCTTTCGCTTTTTTAAGCAACCGTTGGGGCCTTAAACTAACTAGGTAAATCTGAGTGAGGAATTAAAAAAAAGCAATCAAAGCTAAGGGTAAAGTAACGTTATAAAAATATTTAAAAAACAAATCCCCTCCCCACCACTCCTCATAGTCGTGAGGCGCGGATTACCGCTTAAAAGTGCAATTTTTGAGTTTTTTGCCGATATTTGAAAAACTCAAATTTTTTGGAAAAGAAAAATTTTCCTGGGTTGTTTTTTGAATTTAGGAAAAAACCCTTGGAAATAAAAAAAAAACTCACAAGAAAATCCCAAAAAAACCCCCGGGCAAAAAAAATCCGGGAAAAACCCTAAGAAAAAAATATTATAAGTAACCCTAATCCATGTGACAAAACTGATAGCCAAGAATAATGTTTCGATTGCCGTCGGCTTTTTTTCACAAAAATTTAAAATAAAAGTTGGTGTTCCATTTTTTTAAAGAATTGAGATCACTGATCACTGATGTGAAATTTTATTTATTCTCATCTTTAAAAATATGTTTCCAAAACAGATAGCAATAATTTGCTCAAAAATTTACCCGAACAAAATTTGCAAAGAAAATCTCACAAAAATGTTCACGCAAAAAATTTTAGATCTTTTGCACGAGCTTTTGTTTGAGCATGTTCGTCTTTGTAATTGCGCCTTAACGTTCAACCGCCAAATCTTTTACAACGTTTTAATTTTTTCTTGCGCCATTCACCTCTTTATTTAATTAGATCACTCGGAACTGCTTTTTCGCCAATTCTTTTTTAACTGTTAAAGGTGCGTACAATGTCATAATTACTTGAGCAAATATTTGCTAAAGACCTCTGGTAAACCCTAAAGGGTTGCGTTTAGGCCGTCCCTTTTCTTGTATCCCCACGTAAGCGGTCAGTGGTTGCTTTTTTACCATTTCACTAGCGGCCTTGGTTGTCCTTTTTAAAAACTTTATTATTTTTTGAATTGGAGATGGTATCATATCCGAAACGTAAATAAACCTTTTTCTACTTGCCTGAACATATTATTTTCACTTCTTTTATATCCATACTTAATATGTAATAATTTACGCACGGCACAGAAATTTGTGATCTCAAAATTTGTGACCTTCAATTCACTTAAAACTTACGTTTTATGGTGTAGAAAATCTTCTAGATAAACCCGGTTTTTTTCTCCGATTTAAAAATAGAATTAACATATATTTTTTTCAAACGACCGGAAAGTAGCCACTTTCCGTACGATTTTTCATACGGAAAGTTCTACATTACAAGGCATGTTCTTTCGAAATATTTACACTCTCCAGAGAGGACCTTTTCGTTCAATTTTCCGGTCCCTTGATCCTTTTCCGGTCCCATTTTTGGCCAAGTTGGCTATGACTTCTTGTTGACAGCTTTTAGCTTGTTTTTTTTTGTAGTTTTGACACTTCTAAAAAAGCTGTTTTAAATTTGTTTCAAAAGTTTTGTTTACAAAAATGGACTCAGATCTAGAAAATGAGTTGAAACCGGAGGAAATAATAAAAGCTGCTTCAAGAGTCACATACACCGAAAAATCGACCACACATTTTTAATTCTCAAAGTAAGCGTATACTATAAATATAGGTAAATAAAGAACAAACCTAGAAATCTGCCTTTTGTGAGCTATTTTATCATTATTTTGCTTGATAAGTTGGCCATGGTTGGCCATAACTGGTCGTCAGTCATCACTGATTTAGCTGTGTGAAGCTAATAGGCACTACACTATAATTTTTCTAATCGCCTGCGGCTCGCCCTGTAAATTTCCTGCGTCGACCTGTAAAGACCAATTTTCCGGTCTAGTGACGTAAATACCTATTACCTACTGATTTTTCACATAGCCAGGAAGGACATTGTTTACAACAATCAAAAAACCATAATATAGGGTGGGCCAAAAAATTTGTCACTTTTTGAACTCGCTATAACTTTGGACCCAATCGGCCGATTTTCGAAATTTTTGGCTGTTTTTATGAACAAAAGATGGCTTTACTGACGTGACTCGAAATTTGACATATGTCAAAAGTCCAAGATAGCGGAGAGCTTTAAAAAATTGATAAATTTCACCCCCCCCCCCTGCGAAAAACGTGTGCGACCAGTGACCGATCCAGCAATTTCGGGGGGGGGGGGCGGGGGGCGCAAGCAATAAAACTACCTAAAACGGCCTAAGCGACGACGAACATTCCTTTTTTATGGTTATCACTGTTTTTGGGGGTTTGGTTAGATTGGTATGTTGGATAGTGGTGACCTAACCCTCCCCACTAACGAAACAGTTTCGACCTATATATTATGTTCGTAGTTGTTTGTGACTAACAGATACTACCTGATACAACCAATTTATTTTGGCAGTTATCTGTTATACAAATCCTTAATTCTAAAAAAAAAACAAAAAAATGCATTCAGTGTTAACATCCCAACATTATTATCCTATTAAAAAAACTTCTAGTTATATAATAAAATTAAGTTTTCTTTGCTTTGCAAACCTATCGAAAATAGAGTCTAAATCCAGAATCATTGAGCGATATAAATATACATAAGAGCCAAGGTATTAAGTATCTCTTCTCCTACCGTGGACTGAAGATAAGTTTTCACAAGTCTTAAAGTGGAGAAACTTCTTTCGGCCGTAACAACCAATTTTTAAGGTGTTGTAGATATTGGGGTAATCATGTCTACTAGACAGTGTTAAGGCATTATCGCATTTACTATTTAAAGTTTCGTTTTTAAACAATGTTAACTCTCCCATTAACACTGTGAGAAGGTCAGTCAAGTCAGAAAAATATTTATTGGGAGTGCTTTTCTAGTTTTTCAGATATTCGACATATCGGCTGCTAACTTTAAATAAAAAATGTCGAATATGTGCAAAAACTAAGAAGCACTAACGAAACTGGGTGGACAACTAAAAAGCACTAAAAAAACACTATCGATGGTAAAAATTTGGTGATGAAATTCCACATATCAGCTGCCGACTTCACTGGAAAACTACAAAAGCGACTAACGAAACTGCTAACGAAACTGCTTAGACAACTAAAAAGCACTAACGAACCATTACCAATTGTAAATTTTATTGATAAACTTCGACATACCGGCATACTTCACGCGCCAGTGCGGGGTTGACTTTGACTTTTAAAAACGCGATAACTTTTTTAAAAAAAAGTAAAGTCGACGCTTTTTGAAGAACTAAAGAGCACTAACGAAATATTTTGAAACTAAATTTTGAAATATCTTGAAAACCATAAGAGCACTAACGAAACTACTCAGAGCAGATGAAAGCACTAACAAAATACTAACCACTGACTTGTGTTTAAGCCTTTTATCTTAATGATCGGCTGCTGACCTTCAAGAAAAAGGAAAGTCAAATATTAAATTAATCTCAAAATTAATACATTACGATTTCTGCTTGTCAAGTTTTTTTCCGGTGTATATTGGGACATCAAAATAAGAAAGGCGCCCTCTAATGAAAATACCCCAACAATCCTAAAGGCCCCATTTCTATGGTAATCGTCAAAAAATGCGTGCGCGGTCGCCGCTAAAAATGGCCTAACGCTGCGCGGGCCTTACCTCGAGTTTACCAAAAAACCAAGAGAACTTTGCTAGCTCGCTGGAAGTATTAGGAATTCGCATGAAAACATTCGGCGCCCATAACCCCACATAATTTTGTTTTTATTTAGATCCAATCACTTTTTTAACTTAAAAATATTGTATGTGTAAGTGTACTAGTTGTAAGTGTAAGTGTACTTTTTGAGTAATGTGCACTAACAAATCAGTTAGCTTCATTTAGAGGTTGGAAACCCTCTTGTTACTCGTTAACGCTCCTGTTCAGGATGAAATATGGTTATTTCGTCCAGCGTTAGCGGCCGATCTTTTTATCAATGTTGACTTGTTGATCTTAAACCAGTGGTAGCGGCTGGCGGGGGTATTTCCAATCCAATACGATACACCCAGTTTTAGTTGTGATTCTTTTATAAGTATATAATAAAAAATATATTAAATGGTTTTCTTTTATTTACTCCTCGAAAATTTAGAAAGCGGGTTCAAAAAAGCACGAAAAATAAAAATGGTTTTTACCAAAAGTTTGTTCGCGTTAATGGTAGTCATGATGAAACTGAAAATAATTTTGATAAATTTAAAGACTATAAAGAACTTTGACTGAAAGAAATGAATAATACCCCTTTATGTCTTACACACTTTACCCTTTGATCAATTACAATTTTTGCTGTTTTTTGGATAAAAATGGCAAAATAAAAATCATATGCACGGCACCACTAAAGATGACAGACAGATGACAAAACAGAAATTTTTATTAAAGAATTGCTTTAAACGATTTCTATCTTCCTCTAAAATACTTTTATATAGCCCGCTGTCTCTCTTTAACAACCTTAAATATTTTTCATTTTATCAGAGAAAAAAAATGTTTTTTGGAATTAAAAAAAAAATGAAAACTTAAAAAATGTGAGCGTTTCATTGTAGAAATCGAAACTTTGGAAAGAAAGCTTTAAAATGTGAGCAAAATCGTGAAAAACGTAGTAAAAATTGCTTAAACAAAAACGTTACCCCTTAAATAATGCTAAAATATTTTAGGCTTTAAATTATCATCATGGCTTTACCATTAAAATACTAAAAAACTTTTCTTTCCTACTAGGAAATGAAGTAAATAAGGAATTCTGGTTACCATGGAAAACAAATGCAATGACGTAAGAACGGCACGAAAATCAAAGGCGTTTTCTCGCGTTGAAATTATTTTTAAATATTATTTGAAACTATTTAGATGTGACGTCATCATTTAGAACCGAGAAAAAATGAGTAGTTCAAAACGCTGACGTAGTTTAGTGTAACCTCACTTTTTTGTTTTTCTGTTAACTTTTTTGGTGTTTAAAACTAAAATGGATCAACTACTGGTTTATTTAGCCAGTTTTAGTAGCATGGATGGCAAGCAATGGAAGCTACATAGATAGTGATTTTTTTTATTTACTGTTTGTTTAAGCCCCGAGAATCATATAAGACCACAGGGATACCATGAAAAATGGCTAAAAAGATATCTAGAATACGATTTTTCATCCATTTTCACGCAAAAATAAAAAAAAATCTTAGGTTAAAACAAAATGTAGAATTTTGACGTATCTTCTACGCACGTGTCAGTTTTCAAACTAGAGTGGATTCCGTTTCAAAATATTTTTAACCTGTTTAGATGTGACGTCACCGTTGCAACGCGAGAAAATAAATGTTTCAAACTTTTTAAAAACATTTTAAACAATTTCAACGCCAGAAAACGCCTCAAGTCAAAACAGTTACATTGATTTTCCAATACAGGGCCCCGTTTTAGTAGGCCTATTGATTCAGAGTTACACACTATCGTAATGTTAAATCTTAATATAAAACAAAAACGTTTTAAACATTTTTACATAGATTTTTATTTTTGAACTTGAAGCAATAAGCAGTAGGTATAAATGTCTGCATTTTTTGCATTATCTTATTATTTTAAGGTCAGTGTCAACGCTAATAACAGATACGGCAGGGTGCCGCTCTGTATAAAAAGGATATAAATTCTGTTCGAAGTTAGGAAAACGTCAGCCTGGCCTGCCAGCTCAAATTCTATCAGTTTGAATTATGACAACGAAGGGAAATGTTTTGGTATATTTTATTATCAGTGCCGATTTGGTCTACAGCCAATTCCATTTAGGGGTTCCGATAATTCCCCAATACACTATGTGTCTACAAATAATAAAAAAACTCCTCTTCCTCTATAGGAAACGCCCCTCTGCGCTAATTTTGCTAGCAAAACCAGAAAAAACAACGCGTGTTGACACTAATGATTTATTCCTATCATTTTTCGCGCTCTTTTTTTTACATACAGCGCCGACCGCTAACTGGCTACACGCAACATGCCTACCATTCAAAAAACCACCGATAAGAAACTCGAACAAAACGGGATATAGAAATGGAAATCGACATGGTTAGGGTAATTATCACCGGTCAGAAATCGGGTCCTATAAATCAGAATAAACAATCGTCGAGATGATTTAAGTGCCATACAAATATGAACATTTGCGGCGCGGGGACAAAAGGGCTAGGACTCATAAATATCAAATGCGATTCAGATATTTTATGCGGGCAAAGGCTGCATGACTCGTATACATATCGAAGCTTTTAAGTTACAAAAAAGGTGAAAAAAAATCAAACTGATTACTAATAAGACTTGTGGGTACCTCATTTCCAAATTCTTAGAAATAAAGAAAAGGATAATTCGGTAGCTGAGAGGTTGACTCCAATTTTAGCCCAAATAGTTTCAATAATTTGGAGTCACGACTGTTAAGGTCGTAGTTACAATATGGGGAATTGTTTTTAGCAACACTGCACGGGAAATCAATTTAACTATGTCGACCTGATTTTTTTGCAAAATTTTACGTCATTGAATTTGTTTTCCATGGCAACGAGACTTTATTTATGTTTATCCACAGTGGGACATCAGAGATTTTTTAGCACCGGGTCAAAAATTTGGCGTTGGGTTATTTATTTTGACTTTTCGCGTTCTGCGCTGCTAAAGCACATATAAGTATTTTTTACTTTCGCTTTTTTCGTAAAGTGTGTTAGCGCTAAAAAGTTTATAAATGGTATGGTGGCATTTCAATAATTGATCGTCGACCGATAACAGCAACCTCGCCTTTCGGCTATACCGACAACAGGTTAACTTAATTAATAGCATGCAGATTTAAAAATCGGCTACTCGCTAGACGAAATAATCTTATTCTATTTTAAACAGGAGCGTCTACGACTAGCAAGAGTCTTTCCAACCTCTAAATGGAGCTGTATTGACCTGTTTTGTTAGTACTAAAGTATCCGTGTTTTTGAAACTGAGGTTGGGATCTAAAATATATCCTTTGCACTCCAATGCATTTTGAGACTTTTGGGATACATGACAGCACCAGAGCTTTTATTTTGAAGAAAAAATAATTAAGAAGTTTGAAAAATCCTTCAGATATTTTTGTTAATTCTGATGTTTAGTTTTCCCTGTACACTCTGGCAAAATATCAAAAAATTAAAGAACAAGGCGTTGCCAGTTGTACTTTTTTTTAGAAAGAAAGAAAGAAGAAAATAAAGAAGAAAGAAAAAGAACGAAGAGGAATCGGCGCAGCACTTAATAGCAGAGTGCGATGCATATGCCAGATCAAGGCAGCTGAAGTGGGGATTTCCCACGATAGAGGAAGAAGAGCTGCACTCGCTCAAATGGGCCGACATACTGAACTTCGTAAAGAAGACAGGGAGGCCCGGAAAGAAAGTTGCAGCAGAAGTAGGGGCATAGGGGTAAGGAACGGAGTATGGCAGAAAGGGCCCATAAAGAGGCCTAATTGCCAGGCCCACGGGCCGCCCCTATACTACTACTATGCACTACTACTACTACTAATATTTCAGGATCAGCCGCCTCAGTCTGGGGAATTGTCAAAATACCGATACATGAATTCTAAAACTTTTATCAAGCTCATAAAGAGACTCGTTCAAAACAGTCAACCTGTGTGACAATGTTCCATTTCATATTATAAAATTATTTATTACATTTTGTATAGCGTTCGCGATACACTCTCCTACCGATTTTTCATGTATAATGCCAAATTACCATACTAGCCCCGTTAGTTATCATTTACATATTTCTTTGCCTTTTCTCTCTTTTGATATTTTTCAAGAGCACCGGTTGCTTTACAAGTTACTTGCTAATTTTCTGGTTAAATCGAAGAAGCCTACCCAAACAAACTTAAGGAATTAAGTGGTATAGAATTGGGGTTCTTAAAGCTTCAAGGATCACAAAAAACCCTCATGTAATCGTTTTGAAATAGACAAAACAAAGATTTTTTAAAAATTATTTTTGTTTAATCGGAGGAGTTGGTGGCGAAATAATTTGTGAAGTTAAAAGACTTTAAAATTATTTTACCTCTAGATACCTACATAAATTTATGGTGACTGAAATTGTCAAATCACTATTATTTGGTAAGATTGTGTAAAAAGTTTTAAAGTATCAAATTGGACTAGGCTTATCTTTGTGGTTGCTTTTAAAATGTTAATAATAATTGTTTCTTCAACCGAAATTTTTGAAAGATCTTTTTCAACGTGATATCTATTTTTTTGAACATAACTTCATACTTAATTCATTATTATTTTATAATTATTATTACTCTCCTAATAAAATACAAGTTTTGTTGGTCAATTAAAATTGGAATTTTTTATTATTTTAGAGACAGGCTTAACATAAACTAAAATAAATTTTATTACAAATTATTTTATCGTTTTACGGGGGTTAGGGGAGGAGACCTAAATATTTTTTCTCTGTCTACTTACTCGTTTATATCGACTTTGGCCATTTTTTTCCTTCAATTCTACGTAAAACACTATTTTTAGGAGTTTCGGGGGGTGGGGGCGAGGGGGCGAGGGGCAGAATATTTTTTTCTGTTAACTTATTAGTTTCTATCCGCTTCAACATAATTTTCAAGTGTTTACTTCATTTTTAAGCAAAACACAATTTTGTTTTTTTTTGTGGGGGGGGGGGTCGAAATATTTTTTGTCTGTTTATTTATTAGTATGTATACAAATTCATATAATTTTTTCCTCATTTCTATGTACAATACTTTTTTTGGCTAAAATAAAGACCTTCTATACCATAGTGCCACAGACAACTTTTTTTTTTCGTCGGTTAAGGTGTTTTGGAACCTTAGTAACTCGTTTTTGATAAAATTAAGAAGAGTCAAAATTTCACGATTTTAATAGTCCCCCATACCATATTGGTATGATGGAGTAAAAATAGTGATGGATATACTGTGCGGACGTAAAAAGTCTAACTCTTGAACGGATTGAGGTATCGACCTCAAATAAAAACCATGTTTAATGATAACACTTTTTCTACTTTTTGACGTATTTTTTATAAGCGTCATATTGACGTAAGTCTATAAGGTCACTAACTACTTTAAAATTTAAATAGAAAGGGGGGTCGAGTAATACCTTGTTTCAAAAGTATTTTAATTCCCTATTTAAATTTTTTTTTTCGACTATAGTTTACTTTTGTACGAATTGAGATATCGACTTTAAATAAAAAACATGCTTAATGATAACAATTTTACCACTTTTTGATGTATTTAAGATTATTCTCATAATGACTTAAGACTATAAGGTCACTAACTACTTTAAAATTTTAAATAGAAAGGGAGGTCGACTGATACCTTGTTTAAAAGGTATTTTAATTTCCTATTCAAAATTTGAATTTTTTCAAAAATCGGTGTATTACTTACAGAGTTATAAGCATTTGTAACTATAGTTTGCGCACCTCTCCTCTTACTTTTGAACGAATTCAGTTGACTTTAAATAAATTTTTTAAGGCAAGACCATAAGGTCACTAGCAACTTAAAGTTTTTATTATTGTTGAGTAATACTATACGTAATACGTAAACTATAGTCAAAAAAACTCAAAACTCTGTAACTCGTAAACCGATTTCTAGGGAATTAAAATACCTTTTAAACAAGGTATCACTCGACCCCCCTTTCTATTTAAAATTTTAAAGTAGTTAGTGACCTTATAGAACTACGTCAATATGACGCTTATAAAAAATACGTCAAAAAGTGGCAAAATTGTTATCATTCCGCATGATTAAGGTGCGTAAACTATAGTCGAAAAAACTAATAACTCTGTAAGTCGTAAACCGATTTTTTTAAAAACTAAAATTTTAAATAGGGAATTAAAATACCTTTTAAACAAGGTATCATTCGACCCCCCTTTCTATTTAAAATTTTAAAGTAGTTAGTGACCTTATAGACCTACGTCAATATGACGATTATAGAAAATACGTCAAAAAGTAGCAAAAGTGTTATCATTAAATATGGTTTTTAATTGAAGTCGATACATCAATCCGCTTAAGAGTTAGCAGGGGGGGGGGACTTTTTACGTCCGCCCTGTATATACCAAAGTATAAAGAAGAAAAGGATACGTCCACGGGAGCGTTCCCTTTCCGTACTTTTAAAGATAAGGGTTTAGAAGGTGATTTTGATCCGTCTTTCACGCTTTAATAAATAAAATAATTGCAAATTCGTTTACCCCTTAGCACAAGGGGCTCGATAAGAAAAGCCTAAGATCGTGTCGCTATAGGATGCTAATTATTTAGGGTAAACGCCATAAGTATGATACTTAACTTCCACTAGGTTTAAAAAGGGTTATAGGTGGTATATGGTATGCGGTAAAGAGAAGATTTGCATTGGGTAACCTTTGGAATATAGCTACGCCCATTTGATAGTATGTATGACCAAAGATTCGAATACCGGAATATTCTATATCGAATTGTTGGCTGAATCTAAATATTTTTTATTTTGTCCTGTTTTGACTTGGGGTAAGTTTCTCAGCAAATTTTCGCTGGAAACTGATATTTTTTCAAAATGATCTAGATCTTTGGAACCACGTGTAAAAGCTGTGATTTTATGGAGTAACTCAACAAAACCGTTTGTTTTAAGGACATATTTAACTTACTACCGGTTTTCACTTAAACCTTGGGTCATGTTAACCCTTGGTTGGAAATGGCGTTCCCACGAATAATTCATGTTTTTACAAATTATTTTTTTTCAGCCAACCAATGATTAAATCTTCTTGGTACTATGCAAACAAAATTAGCTGTTGTTCATGAGTTAGTTATTGCCAATCAATTAGCGCGCATTGATTTTTAATTAAAAATTCTCTAAATAAACATTATATTTTGAATTCTAGATGATAAATAAGAAATAATCTTAAAACAATGAAAATACAAAAAGGTTAAAAATGCAAGAACTATAAATAAAAACTTATTTTTGTACTGCTCAAAAAATTAAATTGATTAGATTCAAACCACCTACATCAGGAGAAGACATTAAAAATTGCCTGCTTGTCTAGTAGTATACAGTGTTCCAAATTCGATGCTCAACATGGGGATCTCCCAAACGGTAGGAGATACGAGAAGGTTTAAATTAGTGCAAAGTTGCGTAATTTGATGCCTTTGTGATTTTTTCATTTTTAGTTTTTATTTTTTTGCGCCTTTATTCTTAAAGCTGTCAAAAAACGCTTAAAACTTTCTACAGGCATTTTTAAGATCTACCTAATGACAGGTCCGTTTTTGAGATTTGACCTTTCAGTGTGACAGGATCACTGTCAAGTTCATTTTTCCTTATGGATACGTGCTTTTCTTCTCCTGTCGTTTCGTTCATGAAAGATAATGTAATATTTTGCAACCTTATTTTGACAAGTCACGTGACGTTTTGGGTTAATTGACCATCATCAGTTCATTTTTGCTTTTGACTTACTAAAGATATTTTGGAAAGTCGCTTGCAATCCCTTTTTTGACATTTTAAAAATGACAGTTTTTTGACATTTGTTTTTACAAAATTATTTTGCCTAATATTTTAAACATACGTTTTTTCTTTCCTTCTAACTCTTGCATTTATAACTTATCCGATTAAAATGTTAATAATTTGAACGTTAATTTTAGATTAGAAAAAATTTCAAAATGTCAATATATTGGGTAAGTTAAAACCAAAAATTGAATTTGGGCTGATGATGGTTAATTATCCCAAAACGTCAGGTGACTTGTCAAAATAATGTTGCAAAATGTTATCTATCATCCCTCACGAACAAAACGGCAGCAGAAAAAAGCACGTGTCCATAAGAAAAAATAAACTTGGCACTGCGCCCCTTTCACACTGAAATGTCAAATCTCAAAAACAGACCTTTCATTAAGTAGATCTTAAAAAAGTGCCTGTAGAAAGTTTTAACCGTTTTTTGACAGCTTCTATAATAAAGGCGCAAACAAATAAAAACTAAAAATGAACTAACTACTCGGATTTTGTAAACGCTTTTTTAAAGTATTAAATTGCTCAACTTTGCCCTAATTTAAACCTTTTCGTACCTCCTATCATTCAGGAGATCCCCATGTGGAGCATCGAATTTGGAACACCCGGCCTGTATAGAGCAGTCTAACAAAAATAATATGGCTGATCCAATATGGCCGCTGTAGGGTAAAAGAACCGTTTTTCCATGGGTGCGTTCAGATTAAACGTCGGGTGACGCCCGGGCGCGCCCTGGCCGTTCAGATTGCTCTGGTTAAAATTTACCCGGCTGTTCAGATTGTCGCTAGATTTTTCCGGACGCTACCCAAACGCGCACTTTCGCACCCCACGAAATAGGTTCATAAAATTTGTCCCGCATGCGCAGATCAAATACACAACCATTTCTAGCCTTATTTCCAAGATAATATGACAATTTGTTAGATAGCCCTATTAAGAGTGGAGATTATTTTTTTTTTTCTGTCAGTGACGTGCTAAACGGGTCATGTGATATCCATACTTTTTGGAGTCAAATAAACATCAGAATTGGCTGAACTTTGAATGAAAGGCACATTTTGTAAAAACTAAGACACGGCTCGGAACACTTTTTTGGCGAATACACAAATTTTTTTTTCTAAGGCCACCGATTTAAATGTTTGAATATTTCCAATTGGTGGCCTTATAATTCGTCAAAAAAGTGCCCCGAACCGTGTCATTTACAAAATGTGCCTTCCATTCAAAGTTTAGCTAATTTAGCTGTTTATTTGACTCTAAAAAGTATGGATATCACATGACCCGTTTTGAACGTCACTTCGACGTTTCCTGAGCAAAGCAACACCGTTCTCAACTAAAAAGCCAGTTAACTCATTTTTGTTTTAGTATCCTTTGGCCTATGATCGGTGCCATATTGACATCAAACCGACAGAAAATCCATGTTTTACTTGTCAATTTGGTTATAAAAATGGCAGGCACAGTAGGCTAAAGGGCACTGAGGCGGTGGGAGTTACCCGACTTTTTAGTTGAGAACGGTGTTGAGCAAAGGTGACTTACAGAACAAAAAAAAATATCTACTCTTAAAAAGTATAATTTCTTGTAATTCTAGTTAATAGGGACTTATCGGTACATAAAGTCGTCATAGCCTGACTCGGCACTATTTTTGACCGCACGAAGGTTTCTGACATTTCTATAGTCCAATTTTTTGATGAGCGGACTGATGTCATTTTTGCCTCTGAAAACGTATTTCTTTGTTGTCAACAGTTCGCATGTCAAATAATATTTTGTTGTCAATTTGAAGTAACAGGTAAAACAATCAACGACATGACTTTTTTTTACATATTCATTGTCGCAGTCTAAAACAATGTATCAAATAGAGATCCAAAAAAATGACGTCAGTCCGCTCATCAAAAAATTTGACTATATCATGTAAACGTGTCATCTAAACATGTTCATATTGTGCCATCCATAAAGTTGACCGATTAAAGCTAATGCCGTAGGGACAAATATTATTTTGACAGCGCCGCGATCAAAAAAGCTCTAGCTGGATAGCCCAAACGTAGGTTTTGGATAACCTCAGCAACCAACAGATGGGTAACTGTCAAAAATAGCCGACTTTATGAAAATCAGCCTATAATGTCCGATAAGTCCCTTAGTATGTCTCGGTTAGTATTAAATAAAGTGTGTTTCGCCATCTGTTTTAAAAGTCTGCAAACAGAAGTTCCCGGCCATTCGTAGCTCGTGCCCTCTATCGGTTTTACTATATAACATAGACAGGCAATATATTCACCATCGACTGCATAACAATGTAGCAAAGTTCAATCAATTAAACCTTGAACATGAAAAGAGAAGGTAAAATTGTTTTGCGCAATATGATCGAGATGGCGCCATATATGATAGAAACTTTTCTTCCTGAAAACTCCTGAAAACTGAAAAGTGGTACTTTTTTATGATTAATTTATAGGTAAACAATTTCGTAACCACTTAAAGTTCGTAAAAACAATGATACAAAAAAAAACTTGTATATATAGTTTATTCCAAGTCTAGTTGGACCACTTTTTTGAGAATGACATTGAACATTCTATTTAATTTCAGTATTTAAGTAGTGGCCGTCCCGGGGGGGGGGGCGATCGCTTCCCCGTTTGCTCCAGAAAAAGTAGACAACAAAGATGCTGGTGGTCACCATGATGAAAGTCTTTGGAGAAAAAACGAGAAATTGCAGAACGTCCCTTTAGAATCCCTCCACAGTATTTTGGGACAGTTTTAAACAGACGAAAACCACGATATTAGAAATACAGAACAGTATTATAGAGTTTCAATTTGTAAACAAGTTTTAGACAAAATCATTTCGGCCATAAAATCAAGGTTCAATAACGAGATTCCAAGTATTTTTGACCTGCACAAATTCTTGAACTTTTATTGGGAGAAGTCAGTATTTGAAAACAATATTGGACCGAAGTAGGCAAAAGCTTAAATCAAAACATATATCTCGAGGCAATGAACAAGTGTGGCGACATTTTTCTGTTGATAAAACGTTCTTGGATGTTTGTCAGTAAAAGGATTTTCGATTTAAGAATTGGTCCTGGTTCTGGTTGACATTATTTTGACATACATTTTGACAGCGGTTCTAAAATAATGGCGTCATTTAAAATATTATGAAGATATCTTTGAATTTACTCAAAAAAAGAGTATCTATACTTTTTCAAAATTGTAGGGGTTATGTTTACAACCAAAGGGCCGAACCAACCTCCCAGGCTGGTTCTAAAATTTCATAACCGGGTTGCAACCGTGACGTCATTGTTTTAAAACGAAAGGACCGGTTGCGGTTCTGGTTAAACCAGAACCAGGACCAATTGTAAAACGAAAATTTTTTAAGTAATCTTCGTCAGAAAGAAGCTTTTCCTGCCTCAGAAGATTGAAAATATAAGTACTTAAAAACAATATGACGGAAATTCCTCTGACGGGCTTAGCGTTGCTGCATATTGAGCGAGTCATTGACCGGTTTACCTAAAAAAACTGAACACGAACTTTTTTTTAGATATAAATCTTATATTTGAGATATGCAATATAAAAGGGTAATGTTTCAACTTAAAAAGCTTTTTAGATCTCAAAAAAAAGTATTTAGGTATTAGGTTTTGTTTGTGGTTTGTTTGTTATCTATCTTTTTTATAACTGAAAAAATTATACGTAGGTACTCAAGCGCGGATTTCAGGGGGGTAGGTAAAAAAATACTTAGAAAATTAAAATTAGGGCATAAATTGCAGCGCTATAACAACACCTTTGATATTCAGGTTAGTATTAGTTTAATTTTTTTAAAATTTTCGCGTGCTGCGCTTTGAAACCATTGATTGATATATTTACAATTTTAATTTTAAATAAAAAAATGCATTTTTCAGTGGAATTTTGTTACAAATTTTCGCCTGTGGTGCTATGGTACGTTAATATTTACGATTTTAGTTAAATTTGACTCAAAAATTGCATTTTTAATGTAATTTTCTCAAATTTTCGGCGCCTTTAAACATTTTTTAAAATAAAAAATATATGAAATAAACAGCTTAAAATCTGAGTACCCACCCTAGATTTGAGGCCAAATCCGCGCTTGTAGTTACTAAGTTTTCTTTGTATATATTGATGTTCCTCATGGGTCAAACCATATCAAGTCAAGCAGGCAATAGTTTTGACCATCTCCGATTTTGATGATTTTTGGTACACTTATTCGTCTTATCAAAATACTCAAAAATCCAAAATCAAATTTTTTGGATAAGCGGTTTTTGTTTTATTGATTTTTGAAAATCAAGAAATTGACCAATATGTCCTTGACAGACACTTACAAAAATAGTAATATCTCAAAAACTATTGATCCTATAGAAGCGAGTGATAGCTCGTTTTGAAGGGTTTTTAAAGATCTTTTTAAAGATGTGTGACACAATATAGTTTGTTTAATTTTTTTTTCTTAATTAAAATTTTTTTTTTTTGAAAAATCTCAAAAACACATTTTTTAATTTTTTTCAAAAAAATATTTCTTTTTTTTTCAATGTTTTTTTAACATTTTTGGAAAATTTTAGGATGGAGAAATAATGGAGTCATACTTTAAAAAAATAATAAGATATTTAATACAGGGCTAATTTACTAATATGGGTATAACAAAAAAATTAAAAGTAAGAATAATAGAAAATTTACAATAAAAAATATTTAGGTTGCTAATTTTTTTTGTAAAATATTTGAGGAAAAGAAACTTTTAATTCCCCGCTTTCTATATTTTTGCCAATGATACATCCCATCCACCAAAGACAGTCATAGTTTATGGTTACGAAACCGGAGTCGATGTTTTCAATTTCTGTGTTTGACAAACCACAGGTTGCAAAAAGACATCGAATATTTTCCTCTTTACTTAGTGAAAATGGTTTTGTAATAATTTTTTCATTACTAAGGGGGATAATCGAGTGCAATTTTTGAGTCCCAGGTATCGATTGTGCTTCCAGGTATCTTTTTTCCAAAAACTTTTCATGTTGCTGGTAGTCATTTAATGAACAATATTTAAATGTTATACCAGGAATGTTTTCTGTTGCAAATTTAAAAAGATCTTCGGGGGTCATAATATGTTCATTATATGGTCTCTGCAGACTTGCTTTAGCAGCCAACCTTTTTACGGTGCCTCCCAGTCCATCGCATGCACTCTTCCCGTGGGAAGTGGCAAAAAAATTCCATTCTGCTTTAATTTTAAATTCCTCGAGATTGTACGCAATATTAACAATTTTTTTTTTATTTTTATACTGTGCGGCACAGCCGTCTGAAAAATAGATAATTTTGTCTAAATTATCAATTTGCCTCTTTAGTTCAGGCATAAGGTGGCTTAAAAAAAGATGAAATGCCACAGTGTTGTGTACCAAACAGTCTGAAATAAATATATAATTTAAATGACCCAGTTTTCCCTCATGAGTTTTGTAATATATTACAAAAGGATGTAGGGTTGCCTGGCTATTTGTCCAGTGATAGGACTGCACTTCATCCTGCAAAATAAATGAATAATTTTCAGCGAAGTCGCATGTGATTAGTGCTTCCCCCTTTTTTAAATTGTCTTTTACCTCATTGTAGTATTCTTTTTGCATGTGAGTGTAAAAAGAATGAGATTTTAATTTAATCAATTCTTCAATGAAGTCCTCTGCTGGTTTAATTAATGTCTCCATATTGCATCTATCTACAGATATCCACTTCTTAAAAGTCACATTGTCAATCATTGCTTCTTCGACCTTTTCATTCAAAAAGTTTTTTAAATTCTCAGTTCCTGGGCATATCTCACATTTGTCCAAAAAGCAGTGAACTCCTGGTGGGTTACATCATTTTTGAGAGGCAAGCATGGTAGTCTGGTAAAGCAGGATTACCCTTATCATTTAAGATAAACTTGTTTATTTTAGAACACTTTATCATTAAGTTCATATTTTGATGTATTGTGCACACACACACACTGTATGTGTACCGCTCTTTCCTGCTAAAATGCAACTTTTTGGTCTCAATTCACTAAATTTAGACAAACCAATTTTTAGGTCTGGATGCTCTTTCTTAAAATGCAAATATATTTCTTAGATATTATTAGGGTGAAAAGATCTTGGGTGAAGGGGAGGACAATTGAAGAAATACTAAAAATTTTGCAGGAATAAACAAGTTTGGAAAAACCTTTTATGTATCTTATTTACAAGACTGGAAGCAATTGACAAGTTTTTAGGTATAAAGAGTAAATATATAGGTATTTATCAAAAAATGTATGGTTTTTTCCTGCAAGGTTTTTTATATTATTTTTTTAAAAATAGAACCAATAACTTCTCCATCCTGAAATTTTCCAAAAATATTAAAAAAATACTGAACAAAAAAATTGCATTTTTTTGAAAAAAATTCAAAATGTTGTTTTCAAGATTTTTCAAGAAAAAGAATATTAAAAAAATTAAAAAAAAAATAAAAACAAAAAATTACATGGTGATACACATCGTTAAAAAGGTCTTTAAAAAACTTTCAAAATAAGCTATAACTCGCTTCTATAGGACCAATAGTTTTTGAGATATTGCTATTTTTGTAATTTCTTTATTTTCAAAAATCAATAAAACAAAAACCGCTTATCCAAAAAATTTAGTTTTTTGGATTTTTAAGTTTTTGGATCAGAAGAATAAGTGTAGCAAAAATCATCAAAATAGGAGATGGTCAAAACGAAAAGTGCCTTTTTTTTGGTTGATTTGATATGGTTTGACCCTCATAAAAACTATGCTTTTATCTAGTTTTTTTTTGTATCGAAACCGCCCCCCCCCCTTTTCAAATGACTGGGACCGCCACTGATTTAAGTAATTGTTAAGTAGGGTTTTGAAAGAGGTCCGGAAAAATTGGAATGAACACTAACAACATCACGGGGGCTTCAGAAGCAAAATTCTGGGAGTGGGGTAATGGTAATGTACAGTTGTCACTAGATCCGTCAAAATATTAAGATTTTGCTAAACAAATCTGACTTTCTGTCTGTCAAAGGGGGCAGAATTTATTAGTGACAACTGTATATATTGTATTATTTTATAATTTTGTCCAATTCTAATTATACACAAACAATATAGAAATGAAACTTATTAAAAATGCATTTTTGCCTTTTAAAAATAACCTCACCTTAAACATCCATCAACCTATTGTTTTTTTCTAGTTGAGCATGATAGATAAATATATTTTTTTAAAGTATTGTTTCACATTGAATTTTTATTTATTAATAGCATTGTCCATTGTGTATTTTATCATTCTTTCGCTGTTGGTATCATCGCATCGCCATAACATTATATTAACGATTCTTTTTTTTTCTGTCAGTGACCTTAGCTCAAAAAATGTCGAAGTGACGTTCAGAACATACTTTTTGGACTCAAATAAACAACAAAATTGGCTGAACTTTGAAGGGAAGGCACATTTTGCAAAAAGTAAAACACGGGCTCGGAGCACTTTTTTGATTTTTGCCCAATAAGCTAAAAAAATCAAAAAAGTGCTCCGAACTGTGTCTTGGTTTTTACAAAATGTACCTTCCATTCAAAGTTCAGCCAATTCTGAAGTTTATTTGATTCTAAAAAGTATGGATAATGGATACCACATGAACCGTTTTGAACGTCACTTCGGGGCAATTCCATGATACGGGAAAAATATTAAGTAATTAATTTTTTGATCTCATTTTTCTTTCTTTATCTTTCTTTTCTTTCTTTTTATTATGGAAAGGGTTTGTCAGAATAATTTAAAAGTAACGGCCAATTAATTTTTTATTTATTTATAACAAGAATTTGATGATAACTGACGGGACATGTTGTGTTTCCAAATATATGCTATATATATATATGTTTTCAATATGTTTTGAAAACTTTTCTTTCATGAGTTTTCATGACAGGTTTTCAAATTTTTATATTTGATAGCTGACATATGTCATAGTTGTCAAATATTAATTTTTGAGTGTTGGTACTTTTTTTTTAAATGTATTTTATTCAAAAGATGATGTTGGCCCTTGCCACACATTTTTTTTTAATTTTAATTACTACTACATAGCACATACACTTTCGAGCCAAATATTTCTTTTATTTTCCATAATTAATTTTTTTAAAGTCTTTAAGAAAACAAATCTTTAGTTATTTAAGTAAGGTTATGTTATTAATCTTTTTTCTATACACTCCACCAAATTTTAGAATGCCGGTTCCACAGTTTGACTTCTATTTCTCTTTCTCTCTCTCAAAAAGAGTAGAACAATAAAATATAATTTGGCGGCTGTCTGGTAATCCGACGCAATACGCATGTGTAAACTCAATCCACGTTTTCATGGAAAATCGGTATTTCGATCTCAATACGATCTTGATCCAACCCTAAAAATTTTCAGGGTCGGATCTAGATTGAAATCGATTTGAATACTGGAAAAACAGGCGTTTTCATGGACGGTATCGGATTGAAATCGTTTTCAGAACGAACTCAATTCCCATGAAAACGTAGCAAATCTTTTGTTCCCTAGATATAATAAAATGTTATGATATTATTTTTCTTTGCTTGCCTTGATTTTAAGTTAAATGTAATTTAGTGATAACTGACGGGACATTTCTTATAAAACGCTAATATTTTGTTTGTCTATATTTAGGCTAGTCGCTATAATACTGAAATTAACGAAAAAACAGGCCTTACCTTAAAAAAACACGATGATCTGTTTTAACGGTTTTTAACTTTGACATATCTGCTTTTTAACATATCCAAAAGCGGATAAAATCGGATTTGCAGAACATCGTTTTTTTGACATTTTTTCAAGATAAAGAAAAACTTGGATTTATATTAACATATAAAACCATAACCACTTTACAAATATCACTTGTGTTTTTCAGAAAAAGACAGAACTATCGACCTAAACCATGTTTTCTCTCTCCATCCTATAAAAACAGGTTCCCAAACACATAATAACATCAGTTTTTTGGTAAAAATAACTTTTAGGGTTGATCTTCAAACTCATAAAAAAAAAGTTGAAAAGAGACTGCTAATGTTGTCATATCGCTCACTCTTATATTGGAATTGGACATATTTCATAAAAAAACATATTTTATGAAAAAAATTTCCTCCTGCTGGTTACTTTTTAAACAAATTATAAAATTAAATCATTATCTTCCTACTTTTGGTACATATGTAGGTACCTACTCAATTATTACCTACACACTAATAACCTATTAAACTTTCACTATGGAATAGAGGCTCAGTGGTGCACCCAGAAATTGAATTCGGGGGGGGGTTAACTGTAGAGGGCTATGACAGTAAACAAACGCAAAGCGAAATCTACATAAAGGAGATAACTGTCACCTTTTAGAAATTTAGACTAACACGTAATTTCAATTCTTTTTCGTTTGAAGAAATAAAAATCGGTAATCTGGCTTTCTATCGATCCCAAATAACAGAAAGTATTAGTATTAAATGAATATCATTCCAAAGTGTACCACCAAGCGTGTATAATTTTATGGTAGGACAAGACGCTATTTTGATCCTGAAAGTTTTTCTCATGAACATGTGCCACATCCCCTTATATATTATTATTAACTGCGAATTTTTGGCCCGATAGAAAAAGAAACCGTGGTAACACCTATTATTGTTATTTCATTTCTATCATGTGTCTAAGATTAGCTTTTTTTACGCAAGTTCCATGCAGGGTAAATAAGTAATAAATAAATTTATCTATGTGCTTATACATTATTTGTCTGCAAAGGATAGAAAGAAAAAACACGATATTTCTATTTTTCTTTTTAAATACTATTATTTTTGAAATGAGCAATACAATTTATCCCAAAAACATATGCCGCAACCCCCCCTAAATGAGCTGCAATGTGTGTAGTTTTTCCTATAATATAGGAGAGAAAGAATTAATAATGACCATATCTTTATCTTGTTTTCATTTTTTTGTCAGGTTCAAGATCAGCATGGAAATTAAACCCAAAAACATGCGCCACATCTCTCGCTTTATGCTTGCCATGTTCATAATATATTTCTTCAGGATAGAGAGAGAAAGCGTAACTAACGAGCTTCTTTCTATCTTTTTCCAATTTTTTTTTCAGATTCAAAACTAGCATTGAAAACTAGTCTAAAAACATGTATCACACGTCTTAGTTAATGAAGATGTTTTATTTGTGATTTTTTTGGCCTCCATTTTGAAAAAAATTCAAAAATGACAATGTTCCGCATGTCCGATTTTGGGTATGTTGAAAAGCAGGCAAATCTAAGCGGAAGAACGTTAAAACCGCTCGTGTTGCAACTTGTTCAAGGTAAAACGGTAATTTCAGTGGACTACTATTATTTTATGATTTGGAGAACAATTATTACGTTATAATGATTGTACACGTTTATTGATACCCCAGAACTTCTTTGGAGGTTGTAGTTATTTAAATACAAAAAAACAAATGACAGAAAAAAATAATCTCTACCGTGTCTAGAATAGACCTTATACTAAATAGATAAAAATCTTTGCAGAATTCAATGACGCCCTTTTACTTATAAATTCTTAAAAACGAAACGAGTTTCCCACACACTATTTCTTCTAACTCTTAAGGACGCCCACAGTTTATCAAAAAAGACAACATCAAAAAGAACATGGACAGGACATATTAAACCAAAATGGATAAAAAGGGCAGCAAAAAAATTAATCAGGAACATTCTTTATTGTCATCAACAAGGACTTTTTAAAAAGATCAAAATTATGTAAAAAACTCAAAATTATGAGTAAGCCCTTTTCTGTGTGAAACGTGTCCAGATAATTCTACATCAATAAAAATCAAACTTCTAGTGATCTAAATTTTAATCTGTTTTTTTTTAGTCTGATTGGGAGACGCACGCTTTTATTCATATTCATAATAAATTTATAACAACAGCTATTATGTTATTTTCTCTCTTGTTGATCATTGATATATATTTATTGTTATTATTCTACCACCATACACATCAGTATCAGTTTATAGCTTTTGATTATATTTTTTGAGCTGGCAATTTTATAACAGACTAGATTTTCATCCATTGGATGCATTTGCACTTAGATTAAATATAGGCTTCTCCATAGATGGTCATAGTGCTCATAAATATGTTGGTTATTAAACAAGACATTGGGTGGAAATAACGAAAATTCAAACTTGGATGAGCATCCCACAAGGAACACACAAAAGACCAAAGCGAAAAGAGAAATGATTAAACGATGTTTCGCCCTGGGTAACCCGCGTGGGCTCATCAGTGGTTTCACTGGTCACCCTCCACCATACATCATTAAACACCATCATACACTTTGATTTCCAACTTTGAATCACTCACAAATAGGCATCGTTCCGCACTGGTACTTATCCAAGTTACCTGATACGGATTCGTCCTGGCGTGTTAATATTTGTGGCATGCTCATCCAAGTTTGAATTTTCGTTATTTCCACCCAAGATCTTTTGATCTTTTGTTTTTTAGTTTCTTTTCGGTTGAAGTAACTGATTTGGAGGTTTTTTAACTTCTTTTTCGTTTTAATTGCCTTGGGAGAATAATCCTACCCTCCCAAAATTCACGTATTTAGAGTCTGATTTTGAAGAAATCCGCGGACACGTCGATTTTTTGTTCGAGGCAGACACATCTTTTGTAGCACGCACCCATTCGAGGAGTAAACTTTACCTATAAATTTTGCATAGGGAACGTGGGTCGAGTAATACCTTGTTTTGAAGGTCTCTTAAATGTCTTTAAAACCGTGTAAAAATTTTGAAAATCTATTGATTCGTTTTTGAGATATTCATTTTAAACATAAACTCAAATTCAACTTCTTGAAGGAATGTAGCATAGAAGAAAAAATGCAATGATAAAATGTATCTGTAACAATAACAAAAAAACGGTTTTTCCATTAGTCCATGCAACTGTAAAAGTGAATATCTTAAAAACGAATCGATGGATTTTCGAAATTTTTAACAGATTGTAAAGGCATTCGAAAGACCTTCAAAACAAGGTATCACCGGACCCACTTTCCCTATTCAAAATATGGAAGTCAAGTTTACCCCTTGAAGGGGGTGCGTGTGTCCCCTTTGAATAAAAAATCGATATATCCGAGGATTCTTCTAAAATCAGACTCTACATACGTGAATCTTGGATGGGAAGTTTTAAAATGAACACCCTGTACATGCCAACCTGATTGTTTACTTAAGAGTAATTCCATGATAACTCATAGGACAAATCTTATATATTAAATTTTTTTTATACCTTCATCAAAAAAATGATTTTCGTAACTGTCTGCCGATAACTAAAGCATGGCTTTTCAATCACTGGTGAAAAAAAAGATTTCTTTCCGTTTTTTACTCAAAGTTAAAGAGAAATAGAAAATAGCAATATTGAAAAAATCTCATTATTCTTGCCTCAGAATTAAGCCTAATTCGCCAGTTATATCGTCAAAATATCAAATTGTCAAAGATTAAAATGTCGCAACAATGAACGTCACCGAGTAAAAAGACACATCGCCATGGAAACGATTGTTATTTTATTTACCAGCCGCCTTGATTTATAGTCTAAAGCCGGTGTGTTGCGAGAAGTTCTCTTCGTTCGAGATTTTTAAAAGTATTTTTCTGTTTTTCTTGGATTTTATGATAAAGGTATTAAAAAAAATAGTGTTAACAACTGGCGGCTAAACTGTGCTTTTTTTTCACTCACGTTTTTAAATACCTCGCTGCGCTCGTTATTTAAACCAACGCTTGGGTCAGTCCATATCAAGTCAACCAGGGTATTTTACCACACCATCTCCGATGTTGATGATTTTTAGTATACATGTTTTTCCTACCAAAAAACTGGAAAATCCAAAATTTCAGACTTTTTTGACCAGTTGTTTATTTTGAATTAATTTTTGAAAATCGAAAAAGTCACTTATTTGTCCTTAACATGTGCGCACAAAATTAGGAATATCCAAAGAACCACTTATAATAGAAAAGTAGGTGAAGGTTCATTTTAAAGCTCTTATAAAGACCTTTCATATGAGAATATTGCATAACATATATTGAAAAAAAAAATAAAAAAAAAAATTTTTGATTTTTTTTTTGAAAAATTTCAAAAAGGCCATTTTTAATTTTTTTCAAAAAATTATATTATTTTCTTTAAAGTGTTATTAAACTATTCACAAAATTTTGAGATGGACAAATCATGGGTTCAATGTGAAAAAATTTATTAAAAATGTCACATGCATGAAAAATCGCCTATAAAATGTACTTAATATTTTTGATATTTTTTTTGACATTGAACCCATCATTTCTCCATCATAAAATTTTGTGGATAATTAAGTAACACTTTGACCAAAATTATATATTTTTTTCAAAAAAATTAAAAATGGCCTTTTTGAATTTTTCAATTTTTTTTTCAATTTTTTTTTTTTGGTAAAATTATGTTGTGATATTTCATAAAAAAGAGCTTCAAAATGACTTTAAAATGAGCCATTTATTACTTTCCTAGTGTAAGTGGTTCTCGAGATATTGCTAGTTTTGTACATGCTTGTTAAGGTCAAAATGCTGACTTTTTTATTTTGAAAAATTAAAAAAAAACTACGAATCAAAAAAATCTAAAAATTTGCATTTTCAACTTTTATGGTAAGAAGAAAATATATACCAAAAATCATCAAAATTGGAATTGGTCGCGTAAAATTTTTGTGATTTTTTGGTTGATTTGATATGGAATGACCCTAGGGTCAGTCCATATCAAGTCAACCAGGGTATTTTACCACACCATCTCCGATGTTGATGATTTTTAGTATACATGTTTTTCCTACCAAAAAACTGGAAAATCCAAAATTTCAGACTTTTTTGACCAGTTGTTTATTTTGAATTAATTTTTGAAAATCGAAAAAGTCACTTATTTGTCCTTAACATGTGCGCACAAAATTAGGAATATCCAAAGAACCACTTATAATAGAAAAGTAGGTGAAGGTTCATTTTAAAGCTCTTATAAAGACCTTTCATATGAGAATATTGCATAACATATATTGAAAAAAAAAATAAAAAAAAAATTTTTTGATTTTTTTTTTTAAAAATTTCAAAAAGGCCATTTTTAATTTTTTTCAAAAAATTATATTATTTTCTTTAAAGTGTTATTAAACTATTCACAAAATTTTGAGATGGACAAATCATGGGTTCAATGTGAAAAAATTTATTAAAAATGTCACATGCATGAAAAATCGCCTATAAAATGTACTTAATATTTTTGATATTTTTTTTGACATTGAACCCATCATTTCTCCATCATAAAATTTTGTGGATAATTAAGTAACACTTTGACCAAAATTATATATTTTTTTCAAAAAAATTAAAAATGGCCTTTTTGAATTTTTCAATTTTTTTTTTTCAATTTTTTATTTCCAATTTTTTTTTTGTTAAAATTATGTTGTGATATTTCATAAAAAAGAGCTTTAAAATGACTTTAAAATGAGCCATTTATTACTTTCCTAGTGTAAGTGGTTCTCGAGATATTGCTAGTTTTGTACATTCTTGTTAAGGTCAAAATGCTGACTTTTTTATTTTGAAAAATTAAAAAAAAAAAAACTACGAATCAAAAAAATCTAAAAATTTGCATTTTCAACTTTTATGGTAAGAAGAAAATATATACCAAAAATCATCAAAATTGGAATTGGTCGCGTAAAATTTTTGTGATTTTTTGGTTGATTTGATATGGAATGACCCGCTTGTAAAAAGCACTATTTTAGCCACTAGTTGTTAAAACTACTATTTTGATCTCATTTTTCTCTACCTTAAGATATACAAGAATGACAATATTTTAATGCATTATATGAGGTTTTATCTGAACAATTTAAAAATAAAATCATATTAATTTTTATTCAAGGTACAGGATATAACCAAAAATTGGTGGTAACTCATGGGACATCAAAAATGGACAGAGATAAATCATGTATTTAGAATGTAATTTTTTGATAACTCATGGGATATTTCTTATGAAATGTTAATATTTCATTTATCTATATTTTAGCTATTGGCTATTATTTTATGATTTGGAAAAAAAGTTCTTGCGTTCTAATGTTAAACGTTTAAAGGTATCCCACACACTACTTTGGTTGTGATAGTTTTTGAGATACAAAAATAAAAAAATGCCAAAAATTTTCATCACGCGTGGAATTGCCCAAAACTAGCAACAAACCGAGCCCACGCAAACTTTGAATTTTGTTTTTAAACGATTTGTCTAGCTTGTCATCTAGTTAGCCTCGCTAAAAAAGTTCTACCACCTTCAAAAGATTTTCATTGTTTGATAAGGTATCTGTGAGATAAATTAATCTAAGATTATTTAACTCGATTTCTATAAAAGTTAGAGGAATTCAGCGTGTTATTTCCTTATACAATTAATTATTACGGATACAATTTCACTTTTTGCTATTTGATATAAAATGTGAATTAAAAAAAAGTGTATTATTGTGTGTAGATGCCGACCTTATTATTTAGATAAAAGAAAATTATTAGGCTGGTGTAGTTATTTCGGATGAGCCAACGTTTGATTTTGACACGTTTGAATAGACATTTTTCAATCTACAGACCAAATATCTTCACGTATATAGTTTTTAAATTCTAATTTTGGAACGGCAGGTTCTTTGTAGCGATCATTTTCCGAAATTTAGTAAACTGAGAAGTAGCAAATTACCAAAAAAAAATGAAGCCCCCCCCCCTGCTGCAATGTATTACAGGGTACTATCAACTGACCGGCAGCCGTAGTGCAGTGGGCGGCATATCCACCCGCCCGCCGCACGGAAGGTCTCGGGTTCGATCCCCGGGGCCATCGGTAGTCTACTTGAACTTTTTCTCGCAAAATTACATAATTTTGTGAGATTAAGGAAAACGCCGTATGGAACGAAGTAGGCCGTGTTAGCTAGAAGGCAGGCTAACAGGATTCCATACCGTCCATCGTAAAGTCAGACAAGAGGACGGTACCAGAGACCATATAAATCTAAATAGAGAGGACACATAATGGTAAATTCGCGACCTCGCTCAACCAAGTTGAAAACCAAGTGTCGCAGCTAGCGTTTCTTTTTAGTTCTTGGCTTAGAAACTTGGTGCGCCCCTTTCCTTTTAGATCTTGCTTATTTTTATCGATCCAAAGCAGTGGCGGCGCACAGAAAACTAGTATTCTTTTAGACGATTTCCGCTTTGGAAACTATTCATAATATTGATCGCCTGCGTGGCGCTGCAGACAACAAACTCGTGCCGGTACAGTCACAGGTGGCGAATACAGAGGGAGACGATCGACCTCCTCTCCGACGAAATTACGTACCAACTTCCCCAAAAATGTTGCCCTGCGGCACCAGTTTTTTTCTTTTATTTTAAATTAAACCTAACTCTTTTGCAAGGTTTCGTCTTCGGCGGTCAAATTTAAAAAAAATCATAATCAGGTGTTAAGTTTCTGAAAAATTTCTTCGTCTCTCCCTTTTAGAGAAGACTTCATGATGGGAATTGACATGGTTACGTCACAACCGCCTCTTTTGGATTAGGAGAACAAAACCATTGAAAGGATATACAAGGAAATTTTTCACATTATGAAACCACCTTCTCACCAATTCTGATCTAATAATCATGTATTTTCGGAAATGACGGGGTTATTAAAATTTAGTAAAGAAGCGTAGTTTGGTTGGTTTGCTGAACCTTAGATAGCAAAATATTTAAAAAATAAATAAAAAACACTTATTTTTGACCGGAGAAAACCTAAATGGTCTCTGCTTTTTCCTAAATGATTACAAGTACTAAAGGCTTGAAAAATATATATAATAAAAACTTCCTGCAAGCTCCTTTAGCAACAAGTTCATTTAAAATTGCATTAAATATAAGTATGTACGCCACTGATAAATCAATATTCATTCAACGCGCCGGGTTATTGACGTTTTAATTTTAAATAAATATTAACCCGGTTCATCCTGGCGCATTCAGCTAATAATAAAAAAATTGCTGTGAATCGCATTGGCATGCTGGTCGGATATTACCATTACGTGTCCTCTCTATTTAGATTTATATGCTCTCTGACGGTACCGTGTGATCCATATAATGATAGTGGAGCACGTTAAAGATCCCTAGCCCCGACAAAGGGGTTTAGGTCCAAATCCCTCTAGAGAAAGAAAACTGCCTTCCTAGGGGGTGCTCATCCGACTGGTGAGCGGGTAGGGAGGAATGATCCACAACTGACTTTAAAATAATTCAAACAAGAGTATATATTAAGATGAGGCGGAAAGTTTCCCCAAAAGGGGCGAGTCGACAAAGAAAATTAGGGGAAAAACATTTTTTTGGTTTGAGAAGATTTCATGGTTAATTAAAATTTCTTTCCGTTATCAGAAAAAAGCTATCTATCAGATCTGGCCAATCAAAAATGCAAAATGACTCTCAGTTGCTTTTTTCCTTCATATTTCTAAGCTATTGCAAATTCGTTTTGTCGTATCTGTGGCTCTTATAGTATGTCTTTGTATTGGGTAACTACTTGCACGCCAAATTTGTGGTACCGGTCGCGATTCTTCAGAAACGAGAGAAAATCTCAGCCGTCAGAATTTTGCCTCATTTAAAAAAAAAAACACAGCGTCCTTAATATTTATCCGCACGTTGGAAGAGAATCTGCTTCATTTTTTTAATAAAATTTTGTAAATTTTATATTTTAAAGATATTCTGCAGAACTGTTTTTACGGCGGAGCTAAATTACTACTACGCGTACCAATAGACAACAAAAAGTGTCGAAAATTCTCACCGTGTAAAAGGAAAGACAGAATTTCTGTGACTTTTCTGAACAGTGACAGCGACATATTCCATGGCTATCTATGGTTTTGTATGTTAAAAGTTTTAAAGGTTTGTTTACACACAAAAATAAGCTTAATAAAATACATTTTTAAATAAAAAAAGGGGTTTTTCACAAAAACTGACTAGAAAAATTAAAATTGACATATTTTTTATTTACCTACTAGAGCAGTATTAGGAAACTAAATATTAAGGAATCCCAGCAAATAAGTCCGGACAAAAAAGCAGTTAGTGTAAACTTGTGTTTAAAAATCGTCAGATTTTTTGTAAGGGTGAGATTTTCTGACGGAAGAATCGCGACTATCTTGTTTAAATTACGCAATGGGTTGGAATAACTAGCCCAGCGATTAGCCTGCATTTCAACAAGAACAACAACAATATCCTTTTATTTTGTACAAAATGCCATTAAATGAATTAATGACGTAAAAAATCAACAAACAATCATTTACATTGCCTCCTTTTTATTTACTTTATTTTACACATCTATAAAAACTATCACGTATTATGGAGACTGGGCATTTTGACATAAAAGCACAAGAATTTTGATTATAATAAAACTATATTACTTTGTACAGCAGTTAATCTATTTTAATTATATCCATAAAATCCATCGAATATATTGCCGATTGAAACCCAGAAAATTAATAGTTAAATTTTGAGTTGAATAACAGGGATGTAATAGAGAATTACTAGGGACTGCCTGATAATTTAAAACAAGTTTTGTTACAGGTTTATCAGTGGCCCACCCAGGAATTGACTTTGGGGAAGTTTTTAAGGATAAATAATAAAAAAATCTTAATTTGTATTAAAAATGTGATTATAACCAGGCTTCTCGGGCGGGAGGGAGGGTTACCCCAAACCTCCTCCCCCTCGGTGCGCCACTGTGTTTATATATCAGAACAACTGACTGCGCTCGTTACGTACTACAGTGGCCACTTACTCGCCTTAAGTTTCTATTTTATTTTATGATAAAATTCTAGTATTAGTTCTATATTAAAACTTCGAACTAGTTTCTTATGGGAGCCTTTTGAAAAGCACTATAGTATTTGTTCTAAGAACTTTGACAGGAGGGGTTAGAAATTGACAACCAAACTATACAAATTTATCAAAGTTTTTTTTTATTTCAAAAATTAGCTTGAAAGAAGGAACTGGTTGTCTCTGGAACAATTTACATGTTTGTGGAATTTTTGGAAAGCTTATAAACACCTTAGACAACATATACAGGGTGGATTCTTTAAACGGAACGGTGCTTCTAGCGGGTCAGAATTTGGTTGAATAAAAAAATCCAAAAACACGTCAACTGAGATTTTTAATTTCCTTTAATGTCATTTAGTTTACGAGGTATGACAATTTTTTTTTTAAATAGGCCACCCTGTATATTTTGCAATTTTTGAAATCTGCAAACAATTCTCTCTTCAGCAATACCACACAGTAGGATCTATCTTTTACGATAATCGAGATATTTTTATCTAAATCTGTATGGAAAACTTCGATATTCATTCAAATATCCCCCGTAAAACAGGGCATAGACAACAATTCCATGCAAGTTTAAATGCCTCTATCTTGGAAACCATAAGAGATAGAGTATTAGTGTGTGATATTGTCAAAAAGATAATTTTTTTTTAGAATTCAAAAAAGTCAAACTATACAGGGTGTCCTATTGAAAAAAAAATATTTTTTTGCCACACTTCGTAAACAAGACGACATAAAAAAAATCCAAGATAGCATGATTAAAAAAAATTAAAAATCTCAGTTGACGTGTTTTTGAATTTTTTTATAAAACCAAATTCTTACCCGCTAGAAGCACCTTTCCGTTTAAAGAATCCACCCTGTATATATAGCACATTTAAAATGTAATGGAAAAGTCTGGATACACCCCGGAAAAGTCTGGATACACCCTACTCAGGAATACGCTCTGAAAAAGCCAGGATACACCCCGGAAGTCCGGGTATACCCTGTAAAAGTCTGGATACACTCTGAAAAAGCCTGGATTCACCCTGAAAAAACCCGGATATACTCGGAAGTCTGGATATACACGCTGGAAAGCTCTGGATACACCCTGGAAATCTAGATATACCTCGGAAAAATCTGGATACAATCAAAATCTGAATGCACTCGGAAAAATCCCGGAAAGACCCTGGAAAAGTCTGAATACAACCAGGAAATTCTGAATACACCCTGGAAATGTCTGGATACACCCTAAAAAATTCCGAAGATTCCCGAGAAAATACTGGATACATCCTGGAAAAGTCTGCATACACCCTAGAAAAGTATGGATACAACCTAGAAGTCCGGAAGCCAGAGTTTTTTGGGTAGACAATTACAACAAATTTAATTTTATTCACATGCCGAAAAGTTTTCGGTTTTGACGGATTATAGTCAGACATTTAAAATGAAAAACTGTAAATAAATACGTTATGTATATGTTATTTTCTTGATCAAGAGAAGTGTTACTTTAACCGAGACTTTAACATATATATATAAAAAAAAAACCTCGGTTGGTTAGTGGGGATGCAGTCTTATATGGGCCGGAATAAAGTAAACTGCTTTTTTGACAGTCAAGCTTTCGAGAATATATTTTTCTCTTCTTCAGGACTTCTACAATAACTTAAGAAGCCATTAGAAAAATTAACTTAATTAAATTACAACCATTATAGATAAATTATACAGGTACCCATACAAATATATCTAAATAATTATGTACTCACCAAAGTGGATTGAAAAACAATAAAGCTAGACATCTCTGAACAATTCTGAGCATTTTTTGCCCTTTTGGGCCTTATGTTATAATAAAAACCTACATGAATTTGTTTAAAAGAATTGAAAGTCCTCAAAATGGTGGCAAGAGGTTCTTTTTATATTATTTTTTAAATTTTTTGACGTTTATGAGGTCACATTAACCGTCTTCTTTAGTATATCAAGTAACCCAGAGAGAGAATGAGTAATACAGAGAAAACTGCGCGAGAAAAGGACGCAACACCTCCCTCCGTATTTAATAGGGAGAGTATGGTGAACTGTGTGTCTTTTGGGAGCTTACACTAAAATTTAAAAAATTAATTCTTTTAATATAAAATTTATTGTTTTTTGTTTTTTTTTGAACAATGTATTGTAGGTATTAAAATGTAAACTAAATTGGTAACGAGCGTGGTATACTGCGTGGTGAGGGAGGCAGCAGAGTGTCATCTTATCTACCCATCTCTCTCGGCAACGAGAAGACACGCATAAGTTTATCTGCGTCTAACACTTTTAAAATGAAAAAGAGAATAAGATGACCACTCTGTTGCGGTTGGGTAAAAAACGGACAGAAATCTTTTTTTGCGCCCGTGATCAAGAAAAAAGTTTTTTTGCATCGGTAACCAAAAAAGCCATGCTTTAGTTATCTGCAGAAAGTTAGTAAAACCATGTTTTTGATGAAGGTATTAAAAAAAATGCATTTTTCAGTGCAATTTTCCTAAAAATTTTCGCCTGCGGCGCTATGATACGTTAATATTTACGATTTTAGTTTAATTTGACTCAAAAGTTGCATTTTTAATGTAATTTTCTCAAATTTTCGGCGCATTTAAACATTTTTTAAAATAAAAAATATATAAAATAAACAACTTAAAATTGTAGATTTAAGGCTAAATTCGCGCTTGTAGAACGCTTTTATTCTAGTTTTTTTTTTCGTATCAAAACCGCCCCCCCCCTTTTCAAATGTCTGGGACCGCCACTGGTAAAAATGTTCCTGGGTACCAACAGATACCTACGTGCATATGCAAAAAGAAAAAGTTTTTGTCCAGATATATATTTTTAAAAAACACCACACTGCACATTATAATAAAACATGATCGAAGATCAATTTAATCACCCAAACAACCGGGTTCTCTTTGAGTGTCCCCAATGTTGGCCTTAATTGATATGTAACCATCGATGTACGTCGATGTATGTACCCTACGGTATATGGCACTGGAAGGTATCTAGGTATTGTAAGTAACACGCACGACACAAAACTAAGCTGCTAACAGAAAAGACAAACTACAACTTATTAAAAATTCGGTAAAAAAACAACATTATTAAAATCTGAAACAACCTTCATCAATTGGTCAAAGATTAGCCCGAAACAACCTACTAATTAAATTTACTTTTTTATCTTTCTGACAGTTCTTTTCTTGATAAGGAAAAGTTACATGATTTGTACTTATATTTTTATTTATACAGGGTTCCTAAGCAAATCCTTAGGGGGCTAAGCAGCCGTGTATAAGACGCAGACAAACGGAAAAGCACATTAGGCAGAAAAGGATGGGCATGGGGCGATGTTGTCATCTTACACGTAGTAAATCCATTCCAGGTTGTTGTTTTCTAATGTTTTCCATTTTCATACCTTTAGGACTGGAATTTGCTCGACTTTAATACCAAACTGATGAAAGATATCGTAAAAAAAAATATTTTTCGGCCCATCATTTTGTAACCATTGTCCTTACGACCACTACCCCCCCCCCAAAAAAAAAATACTTTTCACTTATTTTCATTCCAAATTTTCTTAGTTTCACACAAATGCAAACGCTGTCGAAAACCCCCCTCCCCCCTACGTAACGTTTTGTAACCCCCCTCCCCCCTATGACCATTACGTAATTTGTGCACGGCCCCTGTAGTCCCAGTGGAGGAGGGCGAGAAAATTGATATTTTTTTCTTAAGAATTATACTCTTTAGACCTATTTCTTTGCGTTTCCGAAATTACGTAATTTTTGAAAAAAAATTGTAAGCGACGCCATTTTTATTTCGTGCTTTGTTTTTCTAACATTTTTGCGTTCGGTTAATTTAATTGAAAAATTTTTGCCGGCGCCCTTTATCTTCTCACTCGAAACCAAGATCCCCCGTTTTAGGAAAACTGATCCCGTCTCTGTTTCTAAATTTTTTCGAATAAAAGTAGAGTATGACCATTTTTTTCTACGGTATGACGAAAATTTCGAGAAAGTTGAAAAAAAAAAAAAAGTGGCAGAGCTCAAGTTTTTCGTAAAAAAAAACGTTTTTTGTAAAGAAACAGAGCAAAATAAATCTTTTCACCCCTTTTTGGGTGTTACAAATATTGGCAGCCCCTTATTTTTCGCTTTTACCCTCCCGCTAGTTTTGAAGAATTGGTTCGCTACATGTTTCGAGATCATGTCATAAAACACCTCGAAAATATCAAATGTAGTGTAGGGCCAGCTTTATTTAAAATCAATAATATCGCAAGCAAAAAGCTCTGCAGGAAAAACAGCGCCGTTTATTGATTTCTTTGGCTGCTAGTGCTAGCTGCATGGTTTGGCCGTTTCCGGATAGATGTCACTAGTAGAACAGAATGGAAAGAAATTTAATTAAAAGCGAAGATATTTCTTTCTAATGTTAACAACCTCACGAGTTTATCGCTCAGTATCTTAAATAATGGACCCTGCCGCCTCCTTTAAGCAAGAAAAAGCTATGGTTTGGACCTGAAAACATCTAATTTTTAATTAGATTAGATGTTCGCCATCTAGCGGAATTTGCAGACATCTTTTCAACGGTTATTATTGCAACTATGATTTATGCTCACAATGAAAGAGTGGCGACAATTTTTTCTCATGAAAGCAGTCCGGAGATAATAACAAACTGGCACCATTGCTCAATATACCTGTTTCTTTTGTGCGTGCAGAACTTTCTATGCCATTTCTGTTTGATTTATTGAAATCCTATCCCTAAGGAAAATCTCAGGAACCCTGTATACATATCTATTATAGTTATTTATTATTTATTTTTTTTTTAATTGACAAGTTCAACACCTATGTAAGTTAAATAATAAGAATAAATAAAATGTATTGTATTGTGTATATACTTTTTATAAAGTTGGATTCATAGTTATGAAAATTATGAAGTAGGAATTAAGACGCAAATAAAATAAACTATCTTACATACATGTTTTTGTTGATACGTGAGCTCAACTTATTCTTATATCTTTGAATCAGTTCAGCGAGCAAAACCTTTTCCTGGCTAGTGTAAGCTGTTAAGGGGACCATAGACTGCGTTTTTGTTCGACGAGCAAATCTGGTCGAGCAAAAACGACGCAAGACCGATGCAAATATCTGGCTTCGCATGAATTTGTCCATCGGAGATGTTCGATTTATTAATATAATAAAACTAAACCGAAGTCCGTGGGCAATTCGCATCCGTCTTTTTTGCTCGACCAGATTTGCTCGTCGAACATAACCATACAACAAAAACGCAGTTTGTGGGCCCCTTTATAGTGCCCTCCTTTCCAATTTTATCTTCATTAACCCTACCTTGAAATATTCCTTCCCGAAGGAAGGGAGTATAAATAAAAAATGAAAGGACGCCTTGAAGGACACCTTCGTCAAGGAGGCCTTGAGGCTTCCTTCGATGTCGGACTATAAATTTGGCCCTAAGACTCGAAGCCACGAAGGTCGCCGATCGTTGTTGATCGACAAAAAGAATTCGATACTTGTGTGTAACGAGAAAGAAACATAGGCTGGAATTTATAGTCTATCCTTAAGTCTTTCCTTCGCTGAAGATTCCTTGAGGGCTCCTTATTGAGTCCTTTTTATAAAGTCTTCCTCGAGAAAGGCTTGCTGAAGGCCACTCTGAGGTCGCTCAATACGTTACGTTTTTGCTGTTTGTTTTGGCATGGGAAAACGAAAGGAGAACAGAATTCCTTTTTTCAATGAAGAGAAGGAGTACTTGTGTTCACTGGTGTAAAAATTTTCCATATTGGAATCCAAAAAAAAACAGAGATGAATGCCACATCACTTCAAAGAAAACAAAGGGCATGGGAAGAAATAACCAAATATTACAACAGCAATTTTTCTGAATGGGGTGTATATAATCTTGAATATATTTTTAGAAAACCAATATCGTTTTTTGAACGTCTTTTCAGAAAACCTCTCAAAAGGGTTATCAAAATCTCTGAGGTATATTTTTTTCAACTCGCTGATATGGTGAGAGTTCTTTTACTTCTACCATATCCTGAATAGTAGTCCAAGACATCTTGAAGTTTGTCCATTATTCAGCAAAAAAGAACAACAACACATAAAACCTTAACTTAACCGAAAAAACACGACCCAAGGCCTCTTTAAGGTATCTCCCGAGCTACCTTGGCCCTTACTCAAACTTAAGGCTTCCTTAAGGAGGCCTTGAGGCCTTGAGGATCGAGTATAAATTCCAGCCATAATAATCCGATAGATGTTTAACTGTAGCTTTTCAAAACAAAAAAAGCTACCAAATTCTGGACCTTCTTCACTGACTTCTGACGCGAAGGCAGCCGAAACTGACCGGAACCCCTCGAATCGATAAATTTTCGCGCATCTGAAACAAGTCGGAGCTAAGCCAATGTCTTTTGTTTGGAGTATATTTAAGCTAGTAAGAATGTGGTGATAAAATGAAAGAGGTCGAATTGTACAGAACATACTACTCATGTGCAGACGAAATACCAACAGTGTCAAAATAACCAGAACTGCTACTGCCTGACGTTAGATAAGTTCCAATAACTCTCTATCACCAGCTACTGTTATCCAACGGCCTTCGGCCAAACAGCAATAACAAATAATTATAATAATGTTATGTCCAGTTAAATCTGTTAAATTTGTTATTTTCATTTTATTACATTAAATTTTAGGCGTTTCGGTAAAATTTTAATATTGTGATGCCCAGTTAAATTCGTAGTTAGGACTTCGTTATATAAAGTCGACACTATGTTTGATAGTTCCGCACGAAGGGTAAACAACTACTACACATTTTAGCCATTTTAGTCGTCTTTTAAGAAAGACTGGAACTAATCCTCGCATTGTTCAGGAAAGTTAAGTGTTAATTTTTACGTTTAGGTGCTTTTATCCCACTATAAGAAAGAAGACACAAAACTGATTATTATGACAAAATTGAAGTTATGTCGCGCTCTTCTTGATTGCCGGGGCTATACGAAACTTACGCTCGGACTATCCGGCCAGGGGGTCTATTCTTGAATCGAGAGAAAATTTTCTCCCAGGAGTCGCTACTATGCATCTTATTGGTCAAAAACTTCGGTTTAAATCGGTTTCTCTCACTTTTGCCCGATATTGATCGAAAGCAATTCTATTGGTTAAGACTAAGAGAATTACGTTCGATCAATATCGAGCAAAAGTGAGAGAAACCGATTTAAACCGAAGATTTGAACTAATGAGATGCAAAGTAGCGAGAGAATTTGAGTCCCTGGAAGCAAATTTTCTCTCGATTCAAGATTACACCCACAGAGCAAGAATGTTAGGTAAACAACTTATGGGCCATCCATAAATGACGTATCACAGCAAGATGGGGGGAGGGGTAGGTGTAAGTGTTAGAAAGTGTTACAAGGGGGGAGGGGGGATTCACACGAAAAATGCGAGGATTTGTTCCAGTAATTTCATAGTGGTGGATAAAGTGCCTACCAATATGTAGTACCTGCGTACGGAACTGTCAAAAATAGTGCCGAATTTATTAAAATCAGGCAATGCCTACTTTATGTACCGATAAGGCTCTAATATTCATGTTAAAGCTACATTAGGTACACTAAATTTTAGGCGTTTCGAGAAAAAAAGCAGAATTGGAATTTTCAGGGCAGCTGAACAAATGCCCCGGAAAAAAACAACATTTCTTAGAAATTAGAAAGTTGGTATAAACAAGTTATCTTGAAAATGCAATAATTCCTTACTTAGTGTACTTTTTAATGAATAATTTCGAGTTAACGCGGATTGCTAGACGTAAATGATACAAAAAAATGTTTAGAAAATAATCGCGAACTAAAAAAAAATAAAACATAAATGGTGGGAATAGAAATGTCAACTTGAAACGAAACTAATATTGTACGAAGTGTAACTGTAGTATAACTGTTTTTTAACCATTTGTGTGGTCAAGGCAAAATTATGTGCGATTAATGTTTTTATGACTGAAACTTTCTTAATTTTCTCAAAAACTATTAATATGTGTTAGGTTAACTAACCAGGGCCGAAGACAGGACAGGAGCAGGGAGAGCAATTGCCCCTCCTCTTCGCAGCTAACCTACCTTAAGCCAATCTATAAAATACATAAAAAAAGGGTTAGGTTCAGCTTAGTTAGGCCAAACCGCTCTCTTTTAAAATCGGCTGTATCCGCCTTTGCTAACAAATTTTATTTAAAAACAAAAAACATCGCTATTAAACTGCTTAAGCAGAAAGGACATACACGTGTACAGTCGATAAAAACAACGTTTTAGGCAGGCGCACAACGGGCCACATCAGGTGGCCTGTAATATGCTAAAAAAACGAAAATTTCCGCAAATTACACACTGAGTCATTGTTTTGTTAGACCTGATTCCCTTATTAACGCCCTCATCCACCTTTGGGTCAAGTATCACCTTCTACCCAAAGTTGGCTAATCCGAATGAAGCCAGAACACAAAACATCAAAAACACATTATTTGTTGAAAGCAGACTTCTTAAATAATTCATTCGCCATGCAAAATTTTTACAACAACAAACCTTAATGGCCGAGTGGGTGACCAGTTTTTGACCAAATTAAGAAAGTTGATAAAATGAGGCGTAGTTTGTAATAATTCACAATTAAACGAGTTGTTGAAAAATTGGTAAAAAACATTGCTTTAGACAGTAAATTTTCAAAGCTAATAATTAATATAGTCTACTTGCGCTAACTCGAGCAACATAACCAATGTAATCTTTAAAAGGCGGGTTAAAATTAACTCCAGGTTAACCTGGGCTTTACGGTGAGGGTAAGTTACTTTACCTCAGGGTTAACCTAAAAAAAAATTTGCTTAAAAAGCAAACAGCCTAGGATTTATAGCCCGAGTTAATTTACCTCTCTGGTAACCCGCTATTGAGAAATCGGCCCTTAATGGGAGAAAAATAGCGCTATTACTACATTTGATGATATTGGCATAGTAGATAATAATGTATTCAACAAATAAGGTGTGGTATGACCTTACAAACACAGTCTATCTACACTGTGTAATAAAAAATAACAAGTGCAATAGTGTAATTTATTCTAAACCGCTTCTAATTATAAATAAAGTTACCTATAAAAAAAGGTAAATATACTAGATGAATCAACCTATAATAGCATCATGGTCAAGGTGAATTCATTTTTTACGGAAAATTCAAATAATAGTGAGTAGAAGCCAAACCACCGCGTAAACGTTACGTAGGTCTAAAATCCAGCGCTCTCATTGGTGAAAACCGGTAGAGGTGGGCGTTTTCACATCATAGATTAGGGAACTATAGATCCGTCACTTCACCCTTCCCGCCAATAATTATTTTTCGCGAAAAGTGTGGTTATGTTTCCGCGTGCAAAGGAACTGCCAACATAATAATATTTATGTTGGCAATATTCTTTTTAGAAATCTGCAGCTCCTCCTCTTACCCCTTCTAGGGTTGTCCGTCAGAGGGCACATTATGACAAAAGTGACAGAATGTCGGTTATGACTCATAACTTATGAGTTCCATTTTGAAAACTGAGGTTTGCCAAGGTTTTTAAAAAGTGATATTGTGATTATTCCTGTTCAAAAAATTGTGATTTTATCCGTCGATTACAATGGCTGAGAAACAAAGAGTTAGAGTGTGTTGTATTCAAAGCTGCGGAGACCGTGCCATGATCCCAACAAAAAAACGGGGAGACATCGTTTCCCCAAAGGCAATCCTGTAATTTTTCAGAAGTATAGTGAAGCCGTTAAACGCGAATAAACTAAGTGCTGATGAAATATATAACAGATTTTACGTGTGTGATAAATATTTTGCTCCAGAGGACATTTTGCAGACTGGAGGCAGAGGTCTTAGAGAGTGATGTCCCACACTTGCATTTGGACTCCATTTAACTATTTATACCTATGTGTTAAAACACCCTTTCCTTATTTCATTAAGTTTAGTATAGACACTTGTGTATTCCAAACCAGGGGTATTAATATTATTTACACCAAGACTTTTTCTAATGTGTGGGTTTACCATAAATTGCCCCACATATACGCGAACTAAAAAAAAATAAAACATAAATGGTGGGAATAGAAATGTCAACTTGAAACGAAACTAATATTGTACGAAGTGTAACTGTAGTATAACTGTTTTTTAACCATTTGTGTGGTCAAGGCAAAATTATGTGCGATTAATGTTTTTATGACTGAAACTTTCTTAATTTTCTCAAAAACTGTTAATATGTGTTAGGTTAACTAACCAGGGCCGAAGACAGGACAGGAGCAGGGAGAGCAATTGCCCCTCCTCTTCGCAGCTAACCTACCTTAAGCCAATCTATAAAATACATAAAAAAAGGGTTAGGTTCAGCTTAGTTAGGCCAAACCGCTCTCTTTTAAAATCGGCTGTATCCGCCTTTGCTAACAAATTTTATTTAAAAACAAAAAACATCGCTATTAAACTGCTTAAGCAGAAAGGACATACACGTGTACAGTCGATAAAAACAACGTTTTAGGCAGGCGCACAACGGGCCACATCAGGTGGCCTGTAATATGCTAAAAAAACGAAAATTTCCGCAAATTACACACTGAGTCATTGTTTTGTTAGACCTGATTCCCTTATTAACGCCCTCATCCACCTTTGGGTCAAGTATCACCTTCTACCCAAAGTTGGCTAATCCGAATGAAGCCAGAACACAAAACATCAAAAACACATTATTTGTTGAAAGCAGACTTCTTAAATAATTCATTCGCCATGCAAAATTTTTACAACAACAAACCTTAATGGCCGAGTGGGTGACCAGTTTTTGACCAAATTAAGAAAGTTGATAAAATGAGGCGTAGTTTGTAATAATTCACAATTAAACGAGTTGTTGAAAAATTGGTAAAAAACATTGCTTTAGACAGTAAATTTTCAAAGCTAATAATTAATATAGTCTACTTGCGCTAACTCGAGCAACATAACCAATGTAATCTTTAAAAGGCGGGTTAAAATTAACTCCAGGTTAACCTGGGCTTTACGGTGAGGGTAAGTTACTTTACCTCAGGGTTAACCTAAAAAAAAATTTGCTTAAACAGCAAACAGCCTAGGATTTATAGCCCGAGTTAATTTACCTCTCTGGTAACCCGCTATTGAGAAATCGGCCCTTAATGGGAGAAAAATAGCGCTATTACTACATTTGATGATATTGGCATAGTAGATAATAATTTATTCAACAAATAAGGTGTCGTATGACCTTACAAACACAGTCTATCTACACTGTGTAATAAAAAATAACAAGTGCAATAGTGTAATTTATTCTAAACCGCTTCTAATTATAAATAAAGTTACCTATAAAAAAAGGTAAATATACTAGATGAATCAACCTATAATAGCATCATGGTCAAGGTGAATTCATTTTTTACGGAAAATTCAAATAATAGTGAGTAGAAGCCAAACCACCGCGTAAACGTTACGTAGGTCTAAAATCCAGCGCTCTCATTGGTGAAAACCGGTAGAGGTGGGCGTTTTCACATCATAGATTAAGGAACTATAGATCCGTCACTTCACCCTTCCCGCCAATAATTATTTTTCGCGAAAAGTGTGGTTATGTTTCCGCGTGCAAAGGAACTGCCAACATAATAATATTTATGTTGGCAATATTCTTTTTAGAAATCTGCAGCTCCTCCTCTTACCCCTTCTAGGGTTGTCCGTCAGAGGGCACATTATGACAAAAGTGACAGAATGTCGGTTATGACTCATAACTTATGAGTTCCATTTTGAAAACTGAGGTTTGCCAAGGTTTTTAAAAAGTGATATTGTGATTATTCCTGTTCAAAAAATTGTGATTTTATCCGTCGATTACAATGGCTGAGAAACAAAGAGTTAGAGTGTGTTGTATTCAAAGCTGCGGAGACCGTGCCATGATCCCAACAAAAAAACGGGGAGACATCGTTTCCCCAAAGGCAATCCTGTAATTTTTCAGAAGTATAGTGAAGCCGCTAAACGCGAATAAACTAAGTGCTGATGAAATATATAACAGATTTTACGTGTGTGATAAATATTTTGCTCCAGAGGACATTTTGCAGACTGGAGGCAGAGGTCTTAGAGAGTGATGTCCCACACTTGCATTTGGACTCCATTTAACTATTTATACCTATGTGTTAAAACACCCTTTCCTTATTTCATTAAGTTTAGTATAGACACTTGTGTATTCCAAACCAGGGGTATTAATATTATTTACACCAAGACTTTTTCTAATGTGTGGGTTTACCATAAATTGCCCCACATATACAGTAAAATTTTTTTGGGATTAAAATTATTTTTGGTAATTATGCAGTATACGGTTTTCTGCCATTTTTGATTTTTTTTGAAAAATTCTTTATGGGGGCACCTTCTAGGGTCCCTAGGACCCCAAATCCGTCTGCGCCGGTTGGTTTTTTTTTTTTGATTTTTTTTTGTTTTTTTTTAAATTTTTTTTCACTAAAACAAACCAAACCAACACAGTCCAACCCAACCTAATCCAAACCAACCCAAAACAATTAAAAAAACACTTTACAACCCCCCCTGGGCACCCTTTTTTCTCGTTAAAAAAAAATTTGGGGTCCTAGGGACCCTAGAAGGTGCCCCCATAAAGAATTTTTCAAAAAAAATCAAAAATGGCAGAAAACTGTATACTGCATAATTACCTTATTTTTTTCTGTTTCACAAATTTAGTTTGGAATACAAAAGAGTGGCATTTATTGTTTTTTATGTACTAAAAACAAGATATAAACATTTTAAAGAAAATTATTTAATATTTAAAAAAGCACAGACAAGATCATATTGTAATATTTTCTTTATTGTGAAAAATATAAACTAACATGTTTCGAAATATGCCATAATCTTTTATAATAAAACAACCAGAGGTTTTGTACTACAAGTGCATTATTATGGGTAATTTGTATTTATTTCTTAAAAATATGCTTTTTTATTTTAACTTAACATAAGTAACGATTTTGTTTTGTGCCTAGTAAAAAAGCATATTTTTAAAAACTAAACACAAATTGCTTGCAAAGAAAGAACCCTACACAAATTACATTCGAAATGGCTATTGGCTAAATGTCATAATTTTTTTATATGTTGTAGTACTCAATAAACAAAGCACAAAAATAAAAAACCGAGATACGGAGCAGCTTTCTGAGATATGGAGCTTTAAAGTTGACGTGTTTTAAGGCTATATCTTTGGACATGTTCTAATTTTTTTTTCACAACTTTGTTGATTACCGCCAAAATAAAATAATTCGTTTCTGTATTTGTCCTGAATGAAAACCCTTTCCATCCAAGTAAAAATGTTCTTATATGGGTCCTTTGGTACCATCAACCAACCGGCGGTAATCAACAAAGTTGTGAAAAACAAACTTGTACTATGTCCAAAAATATAGCCTAAAAACACGTCAACGTAATCCTGCTCCCTATCTCGTTTTTTTTATTTTTGTGCTTTGTTGATCGAGTACTACAAAATATGAAAAAATTATGACATTTAGCCGACAGCCATTTTCAATGTAATTTGTGCAGGGTCCTTAAAAAAAAAAGCAAAAATTTAAGCGAGCACCATCTAGTGGTCATATTACAAACTAACAAAAAATCGATAGTACGGTTATCGCGAATTTAACCGTGAGTCATCTAGTGGTCGTATTACAAATTAAAAAAGAAAAATCAATATAAAAGTATGGTTATTGGTCGCGTGCATATCTGCGCAAACTCGCCAAACTCCAAATAGTTCCGAACCGTTTAACACGTAACTGTCGTATCTATTGTAGCTCCTTAACCTATGTTTCACATCGACTAACGCGATTTCAGCTACCCGGACAGGCGACGCGACGTAACTAACTCATGAAAAATGAGCTCGACGTGCGATTGATAACTTCTGTCGGATGTGACCAATGAGGTTGCTGTAAGTCGGCGTACGATACGTTCAAGTAGAGTGGCTTTTACTCCCTAATAGGCAATTATCGGAAGTCGAATTGGCATAAGTTACTGTTTTTGACACTAATGACAGATAAACAAGCGCAGGTAATATGGCAGAGTTGCCGCTCTGTTTAAAACTGTTATAACTTAAGTTAGGAACATATTAGTCTGGCCTGCCATCCAGTTGGTAATTTGACATTAATGACATGGGTGCCCATGCTCAGTGTATACAAAAATAAAGTTAGATTTAATAAAAGTAATGCCTGCCTTTAACAAAGGCGCGTTAAGAGAAAATTATTGGTTTTTATTTTATTTGCATCCTTTTTTGTTGTTCATTCTCTTTTGTCTTTAATTATAACAAAAACAATTAATTTGTTTATACGGACCTCTTGAAGCGCTTTTAATATACAGGGTGGATTCTTTAAATGGAACGGTGTTTCTAGCGGCTTTAGGGCAGAGGTTTTAAAAAAAGCTAAAAGCAAATCTTTCATGATTTTCTACGGACTTACCGCCTATGATAAAAACAAATTTTGGGGCCCCCAACTGGAGGCCCAGGGCCTACCAACTATTTTTTTTAATAAGAAGGTTGCTTGTTAAAAGCTTGTTAAAAAATAAATTCAACGCACTAGTTTTTGTTTGACATCTGGCAACCAATAAGTCAAAAATGTAAAAAGGCATTTTTTTTTCAATTGTTTTAGCATCCAAATAAACTACATATTTCTCTATTTACATAGCGGAATAGAGAAAATACCGCACAATGACATTATTGGCGTCCCATTTGGGCGCCCTCACTGAAGGCCCAGGGCCTACCAACATTTTTTTCATGAGGAGGTACCACTTGTGACATCTTTTCGGAAAGCTTGTTTAAAAAAAATCGAATAAATAATCTTTTTGACACCTTTCAACCCATGTGTTAAAAATTTTAAAAAACCTATTTTTTGTCAATTGTTTTATCTTCAAAATACACTACATATTTCTTTATTTACTAAGTGGAATAAAGAAACTAGCACATAAGGCGAATTTCTTTTTTAACAAGCTTTCCAAAAAGGTGCCACAAGTGCTACCTCCTCATGAAAAAATGAGCCCTCAAATGGGCCACCAATAATGTCCTTGTATGGTATTTTCTTTCGTCCTTATATAAAACCTGTTTTAGGTGCGTATAAACGTAGTAAATGATCGCAGTTTTGGGGTAAAAATTAATTATAAATTTATTTATTTAATTAAATTAAAAACTTACTTTTTCCCTTTACCCAGTCAATCTCATGCTGTCCATTAAGGCAGTTTTTCTCATATTCTTTTCTTCTTTTACGGACACAATCCACCAATATTTATGCCGTGTTGCACTATAAAATGATTATCGTGGCCAAGTTATTCCAGATCTATATATATTCTCCCAAAAAGTAATTTTATAAAAGTTTAACTTTATTATATTGTTTTTACACTTTTATTTTATTTATTATTGCCAATTGTATTTATTACTGTTACCTATCTTGATGTTTCGCTATATGATCAGTGCCCTTAGTTACAGTGTTACAAATTCTAATGTCAAAATAGTGCTTATGCCAATTCGACTTAATTCCCTAATATCAAAGGAATCTTAAGCCGGTTTCTGATTGTGTGAAAAATTACCAGATTTAACACGAAAAGTAACACCTCCTTATCCTAAATAAAAGCTTCTCTAAACCTAGACTGGTTGTGTGTACTCAAGAATGGTAAACGGAAAGAAGAGAACTTTGTGTTTATGCACTTTGGAATTGTGTAATCTTGAAATTTACCCCGAATTAACGCCTACGGTTTGTCAAACCAGGAATTTATCGGACCGTATTTAATAAAAATATTCATCGTAACAACGATTCACCATAAAAACACTGCAATTTGTTTAATCAATTTTTATCCGAACCTTATTTCTTCAAACCCACTCAATAACAAATTCGAAATTTATAAGACACATATTTAATCAAACCATTGTTCGTCAAACTCATTCAATATCAAACTCGCCTTTTTTAATAAAACCCGGAATTTGTCAAACCATTATTTTTTAAAACCGGAATTCGTAAGACCCATTGTTTATCAGAAATCTGTTCGATTAAAAATGTGTCTTATAAATTTAGAATTTGTTATTGAGTGGGTTTGAAGAAATAAAGTTTGGATAAAAATTGGTTAAACAAATTGCAGTGTTTTAAGACCCCTTGTTTATCAGAAATTTGTTTCTTTTTCTTCTATTGAACGCAACTGTACAAATGCATCGAAACGCCGCGCCGCCGCGCTACCAGCGTGTACGCCTACCTGTACAAATGCATCGAAACGCCGCGCCACCAGCGTGTACGCCTCCCGTTCATGTATTATTGGCGAATGCGCAATCAATTTAGCAGAAATTTCTGATAAACAACGGGTTTTACGAACTCCGGTTTTGAAAAACAATGGTTTGACAAATTCCGGGTTTTATTAAAAATGGGTTTTACAAATTACGAGTTTGATATTAAATGAGTTTGATGAACAATGGTTCGTTTAAAAAAGGGTCTTATACATTTCAAATTTGTTATTTGAGTGGGTTGGAAAAAATAAGGTTCTGATAAAAATTGGTTAAACAAATTGCAGTGTTTTAAGACCCCTTGTTTATCAGAAATTTGTTTCTTTTTCTTCTATTGAACGCTACCTGTACAAATGCATCGAAACGCCGCGCCGCCTCGCCACCAGCGTGTACGCGTCCCGTTCATGTATTATTGGCGAATGCCCAATCAATTTAGCAGAAATTTCTGATAAACAACGGGTTTTACGAATTCCGGTTTTGAAAAATAATGGTTTGACAAATTCCGGGTTTTATTAAAAATGCACAAACAAAGATATAGATTGTTTACATTTTTTAGGTTATCAAACAAACAGGTTTTAGAGTATGATGACTGGTCAAGCAGTTTAACCGGAAATTTTGATATCATTTTTATGGTTAAGTTTTTCTTCATTCGCACATAGCAAAATTTGGATGGATATTGTATGGACATGTTTTGAATCACAAAATCATATCCATCCAAATTTTGTTATGTGGGTTAAAGATTATTGTTTCGTTTTTTTTTTCTGAGGATGCAGACCTTTTTTGTCTTTCTTTATGAATCATCTTCCTGTAACGTACGTGCCATTATCAACCTTTTTACTTACTACAATTATTATTATATTGTTTTGCAGAATGTGTGGTGTTATGTTGCCCTAATAAGGAAGTTCGTAGATCTCTCGAGGCACGTACACTTAACACAATATATGAATATGCTGCTAAGTAATTTTATTTTGTTTATTTTACTAACTGCATCCAATTAAAATTTTGGGTTTTGGCAATTACCGAGACATGTTTTGTTTTCTTAAGTCCAGTTAGTTTCCTCATATCTGTAAAAAACTTTTTCATAAGATGTAGATATCAAAAAAAAAGAAAGTTTATAATTACTGTATAAATTCTTCGCGTTCGTCCATGTGCTATGCAAAGGTAGCTACAGAAAAGTATTTACCCAGTTATACGAAGCCGGTTTATAAAATTTTAAAAAAAATTATTTGCATATTTTTTTTAATGGTTTTATTAACTCATAAACATATATTCCCCTTTTCCTCAAAACACGCATGTCTTAAGAGTAGTTTTTTATTTTCTGTCAGTGTCCTTAGCTCAGGAACTGTCGAAGTAACGTAAAGTAACTGGAGTCAAAGAAATATCAGAATTGGCTGATCTTTAAATGGAGGGACCATTTTGTAAAAACTAAAACACAACTCGGAGAACTTTTTTGATTTTTTACCGTATAAGATAAAATTTGTTTCTAAGGCCACCAATTAAATAATCAAATATTCAAACATTTGAATCGGTGGTCTCTGAAAGAAATTTTAGATTATTCGGCAAAAAATCAAAAAAATGCTCCGAGCCGTGTCTTAGTTTTTACAAAATATGCCTTCCACTCAAAAAAGCCAATTCTGATTTTTATTTTAAATAAAATCTATATGTTTGTGGCGGATTCATAATGTCGAAACTACTTTTTTTGGGTTTCTCGCCACTACGTTAAGGAATTTTTTTCAAAAATATGCTAAAACCCACTGCGTATATTCCTAAAGAAAAAAAATTGTTCTTTTGTCAGTGGTTTTTAAATAAGATAAAAAATTTGCCTACACACACGCAAATCCTAACTAGAATCTAAGTACTTATCTGACGTTTCGGCAGAAATTCTACTGCCGTTATCAAAGAATTTTATCCTTTTCAAAAACTTTTTTCTATTCTTTTTTAAAATATCTGTCTGTTGTTATACAACTGACTGACTTTGACTGATATATATTTCAAATATTAACTTGACAGTTTGGTGCGTCGATAGTAGCCAACAAGGTATTGGGTGAATTTAGTAAAATTTTAAATCAAAATTATATTTGTTTGAGTGTTTTCGATTTTAGATTACATTATAAAAATACAAAATTTTTTTATTTTAAAATATCGATTATAAAAATTATCTTTTGACTAACTTTAAGAAAAAATACATTAGAAACCCAAAGAACATCAATGCTATTTTTTAAATTTATTTAAAAAAAAACAGACTGTATTTTTATCAACTGATATGCTAGCTATGCATTCATCTTCATTAAGATAGATGCAAGCTGCTTCTTTGATTTTTCGTTTAATTTTGTCTGGTTCTTTTTGTAATATACTGGTTTCTACCCACATTACTCTATGATCATTTTCAAAAGAATGTTGGCAAAAGGCCTCTTGAAGTTAGAATAAATGACCACAAGATTTTCAAAAAGGTTTTTTTAAAATAAATTTAAAAAATAGCATTGATGTTCTTTGGGTTTCTAATGTATTTTTTCTTAAAGTTAGTCAAAAGATAATTTTTATAATTGATATTTTAAAATAAAAAAATTTGTATTTTTATAATGTAATCTAAAATCGAAAACACTCAAACAAATATAATTTTGATTTTAAATTTTACTGAATTCACCCAATACCTTGTTGGCTACTATCGACGCACCAAACTGTCAAGTTAGTATTTGAAATATATATCAGTCAAAGTCAGTCAGTTGTATAACAACAGACAGATATTTTAAAAAAGAATAGAAAAGTTTTTTAAAGGGATAAAATTCTTTGATAACGGCAGTAGAATTTCTGCCGAAACGTCAGATAAGTACTTAGAGTCTAGTTAGGATTTGCGTGTGTGTAGGCAAATTTTTTATCTTATTTAAAAACCACTGACAAACGAACAAATTTTTTTCTTTAGGAATTTACGCAGTGGGTTTTAACATATTTTTGAAAAAATTTCCTTAACTTAGTGGCGAAAAACCCAAAAAAAGTAGTTTCTGATTTTTATTTGGCTCCAAAAGTATGGATGTCCCCATATACTTATAAACTTAAATACACGTGTTAAGGCGCAATTACACAGACGAACATGCTCAATTAAAAGCTCGTGCAAAATATCTAAAAATTTTTGCGTGAACATTTTTGTGAGCTTTTCTTTGAACATTTTGTTCGGGTAAATTTTTGAGTAAATTATTGCTATCTATTTTGGAAACATATTTTTAAAGATGAGAATAAATAAAATTTCACATCAGTGATCAGTGATCTCAATTCTTTAAAAAAATGGAACACCAACTTTTATTTTAAATTTTTGTGAAAAAAAGCCGACGGCAAGCGAAACATTATTATTGGCTCTACTATCAGTTTTGTCACATGGATTAGGGTTACTTATAATATTTTTTTCTTAGGGTTTTTCCCGGATTTTTTTGCCCGTGGTTTTTTTTGGGATTTTCTTGCGAATTTGTTTTTATTTCCAAGGGTTTTTTTCCTAAAGTCAAAAAAAAACCCAGGAAAATTATTCTTTTTCAAAAAAATTTTGAGTTTTTCAAATATCGGCAAAAAACTCAAAAATTGCACTTTTAAGCGGTAATCCGCGCCTCACGACTATGAGGAGTGGTGGGGAGGCGGATTTTTGTAGCTTTACTTTACCTTTAGCTTTTATTGTTATTTTTTAATTCCTCACACCAGATTTACCTAGTTAGTTTAAGGTCCCAAGGGTTGCTTAAAAAAGCAAAATGCTGAAGATATAGATATTTATTGTCAATTTAATGTAATAATCAAGGTCGATTACTGACACTGAACGAACAATATGCAAAGGGCAACATTGCGATTCAAAAAAAAACCGAACGTGCTTTTGTTCATATATTTGAGATTTAATAAAATGTATATAGGTTTTTTAATTTGACTTAATTATTATTGTAAAAGACTAAACTAGGAAGTAAAATAAAGGGATATTCTTTTAAACGTAAATTTTTATCATTACATTTTACAGGCAACAGCAATAAATAAGTGCTAATTATTTTTTTTTATTCTCGTTTTTTTTACAACCCCAAAAAAGTTACAAGTATACTGGCATATCCCCTATAAAAATCAGATCAATCGAAGTTGCTTATGAGGTAAAATGTGAATTTCCGCATCGAATCGTTTTTCCGTCGGAAAGCACTTGATTAAAAGTACCTTATTTTAAAACTTTGTTTTTCTATTTTCAGTTAAGTTCAATGAATTCCGATAACAATATATATTTTAAATTTGTAAAGAAATTTTTATAGCCCCAATTCTTCAAACAAATTTTGCTCAAGATTCTCTCCAAAATTTACGTGTGTTTTTTTGTACGAGATTTTGCTCGAACATTTCTTTGAACATTTTGCTCAAGAGGCTCGTGTAAATGTTTGTCGGCATTTCAACATCAAAGGAAAGTTTGTCTGTGTAAATGCGCCTAAAGGAATCCCGCACGGATAACATGGGTTTATGGCCGAGCGTGAAAGTTAACCATATTTTGAAGATATTGTACTTTAGGTGAAAAAAATTAAAAAGGAGAAATGAGCCGTGGAAGAACGTAAACTAGCTAAACACATACGTAGAATTTTTCTCGTAACTTGAAAAGTACTTTGTAGATTTTTGTAATTGGGGTGTCATTTGGAAGGTACTTGAATGTTGCACAGGGACGTGTCCAGGATTATATCTTAGGAAAGCTTGATTGTTTGAGAGGGTTAATATAAAAAAACAAAAATTAAAAGTAAAAACTTATTTTAATCCCGTTCGGAGGAAAGGTTTTTTTCAAGTCTGATCTCGTTTAAAAGTTAATGGATGAGTCTCCAGAGGCGTACTTAGGATTTTGTGTTGCCGTGCTTATGAGGGACAAAACCGCGCCAATTTGCTTTTTAAAAAAATGTAAAATCAGAGTTAGAGTTTATTTCGTCCTGTTTTCGCTGGTAGTTTTTGACCTCATTTTACTTACCTGGAGAGGTCCATATAAATTAATTCAATGTAATAATCTTCATCTTATTTCAATGGATAGAGATTTAAACAAGAGGTTTAGGTAAGTTTGAGCTAAGTGCATTTGACTTTGCTTTAAAAAACAATTATGGGTGGTCATGATGCATTTTTGACATATCTATGTAATTGTCATTGAAAATTGTTTTTTGTTTTAGAAAGCCACTGCACATTATTACACCATGCCTTTAGTTTTTATGTAAATTTTAACTTAAATATACTCTTTGTTTATTTTCGTAAATTAAAAAAAAAAATTTGGTCATGCCGAAAACCAGGGTTTCCACCAAAATTTACCTGTCAATTTTTTTTTTGTTGGTCATTTTGTTTTAGTTTGGTGGCAAACCTTTTTGCTACCCAGCCTGTCAAACTCCAACTATTAACTTTGTCCGCCATGTTGTGACTTTTTATGATGGCAACAGTGAATTTAAAAAAAAATGGTTGGTGTCACTGAATATTGTCATCTTGCCTATTGAGGTTCAATTTTGATAAAGCGCCGTTTTATGTCAGTTTTGATTTTTGGATTGTGTATTAAAATTTTTAGTGTTTTTTTTTGTGTAAGCCGTTTTCTAAAACATGAAATAAATGCAAGAACTCCAGTTCATCTCGCGATAGACTTTTCTATTACACTTAACATTATATTAGAACATAATTCCCCTCCTTTTGGCTCTTTCTGCTTCAGAAAATGTCCCCCTAATCCCCTGCCTTGTTACTAAAAAAAGGGGACAAATGTGTCCAGTTGAAGAAAATATAGTCTTATTAATCTTTTCTTATAAAAATCAGCTATACATAGACTTATTTACCAAGGCAAACAAAGTAAAAAGGCAAAGCAAAAACGAACATTTGCCAAAACAGTTAAAGGGATCAAGCAGAAAGCATAAGTTTATATATTTATTATCATTTTGTGCAGGTATCTCTATTGTTAGTTTTTATAGAAAAGATTGCATTATTCATCATCAAATGCTGTCACATTGTTAATCCTTTCCTGACCAAAAGTTAGTAGGTATTGTTTTTTATAACTAACAAATTGAGTAAAGATTTACTCCAAAACTTTCCTCGCTAAAGAAAATACAGACTTTTCCAGGGTGTATTCGAGCTTTTTTAGAGGGTATCCAGAGTTTACCAGGGTATATTCACTTTTCTTGGGTGTATCCAGACTTTTCCAGGGTGTATCCTAACTTTCCAGGGTGTATCCAGAATTTCTTATAGTGTATCCAGACTTTTCCAGGTTGTATCTACTGTATGTTCTGGCGTGTGTCCAGGCCTTTTCAGAGTGTATCCAGAATTTTATAGTGTATCCAGACTTTTTCAGGAGACATCTCGACTTTTACATGGTTTTTTACATGGTGCATCCGGACCTCCAGGGAGTATACGGATTTTCCAGGATGTATACAGGCTTTTTTATGGTGTGACCAGACTTTTCCAGGGTGTATCCAGACTTGTCTTGAGTGTATGCAGACTTTTCCAGTTTGTATCTAAAATTTTCTGGCGTGTGTCCAGGCTTTTAAGTGTATCCAGAATTTTTCAGAGTGTATCCAAACTTTTTCAGAGCATATCTAGACTTTTACACAGTGTATCCAGACCTCCATGGTGTATCCAGCCTTTTTTAGATTTTATCCAGACTTTTCCAGGGTATATCCGAATTTTTCAGGGTGTATTCGGATTTTTCAGGGTGTATACAGGCTTTTTTAAAGTGTGAACAAACTTTTCCATGGTGTATCCCAAGGTGCATCCAAACTTTTCCAGAGTGTGTCCAGGCTTTTTAAGAGTATATTCGGACTTTTCCAGGGTGTACCTATATTTTTGCACTGTATATTCAGACCTTTTCAGGGTGTATCCAGGCTTTTTTACTGTGTATCCAAACTTTTCCAGGAGGTTTCCAGACTTTTCCAGGGTCTATCTGAACTTTTCTATTACATTTAATATGTGCTATGTCTTAACATTTTTTTATTGACTTTTTTTTATGACATTTCTGTCAATGGACATATACGAGAGTCTTAAACTCTTTAACCACCTACCACTAGAAATTAGAAATATTGGGGATTATAAGAAATTTAGAAAAACGGTTAGTCACTGTCTTGCAACTAGACCATATTATGACTGTGTTGAATATTATAGAGAAACTATCAGATTGTAGACATTTATTGTAATATTTGTTGTTTGTTTACCCATATATAGTAATGTTTGTATTATGTTCTTAACTGTCATCTAAGTTGTCCATTTTTAATTAACTGTCAGTTATATTTTAATGCTATTTTAGGTTTAACTATATCTGACTTATACGATTTTTTTAACTCGTTTTATTAATTATGTTTAGTCAGTGTCATATTAATTATTATATAACTGTAACAAGTGCATTTAAGTTTTAATTATTCGTCTGTTTGGCCTTTCAAATTTTTTACACTTATTTTATTATTTTACTCTATTATTTTACTAATTTATCTTGACTGTTAATTAACCTTATTAGATTTAGGACTGCTTTGTCAATGAGATATTCTTTCTTAAGACAATAAAGCTATTTTTGAATTTGAATTTGAATTTGAATGACTTGAATTATATGGTACACCAAATAGAATTTTTCGAAAGTTTTTTGAATTATTTATCTAAGATTTTGATAGGCCTTCCAAGGAGGCATCACAAGATAAGAAAAACAAAATCTTTTTTTTTACTCCAAAGGAAAGCTCAAAAACAATAGGATCTTCGTTATGACTGGTGCAGGAGTTTTCGAGTTACAAATTCGTGGAAAAAAAATTACATTACTTTCTTTAGTGAGGGAAGTAAAAACAGCCTTGCATTCTTTGGATGGTCAAAAACATGTTGAATGACCAGCAGATGCTTCATTGCATTTCAATGGACTTTATTTTACAATCTTAGGCTACAAATACCAGGGGTTGACCCACTGACAGTGCAGACTACCTGCCACTTTACAATTCCAATATGCTAACTGTAAATTCTTTATGTAAAAACACAATATCAGGGGCATCACTATTTCCAACTAAATTTATTTCCTGAAAATACCCACATTAACCTCGATCTGAAGAACACGAATTTTATTTTTAGAATGCAACAACACTACTAAAACTGCCACTCTGTTTTAAATCACAAAACAATTAGTTTTTCTATATTTTGTTAGAATTGCCTTTTAGCTTAAAATTATCATTTTTAAAATCGCGCCTCAAACTAATAGGTTGATCCAATACTGAAACTCAAAGGATTAGAATTTTCGGTAATTATGCAGCATACGGTTTTCTGCCATTTTTGATTTTTTTGAAAAATTGTTTATGGGGGCACCTTCTAGGGTCCCTAGGACCCCAAATCCGCCTGCGCCCGATTTTTTTTTTTACGAGAAAAAAGGGTGCCCAGGGGGGGTTGTAATGTGTTTTTTTAATTGTTTTGGGTTGGTTTGGATTAGGTTGGGTTGGACTGTGTTGGTTTGGGTTGTTTTAGTGAAAAAAAATTTAAAAAAAAACCAACCGGCCCAGACGGATTTGGGGTCCTAGGGACCCTAGAAGGTGCCCCCATAAACAATTTTTCAAAAAAAAATCAAAAATGGCAGAAAACCGTATACTGAATAATTACCAATTTTTCTTCTTAATAATTTTTTTTTTAATTTAAATATTTATAATAAAAAAGTTTTTTTCAGCTTCAAATTATGATTTACAAAATTATTCCTTTTAAGGTAATCTACTGTTTTCCCTTATAAAAATAAATAATTAATTAATAATTAATTTAATTTTAACAGTTTTAAATGTCCACCATTAGCTTTAGAAGCAACTTGGCTGGCTGGCTAGGTAGAAATTATACATAATTTGGTACAAATTATCCTTTAAACTACCTATGATAAAAAGCTGTGTTTATTTATTTACTCTGTTTCCCTGTAATAGTGTTCTAATTAGTTTATAGTGTAAACCATTAAAACTTTTTATCTCAGTTGTTTGTTTTTGAATCTCCTTCTAAACTTATGTAGACCAAATTGGTATAATAAAACGATGTTCAAGAATTGGGCTTGTAAAGGACAAACTAGCATAATTTTACCTGTCCAGCGCGTCAAGGGCCAAAACCTGTTAAACCACAACATCCTGTGTTACAATAGCTTATTGGCACCTTTGACAGCCTTGAATTACCTACACTTTCTTTGAATGAAACTTTTAGTATTAAATCACTGTTAATCTCTTAATTGATTGAAGGCGTTTATGCTTGTTTTATAATATTATTTGAGGATTTAGGTAAAAGTGACATGGGTTATGATTTACCGTAATTTCAGGTGATTTCGCTCAACCCTACATATGTTTTTTTTATGTCGAAATGTACAGAATTTTTGCATGACCATTTTTGTGTTAACTAAAGCATTATAAAAATGGGACACTTACCCTCGATGCAGACAACATGATCCCGAATTTGCTGGGCCACCACTCCGTCAGGTATCAAATCAATCAGGTCATAAATGGCATATATTGAGGGATGGACACTTTCGAACCTCTGAATTTCCTGTCGAATCGCCAGTGAATTGTTCAAGAACGAGTGCACTAGATGTCCCCGAGAATTCATTTTTTTCACTGTCAATAATTTATATCACAGAAAAGGTAAACATTTTTATTGTTTATTAATAACAATGTAGTCTGATATGTTCGTTTTTCATCGCCGCGAAACGCATGTAAACAGAAACGCGAGTCCGACAGATCGATAACAATGGGTGACGTACCAAAACAAAATTGGCGAAAATGTTATTTAGGATTTACCTACTGAAAAAATACATTTCGAATTATTAGGTTAGGTGAAGCAAGAGGGAACACTCCCACTACACAAGTGTACCATAATAAAATTTCAAACGACTACAGCGCTGTTTCACTCTGCGTTCAGTCGCGGTGATTCCCTGAACTAAAGTAACTCTTTAAACCTATACCGAGTCAGGGATCTATCGAACACACTTTTCATCGGTTTAAAACTTACCTACTGTCGAGCTCGAGTTTACAGAATCCACACTACGTGTTATTATGCTCACAGAATATTGATTCGCTACAGCACCGAACAAGCCTGTTCGGTGGCTACAGCGAGAATTCAACAGGTGACGCTGTGTTCTGTACTGTTGTTGCGATAAAAAGCTGCAAATATCTCCTAAAAAAATTTTTATTCATAAAAACTTTTAAAGAACAAGCTTTTTTTGTCTGTCTTTTAACTTCAACCGTTGCGAACCATAGAAATATGATTCATTTCTATGTTGCGAACCCGCCGCGAGAAACGCTTAATACGGTCAGGCGTTTTTCAGCAAGCAAAGAACCTACTCCTTAGAAAGCGCATTTTGGTGGCGTTTAACCAACCTCGGAATGAATTCGAATTAGCGAGCGCTAAATATGTTCCAAAATATAGGACGATTTTAGCGGCTGCATTGCAAGTGCCATAAAGTAAGTCAAGTGCCTATACGTCCCGTCAGAAATCCGCCGGTATCACTTAGCGGCCGACTGTTCACCGCCACCCCCTAATTTGCTGGGACAGTTGTATTACTCTATAACCTAAGGACATTTTCAAAGGCTTGGCAAGCACGGCAATCTCACCCGTTCTCAGCTTCTTTAGATGAAAGCATTATGTTTATCATTCGAATAGAATAAGAATTTAGTTCTTCTTTTGTAGTTCTGTCTTTGTCAGGGTAAAGTTAGAATTTTTAACTTGCGCCCATCGCTTTTATTATTGTATAAGAAAGATAAAAAATAATTTTCTACTTTTGAGTGCATCTAATAAAAGCGTCTTTTTTAATAAAAATTAATTTTTTAATTTTTCGATTTGTACCCTAAATGGTCCATTTTGAATCCGCCATATTGAAATTTTCAAATCTGATCAAAAATTCATATCCCCTTCCCGAAAAATCCCTGAATCAGTTTTGATTTAAATCGAACAAAATAAATCTTTTCCCTCCTCCATTTCCCTCGTTAGAGGGAAGTGTGTACCTAATAATACCATATTATTGTATTGTCGCCGGAATTATAAACGCATACCAAATTTGAACACACACACTTAATTTTTAGATTTGTACCCTTAATCGTCCATTTTGAATCCGCCATATTGAAATTTTCAAATCTGATCAAAAATTCATAATCCCGCTCCTTCAAAACCCCTGAATGCCAATTTTGATTGAAATCGAAGAAACTAAATCTTTTTCCCCCTCCACTTCCCTCGTTAGAGGGAGGTAGGTACCTGAGAATATCATATTATTATATTTTCACCGGAACTATAAACGCATACCAATTTTGAACACAATCGGATAGCAAAACATGACCGAAAATCGTCCATCTTAAATCCGCCATATTGAATTTTTAAAATCTGATAAAAAATTCGTATTCCTTATCCCCAAAAGCCCCCATATACCAATTTTGGTTGAAATCGGACAAACTGAGGTGTTTTCCCTCCTCCACTCCCCTCATAGGAGGGAGGGGTGCCTAATAATGACATATTATGGTATTGTCACCGGAACTATAAGTGCATTTGAAGACAATCGGATCTGCATAAGTTAGTTAAAATTGGTTAGAAAAAGATGACCAAAAATCGTTCATCTTGAATTCGCCATATTTAATTTTCAAAATCTGATTAGAAATTCGTTATCTCCATCCCCAATTGCCAAATTTCAACGAAAACGGGTGTACTTCAACTGTACCGCCCTCCACACTCTTCGAGTAGGGGGAAGTTGTCAATTTCATCACACTATATTCTTGTGTTGTCACCGCAACTATATAAGCATGCCAAATTTGAAGCCGATCGGATGTCGGGAAGTTGGTCAAAATTTAGTTGCAAGATTTCACCCGAACAAACATATCTAGTTACATATATACATAGATGGTACATTGCAGGTTAAATAAAAACTTGTAAAAAAAGGATGAATGTCATTCAATTACCGAATAGAAATACTCCGGAAAAATACGATGATTTAAGCATGCCAGCATCCAAGTACAATCTCGGAGGCTATGGAACCAGAGTTGCATCACTGCTTTGGCTCATGTTCCCCAATTGCCTAAAAACAGCAAAAGTAATCCCAATTTTTAAAAAAGGAGATCCGAATGATCCAAGTAACTACAGACCAATCTCACTCTTACCAGTTTTCTCTAAAATTCTTGAAAAATGCATAGCTATACAAACTTACAATTATCTGGAACAAAATGATCTACTTAGTAATTAGTCAGTTGGCTTAAGGGAAGGCAAAATACAACTTTAGCAATCTTAAAACTAGTAAAAGGTACAATGGAAGGCTTTGGGAGCTCTCAACACACAGTTACCACCTTCTGTGACCTGAGCAAGGCCTTTTATTCTGTCTCGCATGACATTCTGCCTAAAAAACTGCCTTTTTACAATTTTTCGAACGAAAGTGTGGATCTTACGCCTGATCCACAGTTTCACTTTTTCCAGCTCACTTCTATTTCCCTCTTTGTCGTTTAATTTTTTCGAAATAGAAGTAGCGGCTAGAAGGGAAGCTGTGGATCAGGCATTATACAATCTTACCTAATTAAACGATTTCAAATAGTTATACCTATAACGTCTTTAATTCGAACAAGTAAGAAATAACCATAGGCGTACCGCAAGGTTAGTTTGTAGGTCATATTCTATTCCTAATCTATATTAACAACAGCTGTCTGTATGTCAGGAGAGGCACAGTTGAGGGCTAGGTAATGGTTTGCGGCTAACAATCTCTTTTTAAATAAATCTAAAACCCAAAATTATACTTTCTCTCTAAAACATATAGAACCTATGACAAACAGTGTAAAATTCTTAGGAGTGCAACTTGACAAAAAACTTCTTTGGGATATCCAAACTGACATAATCTCAAATAAGCTTTGCAAAAACACATTTTTATTAAGAAACTCACATATGAGGGTTTTCTCAACGCAAAAAGGAGCTGTTAGAATAGTAGCTGGTTTGGGTCATCGAGACGACTGCAAGCAGGCTTTTACCGACAACAGAATTTTGACCTTACCCTGTGAGCATATCCTTCAAAATTTATTTTATGTTAAGAATCATACCCATCTATCATCGTTTACAAAGATGTCAGAATTGACCTGGATACCATGCTGTAAGTAAAACTCTTTAACAAACTACCAGAACATACAATTCAACTAAATAAATCCCAATTTAAGAAAAAAATTAAAGATTTTCTTGTAATAAAGGCTTTTTACAGTCTGGATGAATTTTACAATTCCACACTCAACTGGACAGGCACTAAAGTTATTTGATATTTCTAGTAATTGCTATTTTATTGATTCCAACCTTTTTAAATGTTTAGTTCTTAATTATTGTTTTAGTGTATTGTAAGTGTGAGTGACAGTAAATTTTGTGTTAATAGGGATATTTTGGAACGCTTAAAATTTTGATAACTTTGACAGCCGCTATGGTAGTGTTTAACAACCACTACCACTACCACTCATCGATTTTACCAGAGTTTTTGGAACACATCAAAAACTGTCACTTGTTAAAAAATTTAGAGATGAGAAAAAATAAAAAATTTGGCTTAATTTTACAAAATAAGTGTTTTATATGTTGGAACCTTGTAATATTTTATTATTTTTAAAATTAATTAAGCCAAAATTCTCTAAAATAAACCAGAAAAATAAACACAACCACAACGAAATGGATTCGTAGGTTACGGCAGTGGTAGTGGTTAGCTACCACAACGGAATGACGTTTAGCTATTGCGCAGAAGCAGTATTACCACAACCACTACGGTGTCAAATAAGCGTTCCAAAATATCCCTAATATCTTATAATATATACCTTATACTTATAAAAATATACCAAACTTATATTTTTGTAAAATACATATTTTAGTTTGGCTTTTTCAAAATAGTATTTAATGATTAATTAAACTTTCATGATATTGTAATTTAGGAATTGTGTAAACACTTTACTGTGTATTTGGCACCAATAAATTATTCTTCTTCTTCATGTGACAGATGACATTTTAAAAGGTGTAGACGAAAACAAACTCACCATCCTGGTTCTTTTAAGCCCTGTTCTCACTATGCATCAAACACATGCAACTTTTTACATGCATCTTTTTTTTGAAGCATGGAGCTGTGGGGGCTGTTCACACTATGCATCTTTTTTTAGAGGAAATGCATTTTTTGCCAACATAACAAAATTACTAATTAAAAAAATCAAAAAAGCCCGAGATTTTTAACTGCTTTGTTTACTTTTTTCCTATACCCTTTTCTAGCGCATTCGGTAAAAGTTTAAATATGCAACCAGCAATATTTACACGACTGAATATTTGGTGTTCTTGAAGAATTCTAGAAATAAAGAATTATTCCAGAAATAAAGAATTCTTCGAAAAAAGGTAAAGTCGAAAATTCTGGATTGTTCTAGGATAAGAAATATTAAATAATTGACAGGCTTGGAGTGGGAATTACAACTTGCAGATTGTGAGCATTGGCAAACAAGAATTTTAGAAAGTTTTAAGGTGATTAAAAAATATTGAAAATAAAATTCATAACCTAAAATTCACAGCTGATCAGCAACTTGACAACATAAAAAAAAACCAGTTGGTAATCAAAAGATAACTAGAAATTCCCCAGCATGCATGCAACTTTCTGATAAAAAATAGAGCATGTTCTATTTTAGCGCATCTTGCACAATGCGTCTTTTTTCGACGAATTTCATAGTGTGAACACACAAGATGCATGCATCTTTCTGAAAAAGTTGCATACTGAGAATAGGGCTTTAGGCTATTTAAAGGCTTTTGATACGATCACTCACATTCTTTTACTAGCGTTATTTAATTATGTAGAAATTTTAAGAACCGCGATGATGCTGTTAGAAGTTATATGGATGGAAGGATATTATGGTGTATTGTGGAGTACCCCAAGGGTCGGTGCTCGGACCCTTATTATTTACGTTGTATACACCTCAATTTTTTAAATTTCTTAATTATTGCTTGGCCCATTATTATCCAGATGACTCGGAATACTACCTCACTTTTCCTGAAAAAGAAATCAATATTTCATGCCAAAAAATAAACGAAGATCTTAAATACATTGTAAAACTTTCAACCAGTTACTGCTTATCTATTAACACTAAAAAATATTGTTAGGTAGTTATGTTGTTTGGTAGGAAACTGGCACAAAATCGCTGTTTAAATAACGTTAATAGGTATCTAATTTGATAGTCAAAAACTACAAATACGTATCACGTATCTTCTGTAATTAGAAGGGAATTTTGCAACTTAAAACTAATTTTCGGCAACCGAAAAATTTTAAATAGTTACGGGAAACAGGCGTTATGTGATTCTCTTGTACTTTAAGTTGGCCATAGGACGTACGCGCAAACGTGGAATATAGCGCAATATTCTGCCTTCCTTTTATCTGTAAAAAAGCAAAGACTTCCGCTCGAATACAGATATCAAAGTCCAATCTCTGTGGTCAATCGTTGAGGCACTTTCTGCGATACCCCGTTCCTTACCCCTATGCCTCTACTTCCGCTGCAACTCTCTCTCCGGGCCTCCCTGTCTTCTTTACGAAATTCAGTATGTCGGACCATTTGAGCGAGTGCAGCTCTTCTTCCTCTGTCGTGGGAAATCCCCACTTCAGCTGCCTTGATCTGGCATAAGCATCGTACTCTGCTATTAAGTGCTGCGCTGATTTCTCTTTGAGCCCGCAAACGAAACACACGGGATCTCCTGCTACTCTTATTTGCGTCAGATGTTTGCTCAGCCGATTGTGCCCAGTCATCACCCCTGTCAGCAGTCCAATGTCCTTTCGGGTCTTGTCTAAGAGCCATTTAGTTCTGGCTACATTCGGACCATCCACAAATGCCTTGCCTCCAGGACGTCTTCAGTTCATTGTTCGCCCATTTGTTGAGCTCACTTTGTACCTGTTTTCTTGTTATTCCCAGAAGAGGTTCCGGTCCAAAGTATTGGGTTTCGGTCCCTAGTCTGGCAAGTTCGTCCGCTTTCTCGTTCTCTGGTATTCCCTCAAGAACTGGGACCCACATCAGTGTCACCCTCTTGTCTTGAGCCAGTATTTGCAGTGCTTCAGCGCACTCCTCCACCAGACTACTGACTATTTTGGGTGCACTCACCTCACCTTGAGGGTAGCCTGGCTGTCGGAGCATATGTATATGGCCCTCCTGCCATTCCTGACCTCCGGTAGGGTTGCTACCATGATAATGGCATGCACCTTCGCTTGAAACACCGTAGCGTGTTCTCCAAGTGGATCACTTTTCTGAACTTCTAGGCTTCCGCGTACACTCATTCGTGTAGCAGACCGTCGCCTCTCTGCTTAATTCCAATCGGAATTCTTTCCTTTGCCACTCATTCCATTCTGGTATTGTGACTTTGTACTTTTTATCGAACCTCCATGGTTTAAGCGGTGCTTTCACCGCCAGATGGCCCTCTCTTTCCTCCCTGCCCTTCCATAGTCCCTGGTCCCTTAATCGTAGGTGCGTCGCCATCGCCTCCTTCTTGATCCGAGTTGGAAGCGAGGGGAGTCGGGGAGACACAAGATTGTTTCCAGGGCGTGGATGGGGGTCGTCCTTATTGCGCCGGTCATGCCTCTGCAGAAGAGCACTTGTAGACTTGTGAGCTTTTTGGATATCGTCAGCTTCTCTACAGCGGGCCACCAGACCAGTGATCCGTATTGGATCCTTGGTCTTATTATGGCCGTGTATATCCAGTGTAGGATCCTTAGAATAACGCTCCACCACTCGACGCAACTGCCACAATGTTGCCTGGACTTTAACAGTCATTCTGGCAACATGCTCTCTCCACTTGAGTCCTTTGTCCAGCGTCACCCCCAAATGCTTAAGTTGACTGAATCCCTCTAATTTCCTCTTTCTGGTGATTAGGATCATCTCGGTCTTTTCAGGGTTCACTGAAAGACCAAAAAATCAATAGATTGTGTCATGACCAACTTAATTATTGTTACGTGATTGTATTTTACTACAAAAATTATTCAAACTAAACAGCCCGCTTATCTCTTCAAAAAGATTATGTTCAGATTTAATGTTCATACTCGTAACACTCTAACCATTGATCGACATAAAACTAAATTATTCCAAAGCTCATACAGGATTGGCAATTTAAAAGGGTTCACCTGGATTTTTTCAAAAACTGTTAAGAATTGGAGAAAATGCTAAAACACGTCGATTTTGTTTGTAAAGGGGACGTCTTGGCAGAACAGAGAAAATGATCTAAGAAGACAATCTTTTCAATACGTATTTAGTGTGTGCGCGTGCTCGTAAAAAAAATATTTTAAAGATCATATCTACAACTTTTCCGAAGCGTCGAGTCGTATCGATGCAAAGCTCAGTTTACCAAAAAATTACAACCTCTTTGTTTTTTTTTCAATTTAATCTATTTATCAACATTTGGCCCTTTTTGGGGGCTTTATCAAAATATCACAAACTGGGGAGAAGTGGGAGGGAACATAAAATTCCTTGGACAACATCATTCTCCTTATTCTAATCTGAAAGGAAGGAAAGGAAAAAATATTTAAAGGTGAATTTGAATAAAAAATGCGCTTCTTCCAATTATTTAATCTAAAAAACTGTTAATCAAATTTGTACGATTAAAGTTTAAAGCTTTATCCCGGAACCATTCACGTGATTATGCATAATTCTAAGTTTTTTACGTAATTTTACGTATCCTAAAAATGTTTAATGCACGGTAAAAATTATCGATTATTTTAAAAAACTAAATAAAAACAAGATATATATATATTTAAAAAAACACGTGAATGGTCTGGGGGATACCAGAAGCCTCCGCTGTGCAAAATTTTGTTAATTTTTGCTATGCTGTTTATTTGTTTAATTAAACGAACTGTTTTTAGGATTCAAATTCACTCTTAAATAAAAATTTAGCGATCCGTTAGTAAGTTTTTATTTAAAGAAAAGAAAAAAAAATGTTTTAAAAAAATAACTTTAAGCTGCCCAACAGCTTTACAATATTTTTTTATTTTTCATCTTTTCAGATTCCCCCCCCCCCCCAGTTTGTGATATTTTGATAAAGCCCCCAAAAATGGCAAAACGTCGATAAATAAATTAGAAAAAAACAGAATGTTGTAGTTTTTTTGGAACCCTCGTCAATAAATGGAACCTTCAATTTAAAAAAGCTTTACAATATCGGTTAATTACGAAACTAAAATTTTAGTTTTTGAAACGCATTTTTTTAACGTTTCTTTTTTGACACACGATAAGAACCGCCGCAACTATCCACTGCAATACATAAACGGCTTCTTTGCAACGTGCAACGGTTCCTTCTAGATTTTTCTCACCCCATAAATGTCCTTTAAATTACTCCTCGGTTTTTTTCTTTTCCTCTGTTTCGCCGCATCCAAAGCGACGGTTCTGAACGTGTGTCAAATTTTTTTTTTTTAAATGCGTCGTAAAAACTAAAATTTTAGTTTTCGTAATTAATTGCAAAACGTAAATAAGTGATATTGTAAACCTTTAAAAAGGTCCTAATTAGAATTTGGTTTACATTATCGGTTATAATAATTGAAGGGGGTCTCTACTTCAATAGAGTCTGGTAAGCAAGGCATTATATAGGGTGGCCCAAAAAAAACGGGACTTAACTGTCCATTACTTAGAAGTTTTTGTCAGTTTTGTGTCGAAAATTCTCACCATGTAAAAGGAAAGACAGAATTTGTGTGACTTTTCTGAACAGTAACAGCGAAATATCCCATGACTATCTGCGGTTTTGTACACTACCGGCATCATAAAAGTGGTACACAATACTTTTTGTTGTAATACCTTGAACTATTCTTACAAACAAAGTCACCCATTATTGTATTTTTCTTAAACTGTCAAAGTATGTCATTCTGTATTTTAGTCTGATAAATAAATAAAAAATGCCTCCACAAATTTCTTTATTTGATAAAGCCCAACTCCTGGCAAAATTACAACTAGGATGGTCAATAAGGGACGTGGCTAGACATTATGGACGCAGTAAAACTACGAGTATAAAAATTAAAAAACGATGGGAAGAAGATCAGACAGTAGAGAGAAAACAAGTGACTGGTTTATTGAAAGTTTCAACTGATGAACAAGATTATGACCTTATCGCTTTTATGGAAGAAGACCCTTTTGCATCTGTTGTCCAGGCAAAGAGATTAACCCAATTTTCAAGATGTGTAAAAGTGGCACGAAATCGCGTAAGGAAAGGTTCTAATTTAAGATGTCGTGTAGCTGCTAAAAAAATTAAACTTACGAATTAAAAAAAACAGGCCAGGCTACTTTTTGCCCTTAATTACTCTCTAAAGGAAGCAGAGTTTTGGCGAAAGGTAATATTTTCCGATGAAAAAGTTTTCCAGTCCTGCAGTGACAGAAAACAAATTCGGGTTTATCGTCCACCAAGAACGCGCTATGAGGAAAAATATATTGCTGGTAACAACGATCGCGCTGGAAGATTTTCGGTAAATATGTGGGGTTGGATTTCTACTAGAGGTCATGGTGCTCTATTTCGAATCAATGGAAGGCTCACAGCACAGCTTTACGTGGACATTTTAGAGAACACCATGCTTCCAGCCAAACTTGGTTTCGGGAGCAAAATATTGAAGTTCCTCTTTGGCCTGCGAAAACCCTAGACGCCAATCCTATGGAAAATATCTGGGGTTTAATTTCAAAAAAGCTGGAAAGCTTTAATATTGTGCCGGGAAATCAACATAACTTGGTCCAGTTAATAGTCAATGCTTATGAAGAAGTGACTGGTGAAATTGAAAACCTTTTTGAAATTTTGGCTGATTCTCTACCAAGAAGATTAAACGGTATAATTGAGGTGAATGACGCAATGACTAGATATTAAAATTTATATACCTAATAATTTGTTTCTATTGTTTTATAATTTTCGTTACAGTGGTGTTTTTTAATATTTGTTACAGTTGTTTTATGCGTTAGCGTATTATTGTAATATAAAAATTATTTTTGAAAGCAATCTTTCATGTCAATATTTTCAGATTTTAGTACCAGTCTGTCACAAAATATAATCCGGTAGTTAATCATACAATTTAAAAAATACCTATGTTTATCACGTACCACTTTTATGATGTCGATAGCGTATGTTAAAATTTTTAAAGGTTTGTTTACACATAAAAATAAGCTTAATAATATAAATTTTTAAATAAAAAACAGGATTTTCAGAAAAGCAGCTTACAAAAATTAAAACTAACATATTGTTTATTAACTAGAACATTATTATGAAACTAAATTTTAAGGAATATTAGCAAATAGTCCTGACAAAAAAGCATTAGGTGTAAACTTGTGTTTAGAAATCGTCAGGTCGAGATTTTCTGACGGTTTTTGAAGAATGGCGACCAAAATCCTTAAATTTTGATGTCATGACTTTTCAAAATGGTTAAATTTTGTTCAATGGTCGCGATTCTTCAGAAACGACAGAAAATCTCACTCGTCAGAATTCTGGAAAGTGGCGATTTTTACGACACAGCGTCCTTCATATTTATCCTAACGTTGTAAGAGAAACTGCGTCATTTTTTTAATAACATTTTGTAAATTTAATATTTTAAAGGTATTCTGCAGGACTAGTTTATGGCGGAGCTAAATTGTTACTACTCGTACCAATAAACGTCAAGGTCGCGATTCTTCAAAAACCGTCAGAAAATCTCGCACTTACAAAAAATCTGACGATTTTTAAACACAAGTTTACACTTAATGCTTTTTTGTCAGGACTATTGGCTAATATTCCGTAAAATTTAGTTTTTTAATACTGTTCTAGTAAATAAACATAATGTCAGTTTTAATTTTTGTAGGTGGTGTTTTTCTAAAAACCCTGTTTTTTATTTAAAAATGTATGTTATTAAGCTTATTTTTATGTGTAAACGAACCTTTAAAACTTTTAACATACAAAACCATAGATAGCCATAGAATATTTCGCTGTCACTGTTCAGAAAAGTCAAAAAAATTCTGTCTTTTCTTTTACATGGTGAGAATTTGAGACAATTTAGCTCCGCCATAAAGTAGTCCTGCAGAATATCTTTAAAACAGTAAATTTACAAAATTTTATTAAACAAATGACGCAGTTTCTCTTACAACGTTAGGATAAATATGAAGGAGGCTCTGTTTTTACTTTAAATTTAATTTTAATGCCAAAATTGACAACAAAAATCCAAAATGGTGGACAATTTAAAAAATCAGTTATTTTTGACCTTCCTGCAAATTTTTTGTGTGCGCCACTGGTGAAAACATGAACTTTTGAGTGGATAGACCTCTATCTTTCGTGAGTGTACTGATGTATCGCTTGTTAACATCTTCTTCTTTAAGTACCATGCTCTCTTCAGACGTTCCCTATCATCAGCACGATCTGTACCCTGTCCACTGCCTTTCGGAAAAGTGTCGTAGTATCAACACCATACCATTGTCTAAGATTTTTAAGCCATGATATCCGTCTACGACCCGGACCTCTTCTGCCTTCAATTTTGCTTTCTATTATCAATTTTAAAAGTTTATATGGGTCCCTATAAAAAACCCGAAACTAAATTTGGCACAAATATAATTTGACAGAATCTAAAAGAAAAGAAAATAATTAAATTTAAACGAAACAAATTTTTATAGAAACACAAAATGCCAGAAAATATTTTTAACGAAAATAATTTAATAGAAACATTATAATGCCGAGTCACAAAATTCAAGAACGCCAATCCGTCCGAATTTGATTTGAACCCATAGCCACGAATTGAATTGCTACGTTGCCAGGCTTACGGCAGGGAAGAGTCGAAGTAAGTTGTGATATTGTATTAATTTACCCCCTTTACATCCCTCAACCACCCCCTACCCCCAAATTTTTTCATAATATTGTATTGTCATCGGACCTATATTACCGTTCCAAATTTCATTAAAATCGCTTTACCAGAAGTGTGTTAAAAATGAATCGCAACATTTGATAGAGAGACATCCAGAAACTGTGAAGTTAAAAAAAACGTTTAATAAAAAAAATCCCCGTGTCGTCTTCCAAATAGAGAAACTTGTCAACGCCGCAATCCAGAGCCTACGATTCTCTAGAGATTTAAATTTGAGGCATGCCCAATAGCGATTCGGGTGTTTTTAATTTCTACAAAATTATTTTCGATACTTTTGTAATTTTGATGTTTTAAGGTTCGGGAAAATTATAATCGGTTGAATTATTTTCGTGTCTTTAAAGAATGGAGTAAATTTCGTTTCGGACGTTTTATTTTCTGTTCAATTATGTTTCGGTTTTTGTAAAGTCGGCTTTTTTGTGGGTTCCCGTTGGTGGGCCAAAAAATCTTGCACACTTTTAAATTTCGATTGCACATTTTTTTTACTTTTTTGAAAGACAAGACATGAGACTTTTCCGATCCGGTTCAAAATTTGACATTTCGCAATAATCCAAGATGGCGGACCGTTTTGAATATTGGGTAATTTTCACCCCCCCCCCACAGAGGTTCCTATTAAAATTCTGACTTAACAAAAGGCTATTTTTTTTATTTTCGGAACAACACAAACAATATTTTATTATGATCCTAAACAGTTGTAAATCTATGAACCGCAAAAAAAATTGAGAATAAAATAACAGGGACAGCGCAAGAGCAGACGGAAGCTGCTTGATATATACAACCTTGATTTTTCCTTTAAGCATATCGATCGGCATATACTATTTTGAGCTCGGACTGTGCATAGGTAACTATTAGCGATTGACTCGAATACTGCGGCGAAGAAAATTACAAATATGTACTTTTATTTTTTATATATTTTAATTTTTTTAAAATTATATTTTTTCTGTTAAATTTAGTTGTTTTTATGTATGTTCAAATATCCCCTTTTTTTATTTCTCATTGATTTCATGGGCTTGCTATGGCAAAGGCCGTGAAAGTCTGTTATGAAATTATATTTGGCATTTAACTTACTTATTTAAGTTTTAATTTTAGTTGTTTTGCAACCATATGTAACCAACTTTTTTTTACAAGCTTTTATTTATCTTACCGTGTTCGTCTGTCTGTGTGTGTGGTCAAATCTTGTAAGCTGAATTAAATCCACTTCCCTTTACCATAGGAAATTGAAATTTGGCACGTTGATTCAGTTCCGATGACAATGCAATATTTTAATGTTTTTGAGTTTCCCCCTCCTCTCATTTTAAGGGTAGAAGTGGGGGGTACTTTTTATCTTTGTTCGATTTTGTTAAAAATTAGTATATAGGGGTTTTTGAGGATAAGGAAACTGAGTTTTTAATTAGATTTGAAAAACTCAATATGGCGGATACAAAATGGCTGCTTTTAATTAAAATATAAAAAGTTAATTTTAAGTGAATTCTACTTGTTCGATTTTGTTAAGAATTGGTATATAGGGGTTTTTGAAGATAGGTAAGCAGAAGCAAAAATAATTTGTTTAAAAAAATCCCTTTAAGGGGGTAGAAGAGGTAGTTTTTTGTATATCGAGAATGGAAATATCTAGAAAAATGCAATTTTCAGTGTTGCATAAGCAGAAAAAAATGTTAAAAAATCATCCGGGGGTGAAAGAGGAAGACTAAAAAGTAAAAAATAAATTAATGTAAAAAAATATTTTTAAGTACAAGCTTTTATTTAAATGCACTAAAAAGAATAAGTCACTAGACTTTTCATGAAAGGATGGGATTTCACGACATAATATATTTAAACAGAAAAATCTCGCGACAAGCTTTTATATTGTATTAAATTGTGTAATGTAACAGAATAACGGGTTTGATTGACTTAAAAATTTATTTTATTCTTTTTAGTGCATTTAAATAAAAGCTTGTTTTAAAAATATTTTTTTACATTAATTTTTTTAAAATTATTTTTAGAAATGAACGATGGATTTTCAAGAAGAGAACTTTTTGATGTTTGGCAAAATGAGCCAAATTCATCGAGAAGATTGATGATGAAGTCTAAAATAATGCAAGATGCTTTATTTGTAATATTACTAATATTTGTTACATTTAATAAAAATTAATTTATGTGTATTTGTCTTCCTGATTTTTTTTGTTTAAAAGTAAACCAAAAGTTTTAAAATATATTATTTGCAACAAATATTAACAAGAATTTTTATCAATCTTAGGCAATGTTTGATATTGTTAAGTCAGATTATCTCAAGATACCCAAAATTTGTTATTTTTTGCAAAAAAAACTATCCAAAAGCCTAAAATAATTTTTTGCCATGAATATTTATAAAAATTCATACCACTGTGAGTATTTTTTTAAATATTTTTAAAACTTTTAACAAAAAAATAATTTTGTCAAGTCAGATTATTGATCGGAACCACTGTGCCCCCCTGTAAAAAAAAATACGTGCGGCACTGGAGAAAATCTAAGGTTGAGAGATAAGAAAACTATAAACCTTTGAAATAAGTGGTTTGAGACTCGACATTGTCATTTGCAAAAAAATCGCAGTTTTTGCATTTGATTTAACTTTTGATCAGATTACTTGATTTTAAACATTTTTACATTTTTGGATGAACAAAGCTTGCGGCTTTGACATTTTTCGAACATCCAAGATGGCGGACAGCTTTAACACGCTTTAACCATTGGGTAATTTCACTCCCCTAAAAAAGTAACAAAACAAAATCAACGCCATTCTACCTCCCATCTCTGCTAGGTATATGGAGGTATCACTTGCTTAAATCAGTTAAGAGTTTGAGTTAAGAAGTTTTCAATAAAAATTGTGACTTGTAATAAAATTTAAAAAAATTGCTGTGGATTTAAAATACTGATTTTTTTAGCTAGAGTGGCATGTATTGGTTATTTGGCCGAGCCTAAGCTGAGTTTACTTTGTTATTAACCATCAAACACTTATATTTTGTATAAATATTTTTACACACTTATACTTTTAAATAAAAATAACCATTAGTTAACGTATAATACTCTAGATCGAGCTACTCAGATTTTCTAAGCTGATCCCCATGTGTTCTTAAGACATTACGCAAATCGTTACGCCATTTATTAAAAGCATTGGTAACGTTTCTTTGGGGCAAACTTCGATGGGCCTCTGTGATGCCTTGACACAGTTCGTTAATGTCACCGTAGCTGCGGCCATTTCTGTACACTTCTTTTTTAAATCTCCCCAATAATGGCTGTCTACCAGATTCAAATCGGGGCTTTTAGCAGGCCACTCAATGGGCCTAATAAAATCTGCGACATTTTCCTATATGCCGAAATAAGCAAATTTAAAGCAAAGGGGCATTTAGTTTATGTCTCCATACTTGATGATCAATTTTTAATTTCTTAACCGATTTAATTTAGTGATACCTTCATATATGCAGCAGGGAGGGAACTTTTATCGCATTAACTTTCGTTCAGTATAGGTACCAAACATAATTTTGTAGAGGAGGGGGGGGGGGGGGTGAAAATTACCCATTATTTAAAAATGTCCGCCATCATGGATTTTTGAGAATTGTTAAATTTTGAAGCACAACTTAAAAGCCTTAAGTCTTGTACTTATATCTAAAGTTACAGAAAAAAACTCCACTCAATATAAAAGCCCGTATTTTTTTAATTTCTTAACCGATTTAATTATGTAATGCCTTGGTATAGCGAGAATACATAAGGCTTTTGTCACAATGACTTAGGTTTTCTCCAGTGCCGCCGGGTGAAAATTTCCCGTTATTTAAAACCGTCCGCCATCTTGTATTTTTAGGAAATGTCAAATTTTGGTCCGGATCGGAAAAGTCTCATGTCTTTTCCTTCCAAAAAGTCAAAACATTTTAAAATCGACCGATTCGATCAAAAGTTATAGCAAATTCAAAAGTGTGCAACCAAGTTTCCGTTTTTTTTGTTGGTAAATAAAACTTCAAGAGCTTTATTTATTCTAAGCAGAACAGACACATTAGTAAGATATCCTTAGTACTCTACGATAACACCACATCTCGAATGCCTCCAACTTTTTGCACATGGCCTCAATCAGTGTCAATGCTTCCATGTCATAATATAAGATGCTAAAACCATAACACCGAATCACGCGAATTCGGAGAGTGGTATTAAGATCGCGACTACACAACACTGATTTCATTTTGATAAAAGATGATCTGGCCTGTTCAATTTTGGCATGTTCTCCCAGTTCTCATTCAGGAGGCAACCCAAATATTTGTATGAATACACTCTTTCGACTTGCTGCCCATTTACTTCTAACATCCCTCTGATGTTCTTGTCCTTGTATATGACCATCCATTTTGTTTTTCCAACATTTAAGTTAAGCCCGAATTGCGAATTGTTGGCAGCAAATTGATTCAACAATTCTTTCAGGCCTTCCAGTGTGTCTGCCATTATGAAAGTGTCGTTGGCATATCGTAGTTTGTTGATTTTTATGTAATTTATGGTCTGACCCTCTTCGATGGTATGAAATGCATTCTGTATTATTTTGTTACTACAGATATTAAACAACAGCGGCGACAATATACACCTCTTCTTATTTATCCCTCTTCGGACAGTTCGTCATCAGCCTTTATTTGAGCAGTCTGATTCCAGTATAGATTAGCGATTATCTTTAGATTTCGGTCATCTAGACCAACTTGTTTTAGTGATTCTATGAGCTTTTTGGGTTGGACTCACGGATGTAAAAATAAAAGGGATTGATAATACCCTTGTGGAAAAATCACTGCCATGTGTTTTCCGCCATTTTCGGCGCCATGTTGTGGAGATTTAGGTTGGCGACATTGGTTCCTTAATTTTAAATAGTAGTGTGGGAACACTGACTATCAACAGTGTCAAAAAATGACGTTTCTAGAAAGGTTATTTTTGTTGTTGTTTTTTAATACAAAAAAAAAAGTGAAGAACCAAGCAATAAAAACCATTTAAAAGACAGACAAATGCTTGAACGGCCACGCCATTATAATCTCTCTTATTTGGTCTGGAGAATGCGCAAGTTTTGAGCAAATAAATTACAACATGGAAACATTACCCAATTTATAAACTTAAAAGATACTGGCAATCATTGCTGCTGGCGCTCCCGCTTAAGATAAACCTTCCTGAAACAGGAACTAAAACGTCTAGGGACAGATATGCGCCAACAGTTTATAAATCCGAGGTTGTTATAGACCTAGAAGACAAAAAAAATAAATTAATACAGGGAGATACGGAGTTTGATAATAGCATATATGGATCAGCTGAAAACCAGAGCGATGGCAAGCGATCACAAAAAAATACATCTTTGGCACATCGACTTTTACAAAATTAGAACAATACTTCATGAGTTTTAAAAAGAACATTAAAAAAATCAATTTTAATATGTATTTTATCAGTATACTTTTTTTTCTTTTTCTTGTTGTCATTTCTATGTGTTTATAACTTTCTATATGTAATTTTAAGTAAGTAGTTTAAGATTTCATTGTCAATTTTTGTGATATTGTAGCTAGTAATTTTTTGAGATTTTAAGACCAGTAATTATAAGATGTTTTACCAGTTTACTAGAAATAAAGAAAAATCAATATTTATTTTTTAATCTTTATTAACAAAACCTTAATGTTAACATTGTTTAATATCTAAATTACATTTTAAAGACATTCTTAGGTTAAATTTACCTTAATGTTAATTTTTAACACTAAATTTTGACGCTTATTTATTCAATTGTGACAATGTTTTTTGTTAACAATTTTTGTAATAAAAGTTTTCTGATTCTGAAGAACTCAGCAGAAAAAGTTATTACTAAGATATCCTTAAGTTTTGGTAAGTTTTCAGCATTTGACATTTTTTTTTGTAGATTCGTTTTCTAAGGATGATGCACTTTCCTTATGGAAACTGGCTTTCTGTGTGATTTTGCTTATCTTGATGTAAATCTATCATTGCCCCATAGCAACAAATAACAAAAATGACTAAAAATGTTACAAAAGTTTTTGTTTTGAAGCATGTTTGTTAAATACTAAGTGGCAACATAATAATTGAAATTTGCCTTTTGTTAAAAAAGTAATTTCTTGGTCATATGAATTTAATATTTTTTATGTTTGTGATGCCAGTGCGACGCAACCTATATTTTTCTGCTACTTATTCTCAGACTACAATTTGGTTCATAAATATTATTTACATTTTCACAAAAAGTGCAAAAAACTGATTTAAGGAAAAGCCAGAATACCAAAATTTTTAACTTTGAATGCAGTATCTCAAAAACCACATACCAGATCACTGTGGAGCAATGATAGATTTTTATCAGGACAATGAAACCTACAACATATGCAGTTTCGAGCAAAATCCCACATCCTTTATAAAAGATAGAGCTACAAAAAAAATGTTGAATGCTGAAAACTTACCAAAACTCAAGGATATCTTAATAATAACTTGTTAACTTAGGGAAGGTATGGTCGACACAGTTGTTAGTTAATAGGTTTTTCCGCCAAGGTCTTCAAATATTGTAAAACTCCATGCTCGACTCCATGTGCCAAAGATGTACTTTTTTTGTGATCGCTAAATGTTGCTTGACTTGCCATGGCTCTGGCTTTCAGCTGAGCCATATATGCTATTATCAAAGTCAGTATCTCCCTCTATTAATTTATTTTTTATTACTGTATCACGTTGGTGCATCTGTTCTTAGCTGTTTTAGTCCCTGTGCAGCTTCAGATCAACGTAATCAAGGTGTATCTTCAGCGGGAGCGCCAGCAGCAAAGGTTGAATCGAGCGTTTATTACAATTTATAACGTGCAGCTTAACAGTACCCTTTGAGTTTATAAATTGGGGGTCAATGTTTCCATATTGTGATTTATTTGTTCGAAACCTAAACATACTCCAGACCAAATGAGAGAGATAAATGGCGTGACCATTTGTTTATGACTTGTTTCTTTACTTTTTTGTTTTTGTATTAAAAAACAACAACAAAAATAACCTTTCAAAAAAATGTCAAATTCAATCATATTTTGACACTGTTGACAGTCAGTGTTCCCACACTACTATTTAAAATTAAGGAAACCAATGTCGCCAACCCAAATCTCCACAACATGGCGGCGAAAATGGCGGAAGACACGCGGCAGTGATTTCCATGAAAATTTCCCATAGGTATTAGCAATCCAAGGTTCCTACATCCGTGGTTGGACTCAATCAAACGCTTTCTCATAATTGTTAACATCGGATAAGAAAATTTAAAACCTTGGATTTTTAAAATCGGACAAATATATCCGAAAGCATATCCAAGGTAAAATGTTTTTTTTTGGTATGACTAAATTTAGTTTACCAAACGCACTCATTTTAACAATTTATAACTTTCTTATTTCTTACCCGATGTTAGCAAGCGATTTTTTTTTCGAGGTTTTCGCCAGTGGCGCGCATAAAAAAATTTGCAGGAGGGGTCAAAAATACCATTTTTAAAATTCTCCGCCCTCTTGGATTTTCACAAATTGTCAATTTTGGCTTTAAATTCTTAAATTATAGAGTCTTGGTTTTTAAAATGGTTAAAATTTTTGAAATCGGACAAAAAGCTTTTTAAAAGTAAAGTAATGGACAGTTAAGAAAGTCTCGTTTTTTTTGCGACACCATATATACCATATTTATCAGAGGGTTCGTCTCAGATAAAAATCACAGTCATATTTAGGACCACTTAATTTTTTATAAAACGAGAATTATCCATATTCATTAATCCTTCATTCTTACAAAGTACGTCGAAATTATTATACAAATTCTTCCATGTGCCTTTTTAGATTTACTACGTTTTGTACATGACATATCTTCATTCGGGTCACCTCACCTATGGAAAACATACCTTAGAGTTAAATAGTTAAGTTTTTTAGTTACGGTGGATAGGTGTTGTTAAGAGAGGCAGGGGCGGATGATTTGCTGGTCGTAAATTTAAATTCGCAAGCAGTTGCGACGTCCCCACTACGTCGCAAACCATTTCGTCACAAATAATTGGGTCGCGGATCCTCTCCGTCGCATAGGACATTACGACGTGTACACTAGCGTCGCAGACAATTTCGTCGCAAATCCACAACGTCGTCAATATATTCCGTCGCATACAACAAAATTGTTCCCTTTTTCATTTGAAGTAAAGTTATTTTTGCATCCATTTTAAAAATGTTTAATTCAAACCACTACTACCACAAAAGAACAACTAAAATCAAACGACAATTTTCTCAAAAATTAACAATGAAAAAACAAATAATAAGAAAATAATGAAGCAGTAGGTATCTCTAAAGATTATAAAAAAATGCGTCGCTGTGTCATAATCTACGGTTTTCGACGTGTGATTTGGTGCAATGTCTTAAATTACAAAAGTTTATCATGCGGCACTATGACGTCGTTAATTGTTACAATTTTTGTTTAATTTTATGCAATTTTCATCAACAGCACAATTTTCTTTAAATTTTTGTCTGCGACGAATTTTTGATAATGGTATTTAATTTCAATTTCATGTTTTTAATTCTGCTCTATAAAAGGCATAGACTGTCCCCCTAAGATGAACTTTTATTTTAATTTTTTTTTTTTTAATATGTATTTTCCTGTATAAACCCCGCTTTATTCTCGATACTTTTGCTTTGTCTTTGGTATGGCTATAACATCAGAATTCCAAACAAGCATGTTGTAAGTAGTATATTTAAATTTTTAAAATTTAATTAAGTAGAATATGGTATTGTTTACCCAGAATAAAATTTGTGATATTTAATATAAAATTGTGCTTATTTTATATATATTGCTTATAGGGCATTTATACATCAGAAATAAAAATAAGGAATAAAATTTATCATTTATCTTATTACCATGCAATGTCCAATGCGACGGAATGTATTCGCGACGTTGTGGGTTTGCGACGAATGCGACGCTAGTGGGCACGTCGCAGTGTCCTATGCGATGGAGAGGATCCGCGACCAAATTGTTTGCGACGATGTGGATTTGCGACGAAATGGTTTGCGACGCTAGTGGCCACGTCGCAATGTCCTCTGCGGCGAAATGAACCCGCGGCGCAAATGTTTGCGACGTTTTGGCTCTGCGACAAGTGTCTGCGATGGTAGTGGGGGCGTCGCAACTGTTTGCGACTTTAAATTTATGACCAGTTGTCCGCAAACCGGGGCGGATACTGCCGATTTTAAAGGAGAAGAAGCAGTTATAGTAGGTGTTGGCTTCCATCATTGTGTACGAAAAAAAAACTTATTAAAAAATTACCTATATCTTAAATGCGCCGTGCCGGGCCGTAAGCATAAATTTGACGAAAATTATTCTAAAATTGCCATGTTTTACACGTTCCAAAATTTATTTATTTCCAATACAAGAAAAATACAAAGATTTTTATAGAGGCTCTTCCTCTGCCTTAATTAAATTAAATAAGAAAATTTAAAGTATAAACACATTATTAAAAACATTAAATACTCAGAACCAATATTCTTACTAAAATAGAGTAGTTAATAAATATCTTTTTGCAAAAAGGACCATGTTTGCGCTTCAAAAAGAAAGCGCAAAGTTGCACTTTTTCGAAGAGCGAGCGTTTTTTTACTTTGTCGCTCGCCGAGTGGCAAAGTAACCAAATTGCCGCTCGGCGAGCGACAAAGTAAAAAAACGCTTCCTCCTAGGAAACATGCAACTAGCTTCTTTTTGCTCGGTTGTAGAAAAAATCAGGTCAGTCAAGCCACGCCCCCCCCCCATCCCGAAAGATATTCGAGTTTTGATATGCTTATAATTTCGAACCAGTTTCGAACTAATTTTGAACCAGACTCCTTCCTGGTTTTGTTTATATTCAAAATGGGGGGTGCAGCCGGACGTCAAGCTACACCCCCTCAAAACCTCCATTATCCTAGCGACCCCACCCCAAGAAAATCAAAATTTAGTTATGCCATAATTATGTGGTAATTTCGTCCCCAATCAAAAAATTTTGTGCTCCTTTCGTTTCTGAGATAATCGAAAAAGAAAATGGGGTAGCTAGGTTAATATTAACTTAGCAACCCCACCAGGAAAAACAGAGCCAAACTAAAAATTTTTGGTTTTAAAATTATGTGCTAATTATGTGCTCGACGAATATATAAGAAAAAAAATCAAATTTTTCATTTTAAATTATGTTTTTTAAAAATAAAGGGTGGGGTAGCTAGGTTAATATTAACTTAGCGACCCCACATGTCTAGCTATCACGGAATTTAAAAATTTCAAAAAAACCAGTATTATCAGAAAATTTTTTACTTGTCTAGCATTCGCAATCTGAAGTACCATTCCAAAACAAAAATATATTATTACAAAATTATGTGGTCCATGAATATGTGTAAAAATTATCTTATCATTTTAAAACCAATAATTTTTAGCTTGGCGCCATATTTCCTGGTGGAGTTCCTAAGTTAATAGTAAACTAACTAACCCACTTTCTTTTTCGATTTTCTCGGAAACCAGACGAGTACAAAATTTTCTGATGTGGGGTCGCTAAGTTAATATTAACCTAGTTACCCCACCCTTTTTTTAAAAAACATAATTTAAAATGAAAAATTCGATTTTTTTATTATATATTCGTCGAGCACATAATTAGCACATAATTTTAAAACCAAAAATTTTGAATGTGGCTTCTCTTTCCTGGTGGGGTTGCTAAGTTAATATTGACCTAGCTACCCCATTTTCTTTTTCGATTATCTCAGAAACGAAAGGAGCACAAAATTTTTTGATTGGGGACGAAATTAGCACATAATTATGGCATAACTAAATTTTGATTTTCTTGGGGTGGGGTCGCTATGTTAATGGAGGTTTTGAGGAGGTGTAGCTTGACGTCCGGTTGCACCCCCCATTTTGAATATAAACAAAACCAGGAAGGAGTATGGTTCAAAATTAGTTCTAAATTGGTTCGAAATTATAAGCATATTAAAACTCGAATATCTTTTGAGGGGGGGGGGCGTGGCTGACCTGAAAAAACCTTGTGTGTAATTCGAGCGCAAAAACTTTGTCGCTTTCAAATTCAAATTCAAAAGTAGCTTTATTGTCGTGCATATTAAATAAACATTGACAAAGCCTTACTTAAAATCTAGGATAATTTAAGAATAGTCATTTTACAAGAAAAAAAAATTATTAAAAATAAATCTAAAAGTAAAAAGTAGTAATCATAAAATATACATACTTATCAAGCTTGATCTAAAATACATAAATTTTTACCCTTAGTTAGTTAAACATTCACTTTATCATTAAAAAATTGTTCCAAAGTATAGAATGCTTTGGAGATTAAAATATCTTTAGTGTGGCTTCTAAAATGTTTATAACAATTTAATTTGCGTATTTCTAGCGGCAAATGATTAAAAAGTTTTTTACCATTGTAAACAAATGAGTTTTTAATTAAGGTAGATCGGGGTATTGGCAATGGTAATAAAAATGGCCGGCGCACACTATAGCTATGCTCTCTATGTAATTCCTCTTTATACTTTTTAAAAACTAAACAAACAGTCTCCAAAATAAATATTGAACATAGAGTTAATATTTTATTATCTACATATAAAGATCTACAAGAATATCTTCTTGACACCACACAAATTTCTGAGGGCTCTCTTTTGTAAGATAAAAACTGATCTAAACAAAAAATCAGAACAAGATCCCCAGAAGCAAATGCCATACGAAAGGTGAGATTGAACCAAAGAAAAATAAACATTTTTCGCAGCTTCCAAACCAAGGTTATCTGTTATAAGTTTTATTGCGTAACAGCTAGATGCAATTTTGCTTTTAAGTTTTATTATATGTTCATTGAACTTTAAGTTTTCATCAATAACAAGGCCAAGAAATTTTTTTGCACCTGGATTGCTGACATTTTCATTATCTAAATGAATATTTTGGACATTACATTTAAAGTTCAAAATATTAGTTTTCGAGACATTAAATGATAACAAATTTGCATCACACCACTCTTTAATTACAGATAAGTCATTTTGAACTGTTGCTGCAAGGCTCTCTAAATCATTGTCATGCCACAAGAAGGTGTTATCATCTGCAAAGCTAGTAAGTTTCCCTTTAATTGGCAGGTGTGAGATATCGTTAACAAAAATTAGGAACAGCAGAGGACCAAGTATGGAACCCTGAGGTACTCCTTCATTAACTGGTTCAGAAGTAGACTGCTCATTGTTTATTAATACAGCTTGAAAACGCTCTGATAAATAAGTTCGAAACCACTCAAGAGCCACTCCCCGTACTCCATAGTTCTCCAACTTCTCCAGCAGTATTCTATGATTCACACAATCAAACGCCTTTGATAAATTACAGAACACTGCCGAAACCTTATCACCAGAGTTAAGTTTAAGGTAAAGGTGTTCCAGAAAATTAAACATGGCATCATTTGTGCTCTTGGAGGCTTGAAATCCAAATTGTGACGGTAATGATCCCCCCCTTTAAATAGTGGTATTATTAAGGCCTTTTTTAGACAAGTTGGGAATTTGCCAGTATTAAAGGATTTGTTTATGGCTCCAACCAAAACATTAAGCACAGAATCTGGGAGCGCCTCAAAGACCCGAACTGAAATTTTATCCCAGCCTGTAGCATTTTTATTTTTAAGCGCCTTAAAGATTAATTTTATTTCCGACGTTGTTGTGGGAACCATTGAAAAAGTTTCTGTTGTAGAAATATTATTTAAATAGCTCATGGGATCTCTCCTGTTCCTAATTTTGCTCGATATACATACATTGCCGCGCGCCGCGTAGTGAGTTGGCAGCCTGCGATTTAGAGAGTTAAGGCTGGTTCATGGTTAAATTCCTTTACCGTTTCCGTAACTTTTGCTGTAACTTTTTCCTTTTCCAATTATTAAATCTCATGTATTCAGATTAGGGTGTTCATGGTTGTTCCTTTTCCGTAACTTTTACTTTAACCTTAAGGAATGACCTTGAAAGTTGGCCAATATAAAAAGAAGCGGAAAAACCGCTTTGCGCAAGTGCGGGCGGCAAAATATTTGTTGATGTTTTTTTAACCTGTTTGTTATTGTTTCTTTTTTTAAATTATTTTAAGTAGTAGTTATCACAAAAATGAGGGAGATGCCACTTGCGTCCTTTGAGATCAAGGCAACCCGAATTCCCTGGAGATTCAATAAGAGGTACAAAGTCGAAATTCCTGAAAGGGAATTCTGGCAGAGGGAGAACCTCCACCAACAGTTCGAGAGGAACGCTGTGATATGCTACACCGATGGCTCCAAGCTATCGGAAAGGCAGACAACAGGGGCGGGGGTCTACGTGCAAGACCGAGAAGTTCGGATGAGCTACCCGCTCGGAGAGCAAGCTACGGTCTTCTAAGCCGAGGTATACGCCATTATAATGGCGGCAACACTAGAAGAGGTTCGCAATGGTCCGGAGGAGCATGTTACAAGCGGCCCTAAAGGCACTCAGTGCGCCAAAAATTGTCAATACTCTGGTGGAAGAGTGCGTAGAAGCACTGGAAGCCTTGAGTCAAGACAAAAGAGTTACAGTGATATGGGTACCACGACACACGGGAGTGTCGGGCAACGAAAAGGCGGATGAACTCGCTCGGATCGGGGCCAGCACTCAATACGTGGAGCCGGAACCACTCTTAGGTATAACAAGGAGACAGCTGAAAAGTCGACTCATTAAGTGGGCTAACGATGCACTGGCGAACTCCTGGGAGAACGAATTAGGATGCAGACAGTCCAAAGAATTCGTCGACGGACCGGACGCGGCCAGACTCAAATGGCTCCTGGGAAGGACACGAAAAGATATTGGAATACTGACAGGGATACTGACCGGCCACAACCGACTCAGCAAGCATCTGACTCGCATCGGGGTCGCGAATGACTCCATCTGCCGTGCCTGCGGGAGGGCGGAGGAGACATCCTGGCACCTCGTTGCGGAGTGCGATGCATGCAAGGATGAGGCATCAGGTACTCGGACAACCGAACCTGGATGCAGATGACCTGCGAGCTCTCAGGTGGGTCAAAGTACTGAACTTCGTGAAGAGAACAGGAAGGTCCGCAGAGCCCACTACCGTACAAGCGGTACAGGTGGTGGATTAGGGGGCTGGGCTGGGGTAAGGTAAAAAGGGATCGATTGGACCTACTTCCCAGGTCTTGGGCCGCCACCTAGTTACTACTACTACTACTACTACTACTACTACTATCACAAAAATGGATATTTAATATTTAATAGATTTGGTGAAAGGGTTTCCACATTTGTGGGACAAGAAAAACCCCAAATATTCTGACAAGTTGGCAGTGGAAAACTCCTGCGAAACCATTGCCAAAATCCTAGAGGTGGCAGGTTTGTTTTTGTGTGTTTTAAAATATTTTTTTTTAAAACAAAATGTTTCTTTAGAGGCTCTGGAAATTGTATAAAAATTGTCTCCTATGTAAAACAAAATGATTTTTGATAGAGGATTGCAAGGCTACCTGGAAAAATACAAGAGATCGGTATGTCAAAGAAAAAAGGCTGGATACAAAACGCCCATCAGGATCCACACCATATATTGTTAAGTGGCCTTATTATGAAATGTACAAGTTTCTGGATTCAACCATCAAACAAAGAAGGTCATATATAACAAAATTTTAATAATAATATGGATACAGCATTTGGTCAAGATGATAGGAAAAACTTAATGTAACTAGCAAATTGCAAATAAAAAAATTGTACTTTTTATGAACTTTCTCTCCAAAATATTTATCTAATATACTATACATATTTTTTTTCTGTACATTCTCAAGAAATTTTTTTAGCAAAAAGCATTTTTTTATGACAAAAATTTTAAACTATAAAAATTTGGACAAGTGACATACCAAGGAACTGGATCTGAGAGGGAAGTTGGTATGGACACATGTAAAAAGTAATACCTTTAAACCAAAAACATTCTTTAAACTCTTTCAGCAGAAGAAAAATTTGTTGAAAAGAGCTTGGAACCTTTTTTAAAAAAATATAGCAGTCAGCCAAATTATGTTGTGTTCAAAATTTCAAACTTGGTTTAATCCCAATACTTTGATTTTTTTGAAAAGTCATGCTTATTTTTTTGGAAATGATGGAAATTTTTGGGAAAAATAATAAGATTTTACCATTTTTTTAAAGACCTCTGATCTGTTGAGGGTTTTTTGTTTTTTTTTCCTTATTATATATTACCTATGTACCTATTTTTATCATCGTGATTCTGGTCTTTAAGTATAGGCATAAAAAAATGCTTCTGATTTAGTTAATAATATTTAAATGTTGTAAGACAATAAATATTTCAGGAAACATACAAAAAACAACAGAGAGTAACAAAATGTTGTGTCAGGAAGTGTCATAGATGATGAAGGAAATATCGAAGAGTTGGGAGAAAAGCAACAGGCAAATGAAGACCAAGATGTGGGATATGTTGAGGAAGTTGTTGAAAATGAGACCAAACCGAAAGCCAGGCACCAGGACCAAGCAGCTCAGAGAAAAGCAACAATGCTGAGCTGATTGCTCTGAAGAAAGAAAGAAACCAAATAGTTAAAAAAAAGAAAGACAGTGCAACAAGACAATATTGACACTTTGGTTGTGAACACAAGCAAAATTGGGAAAAGTTTTGAGGCTTTGGTAAAGGCTCTTCAAGATGATATTGGTCGGGATACTGGTAGACCGAGTTCTGATGAACATTATTTTGGGTTGTCCATTGCTGGCTCATTGGCCAAAATTGCTGATGAAAAAAAAAGCTAAAAGTAAAAGCCAAAATTCTCCTTTTGTCAGCACATTGTATAAAGTAGCAGAAATAGATGACTAAAATACATTTTGGGTTTTTTTTAAATTAGATATGCAATGTGTAAACAAAAAGGATTTTAATAAAAAAATATGTTAAAAAAAGTTTAATAATAATTATCAATCTTATTAAATTCCAGGAGCAGCACCTCTTAGCACATAATCTTCCTGCCAACAGAAGGTACCTTCTTTAGATACAAAGTAGTCTGCTAGCACATCTCTTTGTTGCTTAACAGATCTGGAGCAGTTATTGGTACCAACTCTGGTAACACATCTGAAATATTTTCCATCTTTTCTCCATTGCCCATTACAGAGCTGTAAAGCCTGTTGGACAGTATTTTCTTTCGCTTAGTAGCAAATCTAGTTTGTAAAAAATTGTGCAGCACCACTGTTGCCTTTACAATTGATTCTTCTACTTCTGTGCTGGTATCAATAGGTCGAAGTAAAATTTTTAATCTCCACCGAAGGTGTTTTCAATTGTTCGTCTTCCCCTTGAAAGACGATAGTTGTAGGTGTTCTTTTTAACTCCCAAATTTTTTCCCGGATATAGACGCAGTATGTGCTTATGCAAGGGAAAAGCTGCATCAGCAGCAATGTAAAATGGAAATTGAATCTGTGTGTTTGGCAAAATGGAGCAAAATTAAAACTCGTTTTCTGGCATCTCATTCTTGGATCCTTTTTTATGTAGGGTTCAACCAGTTTTAAAAGATAATCAAATAGGGCTGGAGTCATCCTTGTTAATTTAAAGAATTCTTTATGGTCCAGCTCTAAACTTCTCATATCTTTTACAGCAGTGGAGAAAAACCCTTGATTATTTCGAACTCTATTCATGGGACGCACTGAAAACCTTCTAATCCATTTAGGTTTGTTTTAAACGGCTATAACTGCATTATTTAAACATTGCAAAAATAATGAGGCAGCCAATAACACAGTTCCCACTTTTTTTATTCTCATTTTTAAATAAAATTTGTAAGATTTGATTGCCTTTGATTCACAAATAACAAACTTCAAAATTTTGTAAACAAAAGACCAAAATCGCGCATGCGCCTGTCATTAGTGTCAACATTAAGACTAAAGTTAAGGAAAAGGAATTTTAGCATGAACCAGCTTTTTACTTAGGAAAAAAGAAAAGGGTAAAGCTACAGCAAAAGTTACAGAAAAGGTAAAAGAATTTAACCAGCCTTCATAGCAGTTTACATAACAAGCATGTTATGATGGTCATTAAACGCGAAGTTAACATTTTCAGTAGGATAATGCTCCTAAAGCAATTAAAAACAAAAAAGAGGTTAAATAACCTCCAAATCAGTTACATCAACCGAAAAGAATCTAAAAACAAAAGATCAAAAGATCTTGGGTGGAAATAACGAAAATTCAAACCTGGATGAGCATCCCACAAGGAACACACAAAGGACCAAAGCGAAAAGAGAAATGATTAAACGATGTTTCTCCTTGGAAAACCAGCGTAGGCTCGTCAGTGGTTCCACTGGTCACTCTCCTCATACATCATTAAACACCATCATACACTTTGGGGAGGGTGACCAGTGGAACCACTGACGAGCCTACGCTGGTTTTCAAAGGCGAAAAATCGTTAAATCATTTCTCTTTTCGCTTTGGTCATTTGTGTGTTCCTTGTGGGATGCTCATTCAGGTTTGAATTTTCGTTATAAGATCTTTTGATCTTTTGTTTTTAGATTCTTTTTGGTTGTAACTGATTGGAGGCTTTTTAACTTTTTTTTTAAAACCTAAAAATTGTCGTGTTTTTTATTTTTCTTTATATTTCAAAAACATTTTTTTGATGATGACGATGAAGAAAATGATGACATCGATGATGCCATCATCATCGAAATTCTCCGTGGAGAGGTTGCTCTCGGGAATAGTATTATTGAAGGTTCAACAGGTGGCGGAACCAGAGTGTTTGACACTATTTAGGTTTTAAAAACACCATCTATCGCTCCTCGCTAGATGTCTGGGAATACCAGACGTGCTTATAGTAAACAACTTTCTTTTGATCTGGGGTTACGTATTTACGTACGATACGCGGTGTAACGATACACCGCGCGTAAAGCGTATCGTACGTTTGGATTTTACTGCACATGTGCCCTTGATCAAAATTTACGCTACGTCGAGTTACGTCCTGTGCCGGCTTATAACCCCTAATAGGGCTTATAAGCCACGGCATGGCGTAAACTCAACGTACGTTACGCAGAGAGGATACGTCGCCTAGTTACGAAGAGCTAAAAAAGGCTTAAAGCAACGCTTCTTGCGTATCTTGTAAATTGGTTAAGTAGTCGAGCAGAGGGCGCTCTGATTTGCTTTGTTTTTTATAAGATAACCTAAAAATTGTCGTATTTTTTAATTTTTTTTTCATATTTCAAAAATGGAAGACATTCTTAATGTCTTTATTTTTGATTACGACGATGAAGAAAATTCTCCGTGGAGTCGCTGCTTTTGGGAATAGAGCAGCCCGTTATGGAAGGTTCAACTTTGATTGAGGTGGTCGAACCAGAGTGTTTGACGCTGTTTAGGTATGAAAAACACATGCGCACTTGATCAAAACTTACGCTTCGTCGAGTTATGTGCTTATAACTTCTAATACCTTTCCATTAAATTATCGTAAGGTCACTACGGCATGACATTGTTGGTGCATGCGCAGTAGAAACAGTGCCAAAGCCAACCGCGATTTTGAATTGAAGATGGGAAGTAACAAAGGTGCTAAGAGCCATAATTTTCGAAATTCTGTTTTTGCCGTAGAAAGGTGTTAAACGACACGCTTTATGTCCTGACAAAGGTGGTGAGTGCTGGGATTTAGATTAACCATTGACATGATTTTAAATATTAATAAGTAAAAAGCATAGCTTTTCAAGAATAGAAGAACTTTTTAAATTATCTCCAAACTTTTTTTTTGGCACTTAGCAGCTTTGGTATTTCTACTCTTCAATTTTCTTCTTTGTTTTTCAAAGCTATTTTCGTTACACATTTTGCGACACTTGGGCCGTTATATGGGGGGAGCGGTCAGTTTTTATCTCTTTAGAGCCAAATTTAAATTTGAAACACCGTGTACAATACAGAAAGACGTACGTCACAAAACCTAAAATACTATCAGATACTAATTTTATTTCACCATTGATCGATATTATTTAAAATAAGTGTATCGTGTTTAAAATTATCTTCGTTTAAAATAGAAATAAAATTTTATCGTTCTTTTATTTTTTTTTCTACAAATTATCTACAATTTCAGCTCGAGGCAAAAATAAATCATCAAAAGTTGTTGGAATCTTCTTTTCAGAATTTCGCGTTGGGGAACGTCTTTTAGTTTGGCTCGGTTTGTACGGTCGATGCCCGTCAATTCAGTACCGATTTAACCGGTTGGTACGCCGCTTTATTTTTTTTTCACTAGTACCGCCAAAGTAGTACCGCTCTCAAGTTTTTCCACTTAGTTTCTTCTAAAGTGCGCTCGTCTAGAACTACATTTTTCTGATCCAAGATTTTTAGTAAGTATTGGTTTAAGTCATAAGTAGGTACTATGAATTTTTTTTGCAATGATAATAATTTTTTTCTTTGGGATCGTGTAAATCTAAAAAATACAAAATATACCTATACAATGGGCCATTTTGTCAACTAAATGTTACATAAAAAAAGCATAGTTTCTATTTTTTTTTTTGAAAAGCTCGACTTGGACTTGCATGATGAGTTATGACTTTTCTCGACTTTTGCCTGAGTTCTTTTGTCGCAAGCCATTATTGTTCAATTTTTAATACCTTCATTACAAAAACACAATGGCGTCTTGATTTGGCTGGTTGGTGACGCCGCTTTATTTTTTTCACTTGTACCACCAAATTATTGCCCTCTCAAATCAAGTTTTTCCACGTTTTTTGCAAAAATTATCTATCAGGCTTTTTTTTTTAAGTGTTGGTCTAGAGTTACATTTACACACAATTTTTTTCTTCGTTCTACTGACTTAATTTTTATCGCAAATATAGAGTAGTCCAAATACAATGCTTCATCACAGTATAGTTTGACATTTTTGAATTCTAAAAAAAATTATCTTTTTGACAATACCTGTTTTACGGGGGATATTTGAATGAATATCGAAGATTTCCATACAGATTTAGATAAAAATATCTTGATTATCGTAAAAGATAGATCCTACTATGTAGTATTGCTGAAGAGAGAATTGACATCAAAAATTCAAGATAGCACGATTAAAGGAAATTAAACATCTCATTTGACGTGTTTTTGGATTTTTTTATTCAACCAAATTCTAACCCGCTAGAAGCACCGTTCCGTTTAAAGAATATACGCTGTATATATTTTTAAGATAGACATACCCCTATAGCTTTAAGTTATTATAAAAATGAAAATTTTTGATGTAGCTATTTTTTGGGAGCACGTTTGTGAGGGCACATTTTTGGGGGCAATCCTTTTTTTTTGTGCGATATCCTGTTTTTTTATAAAAAATTTAAATCCTTACACAATTTGCTTTGTAAATATACCTCATACCATAGGGTTTCCATATCTAGGGCTCGAGATATCTGCAGTCTTAAAATTTCAGTTTTTTTGAAAGCGATTATCTCACAAACTAAATAAGGTACCCTAATGTGGGGAGAAATCAGTATATTACAAAAAGAACCAGACAAAATTAAACGAAAAATCAAATAAGCAGCTTGCATCGATCTTAATGAAGATGAATGCATAGCTAGCATATCAGTTGATAAAAATACAGTTTGGCTTCCAATTTTAAAACAAGATTTTCAAAAAGGTTTTTTTAAAATAAATTAAAAAATAACATTGATGTTCTTTGGGATTCTAATGTATTTTTTCTTAAAGTTAGTCAAAAAATAATCTTTATACTCGATATTTTAAAATAAAAAAATATAATTTTGATTTTAAATTTTACTAAATTCACCCAATACCTTGTTGGCTACTATCGACGCACCAAACTGTTAATATTTGAAATATACATCAGTCAAAGTCAGTCAGTTGTACGGACAGATATTTTAAAAAAAGAATCGAAAAAAATTTTGAAAAGAATAAACCCCTTTGATAACGGCAGTAGAATTTCTGCCGAAACGTCAGATAAGTACTTAGATTCTAGTTAGGATTTGCGTGTGTGTAGGCAAATTTTTTATTTTATTTAAAAACCACTGACAAACGAACATTTTTTTTTTTTCGGAATTTACGCAGTGGGTTTTAACATATTTTTGAAAAAATTTCCTTAACTTAGTGGCGAAAAACCCAAAAAAAGTATTTTCGACATTATGAATCCGCCACAAACATATAGATTTTATTTACCTTAACATGTTAGATGTCATTTTAAACAGTTTTTTTGAGAGAATCTACAAATAATAACATTGTTAAAATTAAGCATCTAAATCAACACTTTTCAATAAATGACGTCAAAATGACCCAAAACGGATAAGTTGCATATGTAAATGTGTAATCGCCCTAAGGCTCCCATTTATAAATTCTCCCAAAAAATCCTTTAAAATCACACCCACCATCTAGGGTACCTTATTTAGTTTGTGAGACAATAGCTTTTAAAACTTGAAATTTTAAAACTTTGATTGCAGGTATCTCAGTAGCGTAGCCAGAAATCGACTCTGGGGAGGTTTCATCATTTATTAAATATCAACTATGGCAAATTTTTAAAAATTAGGTAGGTGCCAATTCCTTGAGCTCTTGAACTGAAGGGAGGGGAGAGGGGCAGTTTAATAGGTGTTGGGTTAGTTTATACGAAAAAAAAATACTTAATTTTAAAAGCAAGTCTCATCTAGTCTCATTCGCAGATTTGTTTTAAAGTCAACGCTTAAATAAGCCGCAGACAAAAATTTTGAAAAAAAATACACCAAACTGCTACTTTTTACGCGTTTAGAATGTTGTTGACAAAAAAATTGCTTAAAATTAAACAAAATTGTAACGATATTTAATATTGGCATAGCGCCGCAGGTGAAAACTTTGACAAAAAAACAAAAATTTCTTTAAACTTTTTGATCTCTTAGGTTTTTTGTAAAATATTTTTGGAAAAATAGATTGGGTTAGAAGCAAGAAGGGGTGAGTTGTGGTGGTATATATAGATTTGTTGCCAAATGATAAATGCGCCGCAGATGAAAATTTTAAGAAAAATTATACTAAGATTACATTACATTTTGAATGCTGGTGAGAAAATTCCGTATAATTAATCTAAAATTGTAAAATTTTTAAAATTTAAGATTTAAGACACCAAACACACGCCACAAACTGGAGTAAAGGGTAAAAAAAGTGTGGGAGCTATAGCTGATCATGATTAATTTATTGTAAATTAGGTTGGACCTCCTGGGGGGAGTTTTAACCCCCAAGCCCCCCCCTGGCTACGCCACTGGGTATCTCGAAAACTAGATATTCGAACTCTTTACAAAGGAAATTTTTGATCAGATCAGACATCCGCTTGTGTACAAATTTAGTATGCGTTAATAGTTCCGGTGAAAATACAATAATATGGTATTCTCAGGTACCCACCTCCCTCTAACGAGGGCAGTGGAGGGGGAAAAAGATTTAGTTTGTTCGATTATAATTAAAATGGGCATACAGGGGTTTTTAAGGAGGGGGATTATGAATTCTTGATCAGATTTGAAAATTTCAATATGGCGGATTCAAAATGGACGATTAAGGGTACAAATCTAAAAATTAAGAGTGTGAGTTAAAATTTGGTTTGCGTTTATAGTTCCGGCGACAATACAATAATATGGTATTATTAGGTACACACTTCCCTCTAATGGGGGAAGTGGAGGGGGGAAAAGATTTAGTTTGTTCGATTTAAATCAAAATTGGAATACAGGGATTTTTAAAGAGGGGGATTATAAATTTTTAATCAGATTTGAAAATTTCAATATGGCGGATTCAAAATGGACGATTAAGGGTACAAATCTAAAAATTAAGGAGGTTTGTTCAGGTATGCGTTTATAGATTCGGTGAAAATACAATAATATGATATTATTAGGTACACACTTCCGTCTAACGAGGGAAGTGGAGGAGGGGAAAATATTTCATTTGTTTGATTTAAATCCAAATTGGTATAGAGGGGTTTTTCAGGAAGGGGATATGAATTTTTGATCAGATTTGAAAATTTTAATATGGCGGATTCAAAACGGACGACTTAGGGTACAAATCTAAAAATTAAAAAGTAAATTTTTAAAGAACAAGCTTTTATTAAATGCATTCAAGAGTAGAAAATAATTTTTTATCTTTCTTATGTCATAATAAAAGCGATGGGCGCAAATTAAAAATTTCAATTTACGGTGACCAAGAGAGAACTACTAAATTTTTCTTCTATTCGAATGATAAACATAATGCTTTCATCTAAAGAAGCTGAGAACAGATGAGATTGCCGTGCTTGCCAAGCCTTTGAAAATGTCCTTAGGTTATAGAGTAATACAACTGTTTCTTGGTGAATCGTGGATGTGACCGATATTTGATACCTAAAGCAATGGTTACTAAATCGTATAGTAACTATTGCCTAAAGTTAAAATTTTTAATTTGCCCCCATCGCTTTTATTATGGTATAAGAAAGATAAAAAAAAATTATTTCGCTTGTTATACGTGTTTTAACTTATGGCTTACATTTACCATCTATTGTTAAAAAAACAAAGATATATTGTCAAAATGAAGGGAAAATTTAGCGCCCTAATTAATTTACAGAAAATATTCGTGGCGTAGAGGGCAAAGGGTGAGGGAATAAATCGGAAAAGTTTTTCCTCGACCAGGATTCGAACCCGGGACCTCCTTTTTTTAGATCTTTTAACAGTTTGTTCGCATTTCTATATATAAAGTTTGCTTCTAAATTAAATTAACCAAAAAAAAAACCGTAATTTTTTATTAATATTCTTTTAGTATTCGACCTTTATTTTTATTTGTATTTGTTTGACCTAAAAACCAAATACACGCAAATGTTGCAACTCCCGCATTTTTTGCATTTGCGATCCCTCAACCGCAAAATTTTGTCTTTTATATAAATTTTAATTTTATATAATCTAGCAGTGTAGTTGTTTAGTGCATAATATTATGACATTACCAACGATTTCGAGGCAAGTATTTAATGCTTTTTTAATTTAAACCTACATAGATTTTAAAACATTTTTGTCTATAATTTCGGATTACCTAACATTTTTTAGTACCGCATTCCTATATCACGAGCGCAAAAAAAGATTTCTGTCCATCTTTTACCAAAAATTAAAGAGAAATACCGGAAAATAGTAATATTGAAAAAATCTAATTATTCTTGCCTAAAAATTAAGCCATTCCCCCAAGTTTTCACCAAGTATTTACGGAAAAATAATTCAAATATTAAAATGTCGCAACAATGAACGTCACCGAGTAAAAAGGAAATTATTTTCCTATCCTTCTTGGGTTTTTTGAGAAAGGTATTAAAAAAATAGTGTTAACAACTCGCGGCTAAAATGTGCTTTTTTTACACGCGTTTTTAAATGCCTCGCTACGCTCGTTATCTAAACTAGTTGTGAAAACTACTATGGAACAAGATTAATTAAAATTACTATTTATAACCGAATTCACAAGAAACTTTATGAAGGCAAATAACACAAATATTTTATAAATTAATTATTTTGTCTTTTTTGATAAGAAAATAAACATTCCTACACAATTTATTACATCACGTTTTCTGTATTTATTTTGTTTATGTCTTCTTAATAAGAAAATAATTTTAAAAAAATTTCAAAACAAAGTGAAAATCAACCTTACAGGGTGTAAAGGTGTAAAGGAATAAGTGCAAATATTTTAATGGGCGATCACTGATTGGTTATACAACAGCTAACAAATCACTGCCATATGGAGCTTCAAAATAGGTTATTTTAGGGGGTGGAGAAGTGATATGGTATAGTGCTTCCAATGTTAGTTGGCACGGTATGAACACCAAAACCTCATAAATCGAAGAATATTTAGTTATGCAGAATAACACAGAACGCTTTAAATACATATATAATATACATAAAATGTATTTAAAACGCGGCTGTATTACTTTCAAGCCTTGTCAAATTAAAGTAAATATTATAAAATTGAGGAAAATTCATATTATTCTCAGTACGAAAGAGAGTATCTTCGTGAGCAGTATAAAATAATTAATTTTAAACATTTTTAATTTGTTTTGTCCTTTTAAATTTATTTTAACTGTGAAATCCAAAAAACATACTGTTTCTTTTTTTAAATGTTTGTTAAAAACTGTAAGAGACCACTGGAAAACAACCCAAATAAAACCTGAAGATGATGTAAAATACATCGAAACGTCGGTTAATTTGAATTTTTTTCTCATTTTCCTGACCACCCACAAAACTGCAAATGAACGAATTCTAAAGGTTACTAAACAATTAAATAAACGTAATACCCGGCGAGTATAACAAAACGTGGTTTGTTATACTGTTTAATTTTCATTTTTTTTTTGTTTTAAACTATATTTGTGATAAATATTGATTAGCTCAATTCTTATCATATTTTATGCTACCATACCACACACACGTTCGTTCGGGTGACGATTCAATAATGGAAAAGTGCTTTCATCTGGGAAAAGTATAGATCTCATAAAGTTTTCATCACGATTAGCCCTTTCCATCAATGTTTCGAAAAATTCCATACGACGATAGTTGTCCTCCGGAAAAATTTGATGCGTTTTTGACACTTTTTAAGAATGATAACCATTCTTTTTGAGAACACGTAAGACAGTGGCTGAAGACGTATCAACTGCTTCGGCAATTCGGTGGCTAGTTAACTTTCGATTTTCTTCCACTGCAGCGCATTCATCACATCTCGCACTTAGTGCTCGTCATTCAAAACAGTGGGTTTTTTATGGTTTCTTGGCGCTACACAACCAAACTTTTCAAAATTCTACACAAACCTATGAATCGTTGAGAAACTAGGTTCTGGGCGATTTACAAAATTCTCCAAAAAAAGTTCTTGAATAAGTCTCAGTGGTCTGCCTTGATAGTACCATTTGAACATATGCATTTTTTCGGCAACTTCGTAGACATCCATTTTTAGTTTTAAAAATGTATTATTTCACTTAAGAACTTACCAATCTGTTTCTCGAGCAAGGCAGAAATAAAACAAAATAAAATTCAAAAAGATAACACTGCAGAGTGCTTCGACCCCACCTCGGTCGTACGGCACGGAGAGTAAATTGGACTTGATTCGCCCTATGTTCGCAGTAGCCTGAAGCTTATTATACAGTATATGTACATACTCGCTTCGGTGTGGACTACTTATAACTTCAAAAAAAGTTGTATTTTATATATACAACTAAAAATTATTTTATTTTATACTTTTTAGGGTGCTTTTTTAAGGTATGTTCCATTTTTGGTAAAGTTTTATTTTTTAATATTTAGTGCTTTTGTTATGTGTACCTACCTCCTAGCCTCTTAAATATAGGTACTACTTTTAAATTATAGGTTATTCTAATTATGTCTAGGCCGGTATTACACTATAAAATTTATTTGTCAATGATCTTTTATAAAAGATGTAATGTGTAATATACCATATTTTATAAAATATTTCTTTTATAAAAGATCTTTTATAAAAATTAATAACAAGCTATTATATACAGGGTGGATTCCTTAAACGGAACGGTGCTTCTAGCGGGTCAGAATTTGGTTGAATAAAAGAATCCAAAAACACATCAACTGAGATTTTTAATTTTCTTTAATGGTGCCATCTTGGATTTTGTCTATGTCATTTAGTTTACGAGGTATGGCAAAAAAATATTTTTTTTAAATAGGACACGCTGTATATTTTGCAATTTTTGAAATCTACAAACAATTTTCTCTTCAGTAATACCACACAGTAGGAACTATCTTTTACGATAATCAAGATATTTTTATCTAAATCTGTATGGAAAACTTCGATATTCATTCAAATATCCCCCGTAAAACAGGGCATAGATAACAATTCCATGCAAGTTTAAATGCCTCTATTATGGAAACCATAAGAGATAGAGTAGTAGTGTGTGCTATTGTCAAAAAGATCATTTTTTTTTAGAATTCAAAAATGTCAAACTATACAGGGTGTCCTATTTAAAAAAAAATATTTTTTTGCCATACCTCGTAAAAAAAACGACATAAAAAACATCCAAGATAGCACGATTAAAGAAAATTAAAAATCTCAGTTGACGTGTTTTTGGATTTTTTAATGAAACCAAATTCTAACCCGCTAGAAGCACCGTTCCGTTTAAATAATCCACCCTATATATATTATAAAACTGCAAGATAACACCAACCCCATAAGAATCGGTAGAGGAGTACGACAGGGTGACACTATGCCACCCAAACTGTTTATCACCGTCCTGCAATACGCCTTTGCGGATGATATAGTTTTGCTGTCTTACAACCTATAAGATATCAGGGAAATGCTGGAAGATCTTCAGGAAATGTGTGCTCAGGTCGGGTTACAAATTAATATATCAAAAACGAAATTTATAGCAAATTTGGTCCCTAGTGAAAAAATTGATATTGATGACTACTAAAAGAACATGACGGCTCTCTCGGGAGCAGCTCCCTCTCTTAACTTTTTTTCAAGAATATAGTGTCGCCAAATTTTTAGTAAACCCCGCCTACTTCTCTCGCCTCTTCTACTCCCTACCCGTCAAGAAGAAGCACCCAGAAAGCTCCAGGTCAAAATCGTGGCCAGCATGGACGGTCCAACCGAAATAGAGCTGACTGAAGAGCACCTGTTCGAAGTCCCTACTCCACCTAGGCAGGAACCATGTGAGACCAGCAACAGGGCTCCTAACGGGACACTGTTGCCTCAACAAGCACCTAGAGACGCTGGGAATCGCCGGAGACTCAGAGAGTCGATGGTCCATGGACGACGAAGAATCGTCCTTGCATGTCCTGCTGGAGTGTCCGGCTATGGCCAGGTCAAGAGAGTCGCACCATGGGAACTATCTGTTGATCCCAGGCGATGTAAGAAGGTTGCAGCACAGAAAAATATGTTCTTTTGCAAAAGAGGCAGGCTTCCAGTGCTAAACCATGTATATGAGAATTGTCCCGCTCGCACTTCTACATTCATTCATAGTTTAGAAGCCTGTCTCCCCGTGGCCATTTTTGAGTTAAAGTTCCGTTTTCTATAGTTTCTTGTAGGGTTTAATTCAGAGATCGATATTTTCCATGGTGGAGTAATGACACATGGCGATAAGTAGGTCTATGACGTCATCAAAAATGGCAGTCAAATTGGTCCAGGAATTTGTCGACCTCGGAAGTTTTTTCACCCAAATTGATTTTTAGAAAATTTTAACCCTATTGGTCTGGTACTTTGGCTACCAGTTATGTTCAAAAAGTAAAACAAAAATATTAATCATTTTCAGTCACAAAATATATGACCCTCTCTCACCGCTAGCGGTTGAGACATATTTTCGATGGTGGAGTTGTGAGATGCTATTCAAAAAGCGAAAAAGCGTCATTGAAAAAGGAGGTCATAATTTAACCATGTGATTTGTCCATATATTGATTTTGATAACCCTTGACCAGCTTTTCCTACGAACCCAAGATTTGGCACAGAACTACAAGACATACCATATTTGATTAACACGAAATATTATTTAAATACATGTGTAAACTTCTCTACCAGTGACGTTCAAAAAATAAAAATAATTAATTAAAATTTTAAAGTGCCGAATGTGTAATAGTACCTCACCAGTAGTATTTGCCACATATGTCATCAAAATAACATATTTGTAGTGAGATTAAACTCAAATTTAGTATTTTTATTGTGGAGTTGCAAATTTTAACCGTGCAATTTTCCCGAAATATATATTAATTTGACTAGTCCTTTATGCGCTTTACCCACGGACACCAAATTTCGGACAGAATTATAAGATTTTTAAAGTTTGGTGTTGGGGTCAGTTTTTATATCAGGGTCGTTCAAAAATTAACAAAAATGTATTTAAGATTTAAATATTTAATGCTTTCCCACGCACTAGCGATTGGGAGACAAATGTCATTAAAGAACATTTTTATTTTAAATTTTTAATGGTGGAGAAGCGAGATATTGTTAATAAGGCGTCTTTGATGTCACTGAAAATTAGACAAAAGTCTAAAGTAGGTACCCAATTACACAGTTGATGAAAATATAGAGAAATATTTGTCCGTTTATTTCTACAAACAGTGGTGTTGGAATTTTAATAATTCCTTTCTTTAAGTAACAAGGTGCCCTTGGGCCAAAACAGTATTCGCATTCGCAAAAGGTCTCTTTTTGCCAAGGCTTCCTTTAAATAATATAATTTAATAAATCTAAAAAAAACTATGTAGCCTTATGCACTCATATAACAATATTCCTGTGTTTTGCTTCATATTTAAAAACGACCTACTTATATTCTTAGTGAATAGGTTATATTATTAAACCATCTAATCAATGAGACCTGGCAACTTCAACAAAAAACGTTTACATTTTAACACAAATAATCGCTACTGGGTGAGATAGTGTTAAATATTTGGTAAATGAAAATATCAAATATATTTTTTAAAATTTGTGAACGAGCCTGGTATAAAAACTAACCCACGTATTTGGTCGAAAATTTACGAAAACCACCCACCCAAATTAGAAATAGCTTGTAAAACTGTGCCACATTTGGTGTCCGTAGCCGTAGTAAAGCAGGTAAAGGACTAGTCAAATTGATATATTGTGGGAAAATTGCACGGTTAAAAAACGAATGCGATTTTTAATGATACAAAACTTCCCTTATAAATATCATTTTGCAACTTCACCATAAAAATATTAAATTTGAATGTAATCTCACTACAAATATGATGTTGTTGTTGTTGATGACACATAAGGCACATGCTACCGGTGAGAAGGTGTTACATATATGGCACATTAAAATTTTAATATTTTTATTTTTTGAACATCACTGGTATAAAAGTTTACACATGTATTTGAATAAAACCTTGTGGTGATAAAATGTGATGTGTCTTGTAGTTCTGTGCCAAATTTAGTTTTATTAAATTATGACATCCATTTTCAATGACGCCAAAGACGCTTTATGAATAACATCTCGCAAGCAGGTCAGGAGTTATATAAAAAAACTCTCGAGGGCGACAAATTACTGGAGCAATTCGATCGCCATTTTTGATTTAATATCGCTTATCGCCATGGTTCATTACTCCGCCATCCGCTATTAAATATATTTTATGCACAAGCGGGCGGTAAAGTGCACTTTATCAAATTGAAAAAGCGAACGTAAGTGGCACTTTATGGCCCTGGGCGGTTAATGTAAGATTTTAACGTGTTTGGCTGACAGAATGAATTTAACCCTTTTTTATTATTTTTTTTTTATTTTTTTTTATTTTTATTGGAAAAAATAAATGAAAATTGAACAAAATTTATTTTTATTAAACAGGAGGAAGCTGTGGCTCGAGCGTTTGCCACTGCTTAAATCTTATTTTTTAAGTCTTTACTCTGGTTTGAACATGTTGATGTTAAAGGCAGTACGTTATCTTGCGTAAAAGATGCTGTTGTGTTCCCAACAATTTTTTTTGCTATTTTTTCTCTAATGATTTTGGTTTTCTCGATGTACCCCTTCGCCACTGAGCTAGACTTCCATCCGGCATGTAATTTGATGTTGGTAAGGCTTTCGTCCGCTTCAGCAAGTAGTGTGGCTGATGTTCGCCGAAAACAGTGCTCTGTAAATTGGTCGGCATCAGGAAGATTTAAAAATGAAGCGATCTGCCTTGGCATCTTGCCAAAAGTATTTTTTCCTACTACTTGCGTTGAACATTTCATATTTTTGTAAAACACAAAGAGTCTGTTGTGGTCTATTGCTGCTGGTCGCAAGGCTAAATATTTTCTGAATGTTCCCAAGAAACTAGGTAGCTCCTATAAACATTCTGTCAATTTTAGTTTTTGACTCTTTGATTGTTACCATCAGAGATTCTCCCAAGTCTTGAATATCATTAACTTCAAGTTTCGCTAGTTCTTCGCGGCGACAGGCTCCGCACACGCCAAATATCAAGGCCAATTTGACTAATAAAAAAACCTCTTCTGGTGCCTCAATTAGAAACTTTTCAAGTTCTTCTTTGCTCAAAATTTTGGATTTCTTGGGTTTATAACCATCCGATTTTCGTTTTAGAAAAGCAATCAGTTTCGGGAATTTGCTTATATCCACACCAATATTGAGGTTTAGGGTAGCTTTAAGCATGGAATAATAGCTCCACAACGAGGACGCTTTGTAATTCTTGGACTTTTCATTAAAATAAGCTAGCATAACGTTTCCATTAAGTTGACTTACGGTTATAGACTTTTCCATGAGCCATGCAGAAAATTTTTTGTAGTGCTTTTCATAGATCTTCCTTGACTTTAATGGCAGCATATTTTGCTTTGCTTCGTCTACAGACTTTGGGGCGGTATTTACTAAGGACTATAGTTTATCGAAAGTTTGGTTTGAAGGCTGACATATTTATAAAATTTATTTTAAGGCGAACCAGACAACAATTTTTAAGATAATTTTACCTGGATAGACGTCAAAATGTACTGGAATGAGACGCATAAGGCTATTTTTTTCTTAAAACAGTCCAAATAATCCGTAAATATTAGTAAAATATGGGTAAACAAGAAATCTGAGAAATATGAAAGTGACACGGGATGTTGTATTTTGAGTAAAATCATCGTATATTATAGATCAATGCCAAGAGGTGGTTTATCTGCTTTAAATTTTAAAACAATCACGATTTGGTTGTTTTTTTTTCAAAATAAATATTTTAAAGTATTTTAATTACTAAAAAAACAAATTTCAGATTTTTTTTTGCTTTAATTGGGTATTCCAGCGCGTTTTTTAAGACAATGTATAGGAACGTATGGAATCTCACTTTAAGTTGATTTAGGGAGATCACTGCTCTCTACATACATAAAGGCTTAAAATTAATTTTCAATAATTAAATGAAAACAAAGATTTCTTACATACACACACCTGGTTTGCTTAGGCGTTTCCACACCTTGTCAAAGGCGATTAACTACGCGCCTAAAAAATTAAGAGGTTTACATTTTTGTGGTAACTGATAGCGCGCGGAATCTTAAAAAACTATTTTTCTTGGTATAAATCTTGCGCTATAACCGCTATGCGCTGTTTTTTTTTCAAGCAAGCAAGCAATTATAGTGTAAAACTGATTCCGGCATATTCACAAACCGCGCAAACGTGACAATCTTCGCCTAAATAATATATGATTCAGGGTCATTCCATATCAAATCAACCAAAAAATCACAAAAATTTTACGCGACCAATTCCAATTTTTATGATTTTTGGTATATATTTTCTTCTTACCATAAAAGTTGAAAATGCAAATTTTTAGATTTTTTTGATTCGTAGTTTTTTTTTTTAATTTTTCAAAATAAAAAAGTCAGCATTTTGACCTTAACAAGAATGTACAAAACTAGCAATATCTCGAGAACCACTTACACTAGGAAAGTAATAAATGGCTCATTTTAAAGTCATTTTGAAGCTCTTTTTTATGAAATATCACAACATAATTTTAACAAAAAAAAAAATTGGAAATAAAAAATTGAAAAAAAAAAATTGAAAAATTCAAAAAGGCCATTTTTAATTTTTTTGAAAAAAATATATAATTTTGGTCAAAGTGTTACTTAATTATCCACAAAATTTTATGATGGAGAAATGATGGGTTCAATGTCAAAAAAAATATCAAAAATATTAAGTACATTTTATAGGCGATTTTTCATGCATGTGACATTTTTAATAAATTTTTTCACATTGAACCCATGATTTGTCCATCTCAAAATTTTGTGAATAGTTTAATAACACTTTAAAGAAAATAATATAATTTTTTGAAAAAAATTAAAAATGGCCCTTTTGAAATTTTTCAAAAAAAAAATCAAAAATTTTTTTTTTATTTTTTTTTTTCAATATATGTTATGCAATATTCTCATATGAAAGGTCTTTATAAGAGCTTTAAAATGAACCTTCACCTACTTTTCTATTATAAGTGGTTCTTTGGATATTCCTAATTTTGTGCGCACATGTTAAGGACAAATAAGTGACTTTTTCGATTTTCAAAAATTAATTCAAAATAAACAACTGGTCAAAAAAGTCTGAAATTTTGGATTTTCCAGTTTTTTGGTAGGAAAAACATGTATACTAAAAATCATCAACATCGGAGATGGTGTGGTAAAATACCCTGGTTGACTTGATATGGACTGACCCTAGGGTCATTCCATATCAAATCAACCAAAAAATCACAAAAATTTTACGCGACCAATTCCAATTTTGATGATTTTTGGTATATATTTTCTTCTTACCATAAAAGTTGAAAATGCAAATTTTTAGATTTTTTTGATTCGTAGTTTTTTTTTTTTTAATTTTTCAAAATAAAAAAGTCAGCATTTTGACCTTAACAAGAATGTACAAAACTAGCAATATCTCGAAAACCACTTACACTAGGAAAGTAATAAATGGCTCATTTTAAAGTCATTTTGAAGCTCTTTTTTACGAAATATCACAACATAATTTTAACAAAAAAAAAATTGGAAATAAAAAATTGAAAAAAAAAATTGAAAAATTCAAAAAGGCCATTTTTAATTTTTTTGAAAAAAATATATAATTTTGGTCAAAGTGTTACTTAATTATCCACAAAATTTTATGATGGAGAAATGATGGGTTCAATGTCAAAAAAAATATCAAAAATATTAAGTACATTTTATAGGCGATTTTTCATGCATGTGACATTTTTAATAAATTTTTTCACATTGAACCCATGATTTGTCCATCTCAAAATTTTGTGAATAGTTTAATAACACTTTAAAGAAAATAATATAATTTTTTGAAAAAAATTAAAAATGGCCTTTTTGAAATTTTTCAAAAAAAAAAATCAAAAATTTTTTTTTTTATTTTTTTTTTCAATATATGTTATGCAATATTCTCATATGAAAGGTCTTTATAAGAGCTTTAAAATGAACCTTCACCTACTTTTCTATTATAAGTGGTTCTTTGGATATTCCTAATTTTGTGCGCACATGTTAAGGACAAATAAGTGACTTTTTCGATTTTCAAAAATTAATTCAAAATAAACAACTGGTCAAAAAAGTCTGAAATTTTGGATTTTCCAGTTTTTTGGTAGGAAAAACATGTATACTAAAAATCATCAACATCGGAGATGGTGTGGTAAAATACCCTGGTTGACTTGATATGGACTGACCCTTCAGCGCAAATTAAAGAATAGCGCATGAAAAAAATACTAATAATAAAAGTTCCGCGGCTTTAACCGCGCAGAATATATCGCGCAAGCTAAAAAATGCATTTTTGGGTTGTTGGGGGTTTGCTTATTTTTTTATTGTTTTGGTGGCTTTGCGCGATTTTGTGAATTGTGCGGTGATGTCATATTACGCGCCGGTAATTCTTCAGCGGTAAATTCTTGTGCGTTAGGGGCGAGAGGAACGTGTGATTTTAGCAATTTTTCCAAATTTTTATGAAAATTCGGAGATTTTTTGCAGAAGCATGGAAGAGGGAGAGCAATTGCCTCCTCTCGTTCCTCCCTGCATTTCTCCCAGATTCGCAATTCGCAACTGCTTTTCGTTACCATTTGTAACTGAAAATGATAAATAAAATAATAAATTTCGTTACCATTTATAACTGAAAATGATAAATAAAATAATAAAATCGCGATTTTGTGAATTGTGCGGTGATGTCATATTACGCGCCGGTAAGTCTTCAGCGGTAAATTCTTGTGCGTTAGGGGCGAGAGGAACGTGTGATTTTAGCAATTTTTCCAAATTTTTATGAAAATTCGGAGATTTTTTGCAGAAGCATGGAAGAGGGAGAGCAATTGCCTCCTCTCGTTCCTCCCTGCATTTCTCCCAGATTCGCAATTCGCAACTGCTTTTCGTTACCATTTGTAACTGAAAATGATAAATAAAATAATAAATTTCGTTACCATTTATAACTGAAAATGATAAATAAAATAATAAAATCGCGATTTTGTGAATTGTGCGGTGATGTCATATTACGCGCCGGTAAGTCTTCAGCGGTAAATTCTTGTGCGTTAGGGGCGAGAGGAACGTGTGATTTTAGCAATTTTTCCAAATTTTTATGAAAATTCGGAGATTTTTTGCAGAAGCATGGAAGAGGGAGAGCAATTGCCTCCTCTCGTTCCTCCCAGATTCGCAATTCGCAACTGCTTTTCGTTAACATTTGTAACTGAAAATGATAAATAAAATAATAAATTTCGTTACCATTTATAACTGAAAATGATAAATAAAATAATAAAATCGCGGTTTTGTGAATTGTGCGGTGATGTCATATTACTCGCCGGTAAGTCTTCAGCGGTAAATTCTTGTGCGTTAGGGGCGAGAGGAACGTGTGATTTTAGCAATTTTTCCAAATTTTTATGAAAATTCGGAGATTTTTTGCAGAAGCATGGAAGAGGGAGAGCAATTGCCTCCTCTCGTTCCTTCCTGCATTTCTCCCAGACTCGCAATTCGCAACTGCTTTTCGTTACCATTTGTAACTGAAAATGATAAATAAAATAATAAATTTCGTTACCATTTATAACTGAAAATGATAAATAAAATAATAAAATAACTAAATACTATAATATTTGTTACCTTATTTTAAGAGCGGGGGGGGGGGGGAGAAGAAAGGTATAGAAAATTTTATAAAGATGGACAAAACAAAATTTGTCAAAATTGGTGGTTCACGCGTTTATAGATGTAGAAGGCTTTCTTTTACTTCAAAAGTACGATTCTCATTCAAAATGAGCAAAACGTCAGCGAGCGAAACGTCAGTTACGTGTGTTGACAGTTTTCTATCGATAAAAATACATGAATTAAAAATTTGAAATTAATTTTTAAATTATATTAAAGAAGTGTTGTGTAAGAATATATCTTTTCATATGGACCTCTGCAAATTTAGGGATAAAAAGCGATACACAAATATAAGTAACCCATTTAACAGAGTATTTTTAATTAAAAAGCCCACTATACGGGGATAAACCCACCGTCAATTTGCTTTTTTCCATTTTTTTCATAAAATTTTTGGAAAAGCTGTTTTTTTCTTGCGAAATCATTTATATGATTATAAAAAGTCCAAAATTCTAACAAGTTTTATTCAAATTTAAAGAAAAACCCGCAAAATTAGATTAAAAACCACATACGTCCCATAGTCCTAAACCGTAACCCATCTTAGTAAATATCGCCCAAAAGTTCTCGAGGTAGCTCAAATTCCGAAGAATTCATTTTTGTTACTTTACTTAAAGAATGAAAGGTTGTTTATCGGTTGCTATTACGAAACAATAAAATTGAACCGTTGCTAGGGAAGCTAAGCAACTGCCTCCTTTGATGAACAGTGGTTTGACACATATCATTACATAATATTATGACAAAATATTACGGCAAGTTACCATTATTGTACCAAATCCAAGTTAAAATAAAATTAAAACTAGTTTAAAAATAAATACTTCGCTAAGAAGAAGGTAAAAAAAATCTAAGTGTATGATGGTGTTTAATGATGTATAGTGGAGGGTGACCAGTGAAACTACTGATGAGCCCACGCTGGTTACCCAGGGCGTCGTTTATTCATTTCTCTTTTCGCTTTGATCTTTTGTGTGTTCCTTGTGGAATACTCATCCAAGTTTGAATTTTCGTTATTTCCAACCAAGATCTTTTGTTTTTTATTTTCTTTTCGGTTAAAGTAACTGATTTGGAGGTTTTTTACCTTCTTCTTTGTTTTAATTGTCTTAGGAGCATAATCCTACTGGAAATATTAACACGCCAGGACGAATTCGTATTAGGTAACTTGGATAAGTAAGTACAAGTGCGGAACGATGCCTATTTGTGAGTGGTTCAAGGTTGGAAATCTAAGTGTATGATAGTGTTTAATGATGTATAGTAGAGGGTGACCAGTGAAACTACTGATGAGCCCACGCTGGTTACCCAGGGCGAAACATCGTTTATTCATTTCTCTTTTCGCTTTGATCTGTTGTGTGTTCCTTGTGGAATACTCATACAAGTTTGAATTTTCCTTATTTCCACCCAAGATCTTTTGATCTTTTGTTTTTTAAATACTTCGCTATTGCATAAAATATTATATGTATCTCGGTCTTAAATTGCGTTTAACGCCCTCAGCGTGCGGTAAACGCCTACGACCTAGATCGTAAATAAATATTATTCTTCTTGAATTGACTGATGCAAACAAATTTTGAAAAAGTTGATATTTGTCAGAGATATAGCAGATCTAGGAAGTCGTCGTCAACGCCAAAAATGTAAAAACACTCAACTAATGTAAACAATTTTTTTTCAGATTATGGTGCAACCAATATTTTATTTATTGTTAACGTTAACGGTCTTGTCCACTTCAACGAACGCGAAGGATGCAAACATTGAAGAGCAAGAATTAGAAGCCAGGAATTTTTTAACCCTTTTGAACGCTCAACATGAAAAGGATTTACACAAAGAGGCTATCGCTAATTGGGCATATGCTTCTAATTTAACCGATGAGAATTTAAAACATCAGGTAAGTCATATTCTATATATATCATGACCTTAAAAGTCTGGCTTCCCCTCCCACTGTTTAGTTTTTCCCAATATCTCAGGTAAATTTGTCACTCATCATCATCTTGTACTAGAGGCCTTCTATACATTTGACAGTTATTGGTTTATATGTCAAAAATTGTATATAGGGTCTCTATATTGTACAGGCTGCAGAAGAGGCGTAATTTCACTTATAAATTAATACAAAAGTAGCACTAAAACAATAGTAATTTACGTTCCAAGGACGGAAAATGCTCCATTAAAGTACAAGTACAAGAAGTTTACGGACAATAAAAGTTGCGTTTTCGTATAAACCCACCGAAAAAATTTTTGAAATATTTTTTTTTGTTATTTAACTCATGTATTCTGCAATTGTTATAAACAAATTAAATGTTTTTTAACTTGGACAAATTTTTTTGTTTGTAAATATTTTGATTTTTGATAATCATGATGAGAAGATTGTGTAAAAATTTCAAAGTGGATCTCGATAACAAGGCTCACAGTTGGTCTAGAGAGGGGTTTTAAGAAAAAAAATATATAATCTTTAAAACATACACTTTTGTTTTTGATCCATCGTCAACTACTATTTACCGTAAAAAGTAAAATCCCCTATGTAGCCCTTTTCTGGGAGGCTATTTTTGGAAAATATTCTGGGAACCTTAAATAGCAACCCCCTATTTTGACTTCATATTTGAATTCTCCCTGAAATTCTCTTTTCAATGGTACCCCATATCATTAGGTTTACTTTACTAATTTTCGAGATATTGACCTTCAAAATATCAAAAATTCAATTTTCAAAGGCCCATATCTTAGAATCTAAATAAAACATCTGTATTGTTTTTATTATCGATTTTAGGGGTTTTTTACGAGGAAATAAAAAATGATAACAGTTTGACAATCTGACCTTCTACTTCATATTTTTGGAATAATATCGTCAAAATCGCTAAAAATCAATAAACTGTAAATAGGAATGTGCAAGCGTCAAACTATTGTCATTTTTTATTTGCTTTTATAAAACTCTCAAAATCGATAATAAACACACTAGAGATATTTTGTTTAGTTTCTAAGATATGGTCCTTCGAAAATTGAATTTTTGACATTTTGAAAGCCAATATCTCGAAAATTAGTAAAGCAAACCTTATGATATGGCATACCATTCGAAAGAGAATTTACCAGGGAGTTACTATTTAAGGTTTTTAGAATATTTTCCAAAAATAGCACCCCATATGGGATTTTACTTTTTACGCTAAATAGTAGTTGGCGATGTATCAAAAACAAAAATCTATGTTTTAAAGATTATATATTTTTTTTCTTAAAACTCCTCTCTAGACCAACTGTGGCCTATCCGAGGACTATCACAGGGCGTCTACTATAAAGTTCTGTTATAATGGAAATATCTCGTAAGTATTTCGAGATCCACTCTGAAATTTTCGCACAATCTTTCCAAACATGATTCTAAATATTTACAAACAAAAAAAAACAAAAAAAATTGCAATTGCAGAATACATGAGTTAAATAACACGTAGTAGTAGTAGTAGAATAAGGGGGGGGGGGCTCCCGGCCCGGCGACTAGGCTCTACGCGAGCCCTTTTCGCCATCCCCCAGAGCTTCCCACTCACGCTCCCACTCCACCATGGTCGAACCTTCCCGTCTTTTGCATAAAGGTCAGGATATCTGACTATTTCAGCGTCGGAAGGTGTTCCGGCTCGAACACTTTCTCTCCGAAGATTCCCTCTCTGATTCCTTTGTAGGTCGAACACCTTGCAAGATAGTGGTGTGAGGATTCATCCTCTTCCCAGCACTCTCCGCAAGTTGAGTCCCGCACTACCTTCATCCTTGCCAGATGCTTTTGGAGCGCGCAGTGTCCAGTGAGGACTTCTATTAGATGTCCTATCTCTGTTCGTTTCCTGCGCAGTAACCAGTCCCTTCTTGTTTTTCTGAAGCCCTGGATGAGCTCCTTGGCTTGCCTGGCGTCCGCTGTGTGTTGCCACTCCTGATTTAGTCTTGTATGGGTCCATTCCTCGGTGGCAGATTTCATCTGACCCAGGCACGGTTCCGGTCCGACGTATGCTTGAGCTGACCCTTTCCTGGCAAGCTCGTGTCCTGGAACCCAGAAAAGTTTAACCTCTTTTTCCCCTGCTAGATCCTGGAGGGAGTCCGCGCATTTCTGGACCAGTCGTTTTGGCATTGTAGGTTTACAAAGTGCTTTTATGGCAGCCTGGCTGTCCGTGTATATGTAGACCTTATCTTCGGCTCCGGTCCTTAATTATTTCTCTCGTGCGGCTACCAGTATGGCATATACCTCTGCCTGGAAAACCGTTGCGTACCGACCTAGTGGGTAGCTGTTCTTTATCTCCCTATTTCCTATGAATAGACCTGCTCCTGTCAATTCCTTGTCTGCTAGCCTTGATCCATCTGTGAAGCAGATCATGGCATTGCCTGAAAGGTCGATTTCGTTCCTAGTCCATGCCTCTCTAGGTGGTATGGTTACCCTGTACTTCCTCGTTTCCCCGATTTTGTATTCTGGTCTTTCGATCCTGTATGCTGAAAGGGGTATTTCCCTTTCCGCCATCCCGGCGGTAGCCAGGTGCCCGACCTTTTCGCTTCCCTTTTTCCACAGCCCCGCATCCCTGATTCTTAGGTGCGTTGCCATCGCTTCCCCTCTGATCCAGAGGGGGAGCGGCGGCAGTCCCAGGACAGTGTTAGGAGCTGAGTTTTGGTCGTCCTCATTGCGCGTATGTTATGCCTATGGCTGCCAGTCTTTGCAGGCTGTCTAGCTTTTTTGTCGGTACTGGTTCCTTTCCACCAAACCACGGAACCGTACTGGATCCTTGGTTGTATGATGGTGGTGTAGATCCAGTGTATCACCTTAGGGCTCAGGCCCTATTTCCTACCTATTACCCTCCTAACTTGCCAGAACGTCCCATTAACCTTGGTTAAAAAACAAAAAAAAGTTCATACGAAAACCCAAGTTTTATTACTCGAATTTTTTTTTTTCAAATATCGAATAGTTTACGAGTTATCAGTGATTGAAAAATGTTCAATTTTATAAACTTCGAAAGTTCAAAAAATCATAACTTGAAGAAAAAAATATTATTTTGAAAAAGAAAAAAAAATACGTGTCGATTATTTATCAATAAAGATTGCGAGAAAAATTTTTCGAAGAAATTAAAAAATGGGTTGTAAATTTGACGTGGAATGCCCCGTTTACATAAATAAGCCGAGTTACTAGTTTTAAACCCATGTCTTTATTTATTTTATTTTGAATTTTAAATTATACAAACAGTTTTTATTCTTCCGCAAAATATTTTAGCAATCTTTTGGTTACTTCCTATCTGATGATGATCGTAAGATCGAAACGCGTCGGAAATATATTGATATTCTGATTAAAAGTTCCATTTCTTTAAACTAAGAACAAACGTTGTTTTAATCAAATCAATAAAACCACATTGGGGTAATAAGGATTCCTCTTCTTCAGCTGTTTAAGTTACATATATATAACTGAAGTTCTAAAAAACCAATATTCCACAAATATACTTCATGATTTGATAAATTATATAGCATTTTTGATCCATGACCATCACGATTTCCAAAAGCAGTAAAGTAAAGCTATCCAGAATCCAACTATGCCCAATATCACATTTTTTGTTTTCGGCTCTTGTGGCTTTGTTATTGGTACACTACAGAAAAAGTATAAAAACGTTTAAAATCTAAAAAATTAGTAGGGAATTTAAAAACTTTTGACCTAATTGTTTGGTAAACTTTAAAAATTTAAACAAAAAGTTTGAAAAATATTTTTTCTCACTTTTTCGATTCGAACTAGAGAACAAATACCAACTTTTTTTTGTTCCCTGAACAAAAACTATTTTCTTATGTTTAAGTACATCCAAATAACGAAAAAATACTAATTAATAAGGTTGGCTCGCAAAAAAAACTATATTATTTGTTAAAAAATTTGTAGACAATACAATGAATATACAAAATAGATATTAAAAAAAGTAATTAAATAGCACAGTAGCCTCTGGGGCATCTCTCGTAAACCTCACAGATCCGTTTTCCCTGATACCTTCTTTCCATATTTAAAATATATTGGTGGAACCTCTCGCCGTGCTAGCCATTTACAGCACAATTTTCCAGAAAGTAATCTAGATGAGAATACAAGAAATGAATTTTAAACATGTTACATTCTAGGTTTGTTACCACAAAGAAGTTGGGTCTTTATAGTTTTCTGCTTTAGAATTTCCCAAAAAATTTGTTGCAACATTTTAAACGTATTCCAAGCGCCTTTTTCCGAGTCTTTTACCTTGCCTTGAAGTATGGAATAAAATTACGCATCTCCGAAAAGTTTCCTAATCTGGAGAATAAATACCGTCTTTAATTTTACGGTCACTGATTCTAAAGACCTTTTCTTTTAAATAATTAAAAGCATGGCCTTCTTCGTTCATGGCCTCCACAAAAATTTTTATACGAAGTGGCAGTTATAAATTTTTTTTGGGGGAACTAGTGGCGCGCTGTTTACTTTTTTTCCCTGGATCAATACCCATCAACACTTACCATTACTTAAATTCAAACAAACCCACAAAATTCACTCTCTCACACTAATTCCCAACAATATTATATAAAAATTAACTAACAATTTCGTCGTCCGGCTTAAGTCCCAAATAGCAATCAATTGTTCATTTTGTGCAGAAATCATAAAATTTGGCACAATTATTCTTTAGACAATTCTTTAAAATTTTGGTCGAGGAAATCTATGATCGGATGTAAAGGAGCCAAGATGGCGGCGATTTTTTCAAAATGGACGTTTATTTTTAAAAAATTGTAGGTTCGCCATCAAAACAAGATTTTACTTGAAAAAAATGGTTACATTGACGTGTGACCTTTATCGTCCTTGAAGTGACATTTTATTTAAAAAAAATCATTTTGAGAATTTTATAGTTTTTCATAATAAGCAGCGACAGGTCTTTCGTTGTAATTTTATAATTTAGAAAGAATATCAAAATAACTTCTCAAATTGACTTTTTGCTTACAGGATGAGTGGTTTAGTTATACCAGTCAAGGTGCGATTAAAAAAAAACTATATTATCATCCGTATCTTTTTTAGTTGTTGAGGACTGATATTTAAAAAAAAATGGATAGGTGGCGCTGCGGACGACGTGGCACTCAAATTTCCGATTTTAAATTTGATAAAAGTTCATATTTTTTTAATAGCTTAGATAAGATATGAATATTTAATAAAATAAACGATTATGTATGCAGATTTTTATAAAAAATAATTTTTTTTTCAACGTTTTCTTCAACTTTTTCTAGCGACCAAAAATTTGACTGGATATACACATTGATGGCTATTAAGGAATTAGAAGGCCCCAACAAATCGATTCAGATATGAAATTTCAAATTCTGTCGGTCCATTTTTACGCTATAGGTCAGTAAAGTTGACCTAACATGTGTTTAGTCGCCCCGAATAGTACTCTAATGTACCCTATTGTTCATTTGTTGCGGAAAGCCCCAGATTTGGTACGTTTACTTTTTTAACAATTTTTTAGGATCGTAGTCAAGTAAATTTATGATCGGATGTACAGAAACCAAGTTGGCGGCGAATTCTTTAAAATGGCGGTCTTAAATTGACGTGCAACCTTGGATGACCTTGAAAAAGTTCATTTTACTCAAGAAAAATATTTTTCCAGATCCTTTTTTTTAAATGTTTTACAATGCTGAAAACGGCGACAGGTCTTACACATCTTTCCTAAGTGACTTTTTCCTTACAGTTTGATCGGTTTAGTAAAATTTAAAAAAAAAGTCACATTATGATCTGTGTTTTTTTACATTTTAAAGTAGAATTTTCAAAACTGTTACGATTTTTTAATGCTACCTTATCAACAAAATTTTTTTTTGGATAGGTGGCGCTGCGGACGACGTACCATACACCGGACGTTTATAAAAATATAAGGTCATCGAAGGTTGCACGTCAATTTAACTAATATTGTCAAATTTCTCTTCATTAAGTTCTATAGATTCAAGTATAATTTTTTTTGATAAGTAACTTTTGATTGAAGGCCGCCATTTTGAAGAATTCGCCGCCAACTTAGTTTCTGCACATTCGATCATAAATTTTCTTGACCACGATCCTAAAAAATTGTTAAAACAATAAGCGTACCAAATTTGGTGCTTGAACAATGAATAATGAACAATAGGGTATATTAGAGTACTATTTGGGGCGACTAAACACATGTTAGGTCAACTTTACTGGCCTATAGCGTAAAAACGGCCCGATAGAATTTAGAATTTCATTTCCATATCCAGCCAAATTTTTGGTCGCTAGGAAGAATTGAAGAAAACGTTAAAAAACCCGTTTTTTACATACTCAAAAAAAAATTTAGGCGACCAATGACCATATCAAACAAAAATTCTTTTTACAAATATTTAAATACTTTAGTTATACATAATCGATTATTTTATTAAATATGCATGTCTTATCTAAGCTATTAAAAAAATATGAACTTTTATCAAATTTAAAATCGTATTTTTTTTTAAATTTTTTAAAATAGCAGTTGTCCTTCATATTTGTAATAATCGTACCAAATTTGATATTTTTTTCTCAAAAACTAAAAAAGATACGGATGATAATGTAGCTTTTTTTTAAATCATACTTTGACTGGCCTGGTATAACTAAACCAATCACCCTGTAAGCTAAAAGTCAATTACAAAAGTTATTTTGATGTTCTTTCCAAATTATAAAATTACAACAAGAAACCTCTCTCGGCTTATTAAATTATGAAAAAAAATTCTCAAAATCCATTTTTTAAAAATAAAATGTCACTTTTCAAGGACGATGAAGATCATACGTCAATGTAACCATTTTTTTTCAATTTCTCTCTATCGAATTATAAGGATTCGAGTATAATCTTGTTTTTATGGCAAACCTACAATTTTTTAAAAAAATAGACGTCCATTTTGAATTAATCGCCGCCATCTTGGCTCCTATACATCCGATCATTGATTTCCTCGACCACAATTTTAAAGAATTATCCAAAGAATAAGCGTGCCAAATTTCATGCTTTCTGCACAAAATGAACAATTGGGGACCTAAGGCGGACGACAATAAAGTACAATTGGTATAATAAATCGAATTTTTCCATACATTAAGGGCAGATAGGTAATTATCATAATTAGCATGGGTCTATAAAACCGGAGCTAACCGAGAGTTTTGCAAGACAGATTTTTTTTTTAGTTGGAGGTAGCAACCGAAGTGGCCCGTAATGAAAAAGATGCCTGGCAAAAAGTGATTCAATTTGACTGGCCCAGTTTTACAGACTACAGCTTAAAGAGACAGTTTAAGAAATACTCGATATTAGGTGAAGTAATATTGTTATTCGCGGTAATAACTGAAAACACTCAATTTTATCTTGATAGGATAATAAAAAAGGTGCGTTTAACGTATTCCTATACTGATCGTCGATTACTTTTAGAATAAGCGCGGGATGGATGATAGATAAGACAGTCAAGTAGCCCTTAACGCTCTTGAAGCCTATAGGTGCTCACCGAGAACCATTAGGAGCTGCCAGGACTGCATACCCTTTATTAGGCGACTAAACACTATGTCAATGAAACCACGGACCCACTGGCGGGCGAAGCAGCTTTCACCATCTTCATTGGCCCCGAACCAGCCCTTGGAATAGCATACAAATTGGTTTACACTGCACTCTCAAACTGAATGGACAATAAGTTTCACCAGTAATGGACGAATTGCCAGAACTGGCAGATTCCAAAGAGTTCATTACACAGAACCTTGGCACGAAGAGGGCCCGGAAACTCATTGAGCTCACCAGGCAAGAGATCCGGACAACAGTTGAAAGAGGTCGATTGCACGTCAACGTCAGTCAGAAATCGATATGGTGGATCTAAATCATGGTTTACCAAAACAAGATGCAAACCTCTTTAACGGGCATACTCTAGTAAAGAATATCTCAAAAGTGAACGACAACATGGAAACATCAAGACTGGCACACTCACGAATGAATCAAATCCAATCAATGTATTCTTGTATGAAATTAACTCTGTGTTTAGTACTTCCATTGCCTATATTTTAGACACGTCGTTTCGATCAGTAGAATCTCTGATCGTATTCAGGTGCAAACTACAATCTATCCTTACTTATAACTATGGGAAATCACTCAACCGTGAAGTTAAAGTTGCCTCCGCCCAAGGAGGGGCTTCCAAATATTTGGAATTTCAACACTTGATTTACTGAAAATACCCTGATTCTGCCCAATAAAGGCAGCTTCAAGGAATTATCGTTTCTTCCAGTGTGACTCCTTGTGCAAAAACTTTGCTTCTGTCCACTTCATTCGGTGTTGTTTTGACCATGCATATTCGGCGATTCCTGATTTCGTTGTTTCACCTCTTTGGGTATTCGTCTGATGTTCCTTAAGCCTAACAGATAGTGGTCTATTTGTTTGCCCTTTTAACTTGGTAAATGCATATTTAGTTAGTTCTCCGTTTTTGTTTTACTAAGGAGGCTTCGAATTGTATTATCAGATTTAAAAGCTGTTTTAATATTAAAGTTGTTCACTACTCTTCGCATTTTCTCTGATACTCCTTTAATGTATGGAATTGTAAGGAATGCATTTTCCTGATTTTGGTCTTGAAATCTCTGTCCTGTTTGCTGAAAGATCCTTCTTAATGTTTCTTATTTTAATTTCCAAGTCAAGAGAATTGTTACAAATTTGAACGGCTCTGTTAACAAAGTTCTTATCAAGCCTCGTTTGGTTGTATCAGAATTATTTGAACCTTGATTTAAATATTGTCCTGTGTGAGTGGGTTTACGATAGACTGTTGTTCTGATGTCGCTTTCTACTCGTTTAACCAGTGCATCAAAAAAAGGAATTTGACAATTTTGCTCCAACTCCATTTTGAATTTAATGGTGGGTATTACGTTATTTAGGTGGTGAAGAAATTCCGAAAGTTGTTGGTCATTCCCGGTCTAATATTGGCCACCACTGGCGAAAGGGATGAACCCATTGGCAGAGCGTCATCCTGAGCATAAAACCTGTCTTTCACCTGAAAAAAACTCCCTCCGGGAGCAGGCTGGTACGTTCATAAAGGGATTCGTCATCAACCATCATCTATCTGATTACCTAGCGATTCCTTTATCGGGACATTGGTGTATAGACTTTCGACATCAAAACTAACAAATCTATCCGCGGGTCCCAAAACAAAAGATTTAAGAATATTATCAAAATGGTTGGAATTTTAAACAAATGAAACCGTCTTTCCTGCAAAGTGATGAGTGACTTGTGATTCGGCGAAAGGGAATTGCATCTTTGTGAATTTTGGGAAGTCCGTATAGATGAGGAGGTTTGCTATAATGTGGTGTAAGTTGAGACCTTTTGTTGTCCGGAATATATCTGGAATACTTTTAAAGTTCTATAAACCTTACTGACTTTTGGCAAGTACCTCTTCAACTTTCTGGTCATAGGTTTTGTCTGCTGGTAAGATATTAACTGATTTATATGGTTAGAGCCTTAGATTAAAAAAAGAAAAGATACCTGTTCCATCGAAAACTCCTTGGCAAATAATAACCACTGTTTATTTACAAAATTTTCCGACACCCGACAAAACCCAAACAATGAGTTGGAATAAGTTCCATATCGTTCTAAACGTTAAAGAGGGAAAGCGACGGAGATATGTAGGGTGTCACGCAGCGGATACAAACCTTAATGAACAGGTGAATGGCAGAGCGAGCATCGGTTTTGCCGAGGTCATTTTTGAAGTGTGATTATGCATTTGATGTGCTTTGGCTGTTGAGTGATCAATTCCTCTCGCGGCTTCAAAAATTAGGTCCCAAGATTTTTCAGATAATAATATAACTAAAGTTTCCGTAAGTATCTTTAAGTAGTTCATCCAAGGTTAGAGCTTTAGACTACTTACATGGTGATGTTCAAATTTTAATTTTAACGTGCTGTTATTTTAGGCCCTTCGGCACTGCCGGAAGACAAATTCAATAAGCTGAATGAAATCGTCAGTAAGATGGAGTCTATTTACGCGAAAGCAAAAATTTGTCCTAAAGGAGAGACTGATGAGAAAAAATGCAATTTGGCATTGGAACCAGGTTAGTTATTCCTTGTGTCTTCTTTTTAAAAAGGTTAATAATAATTGAACCATACATCTCTACAATTCTTAGCAAAAGCATTCGATAATCGAATGCATTTGAGTGAACTGTATGTTAATTTCAGCAAGGTTTTTGGCTAAGTAGAACAAAATTTTTTGGTTCCGTTTGATACTTTTAATTTCGGGGAAACCCCTTTTCCGACTTATTATATACTTCTCACCATCCACGCCATCACAAATCATTCGAAACATTGTTAGGTTAGGTAACGTGGTAGATCACTATCATATAAGGACAGTTGATCTCACGTTTGGTGTGTGAGAGTACACGAAGTTAACCTAAAACATGCCGACTAAAGGGCGCTCAGTTTAGTTAAACCATTCAAATCTGTTCAGAAATTTAACTAGCGCTCCAAGCGCTGTGTCTTAAATTCTTCTAAACCTGAAAAAACAGTTTACATAGAGCGATGTATCTTGTCCAAGTCCAGGACGTTCAAAACATTATTGATCCTTGCGGGATATCACTTATATCGCAAATATTTTCCTCATTTCAGACCTGACAAAAATCTTCGAAAACTCCAGAGATGCGGACGAACTAAAATACGTCTGGATCGAATGGCGTAAAGCCTTAGGTGCAAAATGCCGTCCCCTTTTCAAGGAATACGTGGACCTGTTGAACGAAGCTGCGAGATTAAACAATTTTACAGACAATGCGGAATACTGGCTTGATGATTACGAAGATCCTAATTTTAAGGACCAAATACAAAACTTGTGGGAGCAACTGAAACCTATATACTTGGAACTTCATGCTTACGTCAGATTTAAGCTTAGGCAAAAGTATGGCGACATCGTATCCGAGAAGGGACCAATTCCCGCACATCTTCTCGGTAATAAAACATCTCTATAATTTCTAATAAAATGTACGCATCCTGCCTATCGCATTGTATAGATTTAAAAAAACTATAACATCATGACTAAATATTTAACGTCATACATAAACGACATAAAAAAGGGTTGCATTTACAATGTAATTAGATCATGCTCAGCATGGAGCTTATAAATTATGTCTTAAATTGAATTTGTTGATTACAGAACATAAATATTTCCATTTTTAACGTTTTACTTATTGTTACTCCAATTTTCTAAGCAGCTCATTTCTTTGAAATATCAAAACAGTACAGGATGTCTTACTATATAACGAAAGGTTCAAAAACGAGATCTGCATTACTTTACTTTACTTTAACTATGATTTGTTTAAATTGTAGGGAATATGTGGGCTCAACTATGGGCCAATGTAGCAGATTTCATGATGCCTTACCCTGAAGTGAAAAGTCCAGATTTGACACAAGAACTATTAAAACAGGTATAGTGTAAGGCAGTACAAGAAAAAAACAAATTAAAACAAACTACGAAAAAAAATATTTCGACACTAGCAATCCACAGCATCGGCGCAAGATAAACTAATTAAAGAGAGGATTTTTTTTAAAAAATGGAGAATATTTTTTACATCTGATTACTTTAATAATTGTCTCTACAATAATAATTTTATCAAAACCCTTACCTATTGAGATCGGTTGAGATCAACTAAATAAATTTATACTAAGTTTGAAAGCTGTTTTTGAAATTTCAAGTAATCCAGAGAAGGATTTTAGTCATTTTGATAATTTTAATGATGATCATTTTGATCAACTACACTATAAAGCAATACTATAAAAAGATACATTTGCGTAACGTATGCCATAAACAAAGAAATCCCTCATAATAACAGCAGCAATAAAAGATAAACATGGCAAAAAGTTAAGTAATAACTTTTAATGCACGTTTTAACAGAGATGAAGAAAGGGAGATTTTAAATTTTATGAACATCACAATAAAAGAAAATTATACAATAACATATGTTGCTAAAATAAAATAATTTTTATATTAAAAAGGGATTTTCGGGACATTTTTTGTCCAAATAGGAATAATCAGAAAAAATTATAACTTTTCTAATAATGCTTAAGGAACATTAAATACAAATATGAAGTATTAAAAAACACAACACAACTTTTATAATTATTATTATTATTATTATTATTATTATTATTATTATTATTATTATTATTATTATTATTATTATTATTATTATTATTATTATTATTATTATTATTATTATTATTATTATTATTATTATTATTATTATTATTATTATTATTATTATTATTATTATTATTATTATTATTATTATTATTATTATTAAAAACTTTATCGTCAGACCTTTACGTCAGGAGATATTAAGAAAAAACTTTCAATAATTTTGTTTCTTTTAATTTAGAACTACACAGCAACGAAAATTTTCCGCACATCAGAAATTTTTTTTGAATCAATTAATCTTACGAAAATGCCAGATACGTTTTGGAAAAATTCCATATTGGAAAAACCGAAGGATCGAGATATTGTTTGTCATGCCTCTGCTTGGGACTTTTATAATGGAAAAGATTTTAGGTAACACTAATTTTATTTATATTTGAAAGAACGACTAATTTTGAGTTTATTTAATTCACTCTGTGTTTCGGACTTCCATTGTCTAATTTTATTTATACGCGACGCGACGTTTCGATCACTACAATCTTTGATTGTCTTCAGTTGAAAACTACAATCTATTCCTAAGGCTACTTATATATGGGAAATCACTCAACCGTGAAGTTTTAGAAGTTGGCTCCGCCCAAGGAGGGGTTTCCAAATATTTGGAATTTCCACACTTGGTTTACTGAAAATACCTTGATTCTGCTTAATAACAGCAGCTTCAAGGAATTTTCGTTTCTTCCAGTGTGACTCCTTGTGCAAAACCTTTGCTTCTGTTCACTTTATTCGGTGTTGTTTTGACCATGCATGTTCAGCGATTCCTGATTTCGTTGTTTCACCTCTTTGGGTATTCGTCTGATGTTCCTTGTTGATGTCTTTTTGTTTCGCCTATGTATGATTTACCACACTCACAAGGAACTTGGTAAATGCATTCCTATTTTGTTTGTTATTAGATTTAAAAGTTGTTTTAATACTAAAATTGTTTGCTACTCTTCGAATTTTCTCTGATACTCCTTTAATGTATGGAATTGGAAGGAATGCATTTGCCTGGTTTTGGTCATGTAATCTCTGTCCTGTTTGCTGAAATTTAGAAATAGTTTCTGTTATAATAGTTGCGTTTTTTTCTGCAACATTGCGGTGGAAAAAATAGCATCGAATCCACCGGACATTGGAAAACATGGCGGAAATGTCATAGATACGTTTACATGTGCGACTCACATCAATTTTATATGAATTTAAAAAAAATTATTAACTGCAAGATTTGTTTCGGTTTGTTAAGTGACTCACCATTCAATATTTTTATTTACTTTTATTGGGTATACTTCGTTTGCCAATTCTATTTCTATTTTATAATAATGTCCATTAAAAATGGATTTAAGGGTCGTTAAACTCGGTTTGGTTAACACCTCATTCGGCAAGGCTTAAAAATTCTTAAAACCAGATTTAGCATAAAACTTGTTTCTTATTGGTCAGATTTTTAGGTTTAATTATATATGCAGTTGCAGCAAGTTGCATGAAAATAGATTAGAATTTTTATCTTTTACACAATGATCTATGTACCTTTTTTGTAATTTTGATATTTTGCTTTTGTTGATACGGCCTCGAACGGATCCAAAAGGTTTATGCGTGCAAATGTAAACGTAGCTGTGATCTCAGAAATAAAGAGATGGCTATATTTGTTTGACTTGTTGTTTATTGTGTATGGCTATCATTGTCATATGAAATTAGTTGGGACGAGTTGGACTTAGTTAGGATTAAGGTCTAATATTTAAAAAAAATAAATAGAAGGTGTTTGTTTGTAGATGTAGGTATGAGTTTACTTTATTAAAAAACACAGAAAAATAAAATGATTTATTTAAATGAAATCAAAATGAACACACAAAGCCCATTTGCGAGCTGTTTACTGCTTCCTTTTCCTTTTGTGATGTGTTGCTTTTTCCACTTTTTAAACGCCGAAAGTTCTTATTTGGCTACTTTAATAAAAATTCAATGTCCCGTCAGAATAAAAATCATCTATAGATCATGACTACGACATTTGAACCATTTTGGCCACATAAAGGCACTGCTCTTGTAAAATTAAAAACAAGAAATTCTAACCAAAAAATTTAGCAGCCACCGCAACGCCACCGACTTTCAAAGCTGGTGGAAATAATCAGCGCTAGGGTATGTCCGCAAATTTAAAGTTTTAGTCGGGATATGCTTCTTTCCTTTACCAATAGCATGACAAAAAAGACAGAATGAAAACGACGACGATTTTCCGTCATTCTCGGACATACCTCTTTTGACATCGGCACCCAAAATAATAAAGGCTGATCTACATAAAATTTAATGAATTCTGATAAATTTGACAATATTTGCCCTATTTAACACAAGAAAGCCATTAAAATAAATAAAAGTGATAGTTCTCTCACAGTCTCACAAATGATTTTAGGAATAAACTTGAAAACTGTTTCAAAATCCGTTTTTAGTCTCGTGTAAACACATCTTAATTCCACCAAACAAAAAAACATTCGCGTTGTCCAACGCCAATGCAACGTTGCGGAAAAAGTTTAAGGCTGTAACCATTGTGCTGCAGATCCTTCTTAATGTTTCTTATTTCGATTTCCAAGTCATGAGAATTGTTACAAATTTGAAAGACTCTGTTATACAAAGTTCTTATTATGCCTCGTTAGGTTGTAGTAGAACGATTTGCAAGGACAATATTTAAATCAAGGTTTAAATCATTCTGCTAACAGACACTATTTCTAAATATCAGCAAACAGGACAGACATTACAAGACCAAAACCAGGCAAATACATTCCTTAAAATTCCATGCATAAAAAGAGTATCAGAGAAAATTCGAAGCGTAGCGAACAACTTTAATATTAAAACAGCTTTTAAATCTAATAACACAATTGGAAGCCTTCTTAGTAAAACAAAACCGGAGAACAAACAACATAAGGAATGCATTTACCAAGTTCCTTGTGAGTGTGGTAAAACAAACATAGGCGAAACAAAAAGACCACTAGGGACTTATCGGTACATAAAGTCGGCATAGCCTGACTTGGCACTATTTCTGACAGTTCCGTCCGAAACAAAGAGTTAATTTCACTCCTTATAAAGTTGGCCTGGAAAAACTGCAGAAACTCTCCTGGGAGCAAGAGATTTTTTGTCGTTGACCCTGCCCAGAGCCAACCCTGATTTTTACATTATTTTCTTTAACAAAAAAAAACAAAATTATGATTGTTTTCCACAAACCAAAACTACACTTTTAAACAATTGTTTATCGTCTCCTGATGATGCTAACGTTGTTAGCGAAACGCGCGTCGAGTGCAAAAAAGTGTAGTTTTGGTTTGTGGAAAACAATCATAATTTTGTTTTAGTGCAACCAAAGGTTCCAAATTCCCAACATAATTATTTTCTTTGTTTATCTTTATAGTATCTGTATATATATATATATATATATATGCGTATTACTAACACCATACCATTGTCTTAAGATTTTTAAGTCATGACATTCTTCTACGACCCGGACCTCTTCTGCCTTCAATTTTTCGTTCTATTATTAATTTTAAAAGTTCATATCTGCCATTTCTCAAAATATGGCCAAAATGTTCAAGTGTACGTCTTTTAATGGTGAATAAAATTTCAAGATCTTTATCTAATCTGAGCAGAACATACTCTGACCATCCAAGATATCCTGAGCCTCCATTTTTTTGTACATGGCCAGTCAGTGTCCATTATTCGAGCTAGAGGCCCTGTATACGATTTTTGACAGTTATTGTTTCACCAGAGGTGAGCAACTTTGACAGTTGTTATGTCTGAAATTGTGTGTTGGCAATGATAGTTGGTATCCCCTGACAATAAATAACTATGTCACTGTCAGAATATCAAAAACTGTAAAAATACGTGCCTCGACGAATTTGTATGGTTCCTTTGTCCAACGGAGAAAGAAACTCAGGAAAAGTGAAAAGAAAACATGCATTTACCAAGCTGGAAAATTAATAAAATAGCCGAATTTGCGAGGTAAGTGAGCTACAAGCAGTAGGTATAAACATACGCATTTAGCATGTACTTCGTTAATAAATAACACATTATGTTTCCACATTTTATTGTAAGAAAAAGAGTAACAAAAATATAGATCATAGGGGTCTTTTATTTTACCTTTTATTTACATTTTTAATATCTACCGTGTGTATTCACTGTTTGTTTTTGTTTTTTTTTTGTCAAAGCTTGACATATTTTACTATGTCGAAACTACTTTTTTTGGGTTTTTCGCCACTAAGTTAAGGAAATTTTTTCAAAAATATGTTAAAACCCACTGCGTAAATTCCTAAAGAAAAAAATTTGTTCGTTTGTCAGTGGTTTTTAAATAAGATAAAAAATTTGCCTACACACACGCAAATCCTAACTAGAATCTAAGTACTTATCTGACGTTTCGGCAGAAATTCTATTGCCGTTATCAAAGAATTTTATCCTTTTCAAAAACTTTTTTCGATTCTTTTTTAAAATATCTGTCTGTTGTCATACAACTGACTGACTTTGACTGATATATATTTCAAATATTAACTTGACAGTTTGGTGCGTCGATAATAGCCAACAAGGTTTTGGGTGAATTTAGTAAAATTTAAAATCAAAATTATATTTGTTTGAGTGTTTTCGATTTTAGATTACTTTATAAAAATACAAAATTTTTATTTTAAAATATCAATTATAAAAATTATCTTTTGACTAACTTTAAGAAAAAATATATTAGAAACCCAAAGAACATCAATGCTATTTTTTAATTTATTTTAAAAAAACCTTTTTGAAAATCTTGCTTTAAAATTGGAAGCCAAACTGTATTTATATCAACTGATATGCTAGCTATGCATTCATCTTCGTTAAGATAGATGCAAGCTGCTTCTTTGATTTTTCGTTTAATTTTGTCTGGTTCTTTTTGTAATATACTGGTTTCTCCCCACATTACTCTATGATCATTTTCAAAAGAATGTTGGCAAATTTTAGACTTCTCCCAGTCTCCCCTTCTGAGGTAACCCCTATGGTCATTTATTCTAACTTCAAGAGGCCTTGAAGTTTCTCCAATATAAAATTTACCACACTCGCAAGGAATTTTATAAACGATATTTTTTGAGTTTTGCTCAGCATTTAATGGTTTTGTTTTGGTTAGAATTGATCTAAGAGTATTTGATTTTTTAAAAATTGTTCTAATATTATAAGTATTAGCGATTCGTTTAATTTTTTCCGAAATACCTGGTATAAAAGGAATTATTAAATTTGTTGGTTGTACATTATTATGTCTACGTTCGCGTTGTCTTGGAAATTCGATTTGTCTAAAAGAATTTTCGATGAAGTTATTTGGATACGAATTTTTAATTAAGGCCTCTTTTATTATTTGTTTTTCTTGTAAAAATGTGTTATTGTCCGAACAAATAATTTTAGCTCTATCGTATAGACTTTTTATTACTGCTTTTTTAACCGATGAGCAATGATTTGAGTTAAAATTTAGATATCTATTTGTATGTGTTGGTTTTCTATAAACTGAGGTTTGTAATGTATTTTGTTTGTTTATTAAAACATCTAATATTTTAAAAAAGAATCGAAAAAAGTTTTTGAAAAGGATAAAATTCTTTGATAACGGCAGTAGAATTTCTGCCGAAACGTCAGATAAGTACTTAGATTCTAGTTAGGATTTGCGTGTGTGTAGGCAAATTTTTTATCTTATTTAAAAACCACTGACAAACGAACAAATTTTTTTCTTTAAGAATTTACGCAGTGGGTTTTAACATATTTTTGAAAAAATTTCCTTAACTTAGTGGCGAAAAACCCAAAAAAAGTAGTTTCGACATTATGAATCCGCCACAAACATATAGATTTTATTTACAACAGAGGTATGGGCCTAACATTTGTTTTCTTTTTAGGAATTTAGAAAGTAAATACAAAAAGATCCAACATGCTGAAAATAGCTTGACATTTTTGTGCAGATGTAGACAACAAGATATTGTTCCCAAAGGTTTTCGATTAAGAGCCCCTTTTAGAAGTTTGAGAACTGAAAGAATTTTAAATAGAACAAGTTTAGCTTTATTACGGGAAAGAATTCAGTATCATAGATATGAAAAACAAAATTTAACTCAAGAAATTCAGAATTTAAAGAACGAGATTTATCAAAATGTATCCTTTTTTGACTACAATCATATTAGTAATTGTGCGTATAATAGTTATTTATTTCATTTCAATAACCAAAAAGTGATTCACATGAACAAATTTCAAAATTTAGTTAATGAAAAACTGCAACAAGAACTTAATTTTAATATCAATAATAATTTAATAGAACGAACTGTTGTTAATATATCAAACAAAATTTTAACTATTCCAGAAAAATCAATTCTATCAAAAGGTTTAAATTTTTCCCTTCCTCCAAAAAATTTTAATAGATTGGATTTTGTCACAGGTATTGAGCAAGCCACACGAACCTTACCTCAAGAGATTGCAAACGAATTTAGAATTTGATCTAAACTTATTTTACAAAAACCTTTAAAAATCAAATCTAATATTACTAGAGAGGAAAAAAACGCTTTAATTTCTCTAAAAAATGACAACTCAATTAAAATTTTACCGGCAGATAAAGGCAATGCCACTGTAATTATTGATAAAAACACTTATAATGAAAAAATTGAAGCATTATTAAATGAAGGCTCATATTCAAAATTAAACAAAGACCCAACAAAAACAATTGAAAGAAAAATTTATTCAACTTTATATAAACATAAAAGATTTTTTAACGATCTAGAACGTTCAGAGCTAACCCCACATTATAGTAAACCTCCCCATTTTTACGGCTTGCCCAAAATTCATAAACCAAATATTCCTTTTAGACCAATAGTTAGTAGCATTAATTTTCCATGTCATAAACTCGCAAAATATTTACTTAAAATTTTAAATCCCTTAGTAGGAAATACAAATTCATTTATAAAAAATTCTCAACACTTTTTAGAAAAATTATCCGAGGTCAATTTTAATAACAATCACTTGATGGTGAGTTTTGATGTGGTGAGCCTTTTCACAAATGTACCTGTAGATAAAAGCCTTTCTATAGTAAGACATCGATTAGAAAATGATCAAAATTTAGGCGAAAGAACTACACTGAGCGTCAATGCTATTCTAGAACTTCTCACATTATGCATAAAAACCACATATTTTCAGTCCGAAAGTGATTTTTTTCAACAGGATTTTGGAATGGCAAAGGGCTCTCCACTTTCTCCTCTAATGAGTAATATTTTTATGGAAGATTTTGAAAATAAAATTTTAGAGGAATTTAATTTTAAACCGGTCATTTGGTTTCGCTATATAGATGATATTTTTAGTATTTGGCCACACGATTTAAATAAACTTAATGATTTTCTTAATTTTATAAACGGTAAAGAACCAACAATAAAATTTACTTTAGAAGTAGAAAACGATAACAAAATTTCATTTTTAGATGTTTTAATAAACAAACAAAATACATTACAAACCTCAGTTTATAGAAAACCAACACATACAAATAGATATCTAAATTTTAACTCAAATCATTGCTCATCGGTTAAAAAAGCAGTAATAAAAAGTCTATACGATAGAGCTAAAATTATTTGTTCGGACAATAACACATTTTTACAAGAAAAACAAATAATAAAAGAGGTCTTAATTAAAAATTCGTATCCAAATAACTTCATCGAAAATTCTTTTAGACAAATCGAATTTCCAAGACAACGCGAACGTAGACATAATAATGTACAACCAACAAATTTAATAATTCCTTTTATACCAGGTATTTCGGAAAAAATTAAACGAATCGCTAATACTTATAATATTAGAACAATTTTTAAAAAATCAAATACTCTTAGATCAATTCTAACCAAAACAAAACCATTAAATGCTGAGCAAAACTCAAAAAATATCGTTTATAAAATTCCTTGAGTGTGGTAAATTTTATATTGGAGAAACTTCAAGGCCTCTTGAAGTTAGAATAAATGACCATAGGGGTTACCTCAGAAGGGGAGACTGGGAGAAGTCTAAAATTTGCCAACATTCTTTTGAAAATGATCATAGAGTAATGTGGGGTGAAACCAGTATATTACAAAAAGAACCAGACAAAATTAAACGAAAAATCAAAGAAGCAGCTTGCATCTATCTTAACGAAGATGAATGCATAGCTAGCATATCAGTTGATATAAAATACAGTTTTGCTTCCAATTTTAAAGCAAGATTTTCAAAAAGGTTTTTTTAAAATAAATTAAAAAATAGCATTGATGTTCTTTGGGTTTCTAATATATTTTTTCTTAAAGTTAGTCAAAAGATAATTTTTATAATTGATATTTTAAAATAAAAATTTTGTACTTTTATAAAGTAATCTAAAATCGAAAACACTCAAACAAATATAATTTTGATTTTAAATTTTACTAAATTCACCCAATACCTTGTTGGCTACTATCGACGCACCAAACTGTCAAGTTAATATTTGAAATATATATCAGTCAAAGTCAGTCAGTTGTATGACAACAGACAGATATTTTAAAAAAGAATCGAAAAAAGTTTTTGAAAAGGATAAAAGTTAGGATTTGCGTGTGTGTAGGCAAATTTTTTATCTTATTTAAAAACCACTGACAAACGAACAAATTTTTTTCTTTAGGAATTTACGCAGTGGGTTTTAACATATTTTTGAAAAAATTTCCTTAACTTAGTGGCGAAAATCCCAAAAAAAGTAGTTTCGACATTATGAATCCGCCACAAACATATAGATTTTATATTTTACTAACCAAAAAAAAATCAATCTTTTAAAAACTGTCTGGGAAAATTATAAAAAGAGACATAAAATCCGTTTTACATGCAAATATGAAAAAAAATAGAAAGAGAGGGCAATATGAGTTGCCCACCTCTGGTAAAACAACATCTGTCAAATGTATAGAGGGCATCTAATTCGAGCTATCCGGTTTCAGTATAGTAGAGAGCATATAAATCTAAATAGAGAGGACACCTAATGGTAAATTTGCGACCCTGCTCAACTGAAGGACACTAATCCTAGAGCTTGCTAACCAAGTGGCGCAGCCATATATGTATGAGGTTAAAAACTTGTAAGCAAGATCTAAAATCTAGCAGGCCATGGAGCCGTCTTAGCTCCGCGCCTATGCACATGCGCGAAAATTTTACGAGGCGGGCGGTTTCGAGACCTTCGTCTTCGCCCTTAGGTCGAGACGCCATTTTTGTTGATTTGTTTTGATCCCACATAGTCGTTTTCCGCGTTTTCGTTTTGCAAATTTTTTTAATGTGCTATTTTTAATTTGGGGTTACGCGAGTTATAATAAAAACTATCTGTATCTTGGAGCTTAAGATGTCGCCACATAAAAAGACGTGCTGTGTTAATTGTGGATGCTGCCAAACAACAAAAATGAAGTTCGACAGGTTGGTAGCTATTTTTTATTAAAATTTAAGGGAAAAAAAGTGAAAATACCTAAAAATTATTTCTATTCATATGTTTATTTATTTAAAAAATAGAAAAGACTCATTTTCTAAAAATGTAAATAGAAAAATTTTTGTCAACTGCACAGCTGTGTTTCTGGATTTTGTTTGCTTAACCGATGACGGTGGCCGCGCATGTGCAGAACCGCTAAGCTTTGACGGCAGAAAGAGACAATAAGAGTCATAAAAGAGTAAAAGAGAATAGAATAGACATCCGGCTTACAAAGTTGTGCACGCCAAAAGCATTGGAAGGGCGTATATTAATCTCATACATATATGGGCGCAGCTATCATTTTTTTCTGGTTCTTGGCTTCGAAACTTGGTGCGCCACTTTCGCTCTTGATTTTTATCGATCCAAAGCAGTGGCGGCACACAGGAAAATCGTATTTTTTGGTTAAACATTACTCTTTTACAAGGTTTCGTCTTCGGCGGTCAAATTTAAAAAAAAAAATCATAAAAACAATTTTGGAGACTCCCCATGATGGGAATTGACACGGTTACGTCACATCCGCCTTTTTTGGATTAGGAGAACAGAACCATTGAAGGAATATCCAAGGAAACTTATCATATGAGACCATCAGTTTTCACATACCTTCTTACCCATTCTAATCTCCTAATCATGTATTTTTCAAACATTCAGAAAAAAATTTGAAGTAACCTTAGATAGCAAAATATATAAAAAACACTTTTTTATACTTTCATCAAAAAAATTATTTTAGTAACTGTCTGCAGATAACTAAAGCATGGCTTATTTGGTTACCGATGCAAAAAAACTTTTTTTTTGATCACGGATGCATAAAAAGATTTCTTGTCGTTTTTTACCCAAAGTTAAAGAGAAATAGCGGAAAATAGTAATATTGAAAAAATCTAATTATTCTTGCCTAAGAATTAAGCCATTTTCGCCAGTTTTTACCAAGTATTTACGAAAAAATCATTTAAAAATATCAAATTGATGAATATTAAAATGTCGCAACAATGAACATCGCTATGGAAACGATTGTTATTTTATTTACCAGCCGCCTTGATTTATAGTATAAAGATGGTGTGTTGCAAGAAGTTCTCTTAGTTCGAGATTTTTTTAAGTATTTTCCTGTTTTTCTTGGATTTTTTGATAAAGGTATTAAAAAAATAGTGTTAACAACTCGCGGCTAAACTGTGCTTTTTTTACTCGCGTTTTTAAATACCTCACTGCGCTCGTTATTTAAAACAACGCTTGAAAAAAGGCACTATTTTAGCCACTAGTTGTTAAAACTTTCTGCCAGCTCACTTAGCAACAAGTTCATTTAAAATTGCATTAAATATAAGTATGTGCGCCAGTGATAAATCGATATTCATTTAACGCGCGGGATTATTGCCGTTTTAATTTTAAATAAATATTACTCCGGTTCATCCTGGCGCATTCAGCTAACAATAAAAAACTCGCTGTGAATCGCTTTCCTTTGCTGGTCGGATATTACCATTACGTGTCCTCTCTATTTAGATATTTATATATCAAATATATAGGGAACAAATGATTCCTACTTTAAAAACATTAATTCAAAGATTAAAAAAGATGATACAGGAATACAGTGTTGCCGTGAGATACTGAGAAAATGTATTTAAAAAAACGGTTTTAAAATAAAAAAATTAATAAACTGCAAGTGATTATGGAATCAGCCCGTTTAAAAAAATGGAGGATGGAATATTTAATTGCAATACACGAGTATAGAGAAAGTAATAGGGATATCTCGATGAAACTTGGTTTGACACCCATGAAGTTCCAGATAAAGGTTGGGTAGATTCTTCTGGTCACTGCACAACTAAAGCTCCATCAAATAAAGGAAAGCGTAACACAATAATTCATGCTGGGACAAAAAATAGGTTTATACCAAATGCGTTAGCCTTATCAGCCAAAAATATAAAGGATTGCCATACTGACTACCATGACGATACCACAGCGGAATTATTTGAAGACTGGTTCAAGAATAAACTGTTACCCAATATACCTCGAAATAGTGTAATTGTGATGGATAATGCGAACTACCACAGTAGAAGGCTAAATAAAGTTCCGTCTTCAAATGACACAAAACTTACCACTCAGGACTACATCAAAAGACAATTGCTTGAAATAATTAAAGCATTTTCAGTACAAAAACAATACTATTGTGATACTTTGGCGGAAGAAATGGGCCATACAGTGTTAAGACCTTCTCCTTACCATTGCATGTTTAATCCAATTGAACACATATGGCATGAGCTAAAAGCAGCGGTTAAAAGAAATAATGTTTCGCCAACTTTAAATTCTTCTATGGTAGCTTTAATTAGGTCGGCGGAACAGAATATTTTAAGTAAAAGCTGGAAAATTGCGTAGTTCATGTCCATAAAATAGAAAAATCATATGTAAATATAGATCTGCTACCCAGAGAAAAAATTATCATAGACTTTAATGACGACAGTGACAGTGAAACTGGAATAAGTTAAAATTTGATAATTTTTTTATTATCTCGTATTTTTTGTACTATATATGTATGTATCTGTTAAACTCAATTTTATAAATTTAAGTTATGTAGGATGTGTCTATTAGATTAAAATAATTAAAAAAAAAAAAAGAATGTTAGACCGAACCGTCAATAAAATCTTCTTCACCTTTAGGGTGATCCGTGTTGGAAATTAACTGATCTGTTACAACACAAGTGCGTCCCTGCTTCCATTCGAACACCCGCTGAGTCGCAATAAATGCTTATTTATCGGCCATGAATAATAATGAGTCTCCTAGATCGATGGTCAGACTATACCTTACTATCTTATATACTGGCATGTGTACAGTGAACCATAAAATTAACTTAAACTGAACCATGAAGATTTACACTTGGTTGCTTCCGCTGTTTCGCAATCGAAATTTGTTACCTCCGAAAAGTGTGGGTTTCCAAATATCCGTGATGGTCACGCTTGTTTGACAGAATACATACTTTGAGTTTTCGCTTGAATAGGTTTTCCTCCTTGGCGACGATCTTTGGGTCTTTCCATTCCATATGATTTTCTATTTTCGATTCAGTTGTGTCCTCTTGTCGATTTTTGCGTTTGTGTTCTCCGCGAACTTCCATGAGTCGGCTGGTTTCTCCAATGTAGACGGTATTGGTTGCCTATTCTTCTTATCTTTTCTCAGATTGCTTTGATGTTTGGAATTATAAGTGTCGCCTTTCTTTCAGTATTTACGTGTGTCTGAAGAGTTTTATTGATCGTGTACTTGAAGAAATCATTCTCTCGCAGGTGGGATCGAATTTTTTGACTTTTCATTATTTAAAGCTTCTTCTGAGAGAGAGATTTTGTCATTCCCAGTTTGGTTGATGTGGAGTGGTTTGATTTGAAATAAAGACGTTGTCCAGTAGTATGAGTTGGTTTGCGATATACGGAAGTGATTATGGTTGAATTATTTTTTCGTGCCATGATGTGATGATGATGAAAGGATTCCATAACTTTTTTGCTGGATGTTTTGAAATAACATTCAACATTCTGCGAGTCTTCGTTTTTATGATATTTTAAACCTGGTTTTATATGTATGCGTTGGTTTATGAATTCTGGATATTCGGACCGATTATCGATAGAGATTTTCTATATAGTTACATCTTTTTTTTACATCTTCCACGTGGTAATTTCCCCTCCTGACTTTAATTATGTTCATACCGCTCCTGTAATCTAATCAGTCAATATTTTAATTTTATTAATCTTCGTTTTCTTTTAGAATTAAGCAGTGTACTGAGGTAACCGAAGAACATTTTATCACCGCTCACCATGAAATGGGACATATCGAATATTTTATACAATATAAAGAGCAACCTATCGTTTTTAGGGAAGGAGCTAATGATGGTAAGGCAAATGACATAATTTATGGCAAAATAAAAAATCTAAAAAAAACGCATATGATTTGTCTTGGTTATGATACCATTGCCCTTTCTTTTCAGGTTTTCATGAAGCCATTGGTGATCTTATCTCCTTATCAGTACAAACTCCAAAACATTTAAAAAAGATTGGTTTATTACCAAAAGGAAAAGATGATCCTAAGCAAGCTTTAAACCATCTGTTTAGAGTAAGTTATCGTAATAATTCAATCAATCAATTATCAATTATCCTAAATTTTAAAAAATATAGCTATAGTTTCATTATTTCCTCTATACGAAGCATTTAGAATCTCGTGTAGTCAAGAACAAGGAATCATTAGACCGCGCGGACAAATCCAGATATAGATGACTTTTGGGAAGAACTCCCAAAGACGTATGATTACTCACAATAAACGAGTTGAGGAAACACCTTTCCTGCATGGGTGTTGACAATAAACCCCTGCGTCTGCGGAGAGAAAAAAGGAACATCTCTGTATCGGTCAGGGTTCCGATTCTTGATTTTGTAGGAAGGGATCGGTCGATTAAGAGAAGAGAAGTGGTCTCAACCAGTGGCGTAGCTAGGGAGGGTTTTGGGGGTTAAACCTCCCCCCCTCCCAGGAGGTCCAACCTAATCTACAATAAATTAGTCATAATCAAGGACCCCAGGGATAGCTATAGCTGACCCTTTATTCCGGTTTCTGACGTGTGTTTGGTGTGATGTCTTAAATTTAAAAAAAAATTGCCTCGGTGCTATGACGTCATTAATTGTTACAATTTTAATTTGATTCTAAGGAATTTTTATCACCGGCATTTAAAACGTGTAATAAATGGCATTCTTAGTATAATTTTTCTTAAATTTTTCATCTCGCATTTATGATTTGGCAACAAATCTATATATACCACCGCAGCCCACCCCTTTTTCGCATCTAACCCAATCTACTTTTTCAAAGAGAGAGATTAAAATTTTGCAAGAATTTTTTTGCCTTTTTCTTGTCGAAATTTGCGCCTGCGGCGCTATACCAATATTAACTATTGTTACAGTTTTGTTTAATTTTAAGCGATTTTTTTGTCAACAACATTTTAAACGCGTAAATGTAAGGGTTAATTTTGAAAAAATCTGCAAATGATGCTAGATGAGACTTCCTTTTAAAAATAAGTATTTTTGTTTCGTATACACTAACTTAACACCTGTTAAACCGCCCCTCTCCCCTCTCTTCAGTTCAAGAGCTCAAGCAATAGGCACCTAACTAATTTTTAAAAATTTGCCATAGGTAAGGTACTTGATTTTTATTAAATGATGAAGCCCCCCCAGAGTCAATTTCTGGCTACGCCACTGTTTCAACCAATTAACGCGTTTAAAAGCAGTAGCGAGACGACCGAAGAGTCGCTAAACTTTTATCGGTAGGTGAAAAGCTGCCACGAACAGTGCTTTTCGAGATATGCCGTTATCTTGGTTCGAACCAATAGGTGAGACTTGTAGGTAAGCTCGTCACACGGGTGATTTTCGGACGTGTTTGTTCAACTGTTGCTTGAAGGTGGTAGACAATGTTGAACTTGAGAGTAAACTAGAGTTTCGAACTTCCATTGTCTTTATTTTTTACTTTTTCACAACGTTTCGAATGCTAAGGGACCAGGGACTGTGGAAGGGCAGGGAGGAAAGAGAGGGTCATCTAGCGGTCGAGGGATTGGTGACGAAAGAGTTGCCCCTCCTAAGACTGCCAGTGAAAGCACCGCTTAAACCATAGAGGTTCGATAAAAAGTACAAGGTCACAATACCAGAACGGAATGAGTGGCAAAGGGAAGAATTCCGAACGGAATTAAGCAGAGAGGCGACGGTCTGCTACACGGATGGCTCTAAACTGTCAGCCAGGCAGACAACATGCGCAGGAGTGTACGCGGAAAGCCTAGAAGTTCAGAAGAGTTATCCACTTGGAGAACACGCTACGGTGTTTCAAGCGGAGCTGTATGTCATTATCATGGCAGCAACCCTACCCGAGGTCAGAAATGGCAGGAGGGACATATACATATGCTCCGATAGCCAGGCTGCCCTCAAGGCTCTAAGTCCACCCAAAATAGTCAGTAGTCTGGTGGAGGAGTGCGCTGAAGCAACACTGGCTCAATACAAAAGAGTGACACTGATGTGGGTCCCAGGTCATGAGGGAATACCAGGGAACGAGAAAGCGGACGAACTTGCCAGACTAGGGGCCGAAACCCAATACATTGGACCGGAACCTCTTCTGGGTATAACAAGGAAACAGGTACAGAGTGAGCTCAATAAATGGGCGAACAATGAACTGAAGACGTCCTGGAGGCAAGAGTCAAAGTGCAGACAGTCCAAGCTATTCGTGGATGGTCCGAATGTAGCCAGAACTAAATGGCTCTTAGGCAAGACCCGAAAGGACATTAGACTGCTGACAGGGATGCTGACTGGGCACAATCGGCTGAACAAACATCTGATGCAAATAAGAGTAGTAGGATATCCCGTGTGTCCCGCTTGCGGGCTCGAACAGGAATCGGCGGCACTTGATAGCACAGTGTTATGCATATGCCAGATCAAGGCAGCTGAAGTGGGGATTTCCCACGATAAAGGAAGAAGAGCTGCACTCGCTCAAATGGGCCGACATACTGAACTTCGTAAAGAAGACAGGGAGGCCCGGAGAGAGCGGTACAGCGGAAGTAGGGGCATAGGGTTAAGGGACGGGGTATGGCAGAAAGGGCCCATTAAGAGGCCTAATTGCCAGGACCATGGGCCGCCCCTATACTACTACTACTACTAGTACTACTTTGGAATGCTTATGAATCAGCAATCGTCATCAGGTGAATACTAACAAAAACTAAGAATACCTCATCTTATATACTAGCATATGTTCAGTCAACCATAAAACTAACCTTATTCTTGGTGGTTCCGCCCTTTCGCAGCCCTCAAGGATTTTAAAGCAGTCCAAAGAAATGCAACTGTAATAATAGATGCCACCATCTACGACCAAAAATTAAACCGCTCTACAAAAAGGAAATTAGAGAGAAATAAGTCAGGACCCAATCATCACCATAGAAGAAAAATCTACCACACTCTCTGCTAACACAGAACATACTTTAACGACATTAAAAGGAGCAAAATTACACCGCACTACAGCAAAGCACCGCATATATATGGACTACCGGAAATTCATAAAACATGCCTGTTCGACCGGTAACCAGTTCTCGAAATTCTCTGACTTATAATCTTGCTAAATATCTTCTAGTAATCATCCAGCGACTTCAAGAAAAATCACCATCATTCGTCAAAAATTGAAGCACGTCGTGGACCTTAGAGACATCAACCGACAACCTGACGACCAGTTTGTTAGTTTTGACGTCCAAAGTTTGTACACGAACGTACCACTGGAAGAATCACTTCAAATTACTGAACAGAAGCTACTCAAGGCCAACCATCTTTCTGATAGAACCAATCTACCAATCAATGCCATTATGGATTTGTTGAAATGCTGCCTGCAGAACTCTTACTTCCGGGAAAAGGACAAATATTTTCGACAGGAAGTTGGTCCACTCCACTTTTACTAGTAGTGACCAACATCTTTATGGAATCCTTTGAAGAAACTATGGCTAAGATATATGGACGACATATGTATCATCTGGAAAAAAGACAACAATACACTACAACAATTCTTTAATCATGTCAACAGTATAATAAATTGCATCACATTAACTCTGGAGAAAGAAGAAAATTGTCAGCTCGGTTCTCTCGACGTTCTAGTCACCAAAAAGAATTCAACCATAATCACTTTCGTATATCGCAAACCAACTCATACTGGACAATGTCTAAATTTCAAATCAAACCACTCCACATCAACCAAACTCGGAATTACAAAATCTCTTATATATCGAGTCACCTATATCTGCAATACAGAAGAAGCTTTAATTAAAGAAAAGTCAGAAATTCGATTCGATCTGCGGAAGAACGGTTTCCCCAACTACACGATCAATAAAACTCCAACCCAAAGGACGACGGACGTACATACTGAAATCTCAGAAAAGATAAGAATAGGCAACCAGTCCATCTTCGGCCTGTCTTCAAGACGACCACAACAATAAGTTAATTAGCAAAAACTAAACCATATCGCCACAACACCAAGAACTGCATCTACCAGGTACTAGCCGACCCATGGAAGTTCGCCTTCAGAACACAAACGCAAAACTTAACAAGGAACATAGCTGGATCAAAAATAGCTCAACATTGCTGGCTTAACATTGCTGGGAAACCAGAATGTATGTTCACAAAGCGGCAAGATCAAGTATATTTGGAAACCCATACTTTTCCTAGGTAACAGATTTCAACTGCGAAAGGGCGGAAACAACCATGTGTAAACTTCATGAACACAGGTTAGTTTTATGGTTCACTGAACACAATATAAGATTGGGTAGTCTTAGTTTTAAAAGAAAGACAGTGTTTGTCCAAGTTTCGGATATATCCGCGTATTTTCAGAGCACGTTATTAGACGAAACCATTTTACTTCTCTCATTCGTCGATCACTTCATCTTCATCGATCAGTGCCCAGGAGAATGTGCAGGATACTCGAGAGAGACATCGAATGTTGGGAGTCCCAGCACTAAAGGTGGATGAGGCATACTGGTTGCACTTTCTTGACGCTTGATCCCCCAACCCAACATATTTTCGAGCACTTTTCACCGACGACTTTAGTATATCGAGATTTTAGACATTTTAATATTAATATTTTTTTGATTTCAGACGGGTCTAGATAAAATAGCATTCCTTCCTTACGGCTACCTAATAGACCGATGGCGATGGGACGTTTTCTCGGGCAAAACTCTGGCAGAGGATTACAATTGCAAATGGTGGGAGTTAAGAGAGAAGTACCAGGGAATCGAACCGCCCGTTGACAGGTCGGAAGATGATTTCGATCCGGCTGCAAAGTACCACATTATTGCTAACGTACCTTATTTGAGGTGAGTACTTCTTCTTCAAGTGCCATGCTCTCTTCGAACGTTGGCTATCATCAGCGCGATCTGTACCCTGTCCACTGCTTTTCAGAAAAGTGCCGTAGTACTAACACCACACCATTGTCTAAGATTTTTAAGCCATGATAAAACTTTAAGATTTTTATTTATTCAAAGCAAAACATCCACGTTAGTTACTCTGTCCATCCAAGATATCCTTAGTATTCTACGATAACACCACATCTCCAATGCCATAATATAAGATGCTAAAAACATAACACCGAAGCACACGAATTCGAAGAGTGGTATTAAGATCGCGACTACACAACATTGATTTCATTTTGATAAAAGATGATCTGGCTTGTTCAATTCTTGCGCGAACTTCTTGCATGTTGTCCCAGTTCTCATTGAGGAAGCAACAAAAGTACTTTACTTTTAACATGCCTCTGATCTTCTTTTCCTTGGATATGAACTTCCATTTTGTTTTTCCAACATTTAAGTTACTTAAGCCCGAATTGCGAATCTTTGTCAGCAATTTGATTCAAAAACTCTTCCATCGTGTATTCCATTATGACAGCGTCCTCGGCATATCGTCGGTTCTTGATTTTTATGCCGTCAGACCCTCTTCGCAGTTATGAAGTGCATTCTCTATTATTTTGTTACTATAGATATTAAACAACAGCGGAGATAATATACAACCTTGGCGCACACCTCTTCTTATTTGAACCTCTTCGGACAGTTGGCTATCAACCTTTATTTGAGCAGTCTGATTCCAGTATAGATTCGCGATTATCTTCGGATCTCGGTCATCTAGACCAACTTCTTTTAGCGATTATATGAGCTTTTCGTGTTGGACTCGATCAAACGCTTTCTCATTCTCGCATATAGTGGCACCGACACATCCCTAGACCGCTGAACTAAGACTTGAATGCCAAACAGGGCCTCTCTTGTCTCGAACCCACCAAGAAATCCAAACTGCATTTCGCCCATAAAGGATTCGCATTTTCCATAAATTCTTTTATGGATAATTTTTAGAAATATTTTTAACATATGGCTCATTGGGCTGATTAGGCGGTAATCACTACACTTCTTTGCTGAATGTTTTTTAGGCAGTGAAACAAAGGTTGATTTGAGCCAGTCATCAGGGATTTTACCGCTGCGATAAATCAAGTTAAAAATTTGACCAGCGTATTTACCGAATCTTCGTTTTTTATTAGCTTTAAAAGCTCAGTGTATACTTCGTCTTGCCCTACCGCTCTTTTGTTTTTAGCTGAAGATATTTCGTGTTGTACTTCCTCTGGTGTTATATCTATGCCTTGGTTTGAGAATTCTTCTGGCTGTTCGGATCGGTCATCGGTAAAGATATTTTCTATGTAGCTACACAATTTTTTTGGTTTTTCTTTGGTATCCGGTATGATTTTGCCCTGATTGTCCACAAGGACATTGCTGTGTTATCCAGTATTGTTTTGCTGACCTTATCTTATTTTTTATTTCTCTATTGATTTCATGGTACTGATCGCTGCCTTTTTTATTGCGTCTTTTATCCATCAACTCAAGGATTTCATCGGTCATCCAAACTTTATTTTTATTTATTTTTTCATCCTTGCCTAAGAGTGTTGTGCTTTCGACTATGGCACTTTTAACCTTTGTCCAAACCAAGGTGAGTACTGAATGAGTTATTTGACACAGTAAAGTAAGGGTTTTCTTTCTGCAACTGGTTTGCCGTATTTTTTTTTACTTAAATAAGTTGGACTTCCTAGGTGCAGCAGATTTTTTAAAGTGTTTTCAGGCAACCCCCCTCCTGGATAGCAACCTCTTCCAGATGATGAGGATTCCTCCTGCTGGGCACTTAATGGTATAGTCTTCAGGGTGTTGATTCTGATTTTTGTAAAACGTGATCGATCGATTAAAATAAAATAAGCGGCTTCGTCCAACAACATGGTCTGAAAATATACAAAGATATCCGGCACTCGACCAAGCACTTGTTCTGGCCAAGAAAACGGCTTCTTCTAAAATACGTTATTCGCAAAAGCCCTGCGCGTGCCTCGTAAAAGCTTGGCTTCTCTTTAGTGGAGAGTAAACTAGGTCTTCGAACTTTCATTGTCTTTATTTTCTACTTTTCACAACGTTTCGAATGCTTGTGCATCTGGGCCATTTCAAGCAAATGTAATTTTATTAACAAAAAAAGAAAAACGCTTTAACATTCTACTGGTTTTTGGTAAAAATCTTGAAATAACTCCAAATCATAAAACCACTATGACACTTTTTCTTCGTATATAAAAAAACCGAAATATACAAACAGTTTCGGACCTAAAGAAAATAATATTTTTTCTTCTTTTTTTTCCAACTCAAAAGAAAAGCTTTACTGGTTCATGATTCACAATAATTTTTAACATAAATAAATGTTAGCAACATGCTTTCTCCTTTAATTCAAATGCCTTTTGTTTAGTTTTGAAAAGCCATGATAAGGCATTTTTCTAAAAAATTGAAATATATAAAAGTAAGAATTTACTAAAATTAAGTTTTGGTTTTTCTTGTCCCCTCCAACCCAAAGTTTAAAGGTTCACCCTATAAGCTCTGTTTACAACTTATTTTTGTAAACTATTTTATAAATAAATAAATAAACAAATAATTATTTTATTTCCTTCGACAATTTTTAACAATTGTAAGTAATCTAAAAATAACAAGAATAAACACATATAACAATTCATATTAAAAATATAAACTTTTGTCAATTATAGTGCGTAAAATAGTCAATGATCTTGGGTACATATTTGGAAAAGTCCATGAATTTCTATGAAGGATAATCCTATGTCATTAAACTTAAAAACTAACAAAAAAAAATTAAAAAGACATATAAAAAATACAAACATTTTCAGCTAAATCTTTGTGAAAAATATTCTTCAATTGAATAAAATGAATATTTTAGTAATAATCTTTTTAATCTTTTACTAAATATATTGATATTCCCAGTGGCAAATTTTTTCCTTCATTAAATTTATATAGTGGCATCCTAGCACTAGCTTTAGACCTGGTTTTGTATCTATGAACGTTAAAAAAGTATTTTGATACTTCCAAGATATAAAGTGAAAAAAATGTGAGTATATTTGGTTCTTCAAAAATCTTTCTACATGAATCTATCTGGTTTAAACCGAATATACATCTTAGTGTCATTTTTTTGTTTTTTGAAGACCAACCTAGCCTCTGAAGAACTACACAATAAAACAACACCATATCGCAGTCTTGACTAAACATGAGCATAATAGATTATTTTTAGTTGATTTAATGTTGAAACTGATTTTAAATTTTTAATAAGATAATACAAAGATCCTAGTTTTTTTGATAAGTTTATAGAGTGTTCACTCCAATTTAAGTTATGATCAACCATCAATCCTAAAAATTTAACCTGTGACTCCTTTTCTATCCTAATATTACCTACGCCAATTTCAAGATCTAGATTATTATTGTTTTGGCGGTGATGAAACCTTAAGTAACTTGTTTTTCCATCTCATCTCTACATTTTTTTTCCAACAACCTGTGGTCTTTGGCACTAAATTCCAAAGTCGAATCATCACATTAGGATGTCAGTTTATTGATGTCAATATTATAATTTAGATCATCCAGATACAAAATAAATAAAATTGGTCCCAAAATAGAACCTTGAGAAACTCCAAACTGTACTATCGGTTTTAATCTAGTTGTTACTTTTTGTTTTTCATTGTGGTGTGTTAATTCTACATTTTGCTTTCTTTTTAAAAAACTTGATAACCAACTATTTTCGATATTTGTTATAGATTCTAATTTTTGCAAAAGTTTATCGTGACCAATACAGTCAAAAGCATGACTTAAATCACAAAAAATACCAACATGACATTCCCCTTTCTCCATACTTTCCACAACATCCTCAGCAAGATTTAAAATTGCATCCATAGTAGACATACCCTTTCTGTATTATTCTTCTGTATATATTCTTCCAGTCGCAATAAAAATGAATATTCAAACATTTTTGAGAATACCGAAGTAAGAGATATTGGTCTGTAATTGTCCGCGGTAGATTGATAGTTTTTTTTTGTGTATAGGCGTTATTTTGTTATTTCTTAATTTTTTGGAAAAGAACCCACTTGAAAAGATTTATTTATCAAATAAAGCAATGGTGCACTAATTTGATCAACACATTTTTTTACTATTTTGCTTGGAAAGCCATCAAATCCAAATTAATTTTTTTTGATTTTCTTGATTATCTCCATCGGTGCATTACAAAAAGTATTGTTTAAAAAGTTGCAAATATAATCCTGAATGTCAGTAATGTTTCCGATAATATTAAGCGATAGAGGTTCAAACGAGTTATTGTTGCCTTCATTTAATTCTTTCACTACTGCCCACACCGTACCATAACCCATGGTTTTAGGAAATTATTTAATAGAAAATATAGTCATAATTTTAATCATAAAGAAGTCACAGCTGGTTTTTCTAGTAATGGGTTACTTTTTTGTCCCGTCCGACCGCTTGAAATGGCCGATCTGCAATCATTATCAGGTAAATACTAACAAAAACTAAGACTGTGCCTAATCTTATATAGTAGCATGTGTTCAGTGAACCATGAAGTTTACACTTGGTTGGCTCCGCCTTTTCGCAGTTGAAATCTATTACCTTCCAAAAGTATGGGTTTCCAAATAGCCTTGATGGCGACGCTCTATTGAGAAAATACATTCTGGTTCCTCTATGAATGCTGTTTCTTGAAACTTCCGCTTGAATAGATTTTCCTCCGCGACGATCTTTGCCTCTTTCCATTCCATATGATGTTGATTTTCCCAGCAATGTTGAGCTATTTTTGATCCAGTTGTGTCCCCTTGTCGAGTTTTGGGTTTGTGTTTTTTAAGGCGAACTTCCATGGGTGGTTTCTCCAATGTAGATGCAGTTCTTGGTGTCGTGTCGTTGCGATTTTGTTTTTGTCAATTGACTTCTTATTGTTGTGGTCATTTTGAAGACAGTCCGAAGATGGTATACATTGGTTACCTATTCTTTTTATCTTTTTTGAGATACCTCTCACGTATGGAATTATATAAGAGTCGCCTTCCTTTCAGCATTTATGTCTGTCGTCCTTTGTTTTGGTGTGGTCTGGTAAATTTTCATCCTGTGCAAGTGTTTTCTTAGTGTAGGCCAGTGGTGCCCAAGAAGACTTTATCACAGTTTTCTGTGTTGTGGCCTCGGTGTTGACTGGAGTAGTTTTTGTATGGTCCTCTTTGAACTGCTTATATTTTTTTCAAATGAATTTAGCCTTGCTTGATGAAGAGTGACAAAATAATAATTTTTCGGATTTTTTTTTATAAAAAGCTTTCAAAAAAAAATACTTTCTTCATGCTGACAGTGCAAAATGAGCAGTGCAACAGTTTTTTTTATAGTCTAATTAAGGGTATGATCTTCACTGCTAGCTACCTAAAAAGTTAGCAGTGCAAATGATTTTCATTAACAAAATCAAGGCACCATTTCGAAATTTGTAAATAAATAAATAAATGTACACGCCGCACAGTGGTTTCTTTTGACGAAAATCCGGAAAAAATTCGAAAAATCTAATAGACGAATTTAAAAATCATACTTCATAAGTTGGCCATGGAAACAAAAAATTTGTGCGTGTTGTTTTGGCGTAACAAAACGTCAAACATAAAGTTTTGTTTGGTTGTCTTGATTAAGAAACGTCTATTACCTGTCATTTAAAATGATTATCAATATTATTTTGGTGAAGCTGTGCAAGGCCTAGCTTTTTTAAGTTATGGGGGCTAATAACGAAGCTATGTAGTTTCTTCCGGCGTAATAAGAAAGCATCGTGTTATCTTCGTCTTTTTTTTATAACGCCTCAAAGAAGCGCTTGTTTTTTTTTGTTATTATTTTAACCAATGTTCAACATATTTTTGTTAATGTTCCGTCTTTTTCCCAACATCCAATTATCATTAATTATGAAACGCAGGATAATGCCTAACTGAATGTGTAAATGAATTTTGCAACTTTTTGCAACTTCTTCTACAATCAATTTTTTTCTATGTGGATGCTTGTGTAGTGAAAAACTACACTGAATATTGTTTCTTTAATAAAATTAATAAAAATTAAAATAATTTTATTTATAGCGCCTTTAATTGACCTATAGCACTATTTTTTACAATTCCACACAAATGTAAACAATTTACTGCATATTTTTAGGCACTTACACATTTGTTATGGGACGACGCGGCGCTCTTGGTTGCTGGGGCAATCCAGAATCTACGTTTGGGCTATCCAGACAGAGCTTTTTTGATCGCGGCACTGTCAAAATAATTTTGACTTAACATAATGTTTGTGCCTACCTTTAATAAAGGATGGCATTAGACACTTAAAGTTCATTTTCAGTTTTATCAGCATTCGTATTCTTATCTCTAGCGAATCGAACAATCAAGCAGGTGGACTTTGAAAATCATGGCGAATGCGTGACAGCTCCAGCTGATCAAATGCACGAAAACCTCGTGATAAGGGAGTCGTAACGTTACGACCATCGCTGCGTACAAAACGATGTTTTCACGCATTTGATCAGCTGGAGCTCTCACGTATTTGCCATTAGTTTAAAAGTGCACCTGCTCGATAGGTCGACTCGATAGAGATGAAGATACGAATGCTGATAAAACCGAAAATTAACTTTAGGTGTCTATTAAGTTTAATTTGTCAACTTTATGGATGGAACAATATCAGAAACTGTTCAACCTTTGTGCGAAACTGTCAAAAATAGTTCCGAGTCAGGCTATGCCACTTTATGTACCGATAAGTCCCTGATGTTTAAAATATGATAGAATTACTAAAAACTTGACTTGGTTAAAGTAAATCAAATGCACTGCTAACTTTTTTTGGTTGCTAGCAGTGCAGACCATATCTCGAAAACTACAAGAGCTTTAAATTTGGGAATAGGACCCTTAATTAGCCTAGAATTAGCATTTAATTCTAAGATAAAAAAACACTTGACCTGCTAGCTTTAAGAACGTAAAAAAAATCTATTTACATAGATCTTTCAAGGTTTAAAAAGGACTATTTGCACACGACCGAGATTTTGGTTGGATAGAGTCACGCAAGGAGAACAAGTCGAGTAAAGGATCATACATGTTTCCCAACGCGTTGTTTAATGTTTGTTTTTCTAATCACTGGTAATAAACCAAAAACTAATTAATTTTTTTATATGGTATTTCCTCAAGTATTTCTTAAAAACTTAGTAATTTGACAGATCCGTGTTCAAAGAGTCATCTTCAAAGGTGGTTTCTCATGTGCAAATCCCTCCTTTCAGAGTCGTAGAAATAGTTATTTACCTAACAAGTGCAGTGAAGGTGACGTTGGATAAGGGACTCAAGTGGAGCGAGCATGTTGCCAGAATAACCGTTAAAGTCCAGGCAACATTATGGCAGTTGCGCCGAGTGGTAGGCCGAAACTGGGGCATTAGCCCGAGGATCCTACACTGGATATACACGGTCATCATAAGACCAAGGATCCAATACGGATCAGTGGTCTGGTGGCCCGCCGTAGAGAAGCTGACCATAGCCAAAAAGCTCACGAGCCTACAAGGGCTCTTCTGCAGAGGGCGCAATGAGGTCGACCCCCATCCACGCCCTGGAAACAGTCTTGGGTCTCTCCTCGCTTCCAACTTGGATCGAGGAGGCGATGCCGACGCACCTAAGATTAAGGGACTAGGGACAATGGAAGGGAGGGAGAAAAGAGAGGGCCATCTGGCGGTCGAGGGACTGGCGACGAAAGAGTTAACCCGTTACCCCTCCTAAGACTGCCAGTTAAGCACCGCTTAAACCATGGAGGTTCGATAAAAAATACAAGGTCACAATACCAGAACGGAATGAGTGGCAAAGGGAAGAATTCCGAATGGAATTAAGCAGAGAGGCGACGGTCTGCTATACGGATGGCTCTAAACTGTCAGTCACGTAGACAACAGGCGTAGGAGTGTACGCGGAAAGCCTAGAAGTTCAGAAAAGTTATCCACGTGGAGGACACGCTACGGTGTTTCAAGCGGAGGTGTATACCATTATCATGGCAGCAACCTTACCGGAGGAAAGGACATATATATATGCTCCGACAGCCAGGCTGCCCTCAAGGCTCTAAGTGCACCCAAAATAGTCAGTAGTCTGGGGGGCAGTGCGCTGAACACTGGCTCAAGACAAGAGGGTGATACTGATGTGAGTCCCAGGTCAAAGGGAATACCAGGGAACGAGAAAGCGGACGAACTTGCTAGACTAGGGGCCGAAACCCAATACATTGGACTAGAACCTCTTCTGAGAATAACAAGGAAATAGGTACAGAGTGAGAACAAATGGGCGAACAATGAACTGAAGACGTCTTGGAGACAAGAGTCAAAGTACAGACAGTCCAAGCTATTCGTGGATTGTCTGAATGTAGCCAGAACTAACTGGCTCTTAGGCAAGACCCGAAAGGACATTGGACTGCTGACAGGGATGCTGACTGGGCACAATCGGCTGAACAAACATCTGACGCAAATAAGAGTAGCAGAAGATCCTGTGGGTCCTGCTTGCGGGCTCGAAGAGGAATCGGCGCAGCACTTGATAGCAGAGTGCGATGATAGAGGACGAAGAGCTGCAGTCGCTCAAATGGTCCGAAATGCTGAACTTCGTAAAAAAGACAGGGAGGCACGGAGAGAGAGTTGCAGCGGAAATAGGGGCATAGGGGTAAGGAACGGGGTATGGCAGAAAGAGCACATGAAGAGGCCTAATTGCCAGGTCCACGGGCCGCCCCTATATACTACTACTAACAAGTGCAGTTGTACTTATCCGCAAGCTGTGGCAGTTGCATAAACGACGCTTGGGAAGTTCGGACATGCCATCAAAGCCAGTCCTTAGTAATTTTTTTTTTTTTTTAAACTAAAATATATTTTTAAACTTTTACTTTATAAATATTATATCAGAAAATCTTTTTAGGTATTTTCTCAGTTTTGTGCTCCAATTCCAGTTCCACAGAGGTCTATGTGAAAAAGCAGGAGAATATGAAAAAAATAACCCAGAAAAACCTCTGCATGAATGTGATATTTATGGAAATGACAATGCTGGAAATCTACTTAAGTAAGTTAATATTTGAAATAACATTAACCCATATTAAAACTAGCAGCACAAAATGGAAAAGCCGATTTAAATTTTTGGGGGAATAGGGTACAGGGTGTCCCGCATATTTTGACCCCCCCCCCAGTTAGCGCCGTTAAAAAAAAAGGTTAAATGCAAAAGTTGTATTCCTGTTTGCTTGCTTTAAGAGTTGCCTGTCCAAGTTTGTTATTTTAAATGAAACAGGCAGTAGTCCAAGCAAATTAAAATAAAAGACAAAAAAAATTTTAACAGCAATTTGATGAGTGGAAATGGTAAAGGGGCTTCTGATAAACGTTTAAAAAAAATGCGTGAGTGGGGCTGGTGGTTGGAAAGGGGGACAAACATGGTATTATTGTCATTTCCGGCAAAACTGAATGTCATAGAGTAAAATCTACAACACAAAAATTGTACACGGTACAAAATTTTCGAGAAAAATGCGACAAATCGTAATATTTTTATTTTTTCCTTTCTTATTTTTCATTTCCGCAAAAATAATTGTATTTTCACGAAACTTGGCCAAAATATACCTCTCTGTGTCCTTAATGTCTACAATTTTTTTTAGGTAAAAAAGTTTAATATTTTTTAAGATATGAATTTTTTTCGGTTAAAATCACTTTTTTCAATCAAAAATTCTACTCAGGAAAATTCTCGCAGTATTTTTTAACGTTGCTCATTTTTTTGTTGTTGCTGACTGTTGTTGACAATTAATTTTTCAGCAATTGTTCATAATTTCCTTCAATTAAAAAAAAAATCAACAACCGATTACAACATCTATTTGTACGAAAAAAATACAAAGGCGACGGTATTTAATTTACTACGTTTATACGCGCCTAAAACCGGTTTTAAATAAAGCCGCTTTCTCCTTCAATAAAATCGTTTTCTAGCAGCTGATCGATGTACTGTGAATCCTCTTACCTTACAGTTTCTCTAAAATTTGAACATATATATTGTTATATTAAAAAATCCTTATAGGTAATACATTTTTTTAACGCAAATAAAAAAAAAAGTTAACAATTTTTTTTCGGTTTAAAATAAAATTGATTTAATATAAACAAAGTAATTGTTTGTCCTAAAACTTTATTTTTGTCCAGTATTGCTATTAATATCTTATTTCGATTAGTAAAGTGTCATACATAAAAAAAATTGTTTGTCGTAGAATCGATTAGTGCATTTTTACCTTATAGTTAAATTTGAATCTAAATTGTAATTTTTATGTTTTCAAAAATAGTATATTTTTCTAAATTTTTACAATTACTGGCTCTTGAAAACTCGTAAGGTAATCTATTAGAGCTTATTAAGCCGAAATTGCAAACGCTATTGTCGGTTTCAATATGTATTAATTTATTTTTAATTTCCAACAAGAAGCTAAAATTTTGAGCTATTTTCGTCCAAGAATTATTTCGATAGAACAGTTTACAAAAAAAGGTAAAAAAAGTTTTTTTTTTAACGAAACCAGTTTAGATAAAAAAAATACATATTTACTAAAATTATCAAAAAAATAACGTTTTTGCATTTTTTCCGTACAACTGAATAGTGTCCATCGATTCTTGATTTTTTTTTAAGTTGAAATAAATTATAAACAATTACGGAAATATAAAATTCTGGTAATGCCATTATTTGTTTTTTTTTGCATTTCTGATTATGTTTTTTAACTGTAACTATAATTTTTTATTATCCCACCAAAAAGTATATGTGAAAGCAAAAAAAATGAGCAACGTCAAAAAATATTATGAGAATTTTCCTGAGTAGAATTTCTGATTGAAAAAAAGTGACTTGGACCGAAAAAAATTAATATCTTTTAAATTTATTTTATTATTATTATTTGAAATTTTTTAACCTTTTTATCTAAAAAAAATTGTAGGCATTAAGGACACAGGGAGGTATATTTTCAGCAAGTTTCATGACAAGGCAATTATTTTTGGCAATATGAAGAATAAAAAACGAAAAAATAAAAATATTACGATTTTTTGCATTTTTCTCTTAAATTTTGAGGTTATGTTACTTATGTTAGAAAGTGACATTTACAAAAATTGTAGACCTTTGCGCCGTCTAAAACTTTTATATTGAAGTTTTTGCTCTATGACGTTCAGTTTTGACGGAAATTGCAATAATATCATTTCTCTTCCCCTTTCCCCCCCCACCAAATCCACCCCGCAGGAGCCCCACTCACGCATTTTCTTTTAAACGATTATTTACCATTTTACCATTTCCACTCATCAAAATGCTGTTAAAAATTTTTAATTTTTTTCTCGCTAAATTCCTTTCCAATTTCAAAAATACTAAACACTTTGCCTCTATCTATATTAGTTTGCAATAAAAATGCAAAAATCCTCACCATAAGCATAAAGTGTGTTAGAGAGAGATCAAAGCTTAGATTATTCTCTCTCTAGAACATTGGTCTTATGGTAAGGATTTTGTCATTTTTCTCGCAAACTAATTTAGATAGAGGTAACATATTTCATATATTTGGGATCAGGAAGAAACGGATAAAATACAGGGTGTTTCGTTTAAAATAACAAACTTGGTGTTAAAATTTGACATTTGCAATGACATTTAGCTATTTTAGACAGGTAACTCTAAGTGTATGCAAACAGTTATATAAGTTTTGCATTTATTTTTTTTTCTAACATTAATAATAACGGCGCTAACCGGGGCGGGGGGACACCCTGTACACTACCAAAGAATCCAGAGTAAATTTAAACGAATTTATACTTTTTTATATTTTTTAAACACTACCTATCTCAGCAAACACTCATTTTCGGCGCCAAAGTGGGCCTGCATTGAGAACGTTTCACAGCGCTGGTACCGGTTTACTTGTATTAGACCAATACCGGGTCGATTTTAGCTAGCCGCAATGGTTTATTATTGTCACACCGGAATATAGCCGATATCGGCATGTCGGTCGACCACCATTTTAACATTTACTACGTTTATACGCACCTAACAGCGCTTTTATATAAAGACGGTTTTAAATGAAATCGCTTTCTCCGAGGGTTTATTCATTAATTAAATGTCATTAAATATGTCAGTTTAAAGAAAAAACAACTTAAATAACAACCGATTTTTCGGAAAACCAGAGTTAAGTATTTCTTTAGGTAGGAAGAAATGTGCTAAAGCTTTTTTAAAGTGTTTATAACGACCCTAAAATAGCGATAAACCCCTTTCTTAAATCACTTTAAAATAAAATCGATTTAGTACTTAAAACGGTTTTAGTGTTTTTTTTTCAAGGGTCTCAAGGGGAAATCTTGCATAAGACGCCCGAACTATTTTGCTGTACATTTTGGTACTCCCAGGGCTGGCTCTGGTCCATTATATTTTTTTGACGATACTTACCATACTAATTTAATTTCGTTATGTTCGGCCAGTTTCATTAGTTCAGCAAGGCATTCCCACACTAGCTTTGAGGTGACCTTCGGGCACATAAGCGCCCTAAGGGCTGCCTGGCTATCTGAGTATATAGATATGGTTTGACCCTTAGATTAAAAAGATACAAGATATCTGGTCCAACGAAAACTCGTTGGCAAATAATAACCACTGTTTATTTACAAATAACATCGCAACAAAACAAAGGTCGTTTATTTTTCTATGCTTTTAAACGATAGGGACAGAGAATTCTGTCTCAACCACTTTAGGTCATGGTAGGCTTGTGGGTGGGGAAAGTCGGCATAGCGCAGACGGTCGGATGATATTTTATTTATTTTAAAATTTCAGGATGTTTTAAGCAGTTTAAGGCGCATTTACACAGACAAACTTTCTTTTGATGTTGAAATGCCGACAAACATTTACACGAGCCTCTTGAGCAAAATGTTCAAAAAAAAGTTCGAACAAAGTCTCGTACAAAAAGACTCACGGAAATTTTGGAGAGAATGTTAAGCAAAATTTGTTTGAAGAAATGTTGGTATAGAAATTTCTTACAAATTTAAATTTTATAGTTTTAGGGGAATTCATTGAACTTAACTGAAAATAGAAAGACTAAGTTTTAAAACAAGGTATTTTTAATTAAGTGCTTTCCGACGGAAAAACGATTTGATGTCGAAATTCACATTTTACCTCATAAGCAACTTCGATTGACCTGATTTTTATAGGGATATGCCAGTATACTTGTAACTTTTTTGGGGTTGTAAAAAAACGAGATTAAAAAAATAATAATTGGCACTTATTTATTGATGTTGCCTATAAAATGTAATGATGAAAATTTACGTTTAAAAGAATATTTCTTTATTTTACTTCCTAGTTTAAAACACAATACAATAATAATCAAATTAAAAAACCTATATGCATTTTATTAAATCTCAAATGTATGAACAAAAGCACGTTCGGTCTAAATAATATCCGTTTATTACCCACTTTTACAACCCTACGATCCCGACCCTTGTCTAAAAAAATATAATTTAGCAGTAATAGACTAGACCTCTGAATCGGAATGATGCTCTTTTGCATATTGTTTGTCCAGTGTCATTAATCGACTTTGATTATTACATTAAATTGACAGTAAATATCTATCTTCAGCATTTTCATGAACCTTTTGCTTTTTAAACTAACTAGGTAAATCTGTTGTCAGGAATTAAAAAAAAAAACAATCAAAGCTCAGAGTAAAGTAAAGTTACCAAAATATGTTTAAAAAAAAATCTCCTCACCACCACTCCTCATAGACGTGAGGCGCGGATTACTGCTGAAAAGTGCAATTTTTGAGTTTCTTGCCGATATTTGAAAAACTCAAATTTTTTGGAAAAGAAAAATTTTCCTGGGTTGTTTTTGAATTTAGGAAAAAACTCACAAGAAAATCCCAAAAAAACCCTCGGGCAAAAAAATCCGGGAAAAACCCTAAGAAAAAAATATTATAAGTAACCCTAATCCATGTGACAAAACTGATAGCCAAGAATAATTTTTCGCTTGCCGTCGGCTTTTTTTCACAAAAATTTAAAATAAAAGTTGGTGTTCCATTTTTTTAAATAATTGAGATCACTGATCACTGATGTGAAATTTTATTTATTCTCATCATTAAAAATATGTTTCCAAAACAGATAGTAATAATTTGCTCAAAAATTTACCCGAACAAAATGTTCAAAAAAAAGCTCACAAAAATGTTCACTCAAAAAATTTTAGATCTTTTGCACGAGCTTTTGTTTGAGCATGTTCGTCTGTGTAATTGCGCCTTTATAAATCGTTTTAAAACCACATTTTGTCAAAAAACGTTTATAGTGTGTTTCTTACCAGTGGGATAATATTTCAGTGCATTTAAAGTGATATTTTGGAAATAATCGTCCAATGTTTTGAAAACAAAGGGAGAGCAAGTGAAATCAGTCAGTGGTACACAGAAAATAAAAAAAAAGTTTATGAAATATACTTAAATTAGGAGATCCTTTGATTAAAATATCAAAAAACACGTTTTTTTTATGAAGTAGTAAATTCCCAATGGGTCAAATGAGATATTTTCCAACGTTTTTATAAGGTTTTTTTCGAGGTTTTTTTTAAAGACGATAAAATAAAGCATACTTTTGATGAAGTAGTTAATGCGCAAATAACATATTTTCGAAGGTTTTTTTTATAAAGACTATAAAATAAAGGTAGGTAAAGTCCTTAAACCAACTTGCAAACAACAATAAAAGTTAATTCACATGTGTTCAAGTTTGTAAGCATATTGAATTCCTATCTCTTATCAGAATATTAAGGTTGATTTATACTGCCGCCGTTGCCATCTGCGCTCGCCCTTCGAATTGATATTTAAATCTTTTTGTCTGTCCTAGATGTCTCTATATACCCTAAGCATTATTGACTTTATTGTGTACTGAAGAAGTCAGTATAAGTAAGTTTCTGCTAATGACCAGAAAAAATAACAAAATTAACAAACACAATAACATAATTTTTTGCTAGTGGGTAATATTTTTTTTGTTTTAATGTTTGGCATAATTTTATTGTGTAGAAAATTGAAAATGCTATTAATCATATACAAACTTGTAACTTATAATAAATTTCCTTTGTATAAAATTATACTAAAAACATTTATTGTTAGGAAGCTTCCAAAGCTCAAATTGGCAGAATTATTTTTTGCATGTTTTTTAAATTATTTTGCAAATTTCATATTATAGTAAAATTTTAATAATATAATCCATGTGTAAATTTACATTTAAGTAGGTACGCCACTGGTGTGTTTACTGTAAACAACAGAAAAGTAAACATTGTTCCATATAATAATATAACCAAAGTCTCCGTATCTTGTGTCTTTAATCTAAGGTTTGACCGAAGTATCTCATTCTATTGTTCTCTCTTGTGCATTCTAGGATGGCAAAGATTTCTGCTTAGAAAACTGTCGAGTAAAATCCCACTGAGAAATGCAGGTCTCTCCCCGAATATTCCTCCCCACTGCCTTCGTCAGTTTTTGATCAGTCTGTGTACCAGATCAGTCCTTATATAAAAACGCTTTAAGAGGCCCATATAAACAAAGTAACTATTTACTGTATTGGCCAATTCTGGGCCAGTACGCTGCCGACGAATCAGGCCTGCATATCTCAGGCGGCCATGCCCAGTAACCAAGTCGGCATCTCGGCCGGTACGGTGCTGCGCTGTTTGCCAGTGCAAGCCCAGCGTCACGTAAGTTTGCAGCCCGCATCGCGCCGTTGCTGTGCCACTTTAATAGTACTTTACTGGGATGTTCCCGATCTTAGTTTTAGGGCCAATTTCACCACTACGAGTGGGTTTAATCACAGGCAAAAATTGAAATTAACCACGAAAAATCCCTCTGACTACATCTCAAGTAGTCCAAAAAATAATTTTTGTTTTCCGCATCCCCACCGTTTTTTTTTTTTGGAGAGGGGTCAAAGTTCAGTTTTAAACGGTTTGTAGAGGTATTTTTTTAAAAATTCTATCTCTTAAACTAGGAGGAAGCTAGCGCTTTAACAACAACGTTCATTTTTAATAGACAATATTAGGTTTATTAAGGCACATACATGTTTTTTAAATTTGCAGTTCAAAGGGCCTAAAAATTTTTTTCGTTAAAGGCAAAATTTTTGAAATTTTTCCAATTTAAAAATTTTGTAGCCTCTCAAAGGCAAAAAGTTTTAGCAAGCCAAAATAATATTTAGAAACTCGATTCTTTTGCCTTTATATTCATGTAAAAAAATTTGAAAAAAGTTTCGTCTTCATGAAAAAATATTTTTTTTCTACAAGCTATTCGGAGAAAATAGCGTTTTTAACGATTTTTAAGTGACAAAACAGTCTTGTTTGACTGAACCAATTTCAATGAAACAAACACTCGAGGCAAGCTTAGGCCTTGGTTTTAAATAATAAAGAAAAAAAAAGTTGTGTTTTTCATATAGACTTAAATTTTGGGTGATTGCGCTAACTGTTTTTCATTTCACGAAAATGTAATTAGCTCAATTTGCGTAAAATCATTTTTGGTTTATTTAATGCAACAATATTATCTAGCCTTACAACTACTTCATTAAAAATTTATAAGGTACAACAAAATGATACTATACACTAAAAGTTATATTTTATAAGATTTTGATAAGAAAAATATATGAATAATCATTAAAAACCATAACGTTTAAAACTGAAATTTGACCTCTCTCAAAAAAAAAACGGTGGGGATGCGTAAAACAAAAATTATTGGACTACTTGAGATGTAGTCACTCTATAATTATTTTTTTTTTATAGAATGACTCTCTTATTCTCCTAGCATGTTATTTGGTTTGAAAAATATACAGCCAGTGTGCAAGCACTATATCATTTTAATGGTTCTTAAATTTAGGCAAATGTTAGCTATGGGCTCATCCAGACCGTGGCCCGATGCCCTAGAAGTAGTTACCGGTCAAAGAACAATGGACGCCAGCGGTCTTCTTGAATACTTTAAACCTCTACAAGACTGGCTGACGGAAGAAAACAAAAGGAATAATGTCACTATTGGGTGGGAACCTTCAAAAAAAGGTAGGACATTGGTGTGCATTTAAAAAGAAACCAAGAATAGGTATAGTTTCTGCTCGGTCTTTAAAAATTCTTCAAATCGGATTTGTCCAGGGAATTTCCTCACCCAAAGCAGACTTCCGTTATCTGTCAAGCACATGCAGTGTTGCCAAGAGGTTGGAAAAAAAACTATCATTTGCAATTAGAAAAATTATCAGATTTAGGGAAAAATTATCATAGATTTAAGGGTTACTAATATAGGTCATTATTAATAATCATTTTTCAGCCAAAATTATCATAAATTCTGATAATTATCATGTTCCTGGCAACACTGAGCACGGGTGTGATTATAGCGTTTTCGATTATTGCTTGAAATTTGATCTAGAGCGCTCCCCTATCAATCGGAAAAAGATGTGCGTGTTCGATTTGGCAACTGTCATTACTCTCTGCCATATTTGAGTGTTCGATTATTGATCTAGATCTAGATGCTAAACATGACACTTTCAATTTACATAAACCCATAAAAGGAAGCAAGCAAGAAGACAAGCTGGAATCCTTGTGGACTATCAGGGAAAAATCATACCGGATACCAAAGAAAAACTAAAAGAATTGTGTAGCTACATAGAACATCTCTCAACGATAACCGATTCGAACAGCCAGAAGAATTTTCAAACCAAGGCATAGATATAACACCAGAGGAAGTAAAACACGCAATATCTTCAGCTAAAAATAGAACCGCGGTAGGGCAAGACGAAGTAAAGACTGAGGTTTTAAAGCTAATAAAAGACGAAGATTCGCTAAATGCGCTGGTCAAACTTTTTAACTTGATTTATCGTAGCGGTAAAATCCCTGCTGACTGGCTAAAATCAACCTTTGTTACGCTGCCTAAAAACATTTAGCAAAGAAGTGTAGTGATTACCGCCTAATCAGCCTAATGAGCCATATGTTAAAAATATTTCTAAAGATTATCCATAAGAGATGCCATACAAAAAAAGAAGTTAAAAAACCTCCAAATCAGTTACTTCAACTGAAAAGGAACCAAAAAACAAAAGATCTTGGGTGGAAATAACGAAATTTCAAAGTTGGATGAGCATCCCACAAGGAACACACAAAGGACCAAAGCGAAAAGAGAAATGACACCATCATACACCTTGATTTCCAACCTTGAATCACTCACAAATAGACATCGTTCCGCACTGGTACTTATTTGGTTCGTTAGTTCCACCAAAGATCTTTTGATCTTTTGTTTTAAGAGAGGCCATGTTTGTTATTCATGTCTTAGTTCAGCGGTCTAGGGATGTGTTGTTACCAGTATATGCCTGTTTCATAGATTATGAAAAAGCATTTCATCGAGTAAAACCCGAAAAGCTCATAGAATCGCTAAAAGAAGTTGGTCTAGATGACCGATATCTAAAGATAATCGCCAATCTATACTGCAATCAGACTGCCCAAATAAAGGTTGATGGTCAATTGTCCGAAGAAGCCCAAATCAGAAGAGGAGTACACCAAGGTTGTATATTGTCTCAGCTAGTGTTTAATATCTATAGTAACAAAATAATAGAGAATGCATTTCATAACTGCGAAGAAACGGCATAAAAATCAACAACATACGATATGCCGACGACACTGTCATAATCGCAGACAAGCTGAAAGGCCTGCAAGAGTTGGTGAATCAAACTGCTGCCAAAAGTTCGCAATTCGGGCTTAACTTAAATGTTGGATTGTCTGCTCAATGATAACTGGGACAACATGAAATCAGTGTTGTGTAGTCGCGATCTTAATACCACTCTCTGAATTCGTGTGCTTCGGTGTTATGTTTTTAGCATCTTATATTATGGCATAGAAGCATGGACACTGACTGAGGCCATGTGCAAAAAATTGGAGGCATTCGAGATGTGGTGTTATCGTAGAATACTAAAGATATCTTGGATGGACCGAGTAACTAATGTGGATGTTCTGCTTAGAATAAATAAAGATCTTGAAGTTTTATTTACCATCAAAAAACGAAAACTTGAATATTTTGGACATATTTTGGGAAATAAAAATAAATATAACTTTTAAAATTGATAATAGAAGGCAAAATTGAAGGCAGAAGAGGTCCGGCTCGTAGATGGATATCATGGCTTAAAAATCTTAGACAGTGTTAGTACTACGACACTTTTCCGAAAAACAGTGGACAGGTTACAGGTCGCGCTGATGATAGCCAACGTTCGAAGAGAGCATGGCACTTGAAGAAGAAGATTATTGATCACTGCTCCAAGCAATATTGCTCGAACTTGATCTGAGAAATTCTACAGATCAAGCCCGAGCACGGAAATCCCGCGTAAAATTGACAATAACCTAATTAAAATTGTGTTTTGTTTTGGTTTTGTTGTTTTGCTGGAAAATGAGTATAAAAACGAAAATTATTGAAGTAGAATCACTATACTTTCCTCCTCAGAGGAGGAACTTGAGTATGTCAAATTGCTATATAGTATGCCAAATGAAAAACAGGCTAAAATTATGAATTATGTAAAGGACATAGTTTCCAACTACGCTGACAATATTGTTGTTCTCGTCAATGCACGAATTGCCCAGCTCATCAAAAATTTGTATTATGGTTTCGTTTCCACTCATTTTCTTTCAGAAATATACTTGAAAAAAAAATTAAAACGGACCAGAGAACAAATCCACGTGTATTTGAACTAATCGTTGACTGAGCGCTCGTGACCGACTTTGGAGCGATCTAAAAGTGATCTGTGACGTCATTGCTCTGATCCCGGCAATCTCCGAGCGATAATCGAAAACACTATTAGTAAAAACGGCTTCCCACTTTTGCATGGTTTAAATTTAAATAAGTGAAACTGCGCTGCAAAAGTTTTTGGGCCCTAAACTTAGAGACTATACTTTCGTAGGAATTTAATTTCACAAGATATAATTGCAAATATTTTTTTTTAGTTTGTGTTAGAACCCGCACAGAATTAGAAGGCAAAAATGAAGATAAAGTAGGTAGATAGAAGAAGTGCATACAGGTCCTTGAAAAAAAATTTATTAAGTCAAACATGGGTAAAATTTTTGGGTTATATGAATAATTCATGCACGGTCGAACTTATTGTAAATAATTTTACTCATTGAATTATTATAATTATGCTTTAGTTTTTTAGGAGTTTACGAAATATAATTCACTTACATTTTTTCCATTTGTATTTATTTAGACAAGGTTTTTAATAACGACAACTATAAAAAGAAAAAGAAACTGAAATAAACACAAAACAGAAAGAATTTACTTTTTAAAAAAATTGATTTACAAAATATTAGCAGTCTAATATGCCAAACAATTTCTCCCCGGTTTGTTATTTGATAACAGAGCTGTCTCTTCTCGGAATAAAAAGAAACTGGTTACAATTGTTTTAGTTATAAAGAAAATAGAACTCAACCAAAATAATCAATATGGAAAATGAGCTTAACCTCTTTAAAACTTGGTATACACAAAATAGTATGTTTATAAATTCAACAAAAACCCAATACCTTACCTCAGGAAAGTAATAAATTTATTAACCCTATAAAATACCATATTAATTGCCAAAACCCTAAAAATTGTAAGTTTCAAGTAATAGGGCAAACAAACAAAATTAAATACTTTTAAAGAAATTAAAATTCATTTAAAACGATTTTTTCTTAATTAAAAATTTAGTATCAAAAAATTAAAACGATTTTGCAATGGTAAAATCAGTTTTAAGCTATGGGAATATAATTTAGGGTGGAATTTACAAAGAAAATTAATGACATAAATATCATACAAAAATCGTTTTTAAGATTTCGGTAAATATAGAGAACATACAGCTGAAATTTTTAAAAAACATAAAATTACAACTGTAAATATAACATTCCCATTCACAAACTCACAGCAACTGAAAAAGGCCCTACCTATTCCTGCATAAAATTCTTCAACAAAATTCCAAATAACATTAAATTGGAAAATAAATTTAACACCTTCAAAAAAACTATAAGAAATTTATTAATAGAGCTAGAGCCTTATACTGTGCAAGAATTTCTTGAACACAGAGTCTGATTTTAAACTGTTTTAAATTGCTTGTCTCAAAAGTGTATTTTCTGTCTTTTACAAAATTTTATTTTCATAGTACTAAATATTTTTATAGGTACCTTTGTAAATTTTTGGGAATCAATTATGCATAAGAACTTATGTAATGCTAAAAGTTGGATATATTTATTAGAAAAAATCACTTGTAAACAAAGTTAAATACTTTTTAATCATGTAGTAAATACCTTTTGTCTTCAGATGGAGAGGAGCATGAGGAAGATGTGGACACTATTTCTCTTTTTCTTCCTTGGGATAAAATGGGATACATCTTTTTTTGACGCATTTATACCCAGTTGTACTTCTTTTTTGTAGTTTTTGACTTTCTATAAATAAAGACATTTTTGAATTTTGAATTTATATCAAAACTTGTAAAAAAACATGAAAATCAGAGGGGGTGGCCACTGTTGGCAATCATGTCACAAATATTATAGATAAGATACATTATTTTCAAAAAATAATATCTTCATCAGATTATAATTATATAAAACTTTCTTAAATTTTAAATTCATTAAAACTTCCGACTTATTGATATTGTTTGTCAATTTATATATCTTTTTTGAATTTATAAAATTTTATAAAAGTTTTTTATTTTTTTTAAAGCCCACAAGATTCATTTCTTTGCTTTTTACACCGTTATTCAGTAGTTCCATTAACGCTGTTCTATTACAACAAAACTTTTGTATAACTTTATAAGGGGCCCAAAAGGAAATTAAATTTCAATCTGGCCTTAGAAAGAAATTTTAGTTTATTAGGCAAAAAAATCTAAAAAGTTCTCCGAGCCGTGTCTTAGTTTTTACAAAATGTGCCTTCCATTCAAAGTTCAGTCAATTCTGATTTATTTGACTCCAAATTCTTAATTTTGCTATTTATCAAGAAGTTTTAGTTCTTAGGTAAATTCTCAGGTAAATACAAGGGGAAACTGTAGGACTGCACTAAATCTCATAAAAATACACCTGATTTTAATCAATTTTTATGAGGGTTTATTAGCTTTTTTGAGGTAAAATTGTAGGTTTATTAAATTTGGTAATAGTTTAGTGAAGGTTGTGTGAATTATTTATAGAAGAGGATTCCAAAAAACTATAACGCCTCTGGTTTTTTCAATCTAATCTATTTGTCGCCGTCTCGCCCTTATTGGGAGCTTTACCAAAATATCACAAACTGGAGGGGAAGGGGGAAGGACTAACATAAAATTACATAGACATCCTTCTCCTTATTCTAATCTGCAGGGAAGGGAAGAAAAAAAATTGTAAAGCTGTTGAACTGCTTGTAAGGCCAAATATATTTAAAAAAAAAAAACATTTTTCCTTAAATAAAAACTTATCAACGGATCTCGAAATGCATGTAGTCGTCGTAGGAAAATTCGAGAGTAGGTTCAAATTTTAATTAAAAACAACAGCACCAATAAAGTACTTTGCAAAATTAAGTAAAAATTTTTCATAAACCTACTCTCTCTACTTTTCCTACGACGACTACATGCATTTGGAGATAGCGATTCGTTGGTAAGTTTTTATTTAATGAAAGAAAATTTTTTTCAAAAAATAATGTTCGAGATAATTTTTTTTTGGCCTTAGAAGCAGCTCAACAGCTTTACAATGTTTTTCCCTTTCCTTCCTTTCAGATTAGAATAAGATGATATGATAGCTTGATAAAGCGTCCAAAAAGGGAGAAAAGTCGATAAATTTTATTAGATTGAAAAAAACAGAAACGTTGTAGTTTTTTTTGGAACCCTCATCAATATATGAATTATTTTTTGATTTTTATAAGATTTTGTGTGGTTTATAATATATCTGTTTTTTACCAGACAGTATGAATGATCTGACTTATCAATATGAATAAAAATTTATAGCACAATTTTTTATTTTCAAATGTTTCATTGAAAGCACCTTTTTCTAAGAGATTTTATAATCAAACAGACTCATTAAACTTTATTGGTTTCTATGGTTACACCCTTGTTTTTCTACTTGCATTGTATTATGGGTTTGTTTCCAGGTTTGTATAAGCATCAAATTTTAAAGATTTCTGTATGAACATCTCATTTTAATAATAGTTTCCCATAGGTTGGTAAAAACCGAGGTTTATAAGGTTTCCTATACATTTTGTAGTCAGACAAACTTACAAAAATTTGTAAGGTGTTACCCCAATAGAACACGATATTCCAGGAATATTCCTTCGATGTGCTATGATTGTCTGAATGTCCTGGCACATTCACAGGATAATCCCAGAATGTACAGAAAATGTCTTCGAAGAACATTTGACTTAGCACATAAATAGCACATTAAAGACATTCTCAGAATATCCTGGGTAGTACATCAGCATATATTACAAGCAGGATATTCCACGAATGTTCTACTAAGGTTCTAAAAATGTCCTATAATTTGGCACATTAACAGCCTGTTTAAGACATTCTCAGAATATCCTAGATCATACATTCAGAGAATATTCTAAGCAGGATATTCCACAAAAGTTCTGGTAAGGTCCTAAAAATGTTCTTACATTTGCACATTGATAGCACATTTAGGAGATATTGTGGGAATATCCTGGGTAATCCATTCAGGGAATGTTCTAGTCAGGATAATCTACCAATGTTCTACCAAAGTCCTAAAAATATCACACAATATTGTAACGTTTTTTTATTCTAACAGCTGCGGTAAAGATTTTTTTCGGGATATTTTTATCTGTCGCTGCAAGTTTTCCTTTTATTAAAAGTACTCTATTTTTAGTTACAAGAAAAAAACCATTTTGTTTGCTTAAAAAAATATCATCAAATCGTGCCATTGAAGGAAATATTATTTTTCTATCTACGATCATGCTTACGGAGCAGAATTTAAGATTTTATTTGGTTCAAAAAGCTTGTTGGGGTAGGCTACTATTTATTTCCAATAAAAAAATAATTATGAAAATCGGTTAAGCCGTTCGGGAGTTATCCTGCATAGAAAAAATAACATAATTCCCTTCCACTACCGTTTGGGAGGATTAGGGGAGGGGGGTAATATTTTTATCCAATAAAAAAAGACTTATGAAAATCCGTTGAGCCGTTCGTGAGTGATCCTGATTTTATGCAGAATAAGCATTGAACAAATAACGTAGTCCTTTGAGCCATTCAGGAGTGATCCCGATTTTATGTAAAAAAAAAGTTATACCCTGCTAATATATAGTTTCTGTCATAAGCCTCCATAGCGCAAAAGGTTAAGTCGTTGGAAAAGTGTTATATGAATGCCAGAAGATTTAGGGTTCGAATCCCATCGCTGTTTAAATAACTTTTTTTTTTAATTTTTGTTTAGGGTGTTTTGTGATAGAACATATTTTTTCAAGCTCAAAAATATGTTTTTTCCCCGCCTTGAACGTTCTATGACATGGAACTATATTAAAAATGCGGTATGAAAATCCTGCAAAAATACTCCATGAATATTCTAGGAATATTAAAACTGCAGACTCAGAATATTGCCTGAACATCCCTGGTATGCTTAAAGGATTTGAGAGTACATTCAGGGAATGTTCCCAATATCCAAAATTTTTGTGCTATTAGGGATATGTGTCCACTATTTTGATGAGTTTTTTTATAATCTTTTATAAGGTTTTTTTCAGCTTTTTTTTGCAGGATGTTTTAATTTGTTGGATGGAAGTTTTTTAGAAAGTTCTGATTAAAGAAGAACAATAATTCATTTATTACTTTAAAAATATTTTAAATTTATTGTAGCATGTCCAAACTTGAGAGTCCAAAGTTAAAGGAGCAGTTCACCAATGTATGACAAGTCAGGCTTAATTAATGGCAAAACAAACTGACAATTGTGCTGTTAATGAAATATAAGCACATATGAACCACATGCAATGCACACATCATTCATGCCATATTTAATTTTTTTATTAAATCTCTCTGTAGTTGTTTTGTCAAACAATATAGCCTAAAAAACTGGCAGTGACATTTTCCTATAGTTGTAATGTTTCAAGAGTCAAAATACTAACATTCCTTCTTTAGACAATCAGTCAACTGAGAAGCATGAAGATACCCCAAGTGGTCAAATTTGAAAATAGATATGGTGAAGTTTGCACAACACCTAGTACAAAAATGCTTATATAATGGGGCTTCAACTTTAAAAAAAGTAGACAAACATTCATTGTAGTTTGTTTCGCCATTGATTAGAAGTTGTCATTTTGGTGAACTGCCCCTTTAAGGGATTTTTTATAATTTTATAAAGTCAAAAAACCAACAATTTTTTTGTATTGAAAATTTGGCAGGAGTTGCATGCCAAGAAGTACTCATACAAAACAAAATTTTGCAGGGTATAGAAATAGCTAACAATGTATAAAAAAAAATAAAAACACAAAAAAAAACATTTCTCAAAGGGTGCATTAACACATAAAGTGATCAACTCAGTAATAAATGCCTGGGAATGATTACCCACATCTCTGGTTCTCATCAGTTTAGTGATTTGGTTGTGCGTCATTGTGGAGCCCCAGCCCCAGCCAGATGAGTGACTTGTAAAAATAAAGTAATGTTCCAAGCAATGTTTTGAGTATCATTCACACTCATCCCAGTTGAGTCGCTTATTTTTGGTCTTGTTCTCTAGTTGTTTTATCTGGCCGAAACAAAGCTACAATCCTAGTCTTTTTGATTACTATAGTTAAGTAGAACCAGTCTTGGTTCCAAGAAAAGTTGCCAACTTTCCACTTTTAGGATGAAACGAGGGACAAAACATCAGACCAGCAATGATGGGTGCATGTGCAAGTGAATTTAATTTTAATTTTAGTGACAGTTTAAGACAATAGACTAGAACTTGGACTAGGATAGGTAGGTGCAGTAGATTTTTCTTAGGACAGCTGTAAGTACCCTTTTAAGTACCTAATACTAGAACAACAATATTTAAAGAAAATAAACCTTAAACAATATATGGTCAAATTTTGGCTGGTAATAAGTTAGTTAGTTAAGTTAGTTATTGTTGGCATAACATAAGTGTAAATTTTATTGGGATTTCTTGTTTTTTGCTTGCTGTTATTTGCACACAGGTAGTTTCTTGCATGACACATTCAAAAGATCAGAAAACCAAAACTAGATTTTATATATAAGACTGTTCCTATATACAAATTTTTTTGAAGTGTTTACCCCACAAACAATGCCGGCATAGCAAAGTGCCTTACAAATATTGGCATCTATTGTCAATGAGAATTTGACGCACGGCAATCTGTGTGTTATAAATACCTTAAACACTCCTGTTTGAGCCACCGGCCGAGCGACGGCAACGAATATGTTTAAAATGATGGCAAATACACACTTAGCATGGTTTAAATGTAGAGGAGCACTGCATACTAAATACCGGCATTGCAGGCAAAAACTGTATGGGGTGATTCACCATATTTTTCCCACTACATAGCTCATTTATTATTAGAGATACAAAAATAGTTTAAATACAAAAGTTGAGTTCACAATTTTAAGAAAATTCCATAAAAATTTTCAAAATGTCAGACATCAACTTTCTTATTTTAAATTGAACACCCTGTATATTTTTTAAAATTTCGGTAGATCTTGTAGGGATTATCTTTAGCAGTTCTCGAGTGAAATAAAAAATAATTTGCCATAATTTGAAATAAGAAAGTTGATGTCGAAATTTGACATTTTGAAAATTTTGGTTAAATTTTCTTAAAATTTGTGAAAAACTAAGCAACTTTTGTATTATTTTTTTTTTCTATCTTTAAGAATAAATGAGTTATGTAGTTGGGAAAATATGGTGAATCACCCTGTACCACTAAGTGCCAAACCCATGCAAAAATTAAAAGCTTAAAAGTGCACCTCCTTGATTGGTCGGCTCAATAGGGATACAGATGCAAATTCCGATACCACTGATAATTGGCTTTTTCTCCCTATTTAAAGTATTTATGCATAAAATAAAAATTGAAATGATTGTGGATTAAAAATAAAATAATGCACATAATTTATGAATGCACATGTATTTTATTTTATCCTTAAACGAACAAAAATTCCTAGAAAAACCAATATGTAATAGATAAATAAATGTTACTATGAGCCAAAACTTATACACTTATATTTATAACCTAACATGAAGACAGGAATGGAAACCATATGAATAATATTTGTCGTGTTGGTCATGCCAAAGATAGAGGAAAATTCTTTCATAAATTGTTTTAAATATTTAGTAAGAAGAGGTTTTCCATACCACAGTAAATTGCAACAGGGAAAATTTTATTTAGAATCTCTTTGACTGTGAATCAAAACAATAAGGTTTACTTCAGTTGCTTTATATAAAAATTCATTGGCCAAAAATTTAAAAACTTAGAACTTCCTTCTTCTTGTTATAAGATAAGATGAAGATTTATTCAGCATCTTTTTTCCTGGATGTTCGGCCCCCTTTCCAGTCACAGGCACCCCATAACCAAGCCTTAGTAGCATCTTCAACGACAGAATGAGGAAAAGTTGGTTGACTTCTTAAAGGATTTTTTACAGAATCTAAAAAAGTTTAAATTGTGGTAAGTATAGCTGTAAATTATTTTTTTTGGATAAACCAGTATTTTGTTTTAGGAAAAAGTAGCCCTTTTTGCTTAAAAAGTGACAAAATATCAGTTTCTCAAAAAAAATAATTAAAAACTTTAATCTAGTTGTTTTATTGGCAAATTTACGTTAAAATAAAAAAATAGTACCACAGACGAGTTTTTTCAAATTAATTTTAAAAAAGAGTTTAAGATATTAACTAAAGACAGCTCAGTTTCACAAGAAATTTAAGGGTCATCATTTTCTGGGTCAGCAAGAGAAATTTCAGTGTTAGAAAATGACTTGGACGTAGACTGAATTGATGAATCTTTAGATGGCTCGATCCAACACTTCAACTAAAAAGCCAGTTAACTCTTTTGATATAGTATCCTTTAGCTTACTATAGAGGCCATAGTGACACCAAATTGAGAGAAAATTCATGTTTTACCTGTCAATTTGGTTATAAAAATGGCAACAACAGTAGGCTAAATGGCACTGAAGGCTGAACACAGGTAGGAGTTAACTCGCTTTTTAGTTGAGAATGGTTTTGCTCGATTACAAAAGAAATTTGTAAATTATCAGTGTCAGTATCGCTTAAGCATTGTAGATCATGATGTGACCTTTGATTTTCTTGTAAAGTGGCGTCTAGATCACGATTTAATGCTGGGTTCATACAGGCAAATCAAAATAAAAATTAAAAAAAAAATAATAATTAAAATTAAAACAAAAGTTGAATGAGCTTATGGGGAACAGTGTAGGCATTTATACAGCATAAATAAAAAGATGAGCAACTTTTAACATTTATTTTGCCCATTTGACGCACATAACCTCACTTTCATTTGTTTTTGTAATTTAAATGGGGGTTTTTTGCAGTTTTTGGTTTGTTTTTAACAGATATTAGTAAGGAAAACGGTAATTATGCAGTATACGGTTTTCTGCCATTTTTGAAAAATTCTTTATGGGGGCACCTTCTAGGGTCCCTAGGACCCCAAATCCGCCTGCGCCCGATTTTTTTTTTTTTTTTTTAACGAGAAAAAAGGGTGCCCAGGGGGGGTTGTAAAGTGTTTTTTTAATTTTTTTGGGTTGGTTTGGATTAGGTTGGGTTGGACTTTGTTGGTTTGGTTTCTTTAAGTGAAAAAAAATTTAAAAAAAACAACAAAAATTAAAAAAAAACCAACCGGCGCAGACGGATTTGGGGTCCTAGGGACCCTAGAAGGTGCCCCCATAAAGAATTTTTGGTAATTATGCAGTATACGGTTTCCTGTCATTTTTTATTTTTTTTGAAAAATTCTTTATGGGGGCACCTTCCAGGGTCCCTAGGACCCCAAATCCGTCTGCGCCTGTTGGTTTTTTTTTATTTTTTTTGTTTTTTTTTATTTTTTTTGTTTTTTTTTAAATTTTTTTTCACTAAAACAACCCAAACCAACACAGTTCAACCCAACCTAATTCAAACCAACCCAAAACAATTAAAAAAAACACATTACAACCCCCCCTGGGCACCCTTTTTTCTCGTAAAAAAAAAAAAAAAAATCGGGCGCAGACGTGGGGTCCTAGGGACCCTAGAAGGTGCCCCCATAAAGAATTTTTCAAAAAAAATCAAAAATGGCAGAAAACCGTATACTGCATAATTACCGAATTTTTCAAAAAAAATCAAAAATGGCAGAAAACCATATACTGCATAATTACCAGGAAAACAGCATGATGGAGTTTAGTTTAATTATTTCAACTATTGGTGTCATTCACTTTTGTATACATATGCAGAAGCTGTGTGCTGTTCGGTTCAAAGTTATTATTTTTTATTTTAATTTTTATATGCCTGTATAAACTCACCAAAAATAACGATTTTTGGTCGCTTTACTGGTAGTTCTGAACATTTTTAAGTCCACTCTAGGCCGACCTTATTTAAGAACAAAAGAATATGAGTACTTACGCAGTATCGGCTTCCACATCCATGGTGACTTGAAACTCAAACTAAATTTAAGCCAATTTTAAAAGAAAACTTGCAAAACACAAAAAGGAACCCACATAGGAAGAATCCGCAGAATATTATTAAAATGGCGTCGGTAAGTACGTCAAGTTGTCAACCGCACGACAGATGTCAATCGCGCGGGAAATTTAAAAAATGCGGCGTTCAAAAATCCGGCAATGCGTTTGATCGGACCGGAAAGGTGGTTTAGAAATGCATGCAATTTTTAAAGGAACGATTGCGTTGCACTTGGTATGTAAAACACGTTTTTCAGTTATTGACAAAATAGCATAAATTTGCCAATACATCAGCAATAGTAAATAATCATTGGCAAAATAGCGCAATTTTGCCAATAATACTACTGTAGTAAATAACCAATGGCATTCACTTGCCAATATTGCCAATAAAGCAAATACACCTTACCACCTTTCATTGTTTGTGGGGTTTTTCTTTTGCTTTGACATGATAATAAAGAAGTTTTGTTAACAGTTAATAAAACTTCTTCTCTGATATGTTTTTATAAATAACTATAATAAGTAACTAGGTACCAGAAACTATTACCCTAACCTTTTAAATACCAATTCAAGCCTATGTTTGATTCCTATGTAAATTAAACTAATAATACCGAAAGTATCTAGTATACCGAATATAAAGTAACGGGTATTGATATTACAAGTAACGAATCGGTACAAGTATTTAACAGTCACGAATGTTTACAACACTAGAAGTGTTGCAATAAATAAATACAAATACAAATAAACAGGGAATTTCTGGAAATACTTGGGTAACAAGTGGGAAATACATGAATGACCTGGAAATACTTTAAGCCTATGAAAAGTCCCAGTGGAAACTCCCACGTCTTCCCTTATTTTCAGAGAAGAGTAGGAAAAATATATGCGAGGTTGCAGGTTTTTGCTTATCCAAATATTGCTGTGGTAAATAAAAAGGGTACTCACCTATAAACAGCGGTGTCACTTAAATTAAAACATTCAAAACACAAATTCAAAATATAAACAAAAAAGCTTCTGTTTGTTTAAACATGTTTAAAATCAAAGTTCGAAATTTTGTTGAATGCATTTTTTGGGCTTATGAAAAAAACAGGAAAAAATAGCCGCACTAAAGGCTCGTTCAGATTTATAGAGTTCGGAACAGGTTCAAAGTCATTACGCGCCGCACAGTGGTCAACAGTTTAAATTTAAAAGGGGATTCTGGACCCAAAATTTGAGGTACATTCGGTATTTTGACAAAATGTTTGATAAGTTACCCGAATGCAAGTGGGACAAATTTTTTTCAAGGCAGTAGCTATCATGTTGTAGGAAAGCGAATTTGTTGTTCTCAAAACTCACTCAAAATCGCCCCCCAAGAGAGAAGAAACGTGACAACTACGCAAATTTCAGGTCATCCACGAGTAGCGCGCAGATTCTTTTATCACTCAGCTGTTTACCGCGACTAATAACAGATCGATTTCTGCGCTCCCAACGAATTCCAGCTGAAAATGTCCGCGTAGAAAAACTCGGTCAGTAGATTTTGACAATATTTGTTAATTTTTCCTTGAATTTGAAGAATTTTCACAAGTTTCATGACTGAAAAAGTCAAGACACGGTCAAATTGGATTGTTTTGATTAGGACTTTTAAGACGATTTGATGAACGTGGGTGGTAAGTTTTTGTTTTGAAGTGCCCTAGTGAGACTGTTAAAAATGGATTACAAAAGTGTAGTTTATAACGCAGCTAGGGACGGAAATTTAAATAGGATCAAGGTAAGACCCTTTCGAATATATTTACAGGTTATTTTTGCAAATATACGGCTTTCTTTGGCGTCTAAATAGGCTGTTAAAGTTCTGCCTTTCTGTAGATTTTCCTGAGGAGCATGCACATGAAGAGGGTAATGCCCTTTTCACCTAGTCCAGTCACATCGGCACAGAGTTGAGCTGTTTGGCTAAGAGTTGGGTATTGAAATGCTGGTGTTTACATTGGTAGGTGCAAGGGCCTTACCTAGGTTAAACATTATTGGGTCCTGTAATGGAAAAGTTGTATACGAAAATCGCTATTTTTTTAACTCTTGCATGCGACTTTTTTACTACAAAGAATCAACAAAGCTAATACAGACTATAAACTCCTCGATAAACTCCAATTTGATTAATCTTTTTCTGGTAAAACCCTGGGTAAAATTATATTCAGGGGCTTATAAAAATGCAAGTGTCAACCTCAGTACCAACATACTTACCAGTTTTTTATTCTGTAGTCTGGTCAACTCAAGTTGATTGCTGTTTTAAACCTTAAAATGATTCTCTTAAAAATTATGGTATTTGGAGTTATCATATGTATCCCTAACACCACAGATATGCAACACACATTTGAGTTTTCTTGAAAGAAGAGGTTGGTGGTATTTTTGTCACAAAATTTTGTGCTCTTGTATTTCCTGAGATATACTTCCCTGGAGACTTCCCTTAAAGATAGCAGAGCATCTTGTTACAGAGGTCCAGAAAAGTGACGGGGTTCTCTAAATGAACAAGAAATTTAAACTCAAAATAAATGCCTGCCATTTCAAAACAAAAAATCTAGATTTTCTTACTTTGTATTTAAAAAATATGGGGAAGAAAATAAAAAATGAGTAAAAAAATATAGCTAGATTAGCACCTAAATATATATATATATAGAACTAATTTAATCTAATATCAGAAACACCACCAACCTTTTTTTTATGAAAACTTCAATGAAGATTTTAAAAATTGTGTAAAAAAAATATAGATTTTTTTTATGGAAATGGTAGGCATTTAATTTTTTGGACCATTTAGACCACCCTACCAAGCACTTCTTTATACCATTCCCCATGGTGCACTGATATCTTTAAGGGGTGGTTTATAGTGCTGGCTATATCTCAGAAACTACAAAAATATATTTTTTTTTGGAATTCAACTACCCTCTAAATAGCACTGATTCGCACTGATTTATTCCAATATCACAAACACCAACACCAACCTATTCTTTCCTGAAAACTCAAATGTGTACTACATATAAAGTTAGCAGTGCACTATGTGGATTTAAAAAGGAAAGATTTACTCCCTCACTCACTTGTGTTGGGTCTTGCAAGGATTTTTATACTCTCTCCATCGAGGTATAACAGGATAAGAAAAAAAAATCTTTTTTTTTTAGGTATGAAGTTTTTGGGGGTAGATACAGACAGACCAACTGCCAAAAAAAAGATTATTCAATTTTTTGATTTAAATTCTTTTTTTCTTAATTAGGCAGTGGAGTCTCCATTTTAATTAAACTAAACTCCAAATTTTATACATTTCCTGCAAAAAGGGCCCATATTCTAGGTTCTGTTGGGTCCTGCCAGACCCCGTTAACGCCAGGTAGGACCTGAAATATAGGATTTTTTCAGTTAGGACCTAAAGAAACCGATAATTTAGGTCCTGCCAAGCCTTAAAATATAGGTCCTACCAAAAATTTTGCAGACCTATTGCCAGATTGGTTCATGCTTTGGTTTAACCCTTGCTATATTCTCGTATCACTGATCTTGAATGTGATCTGCAAAAATGGAAATTTGGTGTCCTACCATGGTGTACCTACGCCTCCTTTTTTTCTTCTCTATAATCAACATTTTATATTTCTTACTAGATCTAGTATATGTTAGTAGAAAAATCAAGCCCTTAGAAAGATTATGTTTTACTATGTTTTCATGTAGAACTGAATACATTTTCAATAAGAGTTCACTTTTAGAACTAACATGAAAACTCGAATTGAAAAGTGAATCAAAGTTTTTTTTTGTTGGCCATTCAGAACACCCTTTTCTGGGATCATATCGGAATCTAGTTGTCGTGAAAACGCCCCAAGAAACAATTTTTACTTGCTTCAGTTGCGATAACTAAGAAATACACTAAAGTTGAATTTTTCATGACCCTAACCACTCTGTGGTTTGTTAGGATAATGACGTCAGGAATGACGTCACGCTTAACTCACTGGTTAGCAGCTGATTTGGTTGACAAATCCAGTATACCAATTTACGTTCTGTAATTTTGTGTCTTCTTGAATTGAATATAATATGCTTGTATTTGTATTTAAATTAAAAAAATAAAATGTTACCAAGTTATTTGAGTGAAGAGCTAACATTTATGGAAAATATTCATTCATATAATACAAGGGCACGTGCAAGAAATGACTTTTACATTAGTTTATCTGAAAATAGAGTAAAAACTTTATTTAGTAAAGGACTTATAGTGTTTAACAATCTTCCAAATGAACTTAAAAATATACAGGTGCTAGGTACTTTTAAGCTTAAATGTCAGAAATATGTGTTTAAAAATACTAGTTTGTTGGTTTAGTACTTATAGGTCTCTAGTTTTGTTGATACCTACTTGACTTTGTAAACTGAGAGCTTATTGTGTCTTAGCTAATAAAGTGTTATATATATTCTTCTAACCTCACTTTTATGTAAATAAAAGGTTGGACATACTAGATAAGGTGACCAACCGTCCCGGTTTGGATGGGACAGTCCCGATTTTTAACCATTTGTCCCAGGGAAAAAATCCGTCCCGGATAGTCCCGGTTTTTCAGCAAAAGTTCGGTTCGCCCCGGTTTTGATACCACTGTATTTTGTAACTTTAAAATCACTGCAATTAAAAAAGCGGATGTTCTCTGCCATCTATAAATTTTAATTGAAACCTTACTTAAATTAATTATTTTTCTTTAATAGGTATTTTGGAAAATACATCTTAATATTATTAGGGGTGCATATAAGAAAACCCCAAATCCGCCGGCGCCGGTTTTTTTTAAGAGAAAAAAGGGTGCCGGGGACGGGGGGGGTTGTAATGTGTTTTTTTTATTGTTTTAGGTTGGGTTGGAATAGGTTGAGTTGGGCTGTGTTGGATTGGGTTGTTTTAGTGAAAACAAAATCTAAAAAAAACACAAAATCATTTTTAAACAAAAACCAACCGGCGCCGGCGGATTTGGGGTCCTAGGGACCCTAGTATATAGGTGCCCCCATAAAGAATTTTTCATAAAAAATCAAAAATGGCAGAAAAAGGTATACTGGTTTTATTTTTAATTTTTTAGTGTTTTTTTTTTAATTTTTTTTCACTAAAACAACAACAACCCCCCCGGGCACCCTTTTTTCTCTTAAAAAAAATTTTGGGGTTCTAGAGACCCTAGTAGGTGCCTCCATAAAGAATTTTTCATAAAAAATCAAAAATGGCAGAAAACCGTATACTGCATAATTACCAAAAAACACATTACAGCCCCCCCCCCCCCCCCCGGCACCCTTTATTCTCTTTAAAAAAAAAACGGCGCCGGCGGATTTGGGATCCTAGGGACCCTAGTAGGTGCCTCTATAAAGAATTTTTCATAAAAAATCAAAAATGGCAGAAAACCGTATACTGCATAATTACTGACTAATTTATAAATGCAATGAAAATGCACAAAAAAATGTATTTTCAAACGGCAAAAATTTATCAGCCAACACAGGCCTCACCAAGCGAAGACCCCTTAACCTCACATTCAAACTACAATCACAAACCAACTGCAAGAGGTAGTTTGCCAGGTTAGTTTGGTCTGACGTCATGGTTAGAAAACCCACTCGCAAAAATGACATGGCTTATGGTTTAGTTAAGTATGACGTCATACATGATGCGACATTTCAAATACAATTGATTGTGGTTTGCAAACCACACACAAGAAAATACGAGTGGTTTGGATAACCATACCACGGTATAAGTAGTTTACTATGAAAAATTCGCCTCTAGTTACGATGAGCTAAAAAACGCTAAATGTAAATTATTTAAGTTGTCGAGCAGAGGGCGCTCTCATTTGCTTTGTTTTTCATAAGATAACCTAAAAATTATCGTGATTTTTATATTTGAAAAATGAAAGACATTCTTAATGTTAATTCTCCGTGGAGAAGCTTCTCTCGGGAATAGAGCAGCCCGTTATGGAGGCCCAACTTTGACGAGGTCCTATTTACAATACCCATAGAATAGAAATTTGTAAAAAACTACACACCTTTCTTTTGATCTGGGCTTACGCATTTACGTAGGAAACGGGGCGTAACGATACACCGCGCGTAAAGCGTATCGTACGTTTCGAGATTACTGCACATGCGCACTTGATCAAAACTTATGCTACATCGAGTTACGTGCTGTAGCTTATAACCCCTAATAACTAGGGTAAATTTGGCAACCCTCTAACAACGTTTGTTTTTACTGTAATATTGTGGGGTTTTCAACGACCGCAATGAACGACGGATAAACGATGCCAAAACGTTGAAAATTAACTAGAGTTAATTAATTAACGTTTTTTCAACGTTTCCCTTTACGAGACAATTGTACAAATATAACTGTATCTGACAACTATAGAGGGCACCTCCTTAATCGCAAAACGGTTAGGGTTTCAGCTAAACCAAGAAATGATTTTTGCCGCCATACTGTTTTCTTTTCCTTTGCGCCGCTACACCATTTGTGTAAATCGTTAAAAACTCTTGTTTTTTTTTGCTGGATTTTGATGATGTTTTAGTTAGTTTTAGTAATTTTTAAGTATTGTTTTAGACTGGCAACAGTTTAAAATAGGTTTAAAGCATTTTTGAAATTTTCAGTATTTAAATACAAAAATAATTTAGCAAAGGAGGATTGAAGGCCTGCTTATTCTTTAAAGCTAAAATATCCATTTTTGATGGAAAACTAAGGTGCGTTGGTAAATTTAGTGGATGGGAAACTTTAAGAAGCTATTTGTGGTTGCAGACGTGGAAGTATTGATTTCAAATTATTTATATTAATAAAAATATTACCCAGAGGGCACTTCAGTCGTAGTCGCTTCGGCGACGGTCTGTAAACGTTGCGCGCGACTCTAGTCACAGGCAACGTCAACACAAATCAAACAATCTCCGCCAAATTGGTGCAAAAGCGAGTTGCTACAACGTTTATACGCCCTTTTCACGTAACGTTAAGTCGCCTTTGGCAACGTTAAAACGTCGACAGTGTTCCTTGATCTGACCATTTATTTCGTGGGTGAGATAACCAAACTTTTTATGGTGGTTTTCTAATTTTCGAAATTTAAAAAACAACTGTAGAATACGAAAAAAAAAACATGTCAAGAACTCAAATCGTGTTCAAAACGCGTTGAGATCGCTTCATGAAAACCAAAAAGTGAATCGTATTGAGTTCCACGTGAAAACCTAGTTATTTGTTAAAAGCTGTTTGCAATACGATTCACTAGCCACGAAGCGATTTGAACGCGTTTTTAAATTTGAGTTTTTTACATTTTTTTTTCGTATTATTGGATCGATTTTTTAATTTCTAAAATTAAAAAACAAACATGAAAGTTTGGTTATCTAGCTGACTAATCTGACTCACGGAATAAACTGTCAAATAAATCCTTTCACAGGGTTGCCACGTATAATCCTTGAAAACCGGGAGATCCGGAGAAAAGTCGGGAATTAGGTGGGGTCGGAAAATATCCGGGAAAAAGTCGGGAAATTTGCTAAAAATCCTTGAACTTTTCAGATATTTTTAACCTGGTTGAGATTCCCTTGTATCTATATAAAATTTACATATAACTTTTTGCTGGCCTCCGTAGCGCAGTGGGTAGCGTATTTGCATGCCACACGAAAAGCCCCGGGTTCGAATTCCGAATAGAATGGATATTTTGTGTTTGTTTTTAACTCTGTAGGTGTAAATTTCAATGAAATTTTCTCCTGCAGCGCTATCTTTCGATTTATAAATAATACAAAATATGTTTTTATAAAATATTTAAAATTTAAGGGTTTTTTTTAAATTTTAAATATACACACTACTTTTTGTAAAATTTTACACTCTGCGGTATTTGTTTCGATCACAATATCAATTCAGTGAGCAATGGTCCCTCCCCCTTCGCACCTCACCAAACCCAAAAGTTTCAACAAAATTTACTTTTGGCGCTCGCTATAATATCATTAATTGTTACAATTTTAGTTAACAGTTTTTATCAACAGCATTCAAATCGTTCAAAAAATAGCTTTTTTTAGTATAAATTTTTCAATATTTTTGCCTGCGGGAATTTATGACATTTCACCAACACATGAAGTGAGACTAGATCCTACCCCAACTCAGCATCTCTTAACCCAAATTTTTAAAAATAATTACGAAAAACTTATAGACATCATATAGGCAGGTAACATCATTGATTGTTACAACTTTAGTTTAATTTTAAGCATACTTATGACAGGATTTTGTCAACAAATCTAGAATTGAGACCAGATCCCACACCAAACCAGCATTTTCTGCTTAAACTGCAAAAAATTGCCTGTAGCCCTGACATCGGGATTTTTTAAAAATAATTCGGGAAAAACCGGGAAAAAGTCTTGTGGTAACCCTGTTTCAAGCGCTTTTCGATTCGCCTTTTCACGATCGTTTTGAAAGTGAATCGTATTGAAAACGCATTCACTTCTACATGAAAACTTAGGTAGTAATTGATTAAAGCAATTTTTCAAAACATGTTATTCTAAGTTTTATTATTTTTAAATGTGCATACTGTAGATAAAACTACTTATAGTGAACAAAATATTATTATTCTACTCTGGGGGCCCAATTCAAGAATAAACTATTCAAATTATGTTTGCCATTTGGTTAGTCAGGAGTTACATACAAGGTTTACAGGGTGTCAAAAAATTTGAGACCGAGACAATCATTCGTTCGAAACAAAGTCAAAATACGCTACATTTTTGACTTGCTCATGTCATGTTTCGAACGATGCCTGCTTCTTTGACGGGTGTGATGACAGAATCTCGTGGCGTACGAAAGGATGTACGTATCGTTAGGACCCACGAACGTACGCAAAGATTTCAATCAGCAGTCCTGTCATCGCACCCTTCAAAAAAGCGGGCATCGTTTGAAACATCGCATAAACAAGTAAAAAATGTAGCGTATTTTGACTTTGTTTCGAACGCGTTACGTATACCGATACGGATGCGTTGAAATATTTACTTTAAGTGTCTAATGTCAGTCACATTTTTCTCATAATGGTTACCGAAACATTTCCTAATATATTACACTAGTTGCGTTTTTTTCCGCAACGTTGCGGCGGAAATTTTGACGTCATTCCACCAAACGTTGCCAATATGGTAAAAAGGTTTTAAAATACGTTTATACCGTTTCAGCAAGTTAAAAATAAATGCGAATTTTTATCTAAAAACACATTTATTCATGTACTTTTTTTTGTAATTACGGTTTTTTGCTTTAGTTGTTGCGCCGTCGAAACAAGGCGGATAGGTCGTGAAAGTACTTTTTACTCGAACTGGTCCAAAAGGTTTATGCGTTCAAATGTAAACATAGGTATTGTGATTGTGACGTGTTTTGTAGGTGTTGTTTGTCTTGTTGTTTATTAAGTGTAGCTTTCTTTATCAAATGGAATTAAGTAGGACGAATTGTACTTAGTTAGGGTTAACGTCTAATATTTAAAAAAATTGAATAAAAGGTGTTGGTTTGTAGATATGGATTTAGTTTATTAAATAACAAAAAAAAAGTAATATTTAAATAAAACCAAAATCAACACGCAAAGCTCATTTGTAAGTTGCAATTTTATTGCTTCCTTTTGCCTTTAAGTTGTGTTTCTTTTTCCACTTTTTATAATACAAATTCAAAAATCTCCTAAATAGAAGGACGACGACGAGTCTTGAACCATTTTGACCACATAAGGCGCTGCTCTTGTAAAATTAAAAACAAAAATTTCTAACTAAAAAGTTTATTGCAACGCCAACGACTTCGAGAGCTGCTTCATTCCTTTACCAATAGCATGACAAAAAAGAGACAAGATATCGGCATCCATAATAATAAAGGCTGATATATTTAATGAATTTTGATAAAGAACCACGCAGTATTTAAATCGAAAATTGTTCCCCGTGATATTTGGATGCGGTTTAAGTATGTTATATAGGACACACTAAGAAATATTTTTGACCATGGGCACAAGCTTGAATCTAGGACATGGGAAGCCGAAAATAGCTGTCAAAGTTTGACATGTGGGTCATTCCATATCAAATCAACCAAAAAATAATACAAATTTTACTGGACCCTCTGCGATTTTGATGATTTTTGATACACATTTTCTACCTAACAAAAAACTCAAATTCCAAAAATTTTATATTTTTTTGACCAGTACCTTTTTTGTAATTAATTTTTGAAAATTAAAAAAATCCCTAATTTGGTCTTGATATGTATATACAAAAAATTTAATATCTTAGGAACCACTTAAGCTAGCAAAATGAGTGATCTAGCACAATGCATAAATTAAAAAATTAAAAAAAAATATGAAAAATCTCAATATATTATTTTATTCAGACCTCTACCTAGTTACATAAGGGGTTCATTGGCAAAAAAATTGAAAATATTGTTACCTCAAAATTACTAAAATTTGGGTTTATATGGCTATGAATTTAATTTAGATTTCTGCATTTGCTTATTTAATAATTAAAACATAACATTAAGATTTTTCGTATATTAAACGCATTAAACAAGTAAAATAAAAATATACACAATAAATATATATATATACAATATATGCAACTCCATCATTTCTTTTTTTATATGTTCTACCGGTAGCAGTAATAGGTTCGACTTTTTTTACCAGACTTTCGGGTTTTATTACTAAAATATCCGGATTACTTGGGTAGAAAAACGAGGGCCTTTTGAATGAAGGAAGCTTACTTTTAGCTCTCCAGTCTCAATATTTTTTCCCAAAATACATGCTAACCACCATTCTTTATCATATTCCACAGTAACAAAACCTTACTCAACATTTTGTATTTCGGAAATAATATGGCATATTGTGATGATTTTCTATTTCTAAACTTTCCGAAACAAAATTTGCTATAAAAGAGCTTTCTGTATAGGGAATTACAGCGTGAATTTTTTGGGTACATAGTTAGTACATCAGTAAACTGTATGGCCTCTGAAGACTCGCCTTTGCTGCAAGCCTTTTAACTGTGCCTCCTAAGCCGTCACAGGCACTCTTGCCATGAGAAGTGGCAAAATAATGCCATTCTGCTTTGATTCCAAAATCTTTTTTTATGGAGACACATTAAGAAAAAAAAATTATTTTTATATTAAGCTGCACTACCATCAGAAAAATAAAATATTTTTTTAAGTCCTAAAATCTTTTTTTTTAAATCTGGCATTAATTTCGTCAAAAATAAATGAAATGCCACAGTATTGTGAGTAAGGCTTTCCGAGATACAAACGTAATTTAAGTTTTGAAGTTTGCCATCAGTTTTAAAATAAATTGCAAACAGATGGAGGGTTGCCTGACTGTTGTTCCAATGGTAAACATGAACCTTATCCTGCATAACAAACGAGTAGTTTTCGGCAAAATCGCATGTAATGAAGGCTTCTCCAGGTTTTAGATTCTTTTTAATGTCGTTATATTTTTCTTCTTGCATATTAGCGATAAATTAATACGATTTCAGTTTTATTAGGCTGTCTGTGAATTCCTGCACAAAACTATCGTATTTTTTCACAATGGTTTCCATTGTGCATCGATCTACAGATACCCATTTGTTATATGTTACCTCATCAATGAGTTCCTCTTCAAATTGTTCCAAGGATGTTTTTATAATGGTCTACTCCTGGACATTCCTGACATCTATTTCCTAGATAGCAATCTATTGAAGGTGGATTAGCCATCATTTTATACAAACACTGATAGTAATTTGTTGCCAAAGACCTATTATTCTCATCAAGCATTTTATTTAATTTTGAGGCATTTATCATTAATTTCACATTCTGGTGAATAGTATACAGACAGACAGAATGTCTTCCAGTTTTTCCTGCCAAAATACAGTTTTTACGTCTAAGTTGACATAATTTGGAGTCTGGAAAATCAGCTTTAAATAAACAATATATTTCCTTAAGATTAGCCAAGACTAATCCTTTTTGTACATGTTCCTTTTCATTGGCATTGGTCTGCTTATATCATCCCGTTGATAAAAGTCCTTTACTTTTTGGACAACCCTTTTATTCAGGTTTTTTCCAGGCTTCGGATTTCATTCACTGCGTAATATTCCTTAATTTTCCAGAATGTTTAGTTTTAGACTCAATATTAAACGGATTGCAACATTTGGTTTTAAACTTGCTCCAATAAATTTTTTTATTTGACAACATTTTGAAAAAAAGTGCTAGATCCACGCACACCCTACACTGTGGAAAAACTTCTAAGCAAATGAATATAAAATTTTGGAATAAACTTGCATAAAAGCAGTCAGGTTATGCAGGAAATCTCCTGTTCAAAATTGATTTAAAAAAATCAAGAAACCAATAAAATCAAATCGGTGTGGCCTCAGGGATGGTGCAAATATTTGGTTTGTTCGGGTTCGTCGAAATTTCCTGTTCTAAACAGTCCGGAGCATGCGCGCATAAAAAAACGCGTTTTGGTGCGACCACAACTGTTCTGAATTGAAAAGTTTTGTGTTCGGGTTACTACCGAAAATTTGTCCAGGACCGGTTCAATACTGTTCTGTACAGTACCGTGAAGCCAGGCAGAATTAAATGGAACTGTTTAGGACTATTTTCTGACGCATTCGCAAATTCATTTACGCATGTTTGTGCGAAAAAATAATTTGTTCCTTGAAAATATACCCAAATAAATGGGTTTTTACACAAAATAATAAAAAGACAGAGTGTGATCTTGTATTATTTTATTATCCGCGTGTATAATATATGTATTTTTATAAAGGTTTTGTCGAGGTTATTGTATGGTGTGACCTAAAGAAGAGGAATCCCTGCCTAACCCAAAAATTCAGATTTTTGAGTGTTAAATTTCTGTTCTTTCAAAAACTGCAGAATTTCACTTTGGAAGAATTAAGACAAGATTCTACCTCGTCATCATATACAGGGTTCCTAAGCAAATCCTTAGGGGGCCAAGCAGCCGTGTATAAGACGCAGACAAACGGAAAAGCACATTAGGCAGAAAAGGATGGACATGGGGCGATGTTGTCACTACATCTTACACGTAGTAAATCCATTCCAGGTTGTTGTTTTCTAATGTTTTCCATTTTCATACCTTTAGGACTGGAATAAAAATTGTTTTTGCTCGACTTTAATACGAAACTGATGAAAGATATCGTAAAAAAAATATATTTTTCGGCATTTCATTTTGTAACCATTGTCCTTACGCACTGTTTACAGGCTGAGGACTGAGATACATGCAAATGCCTAACCTAAAGCGTTCATACACGGCCGGAGAAATCGACTGAGATATTTCCGTACAAACTTTATCAAGCAAATAGGACGGGTTGACGCCTTCTAACGTCCAACCCGGGTTTTGCACTTTGATTCGAAATCAAAAAGGAGGAACAGTCAGATGTGGGGCCGTGCACAAATTACGTAACGGTGATTTTACCAATTTTTGACCCCCTCCCTATGTAATGTTTTGTAACGGTTTGGCACGCCACTCCCCTAATATTACGTAACGATTTCAAGACCACTACCCCCCCCCCCCCAAAAAAAAAAAAAACTTCACTTATTTTCATTCCAAATTTTCTTAGTTTCACACAAATGCAAACGCTGTCGAAACCCCCCCCTCCCTATGACCATTACGTAATTTGTGCACGGCCCCTGTAGTCCCAGTGGAGGAGGGCGAAAAAATTGATATTTTTTTCTTAAAAATTATACTCTTTAGACCTATTTCTTTGCGTTCCCGAAATTACGCCATTTTTATTTCGTGCTTTGTTTTTCTAACATTTTTGCGTTCGGATAATTTAATTGAAAAATTTTTGCCTGCGGCGCCGTTTATCTTCTCACTCGAAACCAAGATCCCCCGTTTTAGGAAAACTTATCCCGTCTCTGTTTCTAAATTTTTTCGAATAAAAATAGAGTATGACCATGGGTGAAATAATTTTTTTCTACGGTATGACGAAAATTTCGAGAAAATAAAAAAAGTGGCAGAGCTCAAGTTTTTCGTAAAAAAAATGTTTTTTGTAAAGAAACAGAGCAAAATAAATCTTTTCACCCCTTTTTGGGTGTTACAAATATTGGCAGACCCTTATTTTTCGCTTTTACCTTCCCGCTAGTTTTGAAGAATTGGTTCGCTACATGTTTCGAGATCATGTCATAAAACACCTCGAAAATATCAAATGTAGTGTAGGGCCAGCTTTATTTAAAATCAATAATATCCCAAGCAAAAAGCTTTGCAGGAAAAACAGCGCCGTTTATTGATTTCTTTGGCTGCAAGTGCTGGCTGCATGGTTTGGCCGTTTCCGGATAGATGTCACTAGTAGAACAGAATGGAAAGAAATTTAATTAAAAGCGAAGATATTTCTTTCTAATGTTAACAACCTCACGAGTTTATCGCTCAGTATCGTAAATAATGGACCCTGCCGCCTCTTTTAAGCAAGAAAAAGCTGTGGTTTGGACCTGAAAACATCTAATTTTTTCCTCGATCATCTCATGGTGTGGCCGCCATCTAGCGGAATTGGCAGACATCTTGTCAACGGTTATTATTGCAACTATGATTTATGCTCACAATGAAAGAGTGGCGACATTTTTTTCTCATGAAAGCAGTCCCGAGATAATAACAAACTGGCACCATTGCTCAATATACCTGTTTCTTTTGTGCGCGCAGAACTTTCTATGCCATTTCTGTTTGATTTATTGAAATCCTATCCCTAAGGAAAATCTTAGGAACCCTGTATACAGTAGGTAGGTAGATCCTTTGTGTAAAGTTTCGTGAGTCGTGTTTCAGGTACCCAATTTTAGAAAATCCAGCGAAAAAATTGTAGTTAGGGTTGACCATACCCAAGTTCTTCTCTTTTGCTTTCGCCTGCTTCTTTTTTACTTTACTGCAAGAAAAATGCGTTCGGGTTCGTCCAAAAATTGTGAACAGCCATCAATTCCTATCAAAATGACGGCACCTATTTTTTTTAGTTTTTGATATTTTGTGACATATGATGTAACCTTTTATACTTTCGTCGAAACCCTGAGTCCAAAAATTGAATTAAAAGTGACAGCTGTGGGGACATGTTATTTATTTTAACTAACAAAAGTGTCCAATTTGGCTTTTATTTATAGTTTATTAGCAATAAATATAAGTGAAAATCTATTTACAAGTGACAGATTTTGACATCTGTTAATGCCTGTCAATATGACAGCACCCATTTTTTTAGTTTTGATACATTTTCATATGTCATCATTAAATACTGCGTGGTCCTTTGACAATATTTGCGTTATTTCACACACTAAAACGATTTAAATAATTTAAAAGTAATAGTCGTATTACAGTCCTTTACAAATGATTTTTTTAAGAATAAACTTGAAAACTGTTTAAAAATACGTTTTTTATTCGCGTGTGAACACATCTTAATTCCACCAAACATAAAAACATTCGCGTTGTCCAACGCAACGTTGCTGAAAAAAACGCAACTATGTCCTACAGTTTTGCCGATGGATTACCCCCTCATGCCCCGGCGACAACAGAACTGACATAGTCAATTTGATTTGAAAATATTTTTAAGCACACAATAAATCATTCGGCAAATAATTGTATGTCAATAGACAAGAGGAACCAAGGTTTAGAAAATTGTTTTTAGGATGGCCTATTAATTAAATAGTTAAAGGTCCCCGCTCACTTAGCAATGCCACTGGCTTTCGGTTGGAATGGGCTGGGCGTTTGACGTGTTGTAGATCTGTTCCTGATCAACATTTAAATGGACTTCTTTTTGATCCGACCCAGGGTTTCAGAGATATAGAAAGTTGGAGGTTTCAGATTTAGGGATTTTTCACTAAAATCAGTTTTTTGCCTATTTTGTTGTATTAGAGTAGCTAACTTGCTACTTCCAGTACACCAGTTTTTAAGTGGAGAACCAGGCTATTGAATGCAGTTGAGGTCACTCTCAGTGGCGGCAAAAACTTGAAAAAAGAACAAACGGTGAAATATTTTTTATTTTTTGATATGATGTAGAAAAATCTTCAGAGAAAAAAAAAAGATAAGCTACATATGTTTAATAAACTCATCACTTTGTGAAAAACGCCCGTGAAACTGGAAAATGCTCGGGTTATTGTCCCCATTTCTACTATGTATATGTGTTTGCCATGCTAGAGACCAGAAGGCTCAGCCGATTTTGATAAAAGTGGTACCGTTGGAGTTCTCCGAGTCTTACAGGTACTTTATGCCATATATTGTTCAACAAGAAAATCAATATGGCGGATGCGAACCGCCATTCTGTTATTTTCTCCTTGAACAATTTATGGCATATAGTACCTCTAAGACTCAGAGCACTCCAACGGTACCACTTTTGTCAAAATCGGCTGAGCCTTCTGGTATCTAGCATGGTATACACATATACATAGTAGAAATGACAATAACCCGAGCATTTTCCAGGTTCAAGGGCGTTTTTCACAAAGTGTGATGAGCTTATACATATGTAGCTTATTTTTTTTTTCTAAAGATTTTTCTATAACATATCAAAAAATATAATTGCATTTAAAAAAAAAGTTTTTACGTTTTTCAAGTTTTTACCGCCACTGAGAGTGACGTAAACGAAATAAAAAGTGGTGTAACTCGAATATAACAAAATGGGCAAAAAACTTATTCTAGTGAAAAATCCCTAAAATCTGAAACCTCCGACTTTTAATACCTATATCTCTGAAACCGTGGGTCGGATCAAAAAGAGGTACATTTAAACCTAGATCAGGGATCAACCGTGAGTCAGTGACAATAATTCCGATGTTTCCCCTTGCCTGGGGCCTCGTATAAAAATAAAAATTAACATAATATCTCAAAAATCAAACATTTTTTGAGACATTTAAAATGTCGTTTAAAGTAAATTTTCCCTGTATATGAAGCAAACTCCGTGACACCCTGTACATCCTCGTATGTTTCCTCGCCTAGGTATAGCCAGCTATTGTTTTATGAATTTTTATGTGCTAGTAACCCAATAATTAACTTTATATCTGACTAAAATGAAATTGTATGACATTGATAATAAACACAATACAATTTTATTATAATGGCGTAAAAAAATTCTAATTTGTTAAGAAAAATTGGGAGGAAACGGCCAAATACTTAGTTGTTCGATGGGCAACTCCTAATATATAGGATGCCCCAAAAGTCTTAGACCCTAATATCTCAAAAACCAAAAGCGGTCGAGTCGCCAGTCATTAAAGGGGCGGAGCTAGGGCGGGGATGTTTCTTTTGTTTTAATGAGACACCCTGTATATTTTAGCAAATTTAGAAGGGGAAGTGACAAAATCATGTCTAAATACCAAATAGTTAAATAAGAAAAATTGGTATTCGGTAATTCTTTGTCTGTCTTAACCGTTAGAGAAAAAGTCAACATTAAGTATTGGAATCAGGGAGAAAATACCCATTCGAATTTGTGAAAATTAAAAAAAGACCATTGGCGCCTTAGCTCCACCCCCTTAATGACTGTCATGTCATACAAAAATATGCTTTTTTGTAAACCAATATGTATTACCTCAATCATTTTTCGTTTTTTACTGATTTCATAGGATCTACTGTCTGTTATCATTGAAGATGGGATAATGAACAATTTGTCCTTTGGCGTATGTTAATTTTTGAATTACTTTTGGTTGCTGAGTCAGGATTTTCGGTATATTTTGCATTTCTAACAGCCCTATTGTTGCATTTGTAGTGAAATTGTCTATCTATGATATAGTGCAAATCTGGTGCGTGGGTAATTCAAAATTGGAGTTGGTTCTTTTCGGTTTTCTAATTAAAAAAGTTATATATGTCAGTGATCTACTGCTTCATGAGTATTAATAATAATTATTATATCAAACCCACATTTTAAAATGTAAGTAAATTTAAGAATGTCATTTAAATCATTTAAAGTCCTTGCACAGAGTGATTGAAATACAAATAACTTTAAAGTTGCCTTATTCAAAAATGTTTGATTTGTGCTCTGAAAGAACTTGATCATGCATGCTTTGATCATAACCTATGTGGGTGAATATATTAAGATGTCCCAAATGTAAAAATATTTATTAAAGTAACACTCGTCGCATATCGGACAAAGCGTTTTTGTTTCCCACTTCATTACGACCAGGCCTCCAATGTCTAATGGAGAATCCAGACACCTACAGACCTGTTTCATCCTTATTGGGAATCATCAGGGAGTCATAGGATTGTACCTGGCAGTTGAAGCTACACAGGCACTATGCACACATCTCGAATTTAAAACAAAAAGTTTGTAATCCGCGGAGACGTAGTACCTGTCGAATAAATGAAAACATTAAAATTGAAAAGTGCATAAATACAGAATCCTGTACCTTTCAGCAGGTTATAAAGAAGAAACCTGTAAAGGCACAACGCTTTATTTACTTTTACGAACAATATTTTATCTTAAAAACACAGTATATTGGGCAGTCACAAGTTACTTCAGGGACCTATATAAAAAACGATAGTGCCAGAATTAGGTGATCTTTAGGTGCTAATTTGGTCCTCAAACTAAAAATTAAGCGCTCCTCTAGTTTTAGCCGAAAATTTAAAAAAACGGTAGGACCGCTAGGTTAACGTTAAGCTCACGCTCCCATCCATAATTCTTGGAGAAAAAAATTAATGTTAGTACTTCTAAATTAGGTGTTATTTAAGTGCTCCCTGAAAATTAAATGAAAACTTTCAAAAAAATTTGTTTGGTATTTTTTTGCAAAAAAATAAGTAGGGTCCGCTAGTTTATAATAAACCTATCGATCCCACTGGTACCCCTTCAGATAAATCAAATTTCAATTATTTTAAAATAAAGAGCAATTTAAGTGCTAATTTGGTCCATCTTTCGAAAATTAAGTGCTCTTCTCAATGGGACGAAAAATGAAAAAAATTGAGATAATAAACATAAAATGATTAATATCTTCAATTTAAATTTTTTTAAAAACTAAGCCCCAGTCATGAACCTTGTATCAGCTCAGCATAACCAATCCAACCCAAACCAACATAACCAACCCAACCTATCCCAGCATAACCAACCCAGGGTTTTCGCATTTTTATTGAACTTTTTAATTGAAGATATTAATCATTTTATGCTTATTATCTCGGATTTGTTTGAAATACCAAAAAGAGCACTTAATTTTCGAAAAATGATGGACCAAATGAGCACTTAAATTGCTCTTTATTTTAAAATAGTTAAAATTTGGTTTATATGAAGGGATACCTGTGGGACCTACTTATTTTTTGCTAAAATACCAAAAAAAAATTTTTTTTTCAAAGTTTTGATTTAATATTCGGGAAGTACTTAATTTGGCAATAGTAACATTAAATTTTTCTCCAAGAATTATGAATGGAACCGCTTAACATTAACCTAGCGGTACTACCGTTTTTTTTTATTTTCTGCTAAAACTAGAAGAGCACTTAATTTTTAGTTTAGAGGCCTAAAGAGCACCTAATTCTGGCACTATCGTTTTTTGATTTTATTGAGGTGGGACCTCCTAGTTTATATAGGTACTTCAAGGGTCCATGGTTAAAGCAAAAAAAAATAGTGAACTAGTGGAAAAAAAATTGTTGTAAAGAAACTTTCCAAAAATTAACGATATTTTTTATGCTAGGTGTCAAAATTTCATCGTTAGGATGAGGCTTTAGTTCTAGAAGGTAGATATATATTTTTTTTTCAATCAGTTAAATTAGCCTCTCCAGATAACTTTTTTAACAAAATGTTATGCTATAATTCCTCGTGTAATTCTGCACACCAAAATTTAAATCTGGGGGGGAGACAAATATCCCTCAAAAATAATTTTTTAAAGTGGTTAAAGTATATATTTTTTTATAAACATTATTAAGAATTGAAAAGTAATTAGCGGTTTTTATTCGACCTATATGGAACTTCTTTTATTTACGTAAGCTATTGTTTAGGAGATGCATTGTTTAAATTTAAAAAAAAACGTGGTTAACCAGTGAATCCCTTTTTCCAAGAAAACTGTTTTGCAAAAAGATGCATTATATTATTATACATTATAAACAAAGATTTTGTGAAATATGACAACTTACATATTCCTGGAAATCATTCAAAAATTATTTATTAAATACCAATTTTGTCACGTTGACCCAAATAAACAATTTACTCAGAAAATTTAATTTCATAATAAAACCCCACCAAACTGGGTACAGAAGACTAGCCGGTGATCCAAGAAAAGGAGACCTGGACCTCTCCCAGATCGGGACTCCATGGGACGCTTCTGGACTCCCGACAGATTTGGTAGCGGGAGTCGACAGAGGGTGACCTGAAAGAGGCAGTAGCACTTTCGCTACAAGGAATCCCATTGATGATAAAAGAGAGGCGCGTCAATTCCATCAAAGTCAAGTTTATTAAAATTTTTGATTAGAAAATAACATAACCAATTTCAGTTGTGGATAAGTCATAAGTTGGTTAGCAAAACTTGATTCCGCCATATTGAATTTTCAAAATCTGATAAAAAATTTGTATTCCTTATCCCAAAAATCGGACAAACTTGGGTGTTTTTCCCCCTCCACTCCCCTCGTCGGGGGGAGGGGTGCCTAATAATGATATATTATTGTTATTGTCAGCGGAACTATAAATGCATGCCAAGTTTGAAGGCAATCGGATGTGTATAAGTTAGTTAAAATTGTTTAGCAAAAGATGACCAAAAATCGTCCATCTCACCAAATTTCAACTTAAAAACCTCGAATTTGGACCACCTTGTACATTACGAGACATTACAAATTTACTAAATATTACCATTAGCGAATTATGCAACCGAAATTCAGGTTCTTTCTAGACCACAGTCAAGCGAGAAAAACATACGGTGGTTCCACCAGCGAAATGCGAATTAAGGAAGTGAAATTATGTTATACAATTTCGTTTTTATTGGAACCTCTCTCAGTTACATTTCTCCGCGCGGTACGCAAATATTACACGAAAAATTACAGTTGATTTTTTTTCTCAAATTTTGGGTGCGCGTTGTTAGTTTCGTTCTTTTTGGAATCATTCCTGTATTCTTAATCTTAAACTTATCTGGTTTAAGTATTAAGCGGTTTGTGAAATAGGTCTAGTTTAGGCCTATCAGAAGAAATCTTTTCCATTTTAAAAATTTATTGGTTTACAACTGGAGCTGAGTTGTAATTATACTCCGACCTCAGGGTTAGATTTGAAGATAGGTAAGAAAACTAAATAGTATTTCACTTAAGCCGAGTTTAACTATGAACATTAAACATAGTGGATAAATTCTTAATCTTAAACTTATCTGGTTTAAGTATTAAGCGGTTTGTGAAATAGGTCTAGTTTAGGCCTATCAGAAGAAATCTTTTCCATTTTAAAAATTTATTGGTTTACAACTGGAGCTGAGTTGTAATTATACTCCGACCTCAGGGTTAGATTTGAAGATAGGTAAGAAAACTAAATAGTATTTCACTTAAGCCGAGTTTAACTATGAACATTAAACATAGTGGATAAATTCTTAATCTTAAACTTATCTGGTTTAAGTATTAAGCGGTTTGTGAAATAGGTCTAGTTTAGGCCTATCAGAAGAAATCTTTTCAATTTTTAAAATTTATTGGTTTACAACTGGAACTGAGTTGTAATTATACTCCTACCTCAGGGTTAGATTTGAAGATAGGTAAGAAAACTAAATAGTATTTCACTTAAGCCGAGTTTAACTATGAACATTAAACATAGTGGATAAATTCTTAATCTTAAACTTATCTGGTTTAAGTATTAAGCGGTTTGTGAAATAGGTCTAGTTTAGGCCTATCAGAAGAAATCTTTTCCATTTTAAAAATTTATTGGTTTACAACTGGAGCTGAGTTGTAATTATACTCCGACCTCAGGGTTAGATTTGAAGATAGGTAAGAAAACTAAATAGTATTTCACTTAAGCCGAGTTTAACTATGAACATTAAACATAGTGGATAAATTCTTAATCTTAAACTTATCTGGTTTAAGTATTAAGCGGTTTGTGAAATAGGTCTAGTTTAGGCCTATCAGAAGAAATCTTTTCAATTTTTAAAATTTATTGGTTTACAACTGGAACTGAGTTGTAATTATACTCCTACCTCAGGGTTAGATTTGAAGATAGGTAAGAAAACTAAATAGTATTTCACTTAAGCCGAGTTTAACTATGAACATTAAACATAGTGGATAAATTCTTAATCTTAAACTTATCTGGTTTAAGTATTAAGCGGTTTGTGAAATAGGTCTAGTTTAGGCCTATCAGAAGAAATCTTTTCCATTTTAAAAATTTATTGGTTTACAACTGGAGCTGAGTTGTAATTATACTCCGACCTCAGGGTTAGATTTGAAGATAGGTAAGAAAACTAAATAGTATTTCACTTAAGCCGAGTTTAACTATGAACATTAAACATAGTGGATAAATTCTTAATCTTAAACTTATCTGGTTTAAGTATTAAGCGGTTTGTGAAATAGGTCTAGTTTAGGCCTATCAGAAGAAATCTTTTCAATTTTTAAAATTTATTGGTTTACAACTGGAACTGAGTTGTAATTATACTCCTACCTCAGGGTTAGATTTGAAGATAGGTAAGAAAACTAAATAGTATTTCACTTAAGCCGAGTTTAACTATGAACATTAAACATAGTGGATAAATTCTTAATCTTAAACTTATCTGGTTTAAGTATTAAGCGGTTTGTGAAATAGGTCTAGTTTAGGCCTATCAGAAGAAATCTTTTCCATTTTTAAAATTTATTGGTTTACAACTGGAACTGAGTTGTAATTATACTCCTACCTCAGGGTTAGATTTGAAGATAGGTAAGAAAACTAAATAGTATTTCACTTAAGCCGAGTTTAACTATGAACATTAAACATAGTGGATAAATTCTTAATCTTAAACTTATCTGGTTTAAGTATTAAGTGGTTTGTGAAATAGGTCTAGTTTAGGCCTATCAGAAGAAATCTTTTCAATTTTTAAAATTTATTGGTTTACAACTGGAACTGAGTTGTAATTATACTCCTACCTCAGGGTTAGATTTGAAGATAGGTAAGAAAACTAAATAGTATTTCACTTAAGCCGAGTTTAACTATGAACATTAAACATAGTGGATAAATTCTTAATCTTAAACTTATCTGGTTTAAGTATTAAGCGGTTTGTGAAATAGGTCTAGTTTAGGCCTATCAGAAGAAATCTTTTCAATTTTTAAAATTTATTGGTTTACAACTGGAACAGAGTTGTAATTATACTCCTACCTCAGGGTTAGATTTGAGGATAGGTAAGAAAACTAAATAGTATTTCACTTAAGCCGAGTTTAACTATGAACATTAAACATAGTGGATAAATTCTTAATCTTAAACTTATCTGGTTTAAGTATTAAGCGGTTTGTGAAATAGGTCTAGTTTAGGCCTACCAGAAGAAATCTTTTCCATTTTTAAAATTTATTGGTTTACAACTGGAACTGAGTTGTAATTATACTCCTACCTCAGGGTTAGATTTGAAGATAGGTAAGAAAACTAAATAGTATTTCACTTAAGCCGAGTTTAACTATGAACATTAAACATAGTGGATAAATTCTTAATCTTAAACTTATCTGGTTTAAGTATTAAGTGGTTTGTGAAATAGGTCTAGTCTAGGCCTATCAGAAGAAATCTTTTCCATTTTTAAAATTTATTGGTTTACAACTGGAACTGAGTTGTAATTATACTCCTACCTCAGGGTTAGATTTGAAGATAGGTAAGAAAACTAAATAGTATTTCACTTAAGCCGAGTTTAACTATGAACATTAAACATAGTGGATAAATTCTTAATCTTAAACTTATCTGGTTTAAGTATTAAGTGGTTTGTGAAATAGGTCTAGTCTAGGCCTATCAGAAGAAATATTTTCCATTTTTAAAATTTATTGGTTTACAACTGGAACTGAGTTGTAATTATACTCCTACCTCAGGGTTAGATTTGAAGATAGGTAAGAAAACTAAATAGTATTTCACTTAAGCCGAGTTTAACTATGAACATTAAACATAGTGGATAAATTCTTAATCTTAAACTTATCTGGTTTAAGTATTAAGTGGTTTGTGAAATAGGTCTAGTCTAGGCCTATCAGAAGAAATCTTTTCCATTTTTAAAATTTATTGGTTTACAACTGGAACTGAGTTGTAATTATACTCCTACCTCAGGGTTAGATTTGAAGATAGGTAAGAAAACTAAATAGTATTTCACTTAAGCCGAGTTTAACTATGAACATTAAACATAGTGGATAAATTCTTAATCTTAAACTTATCTGGTTTAAGTATTAAGCGGTTTGTGAAATAGGTCTAGTTTAGACCTATCAGAAGAAATATTTTCCATTTTTAAAATTTATTGGTTTACAACTGGAACTGAGTTGTAATTATACTCCGACCTCAGGGTTAGATTTGAAGATAGGTAAGAAAACTAAATAGTATTTCACTTAAGCCGAGTTTAACTATGAACATTAAACATAGTGGATAAATTCTTAATCTTAAACTTATCTGGTTTAAGTATTAAGTGGTTTGTGAAATAGGTTTAGTCTAGGCCTATCAGAAGAAATCTTTTCCATTTTTAAAATTTATTGGTTTACAACTGGAACTGAGTTGTAATTATACTCCGACCTCAGGGTTAGACACTTAAGCCGAGTTTAACTATGAACATTAAACATAGCGGATAAATTCTTAATCTTAAACTTATCTGGTTTAAGTATTAAGTGGTTTGTGAAATAGGTTTAGTCTAGGCCTATCAGAAGAAATCTTTTCCATTTTTAAAATTTATTGGTTTACAACTGGAACTGAGTTGTAATTATACTCCGACCTCAGGGTTAGATTTGAAGATAGGTAAGAAAACTAAATAGTATTTCACTTAAGCCGAGTTTAACTATGAACATTAAACATAGTGGATAAATTCTTAATCTTAAACTTATCTGGTTTAAGTATTAAGCGGTTTGTGAAATAGGTCTAGTTTAGGCCTATCAGAAGAAATCTTTTCCATTTTTAAAATTTATTGGTTTACAACTGGAACTGAGTTGTAATTATACTCCGACCTCATGGTTAGACACTTAAGCCGAGTTTAACTATGAACATTAAACATAGTGGATAAATTCTTAATCTTAAACTTATCTGGTTTAAGTATTAAGTGGTTTGTGAAATAGGTCTAGTCTAGGCCTATCAGAAGAAATATTTTCCATTTTTAAAATTTATTGGTTTACAACTGGAACTGAGTTGTAATTATACTCCTACCTCAGGGTTAGATTTGAAGATAGGTAAGAAAACTAAATAGTATTTCACTTAAGCCGAGTTTAACTATGAACATTAAACATAGTGGATAAATTCTTAATCTTAAACTTATCTGGTTTAAGTATTAAGTGGTTTGTGAAATAGGTCTAGTCTAGGCCTATCAGAAGAAATCTTTTCCATTTTTAAAATTTATTGGTTTACAACTGGAACTGAGTTGTAATTATACTCCGACCTCAGGGTTAGATTTGAAGATAGGTAAGAAAACTAAATAGTATTTCACTTAAGCCGAGTTTAACTATGAACATTAAACATAGTGGATAAATTCTTAATCTTAAACTTATCTGGTTTAAGTATTAAGCGGTTTGTGAAATAGGTCTAGTTTAGACCTATCAGAAGAAATCTTTTCCATTTTTAAAATTTATTGGTTTACAACTGGAACTGAGTTGTAATTATACTCCGACCTCAGGGTTAGATTTGAAGATAGGTAAGAAAACTAAATAGTATTTCACTTAAGCCGAGTTTAACTATGAACATTAAACATAGTGGATAAATTCTTAATCTTAAACTTATCTGGTTTAAGTATTAAGTGGTTTGTGAAATAGGTTTAGTCTAGGCCTATCAGAAGAAATCTTTTCCATTTTTAAAATTTATTGGTTTACAACTGGAACTGAGTTGTAATTATACTCCGACCTCAGGGTTAGACACTTAAGCCGAGTTTAACTATGAACATTAAACATAGTGGATAAATTCTTAATCTTAAACTTATCTGGTTTAAGTATTAAGTGGTTTGTGAAATAGGTTTAGTCTAGGCCTATCAGAAGAAATCTTTTCCATTTTTAAAATTTATTGGTTTACAACTGGAACTGAGTTGTAATTATACTCCGACCTCAGGGTTAGATTTGAAGATAGGTAAGAAAACTAAATAGTATTTCACTTAAGCCGAGTTTAACTATGAACATTAAACATAGTGGATAAATTCTTAATCTTAAACTTATCTGGTTTAAGTATTAAGCGGTTTGTGAAATAGGTCTAGTTTAGGCCTATCAGAAGAAATCTTTTCCATTTTTAAAATTTATTGGTTTACAACTGGAACTGAGTTGTAATTATACTCCGACCTCATGGTTAGACACTTAAGCCGAGTTTAACTATGAACATTAAACATAGTGGATAAATTCTTAATCTTAAACTTATCTGGTTTAAGTATTAAGTGGTTTGTGAAATAGGTCTAGTCTAGGCCTATCAGAAGAAATATTTTCCATTTTTAAAATTTATTGGTTTACAACTGGAACTGAGTTGTAATTATACTCCTACCTCAGGGTTAGATTTGAAGATAGGTAAGAAAACTAAATAGTATTTCACTTAAGCCGAGTTTAGCTATGAACATTAAACATAGTGGATAAATTCTTAATCTTAAACTTTTCTGGTTTAAGTATTAAGTGGTTTGTGAAATAGGTCTAGTCTAGGCCTATCAGAAGAAATCTTTTCCATTTTTAAAATTTATTGGTTTACAACTGGAACTGAGTTGTAATTATACTCCGACCTCAGGGTTAGATTTGAAGATAGGTAAGAAAACTAAATAGTATTTCACTTAAGCCGAGTTTAACTATGAACATTAAACAAAGTGGATAAATTCTTAATCTTAAACTTATCTGGTTTAAGTATTAAGCGGTTTGTGAAATAGGTTTAGTTTAGGCCTATCAGAATAAATCTTTTCCATTTTTAAAATTTATTGGTTTACAACTGGAACTGAGTTGTAATTATACTCCGACCTCAGGGTTAGATTTGAAGATAGGTAAGAAAACTAAATAGTATTTCACTTAAGCCGAGTTTAACTATGAACATTAAACATAGTGGATAAATTCTTAATCTTAAACTTATCTGGTTTAAGTATTAAGTGGTTTGTGAAATAGGTCTAGTTTAGGCCTATCAGAAGAAATCTTTTCCATTTTTAAAATTTATTGGTTTACAACTGGAACTGAGTTGTAATTATACTCCTACCTCAGGGTTAGGTTTGAAGGTAAGAAAACTAAATAGTATTTCACTTAAGCCGAGTTTAACTATGAACATTAAACATAGTGGATAAATTCTTAATCTTAAACTTATCTGGTTTAAGTATTAAGTGGTTTGTGAAATAGGTCTAGTCTAGGCCTATCAGAAGAAATCTTTTCCATTTTTAAAAATTATTGGTTTACAACTGGAACTGAGTTGTAATTATACTCCTACCTCAGGGTTAGATTTGAAGATAGGTAAGAAAACTAAATAGTATTTCACTTAAGCCGAGTTTAACTATGAACATTAAACATAGTGGATAAATTCTTAATCTTAAACTTATCTGGTTTAAGTATTAAGTGGTTTGTGAAATAGGTCTAGTCTAGGCCTATCAGAAGAAATATTTTCCATTTTTAAAATTTATTGGTTTACAACTGGAACTGAGTTGTAATTATACTCCGACCTCAGGGTTAGATTTGAAGATAGGTAAGAAAACTAAATAGTATTTCACTTAAGCCGAGTTTAACTATGAACATTAAACATAGTGGATAATGCGAATTCTTTGGCGATTGCATTTGAACCTATATTTAGATAGTTTAGTTTATTACGTTTACTCGTGCCTAAGCCGTTTTCATGCGTTTTACACGAGTTTACAGCATATATACGCATTTTAGTCACCCGTTGCTTGAAATTAAAAACTTGTAGATCCTGCGTTTCTGTGTTAGCAGTAACTGTTTACTGTTTAATTAAACCGGTTTCGAAAAGAAACGCTAATCCATATTTTTAAAACGTCTTCAGATAAACTCATTAGACCTCAAATAACTTCCACAAACCAGTGCAGTGCAGGGCACCAGATTACTAGAATGGGCACAGTGAAAAACATGGGAGATATCTATGCTAATAAGAGAACGGTAGTCAACAGAATCAACATTGTTAACTATAGACGCACAGGTCAAACCACTTGATCTACAGTTATGAAAATTTAAGGTCATATTGGGTTTGTCACGTAGGCGCACGCCAAGAAAGGATTTTTGAAAATATTACCCCTAAGGGGGTAAAAATAGGGGTTGATATTTTAAGGAGGTTTCCTATATCTTGGAAACGAAAAGAGTGATCTGAAAATTGTTATGTAGATTATAAGTAGACACATGCTTTGGCGTTTTTCGAATAATTAATAAATAATAAATAAATAGTTTATTTGCCTCAAAATATAAATACAACAATAACAATTTACGTGTATCTGCTTTTAGAAATTCATGGCCAATAAAATAAAAATAACCCACTAAAGGCATTCCTTGTGCGTGGGGTCTCTTCATAGTACTTCCAAATCTCTTCAGTCATATTGGAACCTATCTATAAATTGTTAGTATAAATTAAAATTCGTATCTAAGTTAGGTCATATTTAAAGATAATTAATAAATTTTTTTTTGAGCATATGCACAATTTAATTACTAAAACTTTATTGTTTTTAGGGATTAAATACACCTTTAGACTAATAAATAATAAAAAGATTATAACAAACATAAATTGTCGGTATATTTGAAACAATTTTATTTTGTTTCCGTTAAGATTTTGCATTTTTTGTTTTAATTTTTAGTTCTTTTATATAGCTGCATATGGAATCAATGTTTAAAATATTAAAAATTATTATCTGAAAGACACATTTTTTTGTTCAAATTTTTATACCTACTTCTTTTTCTGTATCTTAGAAGTCACAGAGGTTTAGAAATTGGTACTATAGACTCTACTAATAAAATAGATGGACACGTGTTTCAGCGTTTTTCTACCAACCCCCTGTTAATAGGGGGGATTACCCCCCATATTTGGGGTTGTTAGTTATCAAACTGAAGGACATAAAGCCCGGAATCGAAAAAAATGTTTTCCTATTAACTTTTGCAATTTTTTGTTACCCGTTCTCCTCCCCCCCCCTTCCCACCCCATATTTAAGGAAAATATTGACCGACTAAAATATGGGTTGTATGGCATTAAATTAAAGGAAATAAAGTCCGGAATCGAGAAAAGTGCCTCTTCTATTATTTTTGCGATTTTTTGTTACCCTTCTCCTTCTCCCACCACCATGTTCGATAAAAACAATGAATTGTTAAAAAATAAGTTGCCTATAAAACCGGAATCAAAGAAAGTGTTTTCTGAAAAAATTTGGCGGCATTATTTGGATTTCTGGAGAGGACATAGGCTTTATTTCATCAAAATCAGTTCACGGGAAAAAAAGTTGTGACCCTCGAAAGCAAAAAAACGGGAAAAAAACTCCAGGCGAAGCGGATACTCGAGTAGATGGAAGGGCTAAAGGTTTGAGGGCATGAAAGTGGGGTAAGGTGGAGAAGGAGGCGGAATCTACAATTTTAAACACGCGAACGAAGTCGCGGGCGGCCAACTAGTTCTACAATAAACGCACGAAGTTTCGATGAATTCGGTTAGAAAAGGATAGTCTCTTACAAAAAAGACCTCTTAAAACAGTTTCGGTGTAACTATGAAATATGGCCCAAGGATCGCAAAATGTGCAACAATAGTAGGGCAGATGCCCCATGTAAAATAAGTTTTACCGTAGGCTGGAACAGGAGGTCCGGGACCCTTAGCTGATTACAATAAAAGTAAGAGGGGCAGGGGAGGGGAAGTTTTAATTTATTTTTTTACATGTAATGTATTATATTTCATAATTTATATTTCAGAAACTGCTTAACTAATTTAGTTAAAGATAATATCGGTTGGAAGGTTATACTTGCCGCAAAACATGTGACAAGTCTAAAGCTTCAGCAATAGTCCCGGAGGCAGCCACAAAATTTTGTTTCTTTTTGATGTCTATACCGTATATATTTTGGAAACTATACAATGGAAACTTTTCAAACTTTCTATTCTAACATAAGTCCATGTAAACTATCTTTATGAAATACTCTCATCTTTGCAGTGTTGCCATTTGCAGGAAAACTTGGCAACAACTTTCTTATTTTAAATCGAACACCCTGTATATTTTGGCATTTTTGGATTCTACAAAATATTTTAGGTCCATTTTATGCATAATGTCTTATACCTATGTTTAACTGTTTTTAAAATATTTACAGGTGAAAATTGACATTTTTAACTTTGACAGCCCGTAACATCGAAACGGTTAAGGATGAAGCAAAACGGTTTTTACATTTTTATCTTGGTTTTTCACAAGCTATCGTTTTATATCTAAACCCAGGGTTAAAATATTCCAAGGTTAGTTTAACCCTGGGTTGAAAATAGTATAAAACGATAGCTTGTGAAAAAACAAGACAAGAATGTAAAAATCGTTTTGCTCTATCCTTAACCGTTTCGATGTTACGGGCTGTCAAAGTTAAAAAATGTCAATTTTCACCTGTCAATATTTTAAAAACAGTTGAACATAGGTATAGGACATTGAATAAAATGTACCTAAAATATTTTGTAGAATCCAAAACTGCAAAAATATACAGGGTGTTCAAGTTAAATTAAGAAAGTTGTTGCCAAGTTTTCCTGAAAATGGCAGCACTGCAAATTTGAAAGTATTTCATAAAGATATAGTTTACATGGACTTGTTAGAATAGAAAGTTTGAAAAGTTTCCATTGTATAGTTTCCAAAGTATTCTATAGGTTGCTCACCTTGGGACACCCGGTATATTATTATAATGTTTTTTTTTTAAATATTTTCCGATTTTGAGTTTTATGATAACCCATGTGGGGGTTTGACACCTGCCGTAGTTCATCCGCCATAAGAATCCCACAGAAACGCTAAAACTCGCTAAAATTGCTGCTCATTAGTTTACTTCTTTGTGTCGGTATTTTTAGGCGTTCAAGAGTACAGCGACAAAGAAGAACTGTACATTCTTGTAAATGCGTCATTTCAGAACTTCTTTTCTTTCTCTCGGTACACTCCTTGAAATAATTTTCTTTGTCCTTTGTGTGAATGCCTGTGAATTTAAATTGAATTCGTCATTGATTTGGCTGCTTTAATTTCTTATGGTCTTTTTTGACTGTGATATTCAATGCATATTGTTTTACAGGGTGTCCCAACGAAAATAAAACAGGCGTTTTCAAAAAACTTTCGACACACGGGACACTTTGGCACACCCCTTTGGTGGGGTGAGTTTCACCACCAAAATTTAAATAGGAGAAGTGGATCAAGTGATACGTTATTTTGAAGGTCTTTTAAATGCCTTTCCAAAAATGTTAAAATTTTAAAAACCTAGCAATTGGTTTCCGAGATATTCACTTTCAAAATAAGCTAAAATTGTACAGGTAAATTTTCCTCCTCGTAAAAGAAAATCAGCGTGTCCCGGAATTTCTCAAAAATAAACTTAGTGGGATTTACCAAGATCTAAAATAGTACCTCCAACAGGTCTAAATATTTACACCCGTGGGGGGTACTAAATTTTAAAACCCATTTTCAAAAAAACACTTACCCATACAGAAAAGATACAAAGTTATTGATTATTTTGTATTGTTATTGCAAAATACCACAGCTTTTTTTCTCAAAATGTTCCATATTTTAGGAGAAAATGCCCTAAAACTAATTTTTTTTGACAGGTTTCAAAATGGCAAATGGTGAATACGCCAAAAATTTGGCACATAATAGCTTCATCATCTGTGTTTGAGAAGGCGGAGAGCTTTAAAAAATAGGTAAATTTCACCTCCTTGCGAAAAATTTGTGTGCGTCCCTGGACTTGATTTCTGTCAATGAGGCAAAAGTTCCATACTTTCTTCGCCTACCGAGGTACTAATTATCTAAATTGGTCATAAAATAAAAAAGTTATAAACACCTTCAATCAGGAGTATTTAGACCAAAAATTCTAAAAAAATCTAAACAGTGCATCTTCCTACAGCCATTACAATTTTTGGTCTAAATACTCCTGATTTAAAATTTGTATAACTTTTTTATCTTAAAATCAATTTAGATATATGATACCTCGGTAGGCAAAGAAAGCATGGGGCTTTTGCCTCATTGACAAAAATCAAGTCCAGGGTCGTACACAAATTTTTCTTCGATTTTGAGTCGCGTCAGTAAAGTTTCATTTTTTGTCTATAAAAACAGTCAAAAATTTCGAAAATCGGCCGATTGGGTCCAAAGCTAAGCGCGTTCAAAACGTGATAAATGTTTTGGCCCACCCTATATATCTGTTCTATCCTATTACAGAAATAGGCCCCATGAGAAGGAACTATTCCTAAAGAGAAGGGATCAATCCGGGTAATGAATAGAAGAAAGATTCAGTACGGGATGATGTAAAATTATTATTCATGAAATTTTATTATTGTAACTTTATCAGTGGTCTGGGTTCAAAAGATGCAATGGAAACTTTTTAAAATCAGTCTAAAATTACTTATATTTTCTTTTCTTATGATATGATTTATGATGTTTAATCGCTTCATCTACCTAGTACCATGCCCAAAATAAAGTGGCCATAATGAGTGGCAAATAGGATTTTTTTTTTCAAAAATGCTGCAGTAACCTTTAAAATCTAAATGTCAAAAGTTACGAGTAGTTATTCAATAATAATAAATTTTATGCACAACCGGGCGGTAAAGTGCACTTTAACGCCCGCATTTTAGGGCGTAATAAAGCACTTTAACGCGCGTGGGCGTTAAAACAGTACTTTAACGACCGTGGGCGTTAAAGTGTATTTTGTATTTATTTAAAAGGTGTTTTTATTTGTCACTGACGAAATGTCAGTTTCACAATATTAGCGCTCCGTTCAATCACAAACAGCACAGCTTTAAAAAGAGTGGGCTTTGAGTAAGAAAAGTTTTTTTGACTGAGCTCTTAGATAACCTTAATGTTTTACTTTCAGTTTGTAAATAAATTAATATAGTTGTTTTGGGTTTTTTGTTTGGTATATATATATATATTAACTTATGTTTGTTTTGCCTCGTAGTGCCCTCATAAATATATTTTGTATGCTGAAAACGCGTTCAAAATATGGATTTTTTCTGGACAAAATAGGAGGTGTTTTATTGGGTAATAAACAACTTGGGATATTAAATGAGGTAAATTAATCCTTGTAAAAATGGCTACTTAGGGAAATTAGAAACGAACTTATTACCAATTAAATGCCACAAAACAATCCTTTCTGGGGGCTATAAATTTAAACTACCCCCCTGAGGTGGTCTAAAAAATCACCAACGTTATAACCTCAAACACAAATAATGAAGCTATTATGTGCCAAATTTTTGGCGTATTATCACCTACCAGCTGCAGCTTTTGCACAGAAATAAATCTGATTGGTTGCAAAAAATAACCGAGCGGATCCCGTTAAGCCTCCGTAAGTAACGGATTTCGGTTCGGTTATTTTTGGATACGGGAGAAAAAAAAAACCGATTTTTTCTACGGTATCACCAATTTTGATGGTATAGTTAAACTCTCTTTTTAATAAGAGAAAATAGCTTATTCTTGGTGAGTAGCGTAGTATAGTTAGTGTGATTTTATTGGTACAGGGTGTTTATAACTGGAACACTCAGTATCTTTTTTATTATTGAAAATAAAGGGTAGGTCTATATTTAAAAATTTCTTAAGCTTAACGCTGTATATTTTTGCATTTTTGAATTTTTAAAAAAATTAGCTTTACAAAAATATCAAACACTATTTCAATATCTTTTGTAGGTCCTGAGATATTTGCGTTCAAGTTTTAATAATTGTCAAAATGAAAATATATTGGAAATGACCAACTGATAAAGCTACCAAGTGGGCCATTAATGTATTTCTTTATTTTAACAATATAAACTTAAAAATCTAGTGGCCTTAAAAAAAACGATTGGAGGCAATGTAGCTTGATCAGATGGTCGTTTCTAATTATTTTATTAAAATGTTAAACGCACGTATCTCAGAAACTACAAAAGATATTTAAATAGTGTTTAGTATTTTTGTAAAGCTAATTTCTTGAAAAATTCAAAAATACAAAGATATACTGGTTATTCTATTTTTAAAAAAATGCTTTATTGCCACACCCTGTATACCAGGGGGAACAAAAAAAAAGTTGTTATAGCGCAATTTGGCAAAAAAAAAAATTTTTTTAAGATACTGTGTGTTCCAGTTATAAACTGTACACATTTTGCACTATTTTGAACCTCTTGAAGTTGCCTATTTATTACCGGTAAATAGTCACGAAATTTGTCGTTAAAATAAACAAAACAAACCTATTTACTATACCGAGAGTTATACTAATCCTTGCCAAGTATTAAGTAACGCCTAATATTTCATACTTTCACTTTAGCTTGCATCCAACAAGCGAACTATTGCAAATTTTCGTTAAATAAGGCCATTTACGTTACGTCTGTGCGGTAATCGAAACAAGTTAGTGCAACTCACTAAAGGTATCTCAATTGAACAAATTAACTTATGTAATAATAATTAATAATAATTACATTTTTTTCTACTACCCATTTCTTTCTTCCCAAAACGAAACTCAAAAAACGCGTTTATAGTTTTGCAGTATAAATATTTTTTTTATACCTTCATCGAAATTTAGAGAAAAATTAAAGAGAAATAGCAGAAAATAATATTGAAAAAATCTAATTATTCTTGCCGCCATTTCTGCCAGTTTTCACCTGAGGCGTTTTCTCACGTTGAAATTGTTTAAAATGTTTTTAAAAAGTTTGAAACATTTGTTTTCTCGCGTTGCAACGGTGACGTCACATCGAAACGGGTTAAAAATATTTTGAAACGGAATCCACTCTAGCTTCAAAACTGACGCCTGCGTATAAGATACGTCAAAATTCTACATTCTTGTGTTAACCGTTTTTTTTTTGTTTTTGTGTGAAAATGTATGAAAAATCGTTTTCTAGATATCTTGTTAGCCATTCTTCATGGTATCCCTGTGGTCTTATATGATTTTCTGGGCTTAAAAGAACAGTAAATACAAAAACTTCACTATCCATGTAGCTTCCATTGCTTGCCATCCATGCTACTAAAACGGGCCGTACACTCGAAGGTTTTGTTAGATGAACCAGTAGTTGATCCATTTTAATTTTTAACACCAAAAAAATAAACAGAAAAACGAAAAAAAAAGTGAGGTTACACTAAACTACGTCAGCGTTTTGAACTACTCATTTTTTCTTGGTTCTAAATGATGACGTCACATCTAAATAGTTTCAAATAATATTTCAAAATAATTTCAACGCGAGAAAACGCCTCAAGTAAATATCTTCAAAATACCGAACTGTCAACGATTAAAATGTCGCAACAATGAACATCACCGAATAAAAAGGCACATCGCCATGGAAACCACCATTGTTATTTCATTTACCAGCCACCTTGATTTATAGTGTAAAAATGGTGTGTTGCGAGAAGTGCTCTTCGTTCGAGATTTTTAAAAGTTTTTCCTGTTTTTCTTGGATTTTTTAAGAAAGGTATTAAAAAAATAGTGTAAACAACTCGCGGCTAAACTGTCCTTTTTTTACTCGCATTTTGAAATACCTCGCGGCGCTCGTTATTTAAACCAACGCTTGTAAAGAAAAGCACTATTTTAGCTACTAGTTGTTAAAACTACTATTTTAGTGTCAAAATCTGACCTTTTTATTTATTTTTCCGGAGAAGTAACGTTCTCTAGCGATTTGTAAAAAAAATCGTTAAAGACGCAAGATTTGCATTGCAAAAATGCAAAAAACAATTAGTAAAAATACATTTGTGCGCTCACTATTTAATTCGATAGATAGAAAATGACAAGCCGAGTAAGGAATTACCTCTTATGTTAGGACGATAATCGCGTGTTTCGATTTTATTTATTTCATATTTTTAAAAGAACGGATTTTACAAAAACTGCAACTCACCAGATTAGATTGAAAGCAAAGGTGTGTGACGATGTACAAGGTGACTCACGATCTCGCATAATAACAAAAGTTATAATTTAAAGTAACACTCGTGGCATATCGGACAAAGCGTATTTGTTTCTCACTTCATTACGACCAGGCCTTCAATGTCTAATGGAGAATCCAGACACCTACAGACCTGTTTCATCCTTATTAGGAATCATCAGGGAGTCATAGGATTGTACCTGGCAGTTGAAGCTACATAGGCACGACGCACACCTCCCGAATTTAAAACAAAAAGTTTGTAATCCGCGGAGACGTAGTACCTGTGTGCGCCACCTGTTGAATAAACCGAGAAACAAAAACATCAAAATTGAAAAGTGCAGAAGACCGTAAATACTGAATCCTGTACTTTTCAGCACCGCCCCCAATTGGAGCTTCATACTACGTGGCCCTAATTTTAAGGCATCAGCAAGAAATCGCTTCGGAGGAGGCTTGTTGCGCAGATCTAAAAAGCCAAAATATTTAAAAAAAAACAACAAAGTGAATCTCGTGTCCGCAAATGTAAATTAAAGTAACACTCGTGGCATATCGGACAAAGCGTTTTTCCTGCCCCTGAGCCTGGTCGTAATGAAGTGAGAAACAAAAACGCTTTGTCCGATATGCCACGAGTGTTACTTTAATTTATATTTGCGGACACGAGATTCACTTTGTTGTTTTTTACAAGTTATAATACCTTCTTAAAATACTATTTTAGTAACTGATTCATTACCCAAATTTGTGAAGAAACGATAATATTACAAATTTACATTGTTTCTTACACGGCGGCATTCCCAAACAGAAAATTAGATGATTACATTACTTCCCTTATCGAGGGAAGTAAAAAAAAACAAAAGCACAGAAAACCAGTTTTACATCACCTAAAGGTTAACATCAAATTAACGAACCCCTGTGGGCACTCGTCATGAGCCTATTACCCCTTATTTCTATGAGCAAAAGGAACTTACCTATAAACATCAATATATTATCGTATTGGAAATTTTATTAGTTTCTTCTAGGGCACCTTGTATATAAGCATGTTCAGAATCTAATCAAGATGTCAAATCATCGTAATTATTGAAATTAGTAGATTTTTGCGGTAAACAATATGCATTATTAACGTTTTTATTTAAATATTTTCAATAAATCTACGGGCTAGCGTAATTCCTATAATGTCGATGCGCTGCTACATCGGGTATTTTAGAAGAAACACACTATGTATGATATGATGATGTACTAGAGGCTTTAGCGAAAAGCGAATCTTAAATGATTTTTTAAGGGACTTTCTGTCCTTGATAAAAGTTCCAAATTGTACTTAACTTATCTTGACTCTGTTTTTTTTTTAAAACCAAAGTGAACAAGAGACAGACCACAACATAAGTGGCACTTAAGTGGAAGGTGAGAAAGTGGCCGACCGACTGAAAGGAACAAAAATTTACCGGCGCTGAAATTTTTTTTTGTTTGACGCTAAAGAGTGTGAATACAGCCGATTTCGAAGGGGGGAGGGGTGCAGCAGGTGTTTGATTCAATCAGTGTATACGAAAAAACTTATTTAGGTACTTTTAAAAGCAAGGGCTCAATCTAGTCTTGAAGTTAGATTTGTTGACAAAATTATGTTTTAATATGCCGCAGGCGAATATTTTGAGAAAATTATTGTTGACAAAAATTTGTCAAAATGAAAGTTAAGTTCATTGACATTATTAGCGCCGCAGGAAAAATTTTTTGCTGGTTAGTAAAAATTTTGGTATTCCCTTTGTTTTTTTATGGCATATCAAAAAAACTGTCTTGAGCTCTGGTTTCAATTCTAGATTTGTTTCTAAAATCCTGGCGAAAAATTTTTTGCTGTATCTATGCGAAATTTTTTTTTTTAGACCTTCATCAAAAACATGATTTTAGTAACTGTCTGCAGCTAACTAAAGCATAGCTTTTTTGGTTACCGATGCAAAAAAACTTTTTTTTTGATCACGGGTGCAAAAAAAGATGTCTGTCCGTTTTTGACCCAAAATTAAAGAGAATTAGCCGAAAATAGTAATAAAATTAAGCCATTTCTGCCAGTTTTCACCAAGTATTTACGAAAAAATCATTTAAAAACATCGTCAAAATATCAAACTGTCAAAGATTAAAATGTCGCAACAATGAACGTCACCGAGTAAAAAGGCATATCGCTATGGAAACCTCATTGTTATTTCATTTACCAGCCGCCTTGATTTATAGTGTAAAGCTGGTGTGTTGCGAGAAGTGCTCTTCGTTCCAGATTTTTAAAAGTATTTTCCTGTTTTTCATGGATTTTTTGTTAAAGGTAAACAGTGTTCGCAACTCGCGGCTAAACTGTGCTTTTTTTTACTCGCGATTTTAAATACCAGCCACTAGTTGTGAAAACTACTATTAAAAATTAAACTAAAATTGTAACAATCATCGCAGGTAAAACTGTTTGAAACTTAGGCTAAAAATGTTAACGAAAAAGATTTGTGGCATAGAGGGCAAAGGGTGAGGGAATAAATCGGAAAAAAGTTTTTTCCTCGACCAGGATTTGAACCCGGGACCTCTAGTTAGCTTTTTCGGGTTTACTGTAAACTATTTAAGAATATGTGGGTTGAGCCAACTACAAAGAGGGGGGACGATCGCCCCACTACCCCTCCTGTATCCGCCACTGCGATAAATTGGAATTTGTTATGAACAGTAGTAAAACTACAAAATTACCGGATTTTAGCAAAGTCATTTTTAATGTTTTTGTTGATAATTGCATGTATATTTTAATTTAAAAAATATACCTAGTCAATATAAAGAATTGACTTTCAAATTGAACTTGGAAATGTATAAATACTTACTATACTACTGTTTTTTTTATTTTTAGAACAATAGTATTGTTTGATTCCTAACAAGATGTTTTTGTGTGCTTGTCACTATTGTGTCTAATTTGCAAAGAGACATTAGTCAAAATACTGTTAAATGGCCGAATAGCTAGTCATGTTGACCTTTCATCTATAATTGATAGTGCATCAGTAACCTACTGGTAAAATAGATTTGACTTAGGTGTTCTTATGATGAGATCTTGCCATATAACTATGAGATACTATAACGGCTGCGCCCTTGCATTTTCCAAAAAAAAAGCCGTGGCTATAATAACTCTCCTCATCAAGTTAACCTGGACAAAATGCAGAGCCAAAAACTCTTCTGGACGCGAGCACTTTGGCAGTCGCTGTGGTAGTTTTTAACAACCACTACCACTACGACTGATCGAGTTTACCAGAGTTTTTGGAACATTAAAAACTGTCACTCGTAAAAAAATTAAGAGATGAGAAAAAACACAAAATTGGGCTTTTTTTTTACAAAGTAATATTTTATTATTTTTAAAATTAATTGCGCCAAAATTCTCTAAAATTATCCATAAAAATAACCACAACCATAACGAAGTGGAATCGTAGCTTACGGCAGTGGTAGTGGTTAATTACCACAACGGAATAACATTTAGCTATTGCGCAGACGCAGTAATTGACACAACCACTACTAAGTGTCAAATAAGCGTTCCAAAATATCCCTATTATTTTACACATTTTATCCTTAAGGGGCCATTATAGTATTTTATAGTTGAAAGATCAAACGAACTTCTTGAAGTGAAGTTCCATCTTAATTATACTGGTCTCCCTCGATTGTGAGTAATTGTTTGGTCAACCGTAGTACTTCTAACTTCACGTTATCACGAATAGTTCAAAGTCTCCCAAAAAAATCTGCCTCACGCAAAAGCAATACGAAAAGGGCCGAAAAATTAATTCCCCAATTTACTTACTTCACAAAGGGTAGGGCCTCACGATCGAGGGAGACTAGTATCATTAAGATAGAACTTCACTTCAAGAAGTTCGTTTGATCAATTATACTTGTCTCCCTCGGTAGTGAGTAATTATTTGGTCAACTGTAGCCGTTTAAAGCCTTTTTCGACGCTCCAAAATGAAGTTATCAAAGCCAGGAAAAACTTTATTCAAGAAACAACAAATAAAATTGGAAGAAGCAAAATCATAAAGACAAAGAGTCCAATCTACTCATAAAACTCAAAATTAAAACAAGTAGATATAAAAACCATTGTTTTTTTATATTTTTAACATTAACAACTACATCAATTAATGCCTTGTGAGAAATTGATCCTAAAAAGCTCAGTGAAAATAATAGACTAACCCCTAACATTATCTAAAATATCAGGATCTCTAGTTACTTGTCTCCATTTAACCAAACAATTGGATAAATGTACATCCTTAAGCAATGCCTTAACTTTCTCTGCCAAATTGAGACCAAACAAAAGCTCACCCGCTAGCAAACCTAGCAGAGGTTTTCTTAGATCCATACCTACGAAAGATGATAATATGACTTAAAAATACTGGAAACTTCTTGATAAGTGTGGATCTTGTTTCCGTGTCCAAACCCTTAAACAGCAAATCAGTACACTTACATTTACAAGGTTTTCAACTTTTCAATAATTAAGCACTGTTACCATAATTTTCAGAAAATTTAAAGTAATTTTTATTATTTTTTAAATTTTAACGTACTACTCCGAAAACACGAGTTAGAAGAAGTGAGGTTATAACCACATCCTCTTGTGCGTGAGGGCAAACAGGCCAGATTTTTTTGGGGGGCTTTGAACTACTCCTGATATCGTGAAGTTAGAAGTACTACAGTTGACCAAATAATAACTCACTATCGAGGGAGACAAGTATAATTACATGGATCTTGCGAACTCTGGCATGTACTCAAGAAAAAAATATAAAAAAATATAAAAGGGAGTAAATAAATAACACCTTTTTAATTAAAAAAAAAATATATTTATATCTGGAGATAAAGTAAGTCAATCTGGAAACAGAGCCATTGAATATCGCCACCTAAAGACTGAATTTTCCCCAAGAATCAAGAATAAGATGATGTTACGGGGGACCGTTACTCAAGCTTCCTCCAGGAACAATTTCTGCGTAAGCCTCTGCAGTATTTTTTTTTCTATATATATATATATATATATATATATATATATATATATATATATATATATATATACTGGGACTTTCTATCCATTATAGGATCAAGGCCCAGTGTTAGCCAAAGTTATGCAAAGTGAAAACCAAACACAAAATATCCATGCCGAACCCGGAACCTTCTGTGCGGCAGGCAAATACGCTGCCCACTGCGCTATGGCGGCCGGCGCGTTACTGTGCATTTTAAACCTATCCAAAAAGAAAGATCAAAAGAAAGGAACACACAAAGAACCAAAGCGAAAAGAGAAAAAAATTAAACGATGTTTCGCCCTGGCCAACCAGCGTGGGCGCTAGTCACCCTCCCCAAACATCATTTAGCACCATCGTACATTTTGATTTCCTTTTACGTAACTTTTTCCTTTAACTTTAACGTTTTCTTCTTGCCTAAGCGAAAAGCTGGTTCATGCTAAAATTCCTTTTCCTTAGCTTTAGTCATTAATGTTGACACTAATGATAGGCGCACTCGCGATTTTGGGCTTTTGTTTACAAAACTTGAGGTTCTTTTTGTCCCACAAATGTGGAAACTTTCACAGAATCTATTCGATATAAAATATTAAAAAAAAAAAAAACAATCAATTTTGAGGTTAAAAAAACGTCAATAAATATTTTGCCGGCACGATTGTTCCGTTTCTTTTTCCGTGAAGTTAAATATTTAGTATGTTGGGTACACCAAAGAATCCTGCATTTTTTGATTGAGGTATGGCATTTTCTGGGTTAGTAGTTGATTCCAAAAGAAAACTTTTTAGATCCAGAGCCATCTCTGAATCCGTGTAGAACACCAGAAGAGCTTCTTCTAGTGATCCGATTTCAATGATTTTTTTTTGTTTGAAAGAACTTCTAAAAAGGTAACTACTCGTTTAGTTTGGCATCCACATAATTATGAGTAATTTGAATTTTCTTTTTAATTAATTTTCATTGAAACATTAAATTTGAGTGAATGAAAAGAAAGACAGAAGTCAAGTTAGGTAAGTTTGAATCAGACCTTAACGGTGGGATTTAATAAAAGGGTTTAGTCTATTTTAGACGGTCCTAAGTTTAAGTTAAATTTTTGGTTTTAAGCATTTTAAACCAACCCTCCTTAATACAATCTTTTGTTGAATTTATAAGAAAAGAAAATTAAAAATTTTAAACCCACGCGGGGTTTAAATAGTCAACACTCTGTGGAACAAATTAAAATTTACCCTTATTAATTAATTTTTCCAGTTAAACTTGATGTCACACAACGATGGGTAATAATAGAATAAAGTGTAGATTAATTTTGTATTTACTTAAAAGGTTATTTATGAAATGTATTAAAAAACTTAAATGCAAGATTTGTTTATATTTCTGTCACTGTCGAAATGTCAGTTTCAAAATATTAGCTGCGTTGAAATCTCAAACAGCGAGTTCGGATCTCTTACCTCTGCTTGTACCTTGACTTGCACCAACCTACTGATGAAAGCTACAGCTTTGAAATATGTGGGTTTTGAGTAAGGAAAGTTTTCTTGACTGAGCTTTTAGATAACCTCAATGTTTTAATTTCAGCTTGTAAATAAATTAATATAGTTGTGTTGGTTTTTTTTGTTTGGTATATTTTTATATGTTTGTTTTACCTCGTAGTGCCCTTATAAATATATTTTTTGTGCTGAAAAATTAGAGGTGTTTTATTGGTTAATGAAGAACTTAGGATATTAAATAAGTTAAATTAATCCTTGTAAAAACGGTTACTTAGGGAAATTATAAACGAACTTATTACCAATTGCCTCAAAACAATCCTTTCTGGGGGCTATAAATTTAAACCACCCCCCAGAGGTGTTCTAAAACATCACCAAATTTATAACCTCAAACACAGATAATGAAGCTATTATATGCCAAACTTATGGCTTAAGTTTTCTTTTGGCATCAAGTTTCATCACTGAAAGCGGCATTTCTCAATCAAAAAGTGCACGATTTTTTCGATATTAGCGGCGTCGTACCCAACGTAATAATTGGGTAACTTTCCAGAACATTTCTTAAGGCTTAAGGGGCCCACAGACTGCGTTTTTGTTGGACGGTTTTATTCGACGAGCAAATCTGGTCGAGCAAAAACGACGGATGCGATTTGCACACAGACCTCGGTTTAGTTTTATTATTACTTTAAACATATGTATCGAACATCTCCGACGAACAAATCATCCGTTTTGTACGCCAGCAAAAACGACAATTTTTGGCACACACATACTTCGGTTTTGTGTCGTTTTCGCTCGACCAGATTTGCTCGTCGAACAAAATCGCAATCTGTGGACCCCTTCAGTAAAATATATTGAAAAGGAACAAACATGAAAACCCACATATAAATACATGAGATTTAATAATTGCTAAAGTAAAAAGTTACAGCAAAAGTTACAGAAAAGGAAGAGCAATTTAAGCATGAACCAGCCTTAAAAACCTAGGAAATTGAAAGAATGACATTGCCCAATTTATTTGTGTCAGAATACAGTTTTGCAAATTTTATAAAATATAATTAGTTTATTGTTAAAACGGTCACTGGGACACCCACTACTTAAAAAACCATTAAGAATTGAAAGTAATTGGATGAGAAAAAAAGGTTTACATACAGAATTAATTACAAATTGAGTTTAGTGTTAAAGTATAGGTTTACACATTTTAAAAGCTGGAAATACTCGTGGAAATATAATATACCTAATAAATTATATTAGGTAATAAAAAAGGTAGGTAGACAATATTGTTTTTATTTATTTATCACGATGCTTAGAGATAACAGGATAATAGAATATAATGCATTTTTGTGGGATTATTTATCTCTAACAGCCAGTGGCGGTCGCAGCTTTTTTTGAAGAGATGCTTAAGTAAGTAGGTGGTTAGTTGGGGTAATGGGGTACGAAAAAATAAAATTTATCTTTAAGCAAGGAAAGATCCTTGGGTCTATAAATTCCGAATCGTAATTCGGCAGATTCTTAATAAGTAAATATTTCCGAAAATAAAATGGAAGAATTTAGTCTGCCCGAAAATAAACAACCGAAACTAAAAAGGTACAAAAATATAAAAGATAATTTGACCGAAACGTAATTATCCCGATCCGTAATTTGGTCGACCGAATAAATCTCGAATGAACAAAGGCCGACCCCAAGTATATAATTAGAAGTTTTTTTTTTGTGGGTAAAATATATAACCTGTTGCAAAAAATATACTTTCGTTTGATTGCATGGTTTATTTTTAATGCCTTGTCAAATCCTGGCTTTTTAAAGCTTCATTTATTAAACAACCCCAACCCTACCAAAAAATTGAGCGACTTCTTACTAACCGGCTATAAGAAAAGCCTTTTTAGTTTTTAGTTTGGGCAGAAATACGTTTCAGGTGATTTACTTTGGGGAAAATTTCGTTTTGGGAATAGTTCAGTCGGCATTTGTATGGGCACTCGATCTGCGGGCAGCTTTAGTTGCAATTGCATGCTTTAGCTGCACCGCCAGCGAAAATTTTAAGAAAATTATATTAGATTTTTTTTACACGTTTTCAATGATGTTGACAATTAACGATAAAATAATGGGCTGGGTTACCTACCAAGTGAGAGGAGACCCTCTTATGGGGTAGGGGGGGGGGATTTCCACTGTAACAGCTCTTGTACTTGCTTAATAAAATTTTATTGCAGAAAAAACAAAAATTCTCAAAAAAAATGTTTTAATTTTATTTCTTATCTTTTGTTTTTTGCGTAAGTTTGATTATTCTAGCAGTATTCCACATATTATACCTTGTTGCCCAAGAAAAATTGGAAATTTGAAGTCTAAGAAGTCAAAAATATTGTCAGTTGTAAGTATGTTTTTTGTGTAAATGAGTTATTAAGTCTAAAACTGTTTTCCTATTAAAGTTCCCTCCTCAGTAAAATATAGTTTTCTGCCTAGGTTAATACATTTGGAAGAATAGTTCTAGACGATAATTAGCGAGGGGCAAACAGGCGTGGAATTGTGGTTGTAGATATCCTAAGGGAACTTTTAGTGAAATTAGGGAAGTGGAATTAGTCGAAATGGTATAAGAATAAGTCTCAGAAGGAATGGAAGAAAAATAGTAATATTGACCAGCGATTTGCACCTACATTTTTTTGTAGACCAGTGGGTCTATTCTTGAATCGCTACTATGCATCTCATTGGTCCAAATCTTCGGTTTAAATCAGTTTCTTCCACTTTTGCCCGATATTGATTGAAAGTAATTTTTCTTTTAAACCGAAGATTTGGACCAATGAGATGCATAGTAGCGAGAGAATTTGACTCCCTGGGAGCAAATTTTCTCTCGATTCAAGAATAGACCCCCAGGCTTCCATAAGTGTTTGTTAGATAAACTCAATTGGTAGGGCATTAGATTGTGGTATCCTAGAGGTTCCGGGTTGAAATCCGATTTATTTCCTTATCTCTCGCCCTCTGTACCAAAAATCCTTTTTCTGTAAATTTATATGAGTGGTAAAATTTTTCTTTATTTAAAAATGTTAGTTTTGGCATCATCTCAGGTGCAAGCACCATTCTGCAACAATTATTTTTCCTACGACCACACACGAAAGTAACCCAATATGTACTCTATAACGCTTTAGAAAGTTTTATATTTCACGCGCATATCAATTTTATTTTAGTCTCTAGAGACGAAAATGTTTTCTTCTCTAGTGACGAAAATGAATGACAGCAAACCATCCAAACAATGTAGGTATCTGGTAGGCTATGATTTGTAGAAGCGTCGGAAATAGACCGAAACCATTTTCGTCCCTAGAAAAGAAAATACTTTCTTCACTTGAGGTGACAATGAAAAAAATTTAGTAATAATAAAAAATACGAATTAAATCCTAAAGTGGTCGTAGGAAAAATAGCGTACACAACTCGATAGAAAGTAACTTTCTTACACTCGCGTGACATTCACGCTCGTGTGAAATATATCACTTTCTTCTCTCGTTATGTAATATACTATTTAACATAGTACTCTTAAAATAGAAAACTTTACATAAAATAAGGTATTTATGAAAAAAATCTGTATTTATAATACGAATAAATGTATAAAAGCTTTCATAACAATCAATCATCAATTTTTATGTAATTGAATACCCTTTTGTAGTCGAAGACTTTTTTATAGACTTTTTGTTTAATTTTATAAAGGCAACGAACGTAGAAGTAATGCGGAAAAACGGATTTTCCATATTTGGCGCCTGGGAGGTCAGTCAGTTTTAGGATTGCCACAATACCGGGTGAAGCAAAACTAGTATTAAAATGAAAAGTATGAATTAAGATATTTTCTCTCATAGGGATGCTGATTTATATTTTCTTCCCTGTACTTTTTAAAACGTGTCTTGGCAGATACGGTGGAATTGGGCGGTCGGGTAACGTGGCTGCAAAATGGTCTGCTACATTCTTTTTTCTTCAGTGGTATTTATAGTGGTTCATTTTTAGTTAACATTTTCGTGACAATTTCTTGACAGTAAAAAATTGACTGGTTTACATTGATTGGTTCACATTCTGACTGATTTTAATTTAATTGTTTATTTCCCAGTGGCGTAGCCACAAATCGAGTCTGAGGGGGTTTCATCATTTAATAAAAATCAACTATTTACCTATGGCAAATTTTTAAAAATTAAGTAGGGGCCTCTTGCTTCAACTCTTAAAATGAAGGAGGGGAAAGGGGCGGTTTAATAGGTGTTGAGTTAGTGTATATGAAACAAAAATACTTATTTTTAGAAGCAAGTCTCATTTGCAGATTTTCTCAAAATTAACTCATAAATGCGCGTTGACAAACAGATTGCTGTAAATTAAACAAAATTGTAACAATATCTATTATTGGGATAGCGCTGCAGGCGAAAATTTTGACAAAACTAAAAAAATATTTAAAAATTAAACTAAAATTGTAACAATTAATGATGTCGTAGCACCGCAGGCAAAATTTTTAAAATTTAAGACATCACACGAAACACACGTTACAAACCGGAGTAAAGAGTCAGCTATAGCTCTCCCTGGGGCCCTTGATTATGATTAATTTATTGTAGATTGGGTTGGACCTCCTGGGGGGGGGGTGGGTTTAACCCCCAAGACCCCCCTGGCTACGCCACTGTATTTCCGTACATTGAATATTTTTTTTACATTTTTGCTGTAGGCTTCTCACCAAACCATATAGATAGCAAAAATATAATTTTACAATTTTTGTCTGTCTCTTTGTACCAGTATCACGCAAAAGCTACTGAACCGATTTGATCGTAGTTAATTCCTTGGAATCCTGGGCAGGACATGGGCTTTATTTCTTTAAAATCGGTTCACGGAAACACGAGTTACGATCATTTAAAGCCCCAAAATCGGGAAAAAACCACAGGTAAAACGGGTATTTGACTCGATTTAAGGGTTTAATGCGCGGGAAGGAGCAGGGGTCGGGCATAGTGACTTGGAGAAAAGGGGTGAGTGGAAGTTACAATTCTAATCACGCGAACGAAGTCCCGGTCAATAGCTAGTAAAGTAATATGTATCCGAAATTAACTCTGTGTTTCGGACTTCCATTGTTTTATTTCTACGCGACGTTTCGATCAGTACAATCTCTGATAGTCTTCAAGTGCAAACTACAATCTATTCCTAAGGCTACGTACTTATATACTATGGGAAATCACCCAACCGTAAAGTTCCAGGAGTTGGCTCCGCCCAAGAAGGGGCTTCCAAATATTTGGAATTTCAACACTTGGTTTACTGAAAATACCCTGATTCTGCCCAATAAAGGCAGCTTCAAGGAATTTTCGTTTGTTCCAGTAGGACTCCTTGTGCAAAACCTTTGCTTCTGTCCACTTCATTCGATATTGTTTTGACCATGCAGATCCTTCTTAATGTTTTTTATTTTAATTTTCAAGTCATGAGAATTGTTACAAATTGGAACGGCTCTGTTATACAAAGTTCTTATTATGCCTCGTTTGGTTGTATGGTGAATATTGTCCTGTGTGAGTGGGTTTACGATAGGCTGTTGTTCTGATGTCGCTTTCTATTCATTTGGCAAGTAGATCAAGAAGAATTTGACAATTTTGCTCCAACTCCAAAAGTTGTTAGTCGTTCCCGGTCCAGACAATAAAAGTATCATCAACATATCTAAGCCAGAGCTTAGGTTTATATGTTGCGGTATCAACCGCGTGTGATTCGAACCACTCCTTGTAAATATTGGCCATCACTGGCGAAAGCGATGAACCTATTGGCAGACCGTCATCCTAAGCACTTCCATCTTACCCTTGGGAGCTACCGCCTTTTATTTAATGTTACATGATTTCTAAAAGGTGCGTGAATAGTTTGGTCTTGAGGTAAAAACTTTATCTATAGTTTGGTCTTGAGGTAAACACTTTATCTAGAATATTTTAAACTCTCTTCTACGCCTTTTTCCTGAGAGTTATCCTTTGTTTCTCGATATTTTATTTGTTTAAAAATGGAGGAACTTTGAGATTCACCCCACCATTACTCCGCCTGTGAGCTAAACCCCCAACGGGCGGGTGGAGGCGTGTGCAGGAGGTGAATGGAAAAGCAATAAACGAAATAGAACATTTTCGCTTGATTTGAAAACGAAAATGAAGTTATACCTTTTTTTACAGACTTGATTTTTGTCAATATCATATTGTGAAGCCTTTTACAGCCAAAAAGCGCAAAAATAAATAAAAAAAACTTATTGCAATTTGTAGTCTATCAGGCTAGGGAAGATTTGGAGTAACTCTCAACAAAATTGTATCAGAAAAATAAATCCATTACAATTTTGTCCTATTGAAATTTTTTAAAAGAAGATTAGGTCACGAGGCATTTAAATCTCAGAAGTTTTATTATTTTTTTATTTTATGGATCATGTTGTGCGAGCTGAAATATAAATTAAAAACTAAAAGAGGTAAAATCTTTTGGACGCTTTATTTTTCTTGACCTGAAGTCTCAAAAACAGATTGTAACAATGTATCAAAGTGACCCTTGAACACTCTGTATAGCAACACGCAAAAATAGACAATAACATTTAAAAGTTGTTGTTGGGAAAACAATAACATTGTTTGCACAATGCCTGATGAAATAATCATACAAAAACTGAATTCGTTAACATTTCAATTTTTGTTTATCTTTTGATATGCGCACTTTTTAGCCGGTTAGGGTAAAACGAAAATACCAAAACTGTCATGAGCTGATTTTCGATGACTGCAGATGTTTTGTCAAACTGGCCAGAGATTTTTTTCTCGAAATTTAGACAAAATTTTCTCTTGGTCTAACCAAGGCCCAAACATTATAATTAAAATTTCGTTTCTCTGCGACCAATCTAACCGCTCTTGGCGTTTTATTTATTTGTGGTTTACACTCGGTTCCAAAAATCTCTGTGCCAGTTTGACAAAACATCTGCAGTCATCGAAAATCAGCTCATGACAGTTTTGGTATTTTCGTTTTACCCCATAGCAAAACTGAGTTCAGAAAATCATTGTTCAGTACTTTATTTTATTTTATACACTTTTGAACCAAACGAAAATTTGATAATAACATCATACCAAAATATATGAAATTAAAATTGATTATTACAAATTTGAACCTTTTTATCATTGTTCTATGTAAACAAAACCATTTCCTACTCAATCTTTCGAATTTTGCTACATATAACTCAACCTAAACTCAAGAACGAACGTAGTCTAAATAGACTCTACAAACATTTGGTTTTGGCGAACTTAAATATTTTGGTCTCCCGATCTGAATTTCGTCCGCAGAATTTGGTCCGCAGAATTTGTTCCTCAGAATTTGGTTTGCAGATTTTGATCCGCAGACTTTGGAATGGCACATGCTGAAAATATTTTGCACGGTGAAAAAATTTTGTATATTTAGTATATGAGAAAGAATTAAAATTTGTAATATATATATCCGTCTTTATCTCAGATTAAAAAATAAAAAGAGATATAACAGTAAACAATACCACCCCGATCAACCATCCATAAGGTTTATTTTCCCATAAAATGCACGGTTGCCAATTTGCTGCGGGATTTTGTAAGAAAAAGAAATACAGTTTTTGAATCGCTTTTGTAATCATATATACTATGTTACGCATTTTTATACAAAGTAATTAGCCTCGGACTAGTAACTAAACTTTGAGTAATTACTATAATTAAATTTTTAATCAATTTAAAAAAATACAAACCGGCAACGTTGGATCAAAGATAAACGGCGAATAAATTATGACAAGTCTTTTTCGTTCACAGTTGACTCGGCAGTGTTTTTAACGGGTGTTTTTTTTCTGATTTTTGACTTATTTTGACTATGAAAAAAAAAACAAAATATTTCTAACTAGAATTATTATTTTGAAGGCAAGAGATTGGGTCATTGGCGTAGTTTTGTAGTTTATTTATATTTTTTGTACTTTGTACTGTGCTGCCGAGAACTCAGTTAATATCTAAATATGGGCAGTGTGCTTGCCTTACAAGCGGGAGGTCGTGGGTTCGATTCCCACCAAGGAAAGTTTTTTTTTTTTTAAATATGCTACTTAAACTGTTCCTACTTGTTTTCAAAATATGCTCGCAATTATTTCATAGGTATTCAAAAGTTGTTGGTGAGAGGTTAATTGCAACAAATCCGTAAAATATCAAAATTTTCGACTCATTAGTAACGGGAGCAGTTTTAGGTATTTTTTAATCCAAGGTCAAGAACTCCAAACTGTTTTAAATCAAATTGTTTTAAATCACAGACCAGTAGGTATATTAAAGTTCTGGCGAATGCGTTGGTAAACTCAAGATCACAAGTATAGTAGGTAATTAAGCAGATACAAGGAACAACTCCCGATTTTTGAACTATTTAAGAACGAATTTTAAATTATTGCAGTGGAGCCATGTTAGTATTCGTCGCAGTTTAAGGGCCTTGTAGTGCTGTCCATGCAAGACTTGGATCCTTCTTCCGTGAGTAACGAAGTAGGAAGCCTTGGACACCACTATAAATTTAACTGTATAGGTGGCTAGTATTTTAATTTTGGCTACAAACTTATTTTATTTTATGATTTGAAGCGAAGTGGGTTGACGCACGCAAAAGTCGCCGCCACTGGTGATGGAAAAAGCGACTTTAAACAGTGTTGCCGTTTTATTCGTCCATCTCTTTTCTCCTCATGTATTCGTCTAGAAGCGTGTTGGATTATAATTATTAGAGAATTTCCAAAGGGAATGTTTGGTCTCTTCTTTAGTTATTATCTTATTTATGTCAAGAAATAAGTTCAAAAATGAGTTTTGAGCGCAATCAACCAATATTGGACCACTGAAAAAATGTCTACACATTAGAATAACTGGTCATGAAAGTTAAAAATAATGTGAATTTAACTTGTGGGGAATTCAGACACATTATTAAAATGACAATAATTTACTTTCAAAAAAGTGCTGAAAAATACAATAAAAAACAAGATTAGCAAATTCAATTTTGTTTTATTTATTTGTTCGGTAAATTTAGATTTAGTTAGATTGGTTACCTGTTTTTATGTTCAGAAGGTTATTCTAAATATAATAAACATATTTAAGACTTCTATGTCTTGTAGTTATTCTAATTTTTTTAACACAATAAATTAATTTATTTCTTTTCTGATCTGATCTGATCTGATCGCCCTAGTGAATTGAGCTGTAGTGAAGTCCAAATGGCACCTTGTTAGAATGGCAGTAGTAATAGAAGGGGGGAGGGGACGGTCAGCGACTAGGCCTTACACGAGCCCTTTTTGCCATCCCCTATAGTGCGCCCTACACTTTCACCCTCCTGTCCTTTGGATAATGGAATTCCTACTCTTGGAAGATTCTTTCACTGATTCCTCTGTAGGCTAGACATCTTGCAAGTTAGTAGAATGAAGATTCGTCCTCCTGCCAGTTGAGTCTTGCTTCCCCTTCATCCTTGCCAGGAAGGCGCACTGTCGACTTCTATATCAGGGATCCAACTTACTCATTCCGGTATTAGTTCTATGGCTCGCTTTCCTTGCATACTCTGAGTTGTGTCATTATTAATTTAGTCTAGTGTAGGCCCATTCTTTAATGACCGATTTCATGTGACCTCTGGTGCCGTCTCGTTGCCCAGAATCTCCATGTGTTCTGGTACCCATATAATTTCAACCTCGTTTTCCTCTGCTAGATCCTGAAGGAGGGCATACGAATGCCGATAGACCCGAAATTTAACTTTAAGTGTTATTAAGTGCTGCGCGCCGATTCCTCTTCAAAACCGCAAGCGGGACACACGGGACCTCCTGTCAGTCAGCATCCCTTTCAGTAGCCCAATGTCCTTTCGGGTCTTGCGTAAGACTCATTTAGTTCTGGCTTCATTAGGACCATCCACTAATAGCTTGGACTGTCTACACTCTGACTCTTGCGTCCAGGACGTCTTCAGTTCATTGTTGTTCCATTTGTTGAGCTCACTCTGTACCTAGTCCTTTTTGAATACTTGCAGTATTCAGTGCTTTTGTGACACACTGGCGGTATTGATCTCTTCCTCTCGTGTGGCATTAATTTCCGCTTGTAAAACTGTTGCATGGTGACCTAGTGCGGGTAGCTCTTCTTTGTTGTGCCCCTACTTTACGGTAATAGCCCTGCTCCGGTAGATTCCTTATCTTTTGGTCTTAGTTAGGTCGGGAGTTAGAATGTCACTTTTTTCTTAATCGACGTTCTAACCGCCCAACTAAGTCTGTTATTTAATGTGTTTTTTGTTTGTTTCTCTTATTGTGTTGTTTATTGGTGTATTTGATCGTTTATTTAAGTGCATTTATTGTCACGCGTGCCGGAAATGCTAACTAATTTTCTACAATTAAATGCTCTAAATACCATGGTCGTGCATGGTTATTAATTGTTATTTTAAATCGATACAGGGTTAACGGAAAGTGGTGTATTTTAAGTTTTATGATAAATGCATATTATTCAGAAGCCCGGACCGACACCCAGTACGTAGGCTCAGAACCACTCCTAGGTAGGTACCACGAGGAAGCAATGACAATTAACCATGGAGATGAGACATCGCTCTAAAAAATTTCTAGAGCCTAGATGCGACATTGGTCTAATATAACATATAATGTAACATATATAACACATCACAGATGCACCCAAATGGGGGTCGAAAATGACTCGATCTGTCGAGCATCCGGGACACTAATAGCGAACTGTGAGGCATATCAAAGGACACGGCACCATGTATTCGTATCCCCGAACCTGGACGTAGAGGGGCTGCAAATGCTCAAATGAGACAAAATACTGCACATTGTATACAGAACAAGTGACCCGAGGACCAGACTAGCAAAAAGACCAGAGTGACCTGAGGACCAGACTACCAGATTGGTAGTCTGGAGGATTAGAGGCTGACTAAGGGTGAGGTAGAAAGGGCCCAAGAAGGCCTACTTGCCAGGTTGCGTGCAGCAGTTCTCTACTACTACTGCTACTACTACTGCTACTACTACTACTACTACTATGGTATTGAACTTAAAAATTAACTTTTACATTATTAATTCTATTTATAAAAAGACTAAGCAAAATAGGCTTCTACTTAAAACTCGTTTCGTTAGAGACAACAAAAAAATTAATTTACATGCAATAATAAGAAATAGCCAGTCAAGAATGAATATCTTTCTGAATAATCTTAATGAAAGGTAAGGAAATAAATGTCCGATGAAAATTAACATTCAAATTCTCTGTTAAGAAAGAAAAAATTTTGATTTTAGCCATTCATATAACAACAAAAAAAGACATGCATATGCCATTTAAACTCATTTCTTGCGTCAGCAACACTGAATCGCTTTTGCTTATCCAATTGAATGGTCAAACTATAACCTGAAGGTCTGATTTAACATCTACTACTATCAAAAGGGTGTCTCCTCGGAGGTAGCACTAAAATTGCGAGTTTTTTCTCTCTCTAAAGCAGCGTGGACTATAAAATTTTGGACAATAAAACAAAACCGCAGTGTCAATACAAGAGGTTTTTAATTCGGCTGCCATTTTAAAATCGCAGATGGCGAACAAATTCAAAAACACCATCTTTATACTCTATATGTATCCTTTTTTACCAAAAGAAGCAATCTCAATTTATCAACCGTTAAATTTGGTTTAAACAGACAACAAACTTTTTGGCCTGCAAATAGCTCCCAACCACCCAATTTGATTGAAATCGGATGAAGGCACCTTAAAATGTCGGCGTTGGTATGATGGCAGACAGAAAATTAAAAAAAAATTATGGACACTAAAGTATACTTTATTGGTGCAAAAATGTTGTGTTCCGTCCATATTCTGAATAAACCTGAGTCAAAACAATTGAGGGTCGGTTTCTCAATGGCGAGTTAGCGTTAACTCGAGCAACATAACCTTTAAAAAGCGGATTAAAATTAACTCCAGGGTAACGATGGCTTCAAGGTGAGGGTAACTTATCTTACCTCTGGGTTAACCTAAATATATTGCCTTAAAACAGCAAAATACTGGGACTTATAGCCCGAGTTAATTTAATTCTCTGGTAACCCGCTTTTGAGAAACCGACCCTTAAAGTCGTCAAGGAATTTTAACTAACCCCTGCGGTTTTTTTTCCGTGAATTTTTTCCGGGGTTTTTTTTCGGTTTTTTCTCTTGACAGCTTTTAAGAAAAACGGTTTATGACTTAAGAGTATAGTCTTCGCTGGCAACTTTCATTTTTACGAAATATGTATCCAAATATAGCGTATTTTGTCTGCTAAACAAGATTTACAAAAAGTACCACTAGACAGCGGCGTAGGAACATGACTTGGGGCCCCGAGGCAAAGACAATTTATGCCCCTCCCCCACTAATAAATGTATAAATATAAATTTTTATTTTTTTTATAAAAATTAAAAACGTGTTTAAGTCGCAATTACACAGACAAACTTTCCTTTGATGTTGAAATGCCGAAATTTACACGAGCCTCTTGAGCAAAATGTTCAAAGAAAAGTTCGAGCAAAATATCGTACAAAAAAACTCACGGAAATTTTGGAGAGAATGTTAGAGCAAAATTTGTTTGAAGAAATGTTGGTATAGAAATTTCTTTCAAATTAAAAATAATTTTTTTTATCGGAATTCATTGAACTTAACTGAAAATAGAAAAACTAAGTTTTAAAACAAGGAATTTTTAATCAAGTGCTTTCCGACGGAAAAACGATTTGATGCCGAAAATTTTACCTCAGAAACAACTTCGATTGACCTGATTTTTATAGGAGATATGCCAGTATACTTGTAACTTTTTTGGGGTTGTAAAAAAAACGAGAATTAAAAAAATAATAATTGGCACTTATTTATTGCTGTTGCCTGTAACCCGCGGTTTGGATTTCGCAGGTATTAAGCCGGCCACCCTTTTGAATCGGAATGTTTCCCCTTTGCATATTGTTTGTTCAGTGTCAGTAATCAACCTTGATTATTACATTAAATTGACAGTAGATATCTATATCTTCAGCATTTTCATGAACTTTTTGCTTTTTTAAGCAACCCTTGGGGACTTAAACTAACTAGGTAAATATGGTGTGAGGAACTAAAAAAAGCAATCAAAGCTAAGGGTAAAGTAAAGTTACAAAAATATGTTTAGAAAAAAATCCCCCTCTCCACCACCCTTCATAATCGTGAGGTGCGGATTACCGCTTAAAAGTTAAATTTTTGAGTTTTTTGCCGATATTTGAAATTTTTTTGGAAAAGAAAAATTTTGCTGGGTTTTTTTGAATTTAGGAAAAAACCCTTGGAAATAAAAAAAAACTCGCAAGAAAATCCCAAAAAAACCCCCGGGCAAAAAAATTCGGGAAAAACCCTAAGAAAAAAATATTATAAGTAACCCTAATCCAACCCAACTAAAGCTAGACATATCTTAATAAACTTCTAAATTAGAAAAAAAAACCGGAAATAGTAGTTTTCACAACTAGTGGCTAAAATAGTGCTTTTTTTACAAGCGTTGGTTTAAATAACGAGCGCTGCGAGGTATTTAAAAACGCGAGTAAAAAAAAGCACAGTTTAGCCACGAGTTGTGACCACTATTTTTTGATACCTTTATCAGAAAATTTAAGAAAAACAGGAAAATACTTTTAAAAATCTCAAACGAAGAGCACTTCTCGCAAAACACACCATCTTTACTTTATAAATCAAGGCGGCTGGTAAATGAAATAACAATGGTTGCAGCCAATAATAATGTTTCGCTTGCTGTCGGCTTTTTTTCACAAAAATTTAAAATAAAAGTTGGTGTTCCATTTCTTTAAAGTATTGAGATCACTGATCACTAATGTGAAATTATATTTCTTCTCATCTTTAAAAATATGTTTCCAAAATAGATAGCAATAATTTGCTCAAAAATTTACCCGAACAAAATGTTCAAAGAAAAGTTCACAAAAATGTTCACGCAAAAAATTTTAGATCTTTTGCACGAGCTTTTGTTTGAGCATGTTCGTGTGTGTAATTGCGCCTGTATTTAAAGTTGTTTTTTATTCAAGTAAATAAAATACTACCAAACGTTGGTATTTCTTTATATTAAAAAAAAAACAACTATTTATTTTAGTTTGGTACAATGGTAACTTAACCTACTATTAGATATGTAATATTGTTATGTGTAACAGTGGCAAGTCTCGAGAGGTCAATAATTTAAAAGTCCCGTTTCCTCGCTTGTTCATTCGCAATTTTTTTTACTAGAGTCGTTAAGTCCATTTCGTAAGCAACTTTCGTTTCAATTGAAAGTAAAGCTAACCTACTTAATCTACTTTGACCCATTCACTTGCGAGTATTGAATGATCGAATCATGTTTGCTCGATATGATTCAATCAGTCAAATGAATCAAATGACCAACGAAGACAGAATGAATCAAATCAATGAATCAAAACGGAATGGATCAAATGACTGACTGACTGACCGACGGAGACCAAACGAATTAAATGAAAGGACGAGTTTGTTAATCTACACGTGGTCCACCGGTGCCAGCAAAAGGGTTCATAAATTTTAGATGAATTTCACCAATCCAATAATAGAGTTCCTAAATTTTTCGATGGATTTCACCAATCCAACAAATGTTGGCACCGATCGCCACCACCAATGGAGTGGTGAGCCATAATATTAATGCAAGATAGTTCAAGTGAAGACTGATGATGAGCTAGACATCATACTAAATTTGAGCAAAAAACGTACTTGCATTGAAGACTATTTTGAAAAAACTGTGCAGAAGTACAGCATAAGTGCCTTTAAGGATGGTATTCAAAGTCGTTCCTCAAGGCTCCTTCCTTCCTTCTTTCGCCAATAAAAAAATTACATTTCCCAAGGAAGAAGGGAGACTTGGGAGCGACTATGAATGCGACCGTTATAAGTCACATTCCCGATTTTCTCGAGCTGAAGTTGAGGTAGATTTTATTATTTTAAGTGTGGTTATTGGCCCTCAGTTGTTTACACCGCAATTTGTCAACCGAATGTTGGCACCGATGTTCCACCGCTGTCAAAAAAATGTTGAATTTACAAACTCGCCCAAACTGAACGCGAAGAGAGACAGACGGACAGACTGATTCAATGGGTTGAATGAAAGCAGCGAGCAACGTGAGTGGATCTTGAAGGAGACAGCCAATAAAATAATAGGTTAAATAGAGCAAGAGATAGACGGGAGAGAAGTGCTAAGTCTATTTATTTTTTTTTATTTTTTTTTTTATACTGGGACTTTCCATCCATCTAGGATCAATGCCCAGTGTCAGCGAAATCTTTTGCAAAGTTAAAGACAAACACAAAATATCCATGCACCTAGCCGGGATTCGAACCCGGGACCGGCAGGCAGATACGCTGCCCACTGCGCTACGGCCAGTGCTAAGTTATCGTTTTTTGTTATACCTGTTATCGGGTGATGAAAACAAAGAAAGATATTCGATATTTTACTTATGATATTGTAGCGGGGCGCAACAGGTGTCTGAATCTGTCTTCGAATAACCGATTGACCCACTGTGGCGATACACTGAATCTGTTGGAAATTGGTCGATCGTTTCGTTCCTTTGATTCGAATTCATGCGCGCGGGGCATAGATTAAGGAACTATAGATCCGTCACTTCACCCTTCCCGCCAATAATTATTTTTCGCGAAAAGTGCGGTTATGTTTCCGCGTGCAAAGGAACTGCCAACATAATAATATTTAGGTTGGCAATATTCTTTCTAGAAATCTGCAGCTCCTCCTCTTACCCCTTCTAGGGTTGTCCGTCAGAGGGCACATTATGACAAAAGTGACAGAATGTCGGTTATGACTCATAACTTATGAGTTCCATTTTGAAAACTGAGGTTTGCCAAGGTTTTTAAAAAGTGATTTTGTGATTATTCCTGTTCAAAAAATTGTGATTTTATCCGTCGATTACAATGGCTGAGAAACAAAGAGTTAGAGTGTGTTGTATTCAAAGCTGCGGAGACCGTGCCATGATCCCAATAAAAAAAACGGGGAGACATCGTTTCCCCAAAGGCAATCCTGTAATTTTTCAGAAGTATAGTGAAGCCGTTAAACGCGAATAAACTAAGTGCTTATGAAATATATAACAGATTTTACGTGTGTGATAAATATTTTGCTCCAGAGGACATTTTGCAGACTGGACGCAGAGGTCTTAGAGAGTGATGTCCCACACTTGCATTTGGACTCCATTTAACTATTTATATATAGTGTTAAAACACCCTTTCCTTATTTCATCAAGTTTAGTATGGCTAATTTTTGTGGATATCAATAATAAGTTAGAAAATGCGACACTTGTGTATTCCAAACCAGGGGTATTTTTTTTTTTAATTTTTTGAGATTAAAATAATTTTTTTCTGTTTCACAAATTTAGTTTGGAATACAAAAGAGTGGCATTTATTGTTTTTTATGTACTAAAAACAAGATAGGTATAAACATTTTAAAGAAAATTATTTAATATTTAAAAAAGCACAGACGAGATCATATTGTAATATTTTCTTTATTGTGAAAAATATAAACTAACATGTTTCGAAATATGCCATAATCTTTTATAATAAAACATCCAGAGGTTTTGTACTACAAGTGCATTATGGGTAATTTGTATTTATTTCTTAAAAATATGCTTTTTTATTTTAACTTAACATACGTAACAATTTTGTTTTGTGTCTAGTAAAAAAGCATATTTTTAAAAACTAAACACAAAGTGCTTGCAAAGAAAGAACCCTACACAAATTACATTGGAAATGGCTATTGGCTAAATGTCATAATTTTTTTATATGTTGTAGTACTCAATAAACAAAGCACAAAAATAAAAAACCAAGATACGGAGCAGGATTACTTTCTGAGATATGGAGCTTTAAAGTTGACGTGTTTTAAGGCTATATCTTTGGACATGTTCTAATTTTATTTTCACAACTTTGTTGATTACCGCCAAAATAAAATAATTCGTTTCTGTATTTGTCCTGAATTAAACACCCTTTCCATCCAAGTAAAAATGTCCTTTGGTACCACCAACCAACCGGCGGTAATCAACAAAGTTGTGAAAAAAAAACTTGTACCATGTCCAAAAATATAGCCTAAAAACATGTCAACTTTAAAGCTATATATCTCAGAAAGTAATCCTGCTCCCTATCTCGTTTTTTTTTATTTTTGTGCTTTGTTGATCGAGTATTACAAAATATAAAAAAATTATGACATTTAGCCGACAGCCATTTTCAATGTAATTTGTGCAGGGTCTTTAAAAAAAAAATTATATAATTACAAACAAACAAAAAATCGATAGTACGGTTATCGCGAATTTAACCGTGAGTCATCTAGTGGTCGTTTTACAAATTAAAAAAGAAAAATCAATATAAAAGTATGGTTATTGGTCGCGTGCATATCTGCGCAGACTCGCCAAACTCCAAATAGTTCCGAACCGTTTAACACGTAACTGTCGTATCTATTGTAGCTCCTTAACCTATGGCGCGGGGTAAACTGTCTGAAAATTATGGATTATCAACATATTATCAATGATACTTATTTTAAAATCAGGAATCGGGACTGTTGAAAAATCAAAAACCGTGATTACCGTTCCGATTTTTTGGGTATAGGTATTACGTTAAAATTCCTTTTATACAATAAAACATGCTCTGCTTTTTTTCACACCCTAATAGATTTTTTGGTCAGCAGAGTATTTTGTATTTAGCTGCATCCTGAATAGACCTTTTTTTTGGTCACCATTTTCTTTAATTTAATTTCAAATGATTGATTCAATGATCGATCGAAAAGATTCGATCATTCTAGAAACGAATCACCGATCGATTCGTTCAGTACAAAATGATCGATTTACATCTCTACAATCGACTGAAGTCATTATACCGTTGCAACAAACGCCAGCGTCTCTGCAACTACCGTCGCCGCCGCGCCGTTGACCGATCATCAGCTAGCGTCCACTATTTTAATATTAACTATATATAAATAAAGTAAATGTATCTTAGTTGGTTAGCGACCCAATAATTTTTATTTGGAGGGATAGGTTGGATGGGGTCAAAAAAAAACACCAGAAATTCCTTGTTTCCACGAAGAAATTTAATTTTCCGTGCCCTGATGATCACTCCATAAAAATTCGAAACGTCGGCATTGGAAACGAGGAATTTCTGGTGTTTTTTTTTACCCCATCTAACCTATCCTTCCAAATAAAGTAAATGTAGATGAAACTTGAATAAAATTATAGTATAGAATTTTCCTCACGCTCAAAAAAAACTATTGTTACATGCACTTGCAAAAACCTTAACTGCTTGACAGAACTCCGCCTCGCTCCGCGTCGTTCCGTCAACGGTAGTTGCGTGCGGAAAAACCGATTTTCCACCCTTTGCACTTGTTAGGAAAATAGCTATTGCATGTAGACAATTCTTGGAAATACACTCATTTCGAATTATTGTTTGTCGTACCAATTTCCGGAGTATTTTATTTATTTATTTGGCAGTAATATATTTTTAGATAAATGTTGTTATGCAGGATGCATTACGAATTTTGATCCACCTAGTTTACATACGGTCCCGTTAAAACTTTTAATTATATAAGCCTAAATAAAAATATCTCCAAAACCAAACGAGACAGAAGAGTCAAATTCAAAAATGTCAGAGTTCAAAAATACCGGATATGTTACGTTTTTTCCAGCACAGTTTTTAAATAAAATGGCAAAATCATCTTGAGTCCATTGAGTTAAACAAGAAAATATGATATTCGGTGATTCTTTGTCTAACTCATTGCTATTATTAAAAAGTTTTATTCGTGAAATATGTACAGGGTGGGCTGAATTTGATGGAATTTGGGGGTTTTGGATACTTCTAGGTAAGATAGGCAAAAAAATAGTATGCATGTCCTGGGCTCGATTTGTGAGACAACCATTTCCAAGCTACGGGTGCATTTTGAAAAGTCTGCATTTTGGGATGGGGTCTATAACTTCGTTATTTATAGGAATATTGATTTCATGTAAATAGCTTTTTTGAAGACATTTTAACAAAGAACTTAACCTTCTAACTGTATTTTTCTTAACACATCTAGTTTTTGAGATATAACCCAAAGTTGGTATTTTCTTATAGAATGACCCTTTATTTGATTTTCAAAATCCCCATAAAATTTCCTTTAAAATGATGTATCACACTTTGTGTTTTATTTTTTGTATTTTTTTATTTTTTTGTCTTTTTTTATATTTTTATCACTTTTTACGAATATTTATATTTATTTTGTCTTTTTAATTTTACTTTATGGTCAAAGTTACGTTAAAAAAGTTTAAAAGATAATATTTAAAAAAATAAATAAATATCGAAAAAATAAAAATATAAAAAAAATACAAAAGATAAAACATAAGGTGTCATTTTAAAGTGAATTTTATGCTGATTTAAAAAATCAAAGAAAAAAAAGGTCATTCCATAAGAAAAATACCAACTTTAGGTTATATCTCAGAAACTAGATACGTTAGGGAATTTTCAGTTTGACAGTTAAGTTCTTTGTCAAAATGTCTACAAAAAAGTTTTTTACATGAAAACAATATTCCCATAAATAACAAAGTTATAGATCTCATCCCAAATGCAGACTTTTCAAAAGGCCCCCGTATCTCAAAAACCTCTTAACATATCGAGATGTAGTTTCCGTTTTTAAACTTGTCTCGAAAATAGGACATGTATACTATTTTTTTAATATCTTGCCTAAAAGTACCCAAAACTCCCAAATCTTAGCGTGTTTAGCCCACCCTGTATATGCTGCACTGAAAAAAAAAGAGTTTATTTGTTTGGTTTCAAAATTATAAGCATGAGACACAGCTGATCCGAAACCGTTTATAATTTTACCGTATAAAAGGTGGTCGAACTGAGTACTTGTTGTAGAACGTGTTAAAATAAAACAGGTTTACTGACCGTATAAATTAATTACAATTGTTTTAATTGCACCATAAATACGTATTTAATTTTTGTCGTCATCCCCTATTTGCTAAATTTATACCCGATCGATCGTTGCATGCTGACTTCAATTTGGATACCTGGGCCACTTTTCCGGGCCCATTGCACCCGAGAGGAGAAGTATTTCTAGCATTAGATTTTATATAGAAATAAAAACTTTAATTGAAACATGATTTTAGTAACTGTCTGTAGATAACTAAAGCATGGATTTTTTGGTTACTGATGCAAAAAAACTTTTTTTTTGATCACGGGTGCAAAAAAAGGTTTCTGTGCGTTTTTTACCCAAAATTAAAGAGAAATAGCAGAAAGAAGAAAATTAAAAAATCATTTAAAAACATCGTCAAATATCAAACTGTCAAAGATTAAAATTTCGCAACAATAAACGTCACCGAGTAAAAAGGCACATCGCTATGGAAACCATTGTTATTTCATTTACCAGCCGCCTTGATTTATAGTGTAAATATGGTGTGTTACGAGAAGTGCTCTTCGTTCGAGATTTTTAAAAGTATTTTCGTGTTTTTCTTGGATTTTTTGATAAACGTATTAAAAAAAATAGTGTTAGCAACTCGCGGCTAAACTGTGCTTTTTTTTACTCGCGTTTTTAAATACCTCGCTGCGCTCGTTATTTAAATCAACGCTTGTAAAAAAGCACTATTTTAGCCACTGGTTGTGAAAACTACTATTATTTTATACTTTTTAATGTACTTTTTTTGATTCTGTTCGACTTTTTCTTAAAGTTTTTACAAGTACTTACGTTATTTAAAAAACCTTAAACATTTTAGTATTTTGGATGGCATCCAAGAAGTATGCAAAAAATCAAAACCTTGAATGATTCGCGGATGTGAAATATCAGAATAAACACAACAGAATGTGATGGGTAGAATAATAATGCAAAAGGTATTTCCTTAGATAATGCATCTAAATATAAATCCATAAATTAGAGAAAATAACTGACAAAAGTCACATTATTCAAAATATTTAAAATGCAACAAGTTAAAATTTAGGAAGGATTTTTTTCGAGTAAACTTTAAAAACTTTTTTGATGAATTTCTTTGGTTGCGGTCAATTATGAAATAAGTTACTTTTTTTTTGACGTTTCGGTTTATTTTGTTTTAAACCATCTTCAGAGAAATCTGTAACAATTTAAAAAAACTTTTTTTTAAATGCATTATTTTGGATTTTGTGTTAAAATTACATAAAAATAGTTGTTCTTGAACAATCCTAGTCGTAAGATGTAGTACCTACGTTGCAACATTTTTCTGTAGGTACAATTTTTATATTTTTTTATGCAATTTTATGCAAGACAAAATCAAAAAAAAGTTTCTTGAAGTTGTTACAGATTTATCCGAAGACGGTTTAAAACAAAATAAACCGAAACGTCAAAAAAGTAATTTATTTCATGATTGACCGGAAGCCAAGAAATTAAGCAAAAAAATTTTTTAGGAAGGATATTTGAAATTTCTGCTCGGTCTTTTCCGGTTATTTCTTTGTTTTTTAAAAAAAAAATCCTCTTTTGTTGGAATCGAGCAATCCACACATTGAATTAGAGTTGCTCAGTTTTTGAGAAGTATTTTTTGTTATCTGTAGTTTATTTTTAATTTGTCAGAATACTGGGTTGGATTGGCTTGGCTTGGGTAAGGTTCGCAGTTTTAACCGCAGAAAATTTACCGCACAAGAACATCATTTCTTATACGTTTTAAATGTTCCGCTGCCAAAAAATTCTTAATAAATTTTGATCTATTTCACGATTTTTGTAAAACATTTTAAAAATAGTGGGTTGATTCTGCTTATTTGTGCGGTTGCGCACTAAGCAAAAAGAGGTTAGGTAAATGAAAAAGACAGCGACGCACTTTATTAGACCCGGCTTTTGTGCTTATTTCTAACCTCAAACTTTTATGTCGTTTTGATTTCAAAAACATTTGTCTTTCAGAATTTGAGAAAACATTTCGTAATTTCTGCGACCATCAGTGTTAAAAAAGAAGAAATAAAGCTTGTCATAATGAATTCTACTCGACAGATGACAGCACGTTATTTTTAACATTTTGGCGTGCCCAAATTCTTTTAAAAATATGTCTAATGCGCGGATATTTTTGTAGGTTTTTCACATTTTTAAATCATAATTTTAGCAGCATTTTATAGTTTTTATTTGCAAAATGTCGTTTCGTAGAATAAAAAACTCACTTTTTTCAAGTTTTCACTGTTTTTCAGCGTTACTGTCAAAATAGTAGTTTTAACAACTAGTGACTAAAATAGTGCTTTTTTTACAAGCGTTGGTTTAAATAACGAGCGCAGCTAGTTATTTCAAAACGCAAGTAAAAAAAAACACAGTTTAGCCGCGAGTTGTTAACACTATTTTTTTTTAATAACTTTATCATAAAATCCAAGAAAAACAGGAAAATACTTTTAAAAATTTCGAACGAAGAGAAATTCTCGCAACAAACCATCTTTGCACTATAAATCAAGGCGGGTGGTAAATGAAATAACAATTGTTTCCATAGCGATGTAGCTTTTTACTCGGTGACGTTCATTGTTACGACATTTTAATCTTTGACATTTTGATATTTTGACGGTATTTTAAAATTATTTTTTCGTAAATACTTGCTGAAAACTGGCGGAAATGGCTTAATTCTTCGGCAAGAATAATTAGATTTTTTCAATATTACTATTTTCCGCTATTTCTCTTTAACTTTGGGTAAAAACGGACAGAATTCCTTTTTTGCACCCGTGATCAAAAAAAAAAGTTTTTTGCATCGGTAACCAAAAAAGCCATGCTTTAGTTATCTGCAGACAGTTACTAAAATCATGTTTTTGAGAAGGTATAAAAAATATATTTTTTCTGTAAAAATGAAAAATATTGAAGGACGTTGAAGAGAGGAAGCAGTATTAAAAAAAGTTTTTTATATAAAGATAAAGGTAATTTAACGCCATTTTTTAATAAAAATTTCGAATTTTCTGTTTCATCATCTGTCTTTCATCTTGAGTGGTGTCGTGCATAAGTTCTTTACAGTCTTTAAAATTACCAAACAACGTGTACTACATCAAAGTATTTTAGCACATCTAAAAATATTTTAAGAGGTATTTAACACAAATATTTTATTCCTCATCATGACCGCACCATAATGTTATGTTTATCCTTAATAAAAGTAAACCTAACTACTGTACAATTTGATCTTATTTCTAATCACGTGTTATAGCGCCGCGCGTAAATTTTTTAAAAGTTTATGCCAAAAATGTTTTCTTTTAAGTTTTTCGCGAATTAAAACAAAAGGCTGGTTGAGTTGCAAAAGTAAGAGCGACCGCTCCCCCTGTAACACTTTTGGATTCCTGTTTAACAAAGCGGTGCTCTGTCTACAGAGACTCTTCAAGGGATAAATAATGAATGCCAAACGGGGCAAATTAAAATAACCTAAGCTAAATAAATTAATCTATTAGGTAAGTAGTTGCTTTCAGTCTCTTCCTTTCTTATAGCTATAGTGTGTAATAATAACCCAGTAGCAGGTGTAAACGATTGGCTTAAATAAAAAGATCGATAAAAAGGTACTGGTTCATACTGGCCTTAGTAAAACTGGAGGTGTGTGTAGCTGCCAGGTTAAAGGAGTCAAGGTGCTGTTTAGCCTATCTAGTGTTGAAGGTTGTTGAAGGTACACCCCCTTCCTTGTTAACGCCACTGTTCTTATCAACATTTAAATAGAAAACCAGGATCCTTCCGTAGCCCACGCTCTTGCAGAAGAAAAACATTGATATACAAAGGCAGAAAGCAGCAAAAATATAACATTAATTTAAACTAGTGACCTCCTATTACCGACGGAAACTGTAATAAAAATTCCTGCTATAATCACGGATTTAATTGATTCTTAAGATTATTACCTAGGTTACACAATAGTAGCCAAAGTCATTGACCCTGACATTTTGTTTTCAGTGTGTAAATAGTAAGTTATATTTAAATTAATTTACGATATTCTGGGCAGAAATGTTGGCTTTCATGAGATTTTTTTACTGACAACCTAGTAAACAATTAGTGACATTTGTTGTCCGCCCAGAATGTAGTCAATTGATTCATAGTGCAGTAAAATTGTCATCTGAGGTCGAAAAAAATCCGATTAGGCTGAGTTTTTGGTATGTTCTTTCGGGGGGTCTGAAAGTAAACTTCCTAAGTTTGTGTTTCCCCCACTCCTCGGGAACCATCCGCCATTTTGAAAAATCTCTTTAACCGAATTTTCTCCATTTCTATTGGTCGGAGGCAAAAAGTCCAACAAGATCGAGGGCGCCAAAGTTACAAAAAAGAACAGTTCACGTATTTGGACCCACAGAAAGTGATTTTTTTTAAAACTTTAAATAAGAAAGTCGTAGATATCGGAATTAATTAAACAGTCTCTGAACTACAGACTGAAAGTCGGTAAAATTCTTTGAGAACCGCTTTCTGGGCATGCATGAAGTCGCATGTTGTGGATTATATATTATTATTTATAGTCAGAGCAGTACAAATGAGGTATCAAATTAAAGCGTGTGACGTACGCTACACAAATAACTCAGTCTGTCGGCATGAAATTGCCGAAAGTATCTGACAGACTGACATTTAGTCCGGTACCGATAGATAGAGGGGTTGGAGGGGGTAGGTAGAAGTATTATTAAGTACTAAAAGAGAGGGGGAAGGGGTGGCAAAAATGTTAAGTGTTGTAGGGGGGAGGGGTCAAAATTTGGAAAATTGGTTTTACATAATTGATGGTAGTACAGTAAAAGTGTCATTTAAAGTCTAAAAAAACCGGACCGGCTGAGTTTTTTGTATATTCTTTGGGGGGTCTGAAAGTAAAATTCCCAAGTTTGTATTTCCCCCCACTCCTCGGTAACTATCCGCCATTTTTAAAAAACTTTGGAAGCGATTTTCTCCATTTCCGTTGGTCAGAAGCAAAAAAGTGTAGAAACAAAAAAAAATAAAATTTGCAATATTTTTTGTTTTAACTGTCTGTAGTTAGTTTTTAAAAAGATGGAGGGCGTTGAAGTAACGAAAAATCAGTTTGACGACTAAATGTCAGTCTGTCAGATACTTTCGGCAATTTTCATGCCGATAGACAGGATCATTTGTGTAGCCACACATCACACATCACACAGAAAGCGGATCTCAAAGAATTTTACCGACTTTCAGTTGCTGTAGCTGTTTGATTATTTATAAACAATATACATATTTTTATAGGATTCTTCCGAGATCTACAACTTTTTCAATTAAAGTTTTTTAAACAAAAATGACTTTTTGTTGGTCACAATACATTAAAACTGATTTTTTGTAACTTCGCCGCCATCTAACTTTTTGGAAACTAACTACAAAAAGTTGAGCACTTGGACAAAAATGTGGAAAATTTTATACCGAATATATTTGTTTTCAGACTTTTTCGCCTCCGACCAATAGAAATGGAGAAAAGACAATTACAAAGTTTTTTCAAAATGGCGGATGGTTCCGAAAAGTGGGGGAAACACAAACATAAGAATCTTACTAACAACATACAAAAATTTTAGCCCCCTCCAAATTTTTTTCGATATTTATGACAATTTTACTGTATTATGAAGCCAGTTAAAAAATAAGTACCGTCTTTGATAAACAACAATCAAAGGCATATTTTGAAAACTAGCTATTTTAACCACTGATTCTCTCACTGAAAATGAAATAAAATACTTTTTAAACCATTATTTCAAAAAAAAAAATGTCTGGGCCAAAAATTGTTTATTTTTTACCTATTTCTGTAAGATCGTAAGGGGGTAAGATCGTGACCAAGCAAAATATACAAAACATTTTTGAGGTTAAACTAAAACGTTTTGTTAATCTTGAACAATAAAGCAAGTCTACTATTAGTACTACTACTAAGAAACCTTTCGAAAATCGAATTAAAGAACAAACAATAATAAATTAGTAGCAAACTAATATTATTATTAATTAAAGTAGTATATTAAACATAAACGATTCGGTTTATTGCAAAATTGGCCTTTAGTTTAATGATCACGAAGTCAGTTTCAAAACTATTAAATCGATAATAATAACACCTTATATCAAAAATTCAACTACGTTGAATTTGTTTAAATGTTTGTTTCGATTAACGAGGTAAAAAACAAAATTCCTCCCTTTGAAAATATCAGTTTAAAGACAAAGTCCAGGAAGTATAGTAGGTATAAGGAATATAGAGGGGGTGATAAAAAAATCACAAAAATTAATAGAAAAAACACTTCAATTTCGGGCTTCATTTCCTTCAGTTTGATACCCCAAAACCCATATTTTGGCAGGTCAATTTTTTTATTGAATATAGGAGGTAATAGGAGGAGTAATATAAAATCCCCGAAACACGTGTTCACTTATTTTATTAGTACAGTCCACGTACCAATTTCTAAACCTCTGTGGCTTTTTTCTTCTGAGATACAGAAGATCCCTTTACCTCCTTCGAAATCGAATTGCCCCTATTTCTCCACCCCCAGTTGAAATTTCGAAAATCGCCGAAACATGTGTTTACTTATTTTATTGCGCCTTTTCGTTTCTAATATGGGGGGTTGGTAGAAAAACGCTGAAACACGTGTCCATCTATTTTATTAGTAGAATCTACATACCAATTTTCAGATCTCTGCGGCTTTTCGTTTCCGAGATATAGAAAACCTCTTTAAAATTTCAACCCCTATTTTTAGCCCCTTAGGGGTAAAATTTAAAAAAAATTCATTCTTAGCGAGCGCATACGTCACAAACCTTAAATTTTCATAACTGTGGGGCAAGTGGTTTGATCTGTGCGGTTATAGTTGGTATAGGGTATATTGTATTGATTACCGTTCTTTTATTAACTAGTATAGATCATTTTCCTCCCATTTTGCACGGCTCTTCAATTTAAAATTCTTTACAATAATATCTGAGATTCTTCAAAATTTTTTTTTCGATTAAAAAAGAACTCTGGTGCTGTCATCTTCCTCGGCGGTTTTAATCTAAGTGCAGCTTAGAACAAAACCCAAGGGGTGGACCAATCGCCAACTTTTGGACACCTCCTGCCAAAAGGACTCATATTCCAGGTCCAGCCAGGTCCTGTAAGGACCTAGCAGGACCTAAAATATACATCTTTTTCAGTTGAGACCTAACAAAAACGTATAATTTTAGTCATGCCTATTCCTAAAACATAGGTCTTGCCAAGAATTTTGTACACCTCCTACCAGATTGGTTAACCTCTAGGAAAAACTCGATTTAAAAAAAATGAGAATTTCTTTTAAAAAGGAACTAAGAAGAAAAGGAAAACAAAAATCTAACCTGCTAGCTGCATTATTTACCTTAAAGTCGTAGTTACGACCGCCACCGGGGGGGTCCGGGGGGGGGGGAGTCAGCCCCCACCGGCAAACTCGAAGCGAGTTCTGGCACCCCTCGGTGTGTCAGCGGGCATTCTCAGCAGACGGCACGACATTACTTCCCATACGAAACCGCCGAACTTGTAGCCGGTTACAAGGGTACAGCGAGTTGGACTTCATACGGTAGACTGGTCAACAAATTGGGCCATGAGGTAAGTACTCGACTTCCAATATACCCGCGCCGACGCAGCCCCGCGATCCTCAACCTGATCCTCCGGAATAAGTCCGTATGGTGGATGACCGGCAGACACACCCACTGAGAGCACCACGACTCAGTATTGCACCTGTATAAACCCCAGATGGCAGGGACCCCTCTTCGCTACTGACAACAGGCCAGCGTAAAGGCTAGGAGGGGCGGGGATAGAGAGCTTGCATGCAAGCATGCGCTCCCCCCCCGTCTTAAGGGAATATGCGCGCATAAGTGGACCACCGTTGTCCCCGGTTCCGCTTCATATTTCCCACTACCTAAGCGACATCTGCCCCTGAGAGGCCGACACCAATTGGGGGGTACCAGGAAGCCATCCCCGGTAGGGCTCCCCCCTCCCTCAGAACCAGTGTCGCCTGGGCTACCCCAGGCACGTTTGACTAGTGACCGTCGAGGACTCTTACGAGTATCCCCTACTACATATCAATTGCATACACGTCGAACGCCCTCCCCGGACCAAGGCCCGGGATAACGCTGTTCGCGCATACTTTAAAGGAATACGCCATGTAGTCTACACCGCATTCCCTTCCGGGGGTTTGCTGAACGAATCCAGCGCTGCCACCCGTACTCATGTTAGGTAGCTTACCTCGCGGCAATGCTAAGCCACCGTAGATGAGTGACCGGCCGCAGGTTTTTAAATATGGGTATTAGGTTTTATTTCACGCGCTCTGTTTATTGAATACTGAATTTCCTTAGGGATCAAATGACTTTTACTTGCACAAACTACTGTTTATTTTTCATTAGGTGCATTGAATTTTTAATAATTAAATCACATATACTGTAATCTTTTACTATACATAGTTTTACCAATATGCCCTACCTATTTTTTATTGGTTTTTACATTACTTACTACTTTACACTATTTTATATTTATAACAATTCGAAATCAAATAAGCTCACATATGCAAATTGTAAAAAGTCAATCAACTATGTAGGACAGGACAGATATTTTCGACAGGAAGATGGTCTACCCATGGGATCTCTACTTTCGCCGGTAGTGGCCAACATCTTTATGGAATCCTTTGAAGAAGAAGCTTTGCGAACATCATGGCAGATATCCAGCTAAGATAAATGGACGACATATTTATCATCTAGAAAAAAGACAACAATACACTATAACAATTCTTCAATCATGTCAACAGCATAAGAAACTGTATTGCATTAACTCATACTGGACAATATCTAAACTTCAAAAAGAAAAGTCAAAAATTCGATCCGATCTTCGGAGGAACGGTTTCTCCAACTACACGATAAACAAAACTCTTCAGACCACATCAACACAAAGGAAGACAGATGTAAATACTGCAAGTTAGGCATCACTTATAATTCCATACATCAAAGGAATCTCAGAAAACACAAGAAGAACAGGTAACCAGTACCATCTTCAAACGAAAACTAAACCATATTGCCAGAACACCAGAAGTGCATCTACCTGGTACCATGCGAGTATGGGAATATCTACATCGGAGAAACCAGCCGACCGGCGACCGATGGCGCCTTACAGAACACAAACGCAAATTTTGACAAGGAGACACAACTGGATCAAAAATAGCTCAACATTGCTAGGAAAATCAACATCTTACAGAATGGAAAGAGGCAAAGATCGTCGCCAAGGAGAAGAATCTGTTCAAGTGGAAACTCATACTTTTCGGAGGTCGCTAGTATATAAGATTAGGTAGTTTTAGTTTTTGTTAGTATTCGCCTGATGACGATTGCAGATACATAAGCATTCGAAACGTTGCGTTGTGAAAAAGTAAAAAATAAAGACAATGGAAGTTTTAAACTCTAGATTACTCTCAACTTTGTAGTTCTTCAGTAATAAATTTCATTAAAAAAAAACAAAAAAGAAGTTAAAAAACTTCCAAATCAGTTACTACACACAAAGGACCAAAGGCTAATACAGCAAATAGGCATCGTTCCGCACTGGCACTTATCCAAGTTACCTGATATGGATTCGTCCTGGCGTGTTAATATTTCCAATAGGATTATGCTCCTAAGGCAATTAAAACAAAAAAAGAAGTTAAAAAAACTTCCAAATCAGTTACTTCAACCGAAAAGAAACTAAAAACAAAAGATCTTGGGTGGAAATAACGAAAATTCAAACTTGGATGAGCATCCCACAAGGAACACACAAAGGACGAAAGACAAATACAACAAATAGGCATCGTTCCGCACTGGCACTTATCCAAGTTACCTGATACAGATTCGTCCTGGCGTGTTAATATTTCCAATAGGATTATGCTCCTAAGGCAATTCAAACAAAAAAAGAAGTTAAAAAAAACTTCCAAATCAGTTACTTCAACCGAAAAGAAACCAAAAAACAAAAGATCTTGGGTGGAAATAACGAAAATTCAAACTTGGATGAGCATCCCACAAGGAACACACAAAGGACCAAAGCGAAAAGAGAAAGGATTAAACGATGTTTCCCTCTGGGTAACCAGCGCGAGCTCATCAGTGGTTTCACTGGTCACCCTCCCCATACATCATTAAACACCATCATACACTTTCATTTCCAACTTTGAATCACTCACAAATAGGCATCGTTCCGCACTGACACTTATCCAAGTTACCTGATACGGATTCGTCCTGGCGTGTTAATATTTTCAATAGGATTATGCTCCTAAGACAATTAAAACAAAAAAAGAAAAAAAAACCGAAAAGAAACCAAAAAACAAAAGATAAAAAGATCTTGGGTGGAAATAACGAAAATTCAAACTTGGATAAGCATCTTTGAATTTTCGTTATTTCCACCCAAGATCTTTTGATCTTTTGTTTTTTGTTTTTTTTCGGTTGAAGTAACTGATTTGGAAGTATTTTTTTAACTTATTTTTTGGTTTTAATTGCCTTAGGAGCATAATCCTATTGGAAATATTAACACGCCAGGACGAATCCGTATCAGGTAACTTGGATAAGTACCAGTGCGGACCGATGCCTATTTGTGAGTGATTCAAAGTTGGAAATCAAAGTGTATGATGGTGTTTAATGATGTATGGGGCGGGTGACCAGTGGAACGACTGATGAGCCTACGCTGGTTACCCAAGGCGAAACATCCTTTAATCATTTCTCTTTTCCCTTTGGTGCTTTATGTGTTCCTTGTGGGATGCTCCAAGTTTGAATTTTCGTTGTTTCCACCCAAGATCGTTTGATCTTTTGTTTAATAAATTTCATATTATGAAATATAACTTAATGTCATCTGTTTTTTTTCATCAGGCAATTTAGATATTTTTATAACCGTTGTTGGTTATTGCGACCACAAAACAAGTTGTTGTCCTTTTAATATAGCCACAATTACTGTGTGGTTTACGGATCTGTTACGAAATAGCACTTAAACGGGTATCAAAGTAGCGCTTGAACAAGATTTTGAATACAAAATTTACACATTAATACATTTTCTGAATCTACCTAGGGTAACTCTTGAATTTAAAAAGTAACCGTTTAGGAAGGAAGCGACAAGGAAAATAAAATAAAAACGTAGAAGTAAATTTTTGGAAAAATTATTGGTGGTGAAGTTAGCGACAAATATCACCAGAATATTTTTAAACACCTTTCGAAGGTTTTTATTCTGTAGGTATTAAAGGAGCCCAAAAAAAATCGCCGACATTTAATAAAAAGGAGAAAAGGAACACAGCAAAATGGGCAAAGGAAGCACTAAAATTTGTGTGTTGATTTTGGTTCTATTTAAATAAATCACTTAATTTTTTGTATTTTTTAACAAAGTAAACTCATATGCACAACAAACACCTTTTATTAATTTTTTTTTTTTTACTTAGTGGCGAAAAATCCCAAAAAGTAGTTTCAGCATTATGAATCCGCCACAAACAAAGATTTTATTTATAATAAATAAGTCAAACAAAGATAGACACATCTGTATTTCTGAAACCTACAATACATAAAAAAAAAGAACTACGTTTACATTTGAACGTTTAAACCTCTTGGATCCGTTCGAGTGAAAAGTTCGATCACGAAAGTACTGTCATGACCTAACCGCATTTTGTGGTTTCGAGGGCGCAACAACAAAAGCAAAAAACTATCTTACTTATTTTATTATACTAATTCACAATCTTTCTTGCAAAAGTCTCAGTTAACTCCAGCTTTATAGATCCACGCTAATTATGATAAGACGGCACTATTTCTGACAATTCCGCACCAAGGTTAAAGGGATTCTGACATTGTTGTTGTCTAAATATGTCATCTTTGCTATCAAAATAATGTCGACTTTCATAATAGAGACTTTTTGCACCTATAATTTTGATGCCTTTTTACTTTATCGGTTATTTCGGGCATGCGCAGTTACGAGGTAATAACGGAATCCCTTACTAACCGATAAAGTTTGACGTTACCTGCGAGAGAATACCGTATCCCTTATAATTGACATGGTTGCCGACAGTAAAACGTTAATTAGAAAAACAAAAAATTTAAATTGATTTTTGAATGCAAATATGTTCTGTATTCTTTTTAATTGTAAAGATAAGTGTCAATTTTTGTTTAATCATTTTCTCTGGCTAGAATGTCGTAAAAAATGTAAAACATTGATTTGCATTGGCAACTATGACAAGTGACCCCGATCTGTTTATCATAACCTCCCTTTTCTCTGTTGTGTTTTTCAGTTTTTAAAGAATCATAATAATTAAAATTCAGCGTAAAAATCACAAGAATAAGATATTCTACATTAAAAATTTTATTGGACAAATTCTTTTTGTAAATCTTTATAAAAATAAATGCCATATAAAGTCAGTCATAAACAGATCAAAGATGACATGTTTACATGACAAAAATGTCAGAAACCTTTCAACCTTGCGGAACTGTCAGAAATAGTGCCGAGTCAGGCTATGCCGACTTCATGTACCGATAAGTACCTAATGTATGGAAAAATTCGACCATTAAATGGAAATGGAATTATTATACCCATTATACTTTATAAGGTGTTTAAATATTTATATATATATGATAAGTATTGTTATTAGTTCCCCCAGAAACGATTTTACTACCGCCACTTCATATAAAATTAGGACTTATGAAAAATTTTGTAAAGGCCATGGACAAAGAAGGCCATGCTTTTAGTTATTTAAAAGAAGAGTTCCCCAGAATCCGTGACACTAAACATAAAGAGAATATTTGTGGGTCCCCAGATTAGGAAACTTTTCGGAGATGCGCAATTCGATTCCATACTTCAAGGCAAAGAAAAGAGCAGAAAACTAAACTGGGCGCACTATAAAACGCATATTTTATATTTAGGAGAGTTTTCTAAACCTCTGTAACTTTTGAAGTTTTATTATTTTGAAATGGGGTTTTTGGTATCGTATAGGTGGTATTTTTTGCTAAAAAAAGGTTAAACCCAAAGTTTGCCATTTTGTATTTTATTCGGTATACAAGGTGTGACATAAAGTACTGTTTTTTTTGTTTTAGTTTAAATTTAACGAAAATTAAAAAAAATAATAAATTTAAAATTATCAAATTGGTTACCAAATCTTTCTTAACAAAATTAATTATCAGATTTTTTATTTTTTCTTTTGTTACCAAAGCGATTTTTTATTTTTTTAAAATGTTAATCAGGGGCGGAGCTAGATTTTTTTTTTCAGAATACACTTTTATTGATATAAAATGGTTACATAAATTAGAGAAAGCAGGTTCAGCTTATATTTTTTTAAATTATTATGTAAATAATTTTTTTTATAACAAGCATCAGGGGCGTGCATAATTTTTAATTTTAAAAAGTTTTTATTTAAAAATATTATGTTAGTTCTGTGTGATCCTAAAGTGAATTAGGGAAGCCAATCAAATTTTGGTATCCTTCGAAAGGTCCAAATTTGCACACCTATTTTTAAAATTTGCACACCCCACGGGAACCCGCAATAGGGTTCTCGAGTAACGAGGCTGTCCCCCCCCCAGATTTTTTTCAAAATAGGTGTGCAAAATTAGAATTTTCGAATGGAACCAAAATTTTCAAAAAATATCATCGGGGGGGGGGGGGGCAGCCTCGTTACTCGAGAACCTTTTTGTGGGTTCCCATGGGGTGAAATTTCACAATAAGTGACCATCCGAATGATACCAAAATTTTGAAAAAATATCTGGGGGCCAGCCTCGTTACTCGAGAACCCTATTGCGGCTTCCCATGGGATGTGCAAAATTTTAAAATGTGTGTGCAAAATTAGACCTTTCGAATGATAGCAAAATTTTCAAAAAACCTTATATTTTATGATTGGTTTTCACTAATTCACTTTAGGATCACACAGAACTAACATAATATTTTTAAATAAAAATTTTATTAAATAAAAAATTGTGCTTGTGATGTGCTTGTTTATTTACATAATAATTAAAAAAATATAAGCTGAACCTGCTTTCTCTAATTTATGTAATCATTTTTTATCAATAAAAGTGTATTCTGAAAAAAAAATCTAGCTTCGCCCCTGGTTAACATTTTAAAAAAATAAAAAACCGCTTTGGTAAAAATGGTAACTAGTTACTAATAATTGAAAAAAATAATAAATTTTTTTAATTAATAGCGAGAAAATTGATGTGAAACGTATAAAGTATTTTTTGTAAACATCTGTTACAATTCACAACTTGGACGCCACTGGTAATTCAGATTAATTTTCAAAATAACTTTGGGTACGTTTTATTTTTAATAGGCCTTCCAGAGATTGGGAAAATGCATATTTTAAATTATTTTCGAAATCCGGTCAAATCCACGAGGCAAAAGAATGTAAAATAAGCATAAGAAAAAAATCATATCTCCAAAACAAAAGAAAAAATAAAAAATCTGAGAATTAATTTGGTGAAGAAAGATTTGATAACCACTTTGATAATTTTAAATTTTTCCCAATTTTTTTTTAAATTTTCGTTAACTTTAAACTTTGACAAAAAAAACAGTACTTTTTGTCACACCTTGTATACCGAATAAAATACAAAATGGCAAACTTTGGTTTTAACCTTTTTTAGCAAAAAATACCAGCTATACGATACCAAAAACCCCATTTCAAAATAATAAAACCTAAAAAAGTTACAGAGGTTTAAAATACTCTCCTAAATATAAAATATGCATTTCATGGTGCGCCCAGTTTATAAAGACCTGCTTGCCCAACTTCTTTTGTGTCACCAAAACTTAGGATGTAACATGTCGATAAAAATTAATTTTTTGCATTCTCATCTGGATTACTTTCCGGAAAATTGTGGTGCTAGTGACGGGTTCCACTAAGACATTTTAAACATTGAAAGCAGGTATCAGGGAAAATTGAACTGTGAGATGTTAGCCGACTATACCGCGTCACTCCAACGGGCGCAAGAGTGTACACAGAAAGCCTAGAAGTTCAGAAAAGTAATCGACTTGGCAACAACCCTACCGGAGCGGAGGTTAGGAATGGCAGGAAGGACATATACAGTATATGCTTTTATTTAACTTATCCACATTGATTGACGTCAACTGTCAACGAGAATTTTCAGTCTGACGTTTATTTTTTGTTTCTCCCTAGATTTTTGGCCACACTGATCACAGTATGGACAGGGCCTTATTCAGAAAATTTTCGATTTCGTTTAGTTTAAATTTTATCATGAGTTGATTGTAATAGAAAGTTTTTGAACCATTTTTTTTGCCATTTTGTTACGTTTATCGTAACTGGTTATGAAATCTGCATAGTGGACGCAGCCCCCAAGTAATTTGTTATTTTAAAAACTGCAAATTCGTAGCAACCTTAAGGCTCAAAATTAGAAAACATTAAGTTTATTATTACAAGCTTTTATTTAACTTCACCTCTATTATCTATATGTTTCGATGTTCGGGTAAAAATCTTGCAACTCAATTTTGACTAACTTGAAGTCCGATTGAATTGAATGTTAGGCATTCCCTGGAAGGAAGAAAATGCCTAAGTTTGTCCGATTTCACCCAAAATTGGTATACGTGGGTTTTTGGGGATAAGGAATACGAATTTTTGATCAGATTTTAAAAAATCAATATGGCGAATTCAAGAAGGACAATTTTTGGTCATGTTTTGCTTACCAATTTTAACTGACTTATACCCATCCGATTGTCTTCAAATTTGGTATGCGTTTATAGTTCCGGTGACAATACAATAATATGGTATTACCAGGTACCCACCTTCCCTAACGAGGAAACTGGAGGGAGAAAAATATTTAGCTTGTCCGACTTCAACCAAAATTGGCAAACGGGGTTTTTTTTTTTAACTGACTTATACCCATCCGATTGTCTTAAAATTTGGTATGCGTTTATAGTTCCGGTGACAATACAATAATATGGTATTACCAAGTACCCACCTCCCCTAACGAGGGAAGTGGAGAGGAAAAAAGATTTAGTTTGTTCGATTTTAATCAAAATTGGCATACAGGGGTTTTTAGGGAAGAGGATTATGAGTTTTTTATCAGATTTTAAAATTTCAATATGGCGGATTCAAAATGGACGATTTAGGGTACAAATCTAAATATTAAAAAATAATTTTATATAAACAAAATACAAGCTTTTATATAATATAAAGTTCACTAAAGAGTAGAAAATAATTTTTAGCATTCTGATAACACAATAATAAAAGCGATGGCCGTAAATTAGATAGATTAGATAGAGTTGGGTTGAATTTATTTACCCTTGCATTTCTCTGTATTATAGTGAATTCAGATTCTTGCGAACAATCATATAATCAATAACATAAATTTTTCGAGTCAACATGGCCAAACTTTCTATAATGCGCCCATCGCTTTTATTATTATGATACTGGACTTTATATTTTTATATAAAAGCTTGGATTTGAAAAGCTGTTTTTTATATAAAATTATTTTTTAATTTTGAGATTTGTACTCTAAATCGTTCATTTTAAACCCATATTGATATTTTCAAATCTGATCAAAAATTCATAATCCCCTTCTCTAAGAACCCCTGTACGCCAATTTTGATTAAAATCGAACAAAGTAAATATTTTCCCCCCTCCACTTCCCTCGTTAAGGAGAGGCGGGTACCTGATAATACCATATTAATGTAATGTCACCGGAACTATAAACGCATTCCAAATTTGAAGATAATCGGATGTATATAAGTCAGTTAAAATTGGTTAGCAAAACATGACTAAAAATCGTCCATCTTAAATCTGCCATTTTTGAATTTTTAAAATCTGATCAAAAAATTCGTATTCCTTATCCCTAAAAACCTTCATATACCAATTTTGGTTGACATCGGACAAACTTAGGTGTTTTCCCCCCTCCACTCCCCTCGTAGGGAGAGAGGGGGTGCCTAATAATACTATATAATTGTATTGTTATCGGAACTATAAAAGCATACAAAATTTAAAGACAATCGGATGTGTTCAAGTCAGTTAATCCATCCATCTTGAATCCAAATAATATAGTTTTTTTGCGTGCCGACTTAAATCTTTAATTGTTATTTTTTCGTTACTTGGGTGTAGTTAAAAGCAAAAAAATAGTTTTTGTTCAGGAAACAAATCAAAAGTTGAAATATGTTCCCTAGTAAATTATTAGTAGTAAATCCGGGAATAAAATTTGAAACCTTGCCATTATTTTTATGTTCGCCGCGAATTTTTTTTAATCGTGCCAACAAAATGTAAACTGTCAGATGTAAAAATTTAGGGTTTGGTATAACCAGGGAGTGATATATTAACGGACACCGGCATAAGTGAGTTTAATTAATTCCTTGACAAAACTTATGAAAAAGGTAAACTAGAAAAGAACCAAGTGTATAATCAGAACTGGATACAGGGAGGGATTAATCAGAAAATTCACAACCACAATTTTATTTTTAGATTTTTTTAAATGAAAATAGCTTGGAAAATAGTAATTCATGCCAGGGAAAAAAACGTTACTGGACCGGAAAAGGGAACTTTACCGGTCGACACAGAAAGTTTACAGGGCGAGCCGTAGGCGGGACCTGTAAATCTGTGGAGACTTGTAGAGTGAGTTTCCGGTCATGTATCGTTCTCTATTTTTTTTAACCATCTAATATTCGCCTATTTTTACACCTAATTAACACTTAATAAACTAGTTTAAAAATTAAAAAAAAATAATAGAAAAAAAAATAAAACAAAAATCCAAAAAAAATAAAAAGAAAAAAAAAAGATTTAAAAATTTTTTTTAAAAGTTTTAAAACTGTCAACACAAGTCATAGCCAACTTGACTAAAAATGGGACCGGATAATAAAACTTAGACCGGAAAATGATCATTTTCATACAAAAAATTGTACAGAAAGTGTGTACTTTCCTATCTGTTACAAAAAAAAGTAAATTTCCTTCCTTTTATCCCCCTAATATCGTTTTCGTCAAAAAAACATGATTTAAGGTGAAAAAAGAAAGAAGAAATATTTTTTAATTGCCGTTTTTATTTTGCCATTTTTATAATTCTAGAATATATGTACTTCAAGGTTATTTTTATATTTTTCTATAACTAACCTACACTAATATGCATTTAAAAAAACGATAAATCGATTATTGAAAACCATGACTTGCGAGTAGTGTTATTACCTTTATTTAATTATCCAGATAAAGCTACAGGACATTTAGTAAAAACTAAATTACATTGGTGGATAAGCGTCCTGTCACACAAATTCCTGGTTTCGGGCACATGAGCGAAACTAGTTTTGTTTTATAACTTAAAAACTTCCCTCGCTCACACAAATAAATAAATGACCCTCTGTCGTACATTACTTGCTTCCACTCTGGAATAATTTTGGTAATCCGCAGGAGTTTTAGTTTTCTAGATCCTATCGTAGTCCAGATCGTTGTTATCTAAAACCTAAAAAAAATGAATTTAAGTATTGCTGGTACAGCTCATAATCGACTTATTGTTTATGTAAAATAATACTGTAAAACCGGCAGTAAAATAATAATTAGTGTGTGATAAAAATACATAAATTATTATTTATTACTTTGCCTTTTGAACTTTTAAAAAGCTTTTAGATATAAAGCTTTCTGCTAATTTGTAAAAGTTTGTGTAAAACCTGTTACAATAGGAAACACACGTGTATTTTTTTAACCAATTACACTTTACGTTTCTCAACCACAACAACCACAAATATTGTCAGAACAAAATTGAATTACTTTATTAAGAATAAGTTGTCATTCTCGCAAACCGCAAAATAGCTTTAAAAAAATTGGTGCTAGAAAGCACGGGTAGTACAGCATACATTCAATTATCTTATGTTGAAAGGAAATGAAAATATCTCGAAAACTGTAGCTTTGAAAGATTTCAACCTTATGACAAAATTTTTGGGTGATATTTACAAAAACCAAAATCTGAAAACCGCATATCAACAGCTGCTTTACTTCTAGAGTTATAATTTTTTTTATATATTTTAACGTTTTTAAAAAACTAATTATACAGGAAAAAGAGAATTTGAGAACTTTAGGGCGCTAAAAAGAAACAATGTAAAAAGTGAAGGTCAAGAAATGAAGGACTTTTTGCAACATAATGGTAAGCCACAATATAAAAAAGTGGAGACGCTAAATTTAAAATTGGTAACAGTTAAAACCAATTTTTTACAAATTAAAAAAAAATGTAACCCTACTTTTTTATTAGTTAGCATTAGCATTAGTTAAATGTAAAATGAAATGTGTAAAATCTTCGTCATTATTATTGCTGAAAAAAAAAATAAAAAAAATTGGTCAGAAATTTTAACATCCTTATTCGATTAAAGATAAGGTAAGTCGTTCAGAACTTGTTTATTAGGAGATTAAACTACGTAGGAATAAATAATTAAGTATAATTTTTTGTTCAACAAGTATGTGTGTCAGAAATTGGGCTACTGATAGATTTTGAATAGGACGGAATAAAAACCAACAAAAATAAACAGCATGTTTCCCAGTTTTAGACAGTAGACACTTAAAGTAAATATTTCAACGCATCCGTATCGGTATACGTAACGCGTTCAAAACAAAGTCAAAATACGCTACATTTTTGACTTGTTTATGTGATGTTTCGAACGATGCCCGCTTTTTTGAAGGGTTCGATGACAGGACTGCTGATTGAAATCGTTGCATACGTTCGTGGGTCCCTAATGATACGTACATCCTTCCGTACGCAACGAGATGCTGTCATCACACCCGTCAAAGAAGCAGGCATCGTTCGAAACATGGCATGAGCAAGTCAAAAATTTAGCGTATTTTGACTTTGTTTCGAACGCGTTACGTATACCAATACGGATGCGTTGAAATATTTACTTTAAGTAGACACTTAAAGTAAATATTTCAACGCATCCGTATCGGTATACGTAACGCGTTCGACACACTTAAAGAAAATATTTCAACGCATCCGTATCGGTATACGTAACGCGTTCGAAACACTTAAAGTAAATATTTCAACGCATCCGTATCGGTATACGTAACGCGTTCGAAACAAAGTCAACATACGCTACATTTTTGACTTGTTTATGCGATGTTTCGAACGATGCCCGCATTTTTGAAGGGTGCGATGACAGAACTGCTGATTGAAATCGTTGCGTATGTTCGTGGGTCCGTATATCCTTCCGTACGCAACGAGATTCTGTCATCACACCCGTCAAAGAAGCAGGCATCGTTCAAAAATGTAGCGTATTTTGACTTTGTTTCGAACGCGTGTCTAGTGTCTATTTTAAGATGGTCGTAGGACGTACACGCAAACGTGGAATATAGCGCAATATACTGTCTTCCTTTTATCTATACAAAAGCAAAGACTTCCGCTCGAATACAGATATCAAAGTCCAATCTCTGCGGTCTATCGTTGAGCTTTTTGATCAAGGTCACGTCATTTGCATGTACAACGTACATGACGCTAACCTACGTAGCATAGCGTTTGCGGCATGTTGCTAACGTAAAGATGTCATCAAATACGCAGCGAGTTTGGCGGACAGAAGCCAAAAATCAATAGACGAGCGGCCGAACCAAAGAAAGCAAGATAGAAATACATGGTAATATAATGTAAAAGACAGAAACATCCGAGCCGGAAAATTTCACGTATACCGCTGGGCACTTCGTACGTGTCATGACCAACTTGTGTCTATTAAGCTGGCAAACCAGGTATTTGTACTAGTCGACGCATTGTTGGTCACCCAGCAAATACAGAATGTCGGTAAATAATCGGACCGACGCGTTATCGTCGTAAGTCGGCATCGGCAGTTAAACGTGGACCGATGTTGGACCAACTTCCATGAAAAATACCACGCGCGCTCTATGTGCGACGCATGCACACTAACCATGTATCAAATAAAATAAATGAGTAACATTTCTCTAACTCGTCCCATGCAAAATATCTACTTATACCCGTATAATTTTCTATTAGGTATGTGTATGGCTCGTGTAAGTCTAAGGTGTGCTATTCTATAGTTAGGTCATAGTTAAGTTTAGGATACTTTGGTGTGGTTTAAATTTAGTTTGTGAATACAAATGCATAATTACTGCTAATGCCGCTATTATAATTGTGTGCAGACATTTTTATTTTTCGTACTCCCCGGATATGGATTTTGCCACGTCAGCTATTCATCTGCGGCCGCACGTCGACCGGCGGCCAAAAGTGTTGATGTTCCGATGTCGGTTACTGACATCGTGCCGATCTCGAGGGCTACGGCGACTGATGTACACTTGATTTCAAAAAAAACTCATACATGCATTTTTTCCTATGCCATAAAATTTAGCTTTCCATTAGTGTATACTATTATAAGGCACCACCAGCTTAGTATGCCTGACAGCTTAAAATTCAGTGTGACATCCTTAAAAATGCCACATATATCAACATTTACAAAAGTTCAAATTATCACTCGAGTTATAGAAGACGGCTGGTCTATAAGAAGAGCGGCCACCCATTTTGGAGTTGATAAAATGACGATAATGCGATGGAAAAAGCGCTAGATTGAAAATAATTCTACGGATAGGAAAGATGGATCAGGACGGCCAAAAGTAAGTTCTGAAGTGCAAGATGAGAGACTTATTGACCATCTCAGACAAAATCCTTTTTCAACGTCGGTTGAAGCAGCTAATGTAACATTATTTCCGGGTTCTTTAGCAACAGTAAATAGAAGAGTAATGAAATCAGAAGTCTCTTGTCGAGTTGCTGCAAAGAAGCCTTTTCTAACAGAAGAACAAAAACAGGCCAGAGTGATTTTTGCACTGAACAACGTTCTTCGTGATAATGACTTCTGGGAGAGGGTGGTTTTCACTGGCGAAAAAATTTTTCAATCATCTTTAAGCAGCAGGAGAATTTTAGTTTGTCGTCCACCAAATTCTAGATTTGAACCCGAATATACAAACCAAATTAAAAAAGCTGGACATTTTTCTGTAAACATGTGGGGCTGGTTTAGTGCTAGAGGTTTGGTTTTTTTTTGGAGAATCGAAGGAAGATTCAATAGTGAACGATATATTGAAATCCTTGAAAACGTTATGCTGCCATCTCTACAGGCTTTACATGAAGATAATGACTTCGTTTATCAGCAGGCCAAATGTCCAGTACACATGGCTAATGTTGTTCGCCAATGGTTTCAGAATAATAATATAGAAACACTTCCTTGGCCAGCCAACAGTCCTGACCTTATCACAGTGGAAAATATATGGGGTCGAATCGTTAAAATAATATACCAAAGGAATTGGAGACCACCAAATGCTGAAGAGTTAAGCGATGCTATTTATCGCGCATTGGATCAGCTCTCAGAAGACCATGTGTATTTTCAAAATTTAACCTTTTCAATGACCAGACGTTTGCAGCTTGTAATAAAGAAAAATGGTGATCCTCTTAAATACTAAATTATTCATTTTAGTTCTTTTTTAAGTTAAAATAATTAGTATTAAGTTTACCATCATTTTTGTCCTAATCCAAGTTTCCTATTTGTCGAATTGTTTTCAATCCAGCGCGGTTTCCATCGTATTATTGTTATTTTATCAACTCCAAAATGAATTACCGCCCTCTTTATAGAACAGCCTTCGTCCGTTACTCGAGTGATAATTTGATATTGTTCAATGAAGACTTTACTAAAACATTATTTTTGCTGATTTTTTAGTATTATGCAAAATTTAATATAAAAATAAGGTTGCCTTTAATTTAAGTAAAAAAATAATTTCAGTTTTAGAGACAATATGACAAATTTTCGTACTTTTAAAGTTTTTAGGCATTTTAGCTGGTAGTCCGTATATATTATACACTTTTAGAAAGGTCAATTTTGTGACTGCATGTATGCGTTTTTTTTTAAAATCAAGTGTACGTCCGACATCGGCACGCGTCCACTGTGTTTGTTCCTTGGCTGGTACTCAAGTTTTTGACTGCAGTGTGAACTAACAACTCTTGCAGACCAGGTTGTTTATTTTAATGCCATTTATATTAAGATCCTCTTCGCAGTAGTGAAATGCATTCACTTTTTGTTTTATTGCCCTTCGACTTATTAATAGAGTCGAACGCACAATATTTTAATTTTAGCAATTAAATGCAACAAAAATGTGTTATTGCTACTGGACCCGTAAATATACATTTTCTTATGAACCGGTATACCCTTGGTATATCAAGCACTGTTTCGTAATATTAATTACGTAGATCGAAAGGAGGTCACTGTCAAAAGTCACCACGGTTCACTATGAAATTCCCATGTTTTTATGCGTTTTAATTTTTTATGGCGTTTTTTTACATTCACAAACAAAAACAATGTAAATAAAATCGCTATCGTAGTTCGTAATTCGCTGAGATGTCGTCATGAATGGAATCTGATAATGTCTAGTCATGGTATATATGGTATATATTACATTATTACATTTCGTTTTACACACAGCACTGGTCGAAGTTTTCGTTTCCTTTATAGTTTGGTTTGAGTCACCGTTGTTAGGTTTAGATAAAATTTACACTTTATTTTACATTGTAGTATAATTATGTGTATGTGTAATATTGGTAAATAAAACTTGAGTTAGAACTTCCAGTACGTAAACTGGATGTTCTGGCTCAGATTAGATAAGGATGTTTATTCATCATCCAGTGGCGGTCCCAGTCATTTGAAAGGGGGGGGGCGGTCTCGGTACGAAAAAAACTAGAATTAAAGCATAGCTTTTATGAGGAACATATCAATATATATGCAAACAAAACTTAGCAACTTTAAGCGCGGATTTGGTCTCAAATCTAGGGGGAGGGAGGTACGCCGATTTTAATTTTTTTAAAAATATGTTTAAATGCGCCGAAAATTTTTGAGAAAATTAATTAAAACTGCAATTTTTGAGTCGAATTAGACTAAAATCGTAAATATCAATACGTAGGTATTTCCTTTGTGGTATCGTAGCGCCGCAGGTAAAAATTTTTAAGAATATTGCAAAACAAAATGCATTTTTTTATTTATAATTAAACTAAAATTGCAAATATATAAATGGTTTTAAAGCGCAGCAGGTGAAAATTTTTCAGAAAATGACAGTACAAATGCCATTTTTAACACAAAATTAAACTAATATCGTAAATATCAAAGGTGTTATAGCGCAGCAATTTATGCTCTTCTTTTAATTTTCTAAATGGGTTCATAAAATTTAAAGCCAGGGTAGGGGGGGGGTGTTAACTACCCCCCTATCCCCCTGAAATCCGCGCTTTAGTAACTACGTATATTTTTTTCAGTTATAAAAAACATAGATAACAAACAAACCACAAACAAAACCTAATATCGAAATAATTTTTTTTTGAGGACTAAAAAGCTTTTTAACTTAAAAAAATAGCCTTTTGCGCTCATTATTTAAACTAACGCTTGTAAAAAAAGCACTATTTTAGCCACTAGTTGTTAAAACTACAATTTTTTTACTGGACTGAACTTCCGCTTGACGGAAAAAATTCCGTTTAAGTTCTGAACCAACATTGAACAACTCACCATTTTCCTTGAACCAGGTTCAAACACTGAACTGGCTTTGAAAGGCCATTGAACAACCGGCCCTTGGGCTCCTTGCTGGACACTGGCACTGGTTTAAAAGAGAACACCTAAAACCAAATGAAGCTGTACAACGGAGACCTAAATGTGAAGCTCTCAACTACAGCTACTATACAAGCTAGTGCGGGCCACCAAGAATGGGTGCATTAGAAAAAACGGGATATATTCTACAACTAGCTAATGACCCGCATCTTTGCCTGTGTTTTCATACTTTAAATGACTATAAATTTGGTTCACGTAAACCGATTTTGATGAAATAAAGTCTAGGTCCTACCGGACTCACCTGGATTTTTTCAAAAACTGTTAAGAATTGGAGAAAATGCTGAATTTTGTTTGTAAAGGGACACCTTTTGGCTATCTTATATTTTGAATAGGGAAAGTGGGTCAAGTGATCTTATTTTGAAGGTCTCCTGAGTGTCTTGACAATTTCGAAAATCTATCGATTAGTTTTTAAGAAATTCACTTTCACAGTTGCCTGGAGAAAAGCAACAATATTTTTTTTAAGAATTAATTTTTTTATTTTTGAGAAATCCCGCGACTTTTGAAATTGTCCTGTACAATTTGAGCTTACTTTAAAAGTAAATATCTCAAAAACGAATCCATAGATTTTCGAAATTTTTACACGATTGTCAAGACATTCAAGAGACCTTCAAAACAAGGTGTCACTCCACCCACTTTCCCTATTCCAAATATAGGGGTAAAGTTATCCCCTCAAAGGGGATGCGCGCTCTAAAAATTTCAAGATAGCCAAAAAGTGTCCCCCTTACAAAGAAAATCGATGGGTTTCAGCATTTTCTCCAATAATTTACAGTTTTTAAAAAAATCTTGTATGTATAGATAAGCTCACGAAGGTTGATTTCAAAGAAATTAAAATAAACTAAAAGGCACACTCCATATATTAAAACCAAATTTCCCAAATCATTAACTAAATCTAAGGAAATTGCGGACTGCTCATGTTTACCGTGAAAAGATAGTTCCGGCGACTTTTCAGGACTTTTCACCTAACACATATTTCTTATGCATTTTTATAAATTTTAAAACAAACATATATAAGTATAGTAAATAACAATTGCATAAAACACAAAAAAAAAACAAAAACCCGTCGGCTCGGTCGGACCTAAGATGACAAACCGTGCCCGAATAATTAAATAACTTTTTTCCCTGGTTGCCAGATTGTAATAACCCTGATTTAAGTAATGATTTCTAGAAGGTAAAACAAAACATCAAATTAAGTAAACTTTCTCATGCATTTTAATCTGAACTTCTTCGGCACTATACCTACTTTATCAGAATAATGTCTTGTATTTATGCTACTTATTGCTATATTACATATTTATAAGAAATAAAATAAGGGATACTTATGGAAACTCGGCAACCGCGGTCTACATTTCTGATTTTTATGCGGTTTCTATTTTATTTAAATTTCTTAAGTTAATTCGGATACAAAAGAACGACTCCCATAGCAGAAAAAGAAGATACCCAAGAAGAATTTTTACAAATTTTACCACACTTTTAATGAAAATTCGGAGAAGCCGATTATCACCTTTTTTTCACTGATTAAAGGGACAAATTTTCCTTTGGTATTGAAAAAATTATGACCAAAATCCATTTCGACACGGAATGCAATTATGTCAATAATTTAATCGTTTGTATACCACATAAAATACAGGATGCATTAAAAGTTTGGAATATTCCATCATTTATGTGCTTAGTGGCATTAGTTTGTTTACAACTATTGTCCGTGATTAATCAAATGTCTAAAAAGACTACTGTAGGTAGTATCATTAGAGGGACTTGCATACAGAGTGTGTCAATAAGGCTGATTACCGGACTTAATATTCAAATTACACTGTCTAACAATGAAAATGTTTCGGGCTCAAAAATAGCTAATTCTTAAGTATTTTCATCCACTGAATTCAAAAATCACCAAAAAATTAGAGATTAGCTCTAGTTTTGGAGATAAGGTGATATTTTACATTTTATATCTTCTAAAAGCATCGAAAGAGAAAATAATAGAAAGGGCAGAGAACTGGATAGGGTGGGGAGTTAGAAATAGTGGTACGCCACCATCGAAATGGACTATGGATAATATCGATAGAGATAAAACTACAGAACTATCGATAGTTTTAATTTAGCTATCGATATTTGCAATACAGCCCTACTATTCTCCATATATATAAGCGGGAACTCCCTCCTTTTCGAAATAATTGCGTATTTGCGCGTCTTTTTATTCAGGGCGACCGATACCTTACAGTTCAGTTTCATATTTCTAATCGAACGCACAGTTAATGTAGTGTGTATGGTATTGTTATAAAACTAGATACACGGACACACAATATATCATCGCAAACTGACTATAGTATGCCTCGTAAATGTGTAAATTCAGTTAACAATTTTTGTTATATTTGTGGAGAAATAACGTTTTCTTCACAAAAACGCAATTTGACGCCTCTTACCAACATTATTTTGGAATGAAGGATACGTCACCAGGATAAGTCATGGGCTCCACATATATGTTGCAACTCGTGTTCAGTTCTATTACGAGAATGGCTTAAAAATAAAAAACGATCGATGGCTTTTGGGGTGCCCATGGTTTGGCGGGAGCCTACAACCACATGACTGCTATTTTTGCTTGACTCCGCCTATCAATGTTGGATTGTCTATGAAAAAAAGAGGAACAGTTCAATATCCGAATCTCCCATCTGCTATTCGACCTATACAACATCCAGACAGTTTACCAATTCCTACTCGACCTCAAAACTATGAATTGGAAGAAGAGAGTGAAGACAATGTGGAAGATGAGGAATTAAAAATGCCTTCAATATCACACAAATGATCTCATTCGAGATCTTGACTTGTCAAAGGAGAAGTCAGAACTTCTAGGATCAAGCTTACAGCAATGGAATATTCTTCAACCAGATTACAGAAGTACAGTACTTTTTTTAAGAAGGATAATAATCTTGTTTTTGCTGTGATATTAATGGTCTGATGAAAAGTTTGAAAACGGAGCCAATCCAACTGAATGGAGGCTATTCATAGACTCTTCCAAGCTTAGTTTAAAAGCTTCATAATGGCAATCGTCTTCCTTCTGTTTCTGTTGGTCACGCAGTTCATATGAAGAAGACTTATGCAAATATGGCAACCCTCCTCAACTCAATCAAATATGCTGAACTTAAGTGGAAGATCTGTGGCGACCTAAAAGTCATTGCTACATTACTAGGAATGCAATTAGGGTACACTAAATACTTTGGTTTTTATGTATGTGGGATAGAAGAGGTAGGAAATCACACTATATCCAAGTAGATTGGCCTGCAAGGAATCTTAAACCTAGTGAGAAAAATGTCGTTGCCGAGCCTCTCGTGAATCCAAAAGATGTTCTTCTTCCACCCCTACATATCGGTTTAATGAAGAATTTTGTCAAAGGCTTTTAAATATTTGAGAGAAAAATTTCCCAAACTAAGTGATGCCAAAGTCAAGGAAGGCATCTTCATTGGGCAACAAATATGTGAACTCGTAAAGGATCCTGCTTTCGACCTAGTTCTGAAAGGAAAATAAAAGGAAGCTTGGGAAGCTCTTAAGGGAGTTATGCATGGATTTTTAGGGAACAGAAGGGAGGAAAACTAGACTCAATTGGTAAAAGTACTTCTAGAAAAGTACCATCAAATCGGATGTAATATGTCACTAAAAATACATTTTCTCCACTCCCATATTGATTTTTTCCCGCCCAGTTGTGGAGCTGTCAGTGACGAGCATGAGGAAAGATTCCACCAGGATATTTCTCTCATGGAACGGAGATATCAGGGCCGCTGGAATGAAGCAATGCTCGCGGATTACTGCTGGTTTATGTATAGGGATGCTCCAGAAATTACTTACAAGAGGAAAGCCAAAAGAAAGTGATCTCATGAAGCCCCCAATTAATTCTTCATATATTCAACCACCGGTGAGTGTTCTTTTGTCATTTATAGTGTGTAACTGTCATTAAAAATACACCTTTTAATATTGTTAGCATACATAATTAATATTTTTCGTTTCCTCATAATCCTTATTAAATGAAACTCATTATTTTTTTTCACAGAAACTAGAGGTAAATTTTCTTTGGAAGGAATTAACTCATAAGTTGAAGGAAATAAAAAAAAATAAAAAAATTTGTTGGACAGTGTTATTAACGGGCCCCGAAAATTAATTGAATATTTTAAAAAAAATCTCTGCACCCTCTTCCCAAAAACTCTCAAATGAAAAAATATTTTGTTTATTGAGTGGGCAATTAAAATAAATTGGTAGAGTTATTAGAAAATTAATGGAACGCTTAATGTCATAGTTTCTCCTCATATACCTAAGCAAACGGCTATTGATAAATTTCTTGATTTACCCAACACAAGCCTTTGATTATGTGTTTCACGATATTTTGTTAATTAAGCTGTTTCATTATGGCTTTCATGAACTGAGCTCAAAATTGGTAAAATCATATTTGTATAGCTGACTCTAAAAGAATTGCCTGTTCATTATGGAGTACCTCAAGGAACGGTTTTAGGCCCTACTCTATTTACTGTTTATATTAACAATCTTCTCAACAATTGTGCAATACTGTCATGATACCACAGCAATTCAGGCTGTTCTATGCATTAGTGAATTTGACAAGATTTCATCGGGATCACTAACACTAATAAAAGAGTGCCTCCTTTTTAATAAATTAAGTTTCAACGTAAACAAAACAGAGCATATGATTTTTACACTTACAAATATTGATAAATAATATGTTCAGTTTTTAGGAGTGCAACTAGACTCTAAACTCGTTTGGGAAAACCATATAAACCAATTAGCTAACAGACTGTCTAAAAATACATACCTCTTAAGATCACTTTCAACAACTGTCAGCACAAAAACGCAAGTAGCATGTTATTTTGGGGCAATACACTCCCTCCTAAATTTTACAATGTTTTACCGAAGAAAATTAAAGAACTAGAAACCAAACACTTTAAAAAAACTATCAAACAATTTTTAATAGAACAAGCCTTTTATTCCTTAGACCAATCCTCAACTGCTGACTTTTCCAGTATGTGAAATTTATATCTTGTTGTCAACCTAGATTTTTTTTCTGTTTCGAGTTTGTTTAGATTTCAGTGTCTTGTCTGTTCTACTTTTACGTTTTGACTTAAATTTTAAACCTTCTTTTATTCTGTTAATGTTTTTTAAACCATAAGACAGATAGTATTCGTTTTATTAATATTTTTTAATTTTAAGTGTTTTTGTTGTTTGTTTTTAAAATTTCTTTTTAGTTTTTTTACATTTTAACTGTCTTTATAATTTAGATAAAGGTACTACTTATATTACTATTTTTTTTTAAATTAGTGATTTATTTCTTTTAAAAAAAAATTTTTATGTACTGACTTGACTGTGCTATGGCTCATTTAGCATTAATAAATAATCTGAACCTGAAATACCACATAGGCCGATCAATTTCTACCAAATCCATTAGTTTTCTGTCAATATGACAGAAAAATTCAAGAAAAGGACACTAAAACTGTAGTAGTATTAAAGAAAAAAAATCTGCAACTGGTAACGTCTTCTCTTATTTTTTTTTATATATATTTGCCAAACATTTTCAGATTATTGACAAAACGCAAAAATATCCAAAAGACTTTTTACAAATTTTCAATAAAAAAAAAGCTTTAGTGCTGACATCTTTCTCGAGGATTAAACAATTTAAAAAAAGAGAATTATTACAGCGAAAAAAAATTATCTTTTTTTTTAAAAGCCCGGCCAACTTTTTAAATAATTTTATACAAGAAAAAGTTCGTATCTTTTTTGGGGGCTGAAAATTTTTTTTTGATTGTAGTTCTTCCTTAAAATTAGGACTTATTCTCGCGATCGTTTATCAACTATAAAATACGACATAAAAATATGTGGAATACAGAAATCGACAGATTGTTTGTTTGTTAATAAATCAAAGCAGTTTTGGTTTAGCTTGACCAGCGCTTTTTTTATATACTTAATATAAACAAACCTTAACAAAATTATTGTTGGAGTTTGTGTATTTACTACACTGTAAGTACCTGCTTACCTGCCTAATGCCTAAGAGTAGCGCTAGAAAGAGTGCTTCAGAATGGACTGAGGTTTTAGAATCCAGTAATAAAAGTAGAGTCTGCAAATACTGAAGCAGAATCGTTTTTTTTTTGATAATTTGCATTAATGCCCAGCTAGTGCAGCATCCATTAAAAGACATTTTTCAGCTTATGGTCGTGTTTGGAATAATAAAATAAGAAATTGTTTGGAATAAGAAAAAGATTTGCAACTGGTCAAAGTTTATCGAACCTTACGATCAGACTGGTAATAATATACCTTTTTTACGTTTATTTATTTTATTAATAATGAAAAAATCCACTTTAAAAAAGTCCTACGTGTTTTTTTAAAGTGGGTTTTACCCCAAAAAAAAACCCAGTGGGCTTTTTCGGTTATCCACTGGGCAGCCAACTCTGCTTTAAAGACATTCTATAATCCCTCCCCAGTATTTTGGGACAGTTTGACCTTCAATTCGTCACACCAAGAATAAACAAACGCATGAAGTACTTACCGCGAAAACCACGATATTGAAAATAAAGAACAGTATTATAGAGTTTCTATGTAATTTATAAATAAGTACAAAATAATTTTGAACATAAAAAAGTATTTTTGATCTGAACATATTCATACCAAGTTTTGTACAACGTGAAGCCAAAATTAACTAGTCGTTTCTAAATACGATAAACTGTTTGATTAATCCAAAACACAAATTCTTGAACTTTTATTGGGAGAAGTCAGTATTTGGAAACAATATTGTTCAGAAGTAGGCAAAAGATTAAATCAAAACACACCTGATAACATTTTCGAGGCAATGAACAAGTGTGGCGATATTTTTCCAAAGTAGGGCATAAATTGCGGCACTATAACACCTTCGATATTTACGGTATTAGAGTTTAATTTTGTGTTAAAAGTGGCATTTGTAGTGTCATTTTCTTAAAAAATTTTCGCCTGCTGCGCTTTGAAACCATTGATATATTTACAATTTTAGTTTAATTGGAAATCAAGAAATGCCTGCGCGCTATGATACCGTCGATACTCACTCAAAAATGGCATTTTTAATGTAATTTTCTCAAACATTTTCGGCGCATTTAAACATGTATGAAATAAACAACTTAAAATCCCCCCCCCTAGATTTGAGGGCGAATCCGCGCTTGTAGTTACTAAATTTAGTTTGCAAATATTGATATGTTCCTCATAAATGCTTTTATCCTAGTTTTTTTTTCGTATCGAAACCGCCCCCTCCCTTTTCAAATGGCTGGGACCGCCACTGTGACTATGGTATTGCTTACACCCTGTTTTATGATTGTTTGCAAGAACCTGAATTCACTATAAAGCTACAAGCTACCCTAACATTTCTCTATAGAATACTAAAACTTATTTTCTACTTTTTAGTGCACTTTATATTTTATAAACCCTTGTATTTAAAAAGCTTTTTTTAAATTAAATTATTTTTTAATTAAACCATATTGAATTTTCAAATCCGATCAAAAATGCATAATCCCCTTCTCTAAAAACCGCTGTATGCCAATTTTGATTGAATAGAACAAACTAAATCTTTCTCCCCCTCCACTTCCCTCGTTAGGGGGAGGTGGGTACTTGACAATTTAAAGACAATCGGATGTGTATAAGTCAATTATAAACTAGAAACCGCTATATTGAATTTTCAAAAATTCGTATTCCTTATCCCCAAAAACCTCAGCATACCAATTTTGGTTGAAATCGTTAGGCGTTTTTCTCCATCCACTCTCGTTAGGGGAAGGGGGGTGCCTAATAATACCATATTATTGTATTGTCACCGGAACTATAATCGCGTACCAAATTTGAATTCAATCGGACATTTAGAAGTTAGTCAAAATTGAGTTGCAAGCTTGTAATAAAAAGGATAACTTTATTTTTCTCAGTTAGTTTGAGTGATTACAGGGAAAGTTGTTAAGAATTAGATGTTTTATCAAATAGGGTTTTTTCTTGTTACAGATTTACCTACACTGCAACAAAGGCAAAGAGGAGGTGTCCATGCTAGTGGCGGCCAAAACGTCCGGAGCCACGCCCCTGGTCATCGCTTGCCGAAATGGACATTACGACGTTGCCGAGTACCTTATCGACAAGTGCAGTGCCGATATCGAACAGCCCGGATCCGGTAAGACCATTTGACATCACTGCTATCCCAATTTTGTTCTTATCTTTACCGGGCAAAAACAAGAAAATGAGATGATGGATTGTGTCGAAATTTTGCAGTTTTTTAAGAGTTTAGTGTTCGCTTGCAAGGGTATTTTTGGCCCCCCATTTTAAAAATAAAACTTAAATCTACAGTTCTCTAGTATAGTAGTTTTTGAATTTTGATTTTCATTATTCTGCCGTGTTAAGCATTAAGCCTCGTGTCCACTAGCAATTAAATTTGCCTAGAGTACTCTCACAAGTCACTTGTAATGCGTGTAAACAGCAGCGCTAGAGAAATTTTGCTGAAAGTTTACTCTCGGGCCAAGTACTTGGCGACTTGTTAGAACTTGTAGTGTACACGGCTAATCTAAGCAAATTAGTTTGCACTTTTTTATTTCGAGACTGTTTCGCAAATTTAATTGCTAGTGGACACGAGCCTTAAGAGTCCTATCCCCATATTTGAATATTTTGAGAAAATAAGAAAAATACTTCGTGTCTTTATGCCATCCTAAGTACTAATATCCTTGAAATTGTAATAACCTCAATGTATACATTTTTTGACGTAGAATTTAAGTACAAACTTGTTTTTTACAAATTAAGAATATAAAACATGTTTTTGTTAGTTACGACAAATTTGCGTAACAATCAGCAACTAAAATAGTAATGATGATTAGTTTAACAAATCGTAAGTGATCATCTCTATAGAAAAACTACACTTAACTTCAATTTTTTCATATAAATGATTTTACAAAAAGATATATTTAATGGTATTATTTTTTGTTTTACATTGTAATCACAGTTTAAAAACTTATCTTTTAGAAATGAAACCCCGTATCTCCAGAATCTTGCCTATTTACGTAAGAAAATCATTAAACACAGTAATTACAACGGTGCTTCTAGCGGGTTAGAATTTGGTTGAATAAGAAAACCAAAAACACGTCAACTGAGGTTTTTAATTTCCTTTAATTAATTAATTAATTTTTTATGTCATTTTGTTTACGAGGTATGGCAAAAAAATATATTTTTTTAAATAGGACACCCTGTGTATTTTGCAATTTTTGAAATCTGCAAAAAATTCTCTCTTCAGCAATACTACACAGTAGGATCTATCTTTTATGATAATCAAGATATTTTCATCTAAATCTGTATGGAAAACTTCGATACTCATTATATATAATATACAGGGTGTCCCAAAAGTCTTAGTCCCCCCCTATATCTCCAAAAGCCTTTGAGACATTGTAACAATACTTTGGGAACTTCAATAAGAGGCGAAATGAAAAAAATCTAGATGAGTGGTATTGCCGTCCCTTTTTCTGGGGCGGCCTGGGGGCGGCATACTAAAAAGAGTTAAATAGAACCACATATCGAGTTGCACTACATTTTAATGGTCTCCTAAAATGCTTTATCCTAACGTTAATATTATTGACATCTGTCACTCCTGTCAAAAGTTATTGGGATCAATTTGATATATAAAAATGTCCTAGTCCCCCCCTATATCTCCAAAAGCTCCTGGGATATTGAAACACTACTTTAAGAACTTTAATGAGAGGCAAAATGGAAAAAATTTACAGGGGCGGCTTTGCCACCCCTATTTCTGAGGCCGCACTGGGGGCGGCATACTGAAAAAAATGAAAATAAATGAAAACACATATCGAGTCGCACCTCTCAAAAAATGTTGCATAGTAACATCAATAATATTGACGTCTGTCACTCCTGTCAAAAGTTATTTTAAACAATTTAACATATCAAGCAGTATCTTCTTGGTTTTTCCGTTTAATGTGTTGCGTTATTGTCAGAAAAAAGTAAATACCTACATCTAGTAGGCTGATTCCATGGCATCATAATAAAATAAAAGAAAATCCTGTCAAACAAATATTACGTACAATTCAAAAATGTTTTTATTCAAAATGCGTCGTTCGAATGAAGACAAAGTAGAAATTGTTCTTTTCTATGATCAGGTGCAATGCGTCTATTTGTGTAGCATTTCTAAAGACCTTTAAAATAAGGTACGACTCGATATGCGTTAACTTTTTTTTAGTAAGCCGCTCCTAGGCCGCCTCAGAAATAAGGGCGGTGATATCGCTCCTCTATATTTTTTCCATTTCACCTCTCAATAAAGTTTCCAAAGTATTTTTATAATACCTGAAGAGCTTTTGGAGATTTAAGGGGGGACTCTTTAATATATTAAATTATTCCCAATAATTTTTGACAGGAGTGACAGATGTCAACAATATTGACATTAGGACGGAGCACTTTATTAGACCATTAAAATGTGGTGCAACTCGATATGTGTTTCCATTTAACTTTTTTAGCATGGCGCCCCTAGGCCGCCCCAGAAGAAGGGGCGGCAATACCGCTCCTCTAGATTATTTCCATTTTGTCTCTTATTGAAGTTTCCAATGTATTGTTACAATATCTCAAAAGCTTTTGGAGATAAAAATTTCAAACTATACAGGGATTTTTTTTTTAACCAAATTCTAACCCGCTAGAAGCATCGTTCCGTTTAAAGAATCCACCCTGTGTAATCACCCGAAATATTCTAATACTAAAATTTTAGTACACAAACTAACGGAACACAAAGCTTTAAAGAGTTTTTAGCTTCTTCTGTAACATTTACAATTTTGGAGTTACGAGGTATTTGCATGAGGCCGACGAAATGACTAGCTATTTGGAATAACAATAAATTTACAATTTACCATTCTTAAAGTCCAAAATGTGGGTATAGTCCAATTTTTTGATGAGTGGACTGAGGTCATTTTTCCTCTGAAAACGTATTTCGTTGTTGTCAACAGTTCGCATGTCAAATAATTTGTTGTTGTCAATTTGAAGTAACAGTTGAAATAATCAACGACATGAGATATTTTTACATATTTATTGTCGCTGTCTAAAACAATGTATCAAATAGAGATCCAAAAAAATGACGTCAGTCCGCTCATCAAAAAATTGGACTATATCACTTTAAAAATATAGTAAGGGTACCGTTTATTTATTTCTAAAAGAACAATACTCACTCAACACCGTTCTTAACTAAAAAGCCAGTTAACTCATTTTCGTTTTAGTATCCTTTGGCCTATGATCGGTGCCATATTGACACCAAACTGTCTTGTCAATTTGGTTGTAAAAATGGCAGCCACGATAGGCTAAAGAGCACTGAGGGTGTGGGAGTTAACAGGCTGTTTAGTTGAGTACGGTGTTGACTCACTGTCCCAACAAAAGCAAACAAATTGTAGAGGTTATATTTATCTGTCAAGCGTCAAAATACTAGATTGCACGGCAAAGCCGGTGTTAAATCAATTTGACGTATCTACTTCATTGTTAAGTAAATATGTCGCATGTTTATCTGTCGTATTTGAACTGCAAATACGACATATATACCTAAAAATATGCAATTTGGACAATTTGGCTTAACAAAGTGAGCATAATTTCACATACGACAAAGAAATAATATAGTTTATTCGCCAATAATGAATGTTTTACGACATTTTGATCTAACAAATAGATGTAAAACTTTGATATGATTTGAAATATATTTATATAGGATATTTAATAATAATTATAATGTTAAGAAAGAAATCGTCTATAGTCTGAAGTTAATGTGTGGTAATTTTGTGTCCCTATAAAAAAAACCCGAAACCAAATTTGACAGAAACATAATTTGTCAGAATTTAAAAGAAAAGAAAATAATTGGTCCGCAAAAAATTGTCTCGAAAATGAAATGATGGGAAAATCAAATCGCTAGAAAATATATGCATAGAATTAAATTTAAGGCCACAAAAACGGCATAGATTTGACAAAACTGTTTTGCTGTTTTTGGGCCAATCTTTACCGGGCAGAATATCGGAAACGAGAAAACAGAATCTGTTGAAATTTGGCAGGAATGTTTATTTTTGAATTCTCACATTTTCGAAATAAAATAAACGCGGCTAACAATATCTGTAACAGCAATTTTTGGATTTTTTATTTTTTGAAAAAAATACACCAAATTTGGAAAAATCCTTTGGATACAGCTGTAGATTTTTATAAATCCTATTATCTGATAAAAAAAAAAAAATGTTTTTTTTTCTTTGTAAGCAATATCTGCCGGAATTCTGAAACGCCAAGGTCACGTAATTTAGTAGGCCCAAGGAAACTGAAGTGAGTTCGATTAGAGTATTGGAATTCAGGTTTCGCATAGCCACCGGCCACTTGTCTAATGGAACATTCAGCCAACACCGTTCTTAACTAAAAACCCAGTTAACTCATTTTCGTTTTAGTATCCTTTGGCCTATGATCGGTGCCATATTGACACCAAACTGACAGAAAATCCATGTTTTGCTTGTCAATTTGGTTATAAAAATGACAGCCACATTAGGCTAAAGGGCACTGAGGCGGTAGGAGTTAACAGGCTTTATAGTTAAGAACGATGTTGATTCAGCCAACAAATTGATACACGTCAAGTTTTTTGATGTTGAATAATGATTTTTCTTTTGATTATTTTTTTCGAGACATTGCAATCCATGAAGCATGAAGCCGAGCATCAAAACCTTTTAAAGAACCATTAATAAATTGTTACGTTCCTAATAAGTTATACTTTTCCTCACATATGGTGTTCGCACCGTGTTCTGAACACTGCACGATTTCACTCGAAATGGTATTAGTGATGCCACCTATTGTTGATCTTTTTTATGAAAATAATATGATAGAAACATAATAATGCCGAACCACAAAATTCAAGATCCCCAATCTGACCGAAAATGATTGGAACCGGGTTGGCCGTGGCAAGGCCAAAGGCGAAAAATCTACTACGCATACCTAACGCAGTCTGCTTGCGCCCAGGGGGCTTATTCTTCAATTTCGTAGGAAAGGTCGCACGGGTTGTTATCAGATAATAGGATTTATAAAAATCTACAGCTGTATCCAAAGGATTTTTCCAAATTTGGTTTATTTTTGTCAAAAAATTAAAAATCCAAAAATTGCTGTTACAGATTTCTGTATTATCGACGAGGCTAAAGAAAAAGCCAGGTAAGATTTTTGACTATTGTTAGTCGTGTTTATTTTATTTCGAAAATACGAGAATTCAAAAATAAACATTCCTGCCAAATTTCAACAGATTCCGTTTTCTCGTTTCCGATATTCTGCGCAGTGATTGGCCCAAAAACAGCAAAGCAGTTTTGTCAAATCTATGCCGTTTTTGTGGCCTTAAATTTAATTCTATGCATATATTTTCTAGCGATTTGATTGTCCCGTCATTTCATTTTCGAGACAATTTTTTCCGGACCAATTATTTTCTTTTCTTTTAAATTCTGACAAATTATGTTTCTGCAAAATTTGGTTTCGGGTTTTTTATAGAGACCCAAAATTACCACACATTAACTTTAGACTATAGACGATTTCTTTCTTAACATTTTTTGTTATCAGATAATAGGATTTATAAAAATCTACAGCTGTATCTGAAGAAAAAATTAAAAATCCAAAAATTGCTGTTACAGATTTCTGTATTATCGACGAGGCTAAAGAAAAAGCCAGGTAAGATTTTTGACTATTGTTAGTCGTGTTTATTTTATTTCGAAAATAAGAGAATTCAAAAATAAACATTCCTGGCAAATTTCAACAGATTCCGTTTTCTCGTTTCCGATATTCTGCCCAGTGATTGGCCCAAAAACAGCAAAGCAGTTTTGTCAAATCTATGCCGTTTTTGTGGCCTTAAATTTAATTCTATGCATATATTTTTTAGCGATTTGATTGTCCCATCATTTCATTTTCGAGACAATTTTTTCCGGAACAATTATTTTCTTTTCTTTTAAATTCTGACAAATTATGTTTCTGCCAAATTTGGTTTCGGGTTTTTTATAGAGACCCAAAATTACCACACATTAACTTCAGACTATAGACGATTTCTTTCTTAACATTATAATTATTATTAAATATCCTGGTTTATAATGTAATTGATAATAATTACTAAATTACGACCTACTGAATTTCTAAATAAATGCCATAATTACATACTCGTATGTTTTAATTTCATTTATTTTATTCTTTTTTTTTCTAATGTTTTTTCACGCCTTATCAGGATATGAGTATGATTGTTTCACTTATGATTTATGTATATTATGATAAAAACATGCTATATTTGACATTGTCAAGGTTCAAAATCTGATTACCAACTTAAAAAACAAATGCAGTTTTTTATTTGCATGGTATTTTTTTACCTCTATCCCTGCATACCTAAGAAACTTTTTCCCCATATTATTATCTTGGAATTTTTTTATAGTCTCGACAAAATTTTGAGCACTTAATAAAGAAACTGTCTTCAACATTCCCGGGGGGGGGACTGATAGTGGTTTTCACCACCAGCGGTTAAAATAGAGTTTTTTTACAAGCGTTAGTTTTAATAACGAGCGCAGCTATCTATTAATCTGAAGTCGAAAACGGCAACTCAACAATCTCAACATATTTCCTTTTTTTATCCCCCACCACCAACAAAACCTAATTAACTATTCTTCTGACGATTTTCAAATTTTAGTCAAAATTTGGTTTAAATCGCTCAAGCCGTTTTTCGTTCACCATACCAACATGGTATGGGGGACTATTAAAATCGTGAAATTTTGACTTTTCTTAATTTTATCAAAAATGAGTTACTAAGGTTCCAAACACAGTTGTCTGTCTGTATACACGATAACTCAAGAACGCCTTAATCGATTTTAACGAAATTTGGTACAAAAATCCTCTATTGACTGACCATGAACTGATTAACTTTTGGGTAGGGTGGTGGGGACTTGAAGGGGAGAAAAGGGGGATAAAATATTTAAAAAAATTGTAACTTTGGAACAAAAGCAAGTAGCGATATACGGTTTCCATGAATATGGACTACAAATTTTGTGGGATCTTTAGTTTCCGAGTTATTTGAAAAAACGTTAAAATATATAGAAAAATTATAACTAGAACTAAAACAGCTATTGATATGCACTTTTCAGATTTTGGTTTTCGTAAATATTACCTAAAAATATTGTTATAAGGTTCAAATCTTTCAAAGCTACAGTTTTCGAGATATTTTCATTTCCTTTCAACATAAAATAATTGATTGTATGGTGGACCATCCGTGCTTTCTAGCATCAATTTTTAAAAATGAAACAGAAATCCTCATCTAAAAAGCCTGTGCTAACTTAATGGAAAGATTTTGAAATTTCGTTCACCAGACCGTTATTTTATGTATTTTGAATTTTTCTTCAAATCTACAATAAGGTCAAGGCGGAATTGCATATTTAAGTTGTACTTTCGATATTTCTGTTAAATGTATACCTAGGTGACAGCCAAAATTAACAGCTTGGAAAATTCCCAATTATATTTGCTACGTTTTCATGGGAATTGAGTTCGTTCTGAAAACGATTTCAATCCGACACCGTCCATGAAAACGCCTGTTTTTCCAGTATTCAAATCGATTTCAATCTAGATCCGACCCTGAAAATTTTTACCGATTTTCCATGAAAACGGGGATTGAGTTTACACATGCGTATTGCGTCGGATTACCAAACAGCCGCCAAATTATATTTTATTGCTCTCACTCTTTTTGAGAGAGAGAGAGAAATAGAATCGAAACTGTGGAACCGACATTCTAGAATTTGGTGGAGTGTATAGAAAAAAGAAGATTAATAACATAACCTTACTTAAATAACTAAAGATTTGTTTTTTTAAAGACTTAAAAAAAAAAATTATGGAAAATAAAAGAAATATGTGGCTCGAAAGTGTATGTGCTATGCACATATGCCAGTCCAGCATTTATTTCTTCACTTCCACTTGCAAACAGAGTAGTAATTAAAATTTTAAAAAAATGTGTGGCAAGGGCCAACATCATCTTTCGAATAAAATACATTTTTTTTTAAAAAGTACCTCTGCTGCTAAATATCAAAATTTGAAAACCGTTTTCAAATCGATTTGAAAACCTGTCATGAAAACTCATGAAAAAAAAGTTTTCAAAACATATTGAAAACGAATTCAATATCCATGAAAACATAGCAATTATTACAACCCAATAATAACGCTTGAACCAATTTACCTATTTTGTATTTTTATATATCTTTAGTTATTTTTAGAACGTCTGGTTTGTAGAGAATACAAATTTAGTTATTTGCATTTTTAAAAGTAGAGATTTTTTTTCTTCTTAGTTCATGAAATGTCGAAATGACTGATATCCATACTTTTTTGAGTCAAATAAACATCAGAATTGGCGGAGCTTTGAATTGAAGGCACATTTTTTAAAAACTACACGGCTCGGAGCACTTTTTTGATTTTTCCCCGAATAAGCTAAAATTTCTTTAATTCGAAATGTTCAAACATTTGAATCGGTGGCCTAGCCGTGTCTTAAAGTTTAGTCAACTCTCATGTTTATTTGACTCCAAAAAGTATGTATATCACATGACAGGAAATGACAAAGTCACATTTTTTTTGCCGAATAAGCCAAAGAAATACTATAGGTTTACAAGAAAAACTCCACTCTACTTTCTCTACTTGGTATTACCTACCTTGGTATACGATTTTTGACAGTTATTGTTTTACCAGAGGTGAGCAACTGGATTTGACAGTTGCTAGGGAAATGTTTAAAAACAAATTGTGTGTTGGCAATGATAGTTGATAACCCCTGACAATAAATAATTTTGTCACTGTCACATTTTTGATTAAGAAACGCCCGGTTTAAAAATGGAATTTTGCTGTATGAAAAATGTAAAAACACGTGCCTCGACGAATTTGTATTATTCCGTTGTCCAACGGAGAGAGAAACTCAAGAAAAGTGGAAAGAAAACATGCATTTACCAAGCTGGAAAATTATTGAAAATAGCTGAATTTGCGAGGTAAATGATCTGTAAGCAGTATGTACAAACATACGCATTTAGCATATACTTTGTTAATAAATAACACATTATGTTTCCGTGTTATATTGTGAGAAAAAGAGTAACAAAAATATAGATAGAATAGGAGTCTTTATATTTTACCTATTATTTACATTTTTAATATCTCCGCGTGTATATTCACTGTTTGTTTTTGTTTTTTTTTGTCAAAACTTGACATATTTTACTAACCAAAATAAAATCAATCTTTCAAAAACTGTCTGGGGAAATCATAAAAAGAGACAACAAAATATCAGTCCATTTCATAAAATCCGTTTTACATGCAAATATGAAAAAAACTAGAAAGAGAGGGCAATATGAGTTGCCCACCTCTGGTAAAACAATAACTGTCAAATGTATAGAGGGCCTCTACTGCCTCTAGTATTACCCAAGGATATGCATCGGGGCAATACCTTCTCCACATAGGCCAATCAACTCCTACCGTTTTAGTGTCCTTTTCTCGACCTTCACCGCCATATTGACAGAAAACTAATGGATTTTATGTCACTTTTGAGTGAAAATGGCGGCGAAGGTGGATTAAAGGACATTAAATCGGTAGGATTTGATCGGCCTGTATGGAGAGGGTACCGATCGGGGTTATTATAGTTCTCGAACACATACCTAGCGCTGTAAACTTAGGAAACGTTAGAACAAGCCACATACTCGTGTTTCTAACTTATTTTGATCTTATCAGTAAAAACAAAAATCAACTAGGTTGCATCCCTAACAAAGCTAAAGGCCAGTGGAGCTCGTAAAATTTACAAGAAAAACCCAGGGTAATACTTGGTATTACCCAAGGATATGCATCGGGGCTATGAAACTCCATCAACATGCCGAGCTTCGCAGATTGATGTTCTCGAAAGCATACCTTAAAACTTAGAAAACCTTAAAACTAGCCACACACACGTATTTCGAACTACGTGTATGTGGCAAGTTTTAAAGTTTTCTAAGTGTATTTTTGTTTTTACAAATATTATAGGACCGATTTAATTTGCATCCGAAATCCATAAGGGGGCGCATAATTTATCAAAAAGTACTTTACATAGAAGGTAAATTATAAAAAAGTACAGGTGCACAACAGTACTACGTAAAAACAATAAATACACAAAACTATACTATCACAAAATCTAAATAGATCATAACGGACTGGCCTAAAACGTTACAAGGGCAAAAGTGTACAAAAGCAAAATAGTCTAACATATTCCCGCTAGATGGCGACACAGTTCACAGCCGGCCGAAAACAGCTGGACAGCAAAACCTGTGTAATATATTGCCGTTAGATAGGGGTCAGGTATTCGACTGTCGTTTTGTTTTTTAGTATTTCATCGAAATGAGCCAATAAAACTAGAAAACTGCATTAGTGTTAGCAAGCTAAGAATTCCCTCATTGTTTTAAGCTTCTTTAATTGTCTTAAAATGGCATACTTTCCGAGAAAATTCAAAAAAAGGGTTTAGGTTGGCACACCTGTTTGCTTGCTTGCTTGCTTAATTGTAAATCCGGCTTAACAAATCAAAAAACGGTGTGCATCACACCGCAGTGCCATCTGGCGGCAATATGTTACACTATTTTAGGTTTGTAGGGATTTGCCCTTGTAACCTTTTTAGTATTGTAAGGTTTTAATTAAGGTAAAATTTTTGCTCAGTACTGATTTGTTATTGTAAATTTTAGGAAAGTACGTTTTTACATTGTATTGTTTTGCTAAATTACAGGCATCCTCCATAAGCGGTACAGGGAGGTAAAGTACTTAATGAAAACACCCGGAGGGAGTCAACTATGTAAAACTGCCTACGGAATTAAAGTGGCATTTCCACCCCTCATATGCGAGCCGAAAATGTCATTTTCTGTTAGTAGATAAAATAGCTGCTCTCCGTAGCGCAGTAGGTAGCGTAACGTGTTTGTCTTTAACTTTGCAAAAACTTTACTAAAACTGGGCATTGATCCTATAATGGATGGAAAGCCCCAGTATTAAAAAAATAGTAGATAAAATATTGTAATCTTCGAAAAAATAAGATAACCCGGGAAATGTATTACTCGGGTGTTTTTGTTCTACTACGTGAACAGAATATTTCCCAACAGATTTTTTATAACAAAAAATACATTGTGTGATTTTGCAGTAGCGGATTTTGCCTCAAATTTTTGCTTTTTATTTTAGTAGTATTCGCTGGCAGCTTTAAAGATAAGGCTTGAACCTAGGGTTTTCTAGTGATACTTTTTGCAATATTTGAATCCATAACTCACAAAAATTGAAGTCAAAATTTAAAAACTATTACAACAGATTAAAGCTTTGTCTTTGAAATGAGACTAAAATTTTTGAAAATTTCTGTATTTAGATAGAAAAATTTGGGGTCAAAAATACCCTTACAAGCAAAATTTTGCATAAGTAAGATAAGGAAAGCTGTCAATATTTTCCAAATTTCCAAAAAATCAGGTCATAATGTTTTATTACATTTTTTTAAATGAATGTAGAAGTGCGGGCGGGACAATTCCCATGTATGTAGGCCACCTTGCTGGGCCCGTTGCACGCCCACTATCCATGGTGTAGCCCTGGAAGCCTGCGGGTCATTCCATATCAAATCAACCAAAAAATCACAAAAATTTTACGCGACCAATTCCAATTTTGATGATTTTTGGTATATATTTTCTTCTTACCATAAAAGTTGAAAATGCAAATTTTTAGATTTTTTTGATTCGTAGTTTTTTTTTTTTTAATTTTTCAAAATAAAAAAGTCAGCATTTTGACCTTAACAAGAATGTACAAAACTAGCAATATCTCGAGAACCACTTACACTAGGAAAGTAATAAATGGCTCATTTTAAAGTCATTTTGAAGCTCTTTTTTATGAAATATCACAACATAATTTTAACAAAAAAAAAAATTGGAAATAAAAAATTGAAAAAAAAAAATTGAAAAATTCAAAAAGGCCATTTTTAATTTTTTTGAAAAAAATATATAATTTTGGTCAAAGTGTTACTTAATTATCCACAAAATTTTATGATGGAGAAATGATGGGTTCAATGTCAAAAAAAATATCAAAAATATTAAGTACATTTTATAGGCGATTTTTCATGCATGTGACATTTTTAATAAATTTTTTCACATTGAACCCATGATTTGTCCATCTCAAAATTTTGTGAATAGTTTAATAACACTTTAAAGAAAATAATATAATTTTTTGAAAAAAATTAAAAATGGCCTTTTTGAAATTTTTCAAAAAAAAAATCAAAAATTTTTTTTTTATTTTTTTTTTCAATATATGTTATGCAATATTCTCATATGAAAGGTCTTTATAAGAGCTTTAAAATGAACCTTCACCTACTTTTCTATTATAAGTGGTTCTTTGGATATTCCTAATTTTGTGCGCACATGTTAAGGACAAATAAGTGACTTTTTCGATTTTCAAAAATTAATTCAAAATAAACAACTGGTCAAAAAAGTCTGAAATTTTGGATTTTCCAGTTTTTTGGTAGGAAAAACAAGTATACTAAAAATCATCAACATCGGAGATGGTATGGTAAAATACCCTGGTTGACTTGATATGGACTGACCCTAGGGTCATTCCATATCAAATCAACCAAAAAATCACAAAAATTTTACGCGACCAATTCCAATTTTGATGATTTTTGGTATATATTTTCTTCTTACCATAAAAGTTGAAAATGCAAATTTTTAGATTTTTTTGATTCGTAGTTTTTTTTTTTAATTTTTCAAAATAAAAAAGTCAGCATTTTGACCTTAACAAGAATGTACAAAACTAGCAATATCTCGAGAACCACTTACACTAGGAAAATAATAAATGGCTCATTTTAAAGTCATTTTGAAGCTCTTTTTATGAAATATCACAACATAATTTTAACAAAAAAAAAACTGAAAATAAAAAATTGAAAAAAAAAATTGAAAAATTCAAAAAGGCCATTTTTAATTTTTTTGAAAAAAATATATAATTTTGGTCAAAGTGTTACTTAATTATCCACAAAATTTTATGATGGAGAAATGATGGGTTCAATGTCAAAAAAAATATCAAAAATATTAAGTACATTTTATAGGCGATTTTTCATGCATGTGACATTTTTAATAAATTTTTTCACATTGAACCCATGATTTGTCCATCTCAAAATTTTGTGAATAGTTTAATAACACTTTAAAGAAAATAATATAATTTTTTGAAAAAAATTAAAAATGGCCTTTTTGAAATTTTTCAAAAAAAAAAATCAAAATTTTTTTTTTTATTTTTTTTTTCAATATATGTTATGCAATATTCTCATATGAAAGGTCTTTATAAGAGCTTTAAAATGAACCTTCACCTACTTTTCTATTATAAGTGGTTCTTTGGATATTCCTAATTTTGTGCGCACATGTTAAGGACAAATAAGTGACTTTTTCGATTTTCGAAAATTAATTCAAAATAAACAACTGGTCAAAAAAGTCTGAAATTTTGGATTTTCCAGTTTTTTGGTAGGAAAAACATGTATACTAAAAATCATCAACATCGGAGATGGTATGGTAAAATACCCTGGTTGACTTGATATGGACTGACCCCTGCCTCTTTCGCAAAAGAATAGATTTTTCTGGGCTGCAACCTTCTTACATCGTCTGGGGCCAACAGATAGTTCCCAAATGCGACTCTCTTGACCTGGCTAGAGCCGGATACTCCAGCACGACACGCAAGAACGATGCTTTGTCTTCCATGCACCAACGACTCTCTGATTCTCCGGCGATTCCCAGCTTCCCTAGGTGTTTGTTGAGGCAACAGTGTCCTGTTAGGAGCCCTGTTGCTGGTTGTTTACAACAGCGGCGTCCGTAAGCGTTTGTAGAGTGTCCAATGGGTTCTTGTGCAGTTCCCTGTCGGAACTATTTTGTTGAAGAAGATCTAATGAGTCCTTGAACAGTTCCTTGTTGATCCTTTTTACTGGGTACCTGTTCGGTGCCCTGTGTTACCTCCTGGTTGTCCGAGGGCCGTTCTGGAGTTCCCTCACAGACGAGTAAACCGCTAGAAGCACCTCCCGAGCACTTCGGGGAGGGGGTTATATTCAACAGGTTCCCTGAGTACGGTTTTTATTGTGGTGCCTCATCCACGTGGCTCTGACGTTTAAGCCAAGGCCCCCCACCCGTCCCCGATTCACCACTCAGAGAAGTCAAGAGCGAGCCAGAGTTGGGTTCACATAAAGCGCTCTCTATCTCTAGCACACGGACCCCAAAGAGCTGCGTTCCAGGGGGTGCGGTATGACGTTTCCCAACAAGATTTAGGTCAGTCAAACCCCCCCCCCTCCGAAAGATATTCAAACCTTTTATATGCTTATAATTTCAAACCAATTTTGAACCACACTCCTTCCTGGTTTTTTTAATATTCAAAATGAGGGGGTGCAGCAGAAAAATGAAAAGCAACTCCCAAAATTAAGAACCAATTTCGAACTCCTAATATCACCAAAAAAAAAATCCAAAAACCCATTTAAGAAAATTGGTGGGGGTGCAGGTTGACGTCAAGCCACCCCCCCCCCCCGAAAGATATTCGAGTTTTGATATGCTTATAATTTTGAACCGCACTCCTTCCTGGTTTTTTTTAATATTAAAAATGGGAGGTGCAGCCGGACGTCAAGCTAAAAAAAAACAGGAAAGAGTGTGGTTCAAAATTATAAGCATATCAAAACTCGAATATTTTTCCGGGCAGGGGGGTGGCTTGATTGACCTCAAGATTTAGTCACCGACTTGATCAGTCGGGTCCACCCCCGCGACTTGGACGCACCTGTTGAGAATTACCCAAGTGGGATTCAGAGACGGGAGCTCTGGGTCTCCTTGGGCCGGGTTAATGCTTGTATCTTGCCAATTCAACCTCACACAAGCAAAGGCTCGCCCGTGGCATAATTTTTAGTCAAAAAATTACAGATTTTATTTCAAAAAAATATTTATTTATACCTTCCCTTTGGAGGAGTTGTATCCGCCCTCATTTCAGATTTGTGAGGGATCCTTTTTTTAAATTTTAACCCTTAGTTTTAACCCCACTAAATAAATCGGTAATAAAATTAGGATCTCCAACCAACAGCTTCCATCAGGGGCGTCATTTCACATTTCTCTTAGGGGGGGGGGGGCATACCTAACTTCAAAAGAAAAAATATGAACGAAAAAAAAACACTATTGATGCCAAAATAACTCAAATAAACATAAAAAACACAACAAATTTTTTGGTAAAACACAAATTTAAAAAAAAAACAAAAAAGCTTAGACCTAATCAATAAATTAATAGTTTAGTGGGTAACGACAATGCCTTATTACAGCAAATTCGTCAACTAGTGTGTCCAGGTCAAACTGATTGACCATGTTTGATTGATTTTTTGCGTGCGAATACTCAGGGAAGACATTTTCCTCCCCTACCCCCCCCCCCCAAATGACGCCCCTTGCTTCCATGCGTAAAGTTTTACAAATTTTGTGTTTTTTTTTGACAATGCACCCAATGTTGTGTTTTTTATTATTAGTAATGATGTTAGATATTTAAATCTAATTTGCATTGCATTCAAGACTAACTAATATAAGCCTGACCTTGGCATTTTAAAAATAGGATGTTCAATATTTGTATTGTTTTTGCTGCTATTTAGATTCAGGTGAATTCGAAAAAAAACTACGTTTTGCTTGTTTTTTTTCTCAAAATCACTTGAAAATCGGTTTTAAAATAAAAAAAAGTTAGAAAAAACCATGCAAACAAAAAAATCGGATTTTCATTTTAAAGGCTTTTATAAAATAATCTCAAAAAATCACATTTAACAGAAATACAATTTCGTTAAGTGCCATGTTTTGAACCTTATCTACTGCCTTTCTGAAGTGTCTTTACTTTGTTTATACGGGCCCATTAAAGTGCTTTTAAGGACGGTTTAAAAATTTTGTGGTATAAACATAACTATAAAACCGTTTTAAGCACAAAATAGATTTTATTTTAAAGCGATTTAAGAAATCGATTTATCGCTTTAAAACTAAAAGTTTTGATTTAATATTGGGGGAGCACTTAGCACCTACCGCTAGTTTAACGTTAACCTAACGGTCCTACCGTTTTTTTAATTTTCTGCTAAAACTAGAGGAGCATAATTATGGCACTCTCGTTTTTTGATTTTATTGAGGTGGGACCCCATAGTTTATATGGGTAATAACTGTACATGATTTTGAAGCCATAATGTTCGTCTGCGACACGAATAATATTTGAGTTTATGTCTTTGAATGGTAAATAAAATTTCAGTACCTAATCTGAGCAGAACATACGTACCTACCAAAAGTAGCATTTAAAAAAAAAACAACATATTTTTTTATCGGTGGTTGAATTTGGTGGATTTTGGAAAAATAAATCTACCAATTTTTTGTAAAACTCTCCGACTGGTCCAGAAACTGATCGTGCGAAAATTCAAAAAACAAATGCTGTTTTTATGAACAGAACATTCATAAATATTCCCTAGACACACCATTTGTTTCCAATCGGAGCCTATTTTTTTACTTTTTATTTTTTGGATTAGCTCATGTCTTCATAAAGTTAGAAAATGTTGTTGTTTTTTAGACTTTTTTAAGCGTAATTGACTAATTTGATGAAAAATGCACAATTTGTGTAAATAAAAAGTTTTTAAACGCTGACCCGCTCTACGATCAGGTTTGAATCTTCTTCTAATCACCTAAGAAGAAATTGGCTGCTACAACCTGCGACCAAGAAAATATTTTTTTTGGGTTGGCTTTGGTTCGCTAGACGTTTTCTGAAGTTGTGCCTCATATGTTAAAATGAGTTTAGCTAGTGCTTAATATACGGTTAGTTTTGGGTAGACAGATAGATTGTTTGAACATAGACGCCTGAAGTTAGTTTCTCGATAATTTTTTTCCTTGTTGTGCACTATTGCTGAGCTACAAATATAAATAATACTTTACAACCTACATCTTTCCATTTTGAGTATATGTAACTCTGAATTTTTAATTTATTCTTCTCTTGCCTATCACTTACAGATTTATCGGATTATTACTTATTAAATTACGCTGATGATTTTAATGTTGTTATATCAGATGATAGTCAAGAAACAGCAGAAAGTAAATCTGTTAATACGATAAAAAAAAGCCAAGCCAATGCATAGCTAACAAAATTGTTGAGGGAGCAAAGTTCCTAAGGCTTTATCTTGATCAAAGACTAACGTTTAAAAATTATATTAACAATCTATGTTCAAGACTTAATTCTGCTTCTTACAAGATATGGGTATTGGCAAAACATATGTCCAAAGATTCTCTGCTCACCGTTGGGGATTGTTTTCTGGGGATCAGCAGACATTGACAGAATACTAGTTATTCAAAAACGGATACTCAGAATGATACTTAAGCTTGGGTACACTGAGTCATGTAGAGTTCATTTTAAGCAGCATAAGTTGCTTACTACGTCAGGAATTTATATTTATGAGTGACAGTTATTTTTCTTCAAAAACAAAAAAAAACTGAAAATTTTAGGCCACTGCATAAGTATCAAACTAGGGAAAAAGATACAATTCTTGTATACCCGCAGCACAAGTTGACCCTCTACGAACACAGTCCCATGTATTCAATTATTAAGTTATACAATGTACTTCCAAATCAGATTAAAGATATTCCTTCTTTAACAAGATTTAAAAACACCATTTTTGATAAAATCTGTGATATTGAACCCTATGATATAACTGGATTTTTGAATACAATATGTTTGTAATTAGTCTTTTTAAATGTTGTTAGTAATTAATTGTTGGTGCTGTTACAGTGTTTACAATTGTTTTTTTTTCTAGTATGTAGCTTTTAAACGATTCTATGTTATATATATAGTTAATATGAAATAAATTTCAAATTCTCGTAGGTATAATTACTGTGACGAACCTTTTTCTATGTATTTTATAGAAATGCAAATAAAAATCTATTGTCTATTATCTTGCCTCGCTACCAATTAATAGCACTGTTACTTTAGGTTTCGTAAAAATAATACCCGTAAGAATTCACGGACACATACAAACGAAGATCTTTTTCATATGCTGTTTATTTCGATTGATCCAATAATTTCGCAACTAGTACCACCTAATAGACCAAAAAAAGAAGTATTTACTACCTCGCGGAACCAAATGTAGATACGATAGTTGCACCAGAAATTAGCAATGAGGAGAAGGACTAATTTATTTGGGCTAAATATAAAATTTGATGAAAATATATGTAATTAGAAATTATTAAATATAATAGTCCATAGTTTAAAGTTTATATAAGGGCACACACAATCGTCTGTACTTAAATTCCTAATATTGTGTAAATTTTCAAAATCTTTTATAAAATTTGAATAACCTCTGCTGATCTCCAATTGTAAACATTAATATTTTGGTTACTTGTGACCTCTGCACAACTGAAAAATGAGAGAAAGTTGGGGTTGGGTTTTGAGGGGGGTAGTCATAATAATTTAAGAACATTTTGATAGCTCATATAAAATATTTTTCATTTGAATCTAACAAATAATTGAATTTCCGTGCGGTAATTTCAAATTCTGGACCAGTGTGCGACGTTTCGTCTAATTTATAGACATTTTCAAGGAGCTAAATACCAATTAACGTAAACACGTAAGTACCCACATATGAAACGTTAAATTGTATCCGCAACAACAAACACTACTACATATTTTATACTGACAACTTTTAGAAGAATACAAAGTAAATAGAAAAAACGATTACGTAAATTTTGCAACAAAAATATATTACAGAAGAATACAAAGTAAATAGAAATAAAAATAAACGATTACGTAAATTTTGTAACAAAAATATATTACAGGGTAAAGTTTTAAAACATCCTTTAAATGCTTGTTTTTATATATTCTTGACATCTTTAGTATTTTTCTGGAATTCTATTTTAAGTAATAAATAGTATTTTATTTTATTTTTTTATTTATTCTTATGTTTGTTTGTCAATGTAAACCTATTGCTTTATGTCTTGTCATTTTTTCAGATATTTTTATTTTTTTTAAATGTAAGAAGAAGGTCAGTTCTTTATTGTATTTTTAGCTCCTTGAAAATGTCTATAAATTAGACGAAACGTCGTAGAGTTTTACAAAAAATTGGTAGTTTTATTTAATTCAATATATATATATATATATATATATATATGAAACACTTTATTAGCAAAGAACAATAGCTCTTATAGTTTTTATTTTTTCTTATTCTAAAGTCTTTACATATTTCGAACATTCTTGGTTAAATGTCTTTAAACAACTACACTGTTTTAGTTCTATAGGAATATTGTTAAATAGTCTTAGGCCAACACTGAACAGTGTATCACTTGGAGAAACTTGTTGATATAAAAATCATTTACAGCACTTGATCGCGTTTTATACACATAAATATCTCTAACGTTGGTTACTTCATCAGTTAAGTAAGAGGGAAACATGTTATTCTTTAGTTTAAAGACAAAAACTAGCATGATGTAAGTAACTCTTTGTTGTATGGTCCTAAGGTCTAATTTTTGTAGCATTGATCTAATTGGTGTTCTTTTATTGAATAGCAATATTACCCTCATACAACGGTTATGCAGTTTCTGTAATGTCTGTCGTTGAGTCAAGTTTAAAAAATTGAATAATGCCACAAAAGTCAAAATGTGGATCAATCATATAGACTTATAAATTGTAAGTTTAGTGAATAGTGACACTTTATTATTTAATCTATACATGAAATCGGCTTTTTTGCGATTTTTCGTTTTATGTAATCACAGTGTAGAGACATGGTTAGTTCAGGATCAAGCATTACACCCAGATATTTAAATGAACTAACCTGTTCAATGTCAGCACTATTTATAATTATTTTAGGTTTTTAATTTTGCATGCAGATTAGATTGAGATTGTGTTTACTAGAGAAAAGCATAAATTTTGTTTTAGCAGTGTTTAGCTTAAGCCCATTTTCTGTAAGCCATATATTTAAGTTTTCTAGATCTTGGTTTAAACATTTCTCCATTTCACCAACTTTATCTATGTCGCAAATAAAGTAAAGTATAATTTGCGAATAGTTTTATTTTACAATGCTCAATGTGAAAAATAATGTCATTTATAAATAAAAGGAAAAGAATTGGTCCCAACACCGATCCCTGTGGCACACCATTTGTAGTTTCTCTCTTATCTGATTTTGCATTCTTAAATTTAACTCTCTGGAATCTTTTTTTTAAATAACTTTCGAACCACTTAAGTACTTTTCTACAAATACCATATTTAGCTAACTTTAATAATAAAAGATCAATATTGATAGTTTCAAAGGCCCTACTAAGGTCAAGAAAAACAACTCCAAGAACTTTTTTTCACTTATTTGTGACTTCCATGATGACACCAAAATTCACCACTGATTTAACACTGGGTTACGGAATCAAATAGAATATTTTTTATTTTAGTTATGTTTGATGGAGAGACCATCGAGGGTGCCCCTCCATTATGGTGTGCGGCGGCGGCGGGTCACTTAGACATTGTCAAACTGTTGGTCAGCCACGGGGCGAAAGTCAACACGACCACCAGAACGAATTCGACACCTTTAAGAGCAGCCTGCTTCGACGGGCACATAGAAATAGTCAAATATTTGGTGCATCATGGGGCCAACATTGAGGTGGGTATTTATAGTACAGGATGATCATCATATTTTCCACCCCCCTTACTTTCCTTATTATTAGAGCTGGAAAAAAGTTTTATATAAAGAAGTTGCAAAATTTTTGGTAAATTTAAATGACGTCCTTAAAAATTAGCAACGGTTATCGAATGTGTCAAATTTTGACATTAACTTCTTTATTTTCCTTTTGAACTTTTACTTGGGGAAATAGTGTATTCTGTGGGACTTTTGATGCATTCAAGAAGTATGATGTCAATTTTTTTTTCTTAAATTCAGATTGTACGTCGATATGTGAGACGAATGTTAATATATTTGTCAATTCATAACTTTTTACGTTGGCGAATTTTGATGTAGTTTCCTGTTTATTTATGCTAAAAAGTAAAAAATATAAAAAACTTTTTAAGTAAAAAACGACTTTATTTAATTCCGCTCTAAACGGTAAAAAAATTAGTACTGAATTATGTAAAATTGTTTTATCTAAAAGTGTTTTTTAATTATTTCATTTTACGTTACATTTTAGAGCCAAAAAGTGGCCCCAAAATTAACCTTGCACTATAAAATTGTAAAACTAGGGGACGTCAGACGCCAAAGAGGGGAGGTAAAGCAGAAAATTAATTGTGTTAAGATATATACAGGGACTCTTTTTAGCAAAGTGTTTTGTTTATGAGAAAAATTGCCAAATCCGAATCCAAAACTGCCGTCAGATGGTAAAACGCTGTATCTTGAAAACACCTGTTTTGAGGAAATTACGTCCTAAGTTTTTTGAATATATTGGCTGATATCTACTAAAATAATGAATCAATTAATATAAAATTAATAATGAATTCCTTTTAAATTAAAAGTTACATGGGAGGTCGCTTTGAAATAAATTAAATTAGCATTGTTAGGCTAAAATGAGCTCAGTCAAGGTACATTCCCCCCCCCCCTCAACGAAATTTAGTTTAGATATTATAAAAGTTATGTACTAATTATGTACTAATTTTCAAGCTAATTTTAAAAAAAATTGTACTTAATGAATAACGTTATTCGCACTTAAAAGGGGGGAATGTGGCTTGGCGCTAAGCTGCACCCCCCCCCCATGCTTAGGAGATAGATTTAATTAAAATTGATGTGTCATAATTTTGTACTAATTATGTACTCTTAAAGAAGGGTACTTTTAGTCTACAAAAACTATTGGTTCCTAAGATTTTTGTTTGTTTGTTATGGGGTGTGTAGCTTGATATCAAGGCACACCCCCCCCCTCTGCCTAGGAAAGCGATTTCAAAAAAGTAATTATACCATAATTTGCTACTAATTATGTACTAATTTCGTCCCCTTCTAGAAAATTGCCTACTGTTATGATAACTTCATTTTTTTGTTTTTATGGGGTGTGTAGCTTGATATCAAGGCACACCCCCCTCTGCCTTGAAAAGAGATTTCAAAAAAGTAATTATACCATAATTTGCTACTTATTAGCACTAATTTAGACCCCTTCTAAAAAATTACCTACTCTCAAGATAACTTTTATGGAGGGTGTACCATGATATCAAACTACACGCCTCACAAAATAAAAAAAATCAAGTTATCTTGAGAGTAGGCAATTTTTTATAATGGGACGAAATAAGTACATACTTAGTAGCAAACTATGGCATATATAGTTACTTTTTTCAAATCTCTTTTCTAGGCAGAGAGGTGTGTGCCATGATATCAAGCTACACGCCCAATATAAACAATAAAAAATCAAGTTATCTTGAGAGTGGGCAATTTTTTAGAAAGGGACGAAATTAGTACCACTTTTCGTCGAATCTCTTTCCTAAGCAAAGGGGGGTGTACCTCGAATATCAAGCTACACACCCCATAAAAAAAAACAAAAATCTTAAGAACCGATGGTTTTTGTAAACTAAAAGTACCCTTCTTTAAGAGTACATAATTAATAAAAAATTATGACATATCAAGTTGCGCCAAGCCACACCTCCCCCCCTCCGTTTAAGTGCGACTTACTCCGTTATTCATGAAGTATAAACATTTCTAAAATGGGACTAAATTAGTACATAATTTTTACAATATCCAAATTGAGTTTCGTTGGGGGGGGGGGTGTGTAGCTTGACTGAGCGGCTAAAATGATGTGACCGCCAATATAGCGTTTTACCATCTGACGGCAGAAAAGTTGTAAATATGTCTTTTTGTAAGATAAACCTCTAGAAAGTCATGTATCACTAGCAGTAGTATTAGTAGTAGTAGTAACGTAAATTATAATTTATTGACAGATTGCGAACAGACACGGCCACACGTGCCTGATGATCGCCTGTTATAAAGGACACCAGAAAATAGCCAGATACCTCCTTAGCCTGAAGGCCAGCGTGAATCGAAAAAGTGTAAAAGGCAACACCGCTCTACACGATTGTGCAGAGTCCGGCAGTTTGGACATTTTAAAATTACTGATTGATCACGGCGCGACAATGGACGTTGACTCCTATGGTAAGCGTGTCAAATTTGGGTCGTTACCGGACCGCTGCTGGCTTTAATTCTTCCTTCAGTAATATTTGTCATTTCTCGAATATTTTAATAGCTGGTAAAATTACTTTAATGCCTGTATGCACCATTTTCACGTATTTTCGTCGTTGGGTAATCACGGCTAAATAGTCAGTACAATGCACCAAAGGATTTTGCACTGAAATTAGCTAATTGTGATTTGATAATCAGGGCCAGCAGAAAGGAGCTGGCAACGTCGCAAATTTTTTTGTCCACTAGAGGCATAAAAGTAATAAAACCTTAACGCCAAAAACTGATTTAAAGGGGTAACTGGATTATTACTGAAAAACGACAAAAAATGTGAGAACCTTAGTTTAGTACTGTATTAGTACTTAGCTTGTAAAATTCATTACCAAAAGGAATGTGCCATGCCATAGAGCATGTTAGTAAGTGCGCGATACTACCGAGGGGGCGTCAACTACCGTAAAATTGTACACGTATTGCCGCAGTCTCTATGATTTCTCAATGACTGCGGGATTTTTTGCGACTGCTGCAAGATTTCTGGGATTTCTAGAGACTGCCAAGTGACTGCCAGCGATTTCCGAGACTGCTAGGTGACTGCAGAAGATTTCTGGGATTGCCACGAGACTGCGGATGTGGTATTAAAATATATTTTTTATACTTTCATCAAAAATCGAGTTAAAAACCTAATTTTAGTAACGGGTGCAAAAAAAAACTCCGTTTTTAAATCTAAGTGTTCCTGCCTTAAAACTAAGGCATTTTACCAATTTTTTTTTATTTTACGAAAAAAATTATTTTAAAAAAATTGCAAAATACAAGAGAAAATATCAAATTGTCAAAAATTAAAATGTTTTTTTCTCAAATTTTGCACTTTACTAAACTAGAGATTTTTATTAAAATCCTTTCAAATACTCTGCCAATTGATAGGCGCCTAATCTCACACTTACGTATTTACATAAAAAATACGATAAGTCATATTTTGTAGGAAAATTTATTTTCATAATTTCTCCCTTCCTTCATTGTAACCCAGTGGATATAAAAATAAATTCTATTCTAGACTCAATTATCATCCATCTGATCCATTCAAGCTATTTTTATGGAACAATTAATTTGGACAATTCCCTCCCTCAATGTACCCCACTGTTTAATTATTTTTCTAAAAACTTTACACACAATTACGGCCCCCCCTCCAATTTGTACCCCACCGACTAAAAACAAATTTTTTATTTATTTTAACTCTAGATTTAATTACCCCCCCCCCCCCACTCATTGTACCCTACTGGCTAATTTTTTTTTTTACTCAAGACTTAATTATCATTCGTTTGATACAATACAAGCCATATTTTATAAAAAAAAGTTTATATTGCCAATCGCCCCAACCCCTTAATATACTCGACTGGCTAGATTTATTTTTTTAATAGACTCACTTAACATTCGTTTGATAAAAGACAAGCCATATTTTATAAAAAGTTTGTTTTTTTAAGACCTCCAGATGACTCAATTACAATTCATTTGATACAATACCACCCATATTTTATAAGAAAGTTTATTTAGATATCGCCCCCTCTCCCTAACTGTACCCCACTCGCTAAAAAATTAAACTCTAATCTAGACTCAATTACTATTCATTTAATGTCATACTACAACCAATATTTTATAGAAACGTTTATTTTTAAAATTCCTCCTTCTATTGCACCCCACTGTCAATTCATTTTTAAATTTATTATAACTCTACACTCAATTACTATTTATTTGATACCAAAGGTCTAAAATGCAAAAGGTATTTTAAAAAATTTCTGTTGGTACAACCACCATAGCTCACACTTTACTATACTCATACTAAATATGTGTGAGCTAAAAACGACACAAAAGTTAATTTATCAAAAACACAACACAAGTAGTGATATACAAAAGATGAAAAATTAAAGAGAAAAAAGGCCCATTTTTATTTAGTCCCCCTCCTAACACTTAAAAAGAAATAAATACCTCAATTTTGAAATAAATATCACTGTTTTTATCAGCCTGTCTTTCTTATTTACACTGAAAACGAGAAAGATTGTTAAACTGAATAAAATGGTAAAAGCGCGCATAGCAACACATATGTTGCAAGCAATATATAGTATATATGGCCATCTTATCCTAATCATCTGAATTGAATAAAGATACATATGATTTATATTTATATTTTACTCCAACACACACATAAATATAAGAAAAGAAACACCTCCAGTAAAGCGAAACGCTGGCAAGTGTCAAAACAAAACCTTTTCAACACTTTGCGACACATGCGCAACAAAAAAGACTGCGAGATGGCCCTAATTATTGTATGACTGCGGGATTGCGCTAAAAGACTGCGGGATTTCTAAAAGGACTGCGGGATTGTGTAAGGGATTTCCAAGGATTGCGACGGACTGCGGGATTGCGAAGCGATTTCCGCGACTGCAGGCCAAAATGTATACGTATTGCCAATAGTTGGCGCCCCCTCGGATACTACTATACTGTGGATTTCAAATAAAATGCTTACAATGTTAAAGTTACATTTAAATACACATTTGTAATAATGTCATTCTACTACAAATATGTATATAAATTTGACTATAAGACCGATTTCCCATCTGATTTCCAATAATGACTTATGCTGGGTTTATACAGCAAAATAAAATATAAGATAACAAATAAGAACACCCAATAAAAAACCGTATTTGTAATGACATGATCACATTTGGCCAAAGACAGATTCTTATTTCTTATTTTGTTTTATTTACTGTATAAACCCAGTAGTAGTAGTAGTAGTAGTAGTAGGAAAAGTATAAATCATCGTCAAGTAATAGGTCTTCCACCTCCATATTATTATTATTTCTCACATACATTTTTTTCAGTGTTTTTGACAAATATTTGTAAACAAAGAACCAAACATAACCTCACTAATTAACTAGCCGCGGTTATCTGGTCCTTAATTCTAGGCCATCGGGCGATTAAAGTTAATTGCCGATTAGGAGAAAAAAACGCTTGGTGAATAAGAAAATTATTATGTAATCACGGCTAAAGTCTTAATCAGAGAAATTGTACAATGGTGCACACCAGCATAATAGTTTTTTAATTTCAAGTAAGGGAAGCAATTTTTAAAAACTTATCTAGTTGTAATGTAATTTGATTCTTCGCTCATTTTTTGCAAATTCGTCAAATCGTCATCATAAGACGTGGATGCTCTGACAGGCTTTGGAGAAGTTTACTTTCGAGTCTCTCCTGACCTGTTGAATTTCTCACGAAATTTTTTATACGTTTAAATCTTAAAAATAGGCAATTTATTCGAAATTGTTGGAACTACAGCGTCCATACTCGAAACATATTTATGCACTTTTTTAGTTTTTCCTACCTTACGAAATATAACCAGATTTTTATCGAGTGTGCCAGGATTTCAATTAATTTTATAACAAAAATTGTATATTTTCTCAAAATTTTCGCCTGCGGCACATTTCTTTTTAATTGAATTTACTCCGTTTTCGGGGAGCTATATCCGAATTCTTATGGTTTGTTCGGGTTCCGAATTTTAAAACTGTCCTAGAACGTTTTAGGACTGCGCGTGATAGTTGCGCAATCGACGGGACTGTTCTTAACAGCTTACAATTTTTGGACGAACCCGAACGCATTTTCATAAATTTGCCATAATAATAGAGTGAAGAAGAAGAAGCACGTGATGTGATCCAGAGTGTCTTAATTGTGTCTTTTATATATAGTTCCACAGTTTCTTCTACAAAATTCATAGCTTTTGTGTTTCTACAAAATTGCATTTTAAAAATCTGCCAATGGGTGATGACGAGGTAGAATCTTGACTTAATTCTTCCAAAGTGAAATTCTGCAGTTTTTGAAAGAACAGAAATTTAACGTTGAAAAAGCTGAATTTTTGGGTTAGGCAGGGATTCCTCTTCTTTAGATCACACCATACAAAACCCTCCACAAAACCTTTATAAAAATACACGTGGATAATACAAGATTACACTCTGGCTTTTTATTATTTTTCGTAAAAACCCATTTATTTGGGTATATTTTCAAGGAACAAATTATTTTTTCGGACAAACTTTACATGCGTAAATGAATTTGCGCATACGTCAGAAAATAGTCCTAAACAGTTTCATTTAATTCCGCCCGGCTTCACGAGTCTGTACAGAACAGTATTGAACCGGTCGTGGACAAATTTTCGGTAGTAACCCGTGCCATTTTCTTTTTCTCGCGGTTACGGTTAACCTTGGTCCTAAAATTTCCCAGAAGTATAGCAAACGAAGGAGACCTCGATTGTGTAATATCTTTGAATATTGTTTAAATTTACAGAGAATTGTTTATGTTTACATGTGTATACAATCAAAAGTTTTTAATTTGCTATGACGTCATGTATTAGCTGGCATGAACAGAAAAAATCGATGTAGGCAGCGCATCCTGTCATGTTCGATGTCTTGAGAATCGGAACCAGCCTATTTTGCCGGTTCAGAATAGTTGCGGTTGTCAAGGTATGGATCTTCACAGGATGTGCTATCTACGTCTAGTTCTGTTCATGTCAGCTAGTAGATGACGTCATAGCATTTTTGATTTAAAAATTTAAGTATAATCCGGAAATTCATAAAAATTAAGAACTTTTGATTATATACACACGTAAGCATAAACAATTATCTCTAAATTTAAACAATATTCGAAGATATTACACAATCGAAGTCTCCTTCTTTTGCTTATACTTCTGGGAAATTTTAGGACCAAGGTTAACCGTAACCGCTACAAAAAGAAAACAGCTCAGAACACAAAACTTTTCAGTTCAGAACAGTTGTGATCGAACCAGAACACGTTTTTTTTAAGCGCGCATGCTCTGGACTGTTTAGAACAGGAAATTTCAACGGACCCGAACAAACCATTAGTGTCCCACATTGAAACTGAAATATGGTAAAAACAATAAAAGTTACTGTAAAGTGACGTATCTTTGGAAATTTTTACAAGCTTTTATTTAAGTATGTTCGGGTCAAATCTTGCAACTCAATTTTGAGTAACTTTTGGATGTCCGATTGGATGCAAATTTGGCATGCGATTATAGTTCCGGTGACAATACAATAATATGATATTATTAGGCACCCCCTCCACCTAAGTTTGTCTGATTTCAACAAAATTTCAACAAAAATACGGGGGTTTTTGGGGATAAGGAATATGAATTTTCGATCAAATTTTGAAACTTTAAAATTGCAGATTCAAAACGGTCATGGTCATGTTTTGCTAACCAATTTTTACTGACTTGTAGACATCCGATTGTCTTCAAGCAAACAAAGAAATATATATACTTGCACTCGTACTTTTCACACTCTTTCAAATATATACTCATTTTGCTAATTAATGCTTACTTTCTAGGAATGACACCTCTGTTAGCCGCAGCAGTGACGGGACACAGCCATATAGTAGAATATTTAATTCACCTGCCCCATTTAGTGTTAAGAAAAGAGCGAATCGACGCGTTAGAATTATTAGGAGCGACATTTGTCGACAAAAAACGAGATATGATTGGAGCGTTAGAATTGTGGAAACGTGCAATGAATGACAGGTAAGTACAGAAAGTTGTACCTAATTTTTTGGGTTGGTTGCGTGGTCGGTTGACTTTAAAACCGAGAAAAAAAATAGTAGTTTTTACAACTAGTGGCTAAAATAGTGTTTTTTTTTAAAGCTTGGTTTTAAAGAACGAGCGCAGCAAGTGATTTTAAAACGCGAGTAAAAAAAAGTACAGTTTAGCCGCGAGTTGTAAACATTTTTTTTTTAAGACCTTCATCAAAAAACATACAAAAACTAAACTAGATCACAAAAGCGTTTACTTCGCCGGCTACTCGATTTTTAAATTTGGCACAATACTCGTTTGTTGGCCACTTATTTATTTAAAAGCCTTGGTTTTGTTATTTGAGGACAGTTAGTAAAAAAAAATAAATGTATAAAAAAACATTTTTCGTCAGGTTAATTTTTATTTTCCTATTCATTTATTTGCCAAATTCGTGACTTTTTTAATAGATCCCAATGAATCTTGTGGTATTTGTAATTTAAATGTTGCAAACATTTGAGCATAAAGTATCTAACCTTTCATGTGTATTTTTTTAAATTTTAGTTATATTCCCGTCAAAACTTTTACCGACTTAAATTTTAAAACTATTTTTTTTTGTAACGATAATAATTTTGCGGTTTTATTACTTTTTTGTTGTAGGATCGGCATCTAAAGAGTTGTGTTTTTTTAAATTTAAGATTACAAAAACCCATACTTGCATTTTTAACTTTTCTGCTTTTTCTACGTCGACATTAGGCCTTTATGAATTGATGAAATTTCTTTGGTTTTTGTCTTTGCTTTTTTTTAATTTGATAATAGTAGTTTTTGTTAAGTAATTTATATTTTGATTCGGCTTTTTAGATATATAAAAACGGAATAAACACTTTAAAAATATAATACAAATATTATATCATACAAACTAACATATTTTACAAAACAATAACAACATGTTAAAAATGTTCATCAAAAAATTCTTTTAGGCTGTAGTATGCCGTACCTTCCAAAAACTTTTTTAAAGCATTCCTAAATTTCTTTAGGCGTTTTATTTCCCGTAAAAAAAGAGGAAAGTGGTTAAACAATTTTTTACTTCTGTAAATAGTGGAGTTTTGTGTTAAAGCGGATTTTGGAATCGGTAAAGAAATTGTTAATATTTGTCTTGTTGCGTAAGATTTTTCGCTGTAAAAAGTATAATAAAATTTTAAAAAGGCATGCTGTCTCCAAAATAAAAACAGAGTACGCAGTTAAAATACCATGCTTAATAAAAAGGGGCCTGCAGTGTTCCCGATATCCCACCCTGCATATATACCTTAAAGCTCTTTTTTCAATGACAAAGACGGTTTCAAAAAGTTTCTGTGACCAATTTCCCCAAAAAGCAATACCGTATCTAATGTGCAGTTCTATTAATGAGTAATAAGCGCACTTTCCAAAAAGCAATACCGTATTTAACGTGCGGTACTATTAATGAGTAATAAGCTAACTTTGCGGTACTCAAACCAAGCTCACCAGACACAATTCGAATAGCGTAACCACTGGCAAGTCTGTTACTGAGCTTTAAGATGTGCGCGTCAAATTTGAGTGGATTGTCAAGTTGTATTCCAAGAAACCTGCAAGATGGTAAGTTTTCAATCTTTTGAGAACCTAACAGCAAATCGCACCACTTTTTTACAGAAAGCAGATCCTCGAATATTGTCCTTTTTAGAGATTCGATGTCTTTACCTCTCCAAGAAAGAGTATTATCATCGGCGAATGCAGTAAATGCACCTCTTATCGGCAATTTTGTCATATCATTTAAATAAATCGGACCTAAAACGGACCCTTGCGGGACTCCATTGGTCACTGCCTTAGCTAAGGAGTCTGAACCATCCACTCTAACAAACTAATCTCGTCTAGAAAAATATGACTTAAACCACAGGTGTGCGACTCCTCCAAAGCCATAAACTAGGAGCTTTTTAACACAATCAAACGCTTTGGAGAAGTCGCAAAAAACCGTGGCGAAAACCTCATCATTATTTAAGCCGGTAACTACTTGATCTAGAAGATTAAAGATGGCATCATTTGTATTTTTTGAAGCGTGAAAGCCAAATTGATTAGTGCTTAAAATATTGTGTCTGAAGATAAGTCAACACTAATTTCTTTACCAGTTTCTCGATTATTTTTGAGAGAGTTGACAAGAGAGATCGGCCTGTAGTTGGACGGTTCATCCAACTCACCACCCTTATGTAGTGGAATACAGTCTGGAATTTTCTGGAATATTTTCAAGTAATTTAACAGAAATATTATCATACCCACTTGATTTAGAGTTTTTAATTTCTTTAAAAGTTTCTTTAAGTTCTGTAACATTTGTTGTTTTGAGCATAAATGTAGATAAAAGTGGATCTATGTCGGCTTCTAAATCTGCTTGTAGTTTTTCAGCAACTCTGCAATAAAAATTGTTAAGAACATCAGGATTAATATTTATGTCAGGCTTGATATTAGAATTTTTGCCTGTTAGTTGATTTATTAAATTCCAGTTTTCTTGTGTTTAAAACTTGTTTTAAAACAAAGCAAGGCAAATTTTATGTCAGGTACTGTCTAAAATTTAAAATATTTTTTTTTATTTTTGGGCATTTATTTTTACAAGCAGAATAAATGGAAACTATTTGTGGCACTTTTTTATGCCCAGGAGAAGCGGGGGCTACAATTCGCTGAGCTATTAAATATGTTTTGCACTTAAGTGTGTTTTTGTAGAAATTTTCACCAAAAAGGATCTAGAACGTCGTTTTAAGTCGATTTCGTAAAATCTGCAATTTTCTTCACTGAATTTAATTTTACTCCCTAAAATTTGATTTTACTTTATCAAGACTTTTATATAAAAACCAAAAAAATAGCCCAAAAAGTTTAAAAATAAATTATGTGTATTGCTTGGATCCGTCACAATTGACGGGTCATAAAAGAGCGGCCCGAGATTTGATACCAACCGTTTGAATAAATCGGACGTGTATAACTGATTTTTTTTATGATTCCAGGTATTACGGAGACGGTCCCCCAATACCGAAACAAAAGACCCTAAAAGTGGCCGCCTACGACTACGCGACGGAGATTAGCGACGTTCAAGCACTCGACGATATCATGGCCGACCCGGATGAGATGCGCATGCAAGCCTTGGTGATAAGGGAACGCATTTTGGGACCTGCGCATCCCGACACCAGTTACTACATTCGATACAGGGGAGCCGTGTATGCCGATGCGGGAAAATTCAATAGGTAAGGTTTTTAGACTATTATAGGGGTATTTAGGGAACAACGTAGTTCCTCAGTGGGAGATTTAAAGCACTTGGTTTTCTAAATCATGGTTACCATTCGTCTCCCATTTGGGGGGACAATTTCTGTTGGGCGCCATGCGTCCACCTTAATATAATTTCCCCCTCCTCCAAAAAATGTAAACCTTGGTAATTAGCGAATGCATTTTGGGACCTGCGCATACCAACATCAGTTACTACATTTGATATAGCGGAGCCAAATTTTCTTTTTTTATAGTGATCCGATCTTTCTCGGCAATCTCATTCGCAGAGAAAACACCAGTATTTGGTATAACCTAGAGGTCCTGTATACGATTTTTGACAGTTAGTGTTTTACCAGAGGTGAGCAACTGGATTTGACTGGTGCTAGGGAAATTTTTAAAAACAAATTGTGTGTTGGCAATGATAGTTGGTAACCCCTGACAATAAATAATTTTTAACTTGAAATTTTGTTGGATGGGATCAAATAAACAGAAACCAGGTTTCCTTCCAATGTCGACGTTTCGACTCGGTTATTGAGTCATCCTCAGGACATGAAAATTATTTGGTTTCCTCTGTTATGACTAAAACTACACAAAAGGACACTACATTTAAAAACATTCTAAAATAGTAATATTACGTTTTTTGGTTTTTTTAATATATCACAGATTAGATGGTGTATACCTTATGTAGGTACATAAGGTATACACCAAAATCGATTTACATGCAAATATGAAAAAAACCAGAAAGAGAGGGCAATATGAGTTGCCCACCTCTGGTAAAACAATAATTGTCAAATGTATAGAGGGCCTCTAGTATAACTTAGATGCATTCCAAGCGAAATTGCCACAACTTGAAATTTTATTAAATCGGTTACCAAGGTATACCATGATTGTTTAATTTAAGTGTGATGGTACCTACTTCAGTTTTTATTTAGATTGTTTAAAAAATTGTTTTTTTTATTTTTATGTTTTACACTCTTGTATATTGTGATTTTAAAATTTAGATTTTTTTCTTGTTTCTATTTTACTTAGTTTTTTATTAAAATTGTTGTGTGTGTGTTGTGTTGGCTCAAGGGAGTGGCTTCCAAATATTTGGAATTTCAACACTTGGCAGCTTCAAGGAATTTTCGTTCTTCCAATGTGACTCCTTGTGCAAAATCTTTGCTTCTGTCCACTTCATTCGGTGTTGTTTTGACCATACGTGTTCGGCGATTCCTGATTTTGTTGTTTTTATATTAAATTTGTTCGCTATCTTCACCACCTAAATAACATGAGACCCACCATTAAATTCACAAGGGAGTTGGAGCAAAATTGTCAAATTCCTTATCTTGATATACTTGTCAAACGAGTAGAAAGGGACATCAGAACAACAGTCTATCGAAAACCCACTCACACAAGGCAATATTTAAATCAAGGTTCAAATCATTCTGCTACAACCAAACGAGGCTTAATAAGAACTTTGTATAACAGAGCCGTTCAAATTTGTAACAATTCTCATGACTTGTAAATCGAAATAAGAAACATTAAGAAGGATCTGCAGCAGAATGGCTACAGCCCTAAACTTATAACAGATACTATTTCTAAACTTCAGCAAACAGAACAGAGATTACAAGACCAAAACCAGGCAAATGCATTCCTTAAAATTCCATACATTAAAAGAGTATCAGAGAAAAATCGAAGAGTAGCGAACAACTTAACAACTTTAATATAAAAACAGCTTTTAAATCTAATAATAAAATTCGAAGCCTTCTTAGTAAAACCGAAGAACAAACAAAATAATGAATGTATTTACCAAGTTCCTTGTGAGTGTGGTGAATCATACATAGGTGAAACAATAATACCACTATCTGTTAGGCTTAAGGAACATCAGACGAATACCCAAAGAGGTGAAACAACGAAATCAGGAATCGCCGCACACCCATGGTCAAAACAACACCGAATGAAGTGGACAGAAGCAAAGGTTTTGCACAAAGAGTCACACTGGAAGAAACGAAAATTTCTTGAAGCTGCCTATATTGGGCAGAATCAGGGTATTTTCAGTAAACCAAGTGTTGAAATTCCAAATATTTGGAAGCCCCTCCTTGGGCGGAGCCAACTTCCTAAACTTCACGGTTGAGTAATTTGCCATAGTATATATAAGTACCTAGCCTTAGGAATAGATTGTAGTTTGCACCTGAAGACGATCAGATATTATACTGATCGAAACGTCGTGTATAAATAAAATATAGGCAATGGAAATCCGAAACGCGAGAGTTAATTTCAAATACATCATTATCTAACTTTTACTTCATTATGTAAAAATGTAAAACAATTTAGGATTTATAATAAATCCATGATTTCCCATTTAATGCTCAAATAGCATGGATCTATAAAACCGAAGCTAACTGAGACTTGCAAGACAGATTGTTAATTAGTACAATAAAATATAAGATTTTGGTTTCGGAAACATTTTTGCTGTTCCCCAGTGGAATATTTGATAGCTGTAGGTATCATCTGCATATTGTAGGCTTTTCAAAACTTCACCATTAATAGTTATGCCTTCTTTGCAGTCACTTAAAGGAGGCGAAAGTATAATGCAGCCTAATGGACACCCCTTAGTATTTTTACTTCCTCTGATACCTATTCATCAATTCATCAATGTTTGAGTATCTTTATAGGTTTTTCGTGTTGAACCTTTAATTTTGGATTTGCCATCGCCTCTTCAAACAAATTAGTCAGTGCTTTTGTGTATATGAGACCGTCTTTTGTCTTTATTAGATTAATCATAATATTTTTTACTACACAAAAACACTTTTTAATACCTTCATCAAAAACATGATTTTAGTAACTGTCTGGAGATAACTAAAGCATGGCTTTTTTGGTTACCGATGCAAAAAAACTTTTTTTTTGATCACGGATGCAAAAAAAGATTTCGGTCCGTTTTTTACCCAAAGTTAAAGAGAAATAGTGGAAAATAGTAATATTGAAAAAATCTAATTATTCTTGCCTAAAAATTAACTCATTTCCGCCAGTTTTCACCAAGTATTTACGAAAAAAATCATTTAAAAACATCGTCAAAATATCAAATTGTCAAGTTGTTGAGTAAAAAGACACATCGCTATGGAAACGATTGTTATTTCATTTACCAGCCGCCTTGATCTATAGTGTAAAGATGGTGTGTCGCGAGAAGTGCTCTTCGTTAGAGAATTTTAAAAGGTATTTTCCTGTTTTTCTTGGATTTTCTGATAAAGGTATTAAAAAAAAATAGTGTTCACAACTCGCGGCTAAACTGTGCTTTTTTTTACTCGCGTTTTTAAATACCTCATTGCGCTCGTTATTTAAACCAACGCTTGTAAAAAAAGCACTATTTTAGCCACTAGTTGTGAAAACTACTATTTCTGACAGCAAAATAATTCCGCAGTGAGCATTGCATCAGATAAGGAAAAAAAAGGCTATAAAAAAATTATAAACAAAATTATTTTATAATTATTATATTTTTATGCTATATACACTAAGAGATCATTTACCAACATTGATTTATTAATAGATTAAGTTCTGTTATTGTGATGCAATTTATTTATGTTTATTTTAAGTCTCTTGGGGACATTTGTAATATTTTTTAATATTGCAAGATATGGAAAATTTCAGTAAACGTTTTTCTGCCATCTCTTACTCTATTATGTTGTCAGTCAACTTTTGTTCAAGTTTTCTATGATCGTGCAATAATATAAAAACCGATTCGAATACCCTGTAAAACACTTGAGGTAAAATGGACTTTAAGAACCCCTTAAATTAATAAATTATCAATTTAAAAAACAGTTAATTACATTTTAGCCCAGTCATAGGTTTTGGTTTCTAGAGAGAAATATAGAAAACGGGATTTTGATGGCTAGAAAAATTGTAAAAATATCTGAAAAAATACAATAGAATGAATCTCGAAAAAATGTTGAAGTTTTCGTAGTTTTGTATTTAAGATATTTTTTTGGATTTTAGCTATTTGTGGTTTAAAAAAAACTAAAATCGAAAAGGGGATAAATTTTGATTCAGCTCCATACATCATTATACCATTAGGTATTGATCACGTGATTTATGATAGGCTTCCATATTGTTTAAAGGGTATATACAAGCTATATTTGCACTTTTGAGCTTGACAAGAATGTAATTTAAACGAATTTTATTTTTTGTTGCATTCTTTTTTTTCCACAAATTATTAATTGGAGTGTATACCGGGTGTCCCAAGGGGAGTAACCTATTAGAATATTTTGGAAACTATACAATGAAAACTTTTCGAACTTTCTATTCTAACATAAGTCCATGTAAACTATCTTTATGAAATACTCTCATATTTGCAGTGTTGCCATTTGCAGGAAAACTTGGCAACAACTTTCTTATTTTAAATTGAACACCCTTTATATTTTTGCATTTTTGGATCTACAAAATATTTTTGGTACGTTTTATGTATAGGACATTATACAGTATGTTCAACTGTTTTTAAAATATTGACAGGTGAAAATTGACATTTTTTAACTTTGACAGCCCGTAACATCGAAACGGCTAAGGATAGAGCAAAACGGTTTTTACATTCTTATCTTGTTTTATCACAAGCTATCGTTTTATACTATTTTTAATCCAAGAATGTAATTTAAACGAATTTTATTTTTTGTTGCGTTCTTTTTTTTCCACAAATTATTAATTGGAGTGTATACCGGGTGTCCCAAGGGGAGTAACCTATTAGAATATTTTGGAAACTATACAATGAAAACTTTTCGAACTTTCTATTCTAACATTAGTCCATGTAAACTATCTTTATGAAATACTCTCATATTTGCAGTGTTGCCATTTGCAGGAAAACTTGGCAACAACTTTCTTATTTTAAATTGAACACCCTTTATATTTTTGCATTTTTGGATCTACAAAATATTTTTGGTACATTTTATGTACAGGACATTATACAGTATGTTCAACTGTTTTTAAAATATTGACAGGTGAAAATTGACATTTTTTAACTTTGACAGCCCGTAACATCGAAACGGTTAAGGATAGAGCAAAACGGTTTTTACATTTTTTCACAGGCTATCGTTTTATACTATTTTTAACCCAGAGTTAAACTAGCCTTGGGATATTTTAACCCTGGGTTTAGATAAAACGATAGCTTGTGAAAAACCAAATTCAACTATATAAAATAATTTTAACTTAAAATCTTTATGTTTTTCCAGATGTATCGAATTATGGAACTACGCCCTAGACATGCAACAAACCATGCTGGAACGGCTCAATCCGATGACGCAAAGCAGCCTGTTCAGTTTCACCGAACTGTTCTCGTTTATGATGGGGGAAGAGGGCAAGCACACCACCAGAGGCCGCATCGTGCCGCCCGTTAATGTTTTAGAAGTTCTTAGGGTAAGAATGAATTTTAAACATTGCCCATCAAATATATAAAAAGAAAACAAACACATTTGGAGGTCGTCAAAATTACTAGAATTTTTTACAAATGGTCAAGGAACACAGGAAAAAGTCAGGAAACTTAACAAAGGTTTTTTCCGTACAAAATCGAATTTTTCTTAGGTTAAAATAAGTTACAGTAATTATATTTTCTTCAGGTATTTGACAAAGCAGTGAAAGAAGTAGAACTGGGCAACCAAATGCTGGAACGATTGCCTAGCCAAGACAAAGACATGACATATTTGACGAGGGTGCTGGTCATTACCTTACATTTGGCGTGTTTGTTGACAAGAATCTTGGAGGTTTCTCCCAACCTGGACTCTCGCGTTTCCACCGATATTTACCGTTCATTGTATAACTTGGTCAAGTTGGACATTCGAGGCAGATTGGGCAGGACGTTGTTGCATTTCGCGTGTTGCAAGGATCACGCTCTGTTAGGAAGGTAAGCGTATTTTGTTAAAAAATTTATTTAAAATATTTTATTGATTTTGATTTACAATGCATCTTTAGAAGATTCTGAACTGGAAAAAAAGCAGGCAAGTTTCAAACATTAAATTGTTCTTTCTCAGTTTTAAGAAAAATCTGTTTTCCCTAGATCCTTTAGAATTACTTGCTATATTAAAATACCCCGCGTGTGTGATCGTCTCCGGTTTTAATTTTTTTGGTGCAGTTCTTAAATTATTTACTCATTCACAGTATACTGTTCATTCCGATCCAATATCAATATAGCGGTTGACATTTACACAGAGAAACTAAATGAAATTGTCAGTGTCAAAAAATTGGTCCGGTTGAATTTGGAATGAAGTGTACTATATAAGGGTAGAGATTCTTTTTTTATGTCAGTGACCTTAGCTCAGGGAATGTTGGAGTGACGTTCAAAACAGGTCATGTGATATTTTTGGAGTGAAATAAACATCAGAATTGGCTGACCTTTGAATGTTCTCCCTGATCAACGTTTAAATGGACCCGAGGGGTCAACAGCTGGCCAAAAATTTGTACACCTACTGTCAAGAACTCAAATATTGCCCAGTATTGTCAAGTATTGTCCAGTAGTGTCAAGTATTGTCTCCAGTATTGTCCAGTATTGTCAGGTATTGTCAAGTATTGAAAAGTTTTTTAAGGTATTGTCATGAATGTTTCTTATAATTTTTGAAAAATTGCAATCAATAAAAGTAAAGGCAGAAGAGAAAGAAGATTATCTGCTCCTTGATCTATGATCATAACATCGCTAAAGATAAAAAATGGTAGGATCTAACAAACTACAATTTGCCCATTTCCCTCTAGTAAATACAGACGACTTTTAAACAACTACTTCTCTGGATAATGCCTCGACATTTTTGAGGCAAAGGAGTAATTGTTCAGTCTGTGTATCTACTAGAGAGAAATGGGGTAATTGTGTTTTTTTAAACTCAACCTCTATTATAAAAAAAAATAATCTAAAAATATCTTGCATCACATTAGCTGCGCGGTTAATTGGCGGGAAACTCTACTATATTGGGCGGCGATTCGGTTGCGCGCGCTATGGATGGTAAATCATTGGAGTTGGCACCCCAAGCTCTCTCTCTCTCTCTCTCTCTTTCTCTGTTTACAATGCTAGGCCATTGTCAACAAAGATAGAGAGTACCACTGGGCTTGGGGTGTCAACTCAAACTAACCTCGACCATAACAAATATTGGCGGAAACCTAGATCGGTCCGGATTGGTCATATTCGGCTTTATAGCGTTGTTCAGAGCAGAACCTGAGTTTCGATTTTTGCGAAAATTTTTGATAAAAACCGAGGTGAAAACAAGAAACAGAGAAATATCTCAGTGTTGCAGTAACTGTCTTAATAGAATATGCATTGGTATCCGAATTTTTGTTCACATTTTCGTTTTTTTAAAAGTATTGTCTTGACTATTGTCAAGTATTGTCCAGTATTTTCCAGTATTGCCTCTAGTAATGTCAAGTATTGTCCAGTATAGTCAAGTATTGTTAAAGTATTGTCAACGATTTGTACATCCACTGTCTGCAGCTGATGACCCCTCGAATGGACCTCTTTTTGATCCGACGCACGGTTTCAGATTTTAGGGATTTTTTACTAAAATCAGTTTTTTCCCTATATTGTTCTATTCGAGTAGCTAACTTGCTACGCTACTTCCAGTACACCAGTTTTTAGGTAGAGAACCAGGCTATTGAATCCAGTTGAAAAAATGTCTACTATGAATATATGTATGCCATGCTAGAGACCAGAAGGCTCTGCCGATTTTGACAAAAGTGGTACCGCTGGAGTGCTCTAAGTCTCATAGGTACTATATGCCACATATTGTTCAAGAAGAAAATCAATATGGCGGATGCGAGCCGCCATTCTGTCATTTTTTTATACTTTTGAGATATAACTTACAAAAATATAAAGCCATCTGATAATATAAATGTTTTTTCTTTGGTTTCTTTAGAGTGATCACCCAATACCGTTTCTCCTGCTTCGGACCCCCCTCTCTTACCCCCTTCTTTGCCCAACCCAGGTGACCCGCTTAAAAATATGTAATGAAAGGTGTCGCGTATCAATTTATATGACTTAAAACGTATAATCCCATTCCGCCAAAATAAACTCACCGCCCCCTTCTCAGCCCAGGTCACCGTCTTAAGAAATGAGTAATATACTTATACTAAATATCACCACCTACCAAAAAGTGTCCCCCTCGCAAACAAAATTGACGTGTCCGAGGAAAAAGTTAATATATGAAGATATTTCAAAAAAATTATTTTTTATTTGCCCATGGTAAGTTTGACACAAATATCTCGAAAACAATTCAAGCGATGTTCGAAGAAAATACGTCGTTGTAAAGACAATCAAAAACCCTTCAAAATAAGGTGCCACTCGACCCATGTTCCCTATCTAAAAAATAGGGGTGAAAGCCACCCCTCGTAGAGGGGTGCATCTTACAAAAAAACCAAGAAAAAGGGTCGGACACTATTTTTCTTAAAAATTTTGTGAAAATCGGTTTAGCGGTTTAGGAGCTATCGTGTCCCATACAGACAGACGTCACGACGAAAAGGTTTATATAGGCTAAGGAACACCCAAATATCACATTTTTGATGATATCCCAAAAACTTTTTTTCCGACGAAAACATTACCTCCCCTAGCCGTGTGGGCTAGGGAGGTAAAAATGACAGACTGGCAGCTCGCATTCTCCATATTAATTTTCTTCTTGAACAATATATGCCATACAGTACCTCTGAGACTCAGAGTACTCCAGCGGTACCACTTTTGTCAAAATCGGCTGAGCCTTCTGGTCTCTAGCATGGCATACACATATACATATAGACCGATCGGATTAACTCATTTAGCGAGAAAAAATTTAAAAAATTTAACAGCATTTTGTTGAATGGAAATGGTAAACGGGCTTCTGATAAACGTTCTAAAAAAAAATGCGTGAGTGGGGCTCTTGCGGGGTGGATTTGGTGGGGGGAAAGGGCCGGGGAGAAAAATGGTATTAATGTAATTTCCATCAAAACTGGACGTCATAGAGTAAAAAAACTTCAAAACAAAAATTGTAGATGGTGCAAAGATCTACAACTTCTGTAAAAGATTCAACAAAAAAAGTAAAACCTGTACAAAATAGTGTTTAAGTCCGAGGGTTACCCCAACTCGCGGGTCACCCGACATACAAAAGTGTTTATTTTTATTTATTGCCTATTTTTCTAAATTATGGTAAATTAGGGGGTCGGTAACGGGTCATTACCGAGGATGGCATTCATGCCAAAATTATGATAGAATCCGGTAATCGATGGTATTCCTGGCAATGACAGTACATCGATCAGCTGTTAGAAAACGATTTTAATGAAGAAGAAAGCGACTTTATTTAAACCCGTTCTTATATAAAACCGGTTTTAGGCACGTAACGTATAAACGTAGTAAATTAAATACCGTCTCCTTTTGTATTTTTTCCGTACAAATAGATGTTGTAATCGGTTGTTGTTTTTTTTTAATTGAAAGAAATTATCAACAATTGCTGAAAAATTCATTGTTGCAAAAGCCACTATTTGTTTTTTTTTGCATTTCTGAGCATGTTTTTTAATTGTAACTATAATTTTTTATTATCCCACCAAAAAGCATTTCAAAACAAAAAAATTATCAACGTCAAAAAATAATACGAGAATTTTTCTGAGTAGAATTTTTGATTGGAAAAAAAGTGATTTAGACAAAAAAAAACTAATGTCTCAAAAAATGTTTAACTTTTTTACCAAAAAAAAAAAATGGAGGCATTAAGGATACAGAGAGGTATATTTTGACCTAGTTTCGTGACAATTCAATTATTTTTGCGGGAATGAAAAAATAAAAATTGAGGTTATGTTAGAAAGTTGTAGATCTTTGCACAGTCTACAATTTTTGTATTGAAGTTTTTACTCTATGACGTCCAGTTTTGCTGGAAATTTCATTAATACCATTTTTCTCCCCCTTTCCCCCCACCACATCCACCCCACAAGAGCCCCACTCACGAATTTTTTTGAAAACGTTTATCAGAAGCCCTTTTACCATATCCACTCTTCCACTGTTAAAAATTTTTTTGTCTTTTATTTTAATTTGGTTGGTCTAAAATAGTAGAAATGGGAACAATAACCCGAGCATTTTCCAGGTTCACGGGCGTTTTTTACGAAGTGTGATGAGCTTATACATATGTAGCTTATCTTTTTTTTTTCTCTGAAGGTTTTTTTATATTATATCAAAAAATTAAAAATATTTCACTGTTTGTTCTTTTTTAATCAGCGATTTTACGAAAAATTGCATTTTGAGACAAAAGTTTTTTACGTTTTTCAAGTTTGTGCCGCCACTGAGTAAATGTAAATGAAATATGTTAATTTTTTTAATTGCATTCAATAGCCTGGTTCTCTACCTAAAAACCGTTGTACAGGAAGCAGCAAGTTAGCTACACGAATACAACAAAATAGGCAAAAAACTGATTTTAGTGAAAAATCCCTAAAATCTGAAACCTCCAAATATTAACACCTGTCTCTGAAACCGTAGGTCGGATCAGAAAGAGGTCCTTTAAACGTTGATCAGGGAGAACAGATCTAAAACATATCAAACGCCCAGCCCATTCCAACCGAAAACCAATGGCAATGCTAAGTGAGAGGGATCCTTTAGCTTATTCCGCAAAAATTAAAAAAAGTGCTCCGAGCCGTATAATTTTTACAAAATGTCCCTTGTATTCAAATTCGGCCAATTCTGATGTTTATTTGGCTCCAGAAACTTCGACATATCTCATCCGAAAAAATGCACAAGATAGGCAAAAAATTCATTCACCTGGAAATGGTTTCCGGCCGAAAATTTCAAATAATAAACCTTGTTTCAGGTACCCAGCCTGTCAGTTCCCATCCCCCTTCCTGGCGCAGGCGCTGCTCCGCGTGGGCGCTGATCCCAATGCCAAAGACGACGACGGCAACACACCTCTACACGTACTCGCTACCTCGAAACTCTGTCCTGCCGCCATAGTCAAGGTTTTACTCGACGGCGGCGCGCACCTAGACACAGTCAACCACAACGGGGAAACGTTTAGCAGTTTACTAGTGGCCAAACCCGTCCACGAACTGGTGAACACGTTGAAATTCACGAGTTTGAGTTGCGCAGCAGCTAAAGTTATCAAACAGTTCAAGATCCCTTACAAGGGTGTTGTACCGCAGGCCCTAGAGTCGTTTATCGCTGATCATTAGTGGACATTTTGTTTCAGTTAAGGGAAAGTGGAAACTGCTGCTTGTCAAACCGTCTAGTTCATTGTCCTAGACACTCGACATAGTCAACCATATCTCGAAAAAGTTTAGCAGTTTATTGGTGGCCAAGCCCGTCCACGAACTGGCGAACACGTTGATATTCACTAGTTTGAGTTGCGCGGCTGCCAAATGCACCTAAAGTTATCAAACAGTTCAAGATCCCTTACAAGGGGGTTGTACCGCAGGCCCTAGAGTCGTTTATCGCTGATCATTAGTGGACGATTTTGTTTCGTTTAAGGGAAGGTGGCAAGTAGAAACTGATGCTAGTCCAACCGTCTTGTGCATTCAGTTCGATCCCGACTCTATTGTCCTGGTTACTCAAAAACAGTCAACCATATGTCGAAAACGTTTAGCAGTTTACTGGTGGTCAAGCCCATCCACGAACTAGCGAACACGTTGAAATTCACTAATTTCCGCCACATACAGCTAAAGTTTCAAACAGTTCAAGATCCCTTACAAGTGGGGGACATACTGCATGCTCTAAGTCCTTTATCGCTGATCATTAGTGAACGTGTTTTTTCAGTTGAGCAAGTGCAAATGTTAATGCTAGTCAAACCATCTAGTTCATTCGGTTCGATCTCGACTTTATTGTCCTGGACTTTTCTAGATTTGCATGGTATTAAGATAGCAGTTTACTAGCGGCCAAACCGGTCCACAAACTGGTGAACACGTTAAAATTGACGAGTTTTGATTTGCTCTGCCGTCAAAGTTTTTATACCGTTTAAGATTCCTTACAAAGGGTTCCTGCCGCAAGTTGGAGACATTTAGAGCCGATCATTACTGGACGTTTTTGGTTCGGTTAAGGGCAAAGTGGAAACTTTGATGCTTTTCAAACTCGTCTGGTTATACCAGATCCACATATTTGCTGCTCGATGCTATATCCCTCTTTCTCTAATAGAGAGAACATTTTGAATTTGACAACTTTTGCCGCCAAGAAGTAGGATCTCGCTCAACTTTTTTTGCGTTTTTTGTTGAAGATGCTGGAAATCTAACATCACTTTGTTTATTATTTTTCGTTTGTCAGTTTTATTTATAAAGTGGAGAAAGGAATGGCTTTGATAATGTGGGGGAAGCGAAATAAAATCAAAAGAGCCATTTTGCTATATTTAATTGGCCAAAAGAGGAGACAAAACACGCGCAAAAACTGCTCGCTTTTTTACGCCCAACTGTGGACAAGAAAAAAAAGCGCTATCTTTTTTGCTTATTTTATAAAGCTAGCTGCAAAAAGCAAATCCGTGGATTCAGTTCGATGACGACTCCTTTGTCATAAACTTTGCAAGTTTTGCATGATTTAAGATCATTTCGAATTTTCGGGTTCCGTGAAATATTTTAACACTGCCAAAAAATAAGTTGGATTGAAAAACTTGATGGAGATTGTTTTGGTATACTATCCCTACTAAACCATTTTTCGCTTTAAATATGCACAGTATATTATGGGTTAGCAAATATGCGACGTAGTAGTTTATTAAAGAATCCCCAGGATCCTTTTCACTTGTCCCTTAATTACTGTATTTTGTGATTATTTTTATTTTATAGAGATACCTAGTTAATTTTTTATTGAAGTCTGATAATATTTAATGAACTTTGAACTAGTGTAAGGTTTAATGTTTAGGCAATAATGGAATTTCAAAGCATTTTTAAATTTTCATCCAGGATTTATATTTCCAGCAATAAATAACTGAAATTTGGCAAAATTACATTACATTTAAAATATAAAGAAAAAACTTAATGTTGAAAAATACGCGCCTTACTGAATTCTGAAACACCCTGTATTTTTAGCAATAATTCACTGAAACTTTTGGCAAAATTGCTTACAAGCAGATAAAATCTCATATTTTTAGCAATAATTTGATCTTTTTTATTAACTGTAAGTAACCTTAAGGCTAAAGGTTACAGATACGTTATCAAATGGAAACTTAGCAATGCTTTAACTGACCAATAAAAAAATTAGGACGAATAGATAATATGATTGGTTTCCGAAAAAGCTGCGTCTTTTTCATGGTTTATTAAAAAGTTAAGTTTTAGGATAATTTCTAGAAAAACTTTATTGCTTCTTGATGCTTAGGAATTAGCTAGAAGTATGCATCGGAATGCATGAGTAACGCCAGGTCTTGAGGTGGTAACTAATTTCTTTGGAATTGTTTTAAAGTCCTTTATATTTTTAATGAATAAAATAAGTTTTTTTTTTATTTTAAACTATATTTTTAAAGTAGTCTTAACTTTTATTCATTTTATCAGATCAAAGGACGTCTAAAATCAACAAAGAAATTAAGTAGTTGCAGTCGTTATAAACCTACCTTGATTGACAATAATTGATAATGGCTCTGGTTCAAAAAAGCGATATTCAAAAAAGGAACATTCTAAACAGCGCTCATTTAAGCGACATTTAAAGTCTCCAACAAAAAAATTAGGCGAACCATTGCTAACCCGGGTTAGCATTCGCTGAGTGGGGTAAGTTTAATAAAATAATACATTGACCACTTTTGCATTTTGTGCATCACCCTTTTGAATGTCGCCGTTTTATTTAGATGTCGCTCTTTTTAATATCGCTGTTTTAATTGTCGCCTCTTTTTTGCAATGCTGTTTTGATGTCCCTATTTTGAATATCTTTTTTTTTGAAGGTGTAAGTTTATGGGTTGAGCGATCTTATTAATGAAACGTCCTTTTTTTGAAATGCCAACTTTTCGCAAAATTTATTTGCTTCTTCAGGGCTATTCAAGACGGCCGTTCCATATGTCAATTCTATTGCCAATAGACGTCATCCTTTGGTAAAAAGACATTGTTTTTAGACAAGTACCGTAATTTTGATTAAAAAGATGCAAATAAATTTTGCAACCTGCACCTTCAAAAAAATTAAAAATAGGATCGTTAAACCATTCTACAATTTTGAATATCGTTCTTTTGAAACGGAGCCACTGGTAATATCTATGTCAAAATGTCTTAGATGCATACATCCATAACAAGTTAGAATGTCCCGAGTATTTCAAAGATGAGATTTATCCAGGGCTCTATTTCTTGAATTTAGAACAAGTGTGTTTTATGCAAAAGCTCCTTGGACCATTGAAGTTGCCAAATTTCTGCGGCTTTTACCAAAAAACTCGACTATACTAATTAGTAGTTAAAGGGAAGGTTGGAAAGTGGGCATAAACTCAGATTAGTTGCTAAATTCGGCTTTATTTACTGTAGTCGGTTCTAATTGACCAGGGCCCGTTTATTAAAAGCGCCAAGCGTTTCCCATAACGATAGGCAAAACAGTTTATCAATTGGAAGGCGTTTTTATTTACAAGAATATGGTTTTCGTTGCTCCAAGAATCTTAGATCATTCTTCTATGCTTGTTCCCTCAAAATTCAAGAATTGGTTCACAGTTCTATTTTTGAAACAGCAATTTATGTAAATTTTACTTGTGTGTTACTAAGGTAAGATTTAAAAAAGCTTTAATTAAACTAATTGTTTAGATTCTTTGTTCTTTAAAGTTGGCATGGCAATTTAGAACTTATTTTATTTAAAGTTTTATAGTGGAGCTCGCATACCAATTTGCAAGTTATAAGTTCCAAATAAATTTTTATATTTAATAATAATATGGTCGTATGTTTAGCATTTTCTAAACGAAAAATATATGTGATAAAATAATATTTAAGTAAAAAAAAAACAAAAACCAACATCCTACTAATAGAATATTCAAAACTTATGAAACATGTACAAATTTTAACTGTTCAACACTAGTGTCGTGTACGAATACTAGTATTTTAGAAACTTGTTTAGGGTAAATTGATGTATTGGAAAATAGAGTGTTATTTAAATTCCTTTTTGGTGGTAAGTTTGTTACACACTAACACAACCTTCCGTTTGATCTATTTTCCTCTACTCGTAACGAAATTTTAGTTAAGTGTGATTTTGGAGTGCTGAATAGTTTTAGCATAATTTTTTTTCTATGAGTTCTATGAATTTTGTTAATAAATTAAATTTAAAAATAACAGTTTTGTTTAGTTACCCCCCCCCCCATATTTGTGGCAATTAAAAAAAAACTAAATTTTTAAAGGTCACATGTACGATTTATTTTTCTAAAAAAAAATATTCCTGAATAGATAAGTTCCTAAATAGATGGTTGCTAGAAATCAAATTTTCACAAAATACTACACAAGAACAAAAACAAATCTATGCACTTAACTCATTTATACCAAAAATTTTAAGGAATCTCTACGCCTAGGTAATACCTAAAAGTACGCATTTTTAGAAACCAATAATTGGTGAGATTATTCTATTTTAAATTAGTCAAAATTGTACCATAAATATTTAGTAAATTAATTCAGGCCTACCTAAGCATTTAGCGTCATATCCTAATGCTAAGGATTCCTAAAGAAGTTTATTCAAATGGGTATAAGAACATTTATTTATTGGGAAAATACGATGTTAGGACAGGACAAAACTGAAAGCGAATTTTTCCTTAAAAGTGAGTACAAGATTAAATTAAACTCAAAACTGTGAACTAACAATGGGAAAAATATCAATACAAAAAACATTGTCATGTATGTTAAAAATTTAACAATTAGAATTGCCGAGTCAAAAAGTTACAGACACAGAAAAAATATTAAACATAGGGACTTATTGGAGGTTTTTTTCAATCAACGCAGTATTTTAACATTGTTGACAGATACGCGTGCGCAGCATACATTTTGAAAATATTGCAGTGTCCAAAAATAAATAAATTGAGTAAAATAAAAACAAGAAAACCAAAAACAGCCAGCAATTTTTTTAAAGTTATAGATAATAACACTTATTTCGCAAGTGACTCAGGCTGTATTCCAATAAGTCCCCATTGAGTAAAAGTAAAAACTTGACTTCACATGATGCTTTAGCTAGTAAGTTTCGCTCACATTAGTATACCAAATAGTAATACTATTAAATCCAAAAATGTATAATGTTCCTTATATTAAATTCTTATAGAACCAAATATTTTGGTTCTCCATTAAGTGTACATTTTCCGTAAACAGTGATCTGTTACTCCGCCTGCTACATGAAAGGGACAGTTCACCAAAATGACAGTTTGACTTAATTCGTTATTTCTTCTAGGAAGCCTTGCTAATCTATACACATAATAAATCTGTAGGTGTTGGCTTCTAACCAAACTGTATTGATACCAAAAACACAATATTTAGATTTTTTTGTTTATCTGTTTGTTCCAGTATCACACAAAAACTACTGGACCGATTTTGATGGTACTTGACTACTGGCTTACTTTATTCATGACATTCATTTTTTGTTGAAACTCTCTGAGAATGTTTTGTCAAAAAATACAGCGTAAAAAACTGACTAATGTTTTAAGTATCAAAATCCTGAATCATTCTTTGACAGTCAGTGAACTGTCAAAAACACGAAGATAATATAAATTGTGCACCGCACGTGGTAGAAGCGTATTTATATCTTATTAACAAAGCTTTATAGAAAAAAACAAAGATCGTAATAGTGTATACAACAAGTGATACTTTTCCGCACGCGACGGCAATTGCATGAACGAAACGAAGCGACGTTCGGGCAAGCCATCAAGGGCGGCAAAGACCGTCTATACAACATTATATTTTCATTTTTATGTATTAAAATAGCATAAAACTGTGTTTTTTTGCATTTTCTTTACATTTGAGTTGAAAAATATGTCTAAAAATAAAACTGGATCAAAAAGACACAGCCTAAATACATTCCCGCACGGAGCACGGAAAATGCAACTTCCCGCACGCTAGTGGGAAAAGTATTTTTTTCCATGGATGAAGCCCAACTTGTCATTTCGGTAAACTGCCCCTTGTAAACTTTGAAGTCAAGTGAAACCGAAATAAAAAAAATATCCTAAACTCTATTATACACTAGAATATCTTAAAAGTACGTCCTGGCATCAATGTACCTGCCGTCGATTCGGGCCTTGTCCAGATTCTTGATCGCCCTTTCCGCCTGCCATTCAGAGGAGTACATCACCAGATAACTGCCTGGGCCCTTTTCTTCCCAGTACGAAACTTCACCAAATTCGTTCAGTTTCTCTTGGAGAAGTTTGTATGAGGCTGTCGGAGGCAACTGAAATAAATAATAGTACATTATAAACCTAGGGACTAAAGTGACACATTTAATCCCGCGGCGAAAGGTTTGTATTCTCTAAGGGATTAAACGACACTTTAGTCCCGAGGTTTATATACTATTTTATGCACTTTAGGAAAAGATCTTTGTTAAAATTACGTTATTTCTACGCCAAATGGTTCGTCAACTACAAGAAAGGGTGCTAAGAATGAAATCTTTGCCAAGAGCAAGTCCTGTTTGGCTTGACTTGCCATAAATTTAATTATAATTTTCCAGGGATTAGTTTTTTGTTAATCCCTGAGGGATTAAATTTACTTCTAATCCCTAAGCTGAGGGATTAAATTTATTTTTAATCCCTACACGCCAGACGTCGCGTCGTCGTCGGGTAATATTTATGTCACTGCATATAAACGAAGGCAAACAAAGACGGAAATATTTTTGGGGGTACTCCACGTTTGACTTAAACATAGGTATACAAACCAGAAATGACCCCAGCCTATTTACATTGGCACACTCTTCGAAGCTCTTTGAAATCTCTCCCTTACACAAGGGTGCAAAAGCATACAACCATTTGCCCAGTACATTAAGACAATGCAGCCTGAAATCTTTCACGAAAAAAATAAAAATTATTATGCTGAAGAATGTACTGTACTCATGTCGATTTCTTTAACATCAAATTTTAATATGTAAATAGTGATTTTCCTGTAACTTATAGTACTTAATATGTTATTTTTAGTGCTTAGTTTAGTAACACAAGTTTGACTAGTCTAATCTATTAAATTATTGCGAAAAGAAAAATATGAAATAAACAAATAAATAAATTTATCAATTTCTTTCACCGATGTTATTAGTTTTTTTTGACAAATGACATATGACGTTAATCTGATATTCCATGTCGTTGAGCTCGATGAGCCACCGAAAATTAAAAAAACGCGATAAAACTCGTGTCAGAATTTAACTATAAAGCCTAGATTTTTTTGTCCAACTTATGTCCATCTTATACCAACCCAAATTGTATCTCCTTAGTCTTCGAAAACTGTCTTCCAATAGTTTTAACTCCGTTTTAAGATTTTAACACAACTTCTCATCAAGTAATCGTTATTAAAAAACATCAAATAAATTTTTTTAAAGTAACAACAAAGCACAGCTGATTAAATGACGTTAGCGACACTTCATCAGAAAGGTTCACCGGCTTCCAGAGTCGGTGAGCATTGTCGCCATTAATTGGTGAAAACGTGATCATGTGATCAAAAATATGGTTTTTTTATTAGGTGTTCTTATTCTTATATTATTTTATTTGGTTTGCGGACAACTGGTCGTAAATTTAAAGTCGCAAACAGTTGCGACGTCCCCACTACCATCGCACACTTTCGTCGCAGAGCCAAAACGGCGCAAACATTAGCGCCGCGGGTTCATTTCGCCGCTGAGGACATTGCGACGTGGCCACTAGCATCGCAAACCATTTCGTCGCAGATCCACATCGCACAGTGGTTCCGATCAATAATCTGACTTAACAAAATTATTTGTCTGTTAAAAGTATTAAAAATATTTTTAAAAAATACTCACAGTGGTAAGAATTTTTATAAATATTCATGGCAAAAAATTATTTTTAGCTTTTGGATAGTTTTTTTTGCAAAAAATAACAAATTTTGGGTATCTTTAGATAATCTGACTTGACAATATCAAACATTGCCCAAGATTGATAAAAATTCTTGTTAATATTTGTTGCAAATAATATATTTTAAAACTTTTGTTTTACTTTTAAACAAAAAAATCAGGAAGACAAATACACATAAATTAACTTTTATTAAATGTAACAAATATTAGTAATATTACAAATAAAGCATCTTGCATTATTTTAGACTTCATCATCAATCTCCTCGATGAATTTGGCTCATTTTGCCAAACATTAAAAAGTTCTCTTCTTGAAAATCCATCGTTCATTTCTAAAAATAATTTAAAAACAAATAATGTAAAAAAAATTTTTAAGAACAAGCTTTTATTTAAATGCACTAAAAAGAATAAAATTAATTTTTAAGTCAATCAAACCCGTTATTTTGTTACATTACACAATTTAATACAATATAAAAGCTGACTTGAAAATTTATTTTATTCTTTTTAGTGCATTTAAATAAAAGCTTGTACTTAATTTTTTTTATATTAATTTATTTTTTACTTTTTAGTCTACCTCTTTCACCCCGCATGATTTTTTAACATTTTTTTCTGCTTATGCAACACTGAAAATTGCATTTTTCTAGATATTTCCATTCTCGATATACAAAAAACTACCTCTTCTACTCCCTTAAGGGATTTTTTTAAAGAAATTATTTTTGCTTCTGCTTACCTATCTTCAAAAACCCCTATATACCAATTTTTAACAAAATCGAACAAGTAGAAGTCACTTAAAATTAACTTTCTATATTTGAATTAAAAGCAGCCATTTTGTATCCGCCATGTTGAATTTTTCAAATCTAATTAAAAACTCAGTTTCCTCATCCTCAAAAACCCCTATATACTAATTTTTAACAAAATCGAACAAAGATAAGAGGTACCCCCCACCCCTACTCTTAAAATGAGGGGAGAGGGAAACTCAAAAACATTAAAATATTGTATTGTCATCGGAACTGAATCAACGTGCCAAATTTCAATTTCCTACGGTAAAGGGAAGTGGATTTAATTCAGCTTACAAGATTTGACCACACACATAGACAGACGAACACGGTAAGATAAATAAAAGCTTGTAAAAAAAAAGTTGGTCACATATGGTTGCAAAACAACTAAAATTAAAAACTTAAATAAGTAAGTTAAATGCCAAATATAATTTCATAACAGACTTTCACGGCCTTTGCCATAGCAAGCCCATGAAATCAATGAGAAAGAAAAAAAAAAGGCGATATTTGAACATACATGCAAACATCTAAATTTAAAAGAAAAAATATAATTTATAAAAAATTTAAATGTATACAAAATAAAAGTACATACCTGTAGTTTTCTTCGCCGCAGTATTCGAGTCAATCGCTAATAGTTACGTACGCACAGTCCGAGCTCAAAATAGTAAATGCCGATCGATATGCTTAAAGAAAAAATCAAGGTTGTATATATCAAGCAGCTTCCGTCTGCTCTTGCGCTGTCCCTATTATTTTATTTTCAATTTTTTTTGCGGTTTATAGGTTTACAACTGTTTAGGATCATAATAAAATATTGTTTGTGTTGTTCCGAAAATTAAAAAAAATAGCCTTTTGTCAAGTCAGAATTTTAATACCTGCTCATTAGCATTGTGTATGTAAATTGAAAATGTGGTAATAAGATAAATTTTTCATGGTGTATGACACAGCGTCGCATTTTTTTATAATCTTTAGAGATACCTACTGCTTCATTATTTTCTTATTATTTGTTTTTTCATTGTTAATTTAGTTGTTCTTTTGTGGTAGTAGTGGTTTGAATTAAACATTTTTAAAATGGATGCAAAAATAACTTTACTTCAAATGAAAGACGGGACAATTTTATTGTATGCGACGGAATATATTTGCGACGTTGTGGATTTGCGACGAAATTGTCTGCAACGCTAGTGTGCACATCGTAATGTGCGTAATGTTCTATGCGACGGGGAGGATCAACCACCCAATTTTTTGTGACGAAGTGGATCTGCGACGAAATGGTTTGCGACGATAGTGGGGACGTCGCAACTACTTGCGACTTTAAATTTACGACCGCAAATCATTTTATTTTGCTGTATAATCCCAGCAATAGTCCACGAAAACTGTCTTTCAAATAGTTTTAAGGCGACTTCTTATCAAGTCGGCAATCTTTATTAAAAAAACGCATCAAAAAATTTTGAAACAAAATAATAACAACAAAAACGACTTATTAAATGACGTTGCCATGCCATCAATTGGTGAATGGGTGGAATCAATCGGATAATTTAAGAACCCGATGAATGTTACCAAGAATCATGAATTTAAGAACCCGATGAATGTTACCAAGAATCATGAATTTACAAACTCGATTGTTTTCATCAGTGAGCACATCGGTGAATTTACAAAGCAACCAGCAGGATCAATGCCCAGTGTTAGCAAAGTTTTGGCAAAGTTAAAGACAAACACAAAATATCCATGCCCCTAGCCGGGATTCGAACCTGGGCCCTTCAGTGCGGCAGACAGATACGCTGCCCACTGCGCTACGGCGGCCACCTTAAAATAATAACATTTTATTTAACAAAATTATATAAAATTGTTGCTTTCTCCTTCCCTCCACCTCTTGTTTATACACACCACTAAAACCGATTTAGACACTAAATCGATTTTTATTTTAAAACGATAAGAAAGTGGTTAATCACTTTAAAACCGATTTTAGGGTCGGTATAAACACTTAAAAAGCGCTTTAATGCAATGCTGTCAACCTAAAGAAATACTTAACACTGGTTTTACCGAAAAATCTGTAGTTAACTTGTTGTTTTATTTGTTTTTTCTCTAAACTGACATATTTAATAACATTTAATGAAGGACGTTCGACGTGCGATTTTAAATTAAAACCGACCTTATATAAGACCGGTTTTAGGTGCGTATAAACGTAGTAAATGTCTTAAATGCGACTCAGGCCAAAATCTTTCATATGAAATATTTAAAAAAAAGTAGGGGATTGAATTGGGGTCTTAGTTCTAGATTTGTTTCCAAAATCATGTGTCATAATGCGCCGCAGGCGAACATCTTAAGAATATTACATTAAGAACAGGGTGGCCATTTTTTTTTTATTTTAGGAGGAATTCTCAGAAATATTAGGAGAAAAGGGTGAACTTTTAGGAGAAATGAGCAAAATTTTAAGACTTTTTGACTACTAAATTAAATATATTTTGCGACCGTTTCTTTTTAATTTTTCTATATACCTACCCATGTATGTAGTTGCATACCCTTACATGAGAATGAAACAAACAAAAAGTAATAATACTTATGCAGTATATATTATGACAGATCCACAGTTCACTTCTTGCCGCTAGCTTTTATTTTCTTTTTTCCAGCGTCTTCACCAAAAATGCAAAAAATATTTTTTCTTCTCTCTCTATTTGATAAAGAGCGAAATAGAAGTGAGCGGCAAGAAGTTGGGGTTGGTAATCGGATTTTTAATTGTGTCTTTTCTTTTTATCTTTGGTTAAAATTCGATTTTTGATGGGTTCTGAATTATGCTGATGAAAAATTGTAAATCCTTAATCAAGAAATTACTTCAGAAAGTCCCTAAAAAAATACTTGCTAGGTAAAGCTTTTTTCAGTATAGACAAATTTTTGCCAGAAAATATGTAATTATTGTAAAAAAATGTGATACTTACTTACTTACTAGTTATTGACTGACTGTGGAAGGTTAAAATAACAATAATAAAAATTTAGTATAAGTTTGGAGTCCTAGTTATGCATGCCATATCTATTGAATTGAAACTGAGAGAATTCTGCAGATAGATAAATTTTACGATAATAATGAATTTCATTATTCTGACTTATGCACATCATTACACTTAACAACTCTCTCCTGTAGAAGAAAGCAGAGACACCTAATGCTAATTCAAAAACTTATTAACTTTAGTATAGATTGCCCCTATTTACCTTCCAGAATTGGATTACATGTTCCTTCCCAGAACACTTGTACCACACAAACTTTTCACCAACACTTTCACAGAACTAATTATGCTTTTCACTCATTCATTTCTCTGTGTCAAAGGCCTAACTTTATAAAAATCAAAAAAACAAATTGTTGTTTCTTCTTTATTTTTTTTTCTCTTCCTTATTTTTTCTCTCGTTTCTAAAAACTGTTACTAGCAGAATGGTCTTTCATTGATTTAAGTACTAAAATAGTATGTTAACTTCATTTAGTTTCTTTATTTTACACTGTAGGTAGTTAATTAAATTTATATTCTATTCCATTGTTTTGTTTTAAGATTTTCAGAATTCTATAGTTTTAGAACTTGTTATTGCTCTTTTATATTATGTAAATGGGATTGACCCCTCAATAAATAAATAAAAATAATTTTTCATCATGCTTTTAAATACTGTACACTTGTCAGTAACTGTAGAAGTATACTTTCTATATTATTTGTTAATGTTAATGTTTTATTATTATTATTATTATTTTTATTTTTTTTTTTTAAATACATTTAACTAGTTTTGTTTTATTTGGATGGATAATATCATTTAATTGCTTCCACATTTTTTTTAGTTTAGTTAAGCTTTGTCAATAGGAAAGTAATACTTGTACCTTTTTCGGCAATAAAGCACGATTTTATTCATTAAACTTATTGCTAAACAGTTGGCGAGATTTTCATATATCAACAAAAGAAAGGAACAGGCCTTGAATGTTAATCTGCAATATTTTTGTGGGTTATTAAAAAAAGCTACAAAAAGGGCCGATTTTTTTGAAGAAAATTAAATAAATTTTATTAAATAAATTGTAGGATATTTCAGGGTTGAAATTTTAGGAGATTCCTCAAAAATTAGGAGCAGAATTTCTCTTTCTTATATGTTTTGAATGCTGTTGACAAAAACTGATGAAAATTGATCTAAAATCAGTAATACATAGAGCTGCAGTAAATTTTTTTGTGAACAGAAAATTCTTTAAAAAATTTCAATCTTTCAAGTTTTTTGTGACATATTCCTAAAAACGAGTGGGTTGGCCTAGCTGAGAACTTTTTCTATTAAATTAAGTAAGCCAAATTCTTGACCTGTGAACACATATGAATGTGCACACGGATTATAATCGTGATATTCTTGAACCAGCGTTCACCAATCATATTCGCCCAAAAACTAACTAAATTGCTTGATTTCGAGACATATGCATATAAATAACTGTTTTATATTAATATATTGAATTAAAATTTTATGGGAAGTGTTTAGTAGGTATTTGAATACAATGGAAAAAACCGGTTTTCTCATTTACATTACAAGAAGCTTTATTAGTACTTAAACAAAAACAGGAGTATTTTTTTAATATTTTTAAAACTTGGCAGATCCAGTCAGTACCCATCTTTTTAAGGAAACAAAAAGTTAAAGGAGCTTGGAGACTTTAATTTTAAGTAAAATGCTTCTCTTAAGATGTAAAACTAGTAAATTAATTAAGCACTTACATTTGAAATAAGAACTTTTCTTGAGTACCCTTTGGCATCACTGCTGCCCCCTCCACTGTTCAAAGAAGTGGATTTCAAACCCAGAGAACTGCCACTGAAGTTACTGTTGCGCAGGTCATTTGAAGGTGCCTGGTAGCTGGCAGGTCTGAAAGAAAAAATAATTATCATAAAAGTATTTCTTATATTTAAAATTAAAAACAAATTGTATTTTCATAGCTATGTCAAGGTCATTGGGAAGTGGAAAAAATTCACAAAACTAATAAAATAGGACTTTTAACATTTTTCCATCCTCTAAAAAGGTACAACATAAAAAGTAGTTTGATGTGCGGATAGTTGTTTTCTTGTGCTCTTATTAACTTATTGCTTAAAAAAATTTAATTTTGGTCAAATTCGCTTGAAAATACATCTTTTATAATATGGGCATGACTGTTTCTAATACGTACCTAGCAGAACTGTTATTGGAATAATTTTGGGGATAAGTGATTGGTTGGTTGACAAATGCCTCACTAGCCCTTCCAAAAGGCTGAACACTGCCGCTATTCGATGTAGAAACGGGCTGAACCATAGATGAGGTCAAACTGTTGGTTCCCAGACCAGCACCTAAATAAAAATCCATTTAATAGTTATTTGGATTTAATAAAATTTAATAGAATTTATACCACATAACAGCACATCTTGAATTATAAAAAAAAATAAATAATAAATTTAATTTTCCCTTTTTCTCAAAATCTTTTTGAGGTTATGGTATATACAGTCTTTTTTCTTCCATCCATTGCCCTTTCTTTGTTCTAAGTTATTTCTGACTGTTTTTGTTCTCAGCCATTCCAGCTAAAAGTCCACCAAGAGTAATATCACACCACATATTTATATATATTTTTTTAATTTGCCTCCAGAAGCTAAAACTGTTTCTATTAAAAAAGTAATGTCAAAAACATGAAATTTGGGTGTTTCTCTTTATAAAAACAAAAGATCAAAAGATCTTGGGTGGAAAAAAACAAAAATTCAAGGACACAAGGACACACAAAGGGCCAAAGCGAAAAGAGAAATGATTAAACAATGTTTCGCTCTGGGCAACCAGCATGGGCTCATCAGTGGTTTCACTGGTCACCCTCCCCAAACATCATTAAACACCATCATACACTTTGATTTCCAACTGTGAATCACTCACAAATAGGCATAGTTTCACACTGGTACTTATCTAAGTCACCTGATACAGGTTCGTCCTCGCATGTTAATAACTAATTAACATGCCAGGATGAACCAGTCACAGCAAAACAAACTGATGAGCCCACGTTGGTTGCCAAGGGCGAAACATCGTTTAATAATTTCTCTTTTTGCTTTGGTCCTTTGGGTATTCCTTGTGGGATGCTCATTCAAGTTTTAAATTATCTTTTTTTTTCCAACCAAGATCTTTTGTTTTTAGATTCTTTTTGGTTGAAGTAACTGATTTGGAGATTTTTTAACTTTTTTTTTTGTTTTTTTTTTATATTAAAACATCAGCTTAAACTTTTTACTCTCAAATATTTTTGTACACTATCCATGAAATAATTGTATAAAAAATAAATAAAGTAGCCTTGCTAGTATTACCAAGATTTATTCATTTTGAGTAAATCACTTTCCTTATAATTTAAATATTGTTTCTATTTTTAGTGGGAATAGTGTTCTGTGGGTTATGTTCTATCCATTATCCATCATAATATTATTTAAGTGTGATTTTAACTTTACGGTTATATTAAGTTTTGGCATCTTTTGTGTCCTATTGGCAGATAAACACACACAAAAATGAAAGAAGGTATGCTTCTTTTTGCTGGTATGTCCGTTATGCATATTAAAACGCTTTTTACCAACTTACTAATCGGTCATTTCAAGCGATCGGACGGGACAAAAAAGTAACCCATTACTAGAAAAACCAGCTGTGACTTCTTTATGATTAAAATTATGACTGTATTTTCTAATAAATGATTTCCTAAAACCATAGGTTATGCAATAAAATAGTTTAAAACAATAAGTTGTAATCAGAGCTTATAGGTTGAACATTTAAACTTTGGGTTGGACGGGACAAGAAAAACCAAAACTTAATTTTAGTAAATTCTTAATTTTATATATTTCAATTTTTTAGAAAAATGCTTTACCATGGCTTTTCCAAACTAAACAAAAGGCATTGGAATTAAAGGAGAAAACATGTTGTTAACATTTATGTTAAAAATTATTGTAAACCATGAACCAGTAAAGCTTTTTTTTTGGGTTGGACGGGACAAAAAATACAATAATTGAAAAAATATTATTTGCTTTAGGTCCGAAACTGTTTGTATATTTCGGCTTTATAGTAGTTTTATGATTTGGAGTTATTGCAAGATTTTGAACAAAAACCTGTAGATTGTTAAAGCGTTTTTCTTTTTTTTAATAAAATTACATTTGCTTGAAATAGCTCTAAAGTAAATAAAAAAAAAGTTTATATTTGAAGAGTACAATTAATAAAGCAGTGAAAGTCGTACGTTTCGGCTTACGCCATCATCAGGTAAAAATTATATGATTTAAAAAAGTTTCCGTCTTTAGCAAAATTTTTTAAAAACAAATTAATATTATAAACAACAAAGACATTTAAACATGAAGAAAGACAAATTGAGTTAGTGAAAACTCATTAACTAATTCCGGGTCCTTTAGACTTTTTTCCAGCATTATTTAATTTTATTTAATATGCACTTTGTGACCTAGTATCAAATCTAGAGGGGGGATAATCAACTTAACAATAACATAAACAAAATAGGAAATGTGTATGTGTTAAAATGTGCTCCAAAACAAAGCCTGTGTTATGGCTGATATACTGAGAAAAAAATAGTGCAACTAATGAAAATTACTCTCTAAACAATCTGTGGACCATACCTGAGAATTTTCAAAAAAGACTTGCGTAGTTTCAAAGAATGATAATTTTCTTTTAATTAAATATGTTCATTTCACTGTGAGATGACTGAGTAACTGACCCAAGTCATATTTTGCTGATTATTCACAGATAAGAAAATTTATTTGTTTTTTTTATTAGCACTTGAAACAATTAAATAGAAAATCATGCCAGCTTGTTCTAAATGCAACAAAGACTGTGTAAAAAAGACCAGAAAAGTAAATGAAGGTGAAATTTTTGGAACAGCATGCGATTTTTGCAAGACAGCCTTCTGTAAAGAATCTGCAGGTCTTGTTACCACTGAAGTTGACGTTATGGCGCTACAGGCTAGAATACTGATCTTTCTCTGCTCCTCTTGCAAAACTGTGATCAAATAGCAAAAATAAAAATAAAATGTTAGATTTAGAAAAACAAAATATCACCTTAAAAGAGAAAGTCAACATCTTTGAGAAAAATATTACAAGGAACAAAAAATTATGAAACTCAAAGAGCAGACTAAAAATCAAAATGAAACTCTTACTTTGGACATTAAAACAAGTATTCTAGATGCTACAATTTCGACCAAGGAGCAAATACATACACAAAGAACTGAAATCAAAGACCTAAAAGAAGCCAATAAGGAAATGTTCTAAACTGGGTTAAACCCAAACAAAAAACTCTCTTAAATCTTCATCTAGTCTGTCTCCTCAAAATGATATCCACACTAGACAAGAACTCTTAATCCAAATATCGGCGGAAACCAAAAACCACTTACATATATTTATATCTCCAACTTAGAAGTGAACACAACTCCTGAAAATATTAAAAATATCCTCGAGCCAAAATTCACAGACTTTTACACCTGTGAAAAGTTAAAATCAAAGTTCAAAAACCCAAGAAGTGCTGCAGGAAGTTGCAGACGAGCATCTCTCTAAAAATTTTTGGCCAATAGGTTGCTATGTTGCAAAATTTATAGTCATCATATCTCATAGTCTCAATTATAATACAAACCGAATTTTTTGGAACAGCTACTGTTCATGTAATCGCACATAAGAACTCATGTCAATTTAGCAAGCCCATCAAGCAAACTAACTTCTTGTACAGATACTTCAGAAAATGGAATCAAAAATTTCCTCAAGATATGCCACCATAATATTCAAGGATTGGAAAACAAAATATATTGTTAGACAAACAATCTCCAAAAATACACATAGTATGCCTCACTAAACATTGGTTCATGAAAGGACAAGAACAGCCATTCTACCAGGATATATGATTGGAAACTTTTGGGAGAACCACATATGCGGCGGAGCCATCATGTTTGCAGAATCTTATCTAGACATAGAAGAACTAACCTTGCACCAAGCACTGAAGTTGACTTTGAATTTGTAGCATCTATAAGCAGGACTTTAAAAATTATAATTGTCTGTATTTATAGTTTCCCAAATGGTAATTTTAGGTTTTTTCTTGATAGTTTTTTTAACCTAAATGATGAAATAGTTTCCTTGTTTCCAGGGTGTCATATTTTAATATGCGGTGACTTCAATATACACTTTAGAGTTGGAGGACTGACAAAAAACCGCTTTTGAACATGTTTGCAATTGTTTTAATTTAGTCTTAGTTATAATAACACTAAAGAGAATAAAAAATTGGCCACGTTCTATTTTGGACAACTTTCTTTTAAAAGAAGTGATACACATAATAAATGAAGATCTCAGACTCGAATAATAGATCTAAATTGTCATCAAAAAGTAAATTCACATCCATATCATCCATCCAAAAAATCAAGAACATATAGTCAAAAATAACTCAAAATTCCAAAACAAATTAAAAGAAATAAACTGGAACATACTTTACAGTCAAACAACAACATCATAAATGATGTTATTGTTAACAACATCATAAATGATTGCTTCCAAAATGCATACCCACTTCAAACCAAAAAAGTTGAAAAAGGATGGTTAACAAGAGGTATTAAAATGTCTTGTAAAAATAAACCATCTCTAATATTAATTGCAAACCATTTTCAAACTTCGAACTTTTTAAAACATTATTTGAAAAATTATACAAAATTGTTAAAACAAATTATATACACTGCAAAAAAAGATATTTTAAAAATGAAATAGAACATACAAACATAGAGCTCACCATAAATGGACAAATACCAGTGATTTGTTTTCTGTTGCTGAGGCATTTGTTGATTACTTTGAAAACGAACCACAAAGGCTCACAGCTAATTTAGATATTTCCACGCATTATGACTTAAGAAATGTCCCCATAAAACACACTAAATCTTTTAAATTTTTACAGGTTGCTGAAACCAACATCGCCAAAATAATCAGTCATTTAAAACCAAAACATAGCACTGGTTATAATGACATACCTATAACTATAATAAAAAACAACACAACATATTAAAAAAACCAATAACTTTTTTAACAAATCTTCTCTGCAATTTGGATGTTTTCCTGACTGCTACAAAATGGCAAAAGTTAAACCTTTAATTAAAAAAGTCGAAAAAACTGCCTGGAAATTATAGGCCACTTTCTTTGCTTCCCTGTATGTCAGATACTGAAATCTGTGGTAAAACAACAACTCTCAGAATCTCTTGCAGACAATTATCAGGCAATTCATAACTTGATTAAAAATGTAAATTACCTACTTGAGGAAAAGTTGCACCCTCTTGAAGTTTTCTGCGATTTGTCAAAGGCATTTGACTGTGTTGATCATTGTATACTCCTTGAGAAAACTGGAACATATATGTTGAGATAGAACAAATGAAAGACAACTCTGTGACGCAAATAAGATCTAATTTAAAAACTATAAACTGTGGTGTACCGCAAGGATCTATTTCAGGACCTGTTTTATTTTTACTATATACAAACGACCTCACTTTTAACTTCCCTGAACTTTTATTTACCTTATTCGCTGAGGATAACACTTTCGTTATAGGTAAAAAAATTTTAGATGACTTGAGAATAGATGGTACACAGTTAATAAACAGCTTGTCTAAATGGTTCACAGCCAATAGACTAGTCTTAAATGTCAGCAAAACATTTAGTAGGCTTTTTCAGCCAAATAAAAAAGTGGGTGAACAACATATTCCAACTAATAGTGGAATAGCCAAATCTGAGGAAAATCTCAAGTTTCTGGGAATATATATCGATCAGTCACTCAATTTGAAGCATCACCATAACATGCCTAAACAAATCTCTTCGAAGTGCTGTGTTTGATATTAAGACAGCAAGGCAGAATATTGGGATAGAGGTGGCAAAAACGTTGTATTCTATTCTATAGTCTCCTTCAATATGGTGTTGAATTTTGGGGGATCTCTGTCGATGCAAATAGCACATTTTTATTATAAAAACGAGCAGTGCTTAAAATTTTCTCACTTTCCCCACAACAATCTAGCAGGGAATATTTTATAACTACATCTTTACATTAACAAATCTGTACATCTATAGAACTGCTTTACTCATATTCATAAAAAGAACCAATTTTCAGACACACTCAGCCATACATCACTATAACATAAGAACAAATAATGCCCTTGTACCTCCTCATTTTAATTTAAAGGTAAACAGGAAGTGTCGAACTTACATGGGCATCAAAATATTAAATTATTTAACTAATAGAAAATTACAATATTTTCAAGAAAAAAAACCTACAGTTTTAGCATGGTCATGTTTTTTTATAATATTAATGAATTCTTTAACTCCAATTTTTAGCATTCTTAATGTATTTTTTTGAGGTATTTTTAATTAAATGTATTACCTAATTGTTTGTTTAATTAATGACAATTTTTTTTTCAACGGTATCAAGGGGAAATCTTGCATAAGACGCCCGAACTACTTTCCTGCCAGTCATTTCTCCTCTATCAGGAGAGCCCGGGTAGGGTCAGATTCCTACTGACTAAAACCCCTCAATTGTGACTCCAACCTGCCAGGTGGCAAGCCACAGTCACTGCACTGCAGTCATTACTGGCTTAAGCGGGATTTACACGGGTCGATTTTGGCCGTGCGGCAAGTCGCCTCGACTTGCCGTGCGGCTAGTCGCATCGCTACTTCATTTACACAAGGCGACTAAAATCGCAAGAAATTGATCATTCGTTAAAAATGTTGAACAGAACAGCTGTTTTTTTACGTGCTGGAATTCATATAGTGAGTGAAGCAATTCTTCAAGCATGCGGTGCAGACGATTTCACATTTATACGGCCAGAAATCGACCCGTTTACTTATTGTGCACCTAATTAATGTCATATGTCATACACAAACACTATTTCTTAAGTTTTTTTTAAAGGCTGTATAAATTTTTATATCTAAGTTGCTTGTACTTAAAAATTTTAGCTTTTAGGTTAGGTTAAGAACATTTTCCAAACAGCTTCAGTAAACTTTTTATGTATTATTAAGCATGCTGGAAATAAATAAAACATTACATTACATTTACCTTAAATTTTTTACCAATAACATGCTTTAAAAGCCCCGCTCGCGAAAATAAAAAAACCAGGAGCTGTCGCGATTTAGTATTTAGTAGGTTGGAGTTAGTGTGGACAAAACACACTTTTTTTAAAAAAAAACAATGACGAATTCTTGGCTTAAATCCATAGACAAAAATTCGGAGAAAATTATGGTTGTTGATAAAAATTGTGTAAATTATAATAAAATTCTAACAAACAATGATGTTGCCGCAGGCAAATTTTTTGGAATTTAAGCAGAAAAATCTTTAGAAAGTTTTCACATCTTTTGGTGAAATATTTTAAAAAAGTGGTTAGCAGCCAAGGGGGCCGGGTTGTGGTGGAATCCAGTCTTGATTATAGATTTGTAGCCAAAATCATGCGATAAATGTGCCGCAGACGAATATTTTGAGAAAATTGCTATTTTTTACATCCCTGCCTTCTCACTAAAATCACTAAAAAGGGATGAACATTAGTAAGATTTTCCAAGTGAATTTTCCATTTTTTAGTTTGCCTTTTCTCTTCATTAGAAATTCCAAGGGTGAATACTGAATGCACCTCTTATTATTAATGGCACTACTTTAAAAATTTGATGATTGGCTAAGAAGTTTTAGTTTGCTGATTAAAAAGGGAAAGTAAAATTCGCATACTGGTTGTTGACCATTTTTGCAGAATTTTAAACTAGATCTTTTTTTGTGAGAAAAGTATAAATGCTACAAAAAACTTTATGAAACATTTTTTGCTCAGCATAAGATTCTAACAACCCAAAAAAATTTGTTTTTTAATGAATGGTGTATAAAATTCTAAAACTTCAATTTTTACAAATTTTGAAATATTTAAAAAAAAAATACCTAAAAACTTAATGTGCTACAAAAAAGTTTATTTGAATTGAATGCATTAATGTATTCTATTTTTTATTTTTTTTAAATGATTTTTTTTTTATTTTGACACTTTTTGGTTGATTAAAAGAAAAAAAATTATATATCTTGAATTATGTGTTTTTGTGTTGATTTTTTTAATTTCAATTTTTTTTTAAACAAAAAGTACATCATGTGATACATCGTTCAAAAAGTATTTAAAATACCTTTAAAACAAGCTATAAACCACTATCCTAGTTTCAGTAGTTATCGAGATATTTTAATTAATTTCTTTAGGTACATGTTTAAGCAAAATGGTAGTTTGTTTCAATTTTTAAAATTATTGAAATTGGGGAGATGGTCTGCCAAACCTCTGGTTGATTTGAAAGGACCCACAAGTATGTTTTTAAATTTATATTTAAACAAGTATTTACTGGGCATCCCCTTCTTCCATTTTGCTTTTTTGTCCTGACCCACATTTTCTTTCTAAAGAATTTTCCTGCAGCAATCTTGTTTTTATATTTATTATGGTTCAGTAACTCTTCTTACTGTCCAATGGTCTTTATTACTCTCGTTATTTGCGTTTTGGTCAAAATAGTTTGAAAATATTTGGTTGCGGTATTGGGACAAAAAAAATATTTTCTAAAAATGTGGCAGTTCATAATCTGCAGGAGGACATTAGCATGAAGAGCAAGTGAATACACACAAAATTTTTGTACAAGAATTTTTTGCAAAGGAGTGTACCTACTGATACCAATGTACAATGTTATTGTACATTATAAATTTAAACATTTAAAACTGTATAGTTGAAATTTTAAAATTACCTCCTCCAGTCAATGCTGACAACTGCTGTTGTTGGGCTGCCATCAGTGGGTTGGATTGGACTTGCGCTTGAGCAACCAATGAGCTGAGGTCTGTCGCACCACCCAATCCATTTGAGAGTAAATTTGAGGCAAGGCCGCCCAAATTAGCTGCCCCCAAAGCGTTAAGACTGCTGAGGGCTGAAACGCCGGTTAGCCCCTGTAGTGCATTCGCAACCTAAAATAGATACAATACATTTATTTGATTTTTTTACAATGATTTTCCTAAAAAAACACATTGCATACCCTTTTGGGTGTAAATCCTGTAAAAATTCTTAAACTAATATTATTAAAATGTTAACATAAAATAAGATAAGTAATATCAAAATATTTAAAAAAATACATAAAAAATAAATATAGAAAAAAAATATTTGTCAATTTAAAACTTTTCACTAATGTACACATAATTTATTAAAACACTCATACACAAATATCACATACACGAGTAGTTTTACACTTGTACAGGGTGACTGTTTATAAAGTTCCACTTGGGAAATCTTTTTTATTTTTCACAAAAAAATAAATCAAAAAAACCACTTATGAAACTCGGTATATGTGTAAAATTTTCAGTTTTTTCCTTCCTCTACACGCAGAGTGCCCATGAGGTTCTATTTTTTAATTGAATACCCTGTAATTTTATAAAATTTTGTTAGATCTTTCATTTTTGATTCCAAATATATTTCATATGTAGGGTTTATCTTTGACGATTCTTGAGTAAAATCAAAAATAATTTGACATAAGGGCAATGTGTTAGCCAAGGAAAAATAGTATAGGTGCTTCTTTGTTCAACACATTACTCTTGTGGCAAGATTTTTGTGAATTTGCTCAATGACAAATCAGAAAAAAGAGATCTATTGAAATTTAAAAAATATACAGGGTGTTCCATTAAAAAAAAAGGATGTCATGGCCATCCTGCATGTAACAGGTGATTTAAAAAATAAAGTGAAACTGTAAGAGAAATCTACATAATTTTATGAGTAATACTTTTTTGTTTGTCATTTTGTGATGAATAATAAGTTTTCCCAGATAGAACTTTATAAACAGTTACCCTGTACACACAGCCTAATTTATTATTTTTATTTTTTGTTTAAAAAGAAAAGAATAAATAACCTTGAGTATCCAGAGACCGGCCGCTCTCAGAGAGTCTGCACCAGTACAGAATAGTCAAGAAATATATTGTACCTCAATTAACCTAGCGACCCCACCCCAAGAAAATAAAAATTTAGTTATGCCATAATTATGTGCTAATTTCGTCCTGAATCAAAAAAATGTTGTGCTCCTCTGGTTTCTGAGAAAATCGAAAAAGAAAATGGGGTAGTTAGATTAATATTAACTTAGCAAACCCACCAGGAAATATGGCACCAAAATAAAAATTTTTGGTTTTAAAATTATGTGCTCCACGAATATATAACAAAGAAATCGAATTTTTCATTTTAAATTGTTTTTTTTTTAAAAAAAAAGGGTGTGGTAGCCAGGTTAATATTAACTTATCGACCCCACATGTTTAGGTATCAAATTTCAAAATTTTAAAAACCAGTATTATCTGTATCTAATTTCATCCATGATCAGAAAATTCAAAAGTTAATAGTAACCTAGCTACCCCATTTTCTTTTTCGATTTTCTCAGAAACCAGAGCACAAAATTTTTTGATTTGGGAGGAAATTAGCACATAATTATGGTGTGACTAAATTTTGATTTTCTTAAGGAGGGGTGGCTAGGTTAATGGGGGTATATATTGTAGTATTTTACAATTATATTAATATATTTTATTGAAAAGAGATACGTTTTTAGAGGCATAGATAAGTTTTACATCATTATCTGTGAAAAATTCATTAATATCATACTAAGCCTTGTTTTTTAGAAAGTTATTGAGGAATTTGGACATTAATCACCAATAATTCAAGCAGGTCTTTACATAACCCTCTTCCATTTAAATATAATTTTTCTGTTGACTACAGAAAATTTCAAAAACCTTTCTAAACAAAAAAAAAGAATGAAATACATCACTATCTCTCACATTTATAATTTTTCGGTTAACTATGTCTATTATTTTTTAAATAACTTTATTGCAACAAAAATGTCATATCTCTGAAACTATTAATGTTTTAAAAAAATAGGTGTGATGACCTAATTTCTTTCGAGAAATTTTAGTTGCAGGAGGTTGCAAGCATAAATAGCCAACAATTAAGTAGCTACTTTTTCACAGAAATAGGTACTGACTTAGCTACTCCTAGAAGTAGTTAAACCTATATTTCAGAAAACAAATATATTCTGTTATTCTTTAGAGAACATTTATTTAATAGACTTATTTTTGCTAGTAGAAAGAACTTTATAAAAATTAGACCTTTTTATGTTGCAAATACATACAAAAACAAAATACTTAAAAATTTTTCTCAGAGAAGATTATTTATATCCTACAAATCTTTACAATTTGAAATTGAATAACAGCCTTATAAAGGTTTGTTTACCCTTTTAAAAAAGATACCATTGCAAAGTGGTGCAAAACAATAATATAAAAGTGTTACATCTACATAAATTTCAACATAACAATAAATTATTACTGGAGAGATACCTACATACTTTATCACTTTTTTAAATTCTAAAATGAAGCTTTTATTTTATTATGCCAGATTTATGAAAATGTAAGTGCAACAAACCTGTAAAGCATTGTTTGGAACAGCCCCCAAAATTCCGTTAGGGGCCTGACTCTGCTGACCTCCACTACTGTTGTTGTTTGGCAAATTTAGAGACACATTTTTCAGCGGTTCCCCATTAGGACCCAAACCCATTCCAATGTTTTTTAGACCTTCAGGTAGTTTCAGTCTCTCATCTGCTCTATCCATGCGAACTGTCAACTGTCTGTCAAACAATACCTAAAAAGATTTGTGTGCTATAATCCAATCCAATCCAAGCTGTAGGTAGGAAGAAAACTGTGTGTGTAAAAGAAACACTAAAAATTATAATATACTTTGAAACATTTTTAAGAAGCTTTGTGATAGTATCATGAATAAAATGTTCTATTTCTATGATCAAACTTGTAACTATCTTACCTGATTATGAAGCATAGAAATAGCTTGGACTGCTTCAACTGGATGGTCATACTCGACGACAGCAAAGCCCCTGCTTCGGCCCTCCTTATCCACTGGCAAATCAACTTTGACAACTCTGCCAGCGAGTCTAAATACTTCCTTCAATTTTTTTTTGTCAACATTGTATTCCAACTAAAAATGGCAAAACTGTCATTACACTTTTATCCCTTTTATACATTTGTGTCAATCAATAGTTCCTAACATACCTATCCCTCGATAAAAGAAGAAGGTAAACAGCTGCACCATCTTATTTTTGAACCACACTTTCTGAAGAACTACCATTTGATGACATGAAAAATGTCTGGCTCTTAGCTATATGTTGAAACAAGTGAACATGCCACAAATTTTCCAAAAGTATTAGTAGAATGACAAGAAATTTCTCTAGCTCTTAGCTATATGGTGAACAACTTATATATTCCTTCCAGTACTTAAAATATTTAAAAAACAAATCAAGAAAATGCCACTAGTTTTTTCCAAAATTAGTTGAAAAGAGTTTTGTTTTATCTTTGACTCTTGTTTCCTATTTTCACAGATTAAAGACTAACATGTAATGTTGTTTATGTTGAACAACTTAGATTATTTCTCCCATTCCTCAAAAATTTAAAAAAACCAAGAAGAGCTGGGACAAATTTTCCACAAAATATTTTAAAAAATATCATTCTGTTGAATTTAGAATTTTAACATTCTAAATGTGATATTTTTGGTTCAAACCGTTTTGGTATGAAATTCCTCCCATTTCTCAAAAGAAAAAAAATACCAGATCCTCATCTCGCTCTTATGTGGAGTTAGAGTAGCAATCAGCAGATTCTGTCTTAAAGCTCTAAGCCATATTGAAACTATTTTAAAAAAACAGCTAAGTTTTAAGACCATGACTCAGACCATAACTCTCAGTCAGTTGAGTGCATTTTAGGTTGGGAGCTACTAAAGAATAGACCAAAATAACTAAAAACTCCTGCAATAAAACCAAAAGCTATGATTAAAATTCTTTAAATAAAACTGGACATCCTTTGTAACATCAGAATTTGAGGTTAACCTAGCAGCTTTAAGTCTTTTAAATTTGGAAAACCGTATCTGAAACCATGAACCATCATCATTCAGGCCATTCCAGATGCTTGTGTCTCTCCATTTATTGGCTGTTAAAAAATAGACAGCACCAATCAAAAATGTTTCCATTTACAAATACCTAAGAGCAACACAATTTTTTTGTCTACAAAAAAATCATAATTTTTGGAGAAATTTTTTTAGGTGACCAAATTCCTCCTCTACTTCACATATTTAACAAAATAAAGGCTGTCAAGAAAACCTAATTGGTTGTGACATAAGTAATATGCCATTTCTCCTTTGCCAATTTTGAACTTTTAAACAAGAATTTTAGTTTACTTCCTTTAAGTGTGTCCATAAAGCAAAATTTCTTCTTACAGCCACCAACCATATGGCCAGTATTTGATAACAATTGAAGAATACTATTGTGCCAAACATTATAAAAATGTTTTACAAGTATACAAGATACTAGTTGGCAAGGAAATGATCGCAAATGATGAAGTGGTTGCAAATTTTATGGTCAAAATCAACTTCCACCAAAGATCCTCTAGCAGTAAACGTGTTAAAAAAAAACCAGTGTTATACCTTCTTCTAATAGCTTTGTTTGACAAGTGGAAATAACGAGCAAAAAAAACGAATTTTTATACAAAACCAACCAAATTAAGAGCTTTAAAGGTCAGACTATTTATTCCTTAAAGATTAATTCTCCAAAAATTCTGTCACAAAAAGCTGTATGCAGGAAATTAACCTGCTTCAAAAATTTAAGTAATGTTGCTACAGCTTTTTTGCTATACTAAACTAATCTTTAATTAGAAATATGTCTAAAACAAAAATTAGTTACTGGTGGGCCCCAAGTCAGGAAAACAGAAGTAGAAGGACACCAAGACTGGACTTGTTTGCCAATGTACACTCAAAGAACGAAAATCTTCTTCCTGGGTTAGTTTAAAGTGTTTATCCTCAGGTTTATCCATTTTTCCATTAATAGAGTTTAAAAAATAATACAACCAAACCCCTCAACAAAACTTTTCGCTAGGATTCAACATACATTTTCCTCTACTGCAAGTGCTCCATTGCATGTGGTGTATGATGAATATTCAGCTTCAAATTTTAAAAAAATCCATTTTTATTTTTGCAAAAATATAGCTTAGCATTGGACATTGTTTCCAAATTAATTTGATTAAGGATATAATGCCGCTTTAAAGTGCAGAAAACCAGACGTTTCATCATATTTTGGTTGTATGCATGTGCAGTATTAAGTCAGTAAATCCTCAAAGTGGAGAAATGGCTAACTCAAAGTAAAAATAACATTCAATAGGAAATTAACTTCAAGGCCAACCAACAACTAATAAAAAACCCAAAAGAAAAAATATTCCATACTTACATTTGCAACAAAGACTCTGTTTATAAGAGGGGCGTCAACATGGAGTGATGCAAGAAAATCAGGACTCAAACCATAAGTATTGCCCCACTTATCACCATTTTGACCTCCTGAGTTTGAGCTTTGAATGAGGCCTTGACCAAGGCCATGACGATCCCTATCATCCCTGTTACGACCAGAATCCTCATTACGAGCTCTGTTACCTCTCAAGATATTTCCATGCTTGTCTCTAGGGTTGCCACTATCTTCCTTGATGACTAGCTTACGACTTTTGACTTCATACCTTTGCATGACATCTAGACATTTATCAACATCAGAAGGATCTGCGAACTCAACAATACCACAACCTTTAGGTTTACCATTGTCATCAGTAAACAATTCTACAAATGAGACATCACCAACCTCTTGACGAAAAAGATCTTTTAAATCTTGCCAACGGAATTCATAAGGAATGTTTGATACATACACTCGGTTAGAAGAAGACTTGGCGCCTCTGCCTCGGTCGACACTTCGGTCTCTGCTTGATCGTCGGTTGCTGCGATCCCTGTTGGCACGTTGACGTTCCCTGCGAGATGATCTATCTCTGGAGAGCTCTTTGTCTTCTGCGTCACTCATTTTTGCTTTTTCTGAAAAAATTTAGTATAAATGAAATTATCCGCCTTTTATTGCTGCGTTTTAAAAAATCGGCGTGGGCAGCAGTTACCGCCTCATCAATATTACACATTTTCCAAGTTATTAGCCCGAAACTTACTAAATAATTAGCAAAAAACGTTTATTACCTATGTTTTTCTCCTAAATAAGCACAAATTTCACCAAAAAATATTATGAAAAACCAGGAAAACGCCCTCAAGAAGAAAAACGAATACAAAATGGCGGCCGAACAAACTTCCAAAAGTTGCAAACCCGGCTAAAGAGACGCACACAACGCGCATGCGCACATTTTTTTTAATAAGCCAGTGTTGCCAGATTATGGGAAAAACGAAATAGTGGCGGTGTAGAAATGGGTTTCTTTCTACATCCGTGCGCACAGTGGATCATTTTGTTGTGAGTTGTCGTTATGCATTATAAACCAAGCCACCCTAACAACAGACTTTTTTCCCTGAATGCTCTCTTATATATAATATTCTACAAAATCTGGGACAGAGGGCTTTTACGGGAATAATCAAAAATTTGGGCCTTAGAAATGTGTTGCAAGTATTTATAAATACCTTACTTTGATTGCACTAGGTTATTACCTACCATTAGGGAGATTTTGGTCAGGTTTTTTGTCAGTCTGTTACCCTTACCTTTATTCTGGGCAGGCGCAGTAGCACTCTGTCAGGCTGTTACCTTTATTAAAGGTAACCACTGGCGCTAATTAGGGAGATTTTGGTCAGGTTTTTTGTCAGTCTGTTACCCTGACCTTTATTCTGGACCGACGCAGTAGTGCTCTGTTACACTGTTACCTTTATTAAAGGTAACCACTGGCGCTAATTAGCGTCGAATAGCGACTACCTTTACTGTTAAAAAGACAACTAACCAAACTTGATGTGATTATGTGGTGGAAGATTTTTAGGTTATAGTTTGTTTTGTTTTACAAAAATATTGTGTATTTTGGTTTTATTTTTTGTTAACCGTGTTTATAGTGGGGTGCCTTTTTTACCGTTATTTTGGTAAACAGGTAAGTAAGTATACAAATAAGTTTGCAATGGCTCGATTAAATTTCTTCTATTACTCCACCAAAGATATCTTGCAAAATCATTTGCCTGACTAAATTTATGTTGGGGTGTCCGTCTCCCAGTCCTATCACTATAAATTAATATTTTCCCCCATGATATGGTTAGAAAAGCAAATAAAAAATGACTTGAGAAAAAAACAACAAAAGTCAATAAAAAAGTAAAGTTATGTTTACCGCCAAACGATTGACTACGTTCAAAAGCTCTATTTTTAACCTCTTGAAGTTACCTTTATTTACGGTAACGGTAACCATAAGAGTTACGAAATTTGCCGTTAAACTGCCTGACCAAAATCTCCCTATTAACGTCGAATAGCGACTACCTTTACCGTTAAAAAGACAACCAACCAAACTTGATGTGATTCTATGGTGGAAGATTTTTAGGTTATAAAAGTTTGTTTTGTTTTACAAAAATTTTGTGTTTTTGATTTTATTTTTTGTTAACCGTGTTTTTAGTAGTAGTGGGGTGCCTTTTTTTACCGTTTTTTTTTATAAACAGGTGAGTAAGTACAAATAAGTTTGCAGAGGCTCGATTTCTTCTATTACTCCATCAGATATCTTGCAAAATCATTTGCCTGACTAAATTTATGTTATTGGGATGTCCGTCTTCCAATCCTACCACTAAATTAATATTTTCCTCCATGATATAGTTAGAAAAGCAAATAAAAAAAGACTTAAGAAAAAAACAACAAAAGTCAATAAAAAAGTTGACTACGTTCAAAAGCTCTATTTTTAACCTCTTAAAGTTACCTTTATTTACGGTAACGGTAACCATAAGAGTAACGAAATTTGCCGTTAAACTGCCTGACCAAAATCTCCCTATATAAATACACTCACTAGTAGCACAAGATCATGTAACTCGTATTGGACCGCTGTTTAAACAACGGAGCACAAATACCGTAAAAACTTGGAGTAAAAAGTAAAAATTGCGCGAAATTTGTGAAACAAAATGTTTCTAAAATTAACTCTGTGTTTCGGACTTCCATTGTCTTCATTTTATTTATACACGACGTTTCGATCAGTACAATCTCTGACCGTCTTCAGGTGCAAACTACAATCAATTCCTAAGGCTACGTGCTTATATACTGTGAGAAATCACTCAACCTTGAAGTTTAAGAAGTTGGCTCCGCCCAAGGAGGGGCTTCCAAATATTTGGGATTTCAACACTTGGTTTACTGAAAATACCCTGATTCTGCCCCATAAAGGCAGCTTCAAGGAATTTTCGTTTCTTGCAGTGTGACTCCTTGTGCAAAACCTTTGCTTCTGCCCACTTCATTCGGTGTTGTTTTGACCATGCATGTTCGGCGATTCCTGATTTCGTGGTTTTACCTTTTTGGGTATTCGTCTGATATTCGTTAAGCCTAACAGATAGTGGTCTTTTAGTTTCGTCTATGTATGATTCACCACACTCACAAGGAACTTGGTTAATGCATTTCTTATTTTGTTTGTTCTCTGGTTTTGTTTTACTAAGAAGGCTTCTAATTGTATTACTAGATTTAAAAGCTGTTTTAATATTAAAGTTTTTCGTACTCTTCAAATTTTCTCTGATACTCCTTTAACGTATGGGATTGTAAGGAATGCATTTGCCTGGTTTTGGTCTTGTAATCTCTGTTCTGTTTGTTGAAATTTAGAAATGGTATCTGTTATAAGTTTAAGGCTGTAACCATTCTGCTGCAGATCCTTCTTAATGTTTCTTATTTCGATTTCCAAGTCATGAGAATTGTTACAAATTTGGACGTCTCTGTTATACAAAGTTTTGATTATGCCTCGTTTGGTTGTAGCAGAATGATTTGAACCTTGATTTAAATATTGTCCTGTGTGAGTGGGTTTACGATAGACTGTTGTTCTGATGTCGCTTTCTACTCGTGTGACAAGTACATTAAGAAAAGGAATTTGACAATTTTGCTCCAACTTCATTGTGGATTTAATGGTGGGTCTTGTGTTATTTAGGTGGTGCAGAAATTATGAAAGTTGTTGGTCATTCCCGGTCCAGACAATAAAAGTGTCATCAACATATCTCAGCCAGAGCTTAGGTTTATATGTTGCGGTATCAACCGCGTGGGATTCGAACCACTCCATGTAAATATTGGCCACCACTGGCAAAAGCGATGAACCCATTGGCAGACCGTCATCGTGAGCATAAAACCTATCTTTCACTTGAAAATACTCCATCACTCCCTCCAGCGGTAGGCTGGTACGTTCATAAATCATTGTCATTCGTCATCAACCAGTCTCTTTCTAATAATATCTAGCGATTCCTTTATCGGGACATTGGTGTATAGACCTTCAACATCAAAACTGACAAGTCTATCCTCGGTTCCTAAAACAAAAGATTTAGGAATATTAACAAAATGGTTGGAATATTCTACAAATGAAGCGGTCTTGCCTGCAAGAGGCAAAGGGCAATGCAACAGTGATTTTGGACACGGAAACTTATGACCAGAAAGTTGAAGAGGTACTTGCTAAAGGAAACTATAAACTTCTCCCAAAAGATCCGATGCAATCAATAGAAAGTAAGGTTTATAGAATTTTGAAAAATTATTCCAGATATATTCCGGACAATACAAGGTCTCAACTTACACCACATTATAGCAAGCCTCCTCATCTATACGGACTTCCCAAAATTCACAAAGATGCAATGCCGTTACGCCCAATTACAAGTTCCAGAAATTCTCCAACAAGCAATTTGTCTAAATTCCTTTTGAAAATTATTCAATCTCTTGCAGGCAAGACCGCTTCATTTGTAGAAAATTCCAACCATTTTGTTAATACTCTTAAATCTTTTGTTTTAGGAACCGAGGATAGACTTGTCAGTTTTGATGTTGAAAGTTTATACACCAATGTCCCGATAAAGGAATCGCTAGATATTATTAGAAAGAGACTGGTTGATGACGAATCCCTTTATGAACGTACCAGCCTACCGCTGGGGGGAGTGATGGAGTATTTTCAAGTGAAAGATAGGTTTTATGCTCACGATGACGATCTGCCAATGGGTTCATCGCTTTCGCCAGTGGTGGCCAATATTTACATGGACTGGTTCGAATCACACGCGGTTGATACCGTAACATATAAACCTAAGCTCTGGCTGAGATATGTTGATGATACTTTTATTGTCTGGACCGGGAATGACCAACAACTTTCAGAATTTCTTCACCACCTAAATATCATAACCCACCATTAAATTCACAATGGAGTTGGAGCAAAATTGTCAAATTCCTTTTCTTAATGTACTTGTCACACGAGTAGAAAGCGACATCAGAACAACAAAAACAAAATTATGATTGTTTTAGTGCAACCAAAGGTTCCAAATTCCCAACATAGATCAGAACAACAGTCTATCGTAAACCCACTCACACAGGACAATATTTAAATCAAGGTTCAAATCATTCTGCTACAACCAAACGAGGCATAATCAAAACTTTGTATAACAGAGCCGTTCAAATTTGTAACAAGTCTCATGACTTGGAAATCGAAATAAGAAACATTAAGAAGGATCTGCAGCAGAATGGTTACAGCCTTAAACTTATAACAGATACTATTTCTAAATTTCAACAAACAGAACAGAGATTACAAGACCAAAACCAGGCAAATGCATTCCTTACAATCCCATACGTTAAAGGAGTATCAGAGAAAATTTGAAGAGTAGCGAAAAACTTTAATATTAAAACAGCTTTTAAATCTAGTAATACAATTAGAAGTCTTCTTAGCAAAACAAAACCAGAGAACAAATAAAATAAGGAATGCATTAACCAACTTCCCTGTGAGTGTGGTGAATCATACATAGGCGAAACTAAAAGACCACTATCTGTTAGGCTTAACGAACATCAGACGAATACCCAAAAAGGTGAAACCACGAAATCAGGAATCGCCGAACATGCATGGTCAAAACAACACCGAATGAAGTGGGCAGAAGCAAAGGTTTTTGCACAAGGAGTCACACTGAAAGAAACGAAAATTCCTTGAAGCTGCCTTTATTGGGCAGAATCAGGGTATTTTCAGTAAACCAAGTGATGAAATCCCAAATATTTGGAAGCCCCTCCTTGGGCGGAGCCAACTTCTTAAACTTCAAGGTTGAGTGATTTCTCACAGTATATAAGCACGTAGCCTTAGGAATTGATTGTAGTTTGCACCTGAAGACGGTCAGAGATTGTACTGATCGAAACGTCGTGTATAAATAAAATGAAGACAATGGACTCAAACTTTCAAACAAAATGTTTCTAACCTTCAATATCAAAACAAAAATTTTAGATGTCAAAACAGGTCACAGTTCATTTTTCGTTGGTTGGGCCAAAAAACTTTCGATGTACCACGTTACTATTTTACGTCAAGTAGGCCATGGACAGCGTCACTGAAACTACCTAATTGCCACATTAGCTTTAAACGTATGATGCATGATTTTATGGTGCATGCGCAACTACCCAACTTCCATCACTGATCATTCACCATGCACATGAAAAATGCATGCATGGCCCGTTGAAACTCCGGTGTAATATTCTCAAGGGGCTGATTCTTGAATTTTGTAGGAAAGATCGCACGGGAACGGTCCTCTCCCTGATATCGACCAATAATAGGCTTTGAAGCGATCACGATCGTTATCCGAAACCTATCCGACCACGACCGAACCTCACCCGATTGCCGTGTATCGAAGGAACTTTCCTACACTTTTATACACCTGCCCCCGGACAATTCGGTCAGCTTTGCGCATGCACCATGCAAGCTCGCCAGCTTGTGAGCCTTCTTATTGTTCGAAACGAAGGATGTGAACATTCCCGTGCGACCTTTCCTACGAAATTCAAGAATCAGCCCTTACATCGGTCCTACCCTCAGAAAACGCAAACCGCGAATGCGCCGCGCGCATCGTACTAACCATATACCCTATCAAATACGGAAAATATCTACCAATACGTTCTAAAAGGAAAGCGTCTCAGCTAAAAAAATCGATAAAAACATGGGGGGTCGAGATGTCCCTTGATTGTTTACATTTTGTAGCAGGTCCTTTTTCATGTTTTGAAAAGGTAAAAATCGTTATTTTTGGCTGTTTTTCGCTTTATGTACTATTAGTTTCTATTTTTATAGAAGTGCACTTCAGTCAAGAGTGGTATAAATACCTAGTGAAATTATAATTGTTTTTGTCAACCATTATTGAAAATGCCTCATGCATGTGTTGTGCCAAAGTCTAGTGTCGGACTCAATATGATAAGAAAGGACCAAACTTATCGACTTTAAGTGTAGGTTATTTTTCAGTACCACTTGAATAAACTTTCCTCTCTTTTGGGGACTCTTTCCAAAAGGGCTTACCTTGTACGGTCGAAGTGTGGTATTCTTGAAATTTCTAAGTTGGTAACTACCCTTGGTAACTACCTACCTATTTGTATTTTATATTTTGACCATAGTTTGGTTTTTCATTTATCGGTTTGGGAACTACATTTTAAAGCCGAAGACATTGAAGTGTCCACACAATTTTACACCACTACAGGGGATGTTTTGAATGTTCCATTGAAAACACCACGCTTAAAAAAAAGCGAGTTTAAAAAAATAGCTACATCCTACATACATTTTACAAGATTAAAATTTTATTTCAAGATCCATAAGTTTGCACCAAACTTACAAACCCTCTCCTCATTGAGCTATAAGTAGTAGTTTCTGTGATAATATCAAACAATTTTTGAATAATGACTCTTCTCCCAAAAATTTGGCACAATGGCATGCAAATTAATTAGTCTATTTTTTATCTTGACCGAGGCACCCATGTGCATAAAAAAAGTTTTTTTTTACATTGATGACCAAAAGCAAATGTAAATTTCTTGCAGGGAACAACATTGTTTTCTTGAAAGAGATATGAAAAGTTTACTCATTAAATTTTAGATGTTATCCCATCAAAGTTGCCAGGATGCCCTAAATATTTGACAAAAAAAGAAAATGTATGAGAAAGTCCAAATACTAAATCTATAGGAGATAGCATTGAAACAATCACATAAGACTATATTGGGCAAAAATTTCAAAATAAAAGTGTCAGTCCATGGACAATTACATAAACGGAAAACTATAGTTTTCGGTTGTTGTAATTGTATATATTTGTTTTACCCATATTGTGGAAATACCTGAACTTTACTTTATTTCAAACTCTATTAGGACGAACATTTTTTTATACTTTTTAGTTGGAAAAATCTTTTCGTGAGCTATTTTAAAAATCGAGAATTTTTCATTACTCCTTATTTCACCAATATTTATTTTTCTTTTACTTTATCTGTTGCATGATCAGCTTTACCCAAAAACTTTTCAACCACCTATTGTTATTTTTTTTTAGCAAAATGGCTTTGCTACTTTTCAGTCAAATTTAAAATTAAGCTTTGCAAAAAATCAGATAAATGGAAGAAAATGTTTAAAAGAAAAGCAGGAAGAAAATATTCCTCTAGGGGCGTTCACAAAGACATTCAACTAAAATATACCTTTATGGACGTACATAAATAATGTATCATTATTTTTTGGCCAATTTCAACCCTCCTTTCCCCTCTTCTTGCTCTTTTGCAACTCCATCTCCCTAAAATTACACACGTAATTTAAAAACCTAAAAAATACGTGTTTTAAATATTTCTCGGATGAAATTATGATGTAATGCAGATGCACACCCCCTCCTTTCCTGGTTACACTTTTTAACACTTTTACCTACTCCCCCCTCATTTCTGCGTTACATAATAACTTATGAATGGCCCCTATAGCAAAATTCGCGAAATTTATATGTTCCTCGACTTTCGCGGCCATATTGAATCGAGTTGATTGACTTCCGTGGAGGTGGTATTGTAGCTACTTATACGATATATGAAATTTTCTAATAGCGCTTTCGTTTATTGCTCTAAAATCACTCTCGCGTACTCCAAGATCAATCCGAAAAGGATTTGGATGTTGAATTATGTACTCCTGCTTCGAGTAGCGTCTTCGGATACAGATCGATCTTTTTTCTGCCGCAAAATCGCGATAAGAGAATTTAGAGCAAAACAATGTCATAGTCCTATTTTTCTGACAATATTTTTATCTTATTTTTTTGCTGTTTGTAAACTTTTTGTGGGTTAAAACAGAAAAAAATGGATCGAAAAAGAAAGTTTATTGGAATTAAAGAATTGTTCCTCCGAGGAGGAAGAAATGTTTGTCCACTCGATAGAGGCGGAACTCAAAAGCGGGAAAAAGCGTGTCTAGAGGTGGTCCCCGATTATACTGAGGAGCAAATAAGAAAAATAAAAATAATTTTGAAGGCTGGGTACAAACGACTAGACTTTTTTAATTATTGTTATGTTCTGTTTTCTTTTTGTGGACTCGCGTCTTTTTCAAACAACTGTCCAATTTCAAAAATATTGAAACTGAAATAAATAAATCAAAAAGTGAGGTTAAAATGTCATTTCTCGAGCAAATGGCGTGTTCGATAATCACTCTGTGTGCGAGCACTCTGGTAGAGAACCGCGCGTAAACCGAAAGCGCTATAGGATGTACTATTGCTTATAATATAGTATGTGATAAAAATGCGTATTACTACTGCTTATACTGCCGCTATTATAATTGTGTACATGTCGCCAATATGCTGATCGTCTGATGTCTGACATCGTGTCGATATCAAGGGCTGCCAAAATTTTTTATATTAATAGTATTTAATCTTTGGGGCTGCCGCGACTGCCGTACCCATCTCTCCACATAAACTGGTACAGCAGAAGTTAGCAGCCTGTTTAATTTTTAAAATTTTTATAGTACGGCATTGTCTTCCTATAAGTGACAATGTCATAGACTCCTGACAACATCATGTTTTGCATTTCAGTGTTATCCCAATTTAAAAAAATGCCACCGCATCTTTCCGAATTTGATAAAGCTCTAATCTTAGCAAAACTAGACGGTGGTTGGTCTATTCGGCAAGTGCTGGTCATTATGGGAGAAGTAAGTCTACGATAGTAAACATAAAAAACCGATTTCAAGAGGAGAGAAGTATCAACCGAAAGGAAGGCACCGGTTTGATGAAAGTTAGTAGCCCTGAGGAAGACCAAGAAGTAATCAATTTTCTGGAAAATCATCCGTTTGCCAAAGCGAAAGAAGTAAAAATTCAATCAAATTTTCCAGGATCTATAACAACATTAGGCAGGTTGATTAAACGTTCGAGAGAGAGTAAGGTGTCGTATTGGGGCAAAAATATTAATAGTGAGGAAAAGAAGAAGTCTCGATTATTTTTTGCGTTGAATTATTCTCTGAGGGACGAAGAATTTTGGCAGCAGGTGGTTTTCACAGATGAGAATATCTTTAAGTCCAACAGCGATAAAAAACAAATTCTGGTTTATCGACTGCCAAGAACCCGACACGAAGAACGATATATTGCTGGAAACGAAGACCGTGCGGGAAGATTTTTGGTAAATGTTTGGAGATGGATATCGGCTAGAGGACATGGCGCTTTATTTAGAATTAGCGCTAAGAAAAATAATTTTTTTATATGTTTTTAATTTTGTTATTTCTTTTCATTTATTTCGTTAACTTGATCTGGCCTTTTAATTGATTTGGGCTAGTAACTTTCGTCAAACCGGTGCCTTCCTTTCGAGGGACAGTTCCTTCTTCTTGATCGATTTATTATGGTTACTATCGTACACTTGCTTCTTTCATAATCAGCTAGTCGAATAGACTAATTACTGTGTAGCTTTTGTTTAGCAAATAAAACATTTTTGCTTTTTTGAAATGTGGTTTTTATTTTTGGGGGGGATTTTGAATCAGTAAAAAAATAAACAACCCGTCTCCTTATTAAAAGTTTATATATGCCATAAATATAACCTAAAATGACGAAAGTCAAAAAGTCAGTGTTGCACATAGGAAAATATAAAAAATCGTATTTACAGCTACCTTCTGCTGTACCACTTTTATGTGGAAAGAAGTATACGTTCGACATGCTGGGAGTTCTGGCAACAAATGTGCTTCAAATCGCCGGGATTTATTAGGCACTTTTAGCTTTTAAAAAGGCACTTATATAATTATACATTTTTGACTTATTTTATATGCCATGTTTGCGTACGTCGGGATGGGCAAGGCACGCATCGATTACATTCAGCTGTTTGTTCATCGCCTCCACCATCAATGGATATCAAAACAGAAAAACTGGCAAATTTTGAACAAGCGGATGGAGCAATCTGAGAGGCATAACGTTTAGGTAAACTTATATTCCCTGGGTAAATTTGATCTCTGGTCCGACTTGATGTATAACCATACTTTTCTGTTTACTTTTTCTTTTGTGTGTTTAATTACTGCGTCTGCGCAATAACTAAACGTCATTCCGTTGTGGTAATTAACCACTACCACTGCCGTAAGCTACAAATCAATTTCGTTGTGATTGTGGTTATTTTTCTGGTTAATTTTAGAGAATTTTGGCGCAATTAATTTAAAAAATAATAAAATATTACCACGTTCCAACATGTAAAAAACTTATTTTGTAAAATTAAGCTCAATTTTCTGTTTTTCTCATCTCTAAATTTTTTTACAAATGACAGTTTTTAATGTGTTACAAAAACTGGGGTAAAATCGATCCGTGGTAGTGTTAGTGGTTGTTAAACGCTACCACAGCGGCTGTCAAAGTTGTCAAAATTTTAAGCATTCCACAATTTCCCTAATAACTTACGGAGACCAACAGAAATATAGGGCCGCGCAGAAACTATATTCCTGTAGCGTATAGCGCATTGCGGCGGAGAGTGAAAGTAATGCTTGTACTGAGTAAACACCCCCTTCCATCTCTTTCTATATGAACATAAAAGAAAGACAGAACATTTTTCAATGTCGAAATATATTTCACACAATTTTAATTTGGTACCTGCTGGTTTTTGCCACCGCTTGTCAAAGTCTGTCAAGCCTGGCAAGCGGTTTTTTTACATTTTCAAAAGTGAGTTATTTTAATCAGTTTTGGTTGTAAATCGCGCGAGTTAAAAAACTAAAATGCCATTCAAGTCAGACTGGATCACTACCATTAAAGGTAGAGAGCATGGGACTATTTAAAGAGTGCCGAAAATTTGGGTTCAGATTTTTGCGAAGTTAAGCAAGAAGAAAATAGGTTAAAATACAACCAAATAAAGAGATTAGGTTATTAAAACATTTATAAAATATGTAAGACTTATACTGGGATTTTTGCCCAATTAATAAAATAAAATATCATAATAAAATATTGTTACCTTTAATATTTGATGGTATTCCTCAACATAGTTATAGCTCCCTCCTCTTATTTTAGATTTTTAAAGGGTCCAAAAAACTTTTTGTAAGCTAAAGAAAGATTTTTAGCTGCATGGAATAGTACAAAGTTGGTTAATGTTTGTATAAAGCTAAAACCTTTCGCGAATGCAGTGCTTTTTAACACTAAAAAGTATGGAAAACGGCGCCTGTTAAGTTTTTTCATAATTATCTTTTTATTATTAAATAAGTAAGTGTCTGTAAAAAATTAACCAAAAGAATATATGTCTTTTATTATGTCGCCGTCAAACAATGTTCCCCCAAGTATAACATAAACACAGTATCGGTCACTCTCGCGTAGCTATTACTTTCTCTATGGTTACCCCTAATTTTTTAGATCGGTCGGTGGGGATATCTCTCGGGATATCCATTCGCTATTTATTCTATTTTCCCTGGTATAAGTTTGGAAAGTAGCCAAATTGACCAATTTTTTTAAATTTTAGTTAAAGACACAAAAGAGTATAAGATTTTAATATTCTGCCTTTAAGGCAAAGGCTATAAAGGAAGTTAACCGCCACTTGCACCGACTTTTTTTTTAATGGCCCTTTAGGCTAAAGAACCTTTAAAGTACCTTTAGCGTATTTTGTGTCTTGCACCGACTTTAATGGTCTTTTAAACGTTCTTTAAAGGAGCATTAACTAACTGGCCAAATTTGGTCAATTAAACGATCTTTAAAGTTCAGTTAGCTCTTTTGAGGTTAGTTTTGCTACCCATTTTTCAGGATATAGTTTTTTTTTTCAAAACGCAAGCAAAAAGAAAATTCATAAAATGTTATTATGGAATATGTAAATATTATTGAAGATGGGCTGGTAGAGGATGCTCTTGAAATATTGGATTTTGTTAATTTGGCTTCCCTCGAAGGTGCCTCGAAGATTCAGGTTAACACACGTTGAGGATCAATTGGAATATCCAGATGACAGGTAGGTACTAGTCAATGTTTTACACGGGGTGAGGGGGGGTTAAAAGTTGGTTACCAAAATGTTTATAATTGCAATTGTTTTTGTTTATATACATTGGATGCATATTTTTTCCCAACACTCTGATCATCTTCCAGGATCAGTTATTATTTTTTATTAAATAATTTTTAGCTAATATTGATCAAAACTATAATAATCCAGTGTTTATAAACAAGCTTCTCCAACAGCTCCCTGAATGAATGAATGATATATCATATAAACTGTGACTGTTTTAGTTGTCAGTAAATTATAGCCCTCTCCTTACCTACTTTTTTTCTTATTTTCAGTAGACAGTGGATATGGTCTTTCAAATTACCTCCTGACACCTTTAGCAAATCTAATTACACCAGGTGAACAACTGTATAATGAAGCCTTAATTCGAACAAGAACTTCAATAGAACCTACATTTTGGATCTGGAAACATCGGTTTCCAGTTATAACTTATGGGCTTTGCCTTATACTGGACACAGTTCTGACAATAATAGTAGCTGCTTCTGTGCTTCATAATATTGCCAAAGAAATGAACGAGCCAAAGCCCCCTCAACCAATTGAAATGTATGGTCAAGACCACCAACGTCATAATGTTGTGCAGAATGGAAATTATTTATTATCTACTAAAGAAAATTAAAAAATAAATTTCGTTTCTTTGGCAAAATTATGACGTACAAAAAAGCAGCTGTGCATTTTAGAGTTTTACAATTGCTGTTTTTTTTTTTTAATTGTTGATTATGATTATTTTTTTGGTGGTTTTTTTAATATAGGTATGTCAGTAAAATAAACAACATGTTTTAAATTTTCTTTATTTTAATAAACTGTATTGATTTTTCTGTACACAAGGCGATTTTTTTCACCCTGTACCTGTAACAAAAAAACGACAAAAAAATAAGTGCCAGCCCACGCACTTCCTACTCAAAATAAACAAATTATAATACTGCTCGATTGCAAAAGGCCAAAGAGGCCTGAGACAAAATAAATTGTAACAAAATGTACATAAGTACAACTCTTAAATACTACTACTAATAGTAAAACCCTGTGAAAAACAGTCAAATTTTTCTTATCTAGCAAAATAACCACTTTCAGTAACAACAAATCTCCTTTAAGGCGCAAAAAAACAATTATAAGTTACCTATTTTAAAAAACTAATAAAATGCAAAAACGGCAGGTACCTTTCATGTAATATGTAACACATTCAAGATAGATTGATTTCTCCTAAAGCTTCATATAGATGAATATATTTAATTGAATTGTCAAATGTGACCAAATCCACTCTCGCAGTCAATTGAATATATTGCATAGTGTTCTTCGATTTTTATCTCCAGGTTTTTCTTTTAGGGTGATGTCAGCAAACATATTCTTTTTGTCCACTAGGGAGTCATATTTCTCTGCTAAGGTACTTGATTCCATGATTCTAACTACGGTGGCAGATGGCCTCCTTTGATCGGTACCCTACAATAAATTAAAAACCAAACTAGGTATTTGCCAAATAAAGGATTTAATAATAATATAAATAAAAGATTCTCAAATATTTTAATTGGAATGGCAAGGATTGAAGCGATTAATTAAGTGCATCAAAAATTTGTCATAGATGGATCTTTCAATATATATCTTCTGTTAAACTGGAGAGTCTATAATTAAGTAGGCCGAGAATTAATTTTAAAGAAAATGTTGTTTAGCATTATACATAGATTGCTATATTTCGTTATCAAAATACTTACCCTTTTGACTTGCCTCTTTGTCCTGTCCTTTGACTTCTAGCTGTTTCACTGCTAGCATGTGCAGCATCCATGGATGTTTTGGAGTAATATTGAATAGATGAGCAACAGCTCTCCCTGGGACTAAGATTCAGCCCCCTTTTTCTCTTTTTAGCCCCCATTGAAATTGAAGCACTGCACAATAGACTATATTATGTTCATAGTCCATGTAACAACTAGCTACCTCGACTAGATGAAAAATTCATTATCAAAAAATATCAAATGAAAACAACAGAACCATATAAAATAAAATAAAAAAAATATATGAAAGCTTTAGGTTATTGAAGACAGAGATGCCAACAAAAAAACCCCAGAAATCCCTAAATTCGTGCGACGTTGCCGTATTGTGAAGAAAATAAAGAACCTTTAGTAAAAGTTCAAAAAAATTGAGCCCGTGCAAGTCATTTAAAATTAAATGTCCTTTAAAATTTAAAGGTTCGTTTGTTAAAGAACCATTGGAAAAAGGTCGGTGCAAGTGGCTGTTAACCTCTATGTAACCCATACCTGCTTAAAATAAAATTGCTAGGCTTCGTCTTTCTTTTCAACTAGACCACAAACCCATTATACATATAGAAAAGTTAGAGAAAAATTCATGTCTCCAGCCTTCTCCTTTTCACTTAAAATAGAAGTATAGAAATTCAACTAAAAGACCTATTTAAATAGAATGAATTAAAGGCATTTACTGAAATTACTAATGAATCAAAGGCTGGGTACGACATAAGTACACGGATGCATTTAAAAAATAGCTGAGGTACCTAATACACTTAAAGTAAATATTTTTGACTTTTTTATGCGATGTTTCGAACGATGCCCGCTTTCTTGAAGGTTGCGATGACAGAACTGCTGATTGAAATCGTTGCGTATGTTTGTGGGTCCGTAACGATACGTACATCCTTCCGTACGCAACGAGATTCTGTCATCACACCCGTCAAAGAAGCTGGCATCGTTCGAAACATGGCATGAACGCGTTACGTATACCGATACCGATGCCTTGAAATATTTACATTAAGTGTTTAATAGCGAGGTAGATTTCTCGTAGAGTCTAAAGGCAGATTTACGCTGGTAAGCATGCAAGCAAGCAAGCAATTCAGAAAAGTTCAGCATATGGGAATACACTAGCAGCCACTTGCACCAACATATTTAGGGGTAACCTAGCATTAGGTGGCACCTAAATCTAGTTTAGTTTTAGGTTAGGGGAGCGCTAGGGGATCAAAAACGGGCTCCTAGATTTAGGGATCACCTAAGGTAGTTTAGGGGAGTTCTAAATACAAACGAAACTCTATCTTTCACGCTCGTAAATGTCATGTCATGCAGCTGTCAATTTCCTACTCTCCTGGCCAGTTGGTATCTGGCTAGAGAAATAAAGAATAGACTCCCGGAACAGTCGAATCACATGCATCAACTCGAGTTCAATTTCGGAACAATCGGAAATCGGAACGCACTTTCGTACAACATAACCTTAAAAAATCAAAAAGTTGGCTTTGAGGAACAAGAGCCTTTTTTTTAAAAATTTACAAAAATTAAAGTTCTACTGTGTTTTAAAAAAGACGAATAGGTGTAAAAATAGTCAAAGAAAATGGGCTTTAATAAGGTGACACATGTTATTTTTGATATGGATGGACTTCTTTTGGGTAAGAAAATTTTTGTATGCAAGGTTTTTTGTTCTAGTTTGATTTTTTGCCACACATTATGGTTAAGCCATGATGGTAATTTAAGGCTTAAAATATTTTAGCATAATTTAAAGGGTAACGTTTTTGATGAAGCACTTTTTTTACTATGTTTTTCACATTTTTATGCCATGATATTGCTCAGATTTTAAAGCTTTATTTCCAAAGTTCGATTTCTAGAATAAAACACTAAAATTCTTTAAGTTTTCACTGTTTTTTGGGCGTTTAAAAGTATTACCAAAAAACGTTAAAATAAAAAATATTTAAGGTTGTTGAAGAAAGACAGCAGGTTCTAAAAATTTACAGGTATTTAAGAAAATTATTTTAAGGGTCATCATGGCTTGACCATTATTTACCTAATTATTTCCTACATTTTCACGTGGAACTGAATACCTTTTCAATATGATTCAAACTTTTTTCCTTAGCCTTTTTTTTTTGGTTCATATCGGGATCAAACTGCAGGAAAACAGTTATCATATCAAGCTGACACACATAATAAGCTGTTAGCACTTCCAATATTCCAATAGAACAATATGTGCCTTCCAGAACTGTAAAAGATAATAAATATCCCTCCTGGTTTAATTCGAATCTGTGTAAGCTTATTGCCAACAAGAATAAAGCTTACAAGAAATACAAAAGAAACCAAAGTCTGGGAAATTACAAGAAATATTCATTTTTGCGCAGAGAATGTAAGCTGCAAATTGACCTTAACTACTTGCTTTTGATCCCAGAAAGCGTTAAACACTTTTGGTCTTACATACACTCTTTGAATAAGAACGCTGGCATTCCCTGTTCCATGAAATACCAGGACCAAACATTTTCAACATCGGAAACACTCGCTGACACATTTGCCAACCATTTCCAGTCCTGCTTTGTTGATCATTCAGCTCAAGACTTATCACAAGTCGACACATCAAATGTTGAGTTTATCACAAACATTAATCACCACACTTTTACTACAGTCGAAATCACAAATAAGATAAAAAGGCTGGATACACAAAAAAAAGCTGGTTTAGGTGGTGTACCAAATGTCTTCAATAAACGTTGTTGTAACTCTCTGGCATCTCCACTGAGAATCCTTTTCCAGAAATCTTTTAACTGGCGAATTTCCCAAGCTTTGGAAGCTCCCAATTTTCAAGTCTGGCGATAAAAGCAACATAGCCAACTACAGAGGAATTTCTATCATATCCTCCCTTCCAAAGTTGTTTGAAGCAATTATAACCGAAGAATTGTTTGAGACATTCAAAAGAAAGATAGTCAAACAACAACATGGCTTTTACAGAGGAAGATCCACTACAACAAACCTAGTCACTTTCTATAATTATGTAGTAAATGTAGTCGAAAACAAGCAACAAGTGGATGTCATTTACACGGATTTGAGTAAGGCCTTTGACACCATTCTCTGCTGTTGAAAAAACTATCCATAATGGGCATATCTGGAATTTACTTGTTGTGGCTGGAGTCTTACCTGACGGGAAGAACACAGGTGGTGAATATAAGTGGTATCACCTCTAAGACAATAACAGTGAGCTCTGGAATTCCCCAAGGTTCTCATTTTGGACCTGTTCTGTTTTCTTTGTTTATTAATGACATTAAGAATTGTTTTCTATTATTTTCTTTTATACACTGATGATCTGAAGTTCTATAATATCGTGAATCATAATTCAAATCTGCAACTGGACTTAGACAAAGTTGTGAACTGGTGTAACAGAAATTTGTTAAGTTTAAATGTTATGAAGTGTAAAACTCTTAAGTTTCTACAAAATAGCAAACCCAAATTTTACTCAGTATAGTATAAATAGTGTTCCTCTCAAGGCTGTGAGTCAATTTAAAGTAATCTTTCAAGTAACTTATCATTTGAAAAACATATAAATGCTATAATATTAAAAAGTTGTAAGTTAGTAGGTTTTATAAGAGTAGAGTAGAGTAGAGTAATTTTTATTTGCATAAATTTTTAACATAATTGCGCAAATAACGTCTAAGACAATCCTTAAATTAGTACCTAACTAGAATACAGGAAAATGCTAGAAAGACAAAACATTAAAATTCAAAACATTTTTTAAAAATTTAAAAACTTGGACATGTGTAGCCTATATTTAAACATTTAGCACATACAAATTTGTATAAGACATTTAAAACATTTTAACATCTTGAAGAAAAATAGAAAAATAGAATAATTTAAAAGTAAACACATTTTAAGAGCAAACACTGTTGGAATAACATTTTTTTAAAACTATTGAAAAATACAAAGATAGCAAAACATGTTAAAATTATTTCACTATGGAAGAAAAAAAAAACTGTTTCAGACTGGAAATCAATCTCCTGCATGTGGAGGCAAACTTTCAAGATACTCTGACACACTGTAGGCTTCAATGTGTAGAATATGATGAAAAAGTTTTCTTTTGAAAGTTTTTTTTTCTTGATGCATGGATGATGGCAAGTTATTGTAGAATTTTACACACATAGAGAGGGCTTCTTTCTATTAAGGAAAGTTTGTGACTTGGTATATTCAATGAAGAATTAACTGTTCTTGTGCTGTATAAATGCATTGGTACAAGGTGACTAAACAATGAGAAATTTTTCATGAGGAACATAATACACTCAAAAATATATACACCATAAAAAGTAAGAATATTCAATTGTTTAAATTTTCCTCTACAGGAGTCACGAGATTTCATCCCCAATAGTACCCTCACGACTTTTTTCTGTATAATTAGTGCATCAGAACTCCCCACAGCCCTTCCCCAAAATATTATGCCATAGCATAAGATGGAATAGAAATCAAGGTACAGTTTGGTAGATAATCTTTTAATATTCTTAAAGAGTAAGAGGCATAGTTTAGTCTTTTGCAAGTTTGCTGTATCTGCACCTCCCAGGTTAAGTGCTGATCAATGTATAAGCCTAAAAATTTGACTGATTTTGTAAGTTCAACATCCTGGGAGAAGAGATTAGCAGTTTCTGGATATTGGTCTCGAGACTGAGGAGTCCTAAAACATACAAAGTTTGATTTATCACAATTAAGTAACAACTTATTAGCGCTGAACCATGTTCCAGCCTGCTCCAGGATATTATTTGCCCTTGCAAATAGATCTTTTAGAGTTTTTGCCCATATGAGACTGTTGGAGTCATCAGCAAAATTAACGAGGTTTGATGAATCAGTGTCTACAGTTTTTGGCAAATCGTTTATGTACACCAAGAAGAGGAAAGGGCCTAAGACACTTCCCTGGGCAATTCCTAGCTCGATGTTAATTGCTTCAGATAGTGATGTACAATCCTCAGTCTCTAAACAAACCTTCTGTGACCTCCCTGTGAGGTATGACTATCCAAGTTAGTGCTGGACCCTGAATTCCATAAAGTTCTAATTTTTTGAACAATAGTTCATGATCTAGGGAATCGAAGGCTTTGGATGGGTCTAGAAAAGCCCCTAGAGTTTTCATTTTATCCTCTATCATCTCCAAGATCTTCGAAATAAAGTCAAATGTTGCAGTTTCAACAGATTTACCTCTCAAAAAACCGTGTTGAGATTTATTTATGAGATTCTTTGTCATGAAAAAGGTTTCTAATTGATTCAACATGGCCTTTTCAAAGACTTTAGAGAAAGAGGGAAGCAGACTGATAGATCGATAGTTCTCAATTTTTGATGGGTCTCCCTTTTTGAATAATGGCTTTACTATGGCAATTTTTAGTTTCTGTAGAAAAATGCCAAATTTGAAAGAGTTGTTGATTATAAAGGAGAGTGGAGTACAAATTTCTAGAGCAATGAATTTTATTAGATTAGTAGAGATTTCGTCATAACCTGAGCTATGCTTATTTTTTAGATGTTTAATTATTGATAAGATCTGTGTTGTTGTGATTGGTGAGAGAAATATACACTCTGTATAAGGATCAACCTTTATGTCAAAATTTTCTACTGGCTTGATTTTTTTACTGCTTCTGGGGCAGTATTAACCATAAATTTTTTGACCTCATTACAGAGTCTTGCAGGATCTCCAGGCAAGCCAACCTCTGATTTCTTTAACAATTTGCCATAAAACTTTAAATTTATTATCACTATGTTCTATTCTATTTTGATAATAAGCTTTCCGTGATTCTGAAATAAGAGAGTTATATCTACGTTTCTCGGCTCTGTACTCGTTTCTATACCTGACAACATCCCTCACACTCATGGTATAAAGAATGTCAAGTCTAGACTTACATGCCAGGATTTCTGGTGATTTTATCCATTTTTGTTTTTTATTATATTCAGGTTGAAATTCTTTCATGGGAAAACATTGAGAAAATATTGTTTGAATTATGTCTGCGAATCTTTCCCATTGTTTGTCAACATCATTCACAGAACACGCATATAGAGAATGCCAGTGAGCTTCCCCTACTAAAAATTTGAATAGCTCCTTATTTTCTATGTTAAATAAGCACTTTTTTACAGATTTCAAATTTGTATTTTTGATTTCAAAAGTTACCGTCTGGGCCAAGTGGTCAGAAGTGTGTGGGTTGAAAATATTTGAAGTAAAGTTATTCAAGTTGATGAATATGTTATCAATACAAGATGATACAAGATTATTAAACGTAACACAAAATATATTAAAGATACCAAAGCTACTGCAACATTGTTCAACTCATTAGTTCGCAGCACACTTGAATATTGCTCTTTTATATGGAATCCAATCTATCAGTGCTATATTGAACGGCTAGAAAGGGTCCAAAATAGATTTTTGAAACATTTACTTGATAAACATCATTTTCCATATAGAGACATCAATTAAAATATGAGATTGTTACTATGTGGCCTAAAATCTCTTCAGAAACGCAGAGAAAACTCAATGTTACTCATTTTGTTTAAGGTAATTAACAACATCATAGATTGTGAAGACATACTAAATTTAATATCAATTAGAGCTCCACAGAGAAGTACAAGGCATTATCAGCTTTTCTCTATAAGAACACACCGAACTAACTATGGGCGGAACAATGTTGTGGAAAACCTTTTAATGAATTACAACACAAATTTTCCGCATATAGATATTTTCTACCTGAGTTTAAAAAAATTAAAACATACACTCAATTTTGGATAAAAACTCGAATAATCTTAACTTATTTACTATAACCTGCTTCCGTGCATTATTACCGTTAGTGTAAAATTGTGATATTTACCTGTTAAGTGTTGTATTAATTTAATTTTGTTAGTTAGTTATTTTATAAGATTTTTGACATTTTTTTTTAAAGACTTTTTTTTGTGTACCATTTGGAATACCATTATTCTGTAGTGTACTGAACGACAAATTAAATTAAATATAAACTTATTGGTTTTAAAAAAGCAAAGAAAAATAGGTAAAATTGGCAAAAACTAATCTCAAAATACATGAAAATGCGTTTAAATCACTTCATGAAAACCAAAAAGTGAATCATATTAAAAATGTATTCAGTTCCAAGTGATAATGTAGTCATTGTGATTGAAGTCTCTAAATTAGTCTTTCATAGGAGGTTTGAGGGGTCCACATCAAATTTTCAATAAATTATAAAATCTCAGGTACTTCTGAGGGTACTTCACTCAGCAATATTTTGTATACAGACCGCTTCAAGCAACTGCGAACATAGGGCGAAAGAAGTCTAATTTGCCAGTGTATGTACATGCAGAGACACCGCACGCCTATCAGTGAAGCAACCAACACTCAGGCTTCCGATCTCCATTCGCTGCCGTTCGCCGCCGTTCGCCTTGTATTTAGTACGCCTCTAACCACGGTGCTGTGTGGAGCGTAGTCAATGAAACCGGAATTTGGTCAATAAATACGCAAATTTTTATAACGTAATTTTCTTATTTTTTGTCACTGATAAATAAGAGCATTTTATTGTCAACTGCTCAGATTTATCAGTGACGACGTGTTACAATGAAAATAATAAGGAGAAACAAAATAAAAGCAAGTTCTCAAAATAAAATAATACATGCTAAAAACCAAAAAGATTCTCCCAGTCAAAAAAAAAATAAAGCAAATGTTCGAAAAGTCCTCCTTGCTCGGCTAGACAATATCCGAGCCTACTAAAAAAATCCCTTCCAACGTTTCCAAGCATGTTAAGGGTGATAATTTGAAAAGCTTCTTCAAAAACAGATAGAAGTCATTAGGAGCAAGATCGGGAGATCGAGCTGGCCATAAAATAGTTCCCTGTGTACTTATAACCCGATTAGGAAATACATTATCAAGATATTCCCTAACAAGGCCAACATTGTGAGCGGAACAACCATCTTGTTGAAACCATGTTTCACCAAATCTTACACCTAACAACTGCCTAGCAGTTGGAATAATGTGCTGCTGCAGTAGATCCAAGTATCTAGGACCATTCAAATTGCAATTGCCGTTAATAAAAAATGGCCCAATTACGTGTTCCCCTACAATACCCCCCCCAAACATTTAGTTTTTGGGGATACTGTGTTCTTACGTCAAAATACAAATGCAAATTTTCCCTCGACCAATATCGAACGTGTGTTGGGTTATGACGATTTGACCATTTGACCATCTGCACTTTTTCGGCAACTTCGTAGACATCCATTTTTAGTTTTAAAAATGTATTATTTCAATTAAGAACTTACCCATCTGTTTCTCGAGCAAGGCAGAAATAAAACAAAATAATAAAAACAAAATGAATTTCCACAAGATAACACTGCAGCGTGCTTCGAATCCACCTCGGTCGTACGGCACGGAGAGTAAATTGGACTTGATTCCCCCTATGTTCACAGTAGCTTGAAGCGGTCTGTATAAGAAAAAGTAAATCTCATGTCTGTAAATAGAAAATATAAGTAACACTCATGGCATATTGGACAAAGTTGTTTTTTGTTTCTCACTTCCGAGCTCACTTCAATATGGGGTCAAACCATATCAAGTCAACCAGGCAATAGTTTTGACCATCTCCGATTTTGATGATTTTTGGTACACTTATTCGTCTTATCAAAAAACTCAAAAATCCAAAAAATCAAATTTTTTGGATAAGCGGTTTTTGTTTTATTGATTTTTGAAAATCAAGAAATTGACCAATATGTCCTTGACAGACACTTACAAAAATAGTAATATCTTAAAAACTATTAATCCTATAGAAGCGAGTGATAGCTCATTTTGAAGGGTTTTTAAAGGGACCTTTTTAAAGATGTGTGACACAATATAGTTTGTTTAATTTTTTTTTTCTTAATTAAAAAAATTTTTTTTTTTTGAAAAATCTCAAAAACACATTTTTTAATTTTTTTCAAAAAAATATTTCTTTTTTTTTCAATTTTTTTTTTAACATTTTTGGAAAATTTTAGGATGGAGAAATAATGGAGTCATACTTTAAAAAAATAATAAGATATTTAATACAGGGCTAATTTACCTAATATGGGTATAACAAAAAAATGAAAAGTAAGAATAATAGAAAATTTACAATAAAAAATATTTAGGTTGCTAATTTTTTTTGTAAAATATTTGAGGAATCTGTCATTTCTTCTGCAGTTAGCGTATATGTCCTACCAGTGGCAGTATTTGGGTTGACCCGTCTTAAAAGAGAATTTTGATCTATGACCAATATATCAGCTTTTGGCTTTGGAAAGTAAAAAGACGGAGAGGGACCATGAGGATGTAAAAAACTAACTTTTAATTCCCCGCTTTCTAGATTTTTGCCAATGATACATCCCATCCACCAAAGACAGTCATAGTTTATGGTTACAAAACGAGTCGATGTTTTCAATTTCTGTGTTTGACAAACCACAGGTTGCAAAAAGACATTGAATATTTTCCTCTTTACTTAGTGAAAATATGATAATCGAGTGCAATTTTTGAGTCCCAGGTATCGATTGTGCTTCCAGGTGTCTTTTTTCCAAAAACTTTTCATGTTGCTGGTAGTCATTTAATGAACAATATTTAAATGTTATACCAGGAATGTTTTCTGTTGCAAATTTAAAAAGATCTTTGGGGGTCATAATCTGTTCATTATATAGTCTCTGCAGACTTGCTTTAGCAGCCAACCTTTTTACGGTTCCTCCCAGTCCATCGCATGCACTCTTCCCGTGGGAGGTGGCAAAAAAATTCCATTCTGCTTTAATTTTAAATTCCTCGAGATGGTACGCAATATTAAGCAAATTTTTTTTTATTTTTATACTGTGCGGCACAGCCGTCTGAAAAATAGATAATTTTGTCTAAATTATCAATTTGCCTCTTTAGTTCAAGCATAAGGTGGCTTAAAAAAAGATGAAATGCCACAGTGTTGTGTACCAAACAGTCTGAAATAAATATATAATTTAAATGACCCAGTTTTCCCTCGTGAGTTTTGTAATATATTACAAAAGGATGTAGGGTTGTGTGGCTATTTGTCCAGTGATAGGACTGCACTTCATCCTGCAAAATAAATGAATAATTTTCAGCGAAGTCGCATGTGATTAGTGCTTCCCCCTTTTTTCAATTGTCTTTTACCTCATTGTAGTATTCTTTTTGTATGTGAGTGTAAAAAGAATGAGATTTGAATTTAATCAAGTCGTTTGAAAATTCTTCAATGAAGTCCTCTGCTGGTTTAATTAATGTCTCCATATTGCATCTATCTACAGATACCCACTTCTTAAAAGTCACATTGTCAATCATTGCTTCTTCGAACTTTTCATTCAAAAAGTTTTTTAAATTCTCAGTTCCTGGGCATATCTCACATTTGTCCAAAAAGCAGTGAACTCCTGGTGGGTTACACATCATTTTTGAGAGGCAAGCATGGTAGTCTGGTAAAGCAGGATTACCCTTATAATTTAAGATAAACTTGTTTATTTTATAACACTCTATCATTAACTTCATATTTTGATGTATTGTGCACACACACACTGTATGTGTACCGCTCTTTCCTGCTAAAATGTATGGTTTTTTCCTGCAAGATTTTTTATATTATTTTTAAAAAAATAGAACCAATAACTTCTCCATCCTGAAATTTTCCAAAAATATTTAAAAAATACTGGAAAAAAATAGTATTTTTTTGAAAAAAATTCAAAATGGTGTTTTCAAGATTTTTCAAAAAAAAAATATTAAAAAAATTTAAAAAATATAAAAACAAAAAATTACATGGTGATACACATCGTTAAAAAGGTCTTTAAAAAACCTTCAAAATAAGCTATAACTCGCTTCTATAGGACCAATAGTTTTTGAGATATTGCTATTTTTGTAAGTGCCTGTCACGGGCATATTGGTCAATTTCTTTATTTTCAAAAATCAATAAAACAAAAACCGCTTATCCAAAAATTTTAATTTTTTGGATTTTTAAGTTTTTGGATCAGAAGAATAAGTGTACCAAAAATCATCAAAATCGGAGATGGTCAAAACGAAAAGTGCCTTTTTTTTGGTTGATTTGATATGGTTTGACCCTATGATCAGGCCTCCAAATATCTAATGGAGAATCCAGACACTTACAGACCTGTTTCATTCTTATTAGGAAACATCAGGTATTCATAAGATTGTACCTGGCAGTTGAAGCGACACAGGCAACTATGCGCACCTCTGATGAAACAGGTCTGTAGGTGCATCTGGATTCTTCATTAGACATTAAGTGAGAAACAAAAATGTTTGGTCTAGTTGATGCCTTTTTAATTGAAAAAGTAGTAGTATGTGAAGCTGATATATCAACCACTACACCATGGCAGCTGACCATAATAAAGAAACAAACAGAATTAGTACTAAAGTTATGCTCAATTGATATGTAAATCCTCAGGTAAATCAAGCTTAAAACAGAAGGCGACTACCACATTAGCCAACTTTAGCAGTGCAAGTGAAAAGTGAAAAAAATTAAAAGTAAATAGGTAGAGCCAAGGGTAATTAAGGAAAATAAACTTGTCCACCTAGTTGTCATTTAAACAGACCGGAAGAATGCTCAGCTTAACAAAATTCTTGTAGTGTTAAAGGATTATATACTTGAACCTGAAGCGAGCCCACAAGGCCGTTAATACCTGACCTCAACCATAGAAATCAAAATAAACACTTAAACCTAACATGTCTGACAATAATTTGCTTTACTTGCGACTTGACTAAGTTGAATAAAAGAACTTGAACCTACCAGGGTTGTACCAAATAATGAACCAAGTGTCTTTGATTATGTCATTACCAGTGAAACTTTTAGTATGAGATCTGGCTGCAAATTTTTTGACGGATCGCGTAACCACTCAACATATTTAAAAAGTTGAAGAAAAGTACTCACCATTACCAGAAAGCTTATGGTGCCACTCGGCATTTGGCCGTAAATGTAAAAAAAAGGGTTTGCCCCATTTTTCTGACATTTTTTCTTTTTGGGCGTAACCATAAAATACTTGTATTGGGACTTGGATTAGACTTAGGCGATGCCAAAAATGCAATGGTGCCATCCCGCATCTGGTCGCGTTGCCGCGGCACCATCGCCCGAAGGGGTGCTTTTTTAAGCAAAATGGAACCATAACGTAACCACTTGATTTAGATGTCAAATTAAAGGTATTGATCTCCTCGATACGAATATCAAATGGTGCCACTCCAAATCTGGCCGGAAGTGCCCGGCACCAATGATTTTATACTCAAAACTATCGGGCCGTTTACTATAGAGGCGAGTTAGTTATTGCTATATATCTTCGAGGAAAACATTAGTAGCAACAGTTTTTTTTTAAAACGATGTTAGGAATACCAACCTTAATAAGCTCCAAAAAAATCCGACTGGTACCAACACCGCCATATTGAAAAAATGGCGGAAATATATTTTAAAGCTAATTGTGGATAACTTAGGGCAATTAAATAAAATTAAAAAACTCATATTAAGAACATTATGTTTGTTTTGAAAAACGAAAATGGTTGTTTAGAAAATTATTTTAAGAAACTTCAAGTGCGCCACTGTTTTTACATACAACATGTAATTTGTCATATTTTAGAGAGGGCAAAAAACTAGTTGTTTTTTTAACTTTTATATTTTTTATTGAACTAACAGATATTTTGGAAAGAAAAAAGAAAAATTTAAAGAAAAAATATTCTATCTCCGCCACTGGTGGTCTGAGTCTAAAAGTTAATACACTGTTTGAGAGATAATTTTATACGCTTTTAGTTTGACACCATAAGGTTTTTCGTGGACCGAACAGTTTTCGACATAATTAGTAAAAAGCTCGAGACAAACCCAAGAAATTACCTATTTCCGCCATTTTTTCAATATGGCGGTGTTGGTACCAGTCGCATTTTTGAGGGCTTATTAAGGTTGGTATTCCTAACATCCTTTTAAAAAAAAATCGTTGCTACTAAAGTTTTCCTCGAAGATATATAGCAATAACTAACTTGCCTCTATAGTAAACGGCCCGCGAGTTTTGAGTATAAAATCATTGGTGCCGGGCACTTCGGGCCAGATTTGGAGTGGCACCATTTGATATTCGTATTAAGGAGATCAACACCTTTAATTTGACACCTAAATCAAGTAGTTACGTTATGGGTCGATTTTGCTTAAAAAAAGCACCCCTTTGGGCGATGGTGCCGCGGCAACGCGGACGGATGCGGGATGGCACCATTGCATTTTTGGCATCGCCAAATCCAAGTCCCATTACAAGTATTTTTTGGTTACGCCCAAAAAGAAAAAGTGTCAAAAACAATATTTTTTTTGACATTTCCGGCCAAATGCCGACTGGCACCATAAGTTTTCTGGGAATGGTGAGTACTAATCTTCAAGTTTTTAAATATTTTGAGTGGGTACGCGATCGGTCAAAAAATTTGCAGCCGGATCTCGTACTATTTCTTTACTGTGACAAATTCTTAAGATCAAATAGCAGACCACAGATCCCAAGTTATAGCGGCTAACGTTGGATTCCAGTAGCTTAAAAAAAATTGAAAAAAGATTGTTTGAATTTTGAATTTCTTTATTTATTTACGAGTTTCTTTATTAGCAGCAAGATATAGATATAAATAATAATAAAAATAAATCATTTAAGTTGTTCCAACAATTATTAGTATAAAATTCTTATAATAAAATATTTAGTATAAGAAAATGTGAACTTTTAGCTTTTTAAACTTTACCTACTGCTGCCAAATTTCCTGCACTATATGGAGTGTGTACCGTGTGTACACCATTTTCCCTATCTATTTATCATATGAGATATAGGTATTTAATAACTTACTTATGCAATAATTATTTTAAAAGCTATCAGTTCATGTTTTTAAGTTGGCTCAGTTTTAGGTAAAAAAAAATTAAAAACTTTTTTTAATTTTAACTATGTTTTTTCTGAAGAAACTTTGGTGGAACTTTGAAACGCTCGGTACTAAATTAGCAAAATTTATTAACTTTATAAAGAAGGCATAGGAATATTTTTATGAAAGAAAATATTATCATATAAATGTACAGGCATTTAAACAAACAAAAAAGTTCCTCTATATAGGTGTATTTCTAAATATTGTACATACAAAAAAGATCTTGTAGATAAATATTTTTTTTATATCATTATCGGAAAAAAAATCATGCAAAAAACGTCTTGTAGGTAAAAATGTTTATAGTTTTATCAGTTAAAAAGATATTCGGGTTTAAAATTGAAATAATCTTGGTGACTGTAGTAAAGAGCAAGGAAAGCGAAGACCAAAGACAATTGGTTAAAAAATTTTTTTAGTAGATACTCGATTTCTAAAAAACAAGTATGTCTTCTTTCAAGAAAACACAGTTTTTCATTTAATTCAGAGTAAATTATAATTGTTTTCTTTATACTTTTTATTTTCAGTAGTGTTAGCTTTTCAAGAAAGTGTCTAAAGCATTTTTTTCTAGTAAATTTATAACACAATACAATAGTCAAAAAAAGTCAAATGGGCAATACAAAACAAAGTATTTAGAAAAAAATGGCAACATATAACAAAAAGAGGTTTAAAAAAGGTAGGCATTTGATTTTATCCGCCATATTGGATTTAAATATGGCGGCAAAGCGATTTTTTTTTTCAAAAGGCTTATTGGTCCTATCAATACAGTTTTTGTTTTTATTGAAATTGATAATTTATAGCAAAAAACGATTTGGCCGGTTTTTTTCGATTCAAGCAGTATGTTCATATACTTAATATATCTTAGTTGCCCAGGTCTACTATATAGCAGTTAAATATAAATGGTCTCAAAAAAAAATAAATAAAATGGGAGAGGGCGGTATCAGAAAAAAAAATGCACCGAAGATGATTTTTTTTCGGGATCGAAACTTCAAAATAAAAAAAAAAACGAGATTTTATTATCAAACAAACTGAAAAGGAAACTGAAATATGAAGTAAAACATTTTTGTCCGTATTTAACTTTTTGATCCTGATCATGGTATCTACGAAACGAAACGCGGGATAAAACACCATTGTTGTTTTCTAAAAAGGTTGCCACAGACATGTTTTTACAGAACTCAATAATCTCTTAAATTAAGGGAGAAGAAAACTACAAGTGCCAGAATAAATCTGTTAATACCATTTTTTAAAGCTCAAAAAAGTAAAGCGAAAGCCGCATGTCTCTATCTTCAATAACAACGGAGTTTACCATTGAATCTCATCGAAAATGGGACACCCTGTACATCCTTGTAAAGGGCAAAATGCTGATTTTTTTAAATTAAATAAAAACTACTGGTCAAGAAGATCTGAAATTTTGGATTCTTGAGTTTTTCGGTAAGGAAAACAAGTATAATAATAACCAGCTAAAAAACCGAGTACGTTCTTATGAAAGTTGCTGAGTTTTTATGCTGTTTGATAGGGTTTTATAAGATTCAACGAGCCAATATGCCTTTCTCGTCAAAACTGAACGTACTTCATGAGGTTTGTTCAGGTTTTCACAAGTTTGTTTCACATAATGCATTAAAAACATATAAAACCTGCTAAAACATTATAAAATCTCGTAAAATTTTTCGAAGAGATTTGACGCGTTTTTTTTTATTTATTTGTTAAATTAGATTAGATTAGATTTATTTTATTAGATGAGTTATACCCAGTTGGGTGTTCATCATAAATCATAAATAAATGTATACAAAGTATAAAGCCTAATAAATATTAAATCACAAGATATTTAAATAAGGACAAATAAAATTAAGATACATACATTAAAAACATTAATTACAGTTTTCGTCCAGAAATGTTGTCAACTTTTACATAAAGAATAATAAACAATTTAAAAATAAAATAAATTTCATAGATTTATGTTGATATACTGACCGCCAAGTTTTTTGTTAAATTTGAATATTTAATGATTCATTAAAAAAGTATTCAGATTCAGATCGTAATATACCTTGTTTAATAAAAACACTTTAAGTATACTTTGAACTTTTTGTTTTGGAAAATTTCTGATTTCTAATGGTAGTCTTTTCGGTAGCTTTTTCTGTTTTTAAGTTTTGTTTGTGCCTAAGGATGCTGCAAACAGTTCTGGGTTGTCTAATAAAGCAAATGCCTTGAATTATTTTATTTTAAGGGAAAATGTCCCTAAAACTTTAAGGCATCTCTTTTGCAATTTGACTACTGAGTTTCCCCAAAATATAATGCCATATCTTGACTGTATATATGCATGATAAGCGGTAAGAGGAGATCCAATTCAAATGTTATTTTGTATAATTTTTAAAGAAAAGCAGTATCTGCTCATATTTGCTGCAACTTTATCCACCTGTTTCTTTGAATCAAGATCCTTATCTACCTGAACACCCAAAAATGACACACTTTCCAACATTATGATTTGCTTATTAGAATATAATTGTAACATCTTCGTTTGAACGAAACATCAATGCCTGGGTTTTATTTACATTTAATTTTAGATTGTTATTAGTCAACCAGTTATCCAAATTCGTCAATGCTTTGACCCACTCCTTCAAACAACTGTCTCCCGTGTCACCACTGCAGACCGATGTGATATCGTCAGCAAAAACCGCTAAGTCAGTGTCCTGCAGCTGGCCAATATCATTGGTATAAATAATATATAATAAGGGGCCCAATATTGAACACTGAGGGACTCCCTTACTCATAATCCCTATGTTAGACCTCAGTGCATGACCCTGATCTGTAGCAGTGATACCTTAAGTGATACATTGTTGCCTATGGTCTAAATAAGATGAAAGTAATTTGTTTGCAACTTCAATTATCCCATAGATCCGCAGCTTCTCATACAAGAGAGAATGATCCACATTATCAAACGCATTTGATAAATATAAACATAATGCAATTGTGTCTCTTCCCATTTAGAGAATGTAATATACTGTTAAGTGCTTGGTAGACAGCCTCACTGTAGTTTTGCCTTTCCGAAAACCATTCTGTTTATCGAACAGGATATTATTCTCTTCAAAGCAAAAAGCTAGCTAATTGTATATTACTCTCTCTAAGATTTTAAATATGGTTGAAAGCAGTGAGATGAGCCTATAGTTACAAATATTATCCAATTTTTCTTTTTTGTGACATGTTGGAAATATGCCCGTCTCTAGTGCCAAATTGACAATACGTGTTAACGGAATGGCTAGGCTGATGGCAGAAACTTTTATAACGGAAACCGGAATCTCATCCTAACCAACTGATTTCTTGTTTTTAGATGTTTTATGATCTCACTCACCTCACGCTCGGTGACTGGTGGTTTTCATTTTGAAGTTTTGATTTTTGATTATTTACTGAGCCCAGGAAGAAATTATTGAAATCATTTAACTTTTTTTACTTGAATATTTTGGAAAATTATCAAAAATTGTAGATATCTTTTGAGTTAAATTTTTTGCTATGCCTTTAATAAGAGACCAGGTTGCTTTAGTTTTGTTCTCAGCTTTGTGAATTATATGTTGATTGGGTAATTTTTTTGCTGCCTTAACAGCTTTATTAAAAATGTTCTTATATTTGTTATTAAATTCTTTTGCTACCCTACCCTTAGCCATTTCTATAAATAGCTCTCGTTTTCGTAGGGATGAGATTCTTATTCCTTTAGTTATCCAGTTTATTTGTCTTTTTTGTGTTACTTTCTTTATTGGAAAAATCAGGTTAAGTTTTTGTTGTAATATATTGTTTTACCGCGCCCCAGTCATAACGTATCATTTCTTGGATAAATTGTTCTAGTTTACATGTCGAATATACTCTACGTAATCTGGTGTTGTCTGTTTTTGTCATTTTAAGGGTTAGATTTAAATTTATTGCTACTGCATAGTGATCTGTCAGGGCGCTCTTAAGTACTTTAATTTGCCTAAAATCCTCAAAGTTAACGAAAATGTTGTCAATGCAAGTAGAACTCTCCTGGGTTACTCTTGTCGGTTCTCGTATGGTGTGGACAAAATTATAGGACATAAATAGATCTAAAAATATTTTTTTATTTAAGTTGTTAGTCAGTATATCAATGTTAAAATCACCTGTGTATATCGTTCTATAAGAATTAAACATGTCTGCCACTGTATTACAAATATGATCCATAGTATCGGTAAATACGTGAAAATTTCCAAGACAGGAACGATACACACAGATAACTACCATTTTTAGTTGTTTATTCACCACACCCGAAAGTTCAATGTCACCCTCTACACTTTTTTCATTTACCACATGAAGTTCTTCAAAGCCTGTTGACAATTCGTTCTGCACAAATGTGCAACTTCCTCATTTTTCCATCGTTGGTCTACAATAGCTTGATATATTCTGATATAACATACACTGTTATAATTTTGTAAACTTTTTTGACATCTTCTATATTAACCATGAAAATCTTGCAACACAATGAGGTGGTATTTTATAAAATAAAGAAAAAGTCACTACTCCATTATTCTCCTAAATTAATTTTCTTTAATTCTTTAGAGACTGAATCTCAATACGAGAAGATCCTGTCCAAAATAATTGAATCTTATGGGTCTAAGTACTCTCTTGATGTTCAACTAAAGGTTAGAGGTACAGCAGAAAAAGAAACTGTGTCCATAATTGTAAAAGAGCTTGATCTACCAGTAACCAATGAAGAGTTTCTAAAGATATACAAAGAAGCTCAAAAGGAAGGTCTTAAAAATCCTCCACTATTACCTGGTGCCGAAAAACTAGTAAGACATTTGTCAAAAAAAGGAGTTCCCATTGCGGTTGCCACTAGTTCTTCTATGGAGTCTTATGAAATTAAAACGGCCAATCATCAGGAGTTGTTTAAATTGTTTGATCACATAGTTTGTGCATCCAGTGATCCAGATGTAAAGCAGGGAAAGCCCGCCCCTGATATATTTTTGGTTTGCGCCTCAAGGTTTCCTGATAAGCCAAACCCTTCACAGGTAAGTTTTGAGATAATTGTGTAAATTAAAATTGCTAGAAAGTGCGAAATTTGAAAACGCAGTAGGCGGTGGCAAAGCAAATGCTGGCGATCAGCCAATAGATTTTATGTTCGAATTTTTCTAGTTTTTTAAATTTAAAGCATTAAAAAAAATAGTGTTTGTACAACTGGCAACCATACTGTGCTTTTTTACCCAAGTTTTTAAACCACATTTTTAAAAAGGCACTATGTCACTATGAGCGATATTTACTAAGGGTTATAGTTCAAGGAAAGTTTGGTTGGAAGTCTGACATATACATGGGTATCTAAAAAATGATTTTAAGTTGAGCCATACTTTTTTTCTTAAAACAGTCCAAATAATCCAAAACCATCGTACATTGTAGAACACTGCCAAGAGGTGGTTTATCGACTTTAAATTGAGGGGGTATTCACTAGTGTGAAATTTGTGACGCGATTTCGCGTTTAACATATTTTTTCTATGATTTCGCAAGGATTTCGCGCGATTTTGCAAGGATTTCGCGTAATTTTGCAAGGATTTCGCAGCCAAAATGTGACGAGATTTCGCGGAGTGGTTACCTCCTCTTTTTAAATTTTAAAAGAATCACGGTTTTGTTAATTGTTTTTTGTTTTTTCCGGAATGTAAATTTTGAAGTATCTTACGTTTTTCTGTAATTTTTTAAAAGCAAAAATTCGATAAAAATATGTGGTTTTTAGCCTATTCGCTAATTATTATAATTTTTTTCAAAACCCAAAACTGATAGAAGAATGTGGTTTTTAGATTATTATCAAAAAACGTTAGCTGCGTTCAAAAAAAGTATCGCCTTTTGTCTAGCATATTTCTGTATTTTTGAAAAGCATAAAAACCGAAAAAAATTTGTGGTTTTTAGCCTATTTGCTAATTATTATTATTTATTGCAAATCCCTAAACTGATAGAAGAATGTGGTTTTTATATTATTATCAAAAAACGTTAACTGCGTTCAAGAAAATTATCGCCTTCTGTCTAGCGTATTTCTGTAATTTTTTAAAAGCAAAAAACCGTTAAAAATATGTGGTTTTTAGCCTATTCACTAATTATCATTATTATTAATATGTGGCTTTTAGCCTATTCGCTAATTATTATTATTTTTTGCAAATCCCAAAACTGATAAAAGAATGATGTGTTTGGATTATTATCAAAAACGTTAGCTGCGTTCAAAAACAGTATCGACTTTTGTCTAGCGTGTTTCTGTAATTTTTTAAAAGCAAAAAACCGATAATAAATATGTTTTTTAGTCTATTCGCTAATTATTATTATTAAAACTGTTAGCTGCGTTTAAAAAAAGTATCGACTTTTGTCTAGCGTGTTTCTGTAATTTTTTAAAAGCAAAAAGAAGAAGAAGAAGAAGAAGAATGTGGTTTTTAGATGATTATCAAAAAACATTAGCTGCGTTCAAAAAAATATCGCCTTTTGTCTAGTGTGTTTTTATAATTTTTTAAAAGCAAAAAACCGATAAAAATATGTGGCTTTTAGCCTATTCGCTAATTTTTATTATTTTTTGGAAATCCCAAAACTGATAGAAGAATGCTGTGTTTAGATTATTATCAAAAACGTTAGCTGCGTTCAAAAAAAGTATCGTCTTTGTCTAGCGTGTCTCTGTAATTTTTTAAAAGCAAAAATTCGATAGAAATATGTGGTTTTTAGCCTATTCGCTAATTATTATTATTATTAATATGTGGCTTTTAGCCTATTCGCTAATTACTATTATTTTTTGCAAATCCCAAAACTGATAGAAGAATGATGTGTTTGGATGATTATCAAAAAACTTTAGCTGCGTTCAAAAAAATATCGCCTTTTGTCTAGCATGTTTCTATAATTTTTTAAAAGCAAAAAACCGATAAAAATATGTGACTTTTAGCCTATTCGCTAATTATTATTATTTTTTGCAAATCCCAAAACTGATAGAAGAATGTGATTTTTAGATTATTATCAAAAAACGTTAGCTGCGTTCAAAAAAAGTATCGCCTTTTGTCTAGCGTGTTTCTGTAATTTTTTAAAAGCAAAAAACCGATAAAAATATGTGGTTTTTAGCCTATTCGCTAATAATTATTATTATTTACAAATCCCATAACGGATAGAAAAATGTGGTTTTTCGATTATTAACAAAAACCGTTAGCTGCGTTCAAAATAAGTATCGACTTTTGTCTAGCGTGTTTTTATAATTTTTTAAAAGCAAAAAACCGATAAAAATATGTGTTTTTTAGCCTATTCGCTAATTATTATTATTTATTGCAAATCCCAAAACTGATAGAAGAATGTGGTTTTTAGATGATTATCAAAAAAAGTATCGCCTTTTGTCTAGCGTGTTTCTGTAATTTTTTAAAAGCAAAAAACCGATGAAAATATGTGGTTTTTGGCCTATTCGCTAATTATTATTATTTTGTGCAAATCCCAAACTGATAGAAGAATGTCGTTTTTATATTATTATCAAAAAACGTTAGCTACGTTCAAAAAAAGTATCGCCTTTTGTCTAGCGTGTTTCTGTAATTTTTTAATAGCAAAAAACCGATAAAAATATGTGGCTTTAGCCTATTCGCTAATTATTATTCTTATTTGTAAATCCCATAACGGATAGAAGAATGTGGTTTTTAGATTATTAACAAAAACCGTTAGCTTCAAAAAAAGTATCGCCTTTTGTCTAGCATATTTCTGTAATTTTTGAAACCGAAAAAAATTTGTGGTTTTTAGCCTATTTGCTAATTATTATTATTTATTGCAAATCCCAAAACTGATAGAAGAATGTGGTTTTTATATTATTATCAAAAAACGTTAGCTGCGTAAAAAAAGTATCGCCTTTTGTCTAGCGTGTTTCTGTAATTTTTTAAAAGCAAAAAACCGATAAAAATATGTGGCTTTAGCCTATTCGCTAATTATTATTCTTATTTGTAAATCCCATAACGGATAGAAGAATGTGGTTTTTAGATTATTAACAAAAACCGTTAGCTTCAAAAAAAGTATCGCCTTTTGTCTAGCATATTTCTGTAATTTTTGAAACCGAAAAAAATTTGTGGTTTTTAGCCTATTTGCTAATTATTATTATTTATTGCAAATCCCAAAACTGAGAGAAGAATGTGGTTTTTATATTATTATCAAAAAACGTTAGCTGCGTAAAAAAAAGTATCGCCTTTTGTCTAGCGTGTTTCTGTAATTTTGTAATAGCAAAAAACCGATAAAAATATGTGGCTCTTAGCCTATTCGCTAATTATTATTCTTATTTGCAAATCCTATAACGGATAGAAGAATGTGGTTCTTAGATTATTAACCAAAACCGTTAGCCTATTCGCTAATTATTATTATTTATTGCAGATCCCAAAACTGATAGAAGAATGTGGTCTTTAGATGATTATCAAAAAACGTTAGCTGCGTTTAATTATTATTATTTTTTGCAAATCCCAAAACTGGTAGCATAATGTGGTTTTTAGATTATTATAAAAAACGTGAGCTGTGTTCAAAAAAATTATCGCCTTTTGTCTAGCGTGTTTCTGTAATTTTTTTAAAGCAAAAAACCGATAAAAATATGTGGCTTTTAGGCTATTCGCTAATTATTATTATTTTTTGCAAATCCCAAAACTGTTAGAAGAATGTGGTTCTTAGATTATTAATAAAAACCGTTAGCTCCGTTCAAAAAAAGTATCGCCTTTTGTCTAGCGTGTTTCTGTAATTTTTTAAAAGCAAAAAGTCTATAAAAATATATGGTTTTTAGCCTATTCGCTAATTGTTAATTTTTTTTGCAAATCTCAAAACTGATAGAAGAATGTGGTTTTTAGATGATTATCAAAAAACGTTAGCTGCGTTCAAAAAAAGTATCGCCTTTTGTCTAGCGTGTTTCTGTAATTTTTTAAAAGCAAAAAACCGATAAAAATATGTGGCTTTTCAAATCCCAAAACTGATAGAAGAATGTGGTTTTTAGATTAGTAATGTAATTTTTTAAAAGCAAAAAACCGATAAAAATATGTGGTTTTTAGCCTATTCGCTAATTGTTATTTTTTTTTGTGAATCCCAAAACTGATAGAAGAATGTGGTTTTTAGATGATTATCAAAAAACGTTAGCTGCGTTCAAAAAAAGTATCGCCTTTTGTCTAGCCTGTTTTTGTAATTTTTCAAAAGCAAAAAACCGATAAAAATATGTGGCTTTTAGCCTATTCGCTAATTATTATTCTTATTTGCAAATCCCATAACGGATAGAAGAATGTGGTTCTTAGATTATTAACAAAAACCGTTAGCTACGTTCAAAAAAAGTATCGACTTTTGTCTAGCGTGTTTCTGTAATTTTTTAAAAGAAAAAAACTGATAAAAATATGTTGTTTTTAGTGTATTCGCTAATTATTATTATTTATTGCAAATCCCAAAACTGATAGAAGAATGTGGTTTTTAGATGATTATCAAAAAACCTTAGATGCGTTCAAAAAAAAGTATCGCCTTTTGTCTAGCGTGTTTCTTTAATTTTTTAAGAACAAAAAACCGATTTTTAGCCTATACGCTAATTATTATTATTTATTGCAAATCCCAAAACTGATAGAAGAATGTGGTCTTTAGATGATTATCAAAAAACCTTAGATGCGTTCAAAAAAATTATCGCCTTCTGTCTAGCGTATTTCTGTAATTTTTTAAAAAACCGATAAAAATATGTGCCTATTCGCTAATTATTACTATCAAAAAACGTTAGCTGCGTTTAAAAAAGTTATCGCTTTCTGTCTAACGTGTTTCTGTAATTTTTTAAAAGCAAAAAACCGATAAAAATATGTGTTTTTTAGCCTATTCGCTAATTATTATTATTTATTGCAAATCCCAAAACTGATAAAAGAATGTGGTGTTTAGATGATTATCAAAAAACATTAGCTGCGTTTAAAAAAATTATCGCTTTCTGTCTAGCGTGTTTCTGTAATTTTTTAAAAGCAAAAAACCGATAAAAATATGTGTTTTTTAGCATATTCGCTAATTATTATTATTTATTGCAAATCTCAAAACTGATAGAAGAATGTGGTTTTTAGATGATTATCAAAAAACGTTAGCTGCGTAAAAAAAAGTATCGCCTTTTGTCTAGCGTGTTTCTGTAATTTTTTAATAGCAAAAAACCTATAAAAATATGTGGCTTTTAGCCTATTCGCTAATGATTATTATTTTTTGCAAATCCCAAAACTGATAGAAGAATGTTGTGTTTAGATTATTATCAAAAACGTCAGGTGCGTTCAAAAAAAGTATCGCCTTTTGTCTAGCGTGTTTCTGTAATTTTTTAAAAGCAAAAAACCGATAAAAATTTGTAGTTTTTAGCCTATTTGCTAATTATTGTTATTTATTGCAAATCCCAAAACTGATAGAAGAATGTGGTTTTTATATTATTATCAAAAAACGTTAGGTGCGTTCAAAAGAAGTATCGCCTTTTTTCTACCGTGTTTCTGTAATTTTTTAAAACCAAAAAACCGATAAAAATATGTGGTTTTTAGCCTATTCGCTAATTATTATTAGTTATTGCAAATCCCAAAACTGATAGAAGAATGTGGTCTTTAGATGATTATCAAAAAACGTTAGCTGCGTTCAAAAAAAAGTATCGCCTTTTGTCTAGCGTGTTTCTGTAATTTTTTAAGAACAAAAAACCGATTTTTAGCCTATTCGCTAATTATTATTTATTGCAAATCCCAAAACTGATAGAAAAATGTGTTCTTTAGATGATTATCGAAAAGCATTAGGTGCGTTCAAAAAAAGTATCGCCTTTTGTCTTACGTCTTTCTGTAATTTTTTAAAAGCAAAAAACCGATAAAAATATGTGGTTTTAGCCTATTCGCTAATTATTATTAATTTTTGCAAATGCGTTTTGATAGAAGAATGTGATTTTTAGATTATTATCAAAAATCGTTACCTGCGTTCAAAAAAGTATCGCCTTTTGTTTTACGTCTTTCTGTAATTTTATGTATATCTAATTTCTGCTAACTTTTTTATAGATAATTTATATGACTCTGTTGCCTAGAAAAGTGAGTAGAACATAAAATTCACAGTTCCGAAAAAAAATAAATATAGGTCATTTTACCGGGGTATAGCATAAACATCTTGGACGCCAGTCAAAAAAAATGGTTTAAAAAGAAGTGTTTATCCAAGGCTAACATATTAATTTTATCTCCGGAACTTAAAGTTTTTGCGTAGTGGTAAATGGAGATTGACACGACAAAAAGCTGGTTTTTCATGTGTACATGGTATTTTCGAGGTCAACCAAGGTCATGCATCAACTAAACTTTTTTTTTTCATAGTGAGCAGCGATAAGTCAACAAGAATTGATGGTCATCTTGTCATTTTTGCATAGAATAAAATAAAATGTGGTTAGAAGTCACCATTTTGATATATCAGCTGCCATATTGAAACCCGTCATGACTGAACCAAATTTTTTTTAACAATGTTCTTGGTATTGACCTTCTTATCTTTCTTACCAAACTTGGTCATCTTCGCTTTAATAGTTGATGAATAGCGCCCTTTAGTATGTTATTTTTGTAATCTTATCTTAATTTTACTGGGGTATTTTTCAAGGTCATGAAGCTTCAAAGGGCATCAAACAATAGCTTGAGGTACATTTGAAGTTGGTATGACAAAACGTCGAATTATTAAGATTGTTTTGAAAAGTAAATGGCAAAAATCTTGTTTTTTGCGATTTTCAAGGTCATTTAAGGTCTTATGACCTTGAAAATGAATTTTTTGGAATCCTCGCTCTCGTGTTAAGTGTAAAGTTGTATTTTTTATGATTTTTGTCCGCCATTTTGAAAGATGACGTTTTATCAACCTCTTCTACACGGATGCGAACAAAACGCCCGGTAACACTTGATTGTGTCACTAGAGAGCTATCAATCCCACATAGTCACAAAACTCCTTCATTCAAAATCCCACGGACTTACACATGCCCCTTCACTATTAAATAAAGAAAAAATAATTTAGTAAAAGTCAAAGCGGCTAAAGTTTTTAAAACTAAGTATACCCAAAGACAGTTAGAAATTCTTATATGGTGAATTGGGAACAAAATAACATAAAGCTGCGACTAGTCTCAATCGATAGGATTTATGGTCCTAATGAACATACTGAAAGTCCCTATATATATCTCCCCCTAAGGGAGCATTGTCAAAATGGCGCCGCCATCCTAAAATTTTTAACATTTTTTTTGCTTAATTTAAGTTTTACTCAGAAGCTACTCACTTTTCGAAAAAAATATAAAGAGGTAAATTGAAGAGCACTAAAAAACCTTTAAATGGATTACCGAAATAGGAGCCGAAGAAGTACCGCCAATATACCATTTTTTTGCTTAACTTTTATTTTACTCATAAACTACTCACTTTTGGAGAAAATATGCAGAAAGGTAGATTGAAGAACGTTAATAATCCTTTAAACTAAGGTACCTCCAATGGGTACTACCCTTAACAGGATAGTTTTTTGTAATAATAGGTACAAAGGTATAATATATAACAACACCAAACTTTCTAAAACTAATTACATAATAACTAAATTAAATATACTACTAGCTGCCTATCTACATTTCTTCATCGGACTCAATATCGTTGAGTGCAGAATTTAGTTCGGGAATATTTTCGCACGAAAACGCTTGATTTTTTGCAACTACAATTGTTCATGTATCCCGTTTTGCAGTTACAAGAAATTATATTTTTAAAATAAATCCATTAAAATAGGATGTAGCTCATTATTTTCATCCTTCCATCCCCGTTCAAATGGATCAGGAGAGTAGGCCAACCACTCTTGTATCTGAAAATAAATTATACTGATAAGGAATTTTGCGTCATGTGTAGGGGGAGGAAGAGCAGCTAAATTAAAGTTTGTGGTAATATTTTGTCGGGCGGTAAAAGCATTCTATTTTTGGAATCTGAGTTCGTCCAACGTTATCATCGAAGTGTCTCCATAAAGAACTAAGAAGAGCTCACCACATTTTATGATATAATCCTTAGCTGCTTGCGGATTGTAAAAAATAGAAATATCATTTCTCAACTCAGGAACCTTTTCTAAAAGTTAAAAAACTTTAATTTTTCCTATTTTTTACAAACCACTCAGTATCTCAACCTCCTGCGGCGTGAATGAAGATAATGGTTTTTGGATGCCTTGCCTTCCAGGTCTTATCATTTTCTATTTATACTATACTATACTATGCACAGTGGTTGATATATTCTCCTGGTCCATTGGAATGGGGATGCATGGGAAGATGAAAATAATGAGCTACATCCTACAGCAAGAGGTAGCTCCGGAGTTTATTTTAAAAATTATTTTTTGTAACTGCAAAACGGGATGCATGAAGAATTGTTAGTTGCAAAAATCAAGCGTTCTTTGCTCAAATTCGTGCGGCTCGTATCAGGGAAATTCGTACGAAAATATTCCCGAAGTAAATTCTTCCAACGATATTGAGTCCGACGAAGAAATGTAGACAGGCAGCTAGTAGTGTATGTAATTTAGTTATTATTCAATTAGTTTTAGAAAGTTTGTTGTTGTTATATATTATACCTTAGTACCTGTTATTACAGAGAAAACGGAGGTCCCTTAATTGAAAGGATTATTAACGTTCTTTAATCTACCTTTCTACATATTTTCTCCAAAAGTGAGTAGTTTATGATTAAAATGAAAATTAAGCAAAAAATGGTATTTTGGCGGTATTTCTTAGGCTCCTATCTCGGTAAAGGTAGTACCCAGGAAATTTAAAGACACCTCTACCTAAAGGATTTTTAGCGATCTTCAATTTTGTGCTGCAAAAAAGAGCAGTCAGGTACTTAAGTTTTGCAAGGGCATAGGACTCTTGCAGACCACTATTTATAAAACTATTTATAAAACACCACTTATCACTTCCATCTTTGTTCATTCTAGAGACTGTAACTTTAATTCACAAAAACCGTCAAAACTTAACCAGAGATAACCCACGATATAACAGCAGACAATCTTTTAATTTGTTGCTACCAATTCCAACCACTGCTCTGACAAGAAACTCAATACTTTATGAAAGTATTAAATTATATAATCATTTGTCCATGAACATAAGACTGAACAACTCTCAGGCACTATTTAAAGCACAGGTTAAAAGTGCCTTGGTTGGTAAAGCTTACTATACTTTGGAGTAGTACTACCAGGACAAATGGATAGGGTAGACAAATAATTATTCGTTTACTGGTTGGCTGCTTTGTCTCTGACCATTGGTTTGAATAATTTTTATTATTATTTATGCACATTGTACAGTTTTTGTGCTCCATTTTATTGTTTTTTAAATGTCTTAATAATCTTAACATTCTGTAATCCTGTATTAATCTATGTAAAAAATTTTGCGTCTTTTAATATGATTTTAAATATATAACCATGACCAGTGAAACTACTGATGAGCCCACGCTGGTTACCCAGGGCGAAACATCGTTTAATCATTTCTCTTTTCACTTTGATCCTTTGTGTGTTCCTTGTGGGATGCTCATCCAAGTTTGGATTTTCGTTATTTCCACCCAAGATCTTTTGATCTTTCGTTTTTTAGTAACTATGAATTGGTTTTAAAAACTATATTTTAATTAATTTTACTTGTACCACATGTGTTTAAATTCTTATATTCTTATAGGTTCTTGTTATTTATTTATTTGTCTTATTTTTTTTTTGTTTTTAATTTTATTAATATTTGACCTTATTAAAAGAAATTAAAATGGTTATCCCAATTTAATTATATATCTAAGTTTGTTACAGATATTAATTTAGCTTTAATTATATGAATTATTTAATTATATACGTAATGTTTTTACCTATTTAATTAGAAATTAGATTATCTAAAAGCTGTAAATTACCAAATATTGCTTTGTAAATAAGAATTAGTTCTTTGTACAATAAAGTATATTCTGATTCTGATTCTGAATTTATCCCTTTAAGTCTTCGGTGTCTAATACAAATATTTGTAATTTGTAAATTATTTTTAAAATCGTTTTAAAACAAGTAGTTAATGTTAATTTTTCTTGTTTCTTTTAGTGTTTGGTTCTTGAAGACGCTCCAAACGGTGTCACAGGTGCCCTTAGAGCTAAAATGCAAGCGGTTTTAGTTCCTACTCCGGAAGTTCCTCAAGAGATGCGAAAGTCAGCTACTCTAGTCCTAAATTCGCTGGAAGAATTTAAACCGGAGCTTTTTGGTTTACCGCCGTTTGAATAATTTAGATAGTTGGATTAATCAGATAAGTACCAAAACAAACACAGTTAAAAATGTAGCTTTTAACGTTGGCCATTCTTTTTTAAGTATTAGGTCCAAGCAGAGAGCATATATAAATATAAATAAAGAGGACACGTAATGGTAATATCCGACCAGCAAGCCAATGCGATTCACAGCGAGTTTTTGATTATTAGCTGAATGCGCCAGGATGAACCGGGGTAATATTTATTTAAAATTAAAATGGCAATAATCCCGCGCGTTGAATGGATATCGATTTATCACTGGCGTACATACTTATATTTAATGCAATTTTAAATGAACTTGTTTTTATTGTATACATTTTTCAAGACTATTACTTGTAATATTTTTTCCCATTTTTTTTCTCCAAAATTTTTTCCTCTAATATTTTTTCAACATTTTTTTATATTTTTTATTCTACTTTTTTTTTTATTTCTATACTTTTTATTTCAGTTGTTTTGTTTCAGTTGGGCGCTGTTGGGTTGGGTTGGGTTTTTTACCATTAGGTCCTCTCTATTTAGATTTATATGCTCTCTGGTCCAAGTTAAAAATTCTAATTTATTAGTTAGTAAATTAGAATTTCTTATTAACTAGCAAAAAACATATTCGCAAGATATGATGTGACATTAAACATGGCACATAACAGATAAATTATCTTTTAAAATACAAATCCAGTTTTAAGTTATTTTTAGAATAATTCTAGTAAAACCATTTTAAAATTCCAGGAAATAAAATATTGTCATAAATATTAATACGGTAAATTATGTTCTTGACCTGTTGTTAGGTTTGCTTGAAACAATTGTTGGGTTATAGGGCTAGCCATTTGTATAGTAAAACTACTAATTATTCTTCGCACCGTTTTGATATTTATTATATCTTTTTCAAGCATAAAATGGAGACAATACAAAACTTGAGTACACGGTTATGATATATATATATATATATAAGACAGTTTGATACAATTTTACTTTAAAACACTAGTGATCTATTATATGAACATTTTTTACTATAGACCAAGAATTGTTTCAGTCATAAATGTTAATATTTTAAAGTTGAATTTTTAGTAAATTTTGTCATTTTTGACCCATTTGGAAATATTTAATCAAGAATGAACTATACAACAATTTTGTGAGGTTTTGTATGGGACACCAATCAAAATATTGAGTTGTTTTGTCATTGTGTGAAGTTTTAAACGATTTTAAATTTTTGATGACTTTGTTATAGTAAAGTAGACTGCTTTTGCTAATCTAGTCACCTTTTTGGGTATTTTTTTTGGAAACCTTAAACTATATTTATTGTTTAATATTAAGAATTTAAAAAAATGCCTAGTAAGTTGTTATAAGCTCTTTCCGTTATAGTTATTTTGTTAAATATTTTGTAAATCCTGTATCAATCAAAAGAATAAACTATACAACAATTTTGTGAGGTTTCGTATGGGAGACCAATGAAAATATTGAGTTGTTTTGTTATTGTGTGAAGTTTTAAAAGATTTTAATTTTTTGATGACTTTGTTATAGTAAAGTAGACTGCTTTTGCTAATCTAGTCACCTTTTTGGGTATTTTTTTTTGGAAACCTTTAATCATATTTTTGTTTAATATTAAGAATTTAAAAAAATGCCTAATAAAGTTGTTATAAACTCTTTCCGTTATAGTTATTTTGTTAAATATTTTGTAAATCCTGTATCAATGATTGATGAATAAAGATATTTAAAAAAATGAGCGTTCAAAAAGGGAGGGAGTACAATGACGGCAGACATTTTATGTTAACAATTCCATTCTCTGTATACAGATTGTTATGAACAGTTTTACATGCTTCTTTTTTTTTGGAGAAAGTGTCATTTTTAGCCAATAAATAAAATTATTATTATTAAAAATTTCTAAAAATAGGACATGTTCTATTTTCGCGCATCTTCTATCACGCTTCATTTTTCAACGGGTTTCATAGTGTGGACACCTAAGATGTAGGCAAATTTCTGAGAAGCATGAAAAAGTTGCATAGTTAGAACACGCCTTTATATAGATATGGGGCAGGTAGCACCTGAGATAATCAAAAATAAACAACGCTTTTTTTGAAAAACTAACACCAGTGTTACGATAACGTACACTTCTGTTCATAAAAAACGGGGACACGTTTTTATAATTTGGTTAATCGTGACACCCTTGTCATCGCACGTTATGTATCCGTTTTTTTTTAATCTACGTAGCGAGCGCAGCCAATTTTAATTACAAAAGATTAAACCTTAACTGCCGAAATTTAGGGAACAACAACAAAAATTGCCGGTTTGCCTTAATTTTTTTGACTAACAGTGATGCAAGGCAAAAATCCCCTTGCTGAAGTTAAATTTCCAAGGATTAGTTTGGATACACGAAACCTCCCCAGGATTGTCGTGTTAAGTGCGGTTATCATTTTATTTCCAACGGACAGAATTTCTTGTGTTCCTAAGTTCATTCTGTGAAAACCTCAACAACAAAGGACATGGGCCAAATAACATAGGTATTGGGCTTCCGTGGAATGCGTTGGTAGTTACATATGTTGTTCTTTCTAAACACTGTTTAAATTGGACAAAAGTGCCGCTGGGCCGTAGGAGCTTTACAATTTCGATCCGCAGTTTGAATTTTGAAAATGTTTTGTTGTCAAAAAATGGCTAATACTGTGAGAATATTTTGACTATACTGTCAGACTCGATGTTAAGGCTACTAGTCATACTTTTGGTACATCACTTACTAGCGGATGATTGTGGTCCTTGATAATTACGCATAGTAATGTATTATTATGTGTATTGCTATATGTTATAAATACGTTTTAGCTACTTTTGTACGCAAGGTTCAATTTTGCGCTACGATTTTTAGACTAGTTTCGACGTACGTTTGAAATCTTTGATTGGCGGTCATTTATAATCTCTGCGAATGTTGCTTTTGTCCTTTTTATATACTAAGGTAAGTATTATTTTCAAATGGTTTCAAAATGAGTCTTAAAAGGTCAGGTTGCAGAATTGTGAATAAATAGCTAGGTACTTATGTTATCACTGAGATACAGGGACAAAAAAATTGCTTTGATCTAACGGGTCTTCCCTTCTCGGACACTGTTACTAGGGAGCGCTGGTATCTTCTGATTTGGTAATGTCATAAAAATGGATGCTTGAATTTATCCATCTGAAAGATCATGTCTCATCTTACATAAAAATGCAATAAGATCTTTTTTCTTTACATTTCTTCTCGATCCGTCTCTTAATGTCACTTGCTGAAGATTTCCCAATATTTTATTTATTTGTTGTTTTGTCACAGAAGTTAAAGTTTTGAAAGCTTCGTCAGTAAAATTATTTTCATTTTCATATTTGTTTGTAGCATATTTAATTGCTTTGTAATTTATGTTTCTTCGCCTTGTAGAATAATCTCTTCATTGGAATAGATATAAAGATTTGATGCAACAGTACTTCATCAATAGCGTAACCTACAACATGGGCAGGACAGCATCGAGTTTCTGGAGGGGCATAAATGTCAGTTTTCATGTAGAAATATGCCCTTGCCTCATAGGGAAATCGATTTTTGGTTCGTTCATCACACAAGAAACAATTTTCTACTTCCTGTTTAACAAGCAAAGTCTGAAAGACAGTGACTCTGACTTATTCTTGAAGTTTAGTTAAGTCCACTCACATGATTTTCTAGTTATTTAAAACAAAATCACTAGTGAGTTCAAAAAAATTGAAACCTACGTTAATATACAGGCATCGTTGTTTCTGAAATCACAAAAGCAGGGCCCAATCACATCAATTATGTATCCATCGGATGCAACAATTAAACATGCCTTCATGAGATTATAATGTTTGTGGACCGAGTAAGATTGTCGTTGGACTGCAAAGTTTGGGCATTTGAATATTTCGAAATGTGTACAATCGACATACAATATTGCCTTTGGATTCTCAGGATGTGGGTTATAAAGGACATTTGTGAATTCTGGGGTATGGCGCTCAATAAAGTTATTCCGATTTTGTACTTCAGGCGAGTTAAGTCCAAAATGTAGGGGCACAAAATACTGATCTATCGCCGTACTAATTATCTCCATAGCATGGCTGACTGATCGTCTTGAGGAATAATTCATCAGAACTTGAATGTATCCATCTGAAAGATCATGTCTCATCTTACATAAAAAAGCAATAAGATGTTTTTTCTTTACATTTCTTCTCGATCCGTCTCTTAATGTCACTTGCTGAAGATTTCCCAATATTTGATTCATTTGTTGTTTTGTCACAGAAGTTAAAGTTTTGAAAGCTTCGTCCGTAAAATAAACGATATAAAACTAACTTAAAACGTGAAAACTACTAAGAACGAACGAACTAACTGCAAAGGCAAGCGAAAAATTTCTACGTGGCAATGCGATTACAAAGCAAAGTCTGACAGACAGTGACTCTTTGACTTATTCTTGAAGTTTCCACTCACATGATTTTCTAGTTATTTTAAATTCAATTATTTCTCTAACCGACCGAGACAAACCCGATACACTTATTCAAATTATTGGGTAAAATTGCCACACTCCTTGGTCAAATTCCTACCTTAAATATCAGTGAACCTATGGTAGAATTACCCAGAGTGAGGTAACAGAATTTTAGTGCCCTCAGCTATCCAGAAATAAATGAAGTGAAATTCTGCCATCTTTTGACATCAAAACATTTTCAAAATCCAAACTTCGGATCGAAATTGTGAAGCTCCTACGGCCCAGCGGCACTTTTGTTGTTTAAACAGTGCTTAGAAAGAAGTCGTCTACAACATATGTAAGTACTAAAGCATTCCACGGAAGCCCAATACCTATGTTATTTGGCCCATGTACTTTGATTTTATCTCTTGCACTCCTCTTGTTATATTTTATTTTGCAAACAATAATCCATATCTCTGACGCTTATTTTTAAAATAAGTTGGTTTTTAATTGGCATCCTGACCTTAACAATAAAGTGTTTGTTTGGATTTTCGTGAAGTAAATGCATCTATGGAACTAAAATAACTTCCTAAAAAAAATTTTTTTATTAAATAAAATCACAAAATAATGACATTTAATAAAGTGACACATGTAATTTTTGATATAGATGGCCTCCTGTTGGGTAAGTTTTTTTTATGTATAAGAATATCCTAATATAACATACACATATGATTTTTTTAAGGGAGCTGTTTTTCTCACATAAATTTATAGAAAAAATCTGTATGTTTTGAAGATTTTTTGTAATTAAGTTAATATTACTTCATTTTATGCATAAATGTTTTTTTATAGATACAGAAGTCCTATATGAAAAAATCATAATCAAAATGTTAAAAACTTTTGGTCACACGTACAGTCTGGATCTTAAAATGAAACTGAGGGGTATGTCAGACAGAGAAACTATTGCTGCAATGATTAAGGAGCTCGGTTTAAATGTTGAAGTTGAGGAATTGTTGAAGACGTATAAAGAGGATCAAAGGGAAGGTTTGAAAAATCCGAAACTTTTGGCCGGAGCGGAGAGATTGGTATGCATTTACTTTTTTAGATTAAGAGGGCTGTAGTAATTAATTTAGGGTGGCTTAGTCAGATTTTGAGTTGTTTGTTTAGCCTAAGTTTGTTGGCAAAAATATGCTTAAAATACCGTAGGAGAAAAATGTAAAAAAAATCATTATTAAGTCAAATTATAAATTTAATCCTCGTATCCACTAACGCAAAAATTCTCCGATTCGGTTTTAATCGTGATTAGTTACTAATCGGTGTTTAGAATGTGGTGTTTTATATTAAAACTTTGTTTGCCAAGACTTATTCCAAACTCCGATTAGTGTTAATCATGATTAAAGCTTAATCGGAGAATTTTCACGTTGGTGAATATGGACATAAATCTCCCAACCGCCTCCAACATCAGCGATTATGATGATAAATATTTAGATGCATATATCATTGATTTGATATGCCAATGGTAATATTCCTAAAAAATTAGCCCGCAGGCTAAGCTATATAGCAAAAATAGAGGAAAAAATTAGAACCCAATTTTTTTTTATTAACAAGCTAAGGAATTTCTACCGTTTAACATACTAAAAGTCCTCATTCCTACCCCCTCGGGAACTGGCATTTCTAACCTCCAAAAAACTCCAAAAAAGCGTTTTTCTTGGATAACTCCTAAACGGTGACAGACTGTCAAGAGTGACAAATAGGAAAAATGTTGCAAATTTAATTCTCTATCAATAATTATTGATAGTGTAGCTTAAATCACTCCTTCTACCAGAAAATGTTTTCTGCATATTCCTTTTTAGCATTTTCATCAAGATTTCTCAACCTACGAGTACCAAACTTGGCAAGGTTGATCTAAGAGCAATGACCTAAATTATATCAGTAAATTAAATTTTTCCAGTGGTGTAGTCCGATTTTCTTACTAGAAAATTTCAAAATATACCAAAACTCTTTCGATACGCCACTGTTACCGACATATATCCAACGACACCTTCCGCTTGTATTTGCTGCTTCTAGTAATAAAATAATAATTTTTTAGTCAGTTCCTGACGTGGTAGGAACGGGAGTATGTGGACCTTCTCAAGTTTGTTAATGGAAAAAAAAATTTGGGTTATATTTTTTTTCCTCTATTTTCAGAAAATTTATATCTAAATTGCCTTTTTTCAAAAGTTACAAGATTATATTTGTCTCATATCTGAAATGTCTTGACACCTCAATTCAATAGTTTTATTGTTTCTTTAAAATTTAACAATTTTAATAACAATGGGTTCCGTAACTTACGTAAAAAAGAATATAAAAGTAAAATTAGAAAAGAAAACATACGCATGTAATATGCTACACCTATAATAATTCTTGGACCGCATCGGTCTTCAGGAATAAAAAAAAGAAAAAGAAATACCTAAAAAGAAAGTAGTAGTAGAGAAGGGGCGGCGCGAAGCTTGGCAAGTAGGCCTCCCTGGGCCCTTTCTGCCCTACCCCCAGCCTGCCCCTAATCTACCGCCTGCACCACTGGTCTGGCAGTCTGCTCATCTGGTTTCACTGTTCTTTTTGAAAAGTCCAGTATTTTGTTCAGCGTGTGCAGGTCCTCCTCATCCAGGATCGGGAAACCCAATACCTGGTATCTCGTCCTCTGGTATGCCTCGCAGTTCACTATAACCTGTCGAGATGTCTCTTCTGCCCGCCCGCAGGCCCGGCAGGTCGAGTCATTCTCCATTGCGATCCGGGTCATGTGCTTCCTTAGTCGGTTGTGACCTGTTATGATTTCTGTGAGCAGACCAGCGTCCCTTCGCGATCTCCTCAGAAGTCATTTTTGTCTGGCTACATCCGGGCCCTTCACGAAGTCCTTGGTCTGTCTGCATCCTGTTCCTCCTCTCCAAGCGGTCGTCATGGCATCGTTGGCCCATTTATTGAGTCGACTTTGCAATTGTCTCTTGGTTGTTCCTAGGAGTGGTTCCGGCCCTACATACTGGGTGCTTGCCCCGATCCTGGCGAGCTCGTCGGCCATCTCGTTACCCGGCACCCCCATATGTCCCGGTACCCACATAGTGTCACTTGTTTTCCCTCTCCCAAGGATTCTAGTGCATCCGCATATTCCTTCACCAGGGTGTTGTTGATCTTGGGCGCCCTTAGTTCTTTATTTCTTCCATGGTTTCAACCATTATGGAATACACCTCTGCCTGAAAGACCGTGGCTTGCTCTCCGAGCGGGTAGCTCTTTCGAACCACGTAAACCCCTGATCCTGTCTTTTGCTTCTCCGACAGTTTGGACCCGTCGGTGTAGCATATCACGGCGTTCTCCTCGAACTGTTTGCGGAGGTTTTCACTTTGCCATAGTTCCCTGTCTGGGATGACTAATTTGTACCTCTTGTTGAATCTCCAGGGGTTTTTTGGTCTTTGTGTTTTAATCGCTGCCATAGGAATTTCCCTCTCGCCGATTTGGGCAATCCTAAGATGCCCCGCAGCTTCCCCTCTTCCTCTCCATTGACCTGTATCTCTCAGCCGGAGGTGGGTCGCCATCGCTTCTTTTCTGATCCAAATCGGAAGCGGCGGCAGTCGCAGAATGGTTTCGAGTGCCTGTATAGGTGCCGTCCTTATAGCGCCGGTTATCCCTCTGCATATGGTTCCCTGTAGGCTCCTAACCTTGAGGGTAGTAGTGACTTTCTCCACTGCTGGCCACCAGACTATGGATCCGTACTGGATCCTTGGTCTTAGTACTGCCGTGTACATCCAGTGGAGGTTTCTGGGGCTCAAACCCCAGGTGCGGCCAATCACTCGACGCAGTTGCCACATCGTTGCCTGCACCTTATTGATCAATTTCGCAACGTGTGGTGTCCAGGTGAGCCCCTTGTCTAGGGTGACCCCTAGGTACTTCAGTTCTGAAACCAAAGTCAGGGGTCTCCCGTACATCTTGGGTGCTCTGAATCCCTCCATTTTCCTCTTTCTTGTGAACAGGATCATCTCTGTCTTTCCTGGATTGACAGAGACCGTTTTGTTGACACCAGTCTTCTATGACCAAAAAGAAATATTAACTTATTTTAAGTACCATAAAAAAATCATTTTTTTTGCGATATAGAAATAGTTTCAGAAAATCTTATTTGCTAAATGGTATTAGTAATTTATATTTGTCTTATGGTCTTATTCATTTCTTAGGAACGCACGGAGCTTAAATATATTTAATATGACACCTGTGTGTAGAAAGCAGATTTTCTCTTGAACTACTTCACCTATTTTTATTAAACATAGCTAAGAACATTCCCTGAAGGACAGACAAAAAAAAACGATACTTTCCTTTTCCTATTATTTCGAATTATTATTTAGGTGCGTCACCTCGCAAAACACAATATACCCATGGCACTAGCAACATCGTCTTTTCGAGATCTCTACGAAACCAAAACCGTAAATCACAAAGACTTATTTAGCCTGTTCCATCATTTGGTTAGCGCCAGCGATCCAGAAGTCAAGCGAGGAAAGCCAGCCCCCGATATATTTTTAAAATGTGCTGAGAAGTTTCCAAATCGCCCAGATCCCAAAGAGGTAATATCAACATACCTAGTAACCTTTTTAATCTAAGATAGTAACCTAATATTATACGTAATATATAGTAACTATACGTATTATACGTGATCCGGGGTAATATAAAAATATTGTTTTTACTGTTTCATATGGGGTTTTAAAGAATACTAAACGTGCGTATATTTCTAATGTAATTTAATTCTTCGACCACTTTTTGCAATTTCGTTAATGACGTCATCACAAAAACGCGGATGCTTGTTTGGGTTACAGCAGAAGGTAGCAGCAAATACGATTTTTTATATTTTCCTATGTGCTACACTGACTTTTTGACTTTATCATTTTAGGTTATATTTTTTGCATATATAATCTTTTTAGAAAAAGACGGCTTGTTTATTTTTTTAAGGCCGCGAAAAATAAAAACCACATTTCAAAAAAGCAAAAAGTTTTATTAACTAAACAAAAGCTACACAGTAATTCGTCTTTTCGACTAGCTGATTATGAAAAAAGCAAGTCTACGATAGTAACCATAATAAATCGATTTCAAGAAGAAGGAACTGTCCGTCGAAAGGAAGGCACTGGTTTGACGAAAGTTACTAGCCCAAACAATTAAAAGGTCAAAACATATAAAAAATACTTATTTTTAATAGCGCGTCATTGCACCGTTGGCTGCAATGATGTTTTGAAGTCTTCTGGGCATTGAATTGGCTACATTTTCAAATAAGTTTGAATTTTCAGCAATAACTACCCTATATACCCTTACGATGAGTTCCATTAGATGTTCTGAATTTGCTCGTTCTCTATTGGATTCGCATCAGCTAGGGGTTTTTGCAGGCCAATGCAAAACTTCGATATCATTATCCGGGAATCGTCGCTGCGCAATTCTGGCCGTATGAACTGGACAGTTATCTTGTTGGCAGTGGCGTAGCCAGGGGAGGTTTGTTTTAACCTCCAAAACCCTCCCCCTAGGAGGTCCAAACCAATATACAATAATATCCCAGGGAGAGCTATAGCTCCCCCACTCTTTTGACCCTTTACACAATTTTAGTTTAATTCTAAGGAATTTTTATCACCAGCATTTATCATTTGACAACAAATCTACCTTTTCTTGGGATCTAACTAATCTAAAAATATTTTACAAAAAGCCTAAGAGATCAAAATTTTTAAAGAATTTAAATTAATTAAATTCGTTTTATTTATCAAAATTTTCGCCTGCGGCGCTATACCAATATTAAATTATATTACAATTTTGTTTAATTTCAAGCGTAAAAAATAGAATTTTATTATAAAATTTTTGCCTGCGGCGCATTTAAGGTTTCATTTTGGAAAAATACACTAACTCAACATCTATTAAACCGCCTCTCTCTTCAGTTCAAGAGCTCAAGCAATAGGCACCTACCTAATTTTTAAAAATTTGCCAGTTGATTTTTTATTAAATGATGAAACCCCCCCAGAGTCGATTTCTGGCTACGCCATTGCTGCTGGAATATAAAATGATCTGGATAAGGGAGTCTCACCTCTGGAAGCACTACATTTTACAGCATATTAACGTGAACTTCGGCTGTAAACCGCCCATTAATTCTAAATAGAGCGCCATCTCCTCTAGTCGATATCCAGCTCGAAACATTTACCGAATATATCTTCCTGCCCGGTCTTCGTTTTCAGCAAAATATATTTCTTCGTATCGCGTTCTTGGCGGTCGATAAACCAGAACTTGTTTTTTATCGCTGTTGGACTTAAAGATCTTCTCATCTGTGAAAACCACTTGCTGTCAGAATTCTTCATCCCTCAGAGAATAATTCAACGCAAAAATTAATCGCGACTGGTTCTTTTCCTCACTTGGTTTATTTTTTTTGCCGCAATGCAACACCTTAGCCTCGAACGTTAAATCCTCATGCCTAATGTTGTAATGGATCAAAATTGATTACTTCTTGGTCTCCCTCTGGGATAGTAACTTTCGTCAAACTGGTGCCTTCCTTTCGCTGGATAGTTCCCTCCTCTTGAAATCGGTTTTTTATGTTTACTATCGTAGACTTGCTTCTCCCATAATGAACAGCTACTTGTCGAATAGACCAACCACCGTCTAGTTTTGCTAAGATTTGGGCTTTATCAAATTCGGAAAGATGCGGCGGCATTTTTTTAAATTTGGATGACACTGACATGCAAAACATGATATTGTCATGAGTTTGTGACATTGTCACTTATAGGAAGACAATGCCGTAATATTAAAATTTTAAAAATTAAACAGGCTGCTAACTTCTGCTGCACCAGGTTTATGTGGAGAGAAGTGTACTTGTGATGACGTCACGGTTACTTTCAGTGACCATAGTTATGACATCATCATTGAAAAACATGAGATTTATAAAAAAAATACAAATTAAAAAACTATAAACAATCAATAGTCTGGTAACATAGTCTGGTTAGTCGTGACGTCAAGATTTGGGTTACTCTATGAAGAAAAACTCAAAACGAGCAACCGGTTTAGGTCAGGTCACAAAGCAAATTCTAACAACTTTATTATAATGTCAAAACTCGCTAAATTATTTTTAAATTTTTTTTTTCTATTGAAACTCGGGGGCCGCCGTAGATCAGTGAACAGCGTCTTAGCTTGCAGAACAGAGATCGCAGGATCGGATCTCGGCAAGTACACATTGCTTCACACAACATCGAATGCGACTTAAGACGACTTCTCAGCAGCTCCGCAGTTGACGTTGTGCATAGAATAACAACAAACCAGGTAGAAGTAGGCGGCACAGTTGACACTGCAGCGAAAAACTTTGCGGCACTCAAAGGTGGACGGCCGAGGACCCCACTAAACTGGATAGAGGAGACTAGCCGCTGACCCAAAAAGGACGACCTGGACTTCTCCGAGATCGGGACTCTATGGGACGCGGCGGAACTCAGACAGATTTGGTAGCGGGAGTCGACAGAGGGTAACTTGGAAAGAGGCGGTAGCACCTCCGGGCAGCAGGACCACTCCCAAGGAATGCGTCTGAAGACTCCGACGGCGATCTCGACCAGCGAAACCGGGACCTCGATTATCGGGTCAACCTATATGACGACGGGCTGCTGAGGAGGAAAGTCTACCGTCAACAAAGTTCTGCTGGGACGGTAGCGATGTTAGATAGATGCAAGGCTAACATGTAGCAGGACTACCCTTCGGAGGGGGTGTAAAGACGGCGGTCCACTGTGTATACTTGCTACGCAGTCTAAAGATCCCTGCCCTCGACAAAGAGGTGTCAGGGATTTTTCCTCTCAGAGAAAGAAAAACTTGCATCCCAAGGGGCACGTGCATCAGTCAGGGGTAATCGGGGGTATGGCAAAAAGGGTACATTATGCGACCAAATTGCCAGGCTACGGCCGCCCATCTACTACTTGAACTCGAAAAATTCCGTTTAAACTCAACCAAGATTGAATAACGCGCCATTTTTCTCAAAGAATAAACTTGCTGTAGACAGCCTTTGAAAAACCGGGCCTTTTGATATATGAGTGATTCTCTCGCAGTTTAGCTTTTTCATTCCCATGTATACAAAAATGTTACTAATAGTTTTAGCAATATTAGCTTAATGAAAGAAAATAGATAAAAAAGATATACTTTAAATATTAAAAGTCTTGGTTTTGTTCACACAAAAAAAATCCCGATAATGAAATAGTAACCCTCATGTTTCATAAACCTAATCTTACTTCAGGCAAAGTAAAAAAAAACGTGTTAAAACGTCATTACCATCCCCATCATTACCATCCCCATCATTACCATCCCAGGGAAGCAATATCTAAAAAGGGGATGGTAGTGGCATGATGGGGATGGTAATTACAAATTATATTTAACACTAAAAGAACATTGTGCAATTAATTTTTTAATAACATTAAACTAAAAAGCACAGTTGCACGGCTACTAGGTGGTGGGTCCACTAGTCAAAACAAACCCATGCTTTTGATAAAGAACCACGCACAATTTAAATGGAAACTGGATCTCAGTGAGAGCAGCAGGATGACCTTATTATTATCATGCTTATGATGACCGTTATCGGCAAAAAAAGCATCAATTTCCACTAAAATGACAACGCTGAATTTAATAGTAGTTTTCACAACTAGTGGCTAAAATAGTGCTTTTTTTTACAAGAGTTGGTTTAAATAACGAGCGCAGCGAGGTATTTAAAACCGCCAGTAAAAAAAGGACAGTTTAGCCGCGAGTTGTGAACACTATTTTTTTTTTAATACCTTTATCAAAAAATCCAAGAAAAACAGGAAAATGCTTTTAAAAATCTCGAACGAAGAGCACTTCTCGTAAGACACCATCTTTACACTTTAAATCAAGGCGGCTGGTAAATAAAATAACAATATGGTGTCCATAGTGATGTGCCTTTTTACTAGGTGACGTTTATTGTTGCGACATTTTAATCTTTGACAGTTTGATATTTTGCCGATTTTTTTAAATGATTTTGTCGTAAATACTTGGTGAAAACTGGCGGAAATGGCTTAATTTTTATGCAAGAATAACTAGATTTTTTCTATATTACTATTTTCCGCTATTTCTCTTTAATTTTGGGTAAAAAACGAACAAAAATCTTTTTTTGCACCCGTGATCAAAAAAAGTTTTTTTGTATCGGTAACCAAAAAAGTCATGCTTTAGTTATCTGCAGACAGTTACTAAAATCATGTTTTTAAGGATTTTCGTTTTACAATTGGTCCTGGTTCTGGTTGAACCAGAACCGCAACCGGTCCTTTCGTTTTAAAACAATGACGTCACAGTTGCAACCCGGTTATGAAATTTTAGAACTAGCCTGGGAGGTTGGTTGGGCCCTTTGGTTGTAAACATAACCCCTAAAATTTTGCAAAATTATAGATAGTCTTTTTTTTAGTAAAATCAAAGATTTTAATAATATTTTAAATGACGTCATTATTTTAGAACCGCTGTCAAAATTTATGTCAAAATAATGTCAACCAGAACCAGGACCAATTCTTAAATCGAAAATCCTTTTTGATGAAGGTATAAAAAATCATATATTTTGACACCTGTCAAACTCTGTCGAAATGGCGGTAAAATAATTAATTAAATTGAAGTTTTTGTAAAAGCGAATACCTTCTTTTTATTCTGCTGAAGACATTAAATCGGAAACCGTAAAAAAAGTGACAGTTGTTTAACTAGTGTGATGACACATATTTACAAGTGGAGACTCTAACTAAACTAAATTTAGGTTGATGAACTCAAAAATGTTATTAGTTTTGACACCTGTCAAACCCTATCAAAATGGCGGAAAAATAATTGATGTACTCTATCAGTGTCAGCTTTTTTGGGTTCGGTGAATGATATAACATCACTGGCTAATATTGTTCTTCCGGACTATATCTCAACTTTAACTGATTCAGATTTTAATGAATGTTCATCAAAATCGCTTAATCTTTGTAATTTATCAGAATATGCAAAGTTCGTTACATTAATTTATTCAATAGTTGTTACTCAGTACACCACAAAGCACGTTTTTTAGCTCTCCAAGTCCCCAAGAGTAGCTCCTGGATAAGTGCTCTTCCAGCCACAACACTTTTAGAATTTCCATAGCTCTGAGACTTGGTCTTCCTGTGTGTGTGGAACACACCCGCGTTTGCGGCGAAATAGCAGATGCTTACGGCTCACATGGGATAACCTGCAAAAAAAGCGCAGGTCGTGTTTCGAGACACAGGGAGATTAATGACATCATTAAGCGAGCTCTAATTTCAGCCGAATTCCCGGCTGTATTGGAGCCGCTTGGTGTTTCTCGGAGCGATGGAAAGCGAGTGGATGGAATGACATTTGTCCCATACAGTCACTCGTTAGCTCCTTCATACTTAGAAAAAACATCTCAAAATGCAGGAGGGGCTGCATATATTGGAGAGCAAAAAAAACATAACAAATAGAAAGACCTGAAGGACAGATACATTTTTGTTCCATTTGCTGTGGAGACTTTTGGCCCTTGGGGTGATGAAGCAAAGAGCCTGGTCGCTGAAATAGGCGCAAAATTACCGGATAAAAGGGCTCGGAGTTTCATCACCCAGAAGGTCGGAATTGCCATACAGCGTGGAAATGCTGCGTCTGTGCTTGGAACGATCCCAGAAGAGTTAAGTTTGAAAGATTTTTTCTTATTATGTAGATAAAGTTATGAAAGTACAGTGGGTGTGTGCGAGTCGAGTTTATTTATTTTATTTTGTGTTGTTTTATGTACGTTAAATTTTATATACTTTACCGTTTTACAATAAACCAACACGTTCTCTTTCAAAATTGAGAAGCAAATAGCTGCCTGATGTAAAGAAAAAAATACAACAACTATCCCATCCCATCACCAAATACAAAAGTTGAAGAAATTTTAAGGCAATAAGGTGGGCAACAAATTAAATATTACTTTTATGAATCGTAGAGGCCACAAGTTCCGTTGGCCTGAAATCCCAGAAGTACAATTTTTCCCCTGCCAAGAGATTTTGGGCACTTTGACAAATCCTCCAACGCCAATATCTAACAGATTTTTATTATAAGTATTTCTTCATTACTGTCCACTTATTATCACAACCATCCCCATGTTGTCATTACCGCCCTCATGTAACAAAATTTTAGGTATGATTTTGAAATATAGGTAAAATAATTTGTCGGCAAGTTAAACTGTTCTTTAGGGGAGACTATAAGTGCCTTTATTATTAAGTTTTCTAAAAATGGATTTGTATTTTGAGATTTAAACATCCTCCTAATAGGAAGAATAGAGCGGACGGTAATGACAAAATGTCTTGCATATAAACCTTCTTCCTGTAAGTGCTTAGCTGCCTGAAAATAACAGGAGAATACTTTTAAAAATCTCGAACGAAGATTACATCATCTTTACACTATAAACAATATAAATCAAGGCGGCTGTAAATGAAATAACTATGGTTGCCATAGCGATGTGCCTTTTTACTCGGTGACGTTCATTGCTGCGACATTTTAAACTTTGACAGTTTGATATTTTTACGATGTTTTTAAATGATATTTTCGTAAATACTTGGTGAAAACTGGTGGAAATGGCTTAATTTTTAGGCAAGAATAATTTGATTTTTTCAATCTTATTATTTTACGCTATTTCTCTTTAATTTTGGGTAAAAAACGGACAAAAATATTTGTTTGCACCCGTGATTAAAAAAAACAAAAATTTTGCATCGGTAACCAAAAAAGCCATGCTTTAGTTATCTGCAGACAGTTACCAAAATCATGTTTTAGATGAAGTTATAAAAAAAAATTATTAGTTCTGAGTGGGGACTAATAAAAGAATACTAAGATGAAACCCAGATGCTTATTGATCAGAAAAACGTACCCGAGAACGTACCTAAAAAGCTAAATTCCCAGAGAATTGCTCATATAACACATAAAACTAATAATTACTCAAATTGGTTTTAAGATAGTTTGGTTTTGGGGTACAGAATTGCACCACGCATGAAATACGCCAATTCCAAACTAATTATTTTTGAACATATCGCTATCTACATATCTTCTTCAAGTGCCATGCTCTCTTCGAACATTGGCTATCATCAGCGCGATCTGTACCGTATCCACTGCTTTTCGGAAAAGTGTCGTAGTACTAAAGCCATACCATTGTCTAAGATTTTTAAGTCATGATATCCGTCTACGACCCAGACCTCTTCTGCCTTCAATTTTGCCTTATATTATCAATTTTAAAAGTTTATATTTGTCATTTTTCAAAATATGGCCAAAATATTGAAGTTTTCGTTTTTTGATGGTAAATAAAACTTCAAGCTCTTTATTCTAAGCGGAACATCCACATTAGTTACTCGGTCCATCCAAGATATCCTTAGTATTCTACGATAAAACCACATCTCGAATGCCTACAACTTTTTGCACATGGCACATCAGTCAGTGTCCATGCTTTCATCACAACACTGATAAAAGATGATCGGTTCAATTCTTGCACGAACTTCTTGCATGTTGTCCCAGTTCTCATTGAGGAGACAACCTAAGTATTTGTATGAATCCACGCGTTCGACTTGCTCCCATTTACTTCTAACATGCCTCGGATGTTCTTTTCTTTGAATATGACCATCCATTTTGTTTTCCAACATTTAAGTTAAGCCCGAATTGCAAACTTTTGGCATCAATTTGATTCAACAACTCTTTCAGGCTTTCCAGCGTGTCTGCTATTATGACAGTGTCGTCGGGATATCGTATGTTATTGAGTTTTATGCCGTTTATGGTCAGACCCTCTTCGCAGTTATGAAGTGCATTCTCTATTATTTTGTTACTATAGATATTAAACAACAGCGGAGACAATATACAACCTTGGCGTACTCCTCTTCTTATTTGGACCTCTTCGGACAGTTGGCCATCAACCTTTATTTGAGCAGTCTGACTCCAGTATAGATTAGCGATTATATTTAGATCTCGGTCATCTAGATCAACTTCTATTAGCGATTCTATGAGCTTTTCGTGTTGGACTCGATCAAATGCTTTCTCATAATCTATGAAACAGGCGTAACTGGCACAGACACATCTCTAGACCGCTGAACTAAGACTTGAATGCCAAACAAGGTCTCTCTTGTCTCGAACCCACCACGAAATCCAAACTGAGTGTCGCCCATAAAGGATTCACATTTCCCATAGATTCTTTTGTGGATAATCTTTAGAAATATTTTTAACATATGACTCATTAGGCTGATTAGGCGGTATTCACTACACTTCTTTGCTGAATGTTTTTTAGGCAGCGTAACAAAGGTTGATTTTAGCCAGTCAGCAGGGATTTTACCGCTACGATAAATCAAGTTATAGCGAATCTTTGTTTTTTATTAGCTTTAAAACCTCAGTGTATACTTCGTCTTGCCCTATCGCTTTTCTGTTTTTAACTGAATATATTGCGTGTTTTACTTCCTCTGGTATTATATCTATGCCTTTGTTTGAGAATTTCTCTGGCTGTTCGGATCGGTTAAGAGATGTTCTATGTAGCTACACCATTCTTTTAGTTTTTCTTTGGTATCCGGTATGATTTTGTCCTAGCTGCCAATTGCACCGCAATGTTAAACCTACTTTAATTTTAACCGGTGTTTAGAATGTACTTCCATAAAGAACTTAGAATATGAAGGTTTAGCTTTCTAAACATCAGTTATATTTAAACCAAGTTTAACATTACGGTGCAGTTGGCAATAAGAAATGCCTTTGTCGGCTATTTTTCTCGCATAGAACAGTAGTGGCGACTTGAAATATAGCAGCAATCGAGTCAAACTGATATTGCAATTGTGAACCTGATTTACTTATGCCGTGTGCACGGGTTTGGCTTGACATGTAAGCCGAGCTTAAGCTTTGGTGTGCAATGGTGTGGAATATCATGTAAGTGGCACTTAAGCTGCAGTTAAGATAAGCCGTAGAATTACTTCGGCTTAAGCGCATTTTGAGGTTAGGTGAGCTATTTTTTTATTATGTTTTTAAACAAAAGCCATTAATTTAATCAGATTATGTGCCGTTGCCTTCAAATCTTTCTGTGATTATAAAAAATGGAACTTCTTTGGGATGACGAAGAAGATGAAGAATTAGATTTTGCAGAGAACGAGATGATACCTTTTACAAAAGGTCTAAATGTCCAAAAAAAATCATGTTTTTTTCGCTAAGCGAATAATTCCCCTTTTTTTCGCAAATTCGTTGCAAAAAACTGAAGAAAGTGTTGGGTTGGTCTAGTGGTGTAATAATTAGTATGTTTTCACATCGTATTCAATACGTACCGAAAATCAAGTTGTTGTTGTTCTTCATATATCACGCTCTTTATCGGAACAGAGAACATGCTCTATAAAAGAAAAAGGAGACAATCTTTTTCAGTACGTATTGAGTACGATGTGAAAACATACTAAATAAATAGTCGGATTTTATAGGTAACCAATTATAGTAGTTTTATTTGGCTTTTCCTCCATATAATCATAAATCATCAATAGAATTTGTTTTTTTTAAACAACCTAATATTTTACGTGATTTTTTGACAGCTGACAGGTAATCATCATGATCACCATAAAAAACAGAAAAAAATGCAGATAACTGCCACGTTGCCAATAATTTCCTTACTTTTTCCAAGTGGAACATATTCGGAACTTTTGCAAACCAAGTAAATCTCAAGGGTCACCCTCAGTTCAAGCGGCATTTGAACAAGTGCAAGTGGTGCACACGGGCATTAAAGGGTAGAATATCGAAATGGTGTAACAATACAAAAACAAAGTTGAAATCTATTGGATTCTATTTCACCGGTCAATTATAGTTTAAATTAGTTGCTTCTTGCTATGAAAATATTAGTGATTGGTAATCGACGTTGTTTTCTTTTGCCTAATTGTCATTTCTAAAAACGGTTTTGGTTTGCGCCTTAAAGACCGCAAATCCCACCAGATATTATCAATTTTTATCATTTATTTGTTTAGGTAGCCATGTATTATATTAACACATTAGGCCCCATCATGATTTTTTTTTCAGGGTTGCCAAACCGGCAGTTTTTTTTTAGTAGGGTTCTGGGGCATAAGATTGTTGCCCCGCTGTCTTAAAGTAAAAAGTCCATGAGGCAACAAGTTGATGCCACCCAGGGCTTAACATGTTAAAAGATATAAGGCCGGTATTACACTATAAAGTTTCTTTGTCAAAGATCTTTTGTAAAAGATGTTTGATGAAACATTTTACAGTGTAATATACCATATTTTATAAAATATTATATTGTGTTTCAGCAATTATGTTTTATAACAGGAATCCTAATACTTATTGTTAACCTCTATTATTATATACCTTAGTAACTACCATTTCCTTTTGTTGAAAAAACTTAATAAAGGGGTTAATAAATTGAATTAATAATTCGGCCAGGTTAATCACTGATTTAGTGTGACGCTATGTTCTTCAACGTTGACAAATCTATAAAATAATAAAGTATTTAATTGCTTTTCGAATTTTTTAGAGTCTTGTCCTGGAAGACTCCCCGAACGGTATAAGAGGAGCTTTAGCTGCTGGAATGCAAGCAGTGTTGATACCTGCCAAAGACGTACCTAAAGAACTAAGAATGGCTACTTTAGTTTTAAATTCGCTTGAAGAATTTAAGCCTGAATTGTTTGGTTTACCAGCATTTTAAATAAATAAAATTACTAACTTAAAGTACCTATGTTATTTAGTTGCTGTTAAACCTTAGATTAACAAAAGAAGATACCTGGTCCAACGAAAACTCCTTAGCAAATAATGGCCACTGTTTATTTACAAAATTTGCCAACACCCGACAAAACCAAAACAATGAGTTGGAATAAATTCCATATCATTCTAAACGTTAGAGGGAAAGTGACGGAGATGCGTAGGGTGTGAAGCAGTCGCGAAAACAAGCCTAAATGAACAGGTGAATGGCAGAGCGAGCATCGATTTTCCGCGGTCATTCTGGAACTGTGAGCATGCATTTGACGTGCTTTGACTGTTAAGTGATCGATTCCTCTCACGGCTTCGAAAATTAGGTCCCAAGACTTCTCAGATAATAGACACTTAAAGTTAGGGCGAGTTTGTAAATTCAACATTTTTTTTGACAGCGGGGGAACATCGGTGCCAACACTCGGTTGACAGATGGGTTTGACATCCATCTGAAAACGAGATTCCGTCATCACACCCGTCAAAGAAACAGGCATCGTTCGAAACATGGCATGAGCAAGTCAAAAATGTAGCGTATATTGACTTTGTTTCGAACGCGTTACGTATACCGATACCGATGCGTTGAAATATTTACTTAGTGTCTAATAATATAACCAGTCTCCGTAAGCGTCGATTATCTAATGCCCGTGTGCACCACTTCTCCTTACCTCCTCCACTTGTTCAAAAGCCGCTTGAACTGAGGGTGACCCTTGAGATTTACTTGGTTTGCAAAAGTTCGGAATATGTTCACTTGGAAAAAGTAAGGAAATTATTGGCAACGTGGCAGTTGTTTGCATTATTTTGGGTAGGGATGTCAGAATTTTTCGAAAAATCCGGTTTTTCGGTCAACCGGTTATGTTTGTACTCATTTTAACTGCCCGGTTATAATCGATAGAAAACACTGGGTATTCCGGTTAAGCGGTTTTTCGGGTATTTAAAAAAAAAATAAAAGTGATTATAATTAAAAGCACCGGTTATTCAGGTTAAACCGATTTTCGGTTATTTTTTTTCGTTTTTTTTTTTAATAATAACAATCATGAATTTATAATGATGAAGAACATAAAAATGTTAATAAAAGCAATTTTTAATTCACAATTTTTTTTTATTGAAAAAACTTAATCTACCCAGTAAGATTTCGGGACTCTGTTCATAAAGACCCTTTCTGTTATATGGCTGTTAGTAAGCCGACTTCTATTATCCTGCACAACATTACAAAAACCACTGATAATAACCGGTTAACTTATCGGAATAAAACCGGTTTTCCGGTTTTAACCACCGGTTATTGACATGCCTAATTTTGGGTGTTTTTGTCTGGCGACCATGATTATTAACTGTCAGCTGTCTATTCGCTTAGCGAAAAAAAGTTTGCTTTTAAGTGCTGTTGGGCAAAGTTTGGGCATTCTAAACATTTTGTAAAAGATATCTTCATCAAAAGTATTGAAATAATCCATTCTTTGAAAAATCCTTCTTAGTATTCCATTAATTAGGTACAAAGTCTAATTCTTCATCTTCTTCGTAATCCCGAAGAAGTTCCATTTTAAGCAAAGGCGAACTAATCGCAGGAAGATTTGAAGGTAACGAAACTATTTTATAAACTTATAAAATTAATGATTTTGTTTAAAAACATAACCAAAAAATACATCACACAACCTCAAAATGCGCTTAAGCCGAAGTAATTCTACGTCTTATCTTAACTACAGCTTAAGAGCCACTTACTTGATATTCCACAACCTTGCAAACCAAAACTAAAGCTTAAGCTCGGCTTACCTGTCAAGCCGAACCCGTGCACACGGGCATAAGTAGTTTATCTAAGTGTTAAACAAATTCCAAATTATTAGATTATAATAATTTTTGGGTAGTTTACTAAGCAATAAGTGAAGTTTTTTTCATCTTCTCAAGATCTGGCACAAGCGTTGTAGGATAACATTAAAAAAAAGCTTACACACACACACACTACTAATTAATTCCAATACCAATTGTTCTAATTCCACTTTTAATTCTACCTAATTCCAAAGACATCATATATGGTATCCGTTATTACGTGATAAATAAAGTCAAGGGTCGTTCTGAATGCCAAATTTTTACTATAAACACATAATTTCAGACTTAATTAAAGAGGGTCAGAAAGCTTTTTGCTCTTTTAAAAAAACCTAAATCATAGCATGTAGAGGCCTTCTATACATTTGCAGTTGTTGTTTTACCAGAGGTGGGCAACTCATATTGCCCTGTTTCTAGTTTTTTTCATATTTTTATTTGATTTTATGAAATGGACTGATGTTTTTTTTTATAATTTCCCCAGACAGTTTTTGAAAGATTGATTTTTTTGTTAGTAAAATATGTCGAGCTTTGATAAAAAAAAAACAAAAACAAACAGTGAATACACACGGTAGATATTAAATATACTCTTTTTCTTATAATAAAACATGGAAACATAATGTGTAAAGCTGGGTTCATACAGAAATAAAATAAGATAACATGAGATAAGGTAAAAATAAGATGAGATAACATAAAATAACAAAAATTGGGCATTCACACAGAAAAATAACATAAAATAAGAAATCAGTTCCAGTCAATCAAAACGCACATTTTTGCGCATGCGATTTTCAATTTGACTGTCACTATTTTCGTCTTCTGTCATTCGAAATGACGTCTCGGACATGCGTGGAACGCGTTTTCAGATAAAATAAAATAAAGATAAAAGTTTGTCATCTTTTTGTTGTTATGTTATCTTTTTTGAGGTCTGCATGAACATCATCAAGTAGTCTCATAAGGTGAAGTCTTATTTTTGATTTTATGTTTTACTTTCTCTTATCTTATTTTTATTTCTGTATGAACCCAGCTTTATTTATTAACGAAGTACATGCTAATTGCGTATGTTTGTAACTACTGCTTCTAGCTCACTTACCTCTCAAATTCGGCTATTTTTATTAATTTTCCAGCTTAGTAAATGCATGTTTTCTTTTCACTTTTCATGAGTTTCTTTCTCCGTTGCACAACGGAAGAATAGAAATTAGTCGAGGCGCGTATTTTTACAGTTTTGATACAGCAAAATTCCAATTTTAAACCTGACGTTTTTTAATCAAAAATCTGACAGTGACAAAGTTATTTAGTGTCAGGGGTTACCAACTATCATTGCCAACACACAATTTTAAACATTTTCCTAGCAACTGTCAAATCCAGTTGCTCACCTCAACACCGGTCTCAACTAAAAAGCCAGTTAACTCATTTTCGTTTTAGTATCCTTTGGCCTATGATCGGCGCCATATTGACACCAAACTGACAGGAAATCCATGTTTTACTTGTCAATTTGGTTATAAAAATGGCCGATACAATAGGCTAAAGGGCACTGAGACGGTAGAAGTTACCTGGCTTTTTAGTTGAGTACGGTGTTGCTCACCTCTGGTAAAACAATAACTGTCAAAAATCGTATACAGGGCCTCTAATAGCAGGTAGGCATTTGAAAAAAAAAACGTAGGATTTGAAAATGCAGTGTATGACATTTGGAAAATCAGATATACGAAAATAGTACATTATACCTAGGGACTAAAGTGGTAGTTTTTACCAGAGGTGAAAAGTTTGTAGCTCGACCGTAGAAAGGGCTATAATTCGTAGATGGATAAAAAGACCTTTTTGACTTTAGGGATGTTTTGCTTTTTCTTTTAAAAAATTGTTTATTGTTGAAACCCTCTTAAAACAAGTTGCAACAACAACTAGGAAATAAAAGTGCCATTTTTACTCCCTAGAGACTAAAAGTGCAATTTTAGTGCTTAGGGACGAAACTTTTGTATTTGAATATTTTTTCTTGCTTTCATATTAATGGATATAATAGGAATGGTCAAAATAATAAAACCGCCTTAATCGCTTTGTTTTCTTTCTCTGCGGGCAAGGTAAAAATTAAAACACTTCAAAATTAATAATTAGTAAAACCTTTTTATGTTAACTCAAATAAGTTAGATGACATCTTTTCAAATAACAAATAACATTATTACACTACAGTTTTAACTACAATTTTTTTGGGCAAAAGTACTAGGGAACATTTCGTATCGATCCAAATTGACAATCTTAGATCGCTGTTCGTGCACAATGTTGTCCAAAAGAATCGCCAATAGTTTACACATTTGTTGAAGGGACTTTCACATCTAAAACCTGTGTCGAGATTTCAAAATGGTATACTGTGTGTGCCAAATTTAGAAGTAAAGAGATTTCTTTGTAGCTGTTTTTGAAATCAGGAAGAAAACTCACTGATCCTATTGGTCGACGCCGTCAATTCCTTCCACGAAATTTGTTTCGTGAAAAGTCAAAATTGGACTTTAGTGATAGAAATAAAAGACGCCTATTTCTATTTAAAATACTGTCTAGTGTCATTTCTGGGAGAAATCAAGGCATCTCAAAAATAGCTACAATGTTGTGGGTTCACGTTCAAATTTAAAAAAGATCGGTTTTAAACATGGACAGCCCCTTTAACAGTAGGATTACGTTTTTTAGTCAAAAATAGACACTTAAAGCTAGTTATTACACGTCTGCGTAACCGTCCTATACCTAACACGCTAAAACTCACTAAAATGCAGTCAGTTGTTCACATCCGCCCCGAAGATGTCAAAAATATAGTAAGATTAGCTTGTGCGTAATTACTTGTTTTAAGTGCCACATATTTTTGTTAACCAAAACTTATTCGTACCTCATCTTGTTTTATGGAATCCATTATCAAAAAAAAAGACAAAATCAAAATTGACCGAATTCAAGACGACTTTATAAAATTAGTCAATCCTCGTCAATTGATAATTAAAATCATAGTAGGTAGAAGGAAAGAAAGTCCTGTATGCTTCACAAATATTTTAATTCAATAAATACGACGCGTTTCGATTTTTTCTTTAAAAAATTATTTTCAAGTGTGCATTCTGTAATACAATAAAAACGAGTGTTTCAAAATTAAATTTAAATAAAAAAATAAAAAGAGTACTTACAGAACGTCAAAAATCCATCCTTAAGGGTAAAATGTAGGACACAAACTACACATAATTAAATAAATAAATAAAATATGTCGGACAGTTAAAAACACCTTAGTCAAACATACACTAACAACAAATTTTAAAAAAAGACAAAGGAAACGAGAATAATAAATAAAATTCGAAACGGAACAACGAGCTGTATCTAACAATTTAAAAACTAATTAACAAAATATAAATAAAACTGTCGAGACGGAACAAAGATAAAAAACAAGAAAACTATTTAAAATTATTAATAACTTTGGCTATCTCTTTATAGTGTGCGTTGCTGGGTTCATTCAAACTGACAGACGTAGGATCATTTTCCAACTTCGCTATTTCAAAATTCTCCAAAAAATTTAATTTCCTACCCTTGTGAGCATCATGTAGCATTTTTAAAGTTATTCTCCAAATTAAAAGTGTGACCCGTCTCTCGCAAATGCATGCCAAACGCCGAACGCTTATCGGAATGAGATTTTTGAGAATTTAAGTGTTCTCGAACTCTAACACGAAAACTGCGTCCAGTTTGGCCAACATATTTTGCAGAGCAAGAACCACAAGAAAGCAAATAAACACCACTCTTTTCTAAAGATGGGACTGTATCTTTTAATCTGGAAAACAAACTTTAAAGGTTGAAGAAAGATTTATACACTAATTTGATGTTATTATTCAAAGAATTAAGAACATTACCCACTTTTAAAGAGATATCTCTCAGGTTAATTTGACATATTTTGGTGGTTGAAATGGTAAAATAGATGTGTCTTTGGGGTATAATTATTTATTAAAGAATTTATTTTCGGACCTCAAAGACACATCTATTTTACCATTTCAACCACCAAACTATGTCAAATTAACTTACCTGGGAGATATCTCTTTAAAAGTGGGTAATGTTCTTAATTCTTTGAATAATAACATCAAATTAGTGTATAAATCTTTCTTCAACCTTAAAAGTTTGTTTTCCAGATTAAAAGATACAGTCCCATCTTTAGAAAAGAGTAGTGTTTATTTGCTTTCTTGTGGTTCTTGTTCTGCAAAATATGTTGGCCAAACTGGACGCAGTTTTCGTGTTAGAGTTCGAGAACACTTAAATTCTCAAAAATCTCCTTCCGATAAGCGTTCGGCGTTTGCCATGCATTTGCGAGAGACGGGTCACACTTTTAATTTGGAGAATAACTTTAAAATGCTACATGATGCTCACAAGGGTAGGAAATTGAATTTTTTGGAGAATTTTGAAATAGCGAAGTTGGAAAATGATCCTACATCTGTCAGTTTGAATGAACCCAGCAACGCACACTATAAAGAGATAGCCAAAGTTATTAATAATTTTAAATAGTTTTCTTGTTTTTTATCTTTGTTCCATCTCGACAGTTTTATTTATATTTTTTTAATGAGTTTTTAAATTGTTAGATGCCGCTCGTTGTTCCGTTTCGAATTTTATTTATTATTCTCGTTTCCTTTGTCTTTTTTTAAATTTGTTGTTAGAGTATGTTTGACTAAGGTGTTTTTAACTGTCCGACATATTTTATTTAATTATGTGTAGTTTGTGTCCTACATTTTACCCTTAATGATGGATTTTTGATGTTCTGTAAGTACTCTTTTTATTTTTTTATTTAAATTTAATTTTGAAACACTCGTTTTTATTGTATTACAGAATGCACACTTGAAAATGATTTTTTAAAGAAAAAATCGAAACGCGTCGTGTTTATTGAATTAAAATATTTGTGAAGCATACAGGACTTTCTTTCCTTCTACCTACTGTGATTCAACTGCTTCACCCTGGAGAAATCTACGATTCTATGATAATTAAAAATTAAGACAAAATTGTCTCACTCTAAATTAATTACGGTCAATTTTAATTTTATCATTTAGATTCCCTTTTCATGTATTTACAATATTTTTTTCTGTTCTGCCGGTAGAGAGTGCTACCTTAATTTTTAATAACTTAACTATTTTTTATGATACATACAATTTTTTTAGCTACAAAACGTTGATAAATCTAATTAGAATATTATATCAAATAACAATTAAGTGTTCAGAAAAAAATATACTATTATAATTAAGTACGATATTTTAAATAATACCTAGGAGTATGTGATGAAAACAAAAACTATGTGATTTTTACTTATTCACTGGTAAAAAAAGAAGTTACAGAGAGAAAATCTGTTGATATATTTTCGCTAGGAAACCAAGGTTCGTATTATTTTCCTTTCGTAATAACCAATGTTTAGGAAGAGGTCCAATTTAACAATAAACAAGGGGTTCTCAGAATTCAAAAAGATAATGTATTCTAAAAACCTCTCCTATTTGCTCTCTCACACTGACATAAAAAAAATTATATTTACCATAGCCTGTTCGCGGAAATATACCTCATATGTATAGTTTTTAATTCTAAAATTTTTGGACAAAACAAAATAAAATAGGTACAAAATTACACAAAATTTTTGTTATGATGATAAAACGACAACAAAGACAAAACACTTAATAAAAAAATAAATAAAGAATGCTAACGAAACTTACTGATAACTTATTAACTGCTCTATTTTACCAGTAAATATTTTATTACGATATCTATTCAGGTTTTTCAGTGTATAACAATACAAGATTACATTTTATATATCTTTGATTGCCTACTATTTGCAAACATTTATTAAACAACTTGCAAAAAGTGATTTATAAATATTTTCTTTTTACAACAGCATTTCCTAGCTTTAAAACAGGACCAACCACAATCGAAATATGAGCATTTTGGTCAATTTACATCAAATATCTATTATGATAAACAAAAATTGTCTCGTCGCAACTTAACTTAACATTTTATTTGGTTCCGTTGAAACAGGCTAAAAAAAGGGTCACCAGATATTTTAACACTTATTTTTTTTAAATCTTATACGATTTTCTTTTAAATTCGAGTATTATATGGCAAGTTATTTTTTTTTAATTTTGAGCAATAACACAAACATATTATTTTGTCAAATTATTTCCTTTTTGTAACGAATACCAAAAAAAAAAAACAACTACTGACAATTTTTTGGTGCTTTCTCTTAAAAGCTTAGTAAAATCATTATGAATAACAAGCATACATTAGCAATTAATTGTTTTAAGTTTGTCAAAAAAAATCCAGTCTGGAGTACTACTGAAAATAATTCTATCTGGATAAAGCAAGTCTTTTAGTATCTTACCTTGACAATGACAGAAAATTGCATACGATGTAGGGTTGTGTTTTTTTTTCTTCGAGTAGATGCGCCATTCAACACATTGTCAATAATTTTTGACTTTAGTCAAAATTACTTTTTGAAAATGGTTCCGCAACTTTCGGCTTTTACGAAATCGCAGATAATAACTCGACTGCAAGATGGATGGTTAGTAAGAAGGGTCACCGAAAATGTTGATATTAATAAAGCCACTGTGGTCAGAATTTCGAAACGATCAATGCCAAGAATATCAATCTTGGGATCAAAAGCGGGGTACCGTTTTACAAAATAAGGTGAGCACAGAGGAACAGGATGGACAATTACTGAATAATTTGCGAGAAAACCCATTTTCCACAGCTGTCGAAGCCATCAAAACAAATGGTTTTCCAGGTTCCCGATCTAAAGCATGCAGACGAGTGAAAAATTCTGAACTTAAGTGTCGCATTGCAGCAAAGAAGCCTCTCTTGACAGAACAACAAAAACCAGCACGACTGATCTTTGCTCTCAATCACGCTGCAGAGGATGAGGAATATTGGGAAAGGGTGATTTTTACTGATGAAAAAAATTTTGAATCTTCTTCGGATAGTATATCGCCCACCTCGAAGTCGGTTTAATAAGCGATATACCCACCAGGTTAATAGAGCAAGACACTTCTTAGTGAACATGTGGGGTTGGATGTCTGCTAGAGGGTTAGGTGTTTACTGGCAAATTAAAGAAAGATTTACCGCAGTTAGAAATTTGTAAATTTTAGGAGGGGTAATTGTGCCGTCAGTTGATTTTCATATCCAAACAGTGAAATAATTTTTCAGCAGGACAATTGTCCTGTTCACACAGCTAATGCTGTGCGTCGCTGGTTTCAAGACCAAAATATAGAAGTGCTGCTTTGGCCATCGAACAGTCCCGACCTTAACCCCATCGAAAATATTTGGGGAAGATTAGTCAAAATAATATATGAACGTAATTGGAGACCCCAAAATGCCGAAGAACTTTTAAACGCTATACATAATGCATGGGATTTGGTTTCTAACGATGAAGAATATTGTTGAAATTTGGCTTATTTCAGGCCACTTCGATTGAAAATGGTTATTGAAAAAAATGGAGCCGCCATTAAATATTAGTTTTTCTTTTGTTTTCATCTTTATATTACATGAAATTGAAATAATTTGTTTTGCCTTGCTCGTGTATACAAAGAGTTTTTCTTTAGCCTTGTTTAAAAATACTATTTTCTATTGCTAAGAAGTGTAAATTAGGTACTGACAAAGTAATAAATAATCCTCCAAGAGTTGCAGTTTTTAATAATTAGGTTAATTAAATTTAACAAAAAATCATAGGTAAACTATAACAATAATAGAAATATCTTAATTAGCAGGTAGTGCCCCAGGTGCATACTAAAAAGCATAGGTATAGCTAAATACACTGAAAAAAAAAACGTAGTTGGGTTTTTCATGTACGCATTGCTTTTTTACTCGAGTCAAAGTGGCTGAGAAGTGCCAAATTCGTTAACACTCACCAGAGTCAAGAATACGGGCCCCCACATAGGTGTGTGTTCGCCTGATGTGGACGCGGTTTTAGACTGATTTGCATTTGAACCCATTAAACATAACATAGCTAAAATCTGCCAAGGTAATTCGCCCACGAACGTACTTGTTAAACTATTTAAAACTTATCTCGAATTCCTATAATTTAGCAAAACGATGCGATGTAAAAACTTACTTTTCCAAAATTTACAATAACAAATCAGTAGGTACTCGGCAAAAAGTTGAAAATGATGAAACTCTGTAGCGGCAAAAGAAATTGGTCAAAACGGACTGGCCTAAAACCTTAAAATACTACTAACAACAGTACAAACCTAAAATAGTGTAACATATTGTCGCTAGATGACGCTGCGGTGTGACGGACGGACACCGTTTGACTTTTTAGCCTGGCAGTGCCTTCTGTATTTCAGGTAGAGGGCGCTGGCCTTGCTTCAGACGGCCAATTGAAATTAGACCCAACACCTTTCTCAACTAAAAAGCCAGTTAACTCATTTTCTTTTTAGTATCCTTTAGCCTATGATCGGTGCCATATTGACACCAAACTGACAGAAAATCCATGTTTTACTTGTCAATTTGGTTATAAAAATAGCAGCCACGATAGGCTAAAGGGCACTAAGACGCTAGGAGTTAACAGGCTTTTTAGTTGAGGACGGTGTTGTTAGACCACATAAAATGCGTACGCCGATTTATATAGTACCTCGCAACTCAGGAACCTTTTGGATATTTCAAATTGACAAAAAATGTCAACGTCAGGTTTTGTTGTTGTCATACGCATATATTTAAAAATGCCCCAACTAAACGAATTCGAAAAAGCTCAAATTTTTGGCAAAATTAGACGGCACGGTTGGTCGATTTGAAGAGTCGCGGTTCAACTGATCCGACTTTCTTGAAGACCATCCATTTGCGATGGCCACAGAGGCGAAAAGTAAGGCACATTTTTCTGGATCCATAAGAACGACGCGCAGACGGATAAGCCGTTCTAGGTTTAGATGTCGTGTTGCTGCCAAGAAAATCTGACTTAGTGCGGAAAAGAAGCAAGCCAGGTTAGTTTTTGCACTGAACTATTCACTACAAGAAGAATTTTGGCAACAGGTGGTCTTCACAGATGAAAAAATCTCAGTCCCACAATCACACAATCATCAAAGAAGACCGGGCTGGAAGATTTTCCGTGAATGTGTGGATTTGGATATCGGCGAGAGGACATGGGGCTCTTTTTATAATCCATAGAAGATTTACGGCTGAGGTTGATATCATAAGAAATGTTATGCTTCTAGAAGGAACCATTCTTCATCCAGAAGGTTTTGTGTATCAACAGGATAACTGTCCTATCCATACCGCACGCATTTCTAAACCGTGGTTCCAGCAAAACCACATCGAGGTTTTGCCATGGCCGTCAAAAACTCCTGACGCCAATCCCATGGAAAACGTATGGGGCCATATAGCAAAAAATTTAGCACGAATGAATATTGTTCCCAGAAATTTCAACCACTTAATGGAGCTCAGTCATACCCACGCAGACTGGCAAACATTATCGAGACTGACGGGGCACTGACACGCTACTGAAGGAACGTTTTCATATATTTTTTTTTAATTTACCTACTGTTTTTTAATAATTTCTTTTTGATTTTGCACATTTTTGGTTGTCTGCAGACTTAGATTACTCAAATTTACCGATCCTGCAGAGGTGCGCTGACTATAATTAAGTTATTGCTTTCCTTTCGCCAAACAGCTCCTTCTTCTTGATACTTTTTTCTTATTCGCACAATTGTGGTCTTGTTTCATCCATAAGGAGCTTTAAGTTTTTATAATAAAATGTTGACTAATTAAAAAAAATTGTTTTATTCATTAGTATATTAGTCTTTAGTAAAGTGTGGCGAGTCTCCTTATTTTTGTGTTTACAATGTGTAAAGATCTAACCTGTAATTCTAAAACGTCAAAGTCAGTTACAATAAGCTACGCAATTAGCAAAACTTAAATTTAACACACCTGCAGCTAACTTCTGCTGTACGTTTTATGTGGCCAGAAGTGTACCTATCTAAAGAGGGAGCCAACCCAACCCATTCTGTACAATAAATAAAATAAGCGCGGCAAAAGCAGTTACGAAAAGCTTGTTTGTTATATGTACTGCCATCTAGCGGCAGTATTACACAGGTTTTCCTGTCCAGCTGTTGTCGGCTATATACTGTCGCCATCTATCGGGAATATGTTACACTATTTTATGTTTGTACGGTTTAGCCCTTGTAACGTTTCAGGCCAGTCCGTTTGATATATTTCAATTTTGTGATAGTAAAGTTTTGCGTATTTATTGTTTTTAACTCTTATGAACCTGTACTTTATTATAATTTCTGATTTTTGTAATAGACTTTTTGAAAAATTATGCTTCCCCCTTTATGTCGCCGTTTCTGTTCAATAGTAAATGATATCTTTGTCGGCTAGAAGATTTTTGTTGTAACTATATAATAAGTTGCTCCAAAATTTATACTAAAAATTGATATATTCCAAAACGAACTTAGTAGAAAAAATTTATTAAAGTTCGAGAGATATTTGAATTCAATTAATTTATTAACATTAACCATGTGTTAAAGCGCGTTTTAAATTCAAACCTCTCGAAAAATATTGACGTCTCCTGTTTAAACGTTTGTCTTGGAATTCGTTCAGGAACAATAGTTTATCATACCGAATTTTGGACCACCCTGTAATTTAAGCAGTAGGGCTGAACAATTTGGACCACTGAAAAAATACACTAAACAGAAGTGGAACTTACAAATAGGTATGTACAGGGTGTCCTAAAAGTCCGAGTCCACCCTAATATCTCCAGAACCAAGAGGCAGAGGAATAAAATTTGACATAATTAGATAGTTTACAAAAAAGCATCTTTTTGGATAATCATTTTGCCGCCATTCATTCAAGGGGCGGAGACAATACTTTTTTCAAATGAGATACCCACCTATATTTTTTGAAATTTGAATAGAGCTTTTCATTCTGTTTCCAAAAATACCTAATATGTTATCTTTTTCTCTAACGGGTTTTAAACAAAATGATAAAAACTTTTAAATAATATTTTGATGATGATGATTTAGACAAAGAATCACCGAATATTTTTTAACCCATTGGTCTTATGGAGATCATTTTCCGATTTTATTTAAAAACCGTTACAGAAGAAAATTAACATATTAGGTGTTTTTGGAAACATAAGGAAAAGCTTATTTAAATTTTCCAAAATATACAGGATATCTCATTTAAAAAAAGTATCGTCGCCGCCCTAGCTCCGCTTCCTGACGAGTGCGATGATTAGCATCCAAAAAGATATTTTTTTGCAAACCATTTAATTACGTGAAATTTTACATCTCTGCCACTTTTGGTTTTGAAGATATCAGAGTGGAGTCGAACTTTTGGGACACCCTCTATGTCTGAATAGATTTCCGGTGATCTTGGCGCGCGAAATTCAATAATGAGAATAGAATAGAATACATTATTCTGCGCAACTATCAGTCCAGTCGTGTTGACAAGTTGTTGTAACATATCACTGGAGTAGACCTTTAGGGTGTCTTAGGCGACGGATTTTAGAGGTTGTAGAGACGAGACTTTAACTTACGTCACCATTTGTGATAAAAACTCCTGTCTGTTTAATGCAGTTTTTCAGTGACCATACACTTTAAAAATCCCTCCTCTTCTAGCGCAAACCTAACTGTATACAAAGGAAGGGCTAACTCTTGAATTTCGAGAGAATGTCTGGAAACTTTCACATCCTTCATTTCAACCAATAAAAAGGCTCAGAAGCTGCCAAGCTTTTATGGTACACGCGCAAAGCTGACTCGATTATTATAGCGCAATATACTGTCTTCTTTTTATCTGTAAAAAAAAATAAGACTTCCGCTCGAATACGGATGTCGGAGTCCAATCTGCGCGTCACGAAATCAAGGTCACGTTTCTAGCATGTATGTGCCCTTATTCTAGAACTGATAGAAATTCTGCTCCCAGGGAGTCAAATTCTCTCGCTATTATGCTTCTCATTGGTCCAAATATTCGGCTTAAATCGGTTTCTCTTACTTTTGCCCGATATTGATAGAAAGTAATTCTATTGGTCTTGTCTAAGAGAATTACTTTCGATCAATATCGGGCAAAAGTGCGATAAACCGATTTAAACCGAAGATTTGGACCCTTGAGCAGAATTTCTATCTCATTTGAAGAATAGGGGCCCAGGCGCAAGCTTACGTTCTATAACGTCTGCTCTATGTTGCTAACGCAGAGATATCGAGAAATAACGTAGCGTGTTTCGCCTAAGGGAGTCGAAAAATCGATAGATTGGTAATACGAACGGCCGAATCAACTAAAACAAAATAGAAATACATGTTAAACAATCTATTGGTCGCGTTTCTTTTCTGAGGGGCAGTAGAAAGTGTAGGAAGGTTCTTTCGATAAACGGCAATTGGGTGATGTTCGACCGTATTCGGATAATTTTCAGATATCTGGTGATAGTTTCAGTCTGTTATTGGTCGGTATCAGGTATGAGAACGCCCCTAGACGATCATTTTCCTGAAATTCAAGAATCGACCCCCCTGGGGGCTGATTCTTGAATGATGATCGTGTGAAATTTCATCTGACTTGCACTGGCTGTCAATTGATCGATCATCTTCTCGAAATTCAAGAATCAACCCCCCCAGATCGCATGAGAGAGAGAGATAGTAAGAGAGCGAGAACTTAGCTAGTTTAATTTAGCAATCTGCGGTTACGTTGCGGGAACGTCCACACCGGGGCCTGTGGTCACAGTTTTTCCTTCGCCGGCACCCAGATGCTCGGGCCCGACTGCTCCTGAATCACGGCCTTCACCTGCTCGTGGATCTCCTCGGGAGTGTCGCCTTGCACCACGGCTGGAAAAAAGGGAAAAATTATGTCCAGTTTAATAGATGCAGAAAAGATGGGATGTATTTATACAGTATGTCCCAAAAGTCTGGAATAATGGATTTTTTGGAAGAACTATGGTTTTTATCTTCTCCAAGTATAATAAGCAATATACAATAATACAAAAAGCTGACATTTGTATGGAAGAGATAAGTAAATCAAAATTAACTACCCAATATTAATACCTATGATTTTCATATCTCCTGCACACAATTCAAACTTGAATATCTTGGAGAAGATAAAAGATAGACCCAGTGTTTGGGTATTTTTTTAAAAAGCTTATTTTTTAAGAATTCAGAAAAAGAGGTAATATACAGGGTGTTCAATTAAAAAAAAAAGGTTTATTCCATGTGTTATTTTTGGGACACCCTGTATAAAAAGTGTATACATTTTTTTGAAACCGCTGTTGTTACCTAAAATGATCCAATATAAGTTTTTTTTTAAAAAAAAAAACCCATAGTTCTCACAAAAAAAATCATTATTCCAGACTTTTGGGACACACTGTATACAGCGAGTATAGGTCCAAGTCTTGGTTGCGCTTCTAATGAGGTGCGAGAAAAGAAGGCCGAGAATTACGTTAACCTGACAAAGATAGCCAAACTGCCCGAGCCACATGCTTTGTTCGCAATCTCCGCCTTCGCTCATGCAGGCTGTCTGTCACGTTTTGCGTGGGTTTTTGGCATTATCACTTGCACCTCAGTGAAGGCGCACCCAAAAGTTGGACTTGTATACGCTAGAGGCCCTGTATACAACTTTTGACAGTAATTGTTTTACCAGAAATAAGCAACTCGATTTGGCAGTTGTTAGGGAAATGTTGATAATTTTTTTGTGTTGGCAACCATTGGAAATAAATAATTTTGTCAGTGTCAGATTTTTCATTAAAACGCAAGTACACTTGATTTCAAAAAAAACTCATACATGCATTTTTTCCTATGCCACAAAATTTAGCTTTCCATTAGTGTATACTATTATAACGCACCACCAGCTTGCACCAGCTTAGTATGTCTGACAACTTAAAATTCAGTGTGAGATATCAACATTTACAAAAGTTCAAATTATCACTCGAGTTATAGAAGACGGCTGGTCTATAAGAAGAGCGGCCACCCATTTTGGATTTGATAAAATGACGATAATGCGATGGAAAAAGCGCTGGATTGAAAATAATTCTACGGATAGGAAATATGGATCAGGACGACCAAAAGTAAGTTCTGAAGTGCAAGATGAGAGACTTATTGACCATCTCAGACAAAATCCTTTTTCAACGTCGCTCGAAGCAGCTAATGTAAGAGTATTTCCGGGTTCTTTAGCAACAGTAAATAGAAGAGTAACGAAATCAGAAGTCTCTTGTCGAGTTGCTGCAAAGAAGCATTTTCTATGAGAAGAACAAAAACAGGCCAGAGTGATTTTTGCACTGAACAACGTTCTTCGTGATAATGACTTCTGGGAGAGGGTGGTTTCACTGACGAAAAAATTTTTCAATCATCTTCAAGCAGCAGGATAATTTTAGTTTATCGTCCACCAAATTCTAGATTTGAACCCGAATATACAAACCAAATTAAAAAAGCTGGTAATTTTTCTGTAAACATGTGGGGCTGGTTTAGTGCTAGAGGTTTGGGTTTTTTTTTGGAGAATCGAAGGAAGATTCAATAGTGAACGAATATTGAAATCCTTGAATACGTTATGCTGCCATCTGTACAGGCTTTACATGAAAATAATGACTTCGTTTATCAGCAGGACAGCTGTCCAGTACACACGGCTAATGTTTGCCAATGGTTTCAGAATAATAATATAGAAACACTTTTTTGGCCAGCCAACAGCCCTGACCTTAACCCAATGGAAACTATATGGGGTCGAATCGTTAAAATAATATACCAAAGGAATTGGAAACCACGAAATGCTGAAGAGTTAAGCGATGCTATTTATCGCGCATTGGATCAGCTCTCAGAGGACCATCAGTATTTTCAAAATTTAACCTTTTCAATGCCCAAACGTTTGCAGCTTGTAATAGAAAAAAATGATGATCCTATTAAATACTAAATTATTTATTTTAGTTCTTGTTTAAGTTAAAATAATTAGTATTAAGTTTTTGTCCTAATTCAAGTTTCCTATTCGTCGTATTATTGTTATTTTATCAACTCCAATGGGTTACCGCCCTCTTTATAGAACACCATTCGTCCGTTACTCGAGTGATAATTTGATATTGTTCAATAAAGACTTTACTAAAACATTATTTTTGCTGATTTTTTAGTATTATGCAAAATTTAATATAAAAATAAAGTTGCCTTTAATTTAAGTAAAAAAAAATATCTTCAGTTTTAGAGACCTTTTTTAAACAATATGACAAATTGTCATACTTTTGAAGTTATACATATTATACATTTACCAAACTGGAAAATTAATAAAAATAGTCGAATTTGCAAGGTAAGTAAGAATATATAATATTTATTATTATTTTAAGAAAATGAGTAACCAAAATATAGATCAATAAGCTTTTATATTGTGTGTTCCTCATGTTTTTTTGTGAAAGTTTGACATATTTTACTAACCAATAAAGTCATCTTCATTCAAAAACTGTGGGGAAATTATAAAAAGAGACAAACAAATATCAGTCCATTTCATAAAATCGGTTTAACATGCAAATATGAAAAAAATTAGAGAGGGCAATATGAGTTGCCCACCTCTGGTAAAACAACAACTCAGCCATTCCAGCTAAAAGTCTACCACGGGTAATATCACAAAATACGAATTACCGAAGGCATTAACTTACTCTTTGTGACCACTTATATATTTTTTAATTTGCCTCCAGAGGCTAAAACTGTTTTTATTAAAAAAGTAATTTAAAATGTTTCTTTGTGTCAAAAAAAATGCCAAAAACATAAAATTTTGGTTTTTTTTTTATATTAAAATATCAGCTTAAACATTTACTCTCAAAAATTTTTAAACACTATCCATGAAATAATTGTATAAAAAATAAATAAAGCAGGCTTGCTAGTATTGCCAATGTTTCTATTCTGAGTGGAAATAGTGTTCCGTCTGTTTGCAACATTTTGTTAGTTAAATTCTCAGCTCTTTTGTTTTATGGTAAAATAGTAACAAATATTATATAAGTGTGATTTTAACTTTACGGTAATACTAAGTTTCGACATCTTTCGAGGTCCTATTGGCAGATAAATAATACAAAAATGAATGAAGGTATGCTTCTTTTTGCTGGTCCGTCCGTTAAATGCTTTTTACCAACTTACTAAAGTAGATAAAAAATAAGTTTACATTTGAATTGTTTGAGTACAATTAATGTATTTATTTTTTAGTAACAGCATTAACATATTTGCAGCGCCTAATGGCAATATTTAATTTTAAATCTAAAAAAATCTTGCATGGATTGTCCGTTATGCTGGAATGGCTGAGCTGTAAAATGTATAGAGGACCTCTAGTACACGCTATATATACCAGGTGCCGATTTTAAATAAAGTAATGCAGCAAGCGTGCTTTGTCTGTTTTTTAAATCAACAGGATCGTTTTTAATGAATTGGTATAAGAGTACTCTTGCAGTGCATGAAGCATACTTGCGAGGAGTTAGTTAAAACATCAGCAATGTTTGGATTACAAAAATGTAGACTTTCACAAACCCCTCGTAGGTATAAAAATGCGGTAAAATAAGTTTCGTCAAGTGACAAAAAAAATTTCACACATCCAAATAAAACTAAAAAAAAATTTTTTCGTTTGTTAAGGAATATCCAATTGACAGGGGAGATACGGGTGTTTCTTGTACCACCCTGTTATGACACAGTTTGTTTTTCCTTTCCAATAATTAAGCAGAAAAATAAAAAACTACATTTAAAAAAAAGATAAATAAAAAAACAATTATCACCTCTTTAACCATTTAAAATATTCATGTTTTTATACTTTAATATATAACAGGCAAACCAAAGAATAAATACATGTTTTTAATGCGACTGTTAATGTCTTATAAATGTTTCAATGTAATGTGTAAATGGGAAGAGAAAAAGAATTAACAATCATTCTTCCCAAGTTTCATTTCAAATTAAAAGAAAAAATAAACAAAATAAAAGAAAAAACAAGCAAGTAAAGACAACAACAAAAAAGGAAACTAAAAAGGAAGGACGAGAAAAATATTCCAATGCACCAGGTGACTTAAAGTCAGACTATCCTGGGTTCTACCACATGTGCTGGCCAATTATCTCATGTCAAGATAGCGCCAATAAGACAGCAGCAGCAGCAAAAATTATTTTCGATTTACAATTGGTCCTAGTTCTGAGAGGTTGGCTCGGCACTTTGGTTTTAAACATAACCCCTAAAATTTTGCAAAATTATAGGTATTTTTTTTTAGTAAAATAAAGATATCTCTGTCTCTCATTATTTAGAACCGCTGACAAAATAATGTCATCCAGACCCAATTCTAAATCGAAAATCCATAAAGTGACAAACGATCTATAGCCAAAGTCTACTTTAAAATTTTTCGTTGTTTTTTTAGAAAAATACAAACTCTTATCTTTTATATTGTATGGACTTTTTACCTATTTTTTTAAAAATATCTTACCTGTGCAAAAAAATTGGTGTGAAGTTTGATGCTTCCTGTCAGATGACCCATTGTTAATGTTGCTTAGGCATGCTTAATAGGGAGGGATAGGTGTTTTTAAAATTTTATATTGAAGATATGAGTCACTAGCTGTATAAACCACAAGAAAATATTGGATAGGAAAGTTAGCCAAAAATATCCAAGAAAAACAAATGTAACCGAGCGTCAGGTAGGATGATCACAAAAAAATATATTTGACTCATGCTAATCCGTTGGACAGCTAATTATAAGTTGCCACTTATGCTTCACCTTTGACTATATTTTTTACAGTAGCTATGTTAAAGCCCCAACCATTGGCGTGATACAGAGGTATAACTTGTTTGGATTGATTAAAAACTAAAAAATTAGTCCAATAATAATTCACCTTCAATTTTACTCTAAAACATAAATGTTTAAAAAATAATCAGGCGCCATCTTAAAATTTTCAGGTAAGATAAGACGACTAAACATCTCACTATATGTTAATGCATACCAGTAAAATATTCCCCAAATTCTTGTTCCATCTTGATGGCCCTTTCGAAGGTCTTCTTCGCTTGCTCTTCTGTCATTCTTTTATTCATTTCCCTAATAAACAAAAAACATGATACATTTTAGAACTAAATTATTTTTTTCATATTAATTAAAGGGATTCTACAAATACCTATTCTATATAATGGCCCAAAAAAAACGGGACTTATTCAAAAACTTTGTGTTAAAAATCCAAGACTTCAAAATTTAAGAATTTCATGCCAAAATTAACAAAATTGTCGGCATTATTAAAATCGGACAAAAACATCTGGAAGCATAGCCAAGAATTTTTTTTTTATACCTTCATCAAAAACATGATTTTAGTAACTGTCTGCAGATAACTACAGCATGGCTTTTTTGGTGATCAATGCAAAAAAAACTTTTTTTGATCGCGGGTGCAAAAAAATATCGGTCCGTTTTTTACCCAAAATTAAACGAGAAAGAGCGAAAAATAGTCATATTGAAAAAATCTAATTATTCTTGCCTAAAAATATTTACTATATAAACTCATTTAAAAACATCGTCAAAATATCAAACTGTCAAAGATTAAAATGTCGCAACAATGAACGTCACCGAGTAAAAAACACATCGCTTTGGAAACCATTGTTATTTCATTTACCAGCCGCCTTAATTTATAGTGTAAAGAAGGTTGTTGTTGTTGCGAGAAGTGCTCTTCGTTTGAGATTTTTAAAAGTAATTTTCTGTTTTTCTTGGATTTTTTGATAAAGGTATTAAAAAAAAACAACTCGCGGCTAAACTGTGCTTTTTTATTCGCGTTTTTAAATACCTCGCTGCGCTCGTTATTTAAACCAACGCTTGTAAAAAAAGCACTATTTTAGCCACTAGTTATGAAAACTACTATTTTTTTGCTAGACTGGATTTTGATTTAACAAACAGCCATTCCACGCCAACACAGGTTACGTCTTGCACAGTTGTCTTATAAGTATAAATTCAAATTAAGGTACTAACGTTTAACATTTAACTGAATTTGGCAATGAATAATAAAACTATATCAATAGTTACGAGCATTGTGAATTGGCACAACGGAGGTTACACAAAAAACAATCGCTTTTTGTACCAAATCTTCGATAATTATATGATTGATACAAATAGTATTTATTGTGATGCGATCTTCTCAAAGTCTTGATTTGATTTTCACAAAATGCAGCCTCTATAATTTAATAATAAACTAAATAACGGAGGATACAAAATTTGTTTAAAATGTTATAACATGTCATTTTATTGAAATCCTTAAGTTTTTTATTAAAAAAAATTACAGGACACCACAAGCTTCGACTACAGAAATCAAAATTAATGGCAGCTGTAAAACAAACGCAACTGTCAAATCGCGACTTCTTAAAGTTAATTGTTTAGTGGTTTTTCCACTGCCAATCTGCCCTTATGTTGGCCAAAGATGCAAACCAAAAGGACATTTATGAGTTAAATAATAAAGAAGCGGGGTTGTTTGTGGATAATAAACAGGGTGTCCTAAAAATCCGAGTCCACCCTAATATCTCCAGAATCAAAAGAGAAAAGTATCTTTTTGGATGCCGCCATTCTTTAAGGGGGCGGAGAAAATACTTTTTTTTAAATGAGATACCTTGTAATTTTCTAAATTTTGAATAGAGCTTTTCATTCTGTTTCCAAAAATAGTTAATAGAGACCTTTTGCACCTCTTATATGACTTTATCGCTTAATAACGCGTTGAGACGTAGCTAACGTCACGTTATTTTTAAGACAGCATTTTTAGATTTTTACGGTGAATTTTAATTATTATTAATCTTTAAAAATTCAAAAACACAATAGAGAAAAGGGAGGTTATGATAAACAGATCGGAATCACTTGTCATAGTTGCCAATACAAGTCAATGTTTTACATTTTTTACGAAATTCTAGCTAAAGAAAATGATTAAACAAAAATTGACACTTATCTTTAAAATTAAAAATAATACAGAATATATTTGCATTTAAAAATCAATTTAAATTTTTTGTTTTTCTGCTTAACCTTTTACTGTCGGCAACCATGTCAATTATAAGGGATACGATATTCTACCGCAGGTAACCTCAAACTTTATCGGTTAGTAAGGGATTCCGTTATTACCTGGTAACTGCCCATGCCCGAAATAACCAATAAAGTAAAAAGACATCAAAATTATAGGTGCAAAAGGTCTATAATATGTTACCTTTTTCTTTATCAGAGCAATGATTTAGACAGAGAATCACCTCAACTCATTGGTCTTATGTAGATGATTTTCCCATTTTTTAAAAACCGTTAGAGAAAAAAGTAACATATTATAGGTGTTTTTGGAAACAGAAGCAAAAGCTCTATTCAAATTTTTCAAAATAAACAGGGTATATCATTTAAAAAAAGTATCGTCGCCGCCCTATAGCTTCGCCTCTTTAGTGAACCGGTGCGATGATTAGCATCGAAAAAGATACTTTCGTGTAAACCATCTATTTATGTGAAATTCTACTTCCCTGCCTCTTTTCGTTTTGGAGACATTAGGGTGGACTCGAACTTTTGGCACACCCTCTATAAACTTGACAATACCATAGTAAGTTTTTATTTAAAATAGATTAAATAACCTGCGGTTGACATATTCAGGGAATTTCTTACCCGAAGTTAAAGTGATATATTAGAGTACAATTGGGGGGGGGGTCGCCACTTTGGTTGTTCATAATTTGTTAATTTTGGCATTAAATTCTTAAATTTTGAAATATTGGCTTTTCAAAATGGTTAAAATTTTTGAAATCGGACAAAAACTGTTTAAGTAATGGGCACTAAAAAAGTCCTGTTTTTTTGGGTCACCATATAGTTTGCTTAAACCAAAAAATAGTAGCAGAATAAACCGTAACTTACATTATTGACTCAGCCGATTTGGGTTTAATAAATATTGAAATTGGATAAAGTTGCGCCACTTGTAGCCTCTTAATAGCGTTCCCGCTAACATCTAGTATGCAGTGTTTACCCTAAAAAAGAACAATTTATAGGCCAAAGATAAAAACCTCGATAACTAATCAGCAGCATTTTAAATTGATCATAATCAGATGTTGTTTATTTACGGTCAACACAAGGGGTAGGGGCAACTCGTCAATTTTATTTTGCGCCAAAAAATATCCAATATACCGTTTTCTCTCAACAACCTGGCAAAAAAATTTCAAAAAGGGACCTTATATGTAGCACCAACTAGATATCCTAATACTTAAATTTTTAGCAGTTGCTTCGAGTTTTCTGAACAGGGACTGGAAATATTAAAATTAAATTTTAATAAAAACACAAATAGCTAAAAAATTGTGCATGGTATATTTTGCAACCCAAATAATTTTTTAAAATGATTTTTTATATTTTAAGTTCTACAAAAAATTACTTTTTCAACAATACAGCACTTTTGGCTGTCTCTCTCTCTGTGATTTGCTATGGTCATGCGTAACGTGACGTCCGACCAGTGATTTTTTCATGTTTATATATGCCCTCCTACTTGCTCGCCAGACCGACCTGATGAGCACACCCTACGACGGCAGTTTTCTTTTTCTAGAGGAGTTAGACCTAAATCCCTTCGTCGGGGCTAGGGTTCTTTAACGTTCTCAACTATCAATATATAGATCACGCGGTACCGTCCTCTACGAAGGACGGTATGGAATCGAGTTATCTTGCTTTCTAGCTAACACGGCCTATTATGTCATTTGCAAGAAAAAGTCGAAGTAGATGGCCCCGGTGATCGAACCCGGTTCCTACAGGTTAATAGACCACGTATATGTACCCACTATACCAACCAGGTCGGTTACTTACCTTTGACTGTTATTGATAGTTTGCGAGATTTTTGTGTTTCAAAGTGTAACAAACTAACAACGAAAATTTTAAACTGACGATGGTTTTCTTTTCTATGATCTATGACTGGTAAGTAAGCTTGTTTTAATATAAAGTTGCTAAAATGGCGTTCAGATACACAGATATCTTGTAGTAGAAGTATTAATATCTGGAAAACTATCAATGCCAGACGAAAAGTGTGTGGTATTGTTGAAAAAGGTAATTTTTTGCCAAAACGAAACTAATATGGTGGTTCATTTACGTCATACCTTGTGACAGCTGTCGAAAAAAAATGGACACAATGATCTAACAATTAATTAAGTTATTATTTCATCTGTAATACGCATAGATAAATGTTTACCTTTTCCGCCACATCTCTGACTGACGCCACTGAGGTTCCATACAAATTGTCATTGTATTGTCCGGCTTCGATAAACAGGTGGTTTTGTATGTCCTTTTCCATTTGTTCTCTGGAAGAGACGAAATGGTAGTCACGACCGTCGACCTCGTATTCGCGTTTTGGCCTTGTAGTATCTGCAAAACAAAGATGGTTGACAACTTTTTAAAACGAAACAAACATGTGGAGCATGTACTACAAAATGAGCAAAAGCAGTCTTAAAATGAATGACATATATGTCAAAGTGACATGTTCAATATTTACTTTGCACTTTTTTACTCTCATCTATCACTCAGTTATTCCATGGGACTCTGCTACAGATTAGTGCAGAAAATCATAACTTTAAAAAAAACTCTGATTACTAAACATACAAAAAAAGGAGTGGCTTCAAATATGAGTTGGTAGGACATAGAGCAAAGTTCGAAAATAGTCCTACTTTTGCGAGTATTCGGATGCTTAATAAACTACCAAAAGAAGTTATGTTTGAAGTTGATTTTAAAAAAAACTCATACATGCATTTTTTCCTATGCCACAAAAGTTAGCTTTCTATTAGTGTATACTATTATAAGGCCCAACGAGCTTAGTATGCCTGACAGCTTAAAATTCAGTGTGACATCCTTAAAATGCCACAGATATCAACATTTACAAAAGTTCAAATTATCACTCGAGTTATAGAAGACGGCTAGTCTATAAGAAGAGCGGCCACCCATTTTGGAGTTGATAAGATGACGATAATGCGATGGAAAAAGCGCTGGATTGAAAATAATTCTACGGATAGGAAAGATGGATCAGGACGACCAAAAGTAAGTTCTGAAGTGCAAGATGACTGACTTATTGACCATCTTAGTCAAAATCCTTTTTTAACGTCGGTTGAAGCAGCTAATGTAACATTATTTCCGGGTTGTTTAGCAACAGTAAATAGAAGAGTAACGAAATCAGAAGTCTCTTGTCGATTTGCTGCAAAGAAGACTTTTCTAACAGAAGAACAAAAACAGGCCAGAGTGATTTTTGCACTGAACAACGTTCTTCGTGATAATGACTTCTGGGAGAGGGTGGTTTTTACTGACGAAAAAATTTTTCAATCATCTTCAAGCATCAGGAGAATTTAAGTTTATCGTCCACCAAATTCTAGATTTGAACCCGAATATACAAACGAAATTATAAAAGCTGGACATTTTTCTGTAAACATGTGGGGCTGGTTTAGTGCTAGAGGTTTGGGTTTTTTTTTGGAGAATCGAAGGAAAACTCAATAGTGAACGATATATTGAAATCCTTGAAAACGTTATGCTGCCATCTGTACAGTCTTTACATGAAAATAATGACTTCGTTTATCAGCAGGACAACTGTCCAGTACACACGGCTAATGTTGTTCGTCAATGGTTTCAGAATAATAATATAGAAACACTTCCTTGACCAGCCAACAGCGCTGACCTTAACCCAATGGAAAATATTTTTCCTAATCCAAGTTTCCTATTTGTCGAACTGTTTTCAATCGAGCGCTGTTTCTATCGTATTATTATGGTTATTTTATCAACTCCAAAATGGGTTACCGCCCTCTTTATAGAACAGCCTTCATCCGTTACTCGAGTGATAATTTGATATTGTTCAATAAAGACTTTACTAAAACATTATTTTTGCTGATTTTTTAGTATTATGCAAAATTTAATATAAAAATAAGGTTGCCTTTAATTTAAGTAAAAAAATATTTTTATTTGACTTAATTTGAAATAAAATTGTGACCATAATTGATACAAGGAAACAGGTGCTTACAAGCGCGGATCTGGTCTCAAATGTAGAGGGGGAAGGGGGGTGTTTTTAAAATTGTTTATTTTTTTAAAAATTTGATGTCAAAATCATGTTTAAATATCGGCAGGATTTTGGGAATTTGTGTTTTTTATTTACTCTTAATTTATTTGTAAAGATGTTAAAATGCGAAAATTTTTCCGAAAATGACACTTAACATGCCATTTTTAAAAACAAATCGCAGGCAAAGTGTTTTGATAAAATTACATTAAAAAGATCAATTTGATGGTGATTCAAATTGAAAACAAATAAAAAAATCAAACATTTTAGTTATGAACGAACAAAATCGTAAAAACGAAAGGTGTTATAGCGCCGCAGGCGAAAAATTGTGCAATTTATGATGTTTTAAAGATTTTCGTTAAAAGCTAAAGTATTTTATTCCCTATATATTTTATTTTTTCTGTTATTTGATTGTGCCAATTGTATATAATCAGGCTTCTCGGGGGGGTTTTAACCCCAACCCCCCCCCCTCGGTGCGCCACTGCCTTGTAAGATAAATTTTGCATGAGGAAGACAAAGAAAACTGACGTTTCGGGCGCTGACGTTTGGACAAGAATCCTACCTTCTTAAATAAAAAATGCCTTTTACAACAAGTTTAACACCAATTTTGCCAAATTTTAATTTCGACCCTCTTTTTCTTTTTAACATTTTCGAACCTTCCCCCCCTTAAATATTTTGAAGTATTAGTTATTTTATTCTTTTCTTTATCATTTTTCAGATAAAAATGATGATTGAACGCAGTTGCGAGCTTCCCCCCCCCCCCACGCCCACCCTCGAAATCTATAGTCATAAGGAAGGGAGGGGAGTGGGCGATTGCTCTTTTTCTTTTACGGCTTCTGCAAAAAATCTTCGTATTTTCCCCAACTAGCAATTTGTCGACGTCTCAACGTTGTGCACCGCGTGCCAACGTTGCGTCGCAACGTTTACTTTTACTCAAACACCACCCACTTTTGCACCAATTTGGTGGATGATTTTTTGGTTGAGTCAACGTCGCGATCGCGACTACAGTTGAAGTAATGGGTTTTGGAGTACAATTATTTGTTCAAAATATTATTCATTACGTAAAATGATAAATACACTATTCGACCACAAATTAAACTATTTCTAACGCCATAATATTATTAAAATAAAATGATATTCTATGTCATATATCATATTTTGCATCATTATAACATGCGAACCAATGCCAAAATATATAAACAGACGGTAGTTTACTGTCAAATGTACAGTTCGTAGCTCTAAAAAACAAGCGCGCCCTCGATTAAGATGATTTTATGAAATTAAAAAAAAAATCATGATTTAAAAATCGCTTCGAAAATCCTCTAAAGATGTTGCTTAGGATTCCTAAGAACAATACGGATTTTAATATGCAAAAAGATCTTAGTTTATTGTAGAAAAAAGCAAAAAAATAATTTTTAATGTTTGTTTACAAGTTAGCATACAATGGTTTTAACAATCAATCATGGCGGACTTATTAGTTTCTATGACAACCAAAGGAGTCCCGTGTGTCGACTGCTTTAACTACTTAACTATGTTTTGAACGCATCCCCTAACTTAAAGACGCGAACACGCCTCAATTTTTACCCAATCGAAATGGCTCCACAGTTTGGCTTTCTGCTGCTCACTTAATTTCCGTCCTTGTTGTTTACACAGGACCTTCCTCTTTTTTTCCGACACACTGGAGAATCACCTTCAATGACAGCTGTCACATGTCAAAATATCGGAGAATATTTATACCATTTGTCCCTTTTCATAGTGCAAAATGTTCAAACAAAACTAATAGAAACTTTACAAAACACTTCTTAGTTATTTTTACTGAATTAATTGACGTTTGTATGACAAAAAGCAGTGCTCCAAAATTGACTTGTTGCAAACATAACAGAAAAATTGGTTAGATGAAAACAGGCGCGCCCGCGTCTCCAACAAACCGGCCAGAAAACGTGGATTAAATTGATCAATTTTTGGTTTAGCACACACCGGTTTGTAGTAGGCGTCTTCACAACTAAGGAATTACTGTTAGTACACTAGACGGTCATAAATAGTTGTGATGGCGACTGAAGTTGTGATAAACGTTTATGCGTTGTATAGTAGTCGACGTTATCGACCATCGCCATGATAACTATTCTTTATCTGTAAAACAACGTTTAAAATTAGTGCAATTCTAATTTTTACAACTTGCACAACTAAAAATTGCTAGTTGGGTCATAAAATTTTAGTAAAATTGGTAAAATCACACGTTACTTTTCCGGCCCCTAGTGCGCAAGAATTTACCGCGAAAAATTGTTACCGCGCAGGACCACCAAAAAAAAAAAACAAAAAATGAGGCATTTGAATGAGGTCAAAAAATTCCAAGAAAAACAGGAAAATATTTTTTTAAATTTCGAACGAAGAGCACTTCTCGCAACCCACCATCTTTACACTATAAATCAAGAGGACTGGTAAATGAAATAACAATGGTTTCCATAGAAAGTTCTGAATTTACCCCCTTGACATCCCTCAACCGCCCACTACCCCCCAAATTTTTTCATAATATTGTATTGTCATCGGACCTACATTACTGTGCCAAATTTCATTAAAATTGGTTCACGGGAAGTGTATCAAAAATTGAATCCCAAGATTTGATACGTTTAAAAAAGGTATGGTGCTGGTACTACGACGCTTTTCAGAAACGTAGTGGACAGAGTGCAGATTACGCTGATGATAGACAACGTTCGAAGAGAGTATGGGACTTAAAGAAAAATAATTTCCTGCGTTACCGCACTGTACTTACGTGGCACACAGCTACCAAACCTATCCGGAAACTCGGATATCAAGTCGTCGTTTATTCTATCCTTGAGGGGTCCCAAAATGATCACGGGTCTGGTGTATTGTATTTTCACTTGTTGCACGGGCTCGTACGATAAGACAGACTCATCGTTACCTGCAAATAACGAAAAATATTACGTAAAAACAAGAATTCAGAAAACGGTAAAAACCAACCAAGTTGTGCCAAATCAACATCCTAGTATTATCCATATGGCCGAGAAAATTAACAAAACTGGTCATTCTTCGGATAAAGCTGAGGGTCGAAATAAAACAGAATCTTGAACTATTATTTTCTTTATTAATTTGTGAGGTTCTCTAACTGTTAAGTGACCATTGAAACGGGAAAACCACTTTCTATTCGAACAGGTCTAGGCACATAAGATAACCATCTCCAACTCCAAAGGGGAAACTGCTGAAGAATCAGTATTTCAAATAATGTCAATTTACAAAAAGGCGATTAATCTTGGTTACTATTTTATCATTTTAATAGAAAAATACAATGGAGGGTTTGCTTAGTTGCCTCTTTATATTTGGGAAAGATAAAAGAACATTGTTAAAGTGGCCGCTTAAAGAAATAAATGTCAAAATGCAGTTCAGTATGGCTTCTCCTTGCTTTAGTGCACGCAACTAATACTAAATTAGGTTAAAATTTCAAAATAATTATAGATTCTTACTAACTGACATGTCGCATACAAAAAGAAGTCAATTAAAGTCCAAGATTCTAGTTTTACTCAAAAACTTTATGTTTTCAGTTATTATTGCAAGTATAAAAAACCGTTTTTCACTGATGTTTCAAAAAAAAAAATCAATTTGCTTATTATTTTTGGACAAATGGAACTATCCTTTAAAGCTCAGACCAGAAAACCTTGCAATGGTTCCTATATGCAAAAAAATTACATTACACCATGCGATCTTAGAATGCATATACGTTCAATGCTGTTTGCGAAATGGTTGTAAAAAATATCAAATGCTGTAGATTTTTTTGTTAAAATAGATGTAATATATATGCACACAAAATGGTTGGGAGTTTTCATAGTTAGAAAAAATCTAGACAAAGTTAAAAAGTGAAATCTAGTGGAACTAAGTTGAAAATTTACCTATACTTGGGTAAAAACTTAGCGTCAGTTAGATTTTCCTAAATTAATTTTATCATATTATTGAGAGCAAATTTCGAGAAAGACGAAAGATTATTAACCTGTCGCATTAACTGAAAGGTGTTTTGTATCAAAAATGTGCATTTTTTTAAAATTAAAACATTTAATAAAAAAATTGGTTAAAAACTTAAGATGCTTTTGCTTTAAATAAGAAAACAAAAACATTTAAATCATTCTTATCTACCAGTTTTTACCCGAGTACATCTATAGAAATATGCTACTTTCAAAATTTGAAATTTATTTAAACATACACAGGCTAATTTTGTCTAGAAAAAAAGCCCTATATTATTTACAATATTATTAATTAGAGGTTATACATAAATAATAAAGATTTTAAATAGAAAAAGGTAAGTAAACTGCGAAGAAAAAAGACTATTAAAAGAAAAATAACTTATCTAACGAATACCGATTAGTGGAAAATTTTAAACAATTTAAAATTTGTAGTCGTTTCCAAACGGAAAATGAGCTAAATATTTCATTCGTTGTCCGTTTTAACAAGGATTACTCCGTAATATTTTATCTAAAACTATACCCATCGTAAAACTGAGTTTTTTTACTCTATAATTTTTCTATTTAAAATCTAAAAACGGAAAATATATAAAAAAAATTAACTGCAAATCGGCAAATAAAACAAATGGGTTAACTTAGACATCTACTTACGTAAGGAACGAAAACTTGGGACTTTTATTAGTTCTACAGTTTCATATATACGGGTGTTTAGAGCTGCTAGTAGTTGGGTCAGTTATTTCAGCACATCGAGCAAATCGAGCTAGAGATCTGAAATGTTGCACAGACCATCGCAAAATGCCGTAGAAGTTTGATCAAATTGTGCCAAAGGTGACCTTTTCTTAAGAGTAAACTAGTTTCGAACTTCCATTCCCAACTAACAATTTTTATGTACTACAGGGCAATTCTCGCATGTAAGTGCCTTATAAATGTCACCAGATTACCAGTTTGCTGTGTTGCGGTGTTATCTAGGTGTTAAAAGCAATTTAACGACGATTATATTGTTGTAAGAATGTTCTTAGAGCAACAGTTTACAGGAATATCCTAAAAAAGCTCCGCTTCTTTCTGTAAGAACATTTATACGGTGTTATTATAGAGCAGAATTTCCGCAAAGTACTTTGAGCTCTGAAAAGTATTGTATAAGAGTGTTTCAAGTCCAATAATACAACAATTTTAAACCAAAAGGCTTCTATAAGGTTTTACCTGTAATTTTGCTTTCTGTAAGAATGTTCTTCCAGCAACAATTAAAGGAATGTCCTATAAAATTTGCTTCTTTGTGTAAGAATATTTATACGGTTTTACTATAGAACAGAATGGCTGCAAAGTACTTAAGGCTCTTAAAGTATTGTATATGAGTGTTTTAGGCCCAATAATACAACAATTTTAAATCAAAAGGGTTCTATAAGGTTTTACCAGTAATTTAGCTTTCTGTAAGAATGTTCTTACAGCAACAATTAAAGAAATATCCTAAAAAAGCTCTGCTTCTTTCTGTAAGGACATTTATACGGTGTTATTTTAGAGCAGAATTGCCGAAAAGTACTTTAGGCTGTTAAAGTATTGTATAAAAGTGTTTCAGGCCCAATAATACAACAATTTTAAATCAAAAAGGTTCTATAAGGTTTTACCTGTAATTTAGCTTTCGGTAGGAATGTTCTTACAGCAACAATTAAAGAAATATCCTATAAAAGCTCTGCTTCTTTGTGTAAGAATATTTATACGGTTTTACTATAGAACAGAATGGCTGCAAAGTACTTAAAGCTCTTAAAGTATTGTATAAGAGTGTTTCAGGCCCAATAATACAACAATTTTAAATCAAAAAGGCTCTATAATTAGTAATTTTGCTTTATGAAGATACATTACAAAAGCAAAAATGTGATAACCATCATATCAGATCTCTCTAATAAAACAAAAAAGCACGTGAGTGGTTAATGGTGGATGAAAATATTTAGCTACTTCTCTAATTTTTCCTTGCTTTTGTGTTACCCTCATAATTGGGCAACTGCCTATTTGAAATTAAACGTCATTTCTCAGTCTCACATAACCTTAAACAACAAACCGTAAACTGAAAGTTTAAGTTTATAAATCCGCCTTAAAGAAAGGATTGGAAAAGATGGGGATAATGGAAAACCAAGGCGGACAGGAATCCCTACAATTAAAAATTACTGTATGGTTATTGTATACTTGCTATATATATGTTATAAATATTTACCACAAGACGTCCATCTTAGAAATGTTCTGTCTTTCTATGAAAAATACATAGAAACGATAAACCATGCACAAATATTACATAATTTGCTTAAAAAAACGTCTTCTGTATATATTTTGTCACTTTTTATTTTTAGTCAGACAGTAGTTTAAGCTCCAAAGATATTTCAATGGCGCGTGAAAATTTTCTTAAATAAATGATAGGGATATTGACAGTAAAGTGTCTTCGTTAAAAAATTGTGGTGTACGTGTTTCAAAATACGTAAAGTTTTCGCGTAATATTTATTTATTGTCAAGATAGTTTTGGTGTCGTCATTAATACCTACTGTGGAAGAAAAATCAGTTATAGTTAAAAGCCCATTTTGTTATTTAAATATTTATTCAAACCACATTAAAAAAAACATTTCTTCTCTTACTTGGAGTTCAGGTTCTATCAATAGAAGTAAAACACTGTATAATTGTTTCCAGAAGAACCACCTTATAGTATGGATAGTTGTCTAGTAGCGTCTTACAGAACCCTTATATAAGCAAATTATACAGGCATTTATTTCTGCAGTTTTTTCTGTAAGAATGTTGTTTCGGCTCTTACAGAGAAAAGAATGCTGGTCTTTATTTTTTACTTTTCCACAATGTTTCCAATGCTTATTTATGTATCTGCAATCGTCATGACTTGAATACCAATAAAAAGTAAGGCAAACTGAGTCTCGTGTCCGCAAACAAAAATTAAAATAACACTCGTAGCATATCGGACAAAGCGTTTTTGTTTCTCACTTTATTACGACCAGGCCTTCAATCTCTAATGGAGAATCCAGACACCTACAGACCTTATTAGGAATCATCAGGGAGTCATAGGATTGTACATGACAGTTGAAGCTACACAGGCAACCATGTACACCTCTCGAATTTAAGACAAAAAGTTTGTAATCCGCGGAGACGTGGTACCTGTGTACGCCACCTGTCGAATAAACTGAGAAACAACGCGGATTACATGGTTGCCTGTGTAGCTTCAACTACCAGGTACAATCCTATGACTCCCTGATGATTCCTAATAAGGATGAAACAGGTCTGTAGGTGTCTGGATTCTCCATTAGAGATTGGAGGCCTGGTCGTAATGAAGTGAGAAACAAAAACGCTTTGTCCGATATGCCACGAGTGTTACTTTAAAAAGTAAGACCACCTAATCTTATATACTAGCATCTGTTCAGTGAACCATGCAGTACAATCTTGGTTGGCTCCGCCCTTATGCAGTTGAAATCTGTTACCTCCGAAAAGTATATACATCCTGGTTCCTCTGTATGAATTCCGTTTTTTTAAACTTCCGCTTGAATAGATTTTCGTCCTTTTCCAGCAATGTTGAGCTATTTTTGATCCAGTTGTGTCCCCCCAATTAGTATTTATCCGTCTTCCAACCTAATCTGTCATAAAGCGACGTCGTATTAGGTACAAAATAAAGTTGTCTACTAGTAAGTCAAACGACAAACGTATTTTGTAATAAAATCCGACGTTTAGTCAGGTAGTCAGGTATGCATATGTGAACCTTAAACGACGTCAAAATAGGCAACGTAATTGGTACAAATATTTTCCCAAACGGATTCACTTCAGTTTACGTTTTAAAGCCGACTGTTTTAACGCCTATACCTAAATCGACCACAAAACATCGTCGGCCTTGTTACTTTAATCGACGTCGCATTTCAGGGCCCTTATATGGATACATACCAAAAAAGGAACGAAGAAAAAGAAGGATACTTAACCTACAATTTTGCCTCTGGGACATCAAATTGCACAATTTGTTGACTTGCTACCAACCAAAAATCTGATGGACCTGCAGCTCGCACTTATATTTCTTCCAGTCCACTTTATCTGGAGCATTAGTGGGGTCACACTGATATTGTTTAATGTCGCTTTTTTTTGATGGTCCTTCAACTCCAACAACTGTTCAGGTTCGAGTTCTTTCAGTGCTTTAATAAATACAATTTTAAAATAATCCATGTTTTGAAGGAAAAAACAAGGAAAAACGGAAAATATTTTTCTAGGTTATGTTCAGCTGAACTGTCATTCTTCTTTTAAGTCAGTTTTGGTTACATGGCCAACCAAGAATGGAGGCGGATTCCGAACGTTTGCACATACTACGTAGTTTAACGTTGGCTAGTTGGATTTGGATAAAATTAGGGCTGCAAATCGGTGTCCTTGTCCAAATTAGTGATAAATTGGTAAAAGTACTATACCAGCCTAAATTCGGCCATTTTGGAGTTGCAAGCTTGGGCAGCCATTATTGACAAAAGTTTTTTTCTTGTTTTTATTGAAAACAAAAACAATAAAAGGGACTTAATAATGCCTTACAGATGGGTTTAGTATTATTCTTGAGTGATTTTATTATTAATTACAACCGAAATAGTGCTTTAAAAATATATTTTTTGAAATATTTTTTTCTTTTTGCTATTTTGTGCTGATTTGGAAGGGCGGTTATTTTTCGCCCCATCTTGACCAACTTTGTCAGTAAAGTGGCCCTCGCAGAAATATTTCGCTCTAGATTACTCGGTAAAGTGCTCTTTTTAATAACATAACTTTTATTGTTAATGAAATAAAAAGGTGGCCATTTATTTTTGGGAGTTATAATTCGTTAGTAAATATTTTACCTAAAATTTACTAAACAAGTACCACATTAAGTAATCAATTAAATAATATAAAATTACGTAAGCTGGCGGACATATTATGATGTCGTCATAGGTAAACTACTACACCATTGAAGTACAATTAGCGACGTCGAGCCGACCCGAATTTGTATTCCCCATTTAGGTCCGATTGGGGTCGTATGGACTGAGATTTGTAGTCCGCTTGCCAACGTCGGGGTTTTTAAACCAACGAGTAGAGGACGTAGTTTGACGTCCAAACGCTACTCGGGATGCTAGTATATAAAATTAGGTAGTCCTAGTTTTTGTTAGTATTCACCTGACGAATCGAAACGTTGTGAAAAAGTTCAAAATAAAGACAATGGAAGTTCGAAACTCTAGTTTCCTCTCAACTGCGTTCTGGCCACAACCTCTGTGCGCACGTGGATTATTCTGGGCACATTTAATTAAATGGATTAAGAGAGAGAGAGTAAACAAATAGGTTAAGTGCCAATACATAACATTTTGGCCTAATATGTGCACAATTTCACATTTCTAAGCGTATTTTCGCGGTAGTAGGAAAATAAAACATTAATTTTAACAAGAAAATAAAGGTAAACATAGAAATGTTTGTTTATTATTCTAGCCCACTGATGTGTAGGTAATCTTGATGATCATCATCGCCATGATAACCATTTAAAATTTAGAATAGCCAAAAGGATTTTAATACAAAACCCTTATTTTGAAAACACAAAGGGCAGATCATTACTATGTTGTTCTTAAGATCATGGAATTTATAACCACAGGTCTGTCATATTTAAATTGAATAAAAATACCCTTTAGTTTCCTTAAAAGATACCAAGTAGGTATAAAATGCCTTGGTGATGTATTCAATTTATAACTCAATCAGTCAAATAAGATGACTCGAGTTGAAATGTTATTTGGATAGTGTTTAACAAAAGCAAAGAGCTGTTTATGAACTAGATATGTAAAACAACTAACTAAGCGAAAAAACATTGTCCAACGTGTTTTGCCTAGTTCGTTACAAAAAAAACTGATTATGTATTAAAATAAAAAAAAAATCCTTGTCAACCTTTGTTCAACATTATCCAATTTGTCACAAAAATGAAGTCCATTCCACACTATTAACGTAAAATGAACGTACAAAAGTTTTACAAAATAATTTAAATAAAATATACTTACAAGACGTATACAAAATACAAACGAAGAAACTGCGAACTTGTGTGCAAAACTAAACCTATTTTCACCTACGTCTACGTATTTTGCCGAGTTTTGCACATAAATTCTTGTACCTGGTCTTAAAAACTTACGATGAAACAAAAAAAAATAACAGAATGTTTGGTATTAAAATGTTATTACACAAAATATCTGCAACAGTTTAGTTTTAAGCATATGGCTGAAGTGCAAAACTTTGTTGGGTAAAATTATAATATTCTATTTCGTAAAACCAAAACTTTACAGCAGGACTAAAACCAACACTCCTCAAGGCAAAAGGTAAGTTGAAGCGTTTGTGTGTGTGGTGGTTATGTATGAAATTTTCTCTTAGACCTGCGAAAACGAGGGTGTCCAGATAAAAACCCCTTTTTTTTTGTAAAATCCGCTTTTATTATTAAACAGACACTTTTTTAGAAAGAACGTTTTCAGAGGATCATTTTCTCGAAATTTTTAAAAAAACCCTGCCCGTCCCAAGACACAAAAAAAATCGAATTTAATCTTTACATACTAGGTTTTGCATATCATATTAATTTAAAAAAAAAATAAATATTAGTAAGTGAAATAGTGACCTCTGATTCAATAGGATATCAGAATCGAAATAGGATCGCCAAAAAAAAACTAAATTTTTTTTTGCTATATATTTCTAAGGCTTTGGACTATGTGTAAAAAATTCAAGATGGCAGATGCTTTTCAGGAATAGCTATTTTTCAACCCCCTGCAAAAAACGTACGTGCCCCAATATCTTAGAAAAACAAAGACCCATTAAAAATCCAAGGCCTTGACGCGTTCTCAGAGATATCACTTGTTAAAATTGGGAAAAAGCTACGAAAGAGTCCAAAGCCTTGTAGCTTCCCATTGTGAAAAAAAATCATCCAAATCAAGTGGTACCAAATCTATAGCCAAAAAAAGTGCGTTTTTTGTGCCACCTTTTTTTTGAAGGTAGGTCTGATATCGATTAACTTATCAATTTATTTTTATCTCTATTTAAGTAATTATTGAAAAAGAGGTCTAATAAATCATTTAAAATTATATTTTTATTATTGCCAATAACAATGAAGTATTAATATAAGTATGCTGAGCTAAAAATTAAAATAAATAAAATACGGCAAATCTAGTGCAAAATAGTAAAGGACGCGCACCATTGTTTTGCCGTCATGCATCATCACAACACTAAAACTGGTGATGGTCTAAATTAAAAGTTGCAAAAAGTAGTCTACTGAGCATTTTTAAACCAAATATACACAGCCAACCCCGAGGGGAACTGAATTTAAATCTCTTGGATCTTGCAACGCCGCCGAAAAGTCCTTTTTTGCAATAAAATTTACATTTATTAGCATCATTAAAACCCTGAACTGTACACTACAGATTTTTTTTATCATCTGCTGTATTGTGAAACATTAGAATAATAAATTTAGAACAGCAGCGTATAGATACCTAGACTTAGAAATCCCTTATTTTTAAAATAATCACATAATGCTGCTGTTTTTTAGCGTATCCTAAAGTCCCACTATTTTATTTAACTGAAGAAAAACATCTGTTCAAAATATTTCAATTTCTACTGAACAGTGTTAGCGGCTGTGGATATTTTTCAATAAAGGGCGTTGCTTCAAAACATTATTAAAAGCTTAGGACATTGAACTACTAGAAGGAGTCTGGTCTGTCTGGTTACACTGGTTGTTTGAGTGCAACATCTACAGTGGGGAAAGGGGAGAAAGAAATCTGTGTTGCCAATTTTAATAACAGAATTATTAATTAATTAATGAGGTTTAAGATATATGTTGAAAAAGCTAATATACACAACATATAATACTCACAACCTATTTAAAACTTTCGACGTTTCTTGAAAATTTAACATGTGTTTTCCTTAAACATCTTCTTTTGTAGTCAACGTGGCAACATTGATTGTTTATTGCGGTTTCTCAAAGTGAAAGTTTCAGCACTTGTCAATAGTGTTTATAAATATAAATATTAACTAAATATTGGGTTAGAATTCGTCATATTTGGCCATTCTTCGTAAACAAAGGCAGGAAATCTGTGTTGCCGGATTGTCATTAATTTCAGTGTAAATAAGGATTTCCATAGCACCTTTTTCTTATTGTTATAGTTGTACATCCTACTTGAATACATTTTTAGGTTTTTTTATAGAAACATAGATTTTTATTACTATATCTAGACCATTTAATTAAATGGAACTAAAAATTATTGAAGGTATTTAAATTAATATTAAAAACAGGGGAAAACGTATTAAGTTTACATGACAACAATGGGATGAAGATGTTGAACTCAAACACCCTGCCCTAGGTCTGAAAAAAAGCTCCTTCTAGTAGTTCAATGTTCTAAGATTAAAAGTAATGCATTATACCAAATTTCGGGAAACTTTGATTATTTACGTAAGGATTCTTCAAAACCTTATTAAAATCTATATGTTTGTGACGGAGTCATAATGCTAAAACTACTTTTTTGGGGTTTTCGCCACTAAAGGCTGGTTCATAATTAAATTATTTTTTTTCCTGTAACTTTTTCCTTTAGCAATTAATAAATCTCACGTGGGCGTTCCTGCTTTTTCCTTTTCCATATCTTTTTCCTTGAGCCTTAGAAGAAGAAATGGAAAAATTGTGTTCCGCAAGTGCGGCCCGCAAAATATTTGTTGAAGTTTTTTTAACTTCAAAATTGATTTCTTTTTTTAAATATTTCAAGCAGTAGTTATTACAGAAATGTATATAGATAGATTTGCTGAACAAAAAGCCCAATTTTTGTAAACAAAATGCCAAAATCGCGAGTACGCCTGTCATTAGTGTCAACATTAATGACAAAAGTTAAGGAAACGGAATTTTAGCACGAACCAGCATTTTATTTAGGGAAAAAGAAAAGATTAAAGCTAAAGGAAAAAGTTACGGAAAAGGAATTTAACCATGAACCAGCTTTAAGTTGAAAAATATGTTAAAAATTACTGCGCAAATTCCTAAAGAAAAATTTTTGTTCGTTTGTCAGTGGTTTTTAAATTAAAATAAATAATGCCTACACACTCGCAAATCCTAACTAGAATCTAAGCAATAGAATTTTATGAAATCCGTAGAGGCGGTATTGATCTAAGTACTTATCTGACTTATCGGCAGAAACTCTACTGCCGTTATCAAAGAAATTATTCTTTGATTTTTTTTAAATATTTGTCTGTTGTCATACAACTGACTGACTGACTTTTACTGATAAAATATTTCAAAAAATTAACACTTGGCAGTTTGCTTCATCGATAGTAGCCAGCAAGGTATTGGATGAGTTAATTTATTTTAAAAAAACCTTTTTTGAAAATCTTGTTTTAAAATTGGAAGCCAAACTGTATTTATATCATCTTCATTTAGGTAGATTTAACCTGCGTCTTTCATTTTTCGTATAATTGTATCGGATCCTTTTCTCTCTCAGTAGAATGTTGGAAAATTTTTGACCTCTCCCAACCTTCCCTTCTTCTTCCCTTATGGCCATTTATTTTAACTTCAAGGGGCAATGAAGTTTCTCCGATATAAAATTTAAATGATATTTTTTGAGTTTTGTTCGCCATTTACTGGTTTTGTTTTTGTTAGAATTGATCTAAGAGTATTGAATTTTAAAAAATTGGTGCTAGAAAGCACAGATAGTCCACCTCAATTATTTTATGTTGAAAATAAATGAAAATATCTCGAAAACTGTAGCTTTGACAGATTTGAACCTTATAACAAAATTTCTGGGTAATATTTACGAAAACCAAAATCTGAAAACCGCATATCAATAGCTGCTTTACTTCTAAAGTTATGATTTTTTTTAATATATCTTAACGTTTTTTCAAATAACTTGGAAACTAAAGCTCTCACGAATTTGGACTTCATAACAAAATTTTTAGTCCATATTCATGGAAACTTAAATCTAAAAACCGTATATCGCTACTAGCTTTTGTTCCAAAGTTACAATTTAAAAACATATTTTATCCCCCTTTTCCCCCCTTCAACCCCCCACCACCCTACCCAAAAGTTAATCAGTTCATGGTCAGCCAATAGAGGATTTTTGTAAGTCGTTCTTGAGTTATTGTGTATACAGACAGACCACAGAAAACTTTTTTTTTCGTCGATTAAGGTGTTTTGAAACCTTAGTAACTCATTTTTGATAAAATTAAGAAGAGTAAAAATTTAACAATTTTAATAGTTTCCCATACCACATTGGTATGGTGGACTAAAAATTGTTCGATTCGTTTAATTTTACCTGAAATACCTGGTATAAAAGGAATTATTAAATTTGTAACTTGTACATTATTTTCAAGATTATTATTTCTACGTTAGTGGCCAAAAACCCAAAAAAGTAGTTTCAGCATTCAAAACCTTAACTATGCCAGGAAAGATCTAGTTCTAGAAGAAATTGAGCCAAGTCACTTGCGTTTTGTATTAATAGCAAGAATAGTCAGTTTTAGCTGGTCATATGATACGTACGAAGTGCATACGCGTCGACGTGGAATGTGTCGAATCGAACGATTCTGACTTTTACATGTTTAGTACCCAGTATTTCTATCTTGCTTTCTTTAGTTCAGCCGTTCGTATTACCAATCTACCGATTTTTTGGACTCTTTTCGAGCACGCGTTAAAGAACGCTAGTTAACGTCTGCTCTGCACGTAATAAATGCCGCAAACGTGACCTTGATAAAAAAAAGCTTAACGCGAGATCGCAGAGATGGGATTTTTATATTTATATTCGTATTCGAGATAAAAAGGAGAAGCTATAATCCTCGTCTACTCGTACGTTCTATGACCAACTAATAATTGGGACTAAAAGCCAAACCACCGCGTAAACGTAACGTAGCTCTGAAATTCAGCGTTCTCATTGGTCAGATTTTTATGAGATACGGGCGCTAGGGTGGTGTATTGTTACGTCGCACAGTGGATCGATGCAAATGCTTTTTTATTAATTTTATTAAGAAAAAAAATTGAAACTAACATTTTTGTTGCTGATATACCACGGTTTAATTAAATCATAATAATACCGGGTGTCCCAAGGTGAGTAACCTATTAGAATATTTTGAAAACTGTACAATGGAAACTTTTCAAACTTTCTATTCTAACATAAGTCCATGTAAACTATCTTTATGAAATACTCTCATATTTGCAGTGTTGCCATTTGTAGGAAAACTTGGCAACAACTTTCTTATCTTAAATTGAACACCCCGTATATTTTTGCATTTTTGGATTCTACAAAATATTTTAGCTACATTTTATGCATAATGTCCTATATTTATGTTCCAACTGTTTTTAATATATTGACAGGTGAAAATCGACAGCCCATAACATCGAAACGGTTAAGAATAGAGCAAAACGGAATTTACATTCCTATCTTTGTTTTTCACAAGCTATCGTTTTATACTATTTTTAACTCAGGGTTAAACTAACCTTGGTATATTTTAACCCTTGGTTTAGATATAAAACGATAGCTTGTGAAAAACCAAGATAGGGATGTACAAACCGTTTTGCTCTATCCTTAACCATTTCGATGCTACGGGCTGTCAAAGTTAAAAAATGTCAATTTTCACCTGTCAATATTTTAGAAACAGTTGAACATAGGTAAAATATTTTGTAGAATCCAAAAATGCAAAAATATAATATATAAAATTCTTGTCAAGTTTTCCTGAAAATGACAACACTGCAAATATGAAAGTATTTCATGAAGATAGTTCACATGGACTTATGTAAGAATAGAAAGTTTGAAAAGTTTCCATTGTATAGTTTCCAAAATATTCTAATAGGTTACTCATAGGTTTTATAAGAGCGGACTTATAGTTTTTTTCAATTTATTTAATTCATTTTCTATACTTTACAGCGTTTCTTAAAACCCTACTTATTTTGTCTTTTTTATAGGTTTTTTTCAATTTTTTCTATACCTTCATCATTAATTTTTTTTAAAAATGCTCAAGTATGCAGAATTTTGGTTTATTATTTTTGCATTCTTTAAAAACCATAAACCAATAAAACATTTTACTTGACTGCATTTTTTTGTGATATTTTGAGAAAAACGGTCAAAAGCACTAAATATTCCTACGTGCTCTCCCCTGTTGTTAAAAGTTCTAATTGAATCTAGCGAGTTAGAAATAATAATTATATTAATTTAATTTCTCGATAACAGTCACAAATTCGAAAAACATGAGACAAAATAGTTTCTAAACTAAACAGGTCATTTATGTATTAATTCAGAATCCATCAGCGGCGCACTACGTAAAAGTTTAGGGGAAAAAGAAGAACTTCACCTCTGAAAAAATATCTCCCCCCAATGAGCATTTTCAGAAACTTCTGGTGACAGATATTTATATAATTATTATAAAGAGGGTTCCATTGATACCTTAGGGTATTTAGAAGTTTCCTACAAGAATTGAGTTTGTATATTTGTTTTATTAAAGGCTCTAAATTGATGGTACCCTAAAGTAACATAAAACTGACGTTAACAATATTTTCACGGACATCTTTATAAAAATTGGAGTCATCGGTTCAAATTTTATATAAATTGGTGTTAACAATGTTTCCACCAACATATTTATAAAAATATAAGTCATCAGTCACAAAAGTTATATAAATTGGTGTTTGAAATCTTTCTGTCAACCCACCTATAAAACCGTAAGTAACTATCAATTAAAGATATATAATAGATTGGTTTTTAAAATGTTGCTATCAACCCACTTATAAAACTTAATTAACCAACAACAAATTTATATAAGATAAGATTGAAAATATTTCGAGAGACACTTATAAAAACTTGGGAACTCACACACAATAGTTATATAAATTGATGTCTGTAATATTCTTATGAACTCATTCATAAACCTTTTTTGCCCATAAGGTTTTTTCTATAATTTTGTTATTAATTTCTTTATATAGTGATTATAATACAACTGTTTTTAGAACAAAAAAAACAATTTTAATTTATTTTGGCAATTATAAAAACAAAACAAACAAGATTTTTTAAGGTTAGTTTTGTGACATCAAAAGGCGCGTTTTTGCGACCTCAAAAGGAGCGTTTTTGCGACATCAAAAGGCACGATTTTGCGAGATACCATACCATTATTATCTTGTTTTAATTACATCAATCTGAGAGAGATAAGAGATCCAAATCTTTTTGAGACAGTTGCCGATGACAGATATCGGGATCGAATGCATTTTACACCCGATTCCCACCAGCGTTTCCCATGCGCAGTCACCCTGACTCAAAAAACTCATCACATGGTCCGACATGAACTTGTATAGGCAAATCTCGCTTAGACCACGTGATACGTGTTTTGATTCGAGGGACCCACGAATGAGAAACGCATAGATGGGAACCGTGTTTTAGAAAAAGAGAACAATATAGTAACCGTGTTAAGGTCGCAAAAACGCAGCGTGAAACGTCGAGCGCATACGCTGATACTGCTGGTCGACGGCAAATGTGAACACCCCGGAAAATACTCGCCTGTACACCCTTCGACCCCGCAATCTAACTATATTCTTGAGATAGTTACCTCTGATACTATGCAGGCTTAAAGTGTGTGGAGGCGGGTATTTTTCCTGGTATGTGTAGTACGCTGGATCTCTCGAGGAATGCATTTAGGAAAAGAAAACAATGGTAACTATGTTAAGCTCGCAGAAACAGACCATCAGTGTTCAACACTGCGCCATCTGTAGCCCTTTGTTCCAAGTAGCATCATTTTTTAAAAGGGTTGTAAAATAGTGTTGACGAGGTAAACAGTGGTATAGTTGTATTGTTTTTTTTATAGAATTGTCGGAAATTTTCGCCATTTTGGATTACAAAAATAGGTTTTTGGCCTAAATAAAAACGTTATTTATGGGGTTTCAAGATGTGTTTCAATCGAAATATTGCTTGTTAGGGTTAAGAACAACATACAAAATTCAATATTTGTCCCAGAAAGAAAAAAACGCGTATGAAAAAAAAACCGATATTTAAATTAATATTTTTTTTCTCGTTTTCTCAAGTATTTTTGGAGCCCATGAAATTTACGTGAGTGTATTCGAAAACTATAAGTACACACGGGACCGCAGCTGATTTTCAGAGTAGGATGACTTGAAAAACAGCTTTTATTTGACTATAGTATATAATTATTCATATTCCTGCTTCAGCTTATCTCACTTTCATTTTTATTTATTTTAGAAGATTGCTAAACACCATTTTATAAATTTTTATTATTGTAAAAAGAAAAAGAATAATACATAACAAGCAAAGGGAAGAAAGATGGAAAATCTATATTTCTAAATCCATAAAAACCTTTAATTTGTTATGTAGTGTTGTTAGAACAGTTGTAAAACCTTTTTATAATAATCTCTATACTTGAGGGCTCATAAGGAAGTTTTATAAAATCTATATGTTGTTTTTCTATCCATTACTATGTACCATAAATTTTTATAAGCTGGTGTTGAACAGTTGTTTTTCAAGTCTTTTTTACTCATTTAAGAGATATATTAGAGTTATAAAATTATCACCAACACTAAATAATATAACTTTTGGTTATTTTATGAAGGTTTTATATTATTTGCTGTAACTTTTATACAGACAAAAATGCTCATTGGGCCCTATAGATTCTCACGTCAGTCAGTGTATTTGGATTACGTAAGCCCTAAAAAATAAAGAAAAAACTAAAATTTTTTTTTTTTAATTTTGACCTGAAAAATTCGTGCCTAAAATCTTTGCACTGAAATTTAAAACACCCTGTATACGTATAAAATTGACGAAATAATGTTTTTCTTTATAACTGCAGTTGAAAAGTTTGAAAGTTAAGGTAAATGTCCAAAATTCCCTATACCTCGATCCACTGTGCGTCGCGTCGCCTGACCCGGTAGCTGAAATCGCGTTAGTCGAGGTGGAAACGCCCACCTCTGCGGGCTTTCACCAATGAGAGCCTGGATTTCAGAGCTACGTTACATTTACGCGGTGGTTTGGCTTTTAGTCCCTGATGTCATCAACAATACGCAAACGACCAACGGCATACGTCGGCCTTTAAAAATTTAAAAACGAAAGCCCAATAAACTACTTTGTTCGCCACTATAGAGACCACGATGAAGAAAAACACTTACTAAATTCGTCTATATCGTCAGTATTCTCCAGAAAAATCATCGTTATCTCCTCCATGTGCGGGAGCTCAACCCGATATAATATTTCACCTGTACAAGGATACATAAAAAGAAGCCAAAAAGAAACAAAATATATATAATATAGTAACGGACTAGCTTGAGAGACACAAAGATTTGATTCAAAAATATAATTGCACAAAATGTTAAGAACATAAACCTAAAATGATAGATCGCAAAAAAAATTCGAGGTTGGGTTAGGTGGTTCCCACCACACATCTTAGGTGTTGAGACTGAAATTTAAAGTTAAGACTCACCTACATGTAAAAACTTGCCCAGTTTTCAAGTATCCCATCTGCCCAACATGGGAGTGGACAGATTAATTATATCACAGCAACTGATAGGAAAGTTAAGGGAATATGCCAGGTTTAGGTAGCTGACGTTGCCCCCCTTACCCCCAATATCTTTTTTTACGGCGTCAATTTATTGCCCACTAAATCTACATGCTCCATTACAATATCCCCAAAAAATAGACAATTTCTTTTGTATTAAACTGTAACATTAAAATAGGTCTTGTAAGTCTTTCTCTACAGCATAATAAATTGCTGTCTTCACAGGACGACTCAAAGTAGGTAGGTAGATATAGAGCCTCCTACCTTGAGATTGACGCAACACATTTTGAATCAAATCTTTCGACAAATCTCGCAATTATAAAATGAAAATACGTCAAAGGCATAATAAGGACGAAATTATCGAGAAAATAATATTACAAACTAGCAAGAAATAATAATGAAAATTTCATACCTTCGTTATTTGTGTCCTCTTGAGTGTAGCATAACATGAATGCTGAAAAAAAAGAAAAAAATTAGTTAACAGTCTGGATAGTATCCGGTGAGAAATTAACTTTAATTGATACAACTGAAAGTTCACACACAACTTTTTTACCGCGGGTTAAAAATGACTTAAAAAAGTATTTTTTTCGATAAGGGAACGTTTCTTACCACGTGAGGTTAAAATGGGACTTGACCGGTCTGGAAAAATACATTAAAAATTTTGTTCCTCCTCATTCGCAGAAAACTGTTGGAGAGGAGGAGATCCCACCACATCTAACGTAATTATAACAAAAGAGAACCCCAACAAAAAGAAAAGAAGTTAAAAAAGCGAAAAGAATTTAAAAAGAAAAAATCTTGGGTGGAAAGACGAAAATTCAAAATAAAATGGATAGCCCACAAGGAACACACAAAGGACCAACGCGAAAAGAGAAATAATTAACCAGTTATTCATTTGCTCCTTAGATTAATATCTGGTCCAATGAAAACTCCTTGGCAAATAATAACCACTGTTTATTTACAAATAAAATCACAACAAAACAAAACAAAGGTGAGAAATGTCGATTATTTTTCTATCCTTTTAAACGACGTTAGAACGATAGGGACAGATTTCTGTCTCAACCACTTTTGGTCGTGATTGGCTTGTGGGTGGGGAAAGTCGGCAGAGCGCAGATGGTCGGATGCTATTTTTATTGACATAAGCTTTTTCGTGCTATTTATTTTAACATTTCAGGATGTTTTAAGCAGTTTATAAGTCGTTTTAAAACCACATTTTGTCAAAAAACGTTTATAGTGTGTTTCTTTACCAGTAGGAGAATATTTGAGTGCATTTAAAGTGATATTTTGGAACAAATTGCCCAATGTTTTGAAAACAAAGGGAGAGCAACTGAAATCAGTCAGTGGCGGTACATGCCGGTAGGTACACAGAAAATTAAAAAAAAAGTTTATGATATATACTTAAATTAGTAGATCCTTAGATTAAAATATCAACAAATACGTTTTTTTTTGATGAAGTAGTTAATTCACAATGCGTCAAATGAGATATTTTCGAAAATTTTTATAAGGTTTTTTTCGAGTTTCTTTTGTAAATACGATAAAATAAAGCATAATTTTGATAAAGTAGTTAATGCGCAAATAAGATATTTTCGAAGGTTTTTTTTTTATAAAGACTATAAAATAAAGTTAGGTGAAGTACTTAAACCAAATTCCTTCAGAATATTAAGGTTGATTTATACTGCCGCCGTTGCCATCTGCGCTCGCCCTTCGAATTCATATTTAAATCTTTTTGTCTGTCCTAGATGTCTCTATATACCCTAAGCATTATTGACTTCATTGTGTACTGAAGAAGTCAGTATAAGTAAGTTTCTGCTAATGACCAGAAAAAATAACCAAATTAACAAACACAATAACATAATTTTTAGCTAGCAGGTAATATTATTTTTTTTTCTTGATGGTCCTGTTGGACTGTGTTTCTTTGTTTTAATGGTTGGCATAATTTTATTATGTTGAAAATTCAAATTGGTATAAATACATTTATTATTGGTACATATACATTTATTCTTAGGAAGCTTCCAAAGCTCAAATTGGCAGAATTATTTTTTGCATGCAACAACAGAAAGGTAAACATTGTTCCATATAATAATATAACCAAAGTCCCCGTAAGTGTCAGGTATCTTGTCTCTTTTTAATCTAAGATTTGCAGGCAGCAAATCAATAAACAATGTTTCGCCCCGAGCAATCAGCGTGGGCTCATCAGTGGTTTCACTGGTCACCAAACATCATTCAATACTATCATACACTTTTCGCTTTGGTACTTTGTGTGTTCCTCGTCGAATTTTGAATTTTCGTTTTTCTACCCAAGATCTTTTCATCTTTTCTTTTTAGATTATTTTTGGTTGAAGTAACTAAATCAGGGGTTTTTTAACTCCTTTTTCTTTTGTTTTAATTGCCTTAGGAGCATATGGCTATTGGAAATATTAACACGCTAGGACAAACCCGTATCAGGTGACTTATATTAAGAATAAGTGCAGATCGATGCCTATTTGTGAGTGATTCAAAGTTGGAAATCAAAGTGTATGATGGTATTGAATGATGATAACCAGTGAAACCACCGATGAGCCCACGCTGTCGCGCTGGTTGCCCGGGGTGAAACATTATAATAATAATAAAAAGGTTCATTTCAAAGTAAAAAATTAAACTAAAATCATAGAAAATAAACATAATAGCAAATTAAATTTGCTTGTATGTGCTAAACGCATCCTGTCACAATTTGGAAGATAATAGTCTACAGTTGGGTTTATTTTGTCATAGTAAGGTAAAAGTCACTATTCGGTTTTTAGAGTCTCTTTCAGGTGTAAGCGTCCTAGGTAATGTATACTATAATATTGTACAGCTAGCTACATATTTGTAATAAAGAGCCAATTTTTTAGTTCTACTTGAAATACTTTTGTTTAATTATTTCTCTTCTCGCTTTGGTCCTTGGTGTGTTCCTTGTGGGATACCCATCCAATTTTGAAATTTCGTTCCACCCAAGATCTTTTGATGTTTTTTTTTTAACGTAATTATGTTATAAGTACTTCTTCTGGTGCCCGGAAGTAAGGGTTGCACCAGAGTGATCGCTAGACATAGGTGTAAATTATAAACTTTTTAGTTCTTAATTCATTTTAGTTGAACCTCATCGTTGGAAATGGTCAAGATAAAAGCCCGCTGTTCAGCTAGTAGCAAGTCAAAACGCAAGTTATTAAATAGTATGACAATAACACACTGATTGTATTGTAAATTGTCAGTTATTGGGGAGTGAAAATCACCCTTCAGTGTCCTTATTCTCAAAATGATAGAAATTCTGCTCCCAGGGAGTCAAATTCTCCGCTAATATGCTTCTCATTGGTTCAAATTTTCGGCTTAAATCAGTTCCTCTCACTTTTTCCCGATATTGATTGAAATTAATTCTATTGGTCTTGACTAAGAGGATTACTTTCAATCAATATCGGGAAAAGGTAAGAGAAACTGATTTAAACCGAAGATTTGGGCCAATAAGATGCATAGTAGCGAGAGAATAGGGACTCTGAGCGTCCGATTTTCGCCCATTAGTCAGATGAAAATCAACCTGCTTTTATAATAGATGAGGTAAATGATCGAAAAAATTATGTACATATTTTGAGAAATGAAAAGAAGAAAAAACTATGATATTTGCATTAAACTAAAGTGAAAATGATTGGTTTTGTTTAATCCGAAAAATAGAAATCCTGAAAATTCAATATTCAATATTCAATCAAACGTGGCAAAAGATCAAACGCGCAGATTTATGTTTTAATTGAAGCGGAACATTTTCACTTTTAACTGCATGGGCAAACCCAATTACCGGTAAGATAAAAACATTTCGTGCATTTAGAATAAGCCACAGAAAGCTAAGCTAATAATTATTATTATATTCTAATAAGTCGGATTTTTATTTTTATCTTTGTTTTAAATGGGTTCAATGTAGTTAAGTTCGTTAAAATTAGGGAAAAAACAAAAGTCCAGAATAAGCCTCACAAGTGTGGCATAGAAGACAAAAATCCATACTGTTTAGGGTACAATCGTCGAGACACAAGTCACAAAAACATACAAGGTGGGCCAAGAGGTGCGCTAAATTCGCTGGGATTTGGGGGTTTTGAGTACTTCTAGGCAAAATAGCCAAAAAATGGTATACATGTCCCGGGTTCGATTTTCGAGACAAGCCTTAATATGAAAACTGCATCTCGATATGTTAAGAGGTTTTTGAGATACTAGGGCTTTTTGAAAAGTCTTTTTGGGGTGATGTCTATAACTTTGTTATTTATGGGAATATTATTTTCAAGTAAAAAACTTTTTTTTGTAGACATTTTGATAGAGAACTCAACCGTTAAACTAAAATTTCCCTAACGCATCTAGTTTCTGAGATATAACCTAAATTTGTTATTTTTCTTAATCGTATGACCGTTTTTCTTTGATTTTTTAAATCAGCATAAAATTCCCTTAAAAATGATGTATCAAACTTTGTGTTTTATTTTTATGTACTTTTTTATATTTTTATTACTTTTTACGAATATTTATATTTATCTTTCTAATTTTACTTTATAGTAAAAATTACGTTAACATTTTATGTTTTATTTTTTGTATTTTTTCTATATTTATTTTTTTTAAATTATTGTCTTTTAAACTTTTTTAACGTAATTTTTACTATAAAGTAAAATTAGAAAGATAAATATAAATATTCGTAAAAAGTAATAAAAATATAAAAAAGTACATAACAATATAACACAAAGTTTGATACATCATTTTAAAGGAAATTTTAAGCCGATTTTAAAAATCAAATAAATAAAGGGTGATTCAATAAGAAAAAAACAACTTTGTGTTATATTTCAAAAACTAGATGTGTTAGGAAGAATCCAGTTAGAAGGTACCCTAAACAGATTAGACAGTCTAAATGTAAAATTAAAGTGTGTTTTTATTTTTTTTTAAATTGTATGGACAATATGGCTTTTCATCAAGATCTATTTTTTTCACTTCCCTTTAAATTTTGAAGCCCGAAACTTTTTTGGAACAATTTTCTGCGGAAATGAATACGTTTCCAATACGATTCACTTTAAAACCTTTCACGAAAACGAACTTTTTTTTAGTCGGCCCTGTCCAACTTAAACATATTTTTTTGGAATCATCCGAATTCAATTGCATGAAAACGGGTAATGTATCTAACATACCGATGATGACATTTGCATGCAATAAGCGTTTAAAACTTATTTACTGCAAAAAAAATAGTAGGTATACCTTCAAACATATTCGAGAGGTATACCTACTTTGTCATAAACTTATTAGCTTTAAACCAACAAACAAAGAATTGCAAGAACCGAGGGGGTAACAAATGTCACAAATCTTATCAATTTGCAGTCCCTTGCAGCCTCTGCAACTACCTAAACCTCACCAAACCCTGGCTTGCAGACCCTAAGAGTCCCTGGGAGTCTCTAGAAATCTCTTGGCAGTCCCCTGCAATCACTGGCAATTCAAGAAAATTGGCAATCATGTCAACTGGGTGAACTGTTGGTTAGCCCCTCGGCAAGAACTAACCTCAAAATGTGGCGAATGTTAAAATTATCAAACGCTTTTAAAACACATTCAATTAGCTTTATGAAAATGGAAAAGAGTCTTAATCTCGCCCCTGTAGAAAAGGTGTCAAGCGCCAATAAAATATTGATCATTTGTTTTCCACTTAGTTCCTCTCTTTTTTTGCAATGGGTTCTCTGGTGCTTGCCACCTGTTAACACAAAATTTGGTAGGGTTCCAGGACCTTGCTATAGGAAATATGTTAAAAGTTTTAATTCTTTCAATTTGTTGCTCTACAGTGGCGATATGTATTTAGTCGGCAGTAGTTGACACATTGCTGTCGTTGCCAAATTCTTGCAAAAGGAGCAATGTGTCAATGGAATGGATCTCTAGATCCAATAGATTGAGTTGCAAAAATAACTTTTTTGAATAAAATCCTGATAAAAAATCATATTATTGTGCAAATTTAAATTTCAAAAGATTTTTGATTTGGAAATTCGACTCTGTCTAATCTCTTAGAATAACACTGTCTACGTATAAAATGAAGGACAATATGAAAATAGAGACCTTTCTTATATCCTAAATTTAGTAACTGTATTTATTTTTTTTTTGTAAATTAAAAACCAGCATTTTGAGTAATAGATTTTCAAAAGGAACAATAAAAATGTCATGCTTTTCCATGCAAAAATAGAAATTACTCTTTTTATTTGGGAAAAATGATGATTAAAACTCACAGTATGAAATATTTAAAAGTGAAATAATGTTTATATCGTAATACTTACTTGAAGAGGTTTTTTCGCTATTCTTAGTAGATAGAGTATCGGATTCTAAAGGTGAAACAAAAATATAACATCAAAATAAAACTACTATCTACGAAAGGTATCTATGTTGCATTAGTTTCAAGAAATAACCTTTTTTTAGTGAACATTCAGATATCATTGTCAAATAAAATTAAACATTACACAACTAATAAATGAAATGTGTAAGAAAATCCCAAAGTAAATCGCAGCCTGTATTCTTAAAAATGAGCAAGTGGGCTTTGATTTTTATACTGTCGTGTAAAAAAAATTGTAAAAATCTAACTCTCCCTCTCCAAAAAAATACAATTGTAGTATTATAGGATATAATATAAAAAAATAAAAGAGTAAAAATCCTCTTGGGAACCGAATGCAAAATGAATACCTCTTAGGCAACAGTGATAAAAAGAAACATAGAGCAGACGTTACAACAAATGAAACTGTCAAAAATCTATCTTACTTTATTTTAATAACAAAACTTTATATAGCTAATATTTTACTTTATATACCATCATAAAAGCGTAGGGGATAAGTAAGGATTTTTAAGTGAACCGTTTTTCTCATATATAAAATGTGTATATATATATATATGAAATGTCTCTAGATTATAAATCCGTCGGATGACATCTCGTAAGTGTCGAGCGTTTTTTAGATATTTGGCAAATTATCCAAGATGACAGCCATAGGACAAAATTCATTTAATATGATATCAATTTATAGGTTTTTGAGCATGAGACAGCGTTCAAAATATGAATTTTTCTTTATCTTTAAGAGAAAATTAAAATTTGAAACTTCTGGCAAAACTGATAATATTTTAAGTATTAGAAACTTGTGTTGCTTTCATAAATTAGAAAAAAGTCACATTCAACGCCCTTTTGACAATTTTTAATTCAAATTTTTTAATTAAAATTTGATATTTGCACCGAAATAAATGTCATCTTTTGGCAGGAATGACATTAAATCACATTTTACGTTTTTTGGCAGTATTATTTAGCCAATCATTTTATACCTATGGTGACGCTAGTGCAATGGTATCGATTTATAGGTTTTAGGGCATGAAAAACTTCTTTCTTTCATCAAAAATTAAAAAAGTGCCATTTTATGATTTTTTGAATCGATATAATGGTTTTTTGACAGAATTTAAAAATATCTTCAAGTATATTTATTTTAACGACTATTTCACTAGGGTGTTTTTAACTGGTAAAACGTCATAGCAACGGTCCGTGTCCTACAGACAAGAATCCTACCTGCTCGTTCCAGCGACAAAACTGTGGCAGACCCGTCACAAAGGTGTCTAATGGTACAACTATTATTGTGAGTTTGACAAAGGTCATTAAATCGTCTTGTCTTGTTTTCGTCGTGAAATAGTCTTGTCGAATATCATGCGATAGAAAATTTTGTACCGCCAAAATTTTCTCTTGGTTTTATTCAAGCTCGAATAACGTCTCGTGATTTTACTGTCAAAAGGAAATTGCCAAGCAACAAACTTTCATACCAGTCGAAAATTTGGCCGGTAAAATTTTCCCTGTATTTCCCTATTATTATACCTATACGAGAAAAAAAGTTTTGAAAAAGATTTTAAGATGTTTCGAAAACCTATAAATTCATACCAAACAATGTTAACTTTCTATATACAGGGTTCGACACTTCCTATCTATGGTGCCGAAATAGCGTGTATTGAAAAAGAAGCGCAATGGCTAGCAAATGAGAGCAGAAGAGATAATAAACTTGAGAAACCGATACGCTGTTGCTGATGTCACCCACAATTAACTAGAAGATTTTCAAGTAGAATCCCGTCCAATTTAACAATAAATGTTGCCTTCAAAGGGCGTAAAACAGTGATTATGAGTATTTTCTTATTTTAGTTTGAAATTAGAATGCGCTAAATTAATTTGCCCATTTATCCACAAATAAATTTAAAACAAAATTACTTTTTTAAAATAAAAAAAATTTAAACAACGTAGCGCAATATTTCACTCTGAAACCCTCCACTCTTTCTTCTTAGAATACTTTTTGTAGCCGTCTTCACGTCTTGTTTAACCTTAAAACGAATTCAAAGCTGTTATTAAATTTACTAACTGGGTGTTTTTTTTTTAATTCTAATTCTTGTACTTTTTTATTTTATTAAAATTTCTGAGGAAACGGGGCTCCTCTCCGAGTTCCTCTCCCCTTCTCAGATGTACAGATTCGCGAAGGGATGCCTGCTCTTCAGGTCTTACAAACAAAATAATCTGAAGATCTTCTAAGTCATTAATTGAGAAAAATTACGTCTACTATGTCCTTCACGCTCACGTCTTCGAATAAAACAGACTAAAGCGCTGAAAGTTTTTCTAAACTGTTTACTAGAGCCAGACGAGGACTGTCGAACACTGTATATCTCAAAACGTTTATTAATTAACAATCTGTAAACTCGCAGCTTTCATATGACACCAAAAAATCTACTATGGTATGATTTTCAAACTTAAGTCTTACTACTCCCACACTATAAATCTTTAATTTTACATTTATATTCAGACAGTTTCACTTCTCATCAAACTTACTACATACTACAGAAACACGACACCAAGCATCCACATTTGACAGCCATATAACATACTTTACTTGTTTTTCTTTTTTAAGAATACGAATAGAAACTTACGTTCTTGGTCAGAACCATCTTCGGATTTGTCATCCTTGCTTTTCATAAATGGGAATTTTCGACTAAATGTAAAGTTTTTCTTTTTTCTATCTAATGTCGATTGCTAAAAATTAAGATAAGGATAATGTTAGGGGAGGTTAGAGTTAGGGTCGTTTTAAAAAAATGCTAAACTTATAGTTTCACAGAAGAACATTGTAGACAGCCAAGAATTGTTTTCCAAAACACTGGCCCGTCTATAATTATTATTTTTTGGTATTTAAGAGTACTTCCGGTCACATAAAATGCGTACGCCAATTTTATATAGTGTATTATGTCACCGTCAGGTTTTGTTGTTATCATACGCTTATATTTAAAAATGCCCCAACCAAACGAATTCGAAAAAACCCAAATTTTGGCAAAATTAGACGAGGGTTGGTCGGTTCGAAGAGTAGTGGCCCATTATGGACGAAACAAGGCTACAATTCAAAAACAAAAATTCTGGCTGGAAACACCGCTACAATTGTAAGAATAAGAAGAAAGTATAAAGAAGAAGGAACTGTTCGACGGAGTTGAGGCACTGGCTTGACCCAAGTCAGTACGCCTCAGCAGGATCAGCAACTTATCGACTTTCTTGAAGACCACCCATTTGCGATGGCCCCAGAGGCGATAATTGAGGTACATTTTCCTGGATCAATAAGAACTACGCGCAGACGGATAAGCCGTTCTAGGCTTAGATGTCGTGTTGCTGCCAAGAAAATCTTACTTAGTGCGGAAAAGAAGCAAGCTTGGTTAATTTTTGCACCAAACTATTCACTACCAGAAGAAAAAATCTTTCAGCCCACAATGACAGCAAACAAATTTTGGTATATCGCCCGCCATGAACACGGTATCCCAAAAAATATATTTCTGGGAACGAACACTGGGTTGGAAGATATTTCGTGAATGTGTGGAGTTGGTTATCGGCAAGAGGACATGGGGCTCTTTTTAGAGTCCATTGAAGTTTTACAGCTGATGTTCATATGATGAGAAATGTTATGCTTCCAGAAGCAACCATTCTTCATCCAGAAGGTTTTGGATATCAACAGGAGAACTGACCTATCCATACCGCACGCACAGTGGTTCCAGCAAAACAACATCGAGGTTTTGCCATGGCCGACAAAAACTCCTGACGCCAATCCCGTGGAAAATGTGTGGGGCCTTATAGCAAAAAAGTTAACACGAATAAATATTGTTCCCAGAAATTCCAACCACTTAATGGAGCTCATAGTCAGTACGATGAAGTCATTGTTTCATATCCAAATTTATTTCAAAATTTAGCAGATTCCATGCCACGAAGACTGGCAAACATTATCGAGGCTGACGGAGAATGACACACTACTGAAGAAACGTTTTCTTGTTTTTTTTTTTAATTTACGTAATGTTTTTTTTAATAATTTCTTTTTGATTTTGAACATTTTTAGATATCTCAAATTTACCGATCCTGCAGAAGTGCGCTGACTACAATTAAGTTATTTCTTTCCTTTCGCCAATCAGTTCCTTCTTCTTGATAATTTTTTCGTATTCGCACAATTGTGGACTTGTTTCGTCCATAATCAGCTTTAAGAATAAGTTTGTTTTGTAAAATTGTTTTATTCATTAGTATTAGTTTTATAGTAAAGTGTGGCCAGTCTCCTTATTTTTGTGTTTACAATGTCAAAAGATCTAACCTGTAATTCGAAAACGTCAAAGTCAGTTACAATAAGCAACGCAATTAGCAAAAGTTAAATTCAACAAACCTGCAGCTAACTTCGCTGGCAGCTTTCCTTGTCTCACTCATGCAGAATTTCCCTTGCGAGGGTACACTTCCGGTCACATAAAATGCGTACAGCAGAAGTTAGCTGCAGGTCTGTTGAATTTAAGTTTTGCTAATTGCGTTGCTTATTGTAACTGACTTTGACGTTTTCGAATTACAGGCTAGATATTTTGACATTTTAAACGCAAAAATAAGGAGGCTGGCTACATTTTACGGTAAGACTAATATACAAATGAATAAAACTTTTTTAAATTATTCAACATTTTATTATTAAAACTTATTCTAGAAGCTCATTACGGACGAATCAAGACCACAATTGTGCAAATAAGAAAAAAGTATCAATAAGAAGGAACTGTTTGGCGAAAGGAAAGCAATTACTTAATCATAGTCAGCGCACCTCTGCAGGATCGGTAAATTTGAGTAATCTAAGTATATGCAGACAACCAAAAATGTTCAAAATCAAAAAGACATTATTAAAAAAACACGTAAATAAAAAAAAAACAAAAAAACGTTTCTTCAGTAGCGTGTCATTGCCTCGTCAGCCTCGATAATGTTTGCCTGTCTTCGTGGCATGGAATCTGCTGAATTTTGAAATAAATTTGAATTTGAAAGAATGACTTCGTCGTACCCTCTGACTAAGACCTCCATTAAGTGGTTAGATCTCGATGTTGTTTTGCTGGAACCACTGTTTAGAAATGCGTGCGGTATGGATAGGACAGTTATCTTGTTGATACAAAACCTTCTGGATGAAGAATAGTTGCTTCTAGAAGCATAACATTTCTTCTCATAACAAATCTTCCATGGATTCTAAAAATAGCCCCATGTCCTCTCGCCGATATCCAACTTCACACATTCACAGAAAATCTTCAAGCCCGGTCTTCGTTCCCAGCAATATATTTTACAAAATAGCATGTTCGTGGCCGGCGATGTACCAAAATTTGTTTGCTGCCATTGTGGGACTGAAAGATTTTTTTCATGCGTGAAGACCACCTGTCGCCAAAATTCTTCTTTTTGTAATGAATAGTTTAGTGCAAAAATTAACCTAGCTTGCTTCTTTTACGCACTAAGTAAGATTTTCTTGACATCAACGCGACATCTAAGCCTAGAACGGCTTATCCGTGTGCGCGTCGTTCTTGTGGATCTGCTGAGGCGTACTGACTTGGGTCAGCCACCTTCGTCGAACAGTTCCTTCTTTTTGATACTTTCTTCTTATTCTTACAATTGTAGCCTTGTTTCGTCCATAATGTGCCGCTACTCTTCGAACCGACCGACCACCGTCTAATTTTGCCAAAATTTGGGCTTTATTGAATTCGTTTAGTTGGGGCATTGTTAAATATAAGCGTAGGACAACAACAAAACCTGACGGTGACATTTTTTGTCAATTTGAAATACCTAAAAGGTTACCGAGTTGCGAGGTCCATAACACACTATATAAAATCGGCGTACGCATTTTATGTGGCCGGAAGTGTACACTTGGCCCCACATTTTTCTATTTAAATACAGAAATTTTTCAAACATTTTAGTCTCATTTTAAAGATAAAGCTTCAATCTAGGGTTCCCTAGTACTACTTTTTGCAATTTTTCTCTAGTCTTGCAGATATGAACAGGCAAAATATAAATAATAAAAACGAAAGTCAAAATTCCAAAATTATTACTAGAGACCCAAGATTTAAGCTTTATCTTTAAAATGAGACTAAAATTTCTGTATTTGAAAAGAAAAGCTGCTTTCTCCTGGGGTTTGTGTACAGAAGGATTTTTTTAAATAGAGTAGTGGTTTTAAGACATTAATCTTATTACATATGAAATATTATGATCTGGTCTGAACACAAATTAACAACCTAATATCAATACATAAATTATTAGATATTACATATTAATTTATTACCCATAACATATTACCATAAAAATAAAAAAAAAACATGGTATAATAAGAAGTTCAAAATTCCCCGCTTCAATTTTAAAGAAGTCTTCATTTATGTCTTCAGTCAGACAATGGGTTCACCAAAAAATGCTCTATAAAGAAAATATAATCCAAAATATCAATTAAAACTTTAACCAACCTTCCAAATTTAAAAATAATGAGAACTTCCCATTGATTAACTTTGCTCAGGTATAATCGTCACCAAGGCAGGAATAACAGGAAGTACGTGAAAATCCCATTCAGTTCTTGACAATTGTGTGGTTTTTTAATTTACATTTACATTTTTGGAATGTTTTGTTTTAATTAAAAGTGTTATTGTTCCAATCCGATAAAACTGTAGGGCGTTATTGTGTGTGTGGCTTTTGATTAATAGGTCTGCTGTTTAAACAAACATCTTCGCTTAAAAGCTAGTTTCTATTAAATGAATTTTATATACTATTTTAATTCAATCGCCACCACAACTTTTCCTCTTCCCTAGGCATTGAATGTATACAATGTAAGTGAAAGCCTAAGGATGATGAAAAATTGTCGTCGAAACATAGAATTAATTATAATAGTACCTATACAAAAATAGTTAATTATTGTCTTTATTTCCCACAAAAATCTTCTCTAGCATAATAGTCCAGTGTGAAGTAAAGAGTTTATCCACGCCATTTCTAATCCTAAGAGATCCCACTCGCACCCCCTCTCCCTCCCCTGAAGAAACGAACCCATCTTGATTTTACAGATTTTTAAACACGTCTAAATAAATATCCTCAAAATGAACCAATATTAACTTAAATTGAGCATATTTTTATTGTTGCTTACCCTATCTAAATTACTGGGCGCGTGCCCTTGAAATTTGACAGATCGGTCTCTCGCCCTCTGCTTCCTCTCCCACCTCCTTTTGCTGGGCACGATGCCCATGGCCTGCTCTTCGCCGTTGGCCAGCACTCGTCGGGCCTGCCACCACTCGTCGTCCGAAGCGTTTGTCACGTGAAGAATGTCCCCGTAGTGGAAACCCAGGCCGACCGTCGGTAGGCCTTCGTCTTTACTAGGGTCGTAATCGAATAATGCCCTGAAAAGTAATTCAATCATATATAGAAAAACAAAGTTTTAAATGTGATTATCTTTTGTGAAAATTTTTTTCCGTAACTTCCCTTTTGTTTTAAATTAGGGGCCCTTGAAAAAATTTCCGTTTGGCATTGTGATATTCCCAAAGTATGTTGCTATATTCCTGCTCTGGATCCCAATTTTTGAAACGGGAACGTGTGGTTTTTTGTGCGAATGATCACCAGTCGGTAGGGATCTATCCCGTGATGTATTTTTGAACGATGAAAACCTGCTCACATTCTCGTAAAAAGTGGGAGATCCGATCTGGCGGGTTTCAAGTGAGAGAAAACCGCTTTTTTCGAGAGACGCCTGCCGCCGCATGCGTTGAACACACGATTTTCTAACCTCTATTACTCGCTTTGTTTTTTTAATTTGTGTCTGTTGTGTTTTTTTTTAAAGAATAAATGTAGAAATTAAAGGTAAGAAAATCAAGAAGATGCTCCCACAATTTTGGACCCGTTTTGTAGGTAAAATCGTTGGAAAATGTTCCTGATCAATTTTTTTTTCGGATTGTGTTGTGTGTGTTTAAAAGGAACGCCCGAGCCTCCTTCCCCACTTATTTTTATTACAAAAACCCAGAAAACCAACCACAGAAGTGAACTGGAAAAACCCAATAAGTTTTTCCCGAAAATGAGGTTAATTCGGCACTTTTTTTTCTTTAATATAATTTATCTAGGTTCGGCACTGCGGCAGCGAAAACGTAATAGTTAGTTAGAGTAGGCCTTTAACATGAAAACAGTTCGTTTATACCAAAGTAAACATGACAACGATGAACACGATCAAGGGCAGGTTCAAAAATACAGCGATCGAATAGCATGCGATGTGATCTATCCCGGGATCGATCACATCGTTTAGGAGAACGTTCCTTCTCTCACAATTCAAAAATTGGGGTCCTGGTAGGTTTCAATTTCGTTTTATCCTGTTTTGTTAAACGACAATTTTGACTGTGAATCAGATGTGGTAACCCCTCATTAAACTACGTTTTTATCGCTCAAATCGAGTTCAACACGTTTCTTCTAAATTTGTTTTGCAAAAATTGGACAAGTCTTATAGTTTTAGAGAAAGGTTTGGATAGTTTCGATTCTTTTGTTCAAAAAATTTTAAAAAACAATCGTGCAAAATTTCCACGCAATACGTTTTTCGATTTTCTTGTTTTTGCCTGGAATAGATTAGGTAAAAATTTGGATAGCAGATGGTTTTATTGATATTTAAAAAATGAAAAAGGTAACTTTTTTACCTTCTTAAGCTTGGGACTTTTTTATCGATCCTCTGGCGATGACATTACTAACCTAACATATAAAGATCTTTTCTGAGATGTCCGTAACAGTGTTCCAGTCCCCACGACGGCTCCCGTCTGGGCCATTTGCTGCTTGAGAGTGTGGATTTTCGCTTCGAAATTATTGTAGTCTTCCGGTCTGTATTGAACTACTATCGTCACAGTTTGGGCAGTTCCCTAAAACAAAAGTTTTAGGTTTAGTTAAATACAGTTTTCGGTTCGTGGTTGTAGAAATAGGGAGGCTCGTAGGATTCCATGGGCCCTTTTTACCCTACCCGTGTCTTCCCCTATCTTCCCACTATCGCCCTTGCTAATTTTTGCACTTTTAGTGAGAATAACTTTACTCTTCCTCCAAGGGTGGCAGTTCTTGTTCACACTATGTCCTAGAAAGGGCTTTGGTGAAGCCCTACTGGGTGGTGGAAATACAATGAGTGTGGCGTCTGCCTCCACGTGGTGTACCAATTGATAGTATCAGAGATCAAAGTGTCAAGATTCATCGTGGTCAAGGTATTTGGGAATACCAAAGTGGACTCAACCAAATAATCTTTCTCACTTACGCTTTTTATTCTCATCATGTACAACAACAGGTGTCCCTATAAAAAACCCGAAACCAAACATAATTTATCAGAATTTAAAAGTAAAGAAAATAATTGGTCCGAAAAAAATTGTCTCGCAAAAAAAAATTACGGGAAAATGAAATCGCTGGAAAATATATGCATAGAATAAAATTTAAACCAAACATATTTTTATAGAAACACAAAATGTTAAAAAATACTTTTAAAGAAAATAATTTGATAGAAACATAATAATGCCGAAGCACAAATTCAATTGCTACGTTGTCAGGCTTACGGCAGGAAAGAGTCGAAGGAAGTTGTGATATTGTATTAATTTACCCCCTTTACATCCTTCAACCACCCCCTACCCCCAAAAACTGTGAAGTTAAATAAAACGTTTAATAAAAAAAATCCCCGTGTCATGTTCCGAGTAGAGAAATTTGTCAACGCCGCAATCCAGGGCCTACGGCGCTCTAGAGATTTAAATTTGACGCATGCCCAATAGCGATTCGGCTGGATTGTGGTTCTGCTCATTTAAGGATCGCGCATGTTATTTTCTATCAATTTGTGGGTCGGGTGTTTTTCGTTTCTAAACACTTATTTTCGATACTCTTTTAATTCTTATATTTGAAGGTTCGGGAAAATTATAATCGCTTAAATTATATTCGTGTCTTTTAAGGATCGAGTAAATTAAAATTGTATAAAATTGTATTGTTATCCATTATTTTCTGGGTGTTTTACTTTCGTTCATAATTCTTTTCAATTGTTTTTTGTAAATTCGGCTTTTTTGTGGATTCCCTACAACAAGAAATTTTAATGTCAAGAATTTATAATTTAAGTTGTTTATTAAATTAATTAAAGCAAAAAAAGTTTAGAATGTGGTACGTTACCCAGTAAACACACTTGTAACTTTAACCTAATAGTTATATAAATCCAAGGTTCATATATTTATGTAAAATATGTTACGTAAATTTCACATAAAAATATTTTTATAAAAAAAATTATGTAAACATTACGTCAAAACTTTGACTGTAAATTTAAGTCATCATAAGCAATGTTAATTTTACGTAAATAATATGAATTTATAAATAAAGTCTTAAAATTTACGTAACTATTATGTAAATAGTTGGACCCTAATTTTACATAAAAATATGACATACCTATTATATAAAAAATTATATGTAATATTTAATTAATCTAATTTACGTAAACGTTACATAAAATGATTTATTTTAAATGAAAGTTATAAAATTTACATAACCATTATGTAATAATTTAGACATTACGTTTATATTTAAAATGTTACAAAACTATTATACAAAACATTTTATGTAATATTTATATAACGCTCTATAATATGATTTACGTCACATTAAAATTTTGAAATTTAAATAAATATTATGTTTAATTTAAAATTTTACGTAATTGTTACATAAAAATTTTAATGTATTAATTAAAGTCCTAAATTTTACATAATTATTATAAATTAATTTCAACCGTAAGTTTACATTTCAAATATTACATAACTATTATATAAAACATTTTATGTAATATTTATATAGTCTACATGAGGTAAATGCTCTATAACGAGATTTACGTCACATTAAAATTTACACAAATTATGAAAGTTAAAGAAATTACCACTGCTTAATAGTGTCTTCCTAGTAGGTAGAGATGGCGCTAATGTCACTATGTTCCCTGTACAGTGCATGATAATATTATATATATAAAGAGCAAATATATTTCAAAATTAGAATGCGGACTTTGAGGTATTGACAAGATGGTGGTACTTCTCTATAAAAATCACCTCTTACGCCACTGGTTAACTTTGTAGTTTGCCAATGTCGGAGCGTGTCAAGCAATCACCGACGGACCTTCGTAAATCACCGACGTTGGCCCGCGTCAAGCTGCATGCTGATAGTCCAGAATCATCAGGGTAACATAGGACTGTACCTGGCTTGTCGTTGTATTTTGAAAGGTCATCTTTCAGTAACCGGTACATTTTCGCAGGTTTCTACCTTTTATTGTCCTGCTCGAAAATTTCATTCATGCAACATCCCGGGTTATTTGAACGACGAAAGTTCTTTAAATTCACTGGCTGTGGTTGCTTATGTTATGCTTCATACGCCAGGTACGGTCCTATGTTACCCTAATGATTCCTAACAAGGATGAAACCGAGACAACATAATAACTTACGGAGACTAACAGAAAGATAGGGCCGCGCAGGAACTACGTTCCTGTAGCGCATTGCGGCGGAGAGTGAAAGTAATGCTTGTATTAAGTAAACACCTACCTTGCCTCGTCCATCTCTTTCTATATGATCATAAAAGAAAGACAGAACATTTTTCAATGTCGAAATATATTTCAAAAAATTTTAATTTTGTACCTGCCGGGTTTTGCCACCGCTTGTCAAAGTCTGTCAAGCCTGGCAAGCGGTTTTTTTAGATTTTCAAAAGCGAGTCATTTTAATCAGTTTTTGTTGGAAATCGCGCTAGTTTATGGGATTGACAACTTATTGTAAAGTCTAAAATCCCACTCTAATCAGGCTGGATCACTACAATTAAAGCTAGATAGGTTCAGATTTTTGAAAACCAAATCCTTGAAAAAAATATTGTGATGATTTATACAGAGTTGAGCAAGAAGGTAATAGGTTAAAATACAACCAATAAAGAGATATAGGTTCCGGTTAAAACATTTATAAAATCTGTAAGACTTTTATACTGGGATATTTTCCCAACTAATAAAAGAAAATAACAATAAAATGCTGTTATCTTTAATATTTGATAATATTCCTCAACATAGTTATAACCCCCTCCCTCCTATTTAAGATTTTTAAAGGGTCCAAAAAACTTTTTGTAAGCTAAAGAAAGTTTTTTAGCTGCGTGGAACAGTGCAAAGTTTGCTAAGGTTTGTATAGAGCTAAAACCTTTGGAACGGCGCCTGTTAAGTTTTTTCATATCTTTTTATTATTAAATAAGTAAGTATCTGTAAAAAAATTAACCAAAACAATATATGTATTTTATTATGCATCTGCCTGTACAAGTAGTTCCTTCCTGTAGCCACCGGCTGCGCTCGTGTCGCCGTCAAACAATGTTCCCCAAGTATAACACAGTATCGGTCACTCTCGCGTAGCTATTACTTTCTCTATGTTATGAAACAGGCCTGTAGGTTTCTGGACTATCCATTAGATCTTGGAGGCCTGGTCGTAATGAATTGAAAAGCAAAATGTGTGTCCGATATGCCACGAACCTTTCTTTTTTTTCAAAACAATTATCATTTAACATTTTTAAAAAATGCTTATTTTTTTTCCGGATTCAGATCATCAGCGAACATTTTCTACATTTTAAAAATGTTGATTTAAGGCTATAGTTTCTCCCCAGATTTTAAGTAAAAAAAAGTACAACTGACAACGCTTTGTTCTTTAATTTTTTAATATTTTGCCAGAGTGCACAGGGAAAAATAAACACCTGAATTGGCTGAAATTTTGCAGGTGTGATCATTTTTAAATGCTTAACAAAAATATCTCAAGGATATCGGAAGGATTTTTCAAAATTCTTAATTATTTTTTCTTCAAAATAAAAGCTCTGGTGCTGTCATCTATCCCAAAAGTCTCAAAATAATTGCGGTTTAGAACAAACCCGATTTACAAAAAAATTAGAGAAATACTCACAATTTTCTCTGGATTACATTTTTCCTTTTTATATTTCCTTGCTTTAGCGAAAATAAAAACTAAGTTTCCTTTTTTTCTAAAATCCTGCGCACTCCGGAAAAGAAAATCGATCAATCAATCACACTTCATTGAATTTGGGAGACACACGCAGTTCAAGTGTTGGCCGATAGACCGCAGAATTTATACGATTCTATGGTAACTGCAGGTGTTTTGTCAACAAATTTTAAATCGGACCGCAGTGGGACAGAAGAGTATTTTTACGTTTTCTGACAGAAAACCATTCGAGGTTATTTTTATGTTTCAAAAATGTGTTTTCAAAAACATTGTTCTAAAACAAATATGAAACCACTACGCGTATGCGGTCGCCCGAAAAAAGGCCTAGCGCTGCGCGGACATTACCTCGAGAACCAAGAGAACTTTACTGGCTCGCTAGGATTACTAGGAATTTGCATAGAAACATTAGACGACCATAACCACACATAATTTAGTTTTTATTTTGATTCAACCATTTTTTTTAATTTAAATTATTGCGGCATAGTTATGTGCAATTGTACCAGTGAAATCTTGGGAGTGTAAAGGATAGATTTTAGAACCTCAGTTTCAAAAACACACGGATACTTGAGTACTAATAAAACAGGTCAGTAAAGCTCCATTTAGAGGTTGGAAAGACTCTTGCTAGTCGTTGACGCTTCTGTTTAGAATGGATTATGATTATTTCATCTAGCGCTAGTAGCCGATTTTTAAATCTGCATGCTTTTAAGTTAACCTGTTGTCGCTATCAGCTAGCGGGGGGGTTTCCAATTCAATTATAAATGCACCTGTAAATGCAACCTCAAACATTACACCCAGTTACTTTAATACATAGTTGGGTAGCGTTTTTTTAGCAGGTAATTCTGCAATAAATGGTTTTCTTTTATTTTAGTATTTTACTTGGTTTTTTAGCGGCGCAGAACGCGAAAAGTCAAAATAAGTAACCTAATCTCAAATTTTTGACCCGGTGCTAAAAAATCTCTGGTGTCCCACTGTGGATAAACATAAATAAAGTCACCGCGTTGCCATGGAAAACAAATTCAATGACGTAAAATTTTGCAAAAAAATCAGGTCGACATAGTTAAACTGATTTCCCGTAGAGTGTTGCTAAAAACAATTTCCCAGATTGTAACTACGACCTTAACTTAGCACTACGTCTTACGGAAAATCCCTTTGTTTGCACCCCGCGAGTTCTCAATCATGTGCATGTTCGTTGGACTGTCCTATTGGACTTGTATGAAGGCTTTACTTTTAAGGATAAATTATTCACGGAAATTATCAACAGAGTAGCAATATAAAAAAAAGCTTACCTTAAGCGCTTGCGCAGCTTCCTCATGAGTGGCAGTCCTCAGGTTAACTCCGTTGACGCTAAGTATCTGGTCGCCTCTCTTGAGTTCCCCACTGAGGTCGGCGGCACCTCCGGACTGAATAAACGAGATGAATATGCCCTCGCCATCCTCACCGCCGACGATGTTGAAACCTAGACTGTTTAGGTTGCCCTTGTGGAGGACTACGGTTCGTACGTCTCTGTAACAAAAAAAAAACTTTGTTTAACATTTTAGGCATCTTTTGTGGTAAGATAATTATGTTGTTATTGTTGTATACCTCATTAATTCGATTAAAGAGTTTTTAAAAGTTTATTAAGAATTTGTACCTTTGATTATATTATATAAAATTTCTGTATCTTTTTATAACGTAGTGTTTAGTTTCGTTTACTTGAAACCGTATTTCAGAAAGTATAGTCACATTAATATACTAAGGCTTCCTTAATCCCATAATAGGGAAATTCTGCTACATTTTTGACTTGCCTAACATCGCTACCACCCCAGCAGAACTTGTTTTAGGCGGCTTTTTTCTTTCCAGCAGCCTGCAGTCACATATTAATTTGTTGACCTAAAAACGCAGATCGAGGTATTTTATTTATTTTCTTGTAGATGGTGTACCGATTGATTGTATCAGAGATCAAAGTGTCAAGACTCATCGTGATCAAAATATTTGGGAATACCCAACGTGGACTCAACCAAATAATCTTTCTCACTCACGCTTTTTTTCTCATCATGTACAACATCAATAAATTTTAATGACATTTATAATTAAAGTTTGTTTATTAAGGTAATTTAATAGTTTAGTGTCTAAAATAAATAGTTTATCCGCGACCTTTAAACACAATTTTATAGACTAAAGTAATTTGTGATAAAATTTTCTTTCTTTTCAAATATTCCAAAACAATGTTGGGGTACGGTTTTCTAAATAAGGTTTTTTTTTAATATACAGGGTTCCTAAGATTTTCCTTAGGGATAGGATTTCAATAAATCAAACAGAAATGGCATAGAAAGTTCTGCGCGCACAAAAGAAACAGGTATATTGAGCAATGGTGCCAGTTTGTTATTATCTCCGGACTGCTTTCATGAGAAAAAATTGTCGCCACTCTTTTATTGTGAGCATAAATCATAGTTGCAATAATAACCGTTGACAAGATGTCTGCAAATTCCGCTAGATGGGGGCCACACCATGAAATGTGAAATTAAAAATTAGATGTTTTCAGGTCCAAACCACAGCTTTTTCTTGCTTTAAGGAGGCGGCAGGGTCCATTATTTACGATACTGAGCGATAAACTCGTGAGGTTGTTAACATTAGAAAGAAATATCTTCGCTTTTAATTAAATTTCTTTCCATTCTGTTCTACTAGTGACATCTATCCGGAAACGGACAAACCATAAATCAATAAACGGCGCTGTTTTTCCTGCAGAGCTTTTTGCTTGCGATATTATTGATTTTAAATAAAGCTGGCCCTACACTACATTTGACATTTTCGAGGTGTTTTATGACATGATCTCGAAACATGTAGCGAACCTATTCTTCAAAACTAGCGGGAGGGTAAAAGCGAAAAATAAAGGGCTGCCAATATTTGTAACACCCAAAAAGGGGTGAAAAGATTTATTTTGCTCTGTTTCTTTACAAAAAACTTTTTTTTTACGAAAAACTTGAGCTCTGCCACTTTTTTTTATTTTTTTCCTCAACTTTCTCGAAATTTTCGTCATACCGTAGAAAAAAATTATTTCCCCCATGGTCATACATTACTTTTATTCGAAAAAATTTAGAAACAGAGACGGGATCAGTTTTCCTAAAACGGGGGATCTTGGTTTCGAGTGAGAAGATAAAGGGCGCCGCAAGCAATTTTTAAATTAGCCGAACGCAAAAATGTTAGAAAAACAAAGCACGAAATAAAAATGGCGCTGCTTACAATTTTTTTTCAAAAATTACGTAATTTCGGGAACGCAAAGAAATAGGTCTAAAGAGTATAATTTTTAAGAAAAAAAATATCAATTTTCTCGCCCTCCTCCACTGGGACTACAGGGGCCGTGCACAAATTACGTAATGGTCATAGGGGGAGGGGGGTTACAAAACGATACGTAGGGGGGAGGGGGGTTTTCGACAGCGTTTGCATTTGTGTGAAACTAAGAAAATTTGGAATGATCTGACTGTTCCTCCTTTTTGATTTCGAATTGAATTTCGGCCGTGTATGAACGCTTTAGGTTAGGCATTTGCATGTATCTCAGTCCCCAGCCTGTAAACAGTCCGTAAGGACAATGGTTACAAAATGAAAAGCCGAAAAATATTTTTTTTACGATATCTTTCATCAGTTTGGTATTAAAGTCGAGCAACAACCTGGATTGGATTTACTACGTGTAAGATGTAGTGACAACATCGCCCCATGCCCATCCTTTTCTGCCTAATGTGCTTTTCCGTTTGTCTGCGTCTTATACACTGCTGCTTGGCCCCCTAAGGATTTGCTTAGGAACCCTGTATAAAACCCTTAAAACCTAAAATACTAATTACTTCAACTTTATGGGTGGCCCGATATGAGATGACAACAATGTCGGAAATAGTAGCAAGAACGGTACGGCACTTTCCACTGCGACCACTAGTGAGTCTATTGAGTCTAAGAGGCTCGCAATTTGCTTTAGTGAAGCATCTTTCAGATTGAGCCCGTCCATCTATGGTTTGCTGAATACGTTGGCCTTGACATTCACACAGCACATGTCTAGCCTTCTCGTCCTCCTCCATACAGAGCCTACATTCGGAGTCCTCACTTAGAGGCCATCCATAAATTACGTAACGCCGCAAGGTGGGGAGAAAGGGGTACGTGTAAGTGTTACAAAGTGTTACAAGGGGGGGAAGGCGGATTCACACGAAAACTGCGAGGATTTGGTGCAATAATTTAATCGCCTAAAAATATGTAGTAGTTGCGTGCGGAACTGTCAAAAATAGACTTTATGAAAGTTAGGCTATGCGCCGATTTTATTTACCGATAATGGAAATGGAAATAGTGTGTCTATGCTTTAATGCATGTACGGTATACGCAGTGACATTCCTCTAGTGTTAGCTAATACCAAATCGATATATTATAATGCTACTTCTAAAGTAAATAAAATAAAAATTGAACACTGTACGAATAACATGGACCGGATCTATGGCTCGCGGTAAAATGTAACCGTATGTCTGTGATGGGAGATATATGCCGTCACAGACATACGATCCTTTGGTACTTTCTCGTAACTTGACTTTGTAGATTTTCATGATCTGGATCTCATTTAAAAGGTACTCGAATAGTGCACAGGGGCGTATACAGGGTTTTATTTTACGGGGGCTTTACTGTCTGAGAGTATCAATTTAAAAAAATTACGTAAATGAAAGTAAAAAGTTTTTGTGTTTTTTTTATGGATTTGTTGCTGTGAAAAATCAATAAAAAAATGTTAAAAACATAGAACAACCGTGCTTTACATTGACATCTTTTGTCTCATTCAATCAATTGAGTGACGTACGCAGGATGAGGACTAGAAAGCTGCTTCCCCATCCAAACTATTAAATATTTACTACCAAAGATTAAATTATCTTCAAAAATTAAGAATAAAATGGTTACCCCCCCCCCCCAAGGATATTTCGCCTAAAAACAATTTCTGCGTACGCCACTATATAGGAAAAGTTTGGGTATCAAGTTAGGAGTTGTAAATACCAAAAACCAACAGATCACAAAAATAGAAAAATCAGTTTCTTGCGGGAGGGGTGTTAAGTAACTGCAGTCTCTAATAACCATTTTATTCTCAATTGTTGGAGAAAATCAATATTTAATGGTTTGAAAAACGAAAGGGGCGGGCGTAAGCCTTCCAGCCCCCCCCCTAACTATACCCTTAAAGAGTACTCAAATAACTGAATAATGTGACAAAAAATGTTAATGCAAAAAATAAGGCTGTGTTTTGTTTTTAACCTTTTTCTTATTTGGATTGATTTTTCAAAACTTATGCCCCTTTAACTTAAATCCTACCTACGCCATTTAGTTACTTTTATAAAGACACCAAACCTATAAAAAAAACCACCAGGCTAAATGAAACACAACTTTTTACTTTCATTTACGTATTTTTTAAAAATTAACCCTTTCAAACAGTAAAGCTTTCTTGATAAAAACCCCGCAAACGCCCCTGTGCATTATTCAAGTACCTTTTAAATGAGACCCAAATCATGATATTCGTAGGTGTTTGCCAGCCATACGTATATTTTTGAAATTTTGAATCCTTTAAAAAATTAGCTTAACAAAAATACCAAACACTCTCTAGATATCTTTTGTAGTTTCGGAGATATTTATATCAAAAAACTAGTGGATTATCTGTGAGTGTTTGGTAATTTTCTAGGGGTTTAAAAAATGTGAAAATATACAGGGTGCCCCATTAAAAAAAATGGTTTTATTGTAACACCCTGTATATGAAATTTATCAATCAATTTGCCAATTTAAAGTAATCCTTTATTTTAAATAATAAAAAAGTTCCTTTAATTTAATTTAGTTGTAGTACATCCAATATTTTATCCAAAATTTAAAAATCATGTTTCCGTGACAACCATCGTAGATTTGAAAGTTTGAGACAATGATGTGTTTGAAATTAACTCTGTGTTTCGGACTTCCATTGTCTATATTTTATTTATACACGACGTTTCGATCAGTACAATCTCTGATCGTCTTCAGTAGTTTGCACCTGAAGACGATCAGAGATTGTACTGATCGAAACGTCGTGTATAAATAAAATATAGACAATGGAAGTCCGAAACACAGAGTTAATTTCAACCATCGTAGAACTGCAACGTTAAAATTGTAAAGCAAGTCATACTTAAACATAAGATAATTTAATATTTTGTGAACGTCATCAAAAAACGCGAAAGACCAACGTATTTCTGGTATGGTAAAACCTTTAACCAATTTGAATAACAAATATGTCAAGGCTGATGACCAAAAATCGATTCTCTCCATAATCAACTTAAAAATTTGGCACTTACTAAAATGTAAAATTTTTGCGTTAAATTAACATAAAATTATGCTGACTAAACCAGTTATTTTTTTTACCAAATCTATCGAGAACACTACTGACAGTAAAAAGTAGTATTACTCGTGTCTAAACGTCAAATTAAATTAAAAATCAAGACATGAAAATAAACATTAAAAAGAAAGAAGAAGAAAGAGGTCACATGTCTAATTAAACCGCCGAGAATTAAACATCGAAAAAAATGTGAAATGATAAGAATTCTGAGGAAAAGCTTTCTTGACTTGTTAAAAAAAATGGCCAATTACATACATGTGCCTAGTAAAAATATAAGATGTAGGTTATTTGTAGGTGTGCACTTATTTTTTTTAGCCTTATATGGAGATCTTAATTTATAAAAACATTTCGTAAAAACAAAATTATTCTTCCTTGTATGGCGAACTAGTTCAAACATTTTGATAACTCGTGAGGTTAAGACATAAAATAATAAAAAACACATACATGATATTCAAGATAATCTCAAAGGTACCAAAGGTAAAAATTTGTTGTCGGAACCTAAGAATTTTTAGTCATCTCTACAAACAAAATCGATTTTAAAGCTTTCGAAGAGGAGACATTCTTTTTTTTTTATGTCAGCTACCTTGCCTCAGGAAATGTCAAAGTGACGGGTCACGTGATATCCATACTTTTTGAAATAAACATCCGAATTGGCTGAACTTAGAATGGAAGGCACATTTTGTGAAAAGTAAGACACTGCTCGGACCACTGTATTGATTTTTTGCCGAATAAGCTAAAATTTCTTTCTAAGCCACCAATTCGAAATATTCAAACATTTGAATCGGGGCACATACGGCAAAAGGCCACTATTAGGGGGACACAATAATTTTTTTCACCTTTTAAATTTATGAAAATTATTTTCGATATCCAATTAAACATATCTATAATGCAAGAATATATAAATATTTTTTTTATACCTTCATCAAAAACACGATAGTAACTGTCTGCAGATAACTAACGCATGGCTTTTTTGGTTACCGATGCAAAAAAACTTTTTTTTTGATCACGGGTGCAAAAAAAGATTTCGGTCCGTTTTTAAACCAAAATTAAAGAGAAATACAGTTTTCACCAAGTATTTACGAAAAAAATCATTTAAAAACATCTTCAAAGTATCAAATTGTCAAAGATTAAAACGGTGCAACAATGAACGTCACCGAGTAAAAAGGCACGTCGTTATGGAAACCCTTGTTTTTTCATTTACCAGCCGCCTTGATTTATAATGTAAAGATGGTGTGTTGCGAGAAGTGCTCTTCGTTCGAGATTTTTACAAGTATTTTCCTGTTTTTCTTGGATTTTCTGATAAAGGTATTAAAAAAAATAGTGTTCACAACTCGCGGCTAAACTGTGCTTTTTTTTATTCGCGTTTTTAAATACCTTGTAAAAAAAAGAACTATTTTAGCCACTAGTTGTGAAAACTACTATTTTTTTTATACCTTCATCAAAAACATGATTTTAGTAACTGTCTGCAGATAACTAAAGCATTTCTTTTTTGGTTACCGATGCAAAAAAACTTTTTTTTTGATCATGGCACGGACGCAAAAAAAGATTTCTGTCCGTTTTTTACCCAAAGTTAAAGAGAAATAGCGGAAAATAGTAATATTGAAAGAATCTAATTATTATTGCCTAAGAATTAAGCCATTTCCGCCAGTTTTCAGCAAGTATATACAAAATATCAAATTGTCAAAGATTAAAATGTCGCAACAATAAACGTCACCGAGTAAAAAGACACATCGCTATGGAAACGATTGTGATTTCATTTACCAGCCGTCGTGATTTATAGTGTAAAGCTTTGTACAGACCTGAACATTTACGAGAACAACGAACAGAACAACAAACAGAACACCAAACAGAACGACGAACGGTTATTTTAATTTTGACGATCCGAACAACGGACGGAACTTTTTGTGTTGTTCCCATAAAAATGTTCTCGGTAGTTGAAATTTGTCAGTTGAAGATAATCAACCCTCTTTTATTGGTTAAAAAATTGGTATATATTTTCATTATTCGTGTGCCAAAAAAAAACGCGAAAAACAAGAAGATGGTGGCAAACACATTTTTATTCACAACGGAGTAATCAACCCTCTTTTATTGGTTAAAGATGAATAAAAGTGCAGCAGCAGCAGCGTACATATATATTCATTATTCGTGTGCCAAAAAAAAACGCGAAAAACAAGAAGATGGTGGCAAACACATTTTTATGCACAAAGGAATGCAGAAAATTTTAATTTAGTAATCGAATTAAAGTTTCAAGCTGTGAGTGGACATTACAGTTCGCCGTTTTGTTTTAACCCGTCCAAACCTGCGAGTATATTCGCGAGCATTTCCTTTGATGTCGGGAAAAAACCGACAACTGATGGGAAAACCGCGAACCATTCGCCGAATGGTCAGGATTTACGAGAATATTTGCAAACGCGTTTGTAACCCCGTCCAAATTAGTGTTCCCATCGCGGTTCGGTTCGTTGCTCTGCTTGTTGTTCGCCGTAATGTTCAGGTCTGTACGAAGCTTAAAGATGGCGAGAAGTTCTCTTCGTTCGAGATTTTTCAAGTATTTTCATGTTTTTCTTGGATTTTTTGATAAAGGTATTTAAAAAAAAATAGTGTTAACAACTCGCGCCTAAACTGTGCTTTCTTTTTACTATTAACTAAAAAGCACTATTTTAGCCACTAGTATTTAAAACTACTATTTATGTCGCAGTTATGGTTTGGGAGCAAACAATTTTCAAACATCGATTAAGCTTTGGAAACAGTATTATAACTTTTAAAACCGAAAAAAAATGGCTCATTATATAAATTTCTGATAACTTAATGTATGTAATCTCAATTTTTTTTCTGAAGTATTATGAAGATCATATTGTTTTTCAAAAATATGTTCAATATTTGTCCAAAAAACTTCTGGATCATATCGTAATAACACAAAAATCATAATCATCACATAATTTTCTTCCCTTCCGATTTTTTTTTTGATATAATGTAGAATAAGTTGTTTCTTACAAAATATAAAAAAATTAAGTTGCGCAAGTTTGCGCTTTTTGAGAAAAAAAGTCGTTTCTGGGTATAAATATTTATTTTTTTACCACTTGGACCCCTCAGTTTTATTTGCAAAGGAGACATATTTTAGTCTCATTATTTGGGTTCTGGGGTACATCACTGGCAGTTATGCGGAGGGGCCATGGCCCCACGCTAACAACCGAACCACACCAAAAAAATGAAGCTTGTAACAGGATACGAAATCGTTCTCATTTTTTGGTTTGTTTCGACTGAAAGCCAAATTTTTATTCTTAAATTGGTTATGACCCCTCCCCCCTTGAGAAGATTGAAAGCCTTTTAAATTCTCTTTGCACGTCTGAAGTTTTTCGTTTAATTTTATTGATTCGTTTTTACGATGTTTTTTTTTAAACATTAAAAAATAATAATGATTTTTAAATATAGAAAATCTGATTTCAAAAAATTGATAAATTTTAAGTTATTTTTAATTTCTGTATTTATAAGCAAGTATACCTTAAAATTGTTAAAATTTTATGTCCGCTAATCAGAGCCCGCATATGTGATTGGGCTAATTTTTTAAACTGATCTTGCGGCGCAAATGAAAAGATTTTAAGAAAAAAATGTTTATGATCACATTTTGTATAATCAAAGAGTACGTTTCGTAGTGTAGCTGTAATTTATGTTCAAAATGCGACATACTTTTTTGGATCTCTATTTGATACATTGTTTTAGACAGCGACAATAAATATGTAAAGAAAAGTCATGTCGTTGTTTCAACTGTTACTTCAAAATGACAACAACACATTATTTGACATGCGAACTGTTGACAACAAAGAAATACGTTATCAAAAAATTGGACTATATCATTGCTTAAGTCAATTTTTTAATCATAAACATTAAATTTCAATGACATATTCTCAAAGGAAGGACCGAAATAATTTTCCATTGAAAGTTCAACCAATTTTGAAGTTTACTCCAAAAAGTATGGATATCACATGACCCGTTTTGAAGGTCACTTCGACATTTCTTGAGCTAAGGTCACTAACAGAAAAAAAAAAACAATTTCTACTCTTAAGAACCCTTAGGTTTAGTCGTGTTTAGTCCATTTTAAGGACGTTTTTACACGACGCCGATTCCGGAACGATTTGTCGGCAAGAGTGAGAGAATAAGAATAAAGAATAGTGTTGTATAATGACATTTAATGAGGGTCGTATAAATTCTCGGAGAAAGCGATTTTATTTAAAGCCGTCCTTATATCAAACCGGTTTTAGGCGCGTATGAACGTAGTAATTTTCAGACGGTCTTTCATGCCAGATCAAATGAGGGTAGTTCATGGAAAAATTCTTTACATTGTTTACTCGACATTTTTACGAGACCATGCAAACTTTACGAATTGTAAATAAATAAATAAAACTTACTTCTTTAATTTATTCTTATTCTTGAACCGGTTACTCAACGTCGCAAATCCAGCCCTAATGGGCGATTTATGTTCACCTCGATTTTTCTTAGTCATCATTAAGTGGACAACGTTGTCTTAATTTGGCAAGAAAACACTAAGTTGGTTTTTAAATTGTTTTAAAATGCGATCAGTTTTTTTCATTTTTATTTTAGCACAAAATTAGTCACTAACTAAATTACTCGGTTGGATATAAGACGTCCTTCTCACACTAGTTTTCTGAAACATCACAGAACAGTTGAGTATGGTAAATTTCACTTCAAAATACACAGCTTAAACGTTAATTACCGTTTTACATTGACCAGGCTGGGTGCTTGTTAGCAAGGTTTCCCTGACAGTGTCTTGCACAGATATCTAAATCCTTTTATAATAATTTCCGTATTATAAGGAACAGAATAGTAATACATCCACGGCCTTGGTTTGGACTTAAACCAAAGAATATACTAGTAATATAATAACAAAAAACGGTTCATTCATTAGTATACCAAAGAAATCAAGAAAATGAGCTTTTTTTTGTACACAGAAAACCAGCATAATTACCCCGAAAATTTTGATACTTATGTCTATAATAGTTATGATGGACAACAAGCAAGGATTACAAATGACTCTTTGTACACGAGAAAGACAGTTTGGTAGACTGAGCCAAAGTCGATCGCCTGTGTAATAGGTATTTACCTAACTAGTGCGGAAAGTGATACTTTTACGCACCCGACGCAGAGCGGTGTTTAGGCAAGCCGTCAAGGGCATAAAAGGCACTTTCCGCAATAGTTAGGTACAATTTTTTTTTCTAAGAATGTTCTTGATGATTTTCTTCATCAAAAAGTAGTTCTTAATGAAAACACATTTCACAATTTAAAAGTTTTGTCCAAAAAGTACCTTTTTAACAAAAAAATATCGTTCGTAAATTTTTTTTTAACGCACCCTAAGCCAGTTTTTTACGTACGGCGGAAAAATGCGTTTTACGCACCCAAGTAGGAAAGGTGATTTACTATATATAATATTTTTATAAACTGCAAAAAAACTCATATAAATAATATTTTTACATGCTGTGCAAGTTATTTTGTTTTTTGACAATTATTCTTTAACAATTTGCGAGATCATTTCACAGGTCCATGTACAAAAAGCTTTTTATATACCATACCTTCAACAAAAACAAGATCAAAACCATGGTTTTTTTGGTTACCATGCATTTTTTTTGTTTAGAGTGCAAATTTTTTTTTGCCACATAACTGTCAAAAATTAAATGCTAAAGATATGTTCCGAAATTGGAAAACGGACTAAGCGGTGGAGGAGCAAATACTCTTGGGTAGTGCCATAACCGTCATTGATTAGTTTTTTTTTATGTTTATTCTCGGTTTTAAACTTTTTAATAAAGGTATTAAAAAAAGTGTTCACAACTGGCGACTAAACTGTGCTTGCTACTCGCGTGCGAAAAATATTATGCTTTTTTTCCAAAAATATACAAAAACTTAATAAAGTCAAGATCCGCACTTCTTAGGTATATTACTACTTCACGCAGTATATTCAAAATTTAGTTTTTAGGGGGGGAGAGGTAGTGATTCGTGTGCAAAACCCAGTTTTAGTCGTTTGCAGTATGTAGAAAAACTACAATGAACATCAAATTAAAACTCTTTGCACTCTTGTTAATCTCATCTTCGCTCAGTCCACCAAACTAAAAATTTGAACTTCTAAGGGCTCTTAAAGTAAATTTGGTTAAATAAGTTTAGAATCACAGTATGCATCCCATATTAAAACATACAATCACGGTAAACTCAGAATTTTGGCAATGCACAAATCCCCTACTTTCCAGTTGGGTGTTAAAATAAAAAAAGCAATACAAAAACGAAAGAAAATTCCGACTACCCCATCCCATCAAGAAACATGTTTCACAAAACACAACACTTTTGCACACACCTTATTCAGACAAATAAAATGAGAATTGACCCATTTTAGATTCTTTGCAACGCGTTAAAACACACAGCACACCAATCGATGAAAATTAATTAATTATTACTAGGTAATTAGAGACGCGATCTACCACTACAAGAATAATTTCACGCAGTTACTGTACTAACTACCAGACCTCCACTTAGACGCAGACTGACATTCTCGAGTTTATTTTCTGACTGCTTCGGTAACGCTTAACATTTAACCTAGGCCAGTCTATTCAGATATACTGTGTCTTTTTTTTATTGATATTTCTTTATAAAATGCAAAATTCAGACAGTATTCATATTTAAAAAAACATAATAAAATGTTTTTAGAAATCAGAATGATTTCACAAAAGGATTTAGTTTTGCTACATAAAAAACATATTTAAAATTTCTAGATCATTGTTTTTTTTTAAATATATTTATAAAATGTTTTTAGAAATCAGAATGACATCAGAAAACGATTTAGTTTGGCTACATAAAAAACATATTTATAATTATAGATCATTGTTTAAAAAAAAAATATAGGGACCGATATCTTCTTGGTTATCTGTGGTAGGGACAATATCAGGTAAAGGTTATATTCTTCAAAATTAAATCTGTTTTCCAATATTTGTTTTAAATACGCAAAAAAACAACACTCGTGTGACATCAAAACTCACCAACTTTACATTTACACACAAAGTTGGTGAGTTTTTATGTCAAATCATTTGCTCCGGTATCACATATAGAAGCTAAGGAGAGCAAAACTATTTTTTTTTTGTTGTTCTAAAGAACTGCTTTAAAAATTCTGATCCGTCAGTAATTTTTATAGTATAGAGTTTGTAAATTTTTGGTGATATTCATCGGTTTCTTATATTACCCGATTGATTCCACCAATTCACCAATTGATGGCATCGATCCTTACCGACTCTGGGGCCCGGTGAGCCTTCCCGATGAATGTCATTAACGTCATTTAATCAGTTGTTTTTTGTTGTTATCATTTTCTTCTTTCTTCTGTTTGTTAACAAAGATTGCCGACTTGATAAGAAGTCGCGTTAAAACTATTTGAAAGACAGTTTTCAAGGACTAATGCTGGGTTTGTACAGCAAAATAAAATAATATAATAATAAAAACACGCAGGGCTAATTCTTATTTCTTGTTTTATTTTATTTACTGTATAAACCCATCATAAGAATATGAATAAATATTCATTTGGGCTAATATAAGATGGACTACCTACAAGGATGTTTCGTTCGTCTTTATATTTTTTCAAAAAAGCACAACTTTCTCAATCGGAAAAAAATCAAAAAAAAATCTAGGGTATAGCTAAACTCTGACTGACTTTTGAGGCGTTTTTTTAATTTTCGACGGCTCATCGAACTCAACGACGAACGAATTTACAATCTCGCCCATACTAGCTGGTTGCCCCCGACTTCGTTCACGTGTTTAAAATTGTAGCTTTCCCCTCCACCTTACATCACCTCCAACACTTCCCCACTTTCATGCCCTCAAAACTTCAGCGCCATCAAAGCCTTCCATCCACTCGAATGCCTATGGTCTTTTTCCGATTTTTTTTCTTTAAATGGTCATAACTTTTGTTTCCCAGGAATCCAAGAAATGCATCAGTGAAAGTCCCATTAAAATCAACAGAAAGAAAGACAGACAAACAGAAAATTATAAAACGATTTAGATAACATTTTTGTTATCTAAATCGTTTGGTTAGAAGCCAACAGCAGTAACTTTAAAAAATATTTAATGTACAGACATGGTCGTTCTAGAGATTTATTATATGTATAGATGTAGCTTAAATTTGGTGTTGAAAAAGTGCGGTGGTAAGGGTTGCTATGTCGTTGTTGTTGCTAATATCCATTAAGGTTTGCTGTGAACAAAAAAACAATAAGAATTATATGATTTTTCAGGAAATACACTAATACAACAAGTTTAAAAAAGGTGAAGTAAAGTAAACCACGCCGAAAAACCGTGAACCCCCACTTTCCATTTTCTTCTCCTTAATATTACTTGAAGTAATTCACGTGCACAATTTTTGTTTAAATCACTGTTTTTTTTAATTTACAATTTTCTTTACACGCTAACTGGTCTAAGATTTTTGTAAAATGATTCACTTTTATAACTTTACTATACTGTAATGATACCACTGATACCACTATACTGTAATGATACCACTGAAAGAAAATATGATTAATTATCGAGGTCACCTGACATAATTAGCATAATGTTTTATTTGCATTTTTTTTAAAATTAGGCAGCCTTAAAAAAAAATGATATTATATTATGTTTACTACGGTATGTTTATTTGAGTGTGATTTTTAATGTTATTTAATGGATAATTAATAGGGGTGTTTACTTAAGTAAGTTCTTATGCACAATAGTTATTTACAATTTTATACAAGGAATAATGTTTTGGTTGGTTGGGTTTTATCTGTTTTTTTTCCAAAAAAAAAACGTAAAAACGGTCGAAAAAGTGAGCACAAAGGTAAAAGTTGCCCAACTGTATCAATTATCGATTGCACATTAAATTTAAGAATAATGCATTAAACATTGAGTAAACAGCACCATAAAGAATTTATTAGATTGAACTCACCTCTAATTTGCAAATAACCGAAACCACATTTTTTAAATATTTTAGAAAGCGTTTAATTGATTGATTTTGGTTACAAATCTAAGGAAAACGAATAAATTAAAAGCTGATTACACCCCTCCCTACAATTGTATTGAAATTAGAACATCCCGTAGATAGGGTATTTTTTATTTGTTTATACACACTAACACAACCCAATACCTACTAAACCGCCCCCCACTCTTTAAAAAAATCTGCTTCCGCCACTGAGTAATCATCAAATGCGGCTCACGGTAATTTTTTAGAAATTTTTATCATCTTTAAATATATATCATTTGAATTCTATTTCTTAAGCTGCTATCTTCTACTTCCTTTTGATAAATCTGGTCAGTCTTCTAGTCTATTTTTAGATAAAAAGGTATTTACAATTTACCCACAGTCTGTTTTATTAATGCCCTTTTGAATGATCCTTTATTCATAGGAAATCTGACCCTAAACCATTTTAACTGTATAGACTAACACTATTTAAAGTGCTTGCATACCGACTTACACCATTGCTTTTAAATGTTTGACATTTTTTAAATTCCCAGACAAAATTCCAAAAAACCTGGCGAGATAATACAGGGGAAAAATATGGTACCGTTAATAGGTATTTACGTCACTAGACCTGTAAAGACACTTTCCGGTCGTGTATCGTACGTACTTTTTTTTTTCAAACGATCAGAAAAAACATTTTAGTATCTATAACTCTCGTCGACGCCTAGCCGTGTTGCGTAATTTATGAACAGTCCCCTGATATTTTCTGCTTCTTGTTGGCTAGATAGCCATTGCCGCTAAGGCCGGTAGTTTTTAAGATGAAAACTAAGAAAAACAAGTAAAGTTTTGTGGTTAGAAATGATTTTTGTATTTTTAACTTGTGCAAAATTGAATAAAACATTAGAAAAATTATAGTGTAGTGCCTATTAGCTTCACACAGCTAAATCAGTGATGACTGACGACCAGTTATGGCTAACCATGGCCAACTTATCAAGCAAAATAATGATAAAAGAGCTCATAAAAGGCAGATTTCTAGGTTTGTTCTTTATTTACCTATATTTATAGTATACTCTTACTTTGAGAATTAAAAATGTGTGGTCGATTTTTCGGTGTATGTGACTCTTGAAGCAGCTTTTATTATTTCCTCCGGATTCAACTCATTTTTGTAAACAAAACTTTTGAAACAAATTTAAAACAGCTTTTTTAGAAGTGTCAAAACTGCCCAAAAAAACAAGCTAAAAGATGTCAACAAGAAGTCATAGCCAACTTGGCCAAAAATGGGACCGGAAAAAGATCAAGGGACCGGAAAATTGAACAAAAAGGTCCTTTCTGGAGAGTGGAAATATTTCGAAAGAACATGCCTTGTAATGTAGAACTTTCCGTATGAAAAATCGTACGGAAAGTGGCTATTTTCCGGTCGTTTGAAAAAAAAATAATTTCTGGTAGTATTGGTTTGTTCTTCATAATAAAAAAAACCAGTTGGCTTAAATTTGCAGATGTCAAGGATCAATTCATTCTACTCGAAACAGAGCATAATTAAATTCAAGAGCATAATATACAAGGCGATTCACTAAACTAAATTAGTTAAATATTAAAACTACGGAAGAAATAAACAAAAAAATATATTGATGTTAAAAATATTATAAACAATCATTGTCTGATGCACTTCAGTAAAGACGGTATTGGATAAAATATATTTCAAATGGATTTGTGGTGGCTACAAAATTGAAGGTGTTGCAAGAAAAAAGTTTATTTCGTGCAATATCTTTATTAAAAATTCAGATGGAGATCTTTCGCCCTTGAGGCATCATCAGCATCTACGTTAGGTTAGGTAGCTAGGGAGGGACAATGGTTTCTAAGGTACGTTCGTTTCATTTGAAACTATAAAATATTCAGATAGGACGATCACAGACAGTTTAAAATTAGTTGCTTTATAAAATGAAAAACTATTTACTATTTTTGTTGATCAACAAATACCAATAAAATTTATGGGCGTACAATCAATATACAAAATACATATAACCATATATACTGGAGAACAAAAAAAATGCAACACCATGTATATGGCTAATTATTTGAATGAAAATTATTTGTGTGTATACCTTATCTCAAAAGAAGTATTTGATAAATTTTTTGTCTTCTAATCTTTTGTTTCCAAAAACAACCAACACTGAAAATTTTAAATAATTTTTCTTGTAGTTTTTGGTCTTTTTGGACTGCTTACAGTTTACTTAAACAATAAAAATGCCAATAGTTCGCGGTCGTCAACAATTTCATCATTTAAACGACTTCGAGAAAGGACGCAACGTGGGCATGAAAGAGGCTGGTCTTGGTTTACGGGAAATTGCAAGAAGGGTTAATGCCAATCCATCAACAGTGTTAAGAGTTTGGAGAAGGTGGTCCAATGATGAGGCTTATAGATGTCGTGCAGGTTCTGGACGCCCTAGATTATTACAAGGTCGAGATTTACGGCATCTCAGACTTCTTGCTCTCAGAAATCAACGGGACAGTATACGCCAAGTAAGAGATGTTCTAGTTGCAGCTACAGGACGAGTGTTTTCAAGGATGACAGTTAATCGAAGATTGCTTGGTATGGGGCTGAGGGCTTACCGTTCGCTTTTGGTGCTACCTTTGACCCCACAACATAAGGCTCGCCGCTTCGAGTGGTGCAGAGCTCGGCAAAACTGGAATGACGAATGGAATACCATAAGCTTCAGCGATGAATCCAGGTTTTGTTTAGGCGGCCATGATGGACGCATAAGGGTTAGGCGATTTCGAGGTGAGAAACGAAATGTAGACTTTGCTGTGGAACGTGATGCAGCAAGACAGCAAAGCATCGTGGTATGGGATGCTATATGTTTAGAAAGCAGATCACTTCTAGTCCTCATCAACGGCAATCGGACTGCTCGGCGATATAGCGATCAAGTGCTGCAGCCAGTTTTACATTCCTACCTACAAACTATCCCAAATGCGATATTTCAACAAGATAATGCCACACTGCATATTGCTCGTGAAACAATGGACTTCTTACATGAACTTGGCATAGAGACTTTCTGAATGGCCAGCAAGATCGCCTGACTTGTCGCCTATCGAACAAGTATGGGATATGATAGGGCGCAATCTTAGTCGATTAACCCTGGAAGGTTAGATGAACTCTGGCATGCCGAAAGGAGGATTTGGATGAGTATTCCTCAATATGATATAAACCATCTTATTTTGTCAATGCCCAATAGAAAAACGAGTGCATAAATAACCATGGAGGAGCCACTCATTATTAATTTTTTGATGATTATCATGGAGGAATCTTCTTGGAAATGTCATCAATTACTAAGAGCATCCTAATGTATTAATATATAAATAAATTACTTAAAAAATATTTGTCCTTTCTGGTGTTGCATTTTTTTTGTTCTTCAGTATATATTTTTAATTTAACAAAAGCAATTAAATAGCACACTTTTATTATTGAGTCTAGAGTTTAGACAATGATTTTGTGCTTTTTAGCCTGCCTTTTGAAAGTAGCCTTTGGGGCATCTCTCGTAATAGTCTAGAAGTAGTCGACTAACATCTCACAGTTCCATTTTCCCTTTAAACATGGAAAGAAGGTATCTTTCCATGTTTAAAATATCTTGGTGGAACCTCTCACCGTGCTCGTCACTTACAGCACCTCAATTTTCCGGAAAGTAATCTAGATAAGAATCCAGACATGTTACGTCCTAGGTTTTGGTAACACAAAACACGTTGTGCAATCAGGTCTTTATAGTTTTCTGCTCTAGTGTTTCCCAAAAAATTTATTCCAACCATTTTCAATGCATTCCAAGCGTCTTTTTCCTTGCGTTTCCTATTCTGTGGATAGACAAATATTCCCTCTTTAATTTTAGCGTCCCTGATTATAGAGAACTTTTTTTTTAATAACTATAAAAGCATGATCTTCTTTGTCCATAGACTTGACAAAATTTTTCATAAGTACTAATCTTTTCTGCACAGCTTCCTAAACTTAGGGTTTCAAGAAAAAAAAAATATACCTACACTCTCCAAATTTGCGTTTTTTATAATCTTCACAATAGCCTTGATCAACAAAACTTGTTTTCGAACTCGTCTATGTGGAATTGAGTGTACAGTCGGTTATTGATTTAATAATCAGAAAATTTTAAACTACATAATTTTATACAAAAAATATATCAACTACTGCAAGAAAAAAAGGCTGTTCCCCCCTTCCGACGCGCCCCCTTCCCCTGCTGAATTGTTATGAAGGGTACCCTTGATAGTATTCATCAACTGTAAATGCTTATCCTTTATGAATTTCAGATGATTTCAGCATATTTATTATCCGTGGCTTGTCATTGCTTCCAATATTAAAAGCTTACCAAAGTTGGCCATGATTTGAAGTTAAAAAACAATTTCTCTACTATTCTAAAAATGGTGAAGCTAAATTCTCATAAAGAGTCCAGAAAATCGGTTTGCTTTTGTTGTTTCAATAAAGCCCGTAAAAAAACTATATAATTAGTGGCAAGCTGTTGACGTCATAAGAAAATAAGGGTGTCAACTTTGATCAATACGATGAATGAAATTTTTCAATTTTGTATAATCCACCATTACATCCAGACTTCCTTGCTTCAGTTTTATATAGGATAAATTAAATTTTTCAATTTTGTATAATACACTACTTCATCCAGACTTCCTTGCTTCAGTTTTATATAGGATGAATGAAATTTTTCAATTTTGTATAATACACCATTTCATCCACTTCTTTGCTTCAGTTTTATATAGGATGAATGACATTTTTCAATTTTGTATAATACACCATTTCATCCAGGCTCCCTTGCTTCAGTTTTATATAGGATGAATGAAATTTTTCAATTTTGTATAACATACCATTTCACCTAGGCTTCCTTGCTTCAGTTTTATGTAGGATGAATGAAATTTTTCAATTTTGAAAGTTGACACCCTTGTTTTCTAATAACATCAACAGCTTGCCAATAATTTTAGTTTTTTTTACAGGCTTTATTGAAAGAACAAAAGCAAACCGATTTTCTGCACTCTTCATGGGAATTTAGCTTCACCATTTTTAGAATAGTTGGATTTGCAATGCAATTTACACGCTTCTAAAGAACTAAATGAAACGTGCAGGAGTGAACCTGTCATTGTAAGAGCAATTGTTTTTTAACTTCCAATCATGGAAGTGAATGGAAAGTACCATTTTTTATAGTCATTTATTGATCAGCCGACAGTACACTCAATTCCACATCGACGATTACGAAAACAAGTATGGTTGATCATGGCTATTGTGAAGAAAAACGCAAATTTGGAGAATGTATATTTTTTCTTGAAACCCTAAGTTTAGGAAGCTGTGTCTGGGGGAACTAATGGGCACGCTGGTTACATTTTCTTCCCTGGCACAAAAGACTCTCTTGGTGGCCAAATTTATTTTTTTATTGATTCGATTGTGCTCGACTGCTCTATACGCAAAGAAAGCAACAGTATTTTATATAACCTAGCTGCATTCCGAGCAAAATTGTCACAACTTTTAAATCCCGACAAATTTGCCATTTACATCTTTCATGTTGTATGATCTCCAGTAACAATTTCAAACTGGATTTCATATGAACTGCATGACAAACTGGTACTGAAGGCAACTTGTTTCCATTATGGAGTAACACAACTTTAAGACTTACTTTTGAAGAATCAATGAAGTCTCTAGTCTTTTAAATACCATTTCTTATGGATGACCCTGTAAACAGTTACTTTGTTTATACGGGCCTTTTAAAGCGCTTTTATATAAGAGCGGTTTGAAATTTGTTTTCGTATAAACACCACTAAAAGCGTTTTAAGAAAGCGGATTGCGTCAGTAGTGAAAGCAACTGACAATCATCTGACAGCAAAAATGTAGGTTTATGTTTAATATTTTTGTTTACATTTGGAAAATCTATTAAAAGAGTGGACACTACCGTAAAAAAAAATTGAAAAAGTGTTGTCTAGTGTTTTCCGTAATAATTATGGATTGAAACCCTCGAGTAAGGTTAAACTTGCGGTTGGAGATGTTTTTATCCACAATATAATAAAAAAATTCAATTAAGTAAAATCAAAGTTTTCGGACAGATGATGTCGTTGTCACTGTCACTCAAATTAATGCCTTGTCATTAAATTATCGTAAGGTCATTACGATACCAGGCATGAATTTGTTAGTGCATGCGCAGTAGATTTTTGGTTTATGACCTGGTGGCCCAAACAGTTTCAAAGCCAACCGTGATTTTGAATTTTCTTCTTTGTTTTTTGAAAATATTTTCGTTACACATTTTGCGGCACTTGGGCCGTTATAGTATCTCATAGTTATATGGTATAAACACTTTAAAAAAGCTCTAGCGGTTTGCTTCCCACCTCAAGAAATACTTAGCACTGGTTTTACCGAAAAATCTGTGGTAGCTTAGTTGTTGTTTCCTTTTTAAACTGACATTTAATGAAGGACGCATAAACCGGTTTTAGGAGCGTATAAACGTAATAAATGTTAAAACGCTCTTAAAACTATATTTTAGAATACTCTCAAGAAACTCGGACGTCTCGTTTTTCTTTTAAAAAAGGAGCAATCCAAAACCAATCGGTAACTCGAGTATATTGATAGTACTTTCTACAAATACGATAGTTTGGCCTGCGTTTTCTCACGTTCGAAGAGCAAATGGCATAAAATAAATTGCTTGCGAATTTTTCTCACTCATTCGTAAAAGGACGTTTTCCGAAAAGGCGATCGCAAGAAAGTCATTAAATCGCGAATGGAAAGAGTCCAAGTAGAAAATGTGTTCATCGGTGTTACCTCCGCTTTGATATTTTAATTTTAAGGTTTCTACAATAGATTTCCGTTAGAGAAAAAGTGTTTATCAGTGTTACTACATCTTCAAATCATAAAATTTTAATTTTAGGGTTTTATGGTAGATTTCCTTTACTATATAAACTTTCGTTTTCAAGGCTTTCAAGTTTTCCTTTTAGGGTTTTTAAGATAGATTTTCGTTATAGAAAATTTTTCACGACTGATTTCCAATCCATTCCAATTTTGGGGTTTTATAATAGATTTCCTTTGTTATATATAATTTCGTTTTCAAGGCTTTCAAATTTTCATTTTAGGGCTTTCACGATAGATTTCCAAAAGTGTTTATCAGTATTACTTCGTTTGTAAGACTTTTCAGTTGTAATTTTTGGGTTTTTACGATAGTTTTCTGTAATAAAAAATGTGTCTACAGTGTTAATACATTTTCACAGATTTTAATTTTCGTGTCAAAGGTTTTGAAATTTGAATGTAGGGGTTTTGATTTGATTGATTTGATATTTTAATTTTAGTGTTTTTACGATAGATTTCCATTATAGAAAATGTGTTTATCAGTGTTACTTTGTTTTTAAGGCTTTTCAGTGTTAATTTTTGGGTTGTCACGAGAGTTTTCTGCAATAAAAAAATGTGTGTATCAGTGTTAATACATATTTAAAGATTTTAGATTTTGTTTAGTTTATTACTGGTTTTAGGTTTTGAAAGTTTTAAAATTTGAATTTTGGGGGTTCCATGATAGATTTCCGTTATAGAAAATGTGTTTATCAATGTTACTACGTCTTCAAGGCTTTTAAATTTTAATTTTAGAAAAAAGAAAATGTTATAGAAATTGTGTTTAATGCAACCCAATTAAAGAAAATTTTGTGATTGCATTACACTTTTTTTTACATTTAATTTAAATTAATAAGCTGTTTACATTTGAAACACTCTGTAAAAACCAGTAAATACCGAAAAGGGCATAAAACCGTATAACGCGGAAGTAACGACCCATTTTATTGAGACGTTACCGGCAATGTGAGCTGCGGCATAGATTTAATAATATATCGAATAATTAAGACAATAAAAGGAAATTTATTTAATAATCGTGACACAGACAGACACTGTTCCGGTCGTAAAGCAGTTGCGCGTGAATGACTTTCTGTATTTGGATAGACATGCATCGACATCTTAAGATTAATAGCTACTCAAGCAGATAACTTGTGCACTGAAAAGCCAAACTAAGTAGTGTTTTTCGAGGATTTTTTAATTTGCTCCCAAATGACGTTCACTTACATTAAGTTGTAAAATTGTATTGAAAGTTTGAGAGATTTTTGCTATTGACCATAACAATTTTTAATTGAAGTGCATAACATGCAATTTAAAAAAAATGTTTTGTTAAAAGATGACTTTTCCATGAGCATCTATTATTATCTATGGCGTGGGCTAATCTAAGATCAACTTTGACCGCCATACCCTACAATGAAAAAAAAGAAGGAAATGTGAAGATAATCTTTGAACCAAAGCCTTAGTGGTTACTGATTTAATTATGATTTGTGAATGCAGACACGTTGTTCGAAATACCAACTTATCAGCGCAATGCACAATTTTTCTTTTTCTTCAAGTGCCTGCTCTCTTCACACGTGACATCAGCGCGATTTGCACCATGTCCAATGCTTTTCGGAAAAGTGTCGTAGTACACCATACCATTGTCTAAGATTTTTAAGCCATGATTATCCGTCTACGACCCGGACCACTTCTGCCTTCTTTTATCAATTTTAAAAGTTTATATTTGTCATTTCTCAAAATATGGCCAAAATATTCAAATATTCATTTCGTTTTTGATGGTAAATAAAACTTCAGATCAGAACATCCACATTAGTTACTCGGTCCATCCAAGATATCCTTAGTATTCTACGATAACATCACATCTCTAATGCCTACAACTTTTTGCACATGGCCTCAGTCAGTGTCCGTGCTTCCATGCCATAATATAAAAACATAACACCGAAGCCCACGAATTCGGAGAGTGGTATTAATATCGCGACTACACAACCCTGATTTCGTTTTGATAAAAGGTGATCTCGCCTCTTCAATTCTTGCATGTTGTCCCAGTTCTCATTGAGGAGACAACCCAAGTGTTTGTATGAATCCACGCGTTCGACTTGCTGCCCATTTACTTCTAACATGCCTCGGATGTTCTTTTCCTTGGATATGACCATCCATTGTTTCCAACATTTAAGTTAAGCCCGAATTGCGAACTTCTGGCAGACATTTCATTCAACAACTCTTGCAGGCCTTCCAGCGTGTCTGCTATTATGACAGTGTCGTCGGCATATCGTATATTTTTATGCCGTTTATGGTCAGATCCTCTTCGTAGTTATGAAGGGAATTCTCTATTATTTTGTTACTATAGATATTAAACAACAGCGGAGACAATATACAACCTTGGCGTACACCTCTTCTTATTTGAACCTCTTCGGACAGTTGGCCATCAACCTTTATTTGAGCAGTCTGATTACAGTATAGATTAGCGATTATCTTTATATCTCGGTCATCTAGACCAACTTCTTTTAGCGATTCTATGAGCTTTTCGAACCCACCACGAAATCCAAACTGCGTGTCGCCCATAAAGGATTCGCATTGGATAATCTTTAGAAATATTTTGAACATATGGCTCATGAGGCATGTGGAAACCCTAAAATTAAAATTTTAACAAATGACTGCCAAGAACTGCCTTCTTGTTATACACATTTTTTCCTTTCTTAAGGTTTTTTTCGAGTAATTTCAAACCGTTCGGAAGTCGTAGTATAGGTTCTGTTTCAGTGGTAAATTGATTTTGAATTTGCGAGAACTTTCGGTATATGAACTCTTTAAAACTTACGTCATCTGTTTGGTCTTATTAAAATTTTCTTTATGACAATTTTCCGTTTTACTGGAACTGATCATCACAGCCTGAGCTTAGGGCTGAGGGCCAGGAACGATGATGTGTCGTTTAACGAGAGTTAATCACTGCAGCCTCAGGATCACTTATGAGTGACACGATTTCGGTACTTGAAAAACTGATTGCCATTATAGTTTTCTATTATTTATTATATGTAGGTAGTGGATGTCTTTTGTTTTTATCACGTCTTGTTTTTGAGGTACCTACACAACAATAACCTTTTTGTTTCTTAGGCAACCCTCATTTTGTCCATATTAGTAAATTAACTATTGCCCGCTACTTCGTTCGTGTTTTTCAAATTATTTATTTCCTCCTCCGCCTCACACTCCTTTCCCTTTACCCTCACCTTCGGGTCTTCAAAACCTTTCATCCAGTCGATACCGGCTTTGTTCGCTATTTTTTCCCGGTTTTACTTTCAATAGTCATAACTTTACTTTCCGTTTAATAGCTTTTGCGCGATACTGAACAAACAAACCGACAGATTATATATAAAGATCTAATCGTTATTGAGAAAATAGGTTCATTTCACGTGATTATTTTATTCTTTGGTTAGATATTCGTTAAGCAGGATGATAAGTGATTTGTTGTTTTCCTTCAAATCTTGGAGCTGTGAGTGACGAACAAAAGGAATGGTTTCATCAGAGTGATTTATAAGCCATTGACCAGTGAGGAGCGGTTTTGACCGCGGTTATTCTTTTGGTCATTGATTTTGAGGTTAGGCTATCACGAAGCTCACAATAGCCGTAACCAAACGGACCGTTTGTTTACGGTCAAACTGACTGGTTGGAAAATTTTAGTAATAGCGGGTCAGTCCATATCAAGTCAACCAGGGTATTTTACCACACCATCTCCGATATTGATGATTTTTAGTATACATGTTTTTCCTACCAAAAAACTGGAAAATCCAAAATTTCAGACTTTTTTGACCAGTTTTTTATTTTCAATTAATTTTTGAAAATCGAAAAAGTCACTTATTTGTCCTTAACATGTGCGCACAAAATTAGGAATATCCAAAGAACCACTTATAATAGAAAAGTAGGTGAAGGTTCATTTTAAAGCTCTTATAAAGACCTTTCATATGAGAATATTGCATAACATATATTGAAAAAAAAAAATAAAAAAAAAAATTTTTGTTTTTTTTTTCAAAAATTTCAAAAAGGCCATTTTTAATTTTTTTCAAAAAATTATATTATTTTCTTTAAAGTGTTATTAAACTATTCACAAAATTTTGAGATGGACAAATCATGGGTTCAATGTGAAAAAATTTATTAAAAATGTCACATGCATGAAAAATCGCCTATAAATAGACAATGCATTTTGGTAATTAGAAGAATATAATGGGGTTTAAAGCGATATTATAAAAATATTTAACAATATTTTATTTAATAAAAAATTATATCCTACGTTTCATTCTGTATCAGTAATCAGATTAACATTGCCCCCCATTGTAATATTTACTTACAAAACCTCTTTTCCACCGGAGACGTACTATTGGATGTTCCAATTCTTAGGAAGATATGCCTGTATAAACCTGCCAATACTTTTGTGAAATACTGCCTGTTTATTCCTGTTTAACATTAAGGACACACCTCCTTCATTTTATTGGTCTGTTTAGGTACATTGTGGGGATTTGCTGACATGAAAATTCCTGCATAAATTGATTTTAAATTTTTGGCAAGTATCTTCCTGATACAGCTCCAAATAATCGATACATAATAGTTCGACTGAAGGTTTATCAGAAGTCATCTCTGTGTAATTTTAAAAGTTTCAACTATGGGTGAGGCAAGTGGATGGACTAAATATAAAGTAAAGTGCTGTGATCCACTAGAGTTAAAAATCAAGCATTTTGGGAAATTAAGAAATGTGACCAAGTGGATGTGCAGTTACAAAAATGTCAAAATGAATGAATGAAAATCTGTGATGGTTGTAGACTAAAGCTTTCAAAGGAGTTTAAGGCCTCTGAAGAAGATGAGGCAGGGTAAGTAACAAATAGTATTTTTTAATATAAAATTAATAAACTAAACCAATTGCGTCAAGTACGGAGTGGAAAAATCTCATGGCATTATTTTGCATGGCATTATTTTGCATGGCATTTTGAGAATACAGACATTATGTACAAATTTCTTGGCATTATGTACACATTTTGGGTCAGCTGTTACCCCCTTTTTAAGTTCTTATAAAAAACTAACTTTTTAAATTTTTTTAGACCCAGTCAAGTTCCAGAAAATGATCCAGATTTTCAAGATCCTGCTGAATCATTTACTCTTTTAAACAAGTCATTGGAGCTTCTTGGTGTGTCGCCGATTAAAAGAAAAAATGTATACAAAGAAAAAATTGATATTGTACAGCATACAATTGCGAAAGCATTTACAAAGGAATCAGATTCAACGCTAGTAAAGGAATGCCAGAGTGACGAAAGTGAAATGATTAAGCAGTTAAAGGACAAATTTTTAAAAACCGAAAAGAGGAGTGAGAAAATACTAGTTTTATCATGTTTACCTCAAAGTTGGAGTAGAAAGAAGATTGAAGAAGAATTTGGAGTTTCTCAATATTTGGCCAGAGCTGTAAAACAGTTAGTTAAGGACAATGGGATATTATGTTCTCCTAACCCCAAACCGGGAAAGACCCTTAGTGATAGAGTGGCCCAAATAGTGGTAGATTTTTACCAAAGGGATGACATTAGCAGGACCATGCCAGGTAAAAAAGATTATGTTGTTATCAGAAAATATGGAGCTGAAAAAGAATATGTACAAAAAAAATTAGTCTTAGCTAATTTAAAAGAAATTTATGCATTGTTTAAAACTGAGTACCCCAATGAAAAAATTGGGTTTTCAAAATTTTGTGAACTGCGACACAAAAACTGTATACTGGCAGGAAAAAGTGGGACTCATACTGTATGTGTATGTACTATACATCAAAATATAAAACTAATGCTCAATGGCTCCAAATTAAATAAGCTATATGATGAAAATAACAGGCCTCTTGCAATATCTTATCATGATTGCCTTTATAAACTAATGTGTAATCCACCTTCAGTGGACTGTTTTTTAAGCAATAGATGCAAGCAATGTCCTGGAGTAGAACAGTTTAAAAATACGTTAATAGAAAAATTTGAGGAAGAATTAATTGATGAGGTCTCATTTAAAAAGTGGGTCTCAGTAGATAGGTGTACTATGGAAACCGTTGTTAAGAAAAGTGATGATTTTGTCCAGGAATTTACTGATGATCTTGTAAAACTTAAATCACATTCTTTTATTGCAAAAATGCAAAAAGATAGATACAATGAAATAAAAATTAACCTTAAACCTGGAGAGTCTTTGATCACTTGCGACTTTGCGGAAAATTATTCCTTTGTTATGCAAGATGAAGTCCAGTCTTATCATTGGAATAACAGCCAGGCAACCCTCCACCCTTTTGCCATTTATTTTCTAAGTGATGGTAAACTGCACAACCTGAATTATGTGTTTATTTCGGAAAGCTTGACACATAATACAATTGCATTTCATTTATTTTTAAAAAAATTAATGCCTGATTTAAAAATCAAAATACCAGGACAAAATTTTTTATTTTTCGGATGGATGTGCTGCGCAGTACAAAAACAAAAAGAATTTTCTGAATATATGCCTGCATAAAAAAGATTTTGGTGTTGAAGCAGAGTGGCATTATTTTGCCACCTCGCATGGCAAAAGTGCCTGCGATGGCTTTGGAGAAACTGTTAAAAGACTTGCTGCCAAAGCCAGTTTGCAGAGGCCCTATGACAATCAAATAATGACACCTCTACAATTGTTTACTTGGTGTGAAGAAAACATATCTGGCATTGATTTTAAATATTGCACAGAAGCAGATTATACAAATCATGAAATAATTTTGAATAAAAGATTTGCGGAAGTCTTAACAATATCGGGGACACAAAAAATTCATGCTGTAATTCCTCTTACAGAAAGCACGTTTTTGGCAAAACAGTTTTCTACATGCTTAGAGGTCGAAACACATAATCTTTTTAAAGGTGGAAGCATTATTTTGCAAAATATCGAGTCAGGGTTTGTCACTGTAGAATATGACAGTGCTTGGTGGCTGGCTTGTGTCTTGGGGAAAAATAATGAGAGCGGAGAACTGAAAGTAAGCTTTCTTCATCCACGAGGACCTGCCTCATCATTTTTTTACCCAACACCTCAAGATATTTTAATTATTAAACCAGAAAGTCTTATAAAAAAAGTTGAACCCAACACTGCTACTGGCAGAACTTACAATGTCAGCAAAAAAGAAATGTCAGATTCATCAGAAATTCTTAAAAGAAAGTTAAAAAAATAAATTTAAGGTATATAGTTAGTCTTAGTGTTTTCTGTCTAATTTTTATCAACGAAGTAGAAAAGTTTGTTTATTTCTTTTGCGAGTTTAAAATAAAATAATTTGTAGATAAAGCCTCTGGGTATTTTTTAAAACCTGTATCCATCCAACAAATTTATTTATTTTAATATCCAGTGCACTATTGGTGCTCCTAAAATATGTTTATTTTTTTAAATGCATGATTTTTAATGTACTTAATATTTTTGATATTTTTTTTGACATTGAACCCATCATTTCTCCATCATAAAATTTTGTGGATAATTAAGTAACACTTTGACCAAAATTATATATTTTTTTCAAAAAAATTAAAAATGGCCTTTTTGAATTTTTCAATTTTTTTTTCAATTTTTTATTTTCAATTTTTTTTTTGTTAAAATTATGTTGTGATATTTCATAAAAAAGAGCTTCAAAATGACTTTAAAATGAGCCATTTATTACTTTCCTAGTGTAAGTGGTTCTCGAGATATTGCTAGTTTTGTATATTCTTGTTAAGGTCAAAATGCTGACTTTTTTATTTTGAAAAATTAAAAAAAAAAATCTAAAAATTTGCATTTTCAACTTTTATGGTAAGAAGAAAATATATACCAAAAATCATCAAAATTGGAATTGGTCGCGTAAAATTTTTGTGATTTTTTGGTTGATTTGATATGGAATGACCCTAGCGCCAAAGGCAAGAATTTTCGGCTTTAGACCAACCCAACCCAATTAAGTTCAACGGTAACATTGTGTAGTCTATAAAGGGGCGCAGCTCTATAATCCCAGAGTTGTTCGGCCCAGATATTTTTCCAAACAAAACCTTGAGTAACCTTTAAATCTGATATCCAAAGAAATAACTCACCTTCAGATCAACATTCTCATCGAGAAGTTCGTAAAATAACTAATCCCCTCTCCAAAACTAATGACCGGAACCATAACTCACCTCCCGAGCACGGTCATCTTTGGTCAAGATCAAAACTAAAACAGCTTCACACACATTGGTCTTGACCAAATATGACCGGTCATTATTGATCAACGACTTATAAATCACTCAGGATACGAAAGGCTTGAGGAACGGTTTCAAGGTCGTTGTCCCCAAGAATCCTGATTACCAATTGGCACAATCAAATAAAAACAGAAATAAAATATAAAGGGAATAAAAATCATAAATTGCAAAATTTTTCGCGCTATAACACTTTTTATGATTTCGTGTCAAAAATGGCATTCTAAGAGTCATTTTTGCAACAATTTTCGTCTGCGGCGCATTTTTGCATTTTCCGAAACAAATTACGGGTAAAAAAACTCAAATTCTCAAAACCCCATCAATATTTATTTACGATTCTAGTTTCATTTTAAGTCAAAAAGTGTCATTTTCTCCAAAAATTTTGTCTGCGGCGCATTGAAGCATGACGACCTTCGCCGAGGTTAAAATAAAGGGATTTTTATTTATTTATTTTTATTTTGACATTCAAATTGTGGGTAAATAAAATATTTTAAATTTGCTAACCCCCCCCCTCTACAATTAAGTCCAGGTCCGCACTTGTAAGCACCTGTTCCCTTGTATCAATTATGGTCAGATTTTTACTTCAAATTAAGTTTTTTTTATTATTTATCCTTAACCCCTCCCCAAAGTCAATTCCTGGGTACGCTACTGTATTATTGCTGACGTTGAAAGGGAGAAGATACTTCTCAACGTTCAAAAGAGAAACTCAAATATATTTAATTTTTTTGTATAATATAAACTTTTTGCCATATCTTTTATATTTTAATGTGGGCAAATATATTAATAAGAAGTTTGCTAGGCAGTTTTATTTGAATTACATTGATTATTAAATAAATGTGTTTGCTGGAAGTTTATTTTTCAATTTTTTTAACTACCGTACCTGAAAACAGTACGTCAAAAAAATTTAGTGATCAGTATGAATGAATAAACAGGAAGAATTGAAGTGGGTAATATTTTTTTCTAATTTGTTACGCAGTGTAATCAAAGGTTAAATCGAATCACTTTGAGCGCTATTTATTCAGAATTACAGTTTTCAAACTTTAATGTATTCGATTTATTAGATTGCATAATCTAATTGCAAGGCACAATGTTCGAAGCGTTATTGGTGCAATTTTGATCCATTGCTTCGCAGATTTGTTTTGACGGTAGTCATTTTATAAGCCTAATACGGTGTAATTACGGTAGATAAGTAACGCTCGCAGGATGGAGGCATTATTGAAATTAATTTTAATTGGACGCTTTTACGTTAGTTCGCCACCTACGCATTTTACAGCAGTTTCCACCGGTGGTTCTTAAGGTGAACCTAAGGCTTAAAATTTAATCTAATTCATTTTCACCGCAGAGTTAAAACCAGATTTAAATTTAAGACGGAGAAACGATGTTTGCGCATATGTCAATGATCTACGTTTTGTTTTTGTATTTTTTATGGATTTAGAACAAAGAAATATAATACAAAAAGTCGCTTGTTTTCAAACGTAAATGAAAAAATATAGGGATATTGCTAAAATAACTCATATTATTTTTTTTCAGTGTTGCCAGAGTGTCTGCGTCTTAAAGTTAAATCTGGCCTGGTGCAAAAATGTTTTCTTAAAAATTAAAATTAAATCAGGATTAGCCAAATCTAGATTTAAGCAATTTTCGGTGCAATTGGCAATTAAGGTTACCTTAGCTAACATGACAAAATTCTGCTTTTATAAATAGAATAATTAAAATCAGCATCAAAAAAATGCAAAGGACAAAAAGCACCCGCTCCGAAAATATTGCATTGGAATCCTGGAGAATATTATCTATGTTCTAACTTGCCCAACCCTTACTTTAAACAAATTTTTATTAAAAAAAAACTTTTATGAAATGCACTCAAAATTAGAAAATAATATTTTATCTTTCTTTTAACTTTAGGTATTGTATATAAAAATAAAATGTATTTATTAATTTTTAGATCTGTACCCTAAATCGTCCATTTTGAATCCGCCATATTGAAATTTTCAAATCTGATCCACAATTCATATTCCCTTCCCGAAAAAACCCTGTATGCCGATTTTGATTTAAATCGAACAAACTAAATCTTCACTTCCCTTCCCTCGTTAGAGGGAAGTGTTTACCTAATAATATCATATTATTGTATTGTCGCCGGAACTATAAAGGCATACCAAATTTGAACACAAACACACATTCTTAGTTTTTAGATTTGTACCCTTAATCGTCCATTTTGAATCCGACCAACACCGTACTCAACTAAAAAGCCAGTTAACTCATTTTCGTTTTAGTATCCTTTGGCCTATGATCGGGGCCATATTGACACCAAACTGACAGAAAATCCATGTTTTACTTGTCAATTTGGTTATAAAAATGGCAGCCACAATAGGCTAAAGGGCACTGAGGCGATAGGAGTTAACAGGCTTTTTAGTTAAGAACGGTGTTGATGCGACATATTGAAATTTTCAAATTTGATCAAAAATGCCAATATCTTTTTTCCCTTCACTTGGTGGGTACCTGAGAATAACATATAATTGTATTTTCACCGGGACTATAAACGCATACCAAATTTGAACACAATCGCATGTGGATAAGTCAGTTAAAATTGGTTAGCAAAACATGACCGAAAATCGTCCATCTTTTTCTTTTCTTTTTTCAATTTTCAAAATCTGATCAAAAATTCGTATTTCTTATCCCCAAAAGCCTTCGCATACCAATTTTGGTTGAAATCGGACAAACTTAGATGTTTCCCCCACCACTCCCCTCGTAGGGGGAAGGGGTGCCTAATAATAACATATTATTGTAGTGTCACCGGAACTATAAATGCATGCCAAATTTTAAGGCAATCGGATGTGTATAAGTTAGTTAAAATTGGTTAGCAAAAGATGACCAAAAATCGTCCATCTTGAATCCACCATATTGAATTCCCCAAGTGCCCCAACACACCAAATTTCAACAAAATAGGGCAAAACTTCAACTGTACCCTCCTCCTTCGAGTAGGGGGAGCTGTCAGTTTCATCACCCTATATTCTTGTGCTGTCACCGCAACTATATAAGCATGCCAAATTTTAAGCCGATCGAAAGTCGGGAAATTGGTCAAAACTTAGTTGCAAGATTCCACCCGAACAAACATACATACATTGCAAGTTAAATAAAAGCTTGCAAAAAGCAGGGAATTTTGTATTTTTATGGGTCCCAGATATTATAAGGTTTACTTTATGGTTGAACAGTCATATAATTACAAAAAGTATTTTGTCAAGTCCAGTTTAATGATTTTATTTAAAATGGGTGCGATTTTGCCATTTTCACGCACAACTACCATCCGTTTGATCCTTGGGCTGATCTCATGCAGAAATTCCTTTTTCCTATTTGCATGCACACGTATGGGTGTGTCACATAGAAATGGCAGATATACAATTGCTCTATTGTTTTTTCTTAATTAAAAATCGACATACATGCATCAAGATTGTCTAACCGAGCAGAAAAATAGTTGTGTATGCAAATTATACGGTACCGAGGTATTGTTACGTAACATTAAAAGCACACATTTTATAGCAGCTGCAAAGGGATTTTTACAAAGACCTTCAAGTTTTGGATTTTTACCATTACTTTTTGATGGTTAGAAAAGGTATTATAGCACGCACCGTAAGTGCGAAGGCGATACGACCGATTTAACACGAGCTGCGCGCCGAATACCCCGCAGTAAACCTGTTAGTGTACTTTCCAGCGATGTTGCCGTTTAGTTTTACGACGTGTTTTTTCGGCTACGGGGATAGTAAATAAAGAAGGCACAAATACAAGAAATTTTTCGGCCTGCGTTTATTGCTGCATGCAATTTTAACTTATTACTTCAAAGGTCTAAAATTATAGGTTTTAAAAATTCACAGAATATGAGTCGAATGAGTTTTACTTGCTAGCTAGCCCGCGACTTCGTTCGCGTGTTTAAAGTTTAAGATTATACCATTTCGCCTTCCCCTCCATCCCTGCTTTATCTTTTACTCGAAATAAAAACTTAATTGACTTTGATTACACAATAAATAATGAAAAATTAAATCGTGTTTTGGAGCAAAAAGCTTTGGGTGTTACTTTTGACGCAAATCTTTCATTTTCGTCACATATTATTTTGGAGGTCAAGAGTGCCCAAAAAGAAGCTAGATTTATTTGTAGAAATACCAAAAATTTTAATATTTATGTTAGTTTTGTATTTGACAGTTTGGTATTGCCCATAGTGGAATACGGCAGTATAATTTGGTCCCCTCAATATTATATATGGATAAATATTATCGAGGGAGTTTAAAGGAAATTTTTGAAGGCCACAAAGAGGTTGCGAAAATGACTACTTACTGGGAGTTTTTAATAGTTTGTCTTTACACAAAAGAAGGACCAACATTTTTTTAATAACAATGTTTAAGATTCTCAAAGGAGATGTAGATTGTCCTGACATCCTTGAACAGCTTCCTTTTGCCATAAATCGCTCCAATTCAAGAACAAAAAACATATTTTAGTTAGCTCAACCACGAAGAAATCTTTACAGAAGCTCGCCTATTTACAATTTATGTAACTTGTTCCATAAATATGCTTCAGACATTGACTTTGATACCATTAGCTACAAAAATTTTAAAAATATAATTGATCTGAAATTGCGAATTATTTAACTAATATTTTTGCCTTACATGCCTTATATGTTAAAATACCATAGTAGACAATTTTGTTTTTAACTTTTAATATTTTACGATTTTAATGCTTTTTTTATTGTTATTTTAAATGTCCTAGTTATCCATGGATTATTTTTTGTAATTAAATCTGTATTGGTAGTCTGTCTCACTTTTTACTTGTTATTTATTCTAATGTACTTTAAACCAAATAATTTATGAGGCATTTTACCACTCAATCTTAAATTTTGTATTGTCAAGCAGGCACACACTCTACCCATATATTAATTATGTTCAAATCTTGCTATTCTTTTAGTAAATAATTGTCTTCAATAACAAAAGAAAAGATTTGTGGAGTAGAGGGCAAAGGGTGAAGGAATAAATCGGAAAAAGTTTTTCCTCGACCACGATTTGAACCCGGGATCTCTAGAATACCAGTCTAATGCTCTACCAACTGAGCTACCGAGGAACCGGGGTTTTAACTGGCTATTCGGAAATCCTTTCGTCCGATCCATTTGTTAGTAGTGGGAAGATCTTTGAAGCCGACTGCGGCTTTAAAAACCTAGACATGTTATAAAGACAAGTAGATACACATTCACGATCAAGGATTTCCGAATAGCCAGTTAAAACCCCGGTTCCTCGGTACCTCAGTTGGTAGAACATTAGACTGGTATTCTATCCAGGAGTCCACAGTAGTGAGACTCCCCACTCCCCGTAGTGGTTTTTGCGTGATGCTCAAACAAACAGTCACACAGAGAAAAATTCTAAAAATTGGATATTTGGTACTATATCGTTTGGTTAGAAGCAGACATCAAAAATTTTTAAACAATATTCAATGTACAGAACTCGTCTATCTAGATGTACAGGGTGATCGGTGATCCTTAGGATAAGTTTTTTCTACAGCCGCAGAAAAACCAAACAAAAACTGGATGAAAGGGTATTTTATGGGGATCTCAAAATCATTAATAAAAATGAATCAGTTCAAATAGTATACGGGGTATACCAAAACAGTTTTTTTTTCTAATGGAACACCCTATATATTTTAACATTTTCGAATTGTTCAGAAAATTAGCTTTTTAAAAATACTGAATAGAATAAGTCTGCATGTAACCGTTTTCGAGATATTTCAATTTGAATCAGATACTAATTAATTCGTATTATCGTATTATAATCAAACCAAAGTATAATATATAATAATATGCATAATCACAACAATCAAAAAGCTGTCAAACTAGAACTTACTTACTTAACTTTCTAAATAAATAGTTGGCTTTGAAAAACAAAAATAAAAATAGCGCCGTTTTTTTTTTAGATTTTATTATAATACGATAATATAAGTTAATTAATATCTAATTCATATTGAACTCTCGAAAAGGTATGCCTCCAGACCTATACTATAATGTATTTTTAAAAAGCTAAATTTCTGGAGAGTTCAACAGTGTAAAAATATATAGGGCGTTCCGTAACAAAAAAAACTTTTTGGCACACCCTCTATACTATTAAAACTGAATAATTTCTAATAATGATTTTGAGGTTCCTATAAAATACCCTTTCACTATTTTTCTTCTGCGGCTATTAGAAAAAAAGTTATCCAATCCAATCGTCTTTTCCAGGACGTTTCAAAACAAAACCTAATTTATGAATGGGGTTTGATTTGATTGATTCATTTGCGAGTGTGCTGGCCTTCCACTCCGACCACCAGCGGGTCTATTGTCGCTCACTTTATTTGAGATTGTTCTTCCCTAGAGTAAGTTTAGACCCTTAAAGAGACTTGCAACCTTGGAGGAATAACATTGCAACCATATAACTATGAGATACTATAACGGCCCTGCCCTTGCGATAATAACTCTCCTAATCAAGTTAGCCTGGAAAAAATGCAGAATCAAAAAACTCTTCTGGGCGCGAGCAGACTGCGTCAGGCATTCGCAGTAGATTTTTTGCCTTTGGTTTTGCCTGGTTATTTTCTTTGTTTTGCAAAGTTATTATTGCTACAGATTTTGGGATCTTTGGGCCATTGTAGTATCTCATAATTGTATGCTTGCACCTTTCTTTGGTGAAGCATCATTTAGATCCACTGCGTCCATATGGTAAAACGGGGTTAGATGGTCCACCGGGTGAGACGGCCCATCATTGATATTTCCGTAATTCTTGAACGTACTTCATTATCTTATTTACCACAGAGTAGAGGAGGTACATTTATGCACTTGTCCCGATTTTTGTGGGTTTTTAACTAATTAAAGGTAAGTTATATTTAATAATATTTTTTTAAACACTCAAAAATTCATTTAGCTAAAAGTTTTTTGCATAGTTTTGCAAGATATTGCTAATTTTTAGCAAGTTTTTGCTGTTGTGTTAATTGTTTGTGATTTTGAGGTTATGTTGGTCTCCCGTGTTTTTGGGAAAGATGGCCCAGTTGCATCCCGGGATAGATGGCTCATGTGTAGTATAAAACGATAAACTAATATGGGTTTAATTTTTATTTTTAGAGTTATGCCTACTCATTACAAAAGAAAGAGTACCCCAACGAGGGCCCAGCAGAAACTTTAATGTGCCTCCACCAACATTAAGAAGACGACTTAAAAAAGCGATTTCAATGAAAAATCATTAGGACCGACTTCTGGCTGTTGAAAATAAAATAAAATTAAAAGCCCACATAGAAAAATTACAAAAACATGGCTTTGACATGGCTGGTCAAAGGCATATCAGTTGGCAGAAAAGTTAAAAATAAAACATAAATTTGATAAAGAAAAAGAGTTAGCCGGCTGCGATTGGTTAAATTCTGACAACGATAAAACAAAAACTAAACAAACAAACAAAACTAGAAAAAAACAAGATTGTAAAAACTAACAAAAAGAAAGTGTTGAGCGAGACATCTACGGATGAAAGTGATATTGACTTTCAAGAGTCAGAAGATTCTGAAGAAGATGATTCTGAATGTCTTGGATGCGGCGAACAATACGCTGTTACTAAAAAAAATGATGACTGGATTGCCAAAAATTGTTCCGCGAAGGCTGCTCTAAATTTGTTAACTCGTGCGATGTTTTCGGTAAAATTCTATCAAAAAAATAAATAATAAGGTTGTAATTAGGTTATAATTAAGTTAGAATTAGGTTTTAATTATTTTTACGCTTTTACTGTGAGTATCTAAGGCAACCTCAGGATTATAGAAATAGTTTTTTACCGAGCCATCTCTACTATTATGCTTGGGCCAACTCACCCGCGTACATAGGTAGAGATGGTCCATCTGGATAAAAATGATTTTGTTTTTTTTTCTTGAAATCTGTTTTGATTTTAGTTTTTTTATAAGTGTTTCTGTATTCTTTATCATTTACTCTTTCCAAATATATTTTTGCAAAAAACTGTGTTTTTCAGTTTTGATTCTACAAGGTTTTTAAAAAAAATGGGCCGTCTCACCCTGTTTTACCCTACGTGACTTGCCGAATATAAACTAGGCGGTCCCACCTCATAAAAATCAAAAAACGATAGTGCCAGAATTAGGTGCCAATTTGGTCTCCAAACTAAAAATTAAGTTCTCCTCTAGTTTTAGCAGAAAATTAAAAAAACACTAGGATCGCTAGGTTAACGTTAAGCTAGCGGTCCCATCCATAATTCTTAGAGAAAACTTTAATGATACTATTTCCAAATTAGGTGATATTTAAGTGCTCCCTGAATATTAAATCACAACTTAAAAAAAAAATTTTTTGGTATTTTCGAAAAACAATAAATAGGGACCGCTAGCTTAACATAAACCTAGCGGTCCCCCAGTAGTAGTAGTAGTAGAGAAGGGGCGGCGCAAAGCCTGGCAAATAGGCCTTCCTGGGCCCTTTCTGCCCTACCCCGAGCCTGCCTCTAATCCACCGCCTGCACCACTGGTCTGGCAGTCTGCTCATCTGGTTTCACTGTTCTTTTTGCAAAGTCCAGTATATTTTCCCATTTGAGCTTGTGCAGGTCCTCCTCATCCAGGGTCGGGAAACCGAATACCTGCTATCTCGTCCTCTGGTATGCCTCGCAGTTCGCTATAACATGTCGCGATCCGGGTCATGTGATTCCTTAGTCGGTTGTGACCTGTTCTGATTCCTGTCAGCAGACCAGCGTCCCTTCGTGATCTCCCCAGAAGCCATTTTTGTCTTAGCGGTCCCACAGGTACCCCTTCAGATAAACCAAATTTCAATTATTTTAAGTGCTAAAATGGTCCATCTTTCACACAAATTCGAGATAATAAGCATAAAATTATTAATATCTTCAATTCAGGAGTTCAATAAAATGCGAAAACACTGGTTTTCGCGCGTATTTATTTTTTAAACTAGGCGCCAATCATGACCCTTGTACCAAACCAACATAACCAATCCAACCCAATCAAACATAACCAACTCAACCCATCCCAGCATAACCAACCCCACCCAACATCCTCCTAAATTGAAGATATTAATAATGTTATGCTTATTATCTCGAATTTTTGTGAAATTACCAATGAAATTAAATTTTTTCCATTTTTCAACACAACGAAAAGAGCACTTAATTTTCGAAAGATGGACCAAATTAGCACTTAAATTGCTTTTTATTTTAAAATAATTAATTCAAATTTGGTTTATCTAAAGGGGTACCTGTGGGACTGCTAGCTTAAATTATTTTTTTGCAAAAACACCAAAAAAATTTTTTTTTCAAAGTCTTGATTTAATATTCGCAGTACTTAAATAGAACCTAATTTGGAAATAAGAAACATTAAATTTTTCTCCAAGAATTATGGATGGGACCGCTAGCTTAACGTTAACCTAGCGGCCCCACCGTTTTTTTAATTTTCTGCTAAAACTAGAGGAGCACTTAATTTTTAGTTTGAGGACCAAATTAGCACTTAAAGAGCACCTAATTCCGGCACTATCGATTTTTTTATTTAAGTGAGGTGTGACCGTCTAGTTTATATAGGTCGGAGATTCGCCTAGTACGTGTCTGGCTGTCTTGTCGTCCTCCATACACAGTCTATATTCGGTGGCCTTCGATACACTCTTGCTTGAATTGAAATGTCCGGTTTTTGGTTTTTAGAATGTATTATTTTATTTTGAGAACTTGCTTTTATTTTGTTTCTCCTTATTATTTTCATTGTAACACGTAAAACAAGAAAATTACGTTATTAAAATTTGCGTATTTATTGACCAAATTCCGGTTTCATGGACTACACTTCACATTGCACCGTGGTTAGAGGCGTACTAAACGCAAGCCGCGAACGGTGATCGCAAGCCTGAGTGTTGGTTGCTCAACTGATAGGTGCGCAGTGTCCCTGCGTATACGTACACTGGCAAATTGGACTTCTTCCGGCCTATGTTCGCAGTAGCCTGAAGCGCTATAGATCCGTGGTGAAATTACTTTTTACAACAAATTTTGGAACATAACCTCATGTTCTTTGTGAATTTTCCTTGTGTTTTTGGTTTGTTTTATTTTGTAATTGCGTTAATTGCAAGTTTTCTATGACAACATCTAAAGTTTGCGCTTTATGAAATTCTCCCAAGAATTTATAATTGTGCCAATTATTTTGAGAGCTCTGATAACTTGACGCTTTTTATAAAAGTCGAGTTGCCTAATTATTGCATCTGATTGAGAAAGGAGATATCGAATATCATATTACTTGAAAAATTTAAGTCTGTTTCTTGTTCGCCCAAAAAAAAAATATTGGCCATTTTTTGAGGGAGCAATCTTAATTTTTTTTGGGAGATCTCCTGTTTTTGATACAAAATTTGAAATCCTTATAAAATTTGCTTTTCAAAGATACCCGATATCATAGGGTTCGTATATCTAGTTTTCGAGATACCTGCAATCAAAGTCTTAAAATTTCAATTTTTAAAAGCGATTATCTCATAAACTAAATAAGGTACCCTAGGATGTTTGGTGTAATTTTAAAGAATTTTTTAAGAATTCAGAAATGGTGGCCTTTGGGCGATTACACATTTACATATGCAATTTATCCATTTTTGGTCATTTTGACGTAGTTTATTAAAAAGTGTTGATACAAATGCTTCATTTCAATTTGTATATTATTTTAAAAAAAACTCTTTTAAATGAGGCTCAACATCATGCGGTATTTTATTTAGTTTGTGAGTTAATCGAATTCAAAAATTGAAATTTTAAGACTTTGATCGCAGATATCTCGAGAACTAGATATGCCAATGTAAGGATTTAAAATTTAGTATCAAAAATAGGAGATCACACCAAAAATAATCAGGATTGCCCCCACAAAGATTTAACATTGAGATTTACTAAGATCTAAAATAGTACCCCCCATAGATCTAAATATTTTTATTTTCAAAAAACACTTACCCATACAGAAAAGACACAAAGTTATTGATTATTATGTATTGTTATTGCAATAAACCACCGAAAAACACGTTTCAAAATGTCAAATGGTGAATACGCCAAAAATTTGGTACATAATAGCTTCATTATCTGTGTTTGAGGTTATAAAATTTGTGATTTTTTAGACCACCTCTGGGGGGTGGTTTAAATTTATAGCCCCTAGAAAGGATTGTTTTGTGGCAATTAATAATAAGTTCGTTTATAATTTACCTAAGTAACCGTTTTTATATCCCAAGTTGTTTATTAACCAATAAAACACCTCCAATTTTCAAGAGATCTTGGATCAAAAGACCAAAGCGAAAAGAGAAATGATGCCTTAGGAGCATAATCCTACTGGAAATATTAACACGCCAGGACGAATCCGTATCAGGTAACCTGGATAAGTACCAGTGTGGAACGATGCCTATTTGTGAGTGATTCAAAGTTGGAAATCAAAGTGTATGATGGTGCATAATGATGTATGGTAGAGGGTGACCAGTGAAACCACTGATGAGCCCACGCTGGTTACCCAGGGCGAAACATCGTTTAATAATTTCTCTTTTCGCGTTGGTCTTTTGTATGTTCCTTATGGGATGCTCATCCAAGTTTGAATTTTCGTTATTTCCACCCAAGATCTTTTGATCTTTTGTTTCTTAGTTTCTTTTCGGTTGAGGTAACTGATTCGGAGGTTTTTTTTAACTTCTTTTTTACCTCCAATTTTGTCCCGTTTTCCGTTTTCAGCACAAAAAAATTCATTTATGAGGGCACTAGGAGCCAAAACAAACATAAGTGAAGGTCACTGATTATGCACGAAAAATATACCAAACCACCCCAAAACAACTATATTAATTTATTTACAAACTGAAATTAAAACATTGAGGTTATCTAAAGCTCAGTCAAGAAAACTTTCCTTACTCAAAGCCCACTCATTTCAAAGCTGTAGCTTTCATCAGTAGAGGTGGGTGCAAGCCAAGGTACAAGCAGAGGTAAGAAATCCGAACTCGCTGTTTGTGATTTGAACGCAGCTAATATTTTAAAACTGACATTTCGACAGTGACAGAAATGTAAACAAAACTTGCATTAAGTTTTTTAATATATTTGATAAATAAAAACAACTTTTAAATTAATATATATATATATATAAAGTATTAATTGGGAAAATTAATTAACAAGGGTAATTGATATCAAGTATTAATTGGAAAAATTAATTAACAAGGTTAAGTTTTAATTAGATTTACATAACCCCCATTTTAATTTGTTCTACAAAGTGTTTACTATTTAAACCCCGCGCGGGTTTAGTTTTTTTTATTTTCTTTTCTTCTAAATTGAATCTTTCTTCGTAAATCCAACAAAAGATTGTGTTAAGATATAATATAAACAAGAATATGTCCAAAACTCAAGGAGGATTAGTTTAAAATGCTTAAAACCAAAAATTTCACTTTAACTTAGGGCCGTTCTAAAATAGACTAAACCCTTTTAGTAAATTACACTGTAAATGTCTATCTCAAAAATATATAGATCAAAGTTTATCTATTTTTTTCTTAAATATGCACTATTTTAGCCCTAGTTGTAAAGAACGAAAATTTTTGGGGCTAAGGGATATATTAGATAAAAACGAAAACATAAACGAAAGTTATTCTGTCAGAATAAACTCAGTAACGAACAGCCAGGGGCAGGCTTTCCATTTTTACAAAAGATAGCACCTCTATGGCAATTACTTTTCTCTTTTTTTAGCACCTTCGTGCCACGGCAACAATGTTCATATTTTACGGTTCTTTTAATTTCTTCGGTGAAAGTCAGTATCATATTTAACGACAACTGTATTTGTCAAACATGCAATATGAGTATAGTCAGACACAAATCAGTATTCAGGCAATGGTTGCCAACTTGAGTTGTAACCATTTACTACGTTTTCACGTGGAACTCAATACGTTTTCAATACGATTCCCTTTGCCTGAACTAACCTCAAAATACAGGTTAGTTTTTGCCAATGTTACTTCTTTGTTTGCTTTTTTAAAGCCAATAAGTTTACAGCACAATAATATAATTGAAATAAAAGTATACCGGGTGTCCCAAGGCGCGTAACCTATTAAAATATTTTGGAAACTATACAATGAAAACTTTTCAAACTTTCTATTCTAACATAAGTCCATGTAAACTATTTTTATGAAATACTCTCATATTTGCAGTGTTGCCATTTGCAGGAAAACTTGGCAACAACTTTCTTATTTTAAATTAAACATATGTATATTTTGCATATTTGGATTCTACAAAATATTTTTCTATACCTATGTTCAACTGTTTTTAAAATATTGACAGGTGAAAATTGACATTTTCTAACTTTGACAGCCCGTAACATCGAAACGGTTAAGGATAGAGCAAAACGGTTTTTACAAGCTATCGTTTTATACTATTTTTAACCCAGGGTTAAACTAACCTAGGGATATTTTAATCCTGGGTTTAGATATAAAACGATAGCTTGTGAAAAAACAAGATAGGAATGTAAAAACAGTTTTGTTCTATCCTTAACCGTTTCGATGTTACGGGCTGTCAAAGTTAAAAAATGTCAATTTTCACCTGTCAATATTTTAAAAACAGTTGAACATAGGCATAGGACATTATACATAAAATATTTTGTAAAATCCAAAAATGCAAAAATATACACGGTGTTCAATTTAAAATAAGAAAGTTGCTGCCAAGTTTTCCTGCAAACGGCAACACTGCAAATATGAAAGTATCTTATAAAGATAGTGTACATGGACTTATGTTAGAATAGAAAGTTTGAAGTTTCCATTGTATAGTTTCCAAAATATTCTAATAGGTTACTCACCTTGGGACAACAGTGGAACAGTGGAAGTACTAATGGCTTTTTATTGGTGCCATCAGTCAGTTCGATACAGTACCCGTTTTCATGCTGTTGGACCCCGATACGATATAAAAAAAAAACGGTATTGAACTTGGGCAAGGGCAACGAAAAATAAAAGTCCGATTCGCCGCGTTCTCATGCAAGGTTTGCAAGTGATCGAAAACGTATTCAGTTCCACGTGAAAACGTAGTAATTGATTCAGATCTTTGAGCAGATGAAAACAAAAAATTATTGAAAATATAAACCAGTTGTTTTAAAAATAAAAAATATTTTATAGCGTAATAGGAAATTAAGAAATATAAAAGTTTCTATAAGCATATAGATAATATATAAAGTGTAGGCGTATATTTATTTGTTCTTAAAAGTTCAAGGACTGTGGAAACAAGGATATTGGAAAACTTGAAATCCCCAAATGATTTTTTATTTCATTACAATCAAAAATAGCTGAAATTAGGCACGTGTTAGTTATTTTTTAAACGCAACTCTCATATCTATCGTGTTCCTACCTCACCGTATTTTTTGTCAAAGCTTGAAATATTTTCCTTACCAAAAAAAATCTTTTAAAAACTGTCAGGGAAAATTATAAAAAGAGACAACAAAACATCAGTCCATTGAATAAAATCAATTTCACATGCAAATATGAAAAAAACTAGAAAGAGAGGAAAATATGAGTTGCGAACCTCTGGTAAAACAACAACTGTCAAATGTATAAAGGGCCTCTACCTGTTCCTGAAGAAAACGAATATTTACTACGTTTATACGACCCTAAAGGCGGTTTTATATAAGGACGGTTTTAAATAAAATCGCTTTCTTCAAGCGTTTCAAAAAGAAAACAAATAAAACAACTATGTTAACGGTAGTAAAGTAACCCATCCCAACCCAACCCAGCAATGCGGTAGAGTTTTTTTAAAAGTATTTATACGGCCTTAAAATCGGTTTTAAAGCGATAAACCGCTTTCTTAAATCGTTTTAAAATAAAATCGACTTAGTACTTAAAACGGTTTTACTGGTGTTATACGACAAAATTTTTCAAACCGTCCTTATATAAAAGCGCTTTAAGAGACCCGTATAAACAAAGTAAGTGATGCCTTACCTAAAATTTTAGAACTACCTTAAATTCACAATTATTTCGCTCTTCAACTGATAAACTGTTAAGTATCTCTTTAACGTTGTTTAAATTACCACCAGTTTTAAAATTTCCGTCATAAAGTGTGTATTAAATATTCAAGCGAAAACTCTCTATTTTATAGTCGGGTTAACAGCATTAGATGTTTTACTGCAATATAAGTTGGCGAGTTAATTAAAACGTTGATTTTAATATTAACCAACTTTTTGTTTTGGCATAGTTATGATCTAGGAAAATAGATTTAGCAACACTGCATTCATACCGGTAATTACCATGAAACGCCATTAAATCCGCCAACTGACCTCGACCCAACACCGCGATCTATTACTACGTTTTGACGTGGAACTGAATACGTTTTCAATAAGATTTACTTTTAGGGTATCATGAAGCGATTTGAACGCCTTTTGGACACGATTTGAGCTTTTGACATTTGCCTGATGTATTTTAAGATTGGTTTGGGTAATATTTACGAAAACCAAAATCTGAAAACCGCATAGCAATAGCTGCTTTACTTCTAAAGTTAACTCCCACGAATTTGGACTTTATAACAAACTTTGTACTCCATATTCGTGGAAACTTAAATCTGAAAAACGTATGTCGCTACTTGCTTTTGTTTCAAAGTTAAAATTTTTTTAACCACCACCACCACCCTACCCAAAAGTTAATCAATTCATGGTCAGCCGATAGAGGATTTTTGTACCAAATTTGGTTAAAATCGATTAAGGCGTTCTTGAGTTATCGCGTATACAGTGAGACAACAGACAACTTTTTTTTTCGTCGATTAAGGTGTTTTGGAAAATTAAGAAGTCAAAATTTCACGATTTTAATAGTCCCCCATACCATATTGGTATGGTGGACTTATAAAGGTATATAACTATTTTTTGCAGGAATCTTGGAAGTTCTAAGAACTTATTATTATTGGTGTCATCAGTCTGTTCAGGGACCGCAGCGACTTATCACGCAAATATTATGAAAATATGCAATCGAATTTTTTTTATAAATAAAATATAAAAAATTTGCCTTTCTATGAAAAAAATTAATGTTTTTAAATATTAATAAAAAATCTTTGTAATTTTTCCAGGGATGTTACAATAAAACCGTTTTTCTTGGAAAGTCCCATATAAATAAAAAATAAAATATTTTCTTTCCTACATTGTAAAACCTCACTGGAAAGCTTATAAAAACCTCAGATTATTGGCGCTAAAAGTTTTGACAATATAGCACATTTAAAATGTAATGGAAAAGTCTGGATACGCCTCGGAAAAGTATGGATACACCCTACCCAGAAAGTCTTAATACACTCTGAAAAAGTTAGGATACACCCCGGAAGGCAGGGTATACCCTGTAAAAGTCTGGATACACTCTGAAAAAGCCTGGATGAACCCTGGAAAAGCCCGGATATACTCGAAAGTCTGGATACACCCGGAAAAGTGTAGATACACCTTGAAAAAGTCTGGATATACCCTGGAACAGTCTGGATTCACCCTGGAAAAGTCGTATACACCCAGGAAGTCTGAATTTGAAACTCGGAAGTCTGGATACACCCGAAAAAATCTGTATCCACTCGAAATCTGGATACACCTGGGAAAAGTCTGCATACACCCTAGAAAAGTATGGATACAATCTGAAAGTGCGGGTACACCCCGGAAGCCAGCTTTCTTTGAGCAGACAATTACAACAAATGTTTGGATTTAATTTTATACAAATGTCGAAAAGTTTTGGGTTTTGACCGATTGTATTCAGATATTTAAAATGAAAACCTGCAAATTACTTTAACACATAAGTATATTAATTATTATAAGGGTTTATTGCACCAAATGAACAATAAAGAACTAAAAAAAACAAAATAAATATAAGGTACTTAAGTTTCACCAAAAAAGTATTAGGTATCTTTAACAAGAAACATCTACGAAGCTAACTTAAAAATTTGAAGACCAAAAAGTAGTTAACCCTACTTTATGAAAAAAATATATACTTTTTGCCATTTTTGTCAAAAATATGAACATTTTATGAAGTAAGTAAAAAATAGGTAAAAATTATGAAAATATGCGTCGAATACGGGCACTGTCTGTTCGATACGATATCCGTTTTCATGCAGTTGGATTCCAATACGATCCCAAAAAAGCGGTATTGAACTTAGGCAGGGTCAACAAAAAAAAAAACAAAAATCGATTCGGCGCGTTTTCACAGAAGGTTTGGAATTGAATCATATTGAAAACGTATTCATTTCCACGTGAAAACGTAGTATATATTAGAACCCTTCAACTACGCATTTCTCTCTTAAATTCAATGAAGTAGAAACGCTTAGAAAGCAAGATTTATCGATCATTATTTTCGTTGGCCCAGGCTGCGCACGAGTTTTCTTTTGCAGGTTTCCCGTTTGTTTGAACATTTGAAGGAATAGATACAGTATGTTGTTTAAAAAAGAACTTAAAAAAACCTCCAAATAAGTCACATCAACCGAAAAGAATCTAAAAACAAAAGATCAAAAGATCTTGGGTGGAAATAATGAAAATTCAAACCTGGATGAGCATCCCACAAGAAACACACAAAGAACCAAAGCAAAAAGAGAAATGCTCCTAAGGCAATTAAAAACCAAAAAGGAAGTTAAAAAAAACCTCCAAATCAGTTACATCAACCGAAAATAATATAAAAACAAAAGATCAAAAGATCTTGGGTGGAAATAACGAAAATTCAAATCTGGATGAGCATCAGGTAACTTGGATAAGTGCCAGCGCGGAACGATGCCCATTTGTGAGTGATTCAAAGTTGGAAATCAAAGTGTATGATGGTGTTTAATGATGTATGGGGAGGGTGACCAGTGGACCCACTGACGAGCTCACGCTGGTTACCCAGAGCGAAACAGGTTTGAATTTTCGTTATTTCCACCCGAGTATGTTGTTTGTTGTAATAATTATTTGAAAGATGTTGCAAATAAACTGTAACTTAAACTTAAAGTAACTTTTTCGCTCAAGCAGGGAAATATAAAAATGAATAATATAATCCAGAGGAAATTATTAATAATTCAGGACAAACGAAAATTCCTTGAAGCTGCCTTTATTGGGCAGAAGCAGGATATTTTCAGTAAACCAAGTGTTGAAATTCCAAATATTTGGAAGCCCCTCCTTGGGCGGAGCCAACTTCTTAAACTTTACGGTTGAGTGATTTCCCCTAGTATATAAGTACGTAGCCTTAGGAATAGATTGTAGTTTGCACCTGAAGACGATCAGATATTGTACTGATCGAAACGTCGTGTATAAATAAAATATAAACAATAGAAGATTGAAACACATCATTGTCTCAAACTTTCGAACAAAAGCTAATAGTTGTTCGAAGTATTTAATATTGTCCATAGAAGAATAATATTTTTGCATCAAGTATATTTTTTTAAATATAACTTTATACTTATTATATAGGCACAGAATACCCTTTTTTCAGTCTTTTTATGTTTCGCTCCATGATCAGTGCCGATTTGGGCCATGCCAATTGATAATCTCTTAATAACTGTAAAAATGTATTATGTTTGACCTTGTCTAGACTCTTGATGATTGACAACGATAACGCTAATTAATTTAATTAATAAAACCACACCCATGTCATTGTTAACTTTTTTACGTATTACTGCGGGAAATGGGAAATTTAGCAAACAAACCTTCAGTCATTAAATTTGGCCGTTATATAATGTTTATGACCACGCTATTATACGGGGTTACAGAAAAACTTACAGGCCTAAATATATACAAACAATTACGCAATCTAATAGGTAACAGGTAATTTTTAAATTCAAGAGATACATTTTCAGTAATTACGTGTTCATTTTATTGTGCATCATATACATCCTCTAAAATGCAATTTAAATCAGTTTCCACATAATAGAAATAGATGCGATTAAATACATGTGCAAAATAAATAATAGGTTTAAAGAGTAACAGTAAAAATTTGTGGAGTCAGCATCGAAATTAGTTGACTTTTATGAGTATTAGTGAAATAAATTCAAATGTTGTACACATTTTTGACCATTAGTTTGCCCCTCGGTATACGTTAAAATATATAGGGTGGACCACAAAAAACCGGACTGTTTTCTTTTAAGGCTATAGTTTCTTCCCAGATTTTAAGTAAAAAAAAGTACAACTGGCAACGCCTTGTTCTTTAATTTTTTGATCTTTTGCCAGAGTGCACAGGGAAAACTAAACATCAGAATTAGCTGAAATTAAGCAGGGGTGATCATTTTTAAATGCTTAACAAAAATATCTGAAGGATTTTTCAAAATTCTTAATTACTTTTTCTTCAAAATAAAAGCTCTGGTGCTGTCATCTATCCCAAAAGCCCCAAAATAATTGCAGTTTAGAACAAACCCGATTTACAAAAAAAATAGAGAAATACTCACAATTTCCTCTGGATTATATTTTTCCTTTTTATATTTCCTTGCTTTAGCGAAAATAAAAGTTTTTTTTTTCTAAAAGCCTGTGCACTTCGGAAAAGAAAACCGATCAATTAATCATGAACTTTTATACTTCATTGAATTTGGGAGACCCACGCAGTTCAAGTGTTGGCCGATAGATCGCAGAATTTATACGATTCCATGGTAACTGTAGGTGTTTCGTCAACAAAATTTAAATAGGGCCGCAGTGGACAGAAGAGTATTTTCTGACAGAAAACCATTCGAGGTTATGTTTATGTTTCAAAAATGTGTTTTCAAAAACATTGTTCTAAAACAAATATGAAACCACTCCGCATGTGCGGTCGCCCGCCGAAAAAGGCTGCGCGGGCATTACCCCAAAGAACCAAGAGAACTTTACTGGCACGCTGGGATTACTAGGAATTAGCATAAAAACATTCGGCGCCCATAACCCCACATAATTTTGTTTTTATTTTTATTCAACCATTTTTTTTCTAATTTAAATTATTGCGGCATAGTTATGTGCAAGTGTACCAGTGAAATCTTGGAGTGCAAAGGATAGATTTTAGATCCCAACCTCAGTTTCAAAAATATACGAATAATTGAATACTAACAAAACAGGTCAGTAAAGCTCCATTTAGAGGTTGGAAAGACTCTTGCTAGTCGTTGACGCTCCTGTTTAAAATAAAATACGATTATTTCGTCTAGCGCCAGTAGCCGATTTTTAAATCTGCATGCTTTTAAGTTAACCTGTTGTCGGTGTCAGGTAGCGGGAGTGTTTCCAATTCAATTATAAATGCACCTGTAAATGCAACCTTAAACATTTATACTTATGTGCTTTAGACGGTGCTGAAAAATCTCTGGTGTCCCACTGTGGATAAACATAAATAAAGTCTCCGCGTTGCCATGGAAAACAAATCCAATGATGTAAAATTTTGCAAAAAAATCAGGCCGACATAATTAAATTGATTTCCCGTACAACGTTGCTAAAAACAATTCCCCAGATTGTAACTACGACCTTAACTGCCTATTTATTGTCGGATTTTAACACAAAAAAGAGTTTTGGAAAGGTAATGTAAATGAAATAGACCATTTGGAAATGTGTCAAAAAATGACATTTATCAAAAATTCATAATGGCGGATGTCCAAAAGTTTTATGCATCTTAAAAAACCGTTGGGTTTTTTGGTGCATGGTCGCCTCGGGATAAAAGTGCCACTTGAGACCCTTGGTTTTTTATACCTTCATTAAAAACACGATTTTAGTAGTAACCTATGCAAAAAAGTAGTTTTTACAAGTAGTGACTAAAACAGTGTTTTTTTACAAGCGTTGTTTTAAATAACGAGCCCAGCGAGTCATTTAAGAACGCGAGTAAAAAAGCAGTTTAGCCGCGAGTTGTAAACGCTATTTTTTCTATACCTTTATCAAAACATCCTAAAAAAAAACAGAAAATACTTAAGTCCGTTTCTCACTATGCATTTGGCCGGTGCATGTTGCAGATGCATCTTTGAGAGCAGAAATATAAAAAGAAAACCTCGAAATTTTAGGCACAAATAATTTAAATTTTAAAAACCAGAACCTAACCGTGGTTTAACACCTGATAATTGACAGGCTTGACTAGGTGGCCAAGAAAATATTTATGCAACGAAAATTCACTAAAGATTCCCCAAAAATTATAAAAAGTTCTATTCTATGCATCTTAAGCCTGTGCATCTTTTTCTGGGCAATTGCATGGTGTGACCAGCCAAAATGCATGCAACTTCTCCAAATGCATATAGTGGCCATTTTAACTTCTGACGGTTTTGTATTGTGGTATTTTCGAAATTATTTATTTATCGCTTAATTTTTAGATAAGAATAATAAGATTTTTCTATTACCATTTTACGCAATGTGCTTTAAATTTGGGTAAAAAATGGATGGGAATCCCTTCATATTTTTTTTTGGATCGTTAAACAAAGCCATGGTTTGGTAATGTTACTAAAATCGTGTATATATCAAAAGAAATTTGAAGAAAAATCGCGTAAAATGGTAATATTGAGCAAATCTAAATCATCAATTATTCACGAAAAATAATTTCGAAAATACGAAAAAACAATCAAAACTTTAAATGGCCAACAATTGTAATTTTTCTGGAAACTAAAACCGAGCAAGCTGAAATTTTGAATGGATGTAGCGTACCACTGGGAAAGCTTAACTATAAATTTGCACCGTTCTCACCCCCTTTACTTCGGTGCCATCTTGAATCAAAAGGTTAAATCGGTTTTTCGTCCATAACTTCTGTTATTTTTTTAAAGATTTTTTAAAAGACTTTAATAATAATTTTCGCACTAAAAAAAACCAAAAAAGCATTTTGTAGCGAAAAACAATACACAACCCCTTTCAAAATTACAGTAACTTTTTTGCTTGTTTGAAAGTTTGAGACAATGATGTGTTGAAATTAACTCTGTGTTTCGGACTTTTATTGTCTATATTTTATTTATACACGACGTTTCGATCAGTAAAATCTCTGATCGTCTTCAGGTGCAAACTTTTTTGTTTATACTCAGAATTTCATTATTAAACCAAAATGATAATAACGATTTTCTAATTTTCTGTTACTCTGATTGAAAAAATACCTCAACAAACATTGTATCTCGACATTTATGTCCGAACATTTTTCTCTTAAACTAATTCTTTTGGTTGTGCACCGCGCCAAATGTACAACAAACTTCAACGATCCTGCAGTCGCTCTGCGCACGATTTAAAAATCGCTCTAGAGGATGAGGATTCGTTATGGTATAGGGATACCTTTTTATGGCCGTTTTCGTCATTTGTTTACATAAGCCTCCTTTAAAGCTTTAATGATGTGTGGAATGTGACCTGCAGTCACGTGATAAATGATATTTTGATAATAGATAACTTTTTGTACACTTGATTAAAAAAAAAACGCATACATGCAGTCACAAAATTGACCTTTCTAAAAGTGTATAATATATACGGACTACCAGCTAAAATGCCTAAAAACTTCAAAAGTACGACAATTTGTCATATTGTTTAAAAAAGGTCTCTAAAACTGAAAATATTTTTTTACTTAAATTAAAGGCAACTTTATTTTTATATTAAATTTTGCATAATACTAAAAAATCAGCAAATGTTTGACTTGATAAAATAACAATAATATGATGGAAACAGCGCTGGATTGATAACAATTCGACGAATAGAAAACTTGGATTAGGACAAAAACGATGGTAAACTTAATATTAATTATTTTAACTTAAAAAAGAACTAAAATAAATAATTTAGTATTTAATAGGATCACCATTTTTCTCTATTACAAGCTGCAAACGTCTGGGCATTGAAAAGGTTAAATTTTGAAAATACTGATGGTCTTCTGAGAGCTGATCCAATGCGCGATAAATAGCATCGCTTAACTCTTCAGCATTTCGTGGTTTCCAATTCCTTTGGTATATTATTTTAACGATTCGACCCCATATATTTTCCATTGGGTTAAGGTCAGGGCTGTTGGCTGGCTAAGGAAGTGTTTCTATATTATTATTCTGAAACCATTGGCAAACAACATTAGCCGTGTGTACTGGACAGTTGTCCTGCTGATAAACGAAGTCATTATTTTCATGTAAAGCCTGTACAGAATGCAGCATAACGTTTTCAAGAATTTCAATACATCGTTCACTATTGAATCTTCTTTCGATTCTCCAAAAAAAACTCAAACCTCTAGCACTAAACCAGCCCTACATGTTTACAGAAAAATGTCCAGCTTTTTTAATTTGGTTTGTATATTCGGATTCAAAGCTAGAATTTGGTGGACGATAAAATAAAATTCTGCTGCTGCTTGAAGATGATTGAAAAATTTTTTCGTCAGTGAAAACCACCCTCTCCCAGAAGTTATTATCACGAAGAACGTTGTTCAGTGCAAAAATCACTCTGGCCTGTTTTTGTTTTTCTGTTAGAAAAGGCTTCTTTGCAGCAACTCGACAAGAGACTTCTGATTTTGTTACTCTTCTATTTACTGTTGCTAAAGAACTCGGAAATAATATTACATTAGCTGCTTCAACCGACGTTGGAAAAGGATTTTGTCTGAGATGGTCAATAAGTCTCTCATCTTGCACTTCAGAACTTACTTTTGGTCGTACTGATCCATCTTTCCTATCCGTAGAATTATTTTCAATCCATCGCATTATCGTCATTTTATCAACTCCAAAATGGGTGGCCGCTCTTCTTATAGACCAGCCCTCTTCTATATCTCGAGTGATATTTTGAACCTTTGTAAATGTTGATATCTGTGGCATTTTTAAGGATTTGCAGCTGTCAGGCATACTAAGCTGGTGGTGCCTTATAATAGTATGCACTAATGGAAAGCTAAATTTTGTGGCATAGGAAAAAATGCATGTATGAGTTTTTTTTTTAAATCAAGTGTACAATGAATTTTCATGTTTTTCTTACATACATATATGAAGAAAGGGACCTTATGACAGTTATTATTCAATTGATTGATGGAGAACTAATTGTTAGTTAATTTATTTATAAATATCATATAATAAAAACACATTATGTTGGACATAAAATTTTATCTACGGAAATTAAAAGATACTGATTACGGTGAATATGAAAACCTCCAGGACGTATATTTTTGAATAGGGAGCGGCATAGATCTATGGCGAATGATCACATGGGATGAAAACGTTATATTCTTGAGCGATGATCCGATCTTACCGATCTCATGAAAATCATACGTTCCCGATCGTATGGTCCAAAACCGGGGAACAGCGTTGAATCTAGTGACGCTTGCGCAATAAAGAGGTTTTTTTTTGGAATTTATTGTTTCTTAAACTGCTTTTCGATCGTGGGAGGTGATAGATCCCATGCAATGGATCCCGTGGCACGAGAGAAAGACCGGATCGTATGACTTCCAGGTATTTGCACATCGTTAAGCGCGACTGCTGAATCATTTGTTGAACGTTGTGCACGGTGTACAACAAAAAGAATTAGCTTAAGAAAAAAAATGTCCATACATAAACATAAAATGTAGAGAATTTGCTGCTCTACAATGTTTGTTGAGAAATTTTTTCATAGTAACAGAAAATTAAAATTAGGGAAAAAACTGATATCATTATTCTCATTCTGTTTAAATAATGGAATTCTGAGTATGAACAAAAAAGATACTGTAATTTTGAAAGAGTAGTCTGGTACAAAAAATTTTTTCACTGATTTGGTTAGCCCAGATGCTCTATTTTAAGAATCCGATTGATGCAACTTTGGCACCCGAGGCCATTTTTAAGAGAAAAAAATTGAGAAAAAAATGTCTGAACATAATATAGGTAAGTGGCCCATCATTTTAGTCGACTTTGAGTCGCCTAAATCCAAATCCGGTATTATTTTTGTTCTGTGAGGTATCCCAACGGAGGGGGGGGGGGTTGAATTTATAAAAAAAAACCGACCCACTAACATAAACATGTACTACATGAATTTTAGGATTTTTGGGTTCGCTAAATTCAAATATGTGGTTAATAAAATTTTTGAGGGGTAATCTGGAGTGGTGGGGGCGTATTTATGAGGCAAACAGTAAAACTGTTTATGTGGGGACTAATGAACAAACTTTACTTAAGTTTTTTTAACAGATTTCGACAGCTTTGCTCAACCCCATTATAAAAATAATTAATGACATTTGGGCATCATCCACCATTTTGAAATATTCAAGATATATAAGTATTTTCGCCAAGCTTCCATTTCGTGTTTACCCCCCACTTCTCCAAGTTACAACCAAATATTTTTTTAACGACAGATTTGGATTCAGCCGACCCAAGAACCCTATAATTGATGTATGGCCCGCCACGGCCGCCATCTTAATTAGTTTTATAACAGGGTTGAGCGGAGCTGTCGAAAATCTGCAACAAAACTTGAATAAAGTAAGTTCGTTAAGTCTCCACATAAACAGTTTTACTGCTTACCGCATAAATACCCCTCCACTCCTTCAAATTATCTCCAGTGTTTTTTTTTTTAACTACAGATTTGTATTTAACGGACCGAAAAACCCTAGAATTGATGTATTACATGCCTATGTTAGTACGTCGATTTTTTTCATAAAATCAACCGGATACCGGATTTGGATTTAGACGACTCAAATCCAACTGAAATTATATTCCACACACCAATATCTTCTTCATATATATTTTTCTGTAGTTTTTTCACTTGAAAATGGCCGCCATCTTGGATTTTTCAAAATGCCCAAAGATGCCAGAGTGGCATCAATCGGATTCTTAAAATTGACTAACAAAATCAGCAAAAAAATATTTTTTACCATTTATTTCCCACTTGACGCAAAAATCGTGATTTGGCAACCAGACTAGAGGTCGTCTTGTAGGTATTGTTTTTCCCTACAAAATGCTTTTTTCATTTTTCTAGTGCAAAAATAACAGCAGTTATGGGCAAAAAATCGATTTAACACTTTGATTCAAGATGACGCCGAAGTTAAGGGGGTGAGAACGGTGCAAATCTATATAGTTAAGCTTTCCCAATGGTACAGGGTGTTTGTTTATAACTGGAACACTCAGTATCTTTTTTATTAATAAAAGAAAGGGTAGGTTTGAATTCAAAAATTTCTTGTTAAATTGGAACGAACTTAAGAGCTATAACAACTTTTTCTTGTTCCCCTTGGTATACAGGGTGTGGCCATAAAGCTAATTTTTTTAAAGAGAATACCCAGTATATTTTTGCATTATTGAATTTTTCAAAAAATTACGTTTCCAAAAATACCAAACACTATTGAAATATCTTTTGTAGTTTCTGAGATATTTGTGTTTAAGATTTTACTAAAATACATTAGAAACGACCCTCCCATCAAGCTACATTGCCTTCAAACGTTTTTTTTTCAAGGCCACTAGATTTTTAAATTTATATTGTTAAAATAAAGAAATACATTCATGGCCCACTTGGTAGCTTGATCAGTTGGTCATTTCCAATATATTTTCATTTTGACAATTATTAAAACTTAAACTCACATATCTCAGAAACTAAAAAAGATATTGAATAGTGTTTGATATTTTTGTAAAGCTAATTTTTTTAAAAATTCAAAAATGCAAAAATATACAGTGGTTTCTATTAAAAAAAATTGTCTTTATTGCCACACACTGTATACCAAAGGCAACAAAAAAAAGTTGTTATAGCGCTCAAGTTCGTTGTAATTTGCCAAGAAATTTTTGAATTTAGACCCACCCTTTATTTTTAATAATCAAAAAGATACTGAGTGTACCAGTTATAAATAAACACCCTGTACTTGCTTGCTTGGTCGCTTTTAGTTCCCAGAAAAGCATTGTGAAAAGTACAGTTTGCCTGGACTAGTTTTAATATAAGTTTTCTCTGTTTTTTTTTAGAGTTTGTTTAAAATAAAAATGTAGGTCGCTTAGAAGCTTCAAAAACACGTAAAACTTTTAGCCGGGGCAATTTTCGTAGACAATGGTGCCTGCTCCTTTGAGAAAATTCGATATAACACTGACGCAAAAAGTCGCCTTCAAAACAAAATTTTTAATTAATTTCACTACTTGTGTGAAGTATAATTACTTGGCACCCATTTTGCTCAGAGCACGACTTTCGACAAAGCGTTCAAAGTTTTCATTTTTCAAAGGGAAGATTTATTGGATCATAATATCATAGGCCCGTAGCGGAGCGACACCAGCTACACCAAGTGATCAATAACACGGAAAATTCTTATTTGGGCAATTCCATTTAAAATGATGGAGATTTTCTGCATTTATTTTATTGGTGGAAAACGTGTGGACTCGTTAGAACATTTATTTAAAAGTTAAATAATAGCCACTGTACAGGGTGTCCCACTATATTTTGACTCTCCAGTTAGCGCCGTTATTATTAATGTTAGAAAAGAAGGTTAAATACAAAATTTTTATAACTGTTTGCATACTTTAAGAGTTACCTGTCTAATATAGCTAAATGTAATTGCCAATGTCAAATTTCGACACCAAGTTTGTTATTTTAAATGAAACACCCTCCCTGCAAATTACATCCTGCCTACACCATTTAATTACCTTTGGAATGAGACCAAACATATAAAAAAACCATCAGGGAAAATTAAGCACAAAAACTTTTTACTTTTATTTACGTATTTTTAAAACAATTAACCCTCTCAGACAGTAAAACCTTCGTAAAGTAAAACCCTTTGTGCAGTATTCTAGTAGCTTTTCAATGAGACCCAAACCATAAAAATCTGCAAGGTACTTTTCAAGTTACGAGAAAAAGTCTTCGATCTTTTACGTTTCATATCTCCTATAACAGACATACCACCCTGATTAAATTTTCTCTATTTTGACCTTTGGTACAATACCTTCGAAATATTAAAATATGGTTTCATGTTATCCGTGCAGAATTCTTTATAATGTTTTATAAGTAAATAACCTCTCTTATTTAATCCCCTTAGTATTTACCTAATACGTTACAACATACCTATAATTTCTTTGAAAAATTTCATGCTTTTAGACCCTCCCGTTTAGTCTGTGCTTTATCTGTTAGTCAGTCACTTTTAAAGTATTATTAAGTAGATTATACCACGAGTAATCTCAAAACTACATTTACCTTAAAATTAAACCAAATAATAACATATACTACAGAATCTTCTTTTCTATGCTGGTTGGTTGGTTATTTATCTGAACTTATAGTTACAGCAACACTGCAAGCATGTAGCTAATTACCATAAAACGCCAGTAAATCCGCCAGATGACCTCGAATGCTCTTTCAAATTCGATGAAATAGAAACGCTTAGAAAGCAACCATCATCGATCTTCCCAAGCATTTATAAAAAAGACAACTTGTTTAATCGAAAATAAAATTAAAATTTAAAAAAATTTCGGATATTTTTAAGAAGAATTTGGAAACGAACCACCGTGCAAAATTTCAGCTAATTCTGAAGTTTAATTTTTCCCAGACCCTGGGCAAAGAATTAAAAAAATGCGGAAAAAGTATCTTTTTCTTTAACATCGGGTCCCTCTGTTCCCAAAAGTAATGTGTCGGTACGCTCCAGAACTATATCGGTCATAGAAAAGCATTTCACTGATTAATAAAACATAATAAGCAAACTTTCCTTTAAAATTTCAGGCAGTTTTTTTCCAGGAAGCACAAGGGTGCAAAAATTTAGAAACTTTCTTCTTCTTTCATTTTTTAACAAGAAACTATGTAGAAAAACTTGCAAGCTGTTGACAGTTTTTTAATTTCCAATTTAAATTTTTGGACGTGTAAATGTTTGGGACTGATTGAATAGTGAACTATTGGGAAATCAAGATAAGCAAAGCGCCCTCTAACCTAAAGCCCCCAACTATCCTAAAGCCCCCGATACCATGGCAACTGCAGGTGTTTTGTCAACAAGGCCCACAGTAGGCAGAAGGGTATTTTTACGTTTTCTGACAGAAAACCATTCGAGGTTATGTTTATCTTTCAAAAATATTTTTTCAAAAACGAATATGAAACCACTCCGCGTGTGCGGTCGCCCGCCGAAAATGGCCTAGCGCTGCGCGAGCATTACCCCGAGTTTATCAAAGAACCAAGAGAACTTTACTGGCTCGCTGGAATTACTAGGAATTCGCCTAGAAACATTCCGATAACTTCACATAATTTTGTTTTTATTTTGATTCAATTTTTTTTAAAATTTAAATTATTGCGGCATAAGTTATGTGCAAGTTTACTAGTGAAATCTTAGAGACCTAAGGATATATTTTAGATCCCAACAGCAGTTTCAAAAACACGGATACTTGAGTATTAACAAAACAGGTCAGTAAAGCTCCATTTACAGGTTGAAGAGACTCTTGCTAGTCGTTGATGCTCCTGTTTAAAATAGAATATGATTATTTCGTTTAGCGTCAGCAGCCGATTTTTAAATCTGCATGCTTTTTAAGTTAACCTGTTGTTCTTAAATCAGTGGCAACAGCTAGCAGGAGTGTTTCAAATTCAATTATAAATGCACTTGTAAATGCAACCTTAAACACTAAACCCAGTTACTTTAATATGTAGTTGGGTAGCGTTTTTTTAGCAAGTAATTGTGCAGTAAATGGTTTTTTTTATTTTAGTATTTTACTCAGTTTTTTTTATGAAAAATATCTGTATGTAGGCACTAACTAGGGTCCCTAAAGAGTTAAAATTTATGATCGCTGGAATTGCTAAAAAGTGCTGGGTTGGTTTGAGTTCAGGATTTGGGTGGTTTAGTTCCCGCTTTAGTTAAAAAAAATGAAAAAAGTCACCATCACTGGTAAATTTGAACTTCCTAGGGGCTCAGGTAAGTGCTAAATAGGTATCTAAAGAAAACTGTTTACTACACTAATACCGTTTAGCCTTAATATATTAAGTGAGCAGCATGAAATAATACTGTAGAAAATTTTACTGATAAAAAGTTATTCTTAGGGCCAGTTTCTCAATAGCGGATTATCAGAAACTTAAAGTAACTCGCGCGCTATAAATCCCAGTTTCCTTGCTGATTTTAAGCCAATATTTTTTTTAGGTTAACCCTGAGGCAATGTAACTTACCCTCACCTTAAAGCCCTGGTTATCCTGTTAACACAAACTCGCTTTTGAGAAACCGGCCCTTAGTCTCTCTTGTTTTTTGAATAAAATAGGTTAGTGACTTGAAAATTGCAGAATAATAATCAGGAAAAATTCTTTAAAATATAAATAGTTGCTCACTCATCTTTCAAATAAATTAAATACACAGGATCAAATACTATGTGTATATGTCATAACTGGTGGTTAGTGAACACTTCTATGAAAGTTGAATCATGCACTGTGAACCTGCTTAGATTTTAAAACTCATAACACAGGAAAATAAAACTGCAGATTACAAAACTTGATTTTCTTTGGCTTGATACTTTTGTCTCTAACTTATAACTTAGATAACAAAACCAAACCTCTGCTTCTGTAACTAAAAAATTATTATGCAAAAAATCTTTTAAACAGTTTATAAACATGTGCCACGCAAGAGAAAATTTTTAAGAAATATTGGTTGTCCTCGCCTAAAGTGCAAAATATAGAAACAAAATTTAGAGATAGAATATTTCTTGTTATTTTTATGATTCTTTTAGGAGCTGTATATAACAACAAAACATATGGAGCAGTGGATATTTAGGCAACTACCTTAAATGAAAAAGAAGAAGATTCTAAAGTGCCACCACCCAGAGAAGAATAATAATCTATAAATTAAAAAGTCTACAATTTGTACCCAAACATACAGAGCAGTGGATATTTTGCCAACTAAAATGTATAGCAAAACAAGATGGTTCTATAGAGTCAACACCAAACAAAGAATAATAATCTATAAACTCAAAGTAAGTTTTTGCTTCTGATTTCAATTATATTTGGTGAAACTTCCTTAAATAAACAAAATTTATTATAGTCTAGATCCGATATCAAAAATTAATTTAACTCTTATTGTTTATTGCAAATTTCCTGGACCTATTTCTGGACATATTTTGAGCCTCCCCTCATCTATTTCAATTCCATTAAAAAAAAAAAGAAAAACTATACACAAAGAACAAAACAGAACAATTTTGAAGGGGGACACTCACAGATACTTTTTGGCTCTGTTGGAAATTTCATAGGGTAATTTTTATCTCTGGAATTTAAAAGGGGAAAGGTCTTTACTATTAATTATGTCAAAATTTTAAAAAGCTAGGATGACTGGTGTTTAAGATATTTGCTTTTAAATTTGGTATGGAATGAAGAAAAGGTTTGAACCTTTTCAGCGGATCAGTTTGACCACCAAAATTTAAAGAATAAAAGTAGGCCTATTTGGATGATATGTTTGAGAAAACAATCAGAAAAAAATCACGAAATGTTTATTCCGTTTTTTATTATGAAAAATGTAACTTTAAAACCAACGTTTTTTCCTGAATTTTGTGCAAGAAATTGTTTATTTGTCGCTCCTTGACAAATTTAAACTTAATATCTTGCATGTTTGTAAAGCAATTTAAACGATCTTCTAAATAAGATGTCATTCGAGCCACTTTTTTATATAATTTCTCCTGGAAAAACTCATATCCCTCAAGTCACCCCCAAAAAGCCTGTTTATGGAAAAAAATATATTAAAAAGTAATTTCTAGGCTACTAAAATTGTATAATGTTTTTCAAGTGTTCACCAAATACTCAAAAACACTTCTGTTATGTTTTCGTTGAACATGAATTTGAATTATTTCAAGCATAAATCAAGGTGCCAATGGGCTTTTTTCCATGTTTGAAGGGAGCGCTTGATAATAAAGGTTTTTTGACGGATTTTGGTAGCTAAGGGGGTCTATTTTACAAATCCAAGTGATGAAACTCTGGCTCCTTTGGGAGAACTCCAAAAAATAAAACATAATATAGGCACCATAAGGGTTCTAAGAACAGATTTAACAGTAAACATTTTTTTAAATAAACACATCAAAAATGGACTATATATAAATCCATTTTTGTCGGAATATATATTTTTTTTGACACCCCAAATATTCCAGATGGCGATGACGGCGACTTAAAAGCACAAAATTTTCATGAGAAACTAGATCAAGTACACACGTATAATACATTAACCTCAGGATTTTTGGAAACACTGATTCCATTTTTTAGAATAAACATTTTTTGGGAATAATATAATTAAGGTTCCTAGGGGCAAAAAGAATCGTAAATGACAAAAAAACTTGTGACATCAATTAAGAAATTTTTGGATTAACTGAATTCATTTTTGGTTTAAAAAAAAAATTTTAGGGGTAATTTAAGGGGCCTAAGGGTGAGTTTTAGGGGTAAAAACAACATACTATTGATAGAAAGACATCACTTTGGAGATTCTGGGGTTAACTAAATTCATTTTGGGGGTTAAACAGTTTTTAGGGGTAATGTAAGGAGCCTGAAAGGGCAACATAAAAAATTATTGGTGTAAAAGATATGTGATATATTAATTTAGGGGTCTTTTGGGTCTTCCAAAATTAATTTTGGTGTTCCAATTATTACAATAGGGATTCAGACGAGGATTTAGAGGTAGTTTTAGGGAAATATATCGATTTGGATATTTTTAAGTCTTCTAAAGTTGTATATATGTTAAGAGGTAATATAAGTTTGGGCTAGTTCCCAAAATTTTGTCCTAAGATCCTTTTATTGTCTCCAGATTTTTTTTTTATCCAAAGAATGATATCAGTGGATGTCTGTATTTGATCTGGTTTCTTCTAAAATTTTTGTGTCCCATCTTAAATATTTTGAGTTTTACAAGGGTATCAGAGTGGCATTAATCGGATTCATAAAATGTACAGCTGTACCAATTAAAATCAACTAAAAAAACTGAAATTAGTCAACCATGCATGCAAAATGTTTACTTTTAAAACTGCTACTAGAACCCTTAGATACTTCTAAGAATTTTTAAATCACATAAATGGATTAAGGGAACCCAAAAACCCCTGAATTGATGTATCAGATGCCTATATTTTTTTTTATTTTTTTTATTAGTTATTTTTAAAAAATGGTCACCACCTTGAATATCTGGATTCAAGTTTTCCAAAATCAGTAAAAAAATATCTGTTATCAAGCTCTTTCTTCAATTTTGTTGTTTTCTCTAAAGAAAATATTTTTTCAGTTCATACACGTATACTTTTTTTTTTAATTTCAGAACCTAACCACATGAAGCCTGATATTTGAACCTACAGCTACTAGTTTGCGGTTCCAAGGAAGGAAAAAATAACATGTTATTCTTTTCTTTTTTTAAGTTAGATTTAATTTAAATGATTATTAATAAGTATTTTTGAGATAAGTTTTTAAATTAATTTATTTAATTGCATAGGTTTTTATAATGTTGTGGCCATAATCACCTCAACAAGTTGAGCCATGTGTGCATTTAGTTTTACTTCCAAGGACCAGATGCCCACCGGTGGACACAAATCCTCCACTGTTTTGTGACCATCGGTAGGCACGCGGTCCTGAGACGTAAAACAGAAATGCCCACATGTGAGCATGGGCAATGTGTTAATAGGAGGGTGTCACATTCTAAACACCAAATACATTTAATTATGTTTTAAATTGAAATATTTATTACACTCCATTCCAAATTGCTGCAGACCAGTTTTTTGACACTGACAATGACAGTTCCATTTAGCTTCTGTGTTTAATTATCAGCCGCCATATTGAAATGGGTCCGGAGAATTTGGAATGAGGTGTATATGTAAAAATGTAATTTTTCAGCATATTTTTTAAAATTTTATTATATATAGTTAATTAAAATTGCTAAAAATATTTCTACGACACAAAAATGCTAAAGTATTCTACCCATATAGTTGTTATTGTTTTGTGAATAACTAAAATATATAAAAATTGTATTGTTCATTCTGGTAGTTTTCTTGCCTAAATTCCAAAATCTGAAAATAAAAAAAATTAGAGGTAAACATTTGTCTAATTTAGCTACAACGCTTTTTTTAGTACTAGTAAGGAGTACATTAATAAATGTTCACTTACAACCAAAACAGAACTCCAAAAAAGAGAAAGTATTTCTGCAACCCTATCTATGCCGCAACCTTATCTTATGCATTTTTAACTACATTGGGCATTGGTAATTAGAGTTTTAGTTAAAGGATCTTTTATTAGGAAATTAGAGATTTTTTGACCTGTAGGTATCTCTTTCAGAAGCTACACATTTCAAATTTTTAAATTTTAAATGATTCACTAACAGAAAACACAAGTTTACATAAAAGATAGCAAGAGATGTAACATTACATTTGGTACCTACCTATATGCCAACAAAAATAAATAGGTAGTATTTCTGTGTGTGCAAGCATATTAAATATTAAGTTTTTGGATTTTATTTGAATTATTTATTTTTGAGTTTGCACAAGAAGTAATAATTTTGGGTAAGAGATTTAAATGAAAAAGGCATCAGTACATAAGGTCAATAACAGAGTTTGTACAGAAAACCTTTAATTGGATTCTCTGATGTCTCCCAGTTATTCCTAACCATTTGTAAAAAACTTATAATTTTTTCAAGAATTTTGTATAAAAGAAAACAGTTGCAAAATTTTAGTTTGACAAATTTCATGATTCTAATTTGTTTTTAAATCAATTTTTTCCAGATGGGCTTCCAGATTTTCCTTGGTTTTGTATATTTTTTTGTCAAATTTCCTGACCTTTTCAAAGAATAAATTTCTCAACTTTTCTCGGTTTTTCAGTTCCATACATACTCTGACTGATTAAAATTGTTACAATAAGAATTTAAATTTTGAATTTTATATATATACCTTGAAGACAAGAAAAGCAGTGTCATTCCATCTTGATAGATTTCTTTCCTACAATAAGGCATGATTTAGGAAATCCCTGATACTGCAGCTAGTTTGCTTATTGCAAGGCTTATTGTATTCCTCATTGCATATTCTTTTCTACTGTTCACATAGGTGTTTTTTTTTGCCAGGTGGAGCAGCCTTCTTATTAGTATTTTCAGGAACACTCCCTCCTAGACAGTTTCCTCAGGCCAGTATGCTTAATCTTGAACAAACGTGAGGGGAATTTCGCTCACCTCACCTCTCGGTCCTTTATCTTGGACACCTTAAATTTACAAAAATATTCAGGTCCTAATTTTATTTTCAACTCTTAAAAAGTGCATAGAGGTAGGTATTAAAACTGGACTTTCTCTAGCTTTACTGTAGAGAAAAATTAGAAATAAGTAAATGAGCCAAAGTGAGCAAAATGTGCCTCACTATTTTTTTGTATAATGTTTTTATTCTTTACCTAATATTTTCACTATAGTCCATGAGCCCAGGCCTATGAAAATTTATGACTACCTCACCGTTGAGACTTTGTATGTGTTCTTCAAGATGTTCTAAGGGGTATTTTTAGAGACCCCTCCAAACTTAACCCTTAACTGAGCCCTTAAGTTAAGGTCCTTTCAACAGAATTTCTCGGAAATGTTTAAATTAGATAATGTGACCATGTGTTTTAAATACTTATAAAGCAATCCTTGAAAAATCAGCTGTGAGGAGCTTAATTTAACTTTTCGATGCTATCAAGAGGGGCTTAATGACAAAATATATTTTTTTGACAAAATTTTTGTCCATTTCTTGTTAAAAAAGTTACAAATTTAAGTATATATATGTTTAAAATATCATCTGAGTGGACATAAAAAATAAATATTATGCAAAGTCCGGCAAGGTCTTAACAGTTTAAGTTATGGGCTGTGGGACTATTAATTTGTATGGTACCTAATTCCACATATGTTAGTGGTAGTCAAAAAGGAAAAAACATACTTATTATATATAGGTACCTACATAAAATAACTTGTTTTGCAGAGGAATAAAGGCGTATTTAGAGTTCCGTAAGGCAAGTGGTATGAGGTAAGATGCAAGGAAAATAAACAATAACAAATGCATGCTGCTTTTACTGCATACCGCTTGTGGCTTATGGAACACTTACTTTGTTTATATAGGCCTCTTAAAGCGCTTTTATATAAGGATGGTTTGAAAATGTTGTCATATAAACACCACTAAAACCGATTTAAGCACTAAATTGATTTTATTTGGAAGCAGTTTATCACTCAAAAAAAGCCCATTCAACACCATTCTCAAATAAAAGGTCAGTTAAATTCTACAGCCTCAGTGCCCTTTAGCCTACTGTGGCTGCCATTTTTATAACCAAATTGACAAGTAAAACGTAGATTTTCTGTCAGTTTGGTGTCAATATGGCATTGATCATAGGCCAAAGGATACTAAAATGAAAATGAGTTAACTGGTGGTTTTAGTTAAGAACAGTGTTGGCCCATTTTAGGGTCATTATAAACACTTTAGTGCATTTCTTCTAACCTAAAGAAAATACTAAACCCTAGTCTTTCAAAAAATCTGTTGTTAATTAATTAATTAATTATGTTGTTTTATTTGTTTTTTCTTTAAACTGACATTTAATGAAGGACATAACCCTCGAAGAAAGCGATTTTATTTAAAACCATCAATATATAAAAGCTCTTTTAAGTGCATATAAACGTAGTAACTGAGGACAGCAGCATATGCTTGCTATAGTTATGGAACTCTGAATACACCTTAAAAGAATCTAGAAGGAAGAAATTTCCTTAAACTAAAAATGAGTACCTAACAACGTTGCCTAGTCCCTTATAGTTATTTCAAGGGGTAATTATGCAGTATACGGTTTTCTGCCATTTTTGATTTTTTTTTAAATTTTTTTTCACCAAAACAACCCAATCCAACCCAAAACAATGAAAAAAACATTAAAACCCCCCTCCAGGCACCCTTTTTTCTCTTTAAAAAAAAAAATCGGGCGCAGCCGGATTTGGGGCCCTAGTAGGTGCCCCTATAAAGAATTTTTCATAAAAAATGGCAGAAAACCGTATAGTGCGTAATTACCTTCCAAGGAAAAACCAAGGAAAAAACCCTATTAAAGACAACAATACTTATTCAAAAAATGTATAGTCAACCCGAGGTCTTACCTTAAGAATTTGCTTCCTTTTAGCACACCAAGAGGCAAATAATGTACTACATTAGCAAAAACCGAGGGACAAATAGAAAAAGTTATTGTTTTTGCCTGAAAAATAAACAGGCAGTCACATGGACCTAAAGGTTTATTTGCGCGGTGGTACCGTACAGCGGCGGTAATGATGATGCAAGGCAATTTCGGGCTACAGCAACGAATCATGAGTTACACGGAAGCCAAAGTAAAAAAAACTTATGTGCTTTAGCAGCGCGGAATGCGAAATCAAAATAAGTAAACTATCGCCAAATTTTTGGCCCGGTGCAAAAAAAGCTCTGGTGTCCCACTGTGGACAAAAATAAATAAACTCTCCGCGTTGCCATGGAAAACAAATGCAATGACGTAAAGTTTTGCAAAAAAATCAGGTCGCCACGGTTAAATTGATTTCCCAATACACCTAGGGACTTTTTACCCCAAGGTAAAAAGTTTGGTAAATAATTTTTTGAGGGAAGCGAAAAATTTCTGAAAATTGAGCTAAAAATGCCATTTTTTTATAAGTTTTGAATGCAAATATTGATGAAAATTTAACTAAAACCAAAAACATTATGGCGCCACAGGCAGTTTTCTAAAATTCAAGCAGAAAATTTTAATCTCTTTAACATTATTTGTGAAATATTTTTTAAAAGTGGGTTGGGTTAGCTGAAAGCTTTTTAAAGTTTTTTTACAAAAATGGTTTTACCCCTTCCACTCAAAATGTCAAAAATGACATTGACATTGCCGAACCAGCTTTGAACGCGCAAAGCCGACTGTCGTATCTTTAGTATTTTTGCTAGGCACGGACAGTCTGTTTAAAAAGGAAAGAGACTGTCGGAACTTTAAGCCACGGCCATTTGATAGCTTTTTCTAAACAGATACCTACTCCCTACCTTCTGTCCGCAAAACAAACGCATTCTCCTCACAATTCACAAGTGTGGCGTCTACACAATTTATTGTATACAAGAAAAAATGGAGAAACGTGTTGCACTTTTCATTTTCAAATGATTTTCCAAATTTTCTTCAACTTGTTAGGTTAGGAAAACTTCGCAACTGAATTTTTTTTCGTTGACCTCGCCCGCGGACCAATCACAACAAGCGATGCCAATTCTAGCGGCGCTTTCGAGTTCCTCCAAAACTGGTATGGCTTCAGCCGATCTTGAACAGTATATGCCACCGCTGAACGCGCTCCAGGTATTCTATGTCTGTTTACAAGGTTCCATCCAGTGTGGTATCTTGAGATAATATAAATTCCCATTGGTTGATGTCGCTGATTTCTATTACACCTGCCGCTAAGGACAGTATTTTAAATAGAAATTGGTAGATTTTATTTCTCTCATTAAACACCAGTAGCAAAACATTTCACCAAAATTCATGCTATCAGTGTCATTTTCGGGGGAATCGGCGGCGTCGACCAATGGGATCTGTGCGTTTCAGGGAAATAATTGTTCTCTCCCTAATTTCAAGAATAGCTAATCAGGTAATTTTAGACCCTGATATACCATTTTTTGCACTTTTGGGATGTTTTTACTAGTCAAAGTGGATGAGCAAAAAAAATCTTAGGTTTTATTTTAAAGTTATTTAAGAAAGCTGTTTGATTGCTTGACAGTAATAGGCAAAATGTCTTAAAATGGGGATTTTATGAAAGGCGATAATTTTAACGAGTGCAAATTGTCGCTGTAATTCGTTTCCTATTGGTCCAAATCTCCAGCCACATCGAGTTATTGGTAAATATTTTCTGAGGGAATTTTTACAAAAAAGAAAAACAGTCAGATTATACTGATGGCCTACAAAATTGACATAAAACCTAACCACCAATCATTATCTGACGTTATGTAAAATTATATTTTCTTAGATAGCTTCACTAATAGTTGGTTGCTAAAGTACTGAGTAACAAGTGATATACTTATAAAAAACTTGTCAAGATTTCCAAGTTTCAAAAATTCATGAATGCAGCGGCAGCCACGATCTACTGCCTGCAAAATCGCAAAGTAGATACGAAAAACGGACTTTTTCATATTATTCCCTAGGGACTAAAAGACTCATCATTTGAGGTACTAAAATGCGTTTTTAATCTCCAATTATTATATTATATTGATCTAAAAGTCAAAAGTTTATGGTAAATATTTCTAATTAAAAGAGATCAAAAAACAATAAACATGATTTGAGACACCCTATACCCTGATATTTATATTTTTCCAGGGCCCTGTCACTGGCCATATAAAGTTTATGAGAACTTTTAAAACGAAAATTAAAAAACAGTCGAGTTGATGCCATATGTACCGATAAAAATTAACTGAGTCAGACAATATAATAGATACTCAAAAAATAAAAATCGAACGCATTCATGCACTCCATATACCTAGGTTTATTAATATGGATGGATGGAGGACATACTTGAAGTGAATATTAAACTTGCTCTAGTAGAATAGAATTAATACGAAAATTGAACGAATTAAATTGTTAATTTGAAATATACATATAGCTCTTAATCTGTCATGCATAGTACAGTAAAATTGTCATCTGAGGTAGAAAAAATCTGAGAAGGCTGAGTTTTTGATATGTCCTTTCGGGGGGGGGGGGGGGTCTGAAAGTAAACCTCCCAAGTTTGTGTTTCCTCTACTCATTTTTAACCGACTTTTCTTCATTTCTATTGGTCGGAGGCGAAAAAGTCTAGAAAAATATTCGGCAAAACATTTGCAACATTTTTGTTCATATGTAGTTAGCTTCCAAAAAGAAGTGGGCGACAAAAGTTACAAAACATCAGTTTTAAGATATTTTGACCAACAAAAAGTGATTAAAAAAAAACTATAAATAAGAAAGTTGTAGATCTAGAAAAAATCCTATAAAAAATATACAGCGACTGAAAGTCGGTAACATTCTTTAAGAACCGCTTTCTGGGCATGCATGAAGTCGCGTGTTGTGGAGTATATATTATTATTTAGTACGTAAGAGTATGAAGTATCAAATTAAAGATAGTACGCTACACAAATGACCCAAACTGTCGGCATAAAAATTGCAGAAAGTACCTGACAGAGTGACATTTAATCGGGTACCGATAGTCCTTTTGGATAACGGGCCATCCATCGCTTATATAAACGAGACAAAAGGGGTTGGAGGAGTAGGTAGAAGTATTATTAAGTGCTAAAAAGAAGGGGGATGGGGTTTCAAAAATGTTATAAAGTGTTGCAGGTGGGGGGGGGGGGAGGGTTCAAAATTTGGAAAAATGGTTTTACATAATTGATAGTAGAACCGTAAAATTGTCATTTGAAGTCGAAAAAAAACGGACAGGCTGAGTTTTTTGTATGTTCTTTGGGGGGTCTGAAAGTAAAATTCACGGCTTTGTGTTTCCCACACTCCTCCCTCGGGAACTATCCGCCATTTTGAAAAAACTTTGGGACCGATTTTCTCAATTTCTGTTGGACGGAGGCAAAAAAGTGTAGAAACAAAAATCTTTGGCCTAAAATTTTCAATATTTTTTTGTTACACGTTCATCTCTGTAGTTAGTTTTTAAAAAGATAAAGGGCGTTGAATTTACGAAAAATTATTTTAACGGCGAAATGTCAGTCTGTCAGATACTTTCGGCAATTTTCGTGCCGACAGGCTGGGTCATTTGTGTAGCACACGTCACAAGCTTACTGTTCTTACTATAAATAATAATAAATCCACAACAAGCGACTTCATGCATGCCCAGAAAACAGTTCTCAAAGAATTTTACCGAATTTCACTTGCTGTACCTCAGAGACTGTTTAATTAATTATAAGCAATATACATATTTTTGCAGGATTTTTGCAAGATCTACAACTTTTTCATTTAAAGTTTTTTGAAAAAACGACTTTTTGTTGTTCAAAATACGTTAAACCTGATTTTTTGTAACTTCGGCGCCATCTAACTTTTTCGAAAGTAATTACAGAAAGCTGAGCACTCGGACAAAAATGTTGAAAATTTGTCGCCTCCGACCAATAGAAATGGAGAAAAGTCAATTACAATTACAAAGTTTTTCCAAAATGGCAGATGGTTCCTGAGGAGTGGGGGCAACACAAACTTGGGGATCTTACTTTTAGACCTCCCCCAACAATGATGACATGACATTATGATAATTTTACTGTTCTAACAAGTGAAATATTGTATGTGGTTCCTTTTGAGTTTTGGGCATTTTTCTAAGTGTTGCCTCCAGTAAATAACTTTAGACCAGTAGGTCAAGAACTTTATTGTAGAAAAAGAAGGGATCAAACGAACTTAATTTTTAGGCAATATTAAAAACATTGGACTTATGGGAGAAAATCCGAAAAATGCCTAAAACTCAAAAAGGCCCACATACAAGATTTTATTTGTTTGCTAGATTAAGAGCTATAAACATGTAGATTTGAAACATGTAACCCAAAATATATATATACATATATATATTTTGCCTAAAAGGTATAAAAAGTGAACTGTGAACGTATGAGCCATATAACTACGAGATACTATGTGTAACATTAATAACCCTTGTGAAGGTTAAAAGCTGATAGCTGATCCTACTCCAGTGCAATTTAAATTTAAATTATTTCTTACAAAAAAATGCAAAGAAAATATCTTGACATAATAATGTTAACATAAATAACAATAATAACTGAAAAACAAAGAAAATAATGTAAAAATCAGTCTGCTCGCATCCAGAAGAGTTATTATCGTTCTTTTCGGAAAATGCAGGGCCGTTATACACGGAAAAAAATGCATTGTATTTTTTAATAAATTGTGTTTTAAAGAAAATATATTTATTTTAAATATCATTTTATTAAGTTTGAAAACTAGGGAGTATTTCTTTAAAATATATTTTATATTAGACTTAGAATACTTCTCAGATATACAATTTTACATTTTTAATATAAATAAATATACATATTTTACAAGATATTTTTAAAATATGAATGTTTTAAAATTTAATACCAGCTTTTATTCAATTTTAAAAAACAATATAATAAAAAGTCTTTTTAATAAAATATATTTAAAAAAATAAAACTCGAACCTATTCAAATCTAAAATAATTTTATTACAATTTTTCCGTTAAATATAAAATATTACAAATGAAAAAAAAATATTTTAAAAATCAAGCTAGTAATATTTGAAATTTTAAAAAATTGTAATCCGATATTCAATCGTGGGACGCGACGGATGTGTCTTGACCGACAAAGGCCGAAACTTGAAAAAATCTTTCGTTATACCCGATCTACAGTAATTTAAAGTAAGTGCGTAGAAAAAACTAACAGTTTGAGAAGCTATGAATTATTTGCAAAAACCCTTAGAAAAATGGCAAATGCCAAAACTTTTTGCAGAATTTCAAGGTGTTTTTTGTCTTATTTTCGTCTTTTATGAAAAATTCTTTGTACTGTTTAAAATTTACCACAGTCGTACCGTTCGACGACATCGACAGTGGGAAACTTCAGGGGTTAAAATATGTGGTTTAGCGTTTTTGTATTGCGTAAGTTAGGTCACATTTTTTTTTCTTAATGCAAGTACAATTCAATTCAATTTCTTTATTGTTTCTGATGAAAATTAATTCATATAACAATATGCAAGTACAACATGATCCAAATTGGAAATAAAATGCCTACACAAACTATTTATATTTTAAATAAAAAATGTAAAGACATTTTACATAGGTAACATTCATTTTAAAAAACAATTAAAATAATTCTATATATAGAGGAATTGTATTATTCCGTCAAAGTATTTGTTAGGACAAAATCTAACCCTGACTTGGCTTTGTCTAATTTTTTTTAATGTGTATTAAAAAAAAAATTAACGTTATTTTGTAAACTTGTATGTATATGGGTCGTTCTTGAAAAAAGGGAACATTGTATGTAATTGGTTTGTAAATTTTAAACCACTTATCCTTTTGAAAACAAAGTAGGAGGATAGTTAGTGTACTCAAAGGCTAACACTATCCAGCAGTAATGAACTCTCCAAGAAATGTCTCCATGGAAGAAAAGTTGTTCACACCATGTGACATGTCACGTGGTGTGATCTGTAATTTTTAAAGTTAATAGATTCAGATATAACAAAAAGACACTTTAAGATCATAAAATTTATTTAGATGATTTAGATAAATAAAAACTCAAATATTTAAATCCTAAAAAAATACATCAATATAAGTTTTTTGCCTTCATCAAAAAACAAAAAAAACACATGTAATTGATTTTGGTGTCACTCGTGTGATCACATGCTGTCACAGATTTTTTTTTTTAAATCTGGCATCACTGCATACAACAACCAACTCATTTACCTGAAAATGGAGAAGCACGGAAGACACAGTTTAGGAGTGTAACCTGAAATTCAGTTTTTGTGAAATTTTGGTGGTTTTAAAACAGTATTAACGTTTTGGCCGAGATAAATGCCACACGTGTTTCTATATATATATATATATATATAAGGAAAACAAAATTATGATTGTTTTCCACAAACCAAAACTACACTTTTTTGCACTCGACGCGCGTTTCGCTAACAATGTTAGCATCATCAGGAGACGATAAACAATGAACTAAATTAATCTACGCTCTATCTTATATACAATCCTTTAGTGGGCGGAGATAAGACCAATAAATTGTGATTGATCACGATTTTTAATCCTATCTCCCCTCAACCAAAGAATAAAGTGTACTAAACGGGATGGGTCCTCTAAAAGTCCTCTAAAATAAAGATAGAGGACCCATCCCGTTTAGTACACTTTATTCTTTGGTTGAGGGGAGATAGGATTAAAAATCGTGATCAATCACAATTTATTGGTCTTATCTCCGCCCACTAAAGGATTGTATATAAGATAGAGCGTAGATTAATTTAGTTCATTGTTTATCGTCTCCTGATGATGCTAACATTGTTAGCGAAACGCGCGTCGAGTGCAAAAAAGTGTAGTTTTGGTTTGTGGAAAACAATCATAATTTTGTTTTAGTGCAACCAAAGGTTCCAAATTCCCAACATATATATAAGGAGTAAATGGTAAGATGTTTACTTTCAAAAATGTGATTTAAGTATGAAAAGTAGGCATTTTACTAACATTAAAATACAAAACTAGTAACTTTTGTATTTTTTTTATTTAGACATTTTGCTAAATATGTCACCAGTGTGAACGTCACTGATGTGATCTTTCAGAATATGTTATTGATAACACCTGTGAAATTTTTTGCTTGTAATTAAAAAAGCTCAATAATTTTTAGAAAAAAAATGGCAAAAACTAGAAAGTCTTTGGCAAAAGCACCAGAAACGAAAAAGGAAATAGACAAAAGAGAGAAAAGAAGAAATCAAGTAAGGTCATATTATAGATATAGCAACATATTATATTTACTTAAAAAGTGGTAAATATTTTTGTTTTTTTTTTAAACTATGACACCAAATGTTACCATTTTTCAAGAACAACCTAACTATAAAGATTCTTGATTTTGGTAAAATAGGTATAACTGATGTTAGCTGGTGAATACACAATCTCAAAAATAACTCAAGAACTAGTGAATTGTTATCTCGGTCATATAGCACATTTTAGTCCAACCAACTACAGCAACATTTAATAATTACCAAAATTCAAAGAACACTAATTTGTTTTTTTTTTAAATTGCCACTTGAAATGTCACCTTTTTTCAAAAACGACCCATATAGGAACGGTGTTTTAACATTTAACTCATTTAATTTTGTTAATTTTTTTGTAAAAATTTAAAAGAAATAAGGAATTAATCGCCTGATTTTATATGTATTTCTTGTACTAAATTTGGTATTATTTTCTAATAAAGAAGAAGAGGAATGTTTGGCTAAAAGGAAAAAAAATACTTCAGAATAAAGAAAGAGAGACTGAATAAAGAAAGAGAGAAAAGCCACCGTAACAATTTAATGTTATGTCTATATAATATCTAATTTTAGTGTAATTGTATATTACTCTTTAAAATATTTGATTTTTGTAACGTATATTAATAAATAATAAATTAATTTTAAATATATTTACATTATTTCCATGTAAAACAAAAGATTTTAAATTTGAAAATATAAAATTTAATAATTCATTTATTAAATATTAATAAAACATACATTTAATCTGAAAATAAGAGATATTTAATGGTAATATATGATTTTTTTCAAATTAAATAAAATGATTTTTTAATTTTTAATAAAATACATTTTCAACCTTAAAATACGATGGATTTTTATAAGTAATATACTGATTTTTTTTTGAGTTAATATCTTATTGTAATATATTTTTATAATACTTTTTAAAATGTTGAATTTACATATTAATAACTAATTTAATAGATTTTAATATATTTATATGTATATTTAAAATACTTTTTTTCCATATAGTATCTTATAGTTATATGGTATATGCAGTGGCATCCATTAAAGCTTCAACTGTCAATGACATAAGTTGAAGAAAAAGTGTTAAGCTTAAATAACGTTTTTTAGTCTCAAGGAGTTTTAGTTTCAATCTTAGTAGATTCGTGGGCACAATAGGCCCACTTTTTTGGTCACCTTAAACCCTCGTAGGGTCATTGCACCTTGAATCCTGAAGATTAAAGTTTCCCCACAAATCTATACATATAATAAATCTCTAGATAGACGATTTCTGTGGGGTCAATGCCGCAATCCAGGGCCTACTGCGCTCTAGAGAATTAAATTTAACGCATGCCCAATAGCGATTCGGTATGGATTATGGTTCTGCTCATTTAAGAATCGGGCATATTATTTTCTATCAATTTGTGGTTCGGGTGTTTTTCGTTTCTACAAAATTATAATCGGTTAAATTATATTTGTTTTTTAAGGATCGAGTAAATTAAAATTCTATAAAATTATATTCGTATGCATTATTTTCTGGGTGTTTTATTTTCTTTCATATTTCCTTTCGATGTTTTATTTTCTGTTCAATTGTGTTTCGGTTTCTGTAAATTCGGCTTTTTTGTGGGTTCCTCATACGGACATTTTAACACCACGAATTTTAAATGATATTTAATGTACAGACATAGTTTTTGTAGAGATTTTTATTATATATGTATAGATTTAACTATCCACAAGTTAGTCGCGGTCTTTTATCTATCGCATTGTTTTGAGGCTCTCTTTAAAAAACAAAGTTTAAAAAACATACGGAATATCTTCTGAAACGTCCACTATAATTATTCTAATTTCTAAGAATTCCAATATACCTATCCTTCAAGTGAAAGCACTGGTATTTGAAAATGTCAGTACTAAAATTAAGATGCAACTTTTATTTTTATAGGCTGTCACCAATGAGCGATGAAAAGCAGATAACGCATACAACAGTGAGTCCAAATCGTAGTTTTAACAACTAGTGGCTAAAATAGTGCTTTTTTACAAGCGTTGGTTTAAATAACGAGCGCAGCGAGGTATTTAAAAACACGAGTAAAAAAAATCACAGTTTAGCCGCGACTTGTTAACACGATTTTTTTTAATACCTTTATTACAAAATCCAAGAAAAATTCTTTTTTTTATACCTTCATCAAAAACATGATTTTAGTAACTGTCGCAGATAACTAAAGCATGGCTTTTTTGGTTACCGATGCAAAAAAACTTTTTTTTTTTTGATCACGGGCGCAAAAAAAGATTTCTGTCCGTTTTTTACCCAAAGTTAAAGAGCGGAAAATAGTAACATTGAAATAATTTAATTATTCTTGCCTAAGAATTAAGCCATTTCTGCCAGTTTTCACCAAGTATTTACGAAAAAATCATTTAAAAATATCGTGAAAATAGCAAATTGTCAAAAGATTAAAATGTCACAACAATGAACGTCACCGAGTAAAAAGACACATCGCTAAGGAAACGATGATTGATTTATAGTTGCGAGAAGTTTTCTTCGTTCGAGATTTTTAAAAGTATTTTCCTGTTTTTCTTGGATTTTTTGATAAAGGTATTAAAAAATAGTGTTAACAACTCGCGGCTAAACTGTGCATTTTTTTACTCGCGTTTTTAAACACCTCGCTGCGCTCGATATTTAAACCAACGCTTCTAAAAAAAAGCACTATTTTAGTCGAGTTGTTAAAACTATTATTAAAAATCTCGAACAAAGAGCACTTCTCGCAACACACCATCTTTACACTATAAATCAAGGCGGCTGGTAAACGATTGTTATTTAATCGTTTCCATAGCTATGTGCCTGTTTAGTCGGTGATGTTCATTGTTGCGACATTTTAATCTTTGACAGTTTGACATTTTGACGATGTTTTTAAATGATTTTTTTTTAAATACTTGATAAAAACTGGCGGATATGGCTTAATTTTTAAGCAAGAATAATTAGATTTTTTCAATATCACTATTTTCCGCTATTTCTCTTTAATTTTGGGTAAAAAACGGAAAGAAATATTTTTTCAAATCAAAAAAGTCATGCTTTAGTTATCTGCACACAGCTACTAAAATCACGTTTTTGATGAAGGTATAAAAAAAGCTATTATAGGGACTTATTGGAGATTTTTTTAGCTAGGAACTATTTTGAAACTGTAAATAGATACGCTTGCACAGCAGCCATCAGATAGTAACTGTTATGGCCTGACTTTATTTGTGGAAGATTTAAAGTTGGATACAGCCCGTTCTTATGTTGACATTTTGAAAACTATTACTTATGCTTTTTTATTACTACAGCAGTAATGAAAGCTGAATTAATTTATATCTAAAAAAGACAAAAATTTCAAGTGATGACCAAAATATTTACGGATTTTAATTTTTAAGATATTAAAAAACTGTTAAAATTTAATTTGACATTATCCAAAAATAAATAAAAAAAAAACTTTAAAAAAAATTTAAAAACGCGAGTAAAAAAATGCACAGTTTAGCCGCGAGTTGTTAACACTATTTTTTAATACCTTTATCAAAAAATCCAAGAAAAACAGGAAAATACTTTTAAAAATCTCGAACGAAGAGAACTTCTCGCAACTATAAATGAATCATCGTTTCCTTAGCGATGTGTCTTTTTACTCGGTGACGTTCATTGTTGTGACATTTTAATCTTTTGACAATTTGATATTTTGACGATATTTTTAAATGATTTTTTCGTAAATACTTGGTGAAAACTGGCAGAAATGGCTTAATTCTTAGGCAAGAATAATTAAATTATTTCAATGTTACTATTTTCCGCTATTTCTCTTTAATTTTGGGTAAAAAACGGAAAGAAATATTTTTTCAAATAAAAAAAGTCATGCTTTAGCTATCTGCACACAGCTACTAAAATCATGTTTTTGATGAAGGTATAAAAAAAGCTATTATAGGGACTTATTGGAGATTTTTTTAGCTAGGAACTATTTTGAAACTGTAAATAGATACGCTTGCACAGCAGCCATCAGATAGTAACTGTTATGACTTTATTTGTGGAAGATTTAAAGTTGGATACAGCCCGTTCTAATGTTGACATTTTAAAAACTATTACTTAAGAGTACAGCAGTAATGAAAGCTGAATTAATTTATATCTAAAAAAGACAAAAATTTCAAGTGATGACCAAAATATTTACGGATTTTAATTTTTAAGACATTAAAAAACTTTTAAAATTTAATTTGACTTTATCCAAAAATAAATAAAAAAAAATAAATAGAAAAAATAACCAAAACCAGCGAAGAAAAAATGTGTAGGTTATAAATAACGCCGATCGCAACGCAACACTCGTTTTGCCAGCGATTTCAAGTCAGTCACTAATAGTGGCATGACGTATTCAAGTAAGCCCCTATTTTCATTGATTACTTCTTTTGGCAAAGAAGGTCAGGGCGATCACAATAAAGGTGACATTAAATTTATTGTAACTTTCTAGGTCTATTGACGTGCTCGCTATGTTGAAATTCTTTGTAGGTAAACTACTAGAAGTATCTATATTTTTAAGTTATTGGATGATAAAATCTAGAAGCCGTAAGTATAATATATTTGAAAAAAATTGATGATAAAGTTTTGCAAATTTTAGTTTTGTCTTTTGTGTATTATAACAGCTACATATAGTAAAAGGTTTGAACCATATAATATTTTTTCGAAAAAAAAATCCGTAGCGATAATAACTCCCCCAATCAAGTTAGCCTGGAAAAAATGCAGAGCCAAAAAGTCTTCTGGGCGCGAGGAGACTGCGTCAGACATGCGCAGTAGATTTTTCTTTGTTTTTCAGTTATTATTGTTACATATTTTGCGATCCTTGGAGCCCATATAACTATGAGATACTATAACGGCCCAAGTGCCGCAAAATGTGTAATAAAAATGACTTTCAAAAACAAAGAAGAAAATTCAAAATCGCGGTTGGCTTTGAAACTGTTTGGGCCACCAGGCCATAAACCAAAAATCTACTGCGCATGCGCTAACAAATCCATGCCTGGTGTCGTAGTGACCTTACGATAATTTAATGAAAAGGTATTAATTTGAGTGACAGTGACAACGACATTATCTGTCCGAAAACTTTGATTTTATTTAATTGAATTTTTCTATCATATTATGGATAAAACATCTCCAACCGCAAGTTTAACCTTACCCGAGGGTTTCAATCCACAAGGTAAACCCGTTACACGAGGACATGGCCCCAAGTGCTGAACCCACCTCCTGAGAAAACTAAGGATCGTCGAAAAATTTACATTTTTGACGAGGTATGATTTTGCCATTTTGTTTATGTTATTGTGGAGTTTTTGAGTTTTAAAATTTTGTGGCGGTATTTTCTGTGATTGCGTGGGTTATTATTACTCGGGAAACACTAGACAACAATTTTTTTTACGGTAGTGTCCACTCTTTTAATAGATTTTCCAAAAGTAAACAAAAATATTAAACATAAACCTACAGTTTTGCTGTCAGAAGGTTGTCAGTTGCCACTTCTAACGCAATCGACGCGCCTGCCCATTACACTCCTCGTCTATGGGGTTTTTCCAGGCCAACTTGATTGGGAGAATTATTATCGGTACGCATTTTGCTCGGGAAAAGCAAGGGGATGCCCGTTATATTATCTCATAGTTATATGTCGGCCCCTTATAGTATCTTAAAGAATTTTTTTTGAATAGGTTTGAGCTGACGCACAGTGGGGCCAAATAAAATACCCCTCCAAAACCTAGCTATATAAATAAACCAGTGTTATTCTGTAGGTTTTTTGACTTATTTGGGTTTAACTTTATAAATGCAGTAAATTAACTTACCAATATGTATAGGGTGTCTTACCCTAAACGTCACCCCCCACTTTCCTCCCTTATTAGGAAAACTATTAAAAAGTTTTAAATTCGAAAGTTCCACAATTTTTTGCGACCTTTCAGAATAGTCAAAGTTGTCAAATTTAATTTTCAATTTATACAACACCCTGTGGTTTATGCTATTTTTAAATTCCTCTTTTTTTATTTAAAAAATATATTAATTAAACTGCTAACGCTATGGCTCCTCTACCGTAAATGTTATCTTCCAATTTTTTCTTGTTATACATGCTTCAAAAATGTTTTACATACAAAAATTCTATAACTGTTTGCGCAACTATTCAGAATGCGTATGTCAAGTTGTAAAATATCATTAAAAATACCAAATTTTGGCGCATCTTTTTAATTAGCTATGTATAGTCGCTTAAGGTTGTTGTTAAAGGCAATTTACCAAATTTTTAGCGCACTTTAGTGCACTCCAAAAATATTTATCATTAGAAACAAACATATTATACAAAAAAAAACAAAATTATGATTGTTTTCCACAAACCAAAACTACACTTTTTTGCACTCGACGCGCGTTTCGCTAACAACGTTAGCATCATCAGGAGACGATAAACAATGAACTAAATTAATCTACGCTCTATCTTATATACAATCCTTTAGTGGGCGGAGATAAGACTAATAAATTGTGATTGATCACGATTTTTAATCCTACCTCCCCTCAACCAAAGAATAAAGTGTACTAAACGGGATAGGTCCTCTATCTTTATTTAAACTATTTCTGGATTTAATGGTTTCCATACTTTCATATGCATTCAAAAGTGTTTTGTTTGGTACACTTTTTAGAAGTTTTAGGTTATCTAATGTGAATCTATGATTGTTTTCAAAAGCATGCTCGGCCACACTTGACTTTTCTGTTCTTCCGTATTTTAAGTGTGCTAAGTGTTCTTTAAAACGTGTTTGAATAGAGCGTCTCGTTTGGCCAACATATTTTTTATCACAATCCATGCAACTAATTTCGTAAATTCCACTTTTTTCTAGAACTGTAGTTTTATCCTTGGGGTTTCCTAGTAAGCTTCTTATTGTGTTACCGGATTGATATACTAATTTAAGACCGGTGTTATTAAATACTTTCTGTAATCCTTTCGTATAATTAGGATTATACGGAATTGATACAAATTTTGAGTCGCAGGTATCTTTTTGTCTGAAAAAGGTAGAATTCCGAAAGGTCTTTTGAAAAGAATGTCTATTTATCAGCTTATTTATTAAGCCTTCGTCGTAACCGTTTTCGCCAGCTATATTCCTAATCCTATTCTTTTCTGCTTCAAATCTTTCTTTGTTTAAGGGGAAATTTACTAATCTATATGTTAAAAAGTGCAAACTTGCAAGTTTATGTTGTAAGCAATGAAAAGAGTCATTTGGAATATACCTGTTGGTGGCCGTGCCTTTTCTGTATAGGTCAAAGTCCAATTTATTTTTATTTCTTATAACTAAAGTGTCTAGAAATGGCAGTGTACCGTTGTTCTCTGTTTCATAAGTAAATTTAATAGTGGGAAATTTGTTATTTATTTTTTCCATAAAATTTTCAACACTAGTTACTTTAGTGTTGAATACTGCAAACACATCGTCTACATACCTGAACCATACTCTGGGGAAATACTCAAATTCTTTACTTATATCTGATTCAGACTTTAGAATACCTATCTTTAACAAAACTCTGCATGATTCAAAATTACTTTCAATATAAAAATAACTACTACCAGCAATTAGAAGGAACCACAATGGGTAATAGTTTATCACCTTTTATCGCAAACCTATTTATGAGCAAATTTGAATCAGATATAAGTAAAGAATTTGAGTATTTCCCCAGAGTATGGTTCAGGTATGTAGACGATGTGTTTGCAGTATTCAACACTAAAGTAACTAGTGTTGAAAATTTTATGGAAAAAATAAATAACAATTTCCCACTATTAAATTTACTTATGAAACAGAGAACAACGGTACACTGCCATTTCTAGACACTTTAGTTATAAGAAATAAAAATAAATTGGACTTTGACCTATACAGAAAAGGCACGGCCACCAACAGGTATATTCCAAATGACTCTTTTCATTGCTTACAACATAAACTTGCAAGTTTGCACTTTTTAACATATAGATTAGTAAATTTCCCCTTAAACAAAGAAAGATTTGAAGCAGAAAAGAATAGGATTAGGAATATAGCTGGCGAAAACGGTTACGACGAAGGCTTAATAAATAAGCTGATAAATAGACATTCTTTTCAAAAGACCTTTCGGAATTCTACCTTTTTCAGACAAAAAGATACCTGCGACTCAAAATTTGTATCAATTCCGTATAATCCTAATTATACGAAAGGATTACAGAAAGTATTTAATAACACCGGTCTTAAATTAGTATATCAATCCGGTAACACAATAAGAAGCTTACTAGGAAACCCCAAGGATAAAACTACAGTTCTAGAAAAAAGTGGAATTTACGAAATTAGTTGCATGGATTGTGATAAAAAATATGTTGGCCAAACGAGACGCTCTATTCAAACACGTTTTAAAGAACACTTAGCACACTTAAAATACGGAAGAACAGAAAAGTCAAGTGTGGCCGAGCATGCTTTTGAAAACAATCATAGATTCACATTAGATAACCTAAAACTTCTAAAAAGTGTACCAAACAAAAGACTTTTGAATGCATATGAAAGTATGGAAATCATTAAATCCAGAAATAGTTTAAATAAAGATAGAGGACCTATCCCGTTTAGTACACTTTATTCTTTGGTTGAGGGGAGGTAGGATTAAAAATCGTGATCAATCACAATTTATTAGTCTTATCTCCGCCCACTAAAGGATTGTATATAAGATAGAGCGTAGATTAATTTAGTTCATTGTTTATCGTCTCCTGATGATGCTAACGTTGTTAGCGAAACGCGCGTCGAGTGCAAAAAAGTGTAGTTTTGGTTTGTGGAAAACAATCATAATTTTGTTTTAGTGCAACCAAAGGTTCCAAATTCCCAACATAATATTATACAAAGTAAGGTTTAAAAACTAGAATGAAACCTATATAATTTAATCCACATTAATCATATTAAAAGTAGGGCACCAAGTGGGGCAAATGGGGGCACTGAACGCAACTTAAGGTAAAATAACATATTTTTGGTTTTTCTTACTTAATACTTTAATAATTAAAATATTATACTTACAAAAAAAATTACTTTAAAATGTACATGGTGTTTCAAATTCGATACTCACCACGAGGATCTCCTAAACGGTAGGAGATACGAAAAGTTTTAAATTAGGGCAAAGTTGCGCAATTTGATGCTTTACCCAAAACCAAAAATAAAGTTTACAAATTCCGAGTAGTTCCTGTTAAAATAATCTTTCAAAATTATATTTTCCTTGCTTCCGAAACAAAACGACCAGAAAAAAAAGGATGTGTCCATAAGAAAAAATGAACTTGACAGCGCTCCTGTCAAACTGAAATGTCAAATCTTCAAAATGAATAGCTCGTCTGGTAGATCTTAAAAAGGTGTTTGTAGAAAGTTTTAAGCATTTTTTGACAACTCTAATAATAAAGTCGGAAAAAATAAAAACTACAATTGAAAATTTCGGTTTTTTTCGCCTATCTCCTTTATTTTTAGTTTTGGGTAAAGCATCAAATTGCGCAACTTTGCCCTAATTCAAATCTTTTCGTATCGTAGTGTATAAACTAACCGATAATAGTAGTTTTCACAACTAGTGGCTAAAATAGTGCTTTTTTTACAAGCGTTGGTTTAAATAGCGAGCGCAGCGAGTAAAAAAGCACAGTTTATCCGCGAGTTGTTAACACTATTTTTTTTTAATACGTTTATCAAAAAATCCAAAAAAAAAACAGGAAAATACTTTTAAAAATCTCGAACGAAGAGCACTTCTCGCAACATACCATCTTTACACTATAAATCAAGGTGGCTGGTAAATGAAATAACAATGGTTTTCATAGCGATGTGCCTTTTTACTCGGTGACGTTCATTGTTGCGACATTTTAATCTTTGACATTTTGATATTTTGACGATATTTTTAAATGATTTTTTCGTAAATACTTGGTGAAAACTGGCGGAAATGGCTTAATTTTTAAGCAAGAATAATTTTTTCAATATTGCTATTTCCGCTATTTCTCTTTAATTTTGGGTAAGAAACGGAAAGAAATCTTTTTTTGCACCCGTGATAAATAAAAAAGTTTTTTTGCATCAGTAACCAAAAAAGCCAAAAAAATAATTTAAGCCGACGTTTAACCAAGAAATTTTGCCTATTTTTGGCACCATACGAAGTATAAGCACACAGAGGAGAATTAAACATACGACTTTGCCGTTCTGCACTGGCTACAAATCTGCATCCAAAAATGTTTTGTATACATATTATAATCATCAATCATTTCTGAATTCTATTAAAACTTTTTGAAAAAAGAACTTTTTAATTATAGGGTTTTAGCCCTAAAAATGGGAATTGGCACCACTGTGCGACGGGCCATCAACTAACAGTAGGTATACAAATCGTTTACAATACATTAACAATACTTGACAATACTCGATAATACCTGACAATATTCGAAAATACCAAACAATATTTGACAATACAACATTCAACAATACCGAAAAATATACTAAACAATACCGGGCAATACTTGACAATACCCAACAATACTTGACAGTAAGCGTGAAAACTTTTGGCCACTTATTTACCCCTCGGTTTGCACTAAAATTCAAAAACATTAAATTCGGCTGTAACTAATTTACTTAACTTGAATTTAAGTCGCTTATATAACATCATTTAAACACGCACAAAAAACATAAGTTTTCTACTGTGGGCCTACAAGTGTTTTTTTGCAGAAGGAAAACTGGCGCATATTTGTAAAGGATAAGAGCGTTTTAGTTATCACCAAGAGCAAAGCATATAGCACCCAAAGAATGCAATTTTAATTAATTGACTTTAAAAGTTACATTGCAAAGAAACGGATACAAATGTACATGCCTTTATTTATTTATTTATTTATTTATTTATTTATTTATTTATTTAATCAGACACTTATTAAGGATATTTTGGACCATCTAAAGTAACAGCAAAAATAACTCCTTTTGTGGTAATTAACGATAAGAATTACAACTGTCAATTTTTGGAATGGAAGTTTTTGGAATGTCAAAGAAGATAACGTAAAATTTCGTTAAAGGAAAGATAACTCATTATTTGTGAGGTCAATGCGTGGTGTGATTTTTTTTGGTTCTTTTTATTTAATATAACCATTTTTTATTTCATTTGATTAGCCTCCCCTCTTTTCCCTTACTGCACAGTGGTACAAATAACGAAAAAAATTGTTTTAAGTGGTCCAAAATGTCCCTATTTTCTTATGTGTCTACTTTAAAACTGCCTTCTAAAAACAAACATTTACTGCGAGGATATATTGCAGGAATTTGATATCTGAACTTTATAGAGTCACCCGTCGGTTTTTGACCCGTTTTTAACCCCTCACGCGAATATGCGAAAAAAGAGGGGTGTTAAAAGTTTGACCTGTGTGTGATGTGATGAAATCAACTAAAAAAAAGAGGGAAGTTTGGCAGACCATCTCCACAATTTCGATCATTTTTGGTACATTTATTTTACCCATAAAAGGGATGAAAAATACCAAATTTGAAATTTTTTTGACTATTACTTTTTTTATAATTAATTCTTGAAAATCAAAAAAACTAGCAAAGAAATTAAAATATCTCGACAACAACTTAATTTTAGTTTATAGCTCGTTTTAAAGGTATTTTAAATACCTTTCGAATGATGTATCAGATGATGTAATTTTTTTTATTAAAAAAAAAATTGAAATTAAATAAAAACTTTTTTTTTATTTTTTGGAAAAACAGAATTTTTTGTTTTTTTTTTTCTAAATATATTTTGTTTCTGAATATTTTGCCAAACTATTTACAAAATTTCAAAATGGAGACGTAATTGGTTTATCAAAAAAAAAAAAAATAAATAAATTTAAATAAAATGAGGTCATGTGCTTTATTTAAAATACCTGTAAAACAAGCTATCACTCGTTTCTGTAGTATTTTTATAAATGCCTGTAAAGACAATCAATTTTGATCAAATATGTGCAGGTACACAAAAAGATTAATATCTTGAGAACTATATACCGTAAACAAGCGAGTAATACCTCGTTTTATAGGTATTTTAAAGCCCACTTTAATAAAGTATCACATAACCTATTTTTTTGAAAAATTGTTTTTAAAAATTTGTAAAAAGTTTGGCGAAATATCCAGAAACAAAACATATGTCTGTGCCTCAGATTAATTAAATTTAAAAAAAAAACAGATATAACAGTAAACAATACTATCCCCATCTACGATCCATTAGGTTCATTTTTCCATAAAATGCACCGCCGAATTATCTAGGAAGAAAACAATTCATAAATTCCTTGACCCTCTTTTTATAAAAGATTGACTATTTTAAATATTTTTAAGATAAAGGGACTATTTTTATCCCTTTTGAAATAGAAACAAAGTAGAAATCCGACACACGAGGATGTTTGGGAAAATGTTTGCACACATTTTTGTAAAATGGTACGGAAAATATTTTAATCAAGATATTGTTTCTACGAAAATTATTTCTTGGCTGTAAGAGACAGAGAGGAAGGCGCATTTACTATATCTCTTTACAGCCTGAAAAAAGTTAAGGGTAAACTGACATATACCACATTAAAATGTTCTGTTGTCATAGGAACCTTTAAATAGATTTTTTTTTATTAAAAATTAAAAAAAAACTACGTATCTCTTGCTTTCATAGCACTTCACCCAATCCCCTCTCACGTTTTTTAGCTAAAAAATTGTACTTTTGACAATACATATTAGTTTTACAAAGTTTTTAATTCTAGGGGGCGTAGTTACCCTACCCTAGTTTCCTCCTTTATAATGCGGAGATAAAATGTACTAAAAGCCGATGAATAAAAACATCACAAAACAACGACGCCACACAAACCGATCCAGATCAAGGATATAAAAAAACTGACCACTTTAAATCATTAATCATATTGCCTTCCACTTGTTAGTTCTTCAAGTGTTAAGCGTCGATAAACAACATATTAAACAATTAATAATAAATTTTTTAAGTGCTTATCTACCACGCTACAGAAACCATTAACACTGACATCGGCATAAAAATTAACCACTCAATTAGTGAGAGATGTCATAAAGTTAATTAATGAGCTTAACGTCATTTTTGTAAAGATGTAGATTGCGATCTAGGACATTGGCTTTTAGATAATGTTTGTTTATAAACAATTAAGTTTTTTTCAAACAATGCAATATGGTGATTTCTTACAGGTGAATTCTAAATAGCTTAAAATTACTTAATTTTGATAGAGTTTTATTAGTTTTTCAAGAGATTGATTTACTGGGGAACAGCAAAAATGTTTCCTAGACCAAAATAGAAAAAAATCTTACTTATTTTATTATACTAATTAACAACCTGTCTTGCAAAAGTTTCAGTTAGGTCCGGTTTTATAGATGGATGCTAATTATGATAATTACGTATCTGTCCTTAATTATTATACCAATTGTACTTTATGACGTGTTTAATAACATAAATCCGAAATTGTTAGTTACATTTTTATATAATATTTTTAGGAATTAGTCTGAGAGATTGAATTTCATGGCAAGAAAGAAGACATTTGGAATGCTTTTAAAACAGTTGCAACAAATTTTCTGGAAAACACTACTAAAGCAGAATACTGTAAAGACCTGGTTGCCAACTTCTTTTCTGTTACCAAAACCTAGGATATAACATATCGTTAAAAATTAATTTCTTGGATTCTCATCTGGATTACTTTCCGGACGAGCACGGTGAGAAGTTCCACCAAGATATTTTAAACATGGAAAGAGGGTATCACGGAGAATGGGACTGTGAGATGTTAGCCGACTACCGCTGGACTATTACTAGATATGCTTCAGAGGCTACTTTCAAAAGGCAGGCTAAATGAGTGTCTAAACTTCTAATTCAATAATAAAAGTTGATTTTGACAGTTGCTAGGGAAATGTTTAAAAACAAATTGTGCGTTGGCAATGATAGTTGGTAACCCCTGACAATAAATAATTTTGTCACTGTCACATTTTTGATTAAAGCTGGGTTCATACAGAAATAAAAATAAGATAACATAAGAGAAGAGAAAATAAAAAATTAAATCAAAAATAAGAGTTCACCTTATGGGACTGCTTGATGGCGTTCATACAGAGAGAAAAATAAGATAACATAACATAACAAAAACATGATAAACTTTTATTTCTTTATTTTATTCTATCTGAAAACACGTTCCACGCATGACCGTTACGTCATCGCGACGAACGAATGACAGGAGACAATAAAGTGATTGATTGGCTGGAACTGATCTCTTATTTTATGTTATTTTTCTGTGTGAACACCCAATTTTTTTTATTTTCTGTTATTTTATTTTTGCCTTATGTTATTTTATTTCTGTATGAACCCAGCTTAAGAAACGTCCGGTTTAAAAATGGAATTTTGCTGTATCAAAAACTGTAAAAACACGTGCCTCGACGAATTTGTATCATTCCGTTGTCCAACGGAGAAAGACACTCAAGAAAAGTGGAAAGAAAACAAGCATTTACCAAGCCGGAAAATTAATAAAAATAGCCGAATTTGCGAGCTAAGTGAGCTATAAGCAGTACACGAAAATTTTTAAATTAGGGCAAAGTTGCGCAATTTGATGCTTTGCTCAAAACCAAAAAAAAAAGTTTACAAATTATGTCAAAAAACGCTTAAAACTTTCTACAGGCCCTTTTTTAGGATCTACCTAGTGAGAGTTGACATTTCAGTATGGAGCACTGTTAAGTTTATTTTTTCTTATGGACACATCCTGTTTTTCTCCTGCCGTTTGTTTCATAAAAGATGACAGATAAAACTTTGTAAGCTTATTTTGACAAGTCACCTGACGTTTTGGGTTTATTGACCATCAACAGCCCAAATTTAATTTTTGCTTTTAACTTACTCAAGATAACATTTTTTAATATTTTAAAAATGACAGTTTTTTTGACATTCTGTTATAACAAAATAACTTTACCTAATATTTTAAAAATCCGTTTCTATCTTTGTTTCTTAATCTTTGAATTTGGGTTGATGATGGTCAATTAACTCAAAAGGTCCTTTATGAACCAAACATCAGGTGAAAAAAGCATGTGTACATAAGAAAAAATGAACTTGACAGTGCTCCTGTCATACTGAAATGTCAAATCTTAAAAACGGACCTCTTATTAGGTAGATCTTAAAAAAGTGCCTGTAGAAAGTTTTAAGCGTTTTTTGACAGCTTTAAGAATAAGGATGCAGAAAAATAAAAACTAAAAATAAAGATTTCGGTTCTTTTTGCCTATCTCCGGAATTTGTAAACTTTTTTTTTTTGGTTGGTTTAGTCAATAAATCCAAAACGTCAGCTGACTTGTCAAAATAAGCTTGCAAAATGTTATACGTCATCCTTTATGAACCAAACGGCAGGAGAAAAAAAGGATGTGTCCACAAGAAGAAATGAACTTGACAGTGCTCCCGTGTCACACTCAAATGTCAAGTCTCAAAACCGGACGTCTCACTAGGTAGATCCTAAGAAAGTTCCTGTAGAAAGTTTTAAGCGTTTTTGGCAGCTTTAAGAATAAGGGTGCAGAAAAATAAAAACTAAAAATAAAGATTTCGGTTTTTTTCTGCCCGGAACTACCCGGAATTTGTAAACTTTTTTTTTGGTTTTGAGCAAAGCGTCAAATTGCGCAACTTTGCCCCAATTTAAACCTTTTCGTACCTCCTACCGTTTAGGAGATCCCCATGGTGAGCATCGAATTATTTGGAACACCCTGTATAGGTACCAACATACGTATTTAGCATGTACTTTGTTAATAAATAGCACATTATTTTCCGTGTTTTATTGTAAGAAAAAGAATAACAAAAATAGAGATCAATATGAGTCAATTATTTACATTTTAAATATCTCCGCGTGTATATTGACTGTTTGTTTTTGTTTTTTTTTTATCAAAACTTGACATATTTTACTAACTAAAAAAAAACAATCTTTCAAAAACTGTCCCGCTTTTACATGCAAATATGAAAAAAACTAGAAAGAGAGGGCAATGAGTTGCCCACCTCTGGTAAAACAATAACTGTCAAATGTATAGAGGGCCTCTAGCTAAACCGAGAGTTAAACCCAAATAATAGTTTTTGTTCAGGAAACTAAAGAATTTGTTCCCTAGTGTTATCATTGACACAAACTGGAAATAACATATACGAAAACAATGTAGAAAAGTTTGTAACTCAAAAAAATATTATTATTGACAAACATTTAAAAAACTGAAGTATCATTCAAATCGAGGCGAAATCCGAGTAAACAGCTGGTGTGTTATAGAGTCCCTGAGAGAATTATCTACACGATTCCGATCCTTCCCAGCGGAAGAAAAATTTTATACTTTCGGAGGAAATTCAATTTTTTTTTTAATTTTATTTCATAATTAAAACAATAATATTGTATAATAGTTTTTGATTGAAGACGTGTATTTGTATTTAGTGCAAATTATGTTAAATTTTTCTATAACTTAGTTAACATGTTTTCGACCCTTACAGGCCATCATCAGACTAGGAGTGATAATTCTATGATTCCATTCACAACAACAGGACGAAACAAACACTTTAAAAAAGGGGACGTTAACATTACATATCAACAAAATGAAAGACTCTTTCCTCAAAAGCGCGCAAACTGGAGCAGCATTTTATGATTTAACTTAATGTATTTTAAATTTAAACGTCCCCCCCTTTTTTAAAGTGTTTGATTCGTTCTGTTCTTGTGAATGGAATCATTTTTATTACTCCTAGTCTGATGATGGCCTGTAAGGGTCGACTAATTAATAGAAAAATTTAATATAATTTCCAATAAATACAAATTCACGTCTTCAATTTAGTTTTAAAGTTCACGCAAACACCCTCCCAATTTTAATAGTTTTTGGACTGTATGTGCCCTGGGGTTTACTTGACCATTGTTAAGGATTCAAATTGAAATTGAATCAGTGATCCTTTAAGGACAACCAGATAATTTTGCATCGAAGATAACATAATTTTTGGAACATAAGTCAAATCCAATAAAATCTGTCTCCTCATTTTTGTGTCTAAAACTAACAATAAGTTAATTTGTTGGGATTGAAGATTAATTTAAAAGGATTTAAATATCTGGCTTCTTTCGCATTAAAACCCACTGATAATTCATATATTTCTACCGCAAATTAAAATCACACAAAACTGTCATAAAGTCGAACGTAAAACATTTGGCTTGACGCTCAATTTCATAAATACAAATATTATTAACATCAATTTATAGCAATTCATGTTAAATTCATACCCTACTGACTCAACGCAACCCTCCTTAGACATGCAATTATTGATTAAAGCGATCGTCTTATGCGACCCGCGCGACGCGAACAAAGACAGACATAGCGAACGTTTGTCTGTCTAGTCGATGATAACAAGGAAATGCAAGAACGTACACTGATTGCCGTCATATGTTTAACGCGGATGCATGCGGCCACCCCATATAGTGAGCCTTGCCACCCCGCCTAAAAGTCAGTGGCGAACACCTTAAAAGTCCAGAATATTGGTTTCCGTAGTTTTTTTCAAGTTAATATAGGAAACTTTTTAAAATAAAAACTACTTTTGATTTTTTACTCATCCAGACTTACAGACAAAATAATTAAGATGAAAACTTCTAGTATACACAAAAGTTTTAAAGCTCTTAAAAAAACAAAGGTTGATCTTGATTAACCTCAGCTAACTGGCTGAAATTAACATTTGTTACACTGCCTAAAAAACATTCAGAAAAAAAGTGTAGTGATTACCGCCTACTCAGCCTGATGAGTCACATGCTAAAAATATTTCAGAAGAATACCCATAATTGGAATATACACAGTTTTGATTTCGTGGAAGACTCGGGACAAGAGAAGCCTTATTTGGTATTCATTCAGGTCTCTGTTGAGGTTTCATAGATTATGTAAAATCTCTTGATCGAATCCTAAACGAAAAGATTATAGAATCTCGTATATGCTGGTATGCACCATTGTACAATTTCTTCGATTTAGCCGTGATTATATAATATTTTTCTTATGCACCAAGTTCTCTCCTAATTGGCAATTAACTTTAATCGCCCGATGGCCTAGAAATAAGGACCAGATAACCACGGCTAGTTAATTAGTGAGGTTATGTTTGGTTTTATGTTTACAAATATTTGTCAAAAAAAAACTGAAAAAAATAGTGTGTGAGAAATAATAATAACATGGAGATGGAAGACCTATTATTATTTGACGATGATTTATACTTTTCCTACTACTATAAAATGCCTACATGACCTGGACGACCTTGACTGATTTTAGCCAATGCTGGGTTTATATACTAAATAAAATAAAATAAGAAATAAGAATCTGTGTTTGGTCAAATGTGATCATCATTCATCATCTTATAGTCATATTTATGGGTCATTCTAAAAATTTGGGACAATATGAAAGGTAAAAGTGCAATCGACTAAAGGGTGTCAATATTAACACTTTTTTAAATAGTTGTATGTTTTGGTGTATGGCTAAAAATCTAAGTCAAAATTTTAGATTTTATTGATAAAAAATAAAAATTTGTGTCCATGGAGTGGAATCGTTTAATTATTGTTTAAAAAATTGTAAACCTCTAAAAGTTTCGCAGGATATTTATATATTTTGGCCAAAATATTTGTAAAACTCAGTTTATGCCAAAGCAACCTTTATTTCATCGTTACTAGAAATGCTGTATGAAGGACAGGGAAGATAACACATAGGTAAGCATAATTTTTTTTAAAAGAGAAAGGCGATATATTTTTATTTTTTGCTACATAAATAAGTAAGGGAACAACAATAAATACGTATTTTAAAAATAAACAGGTTTTAAATAACTAAGTTTAAAAATGTATGAAACACATAATAAAACGCTAAAAAAAGCATAATTTATTTTAATAATTTTACTAATGCATAATCGTCGTCGCTGACGTCGCATATGCCAATTTAGGCATTGAATCAATTCAAGATTATTTTTAGATTTGCTTTAGAGGTCTAAGCATATAACACATTTTGAGTTTTCTTCTTTACGTCATTACTTAACACTTTTTCGAGATTTGGTTTTGGTTTTTATTTGTTCCTCTTCATCTTCTGTATCTGCGAAAATAACAGAGTAGAGAATTTTCTTTTCCGTGTTCTTTTTGTTTCAAAGAGTTTTCTTCTGACTTCTTAAGAAACGCTTTGGCCTTTTAACAAATTTTCGGAGTTTGTTATTGGGGAATTTTTCTAATTTTTTTTATTATGTAGTCTTGTTTTATACCGCTGCGTTAATTTTTTGTACTTCTCGACTTTCTTTCAATTTTCTTACAGTTGCCGAGCACTTCCTTAAAACACTTTTTCTTCTAACGCTTGATCCTGAGACATTTTCTAAATTCTGATTTTTTTCAATTTCGTTTACCTCTGGTAGGTGTCGCTGGGGGAGTGTTTTCTTCAAGCATTTGCGTAGCTCAGGTCACAAATTTTTTGCTTGTATTATAATTTTGTTTGTGTTCTTTCCACTTTTTTCTCTCTTCTGGATACTTTTGCAATAAGTTTAATTATGCCTTGTTTTTTCCGCCCATAATATATTTCTTTTTCCTCCTGCTTTGCCTTTTCATATTGCTCTGGATCACTTTTTACTCTCTCTTTACCTCTGCTTTCACAATCTCGTTTCTGCTGTTTTAGCTTTTCTAAGTCCACTTTTGGTTTCGCCATATTTGTGCTAAAACAAAAAACTTTTAACCTAAAAACCAAGCGATTAGCATAACCTTCCAATTTAAACTAAACCGTCTTCCAAGGTTGAAAGACACTTAGTTTTTCTACTCCATGGACACCAATATACTCCTTGGACTTATAAAGGTCCATGGAGCAGAAGTACATGGAGTAGATTTTTTTCGAAAAAAAAAATAGTACAAAAAACCTAAACTGATTTGCACATAAAAATAAAAGGCCAACAAAGGTTCAACTAAGCGAATAATTTTTATTAAAATTTTACTTTTCTAAAAAATGTTAAAGGCATCCATGGAGTAGAAAACAATCAAAATACGCACCTGGCAACGACCACCAATCCGCAAAAATATCGCTCTCATATCGAACGGCAAAACCAGACCGAAACGCAATTGTCGACGGGTCCTGGCGCGTCCAATAATCTAGTACCAACCCTAGGCGAAAAAATTCCCCTAGGTCCACGGAGTAGAATTCAAATGTAGTTTTCTACATAATTTTTAATCACTATTTCTTTAGCATTATAATCTTTTGTAATAAACGGCTGTTATGACCTCAAAGTAAAGAGAATTTTTTAAATAAAGCAATATTTTAGGCAAAACGTGTTGGTTACAGTCCATGGAGTGGAATTTTGGTACCTTTGGGCTGTTTTTAAAAATATTTTTAAACTGAAAACAAATAATTTAATAAATGATCCTTACAAAAGACATTTTAATTTATTACGTAAAAATGTTAGATTACTAAAAAGTATTCTTGTTTTAATAATATTGGATGGTTACATCAAATTGTCCCAAATTATGAGAACCATCCTTATACACATTGCACGTATTTCATTTGAAATCCACAGTATAGTAGTATCGCGCACCTACTAACATGCTCTATGGCATGACACTTTCCCTTTGGTAATTAATTTTACAAGCTAAATACTAATAAAGTACTAAACTGTATTTTAGGTTCTCACATTTTTTGTCATTTTTCAGGAACAATCCATTTACCCCTATAAATTAGTTGTTGGCGTTAAGGTTTTATGCCTCTAATGGACACCAAATACCTAGGAAATGCGACGATGCCTGCTCCTTTCTGCTGGCCCTGATTGACAAACCACAATTAGCTAATTGGAGTGCAAAATCCTTGGTGCATAGTGCATAGCCGTGATTCCATAATTAGTTAAAAAAGTTGTTTTGGATGATCAAGATATAAAGATAATTGCAAACCTATACCGGATAGGCTGACTTTAATAAAGTCGGAACGATTTTTGGTAGTTCCTGACGACTACTACATATTTTAGGCTCAATCAAGCTACACCCCCCCCCCTCAACGAAACTCAATTTATTTAGTCCCCTTTTAGAAAATTTTGTACTCAATAAATAATGGAGTTATTCGCACTTAAAAGGGGGGAGGGTGGAGACAGATTTAATTAATTTTTATATGTTATAATTATGTACTCTTACAGGGTACTTTTAGTTTACAAAAATCATCGATTCCTAAGATTTTTGTTTGTTTGTTATGGGGTGTGTAGCTTGATATCAAGATACACCCCCCTCTGTTTAGAAAACAGATTCGACCAAAAGGGACTATGCTATAATTTGCTATTAATTATGTACTAATTTCGTCCCTACTCCTCCTACCTCCTACTACTACTCTCAAGATAACTTCATTTTTTTTTGTTTTGATATCAAGGCACACGCCCCTCTGCCTAGGAAAGAGATTTGAAAAAAAATAATTATGCCATAATCTGCTACTAATTATGTACTAATTTCGTCCTCTTTTAGAAAATTGCCTACTCTCAAAACAATTTATTTTTTTTATATTTTTATGGGGTGTGTAGCTTGATATCGAGGCACACACCCCATAAAAACAAAAAAAAAATGAAGTTACCTTGGGAGTAGGCAATTTTTGATAAGGGGACGAAATTAGTACATAATTAGTAATATAATTCTCTTTCCTAGGCAGAGGAAGGGTGTGCCTTGATATCAAGCTACACATTCCATAAAAACAAAAAAAAAATGAAGTTATCTTGAGAATAGGCAAGTTTCTAGAAAGGGACGAAATTACTACATAATTAGTACCAAATTCTGGCATAGTCACTTTTGGTCGAATCTCTTTTCCAAGCAATTTCAATTCCTTGATATCAAGTTATACAACCCATATCAAACAAACAAAAATCTTAGGAACCGATGGTTTTTGTAAACTAAAAGTACCCTTTAAGAGTACATAATTATGACATATCAACTTAAATCTGTCTCCTAAGCATGGGGGGTGCAGCTTAGCGCTAAGCCACACCCCTTCCCCCTTTTAAAAGGGGACTAAATTAGTACATAATTAGTACATAATTTTTACAATACCCAAATTTCGTTTCGTTGAGGGGGTGGGGGTGTAGCTTGATTGAACCCATATTTTAGGCACTTTAACCGTCTGTTCTGCTCTTCTTGGTTGCCGAGGCTATTAACTTTAATTATATTAACTTTATGGGTGGCACAATTTGAGGTTGTCTAGATGACAACAATGTCAGAAACTTTTTAACTTCTTGCGGAACTGTCAAAAATAGTGCTGAATTAAAGGTCGGCACAAACATTACGATAGTCGGCATTATTTTGACAGCACCGCGGACAAGAAAGCTATGCCCGAACGTACGTATCGGATATCCCCGGCTACCAAGAAGAGCGCCGTAAATATGTAGGACTCGTCCAGAATTCCGACTTCATTAAAGTCAGCCTATATTGTATCGATAAGTCACTAATAAAGGATGTATTATATAGGTGGCACAATATGAGCATGTCTAAATGACAACAATGTCAGAAATCTTTTAAACTTCGTGCTGAACTATCAAAAATAGTGCCGACTTTATTAAGTCGACTTTATGTACCCATAGGTCCCTATTGTTACTAGGAATATTTAGCTATTATTTAAACGTAACCATATATTTTTGAGAAAGCAACGTATACCCGACTAGAACTTTTTGGCTTCTTAAAGGGTAGATCCACTGAGACTGCTACATATGACTTTATAATCAAAATAATATTAAATTTAGAAACAAAAAACAAAATCCTTTTTAGATCTGTCAAATGCTTTTGACAGTCTAGACCATCAGTTATTATTTAAAAAAAATTGAATTATATGGGGTACGAGGTCCAGCTTGAATGTGGTTAAAGTCATTTATTACTGGAAGATCTCAGAGGTTCTGCCTAGAAATTGAGGGCGAAAAAACACTGTCAGACTCAATAAACACTGAGCTGGGTATTGCCCAGGGCAGTGTTTTCGGTCCTTGTCTTTTTCTAGTTTACATCAACCAGTGAATGAATCCTCTAGTTTGGTGAATTTTGCTGACGACTCAAACAGGCTAATATGGGCAAAATGATTGGATGAATTATTTGTGAAAGCAGGGCAAACACTAGAGAAGGCTGAAAAATGGTTTGGAGGTAGTAGGTTGTTACTAAACTGTGACAAATCTGTCTTTATTTATTTCGCCACCCAACAGTCTCGAGACCAAGTTCCAAACACAATAAATTTGCTATCAGAAAATGTTGAGTTCTCTAACTCTGTTCGATTTCTAGGTATCTACATTGACCAACAAGGTGTCCCAAAAGTCCGAGTCCACCCAAATATCTTCTGAACTATTAGAGGTAACTAAACTATATTTGGCATTGATCTATACCATCAAAAGATCTATTTTTTTAAGGGGCGGTTGTGCCGCCCCTGCCTTGGAGGGCGGCATACGGGCGGCCATCATGAAAATTTTAAATAGAAACCCCTATCGAGTGACAGTTTGTTTTGAAGGACTTTGAAAAATCAACATGTTGATGTAACTGTCACTTGTCTATGTCAAACGTGTCAAAAGTTATGGACTGTCAAACTTATTTTTCACAATTTTTGACAAATTTCTAAAATTTGTGTTAGCCAATGAAAATCCATTCGAGTGATACCTTATTCAAAAGGTTTTTTCTAAACTAACATTTTACCGTAACTATCACTTGTCTATGTCAAAGGCGTCAAAATCTTTCGTCTATGAAACTTATTGGTTTTGACAAATTTCACAAGTATGTCAAATCCTATCGAGTGATACCTTGTTCGCAAGGTCTTTTGAAGAGTAACATTTGAACGCCACTGGCAGCTGTCTTAGACAAATTTTTCAAAAGCTTTGCACTGTCAAACTATTTTTTCTCAAGTTTTTGGAACCCTACATATTATTGAGTGATACCTTGTTTGAAAAATCTTTTCAAGACTTACATTTTGATAGGTATAACAGTAGTGTATCACTATGTCACCCAAAACTTTTTTTTATAATAATCAGCTATCAATTTTATAATTAAAAAAGAAACAACAACATTGAACCTTATTGAACAGGGTTTTGAGAAAATGGAGAAAATTCAATTCAAAAACTATTGAAAATGGCCACCAAGAACCTCCTGACAGTAAAAAAAAGTCTGTTTTCGAACTCTATACGAACGTTTCTTAAAATTTCTGGCTTTATTGATCGGCAGACCCCAACAATTCTTTCTCTTAGTTTCTGCAAGTTTCTGGGCTTAGTATAACAGATTCGTTTCTTGATGTAACACCAAAGAAAAAAATCCAAAGGCGTCATATCGGGCTAACGAGCAGGCCATTCTAAAGTTCCTCGACGCCCAATCCAACGACGAAATTCATTATTGATCATTCATTATTCACAGGAAGATAGTAATGGGGCGGCGCCCCATCCTGCTGAAAGATGGGTTCAAATAAATTCCCAGCTGGCTCTCTTATTGCAGGAATGATCTGATTTTGTAGTAGCTCCAAATATCTTTCGCCTGTAAGGTTGCCATCAATAAAAAATGGTCCTATTATTCGATTTCCCAAAATTCCCGCCCACACGTTTAATTTCAAGGGGTTTTGGGTATGAGCTTCTTCATACCAATGAGGATTCTGGTCCGACCAATATCGGCAGTTATGTCTATTGATTATCCCATCCAAGAAAAAATTAGCTTCATCACTAAAGCAAATTTGATTCAACACATACGGTTAAGTTCTAATAAGTTCAGTCATTTCTTCGGAAAATTGCACGCGGCGATCAAAATCATCTTCGGTTAACTCTTGAACCAACTGCACCTTATAAGGATGGAATTTGAACCGCTTGAGAACCCTATGGACCATGCTCTTACTGATTCCAAGATCACCTGCTATAGTTCTCACAGACTGCTTGGGCTGTTCAATAACGGACCCCAGCACCTGCTCCTGGATCTCCTCGTTTTCTTCTCTTGGTCGCCCTTGACGTGGGGCATCTTTTACAGTGAAAAATCGTCTAAACTTTAGAACAGTTTTTCTTACGTAGCTGTGGGACACAGGTCTGTCGGGAAACGCATTCTTGAAAAGGCGTCTAGCTTGTCTATAACATCTTGTTTGTCCGTAGAAAAAGATAATTTCAACTTTATCTTCATTTGATCGTGGCATCGTAAAAACTTATACCGAAAGCAGTTTTTACTTGACATTTTGCTGAATTTTATTTGTTTTTTTTTTAAGTCAGATTTTCAAAGCCTTCTTGATTCTCTTATTATTTAACAATTAATGTGAGTCAGGTATCATTATTGATAAATTTTATGCAATAAAATAACCAAATATCGAAAATATGCGGTTCCTGTTCAAAAAACAAAAAGTTATAAATTATCACCCTATATTATACGTCTTCTCCTTATTTTAGACAAGTGACAGTTACACAAAAATGGTAAACTTTGAAAAACCAGAAAATTGACAAGTTTGACAAAACCAATGAGTTTCATAGACGATAGATTTTGACGCCTTTGACATAGACAAGACAAATTTGTCAAAAATTGTGAAAAATAAGTTTGACAGTCCATAACTTTTGACACGTTTGACATAGATAAGTGGCAGTTACATCAGCATGTTGATTTTTCCAAGTCCTTCAAAACAAGCTATCACTCGATAGGGGTTTCCATTTAAAATTTTCATGATGGTCGCCCGTATGCCGCCCCCCAAGACAGGGGCGGCACAACCGCCCCTTAAAAAAATAGATCTTTTGATGTTACAGGTCAATGCCAAATATAGTTTAGTTATCTCTAATAGTTCAGAAGATATTTGGGTGGACTCGGACTTTTGGGACACCCTGTATATGTAAAAAACTTAACTCTGCTTGTTTTGCGGTTCTCACGGTCTATTATGCCAACTTCTACTCCATACTAAGATATGGTATTATATTTTGGAGAAATTCAGTGGGATCCTCTGAAATTTTTATATTACAAAAAAAAGTAGTAAGTTATTCTTGGGATGAGAACACGGGACTCATGTAGAGGAAAGTTTAAGTGCTTAAACATTCTGACATTTCCAGCTGTCTATATTTGTGCAGTATTTTTCTATTTTAAAACTTTTCTTTATTTAATCATCTTCTGCCAAACCATGAAGATATCGTCATTATTCTGTTTAAAACGTCAGGTGACTTGTCAAAAAAAGTTTGCAAAATGTTATCTGTCATACTTTATGAACCAAACGGCAAGCAAGAGAAAAAATGCATGTGTCCATAAGAAAAGTTGAACTTGACAGTGTTCCTGCCACACTGAAATGTCAAATCTCGAAAACAGAGCTCTCATTACGTAGATCTTAAAAAAGTGCCTGTAGAAAGTTTTAAGCGTTTTTTGACAGCTTTAAGAATAAGGGCGCAGAAAAATAAAAACTAAAAACTAAGATTTCGGTTTTTTTCGCCTATCTCCGGAACTACCCGGAATTTGTAAATTTTTTTTTTGGCTTTGAGAAAAGCGTCAAATTGCGCAACTTTGCCTTAATTTAAACCATAACGTATCTCCTACAGTTTTGGTGACCATCGAATTTGGAACATCCTGTATATATTTTTTTTATAGTAAATATGCAAGATTGAAAAGGTTTAAACCTAATTTTTATTATTAATACTTAACACTTAGTATTTTCATAATATTTTTATTCAATATTTAATTCTCTTTTCTATTAGATCTAGGTTATATGTTATTAGACGATATTTGCTCAATTATATGTAAGAGTTTATACAAATAAAAATATACTCTACTCTATTTATATCTAACGCGTTCAAAACAAAGTCACTGCCTTCTTTATTCCATGTTTCGAACGAGGTTCGATTTTATGGTGGATGCGATAGTAGAACAGCTGATTGCACTCGTTGCGTATGTCGGGATGGACGTAACGTTGCGACCACAGCCACGCACGCACCATCAATTGCGGACAGCCTCCACCATAAAATCGAGCTTCGTTCGAAAGGCGGCGTAGAAAACAAAAAAATGTTGTACCTTTTGTTTTAAACGCGTTACGGATGCGTTTAAAAAATAGTTAAAAGTACCAAAAATAATGGACGATGCACTTCACAACTGTGAAGAGGCTCTGAATAAAAATGACACAAAAATCAACAATCTAAAGGCGCAATTATACAGACGAACATGCTCAAATAAAAGTTCGTGCAAAAGATCTAAAATTTTTTGCGTGAACATTTTTGTGAGCTTTTCTTTGAACATTTTGTTCGGGTAAATTTTTGAGCAAATTATTGCTATCTATTTTGGAAACATATTTTTAAAGATGAGAATAAATAAAATTTCACATCAGTGATCTCAATTCTTTAAAAAAAATGGAACACCAACTTTTATTTAAAATTTTTGTGAAAAAAGCCGGACGGCAAACGAAACATTATTATTGTCTCTACTATCAGTTTTGTCACATGGATTAGGGTTACTTATAATATTTTTTTCTTAGGGTTTTTCCCGGATTTTTTTGCCCGGGATTTTTTTTTGGGATTTTCTTGCGAGTTTTTTTTATTTTCAAGGGTTTTTTTCCTAAAGTCAAAAAAAACCCAGGAAAATTTTTCTTTTAAGCGGTAATCCGCGCCTCACGACTATGAGGAGTAGTGGGGAGGAGGATTTTTTTAAACATATTTTTGTAACTTTACTTTACCTGTAGCTTTTATTGCTGTTTTTTAATTTAGATTTACCTAGTTAGTTTAAGGTCCCAAGGGTTGCTTAAAAAAGCAAAAGGTTCATGAAAATGCTGAAGATATAGATATTTACTGTCAATTTAATGTAATAATCAAGGTCGATTAGTGACACTGAACCAACAATATGCAAAGGGCAATATTGCGATTCAAAAGGATGGCCGGCCTACCTGCGAAATCCAAAACGCGCGATGATAGATCGGCGACACAGTCTACTAAATTACTGCTAAATTATATTTTTTAAACAAGGGTCGGGTTCGTAGGGTTGTAAAAGTGGGTAATAATCGGGTATTATTTAAACCGAACGTGCTTTTGTTCATATATTTGAGATTTAATAAAATGTATATAGGTTTTTTAATTTGACTTAATTATTATTGTAAAAGACTAAACTAGGAAGTAAAATAAAGGGATATTCTTTAAACGTAAATTTTTATCATTATATTTTACAGGCAACAATAATAAATAAGTGCCAATTATTATTTTTTTTTATTCTCGTTTTTTTTACAACCCCAAAATAGTTACAAGTATACTGGCATATCCCCCATAAAAATCAGATCAAAGGAAGTTGCTTATGAGGTAAAATGTGAATTTCGGCATCAAATCGTTTTTCTGTCGGAAAGCACTTGATTAAAAATACCTTATTTCAAAACTTTGTTTTTCTATTTTCAGTTAAGTTCAATGAATTCCGATAACAATATATATTTTGAATTTGTAAAGATATTTTTATACCCCCAATTCTTCAAACAAATTTGGCTCAACATTCTCTTCAAAATTTACGTGTGTTTTTTTGTACGAGATTTTGCTCGAACATTTCTTTGAACATTTTGCTCAAAGAGGCTCGTGTAAATGTTTGTCGGCATTTCAACATCAAAGGAAAGTTTGTCTGTGTAAATGCGCCTTAAGATATGCTAATGCATGACACTCTCATAATTGCAGACACGCTGGAAAGTCTGCGAAAGTTGCAGTCAAAAGTTCGCAATTTGGGCTTAACTAGATGGATGGAAAAACAAAATGGATAGAAGAAAAAAACATTGGAAGCATATTAGAAGAAGTTGAAAGATAGAAATACTAGCTTCGGATATTAAAGACCAAACGTGTGATCCAAAAAAATTTCGCTCAGCGAATTTTGGTCATACACGTTTTTAGTCTCGGGATAAAAAGTGCCACTTTAAAACATCCATTTCCGTATTTATAGGCATTTGACGTATTTGGTAAGGAATTGCGAACGATATGTTAAATAAACGTTTAGAAAATATTTTATTAAGAATATTAATTTAGATTTTTGTTATATCGTATCGTCCAAGTACTTATCTATAGAATTTGTAGAAAGTTAACAAGGGTAATAAAACCAATCAGCAAAGCAAAATTTATTATGTTTCTCGTAAGATTATTTACGACCAATTAATGTACTATATTTAACTTTAACTGTTAATTTAGATTTTCAGATTTTTTCCTCTTTTAATAACAAACATAATTGGTTATTATGGATAATGTGGAGATATGGACCTACGTATATATCTTAGTTTTTTGACAGTTTAAAAGTCGTAAAGAAATAGTTAAAAAATCGAACTTAAGGGTTATTTCTGGAAAAATAATTGCCAAAAATATCAAATATTTCTTTCAGGGCCTTTATTCTTAATTGTCACATCACCTCCCCGAAAAAAAATAAGTCCAAGGGTTGGTGAAGTTAGTTCTAATAGGTACAATAAAGAGAGAAATGATACAATAAGCCTTTTTCAGGTTTAGTAAGTAAGAGTCTCACACTACCTGCACAAAAAAAAATCTGTGTAATTTTTGTTGTGTAATAAAATAAAATGTAGTTTTGTTACACAATTTTGTGACCAGTACACATCCAGTTTCAATTTCTATAAAAAAATTCCGAACACTTTTTCTGTGTGACAGTGTTCTTACACTAAGCATAGATCAGGTGCCCCCACCCCCAGAAAAAAAATGTTAAAATTATCATAGCGATTTGAAGACTATATTTTGTTATTTTTTAAGATAGTGCTTTGAAATGATCAATTTCTGGCTTATTTTATAGATCCCTATTTAGGCTTATTTGCTACGCCACTGATACATTCATCATCTTACGAATCCCGCTCGAAGAAACCTTTAGGGGATTAATTCAAATAAGCAACATGAAAGAAAAGGAGTAAACCAGAAGAAAAAGATATTATTTATAAAGCAGGAAGGAATTTTTAATAAATTAAAAGCTACAAAATTTTAGTCAATCTTGAGGAACACTCACGTTCAAGTGACTAAGGTACCAGTACGGAACGATGCCTAATTGAAACTTAAGAGTTAAAGTGGATTTGGGAGTTAAATGTTGTTTAGGGAAGATGACCAGTGGAACCACTGATGAGCCTACGCTGGTTACCTAGGGCGAAACGTTGTTCAATTGTTTCTCTTTTCACCTTGGCAAATTGCATGTTCCTTGTGGGATATCTATCCAATTTTGAATTTTCTTTTGATCTTTTCTTTTTAGATTATTTTCGGTTAAGTAACCAATTTGGAATTTATTTTTATTTTAACCTTTTCTTTCTCTCTTTTTATATAAATAATAATAATAAAAACAAAAATATAAAAGAAACAATGTAGCGATGTTACAAAAACGGAAAAACACTATAAAATCAAACAAATCCAATCGTCCATCTCTTTTCAACTAAATACATTTTTATAAGATGACATTTCCAACAGATAGTCTGATTCCGAAATATAGCTATACAAAATTCTGCTGGTTATCTATGGAGTAGCCTAGTTATTCTATGACAGGAAGAGTTACATACACAACATACATGTTAAAAAGAAAAACCTGTGATCAGACATTTTGGACTTAATATCCATTTGCGGGTACGGGCAGAAAAGAGATACGAAAACCGAGCAGATAATAGGAAATTGACAATTTCAATTATTCGATTTTTATAATCATCTATTTTTTATACTCGCATATTGAATAACAAAAACGTTTGACGATTTTTTCGACACGTGTGAGGCAGTTTCGTGGGCTGAGCCGAAAGCAAGGTCCATAAGTTATAATCGCCTATTTTTATACTCGCATATTGAATAACAAAAACGTTTGAAAATGATTTTTTCGACACGTGTGCGGCAGTTTCGTGGGCAGAGCCGAAAGCAAGGTCCTTAAGTTATAATTGCCTATTTTTATACTGGCATATTGAATAACAAAAACGTTTGAAAACTATTTTTTTCGACACGTATGTGGCAGTTTCGTGGGCTGAGTCAAATGCAAGGTCCATAAGTTATAATCGCCTATTTTTATACTCGCATATTGAATAACGAAAACGTTTGAAAACTATTTTTTTCGACACGTATGTGGCAGTTTCGTGGGCTGAGCCGAATGCAAGGTCCATAAGTTATAATCGCCTATTTTTATACTCGCATATTGAATAACAAAAATGTTTGAAAATGATTTTTTCGACACGTGTGAGACAGTTTCGTGGGCTGAGCCGAAAGCAAGCTCCACAAGTAATAATCGCCTATTTTTATACTCGCATATTGAATAACAAAAACGATTTTTTCGACACATGTGAGGCAGTTTCGTGGGCTGAGCCGAAAGCAAGGTCCATAAGTTATAATCGCCTATTTTTATACTCGCATATTGAATAACAAAAACGTTTGAAAACGATTTTTTCGACACGTATAAGGCAGTTTCGTGGGTTGAGTCGGAAGCAAGGTTCATAAGTTATAATCGCCTATTTTTATACTCGCATATTGAATAATAAAAACGTTTGAAAACGATTTTTTCGTGGGCTGGGCCGAAAGCAAGGTCCATAAGTTATAATCGCCTATTTTTATACTCGCATATTGAATAACAAAAACTTTTGAAAACGATTTTTTCGACACGTATGAGGCAGTTTCGTGCGTTGAGTCGGAAACAAGGTTCATAAGTTATAATCGCCTATTTTTATACTCGCATATTGAATAACAAAAACGTTTGAAAACGATTTTTTCGACACGTGTGAGGCAGTTTTGTGGGCTGAGCCGAAAGCAAGTTCATAAGTTATATTCGCCTATTATTATACTCGCATATTGAATAACAAAAACGATTTTTTCGACAGGTGTGAGGCAGTTTTGTGGGCTGAGCCGAAAGCAAGGTCCATAAGTTATAATCGCCTATTTTTATACTCGCATATTGAATAATAAAAAAGTATGAAAACGATTTTTTCGACACCGGTGAGACAGTTTGGTGTACTGAGCCGAAAGCGAGGTCCATAAGTCGAGCCAGTGTGCAAAGCCATTAAATCATTATTATAATTAAATAAATATAATAGAAAATCACGTATTCAAAATTCTGTTTGTACGAGTCGGTTTAACGTGTGCAAAACCTAGTTTTTAGAGGCAGTTGTAAATACGACCGAGAAAGTTTGGTGGATTGAGTCGAAACAAGGCATAAAGTTAACTTTATGTAACGGTGCTCTTCATAGCTTCCGTGTTGGCAACTGTACAGAAGGTAATTCTAAAGTTCGGTCATTTATTTTGGACGGTAAGAGAGAACCTCATAATAAGATAAGTTTGCTTTGCTTAAAAAGTACAAGTGTTTTTGCAGTGTTTTCGTTTTTAAATTTTTATTTTCTCCAATTTAAACAGACTTAAAGAGTTGAACACTTAAAAAGAGTTTTGAACCAAAAATTTTTTCTGCAGTATCTGAGCCTTTGGATAAAAAAGAAGGCAATGTTCTAAAAATAATAACAACGTTAAATTTTGCCTCAAACTTTGGTGTTGTCTTAAGAATATTGTTGACTATACCAATAACTGTTGCAAGTGGGGAAGAAAGTTTGTCTAGAAGCTGAAATTAATTAACAACATTTTATGGTTCAGCCATTTTGGCAACTGAGCATGAAATTTCTCATCAAATGTAGACTTAAGACATTATTAAAAAATTTGCAGAAATAAAAATGGGAAAGAAATATTTTATTTAGTTTATGTGTTTTTGTTAACATTTTAGTTTTGGCGTTTTTTAATTTTAGGTGTTTATTATGTTACATCTTTCAAATATACATTTTTATTATAATTAAACTATTTGATTTTTATTTTATGTGTGAAAAAATTTGCTACAGCTGCTTCCTCCTGTTCCTCGCAACACTAACTACCTAAGTTTTGGAGCTTTACACCGGGTTTGAACCACTTTAAACTATGGTTTAAAGATCGCGAATATTCGGTCTTTTCCGTGCGTTCTTTTCTATAAAGCTCAGACCTCCGTCACACTCAATGTCGTGCCGCTCATGTTGCGATTTCATGGATCGTGAAATTTTGACTTTTCCAAAACACCTTAATTGACGAAAAAAAAGTTTTCTACATACACGATAACTCAAGAACTCCTTAATCGATTTTAACGAAATTTGATACAAAAATCCTCTATCGGCTGACCATGAACTGATTAACTTTTGGGTAGGGTGGTGCGGTGTTGTAGGGGGGAAAAGGGGGATAAAATATTTAAAAAATTGGAACTTTGCATAAAGGTATAACTTAAATAGAGACATTATGTTTACCACAGTTGCGATCAGACATAAGGTAAACAATTTGGCGACAATGCCAGATTGCGCTGAAAGTTGCATCTCTACACGTATGTTTTTAAAAACATTATTTTTATAACTATCATTTACTTGCAATTATGCAAATTCTCCGGTTTGTTTATTATATAATTGCATTTAAATTTCCTTTTATCTTCACAATTTTAAATCAATAAAGAATTTATAATGTGGAGGTACATGTTATGGTACTTGAAATATACCTCATTTTTTCGATCGAAATATCATATAAAATACATGATATTTTGGCCGAAAGAATAATTCTTTTTATTTCCCAATATATATCGAGAATAAAACCTACAACAATGTGACAACCTCGCATTTGTGGCGGGTCAGTCATATAAACGTGTGTACGCTGCTCCATTCATAATTTCTCTACGGCGTTGTAGCTTTAGCATAATCGAGGTTTTGGTATATTTTACAGATTAATCGAGAGTTTTTTAATATTTTTTCAATAGATTTTTAAGTGTTTGTGGTAAAAGTGATGTGACAAAGTGCGTAGTGTGACGAAAACTAGAAATTGCAGGTGAAAACCAAACATTTCACAGGTTTATTATCATATGTTTTTGCGACGCCATCTTGTGATAGGCCGCCATAGGCGTGCAACTAGTGTTGCAATAAATACAAAATGTAATTAATAAATATAGGAAAGAAATAAGTTTTTTTGGAATATTTTTGCGAATTTGTGATAAAAACAATATTGTAAGCACTTATAATTAAGTACACTATATTTGGTATAATGAACCAACCCCAGATGCGACATTTTTAAATATCCTATATGAGTAGCAAAAAAATGTAAGAAGGGCGAATGATATTTATTTATTTTCACAGTTTTGATACTATTTGTCGTCAACTTTTTTCTGCTGAAATTTGTTTATAAATAGTATAAGCGTTCCCGGTATAAATATAAATTTTTAAAACATTATTATGTCAGACACAGGATAAAGAATGTATATTTGTTACAACTTTTTATTTATAATATTTACATAGTTAGATATTCCACATAAGATTTTTTTGTATTTATTAAAAATATAAAGATACTTTTATACGTATTAAATAAAAATTATAGTAGAGTGTATAAATTCCATTTTTTTTTTACACAACGAAAAACCATCATATAGTACCTACAATATAGGTATCATCCTTTTTCGAAATAACACTACTTTTAATTTGCCTAAACAGTGCGGAAAGTGATGCTTTTCTGCACACGGTGGCCGTTAAGGGCGAAAAAGGCACTTTTGACACGTTTTTAGTACAACAATTTCCTAAAAAAGCTTCTGCCTAAGGTTATATATATTTGGTATTTTTAAAATCAAAACCGAAAAATAATTTTGTTTCCATTTTTAATTTAATCTAGTTTATAAATGGATCTAAAAACTCCAGTTAGACTTAAAATTCACGCCATGCTAAAAAAATACTTTTACCTATGCTAATTTTTTAATAAAGTTTTGCAGGTGACTTGACATTAAATAGGTAAAGAAACTACTTCGCAAATGCGTGTTAAAAAGTCTACTGTTACATATCAATTTTAATGTGGAAAGTTCAACTTCCCACACGTTGTGCGTAAAAAAAAGCACGGCGTACATAAAAAACTGTCATAGCGTGCGTGAAAAAACGTTTAACGCAATTTTGAGTTCGAAATGTGTGTTCTAAAAACTATTTTTTGATCAAGAAAGTCTTCATAAACACTCGTAGAAAAAAAATTGTACCTAACCCTTGTGAACTCCTCCCGTGCGTAAAAGTATCACTTTCCGCACTAATTAGTCAGATAACTATCTGGAGAACATTTAAAAAAAATTATATTTTCTATGTTATATCTTTACATAAATATTTTCACAATGACAAATATAATATCAATTATTAAGTATAAAAAAATTAAAGATTGTATTTCCAAAAAAAATTTGACAAGTCTGAAAATAACGCCAAACCTTTTTACATTTATAAATAACAAGCCGCTTCTGGCCGCTGCTAAACGTAAGGTGGTTGGAGCATGTGTTAGGAGGAGCATGTCTTGTGCAGCGTTGCCAGTGGAACATAAAATGGTTTTCCCTAAATCTAACGACTGATCGCGTTTCAAAGCAATTTATGAATGACTTGATGTGTCAATTTTAGTTAAACGTCTTTGGAACTTTGGAACCAAAGCAAGTAGCGATATATGGTTTTTAGATTTAAGTTTCCATGAATATGGACTACAAATTTTGTTATAAAGTCCAAATTCGTGGGAGCTTTAGTTTCCGAGTTATTTGAAAAAACGTTAAAATACATAAAAAAATCAAACTTTAGAAGTAAAGCAGCTATTGATATGCGGTTTTCAGATTTTGGTTTTCGTAAATATTACCCAAAAATTTTGTTATAAGGTTCAAATCTTTCAAAGCTACAGTTTTCGAGATATTTTCATTTCCTTTCAACATAAAATAATTGCTAGCACCAATTTTTTTATATGGCAAGTCACACACAGATTTCAAACTAACATCAACAAATATTTTGGTATGCTAATTGTTGACTAGAAAGAAATACGTTTTTAGAGGCAAATATGACGTCACTACACTCATCGAAAAATCCCGACTATAACCCTTATCCTTTTGCTGGGGTAAAATTGTCTTACTTTGGCTCTTAATTTAGACGACAACTTTTTTTGAAAAATTAATTTTATTAGATAGTATCATTTTCTTTAAAATGAAAACAAAATTATTTAAAAAAACTCCTTTTTTATGATAAAAAAATATTGGGCCAAAAGTACATCTGAATCGGACCAGTCTTTTTATCTATAGACTATACTCTTAGCTAAAAATAGACTACATCTCTTTCGATCGAGGTCTGTCGCTCCTCGGGGCCAGGACCCGACCCAACACCAGCGGCCTCGGCCTTCTCTAAACTAGTCCAAGTTCAAGAAGACGCCGCGAACTCGACTAACTTGGCGGAAATGCATGCGGTGTAGATAGAGGATAAGTTTTATGATTATTTTTATTTATTTTATGCGTGTTAAGGTTTCCATATAACATACAGGGTGTTCATTTTAAAACCCACCCAAGATTCACGTATTAGTACAGTAAAATTGTCATAAATAAGGGGGGGGTACCTCGAAAAAATCCGGGGAGGCTAAAATGTTGTTGGGGGGGGGGGGTGAACAAAAATATTTGGCATAAAATTTTGGCCCAAGTGCTCAAATTTTTGTAGTTAGTTTCTAAAAAGTGAGATAGCGCCGAAGTTACAAAAAATCAGTTTTAACGTATTTTGACCAACAAACTGTTTTTTTAAAAAAACTTTAAATTAAAAGGTTGTAGATCTCGTAAAAATCCTATAAAAATATGTATATTGTTTATAATTAATTAAACAGTCTCGGAGCGACTGGCACTGAAAGTCGTAAAACTCTTTAGGAACCGTTTTCGCTTTTCGAAGTCGCGTCTTGTGGAACATATATTATTTATAATAAGAGCAGTACAAATAAGGTTTCAAATGAAAGCTTGTGACGTGCACTACACAAATGACCCGGTCTGTCGGCATGAAAATTGCCGAAAGTATCTGACAGATTGACATTTAGTCGGCTAGCTACAGAGAGTTGAACCTGCAAGAAATAATATTGCAAATTTTAGGTCAAAGATTTTTGTTTCTGCTCTTTTTTGCCTCCGACCAACAGAAATGGAGAAAATCGGTTCCAAAGTTTTTTCGAAATGGCGGATAGTTCCCGAGGAGTGAGGAAAACACAAACTGTCAGATACTTTCGGCAATTTTTATACCGACAGACTGGGTCATTTGTGTAGCGTACGTACAATAGAAAAAGAGAAATTACGGTTCTAATGAACCAATTTCGGGAATGCTTGCAGAAGCAAATCTGGTATCAGGCTCAATCAACTTTTTTGTGTCAAATTTGGTTAAATTTGAAAAACATATTTAAAATTATTTACTTTTTTATACTATACATGAATGTACCTGCTTCCTAACCTTTTTTTGTGATTTTTCTTTTGTGATTGTATAACTGTATTTTATTTTAAATGTTAGGTATATTAGTAGATATTTTATATGCGTAATGTAAGCAAATTTTTTAACTATTCCTTTGTAACTTTACTACGTTATAAACTTTAATTTGGTACCTACCTACTTACTATAAACAATAATATACAAGCATGTCCAGAAAGCGATTTTCAAAGAAATTTACCGACTTTCAGTCACTGTAGTTTAGAGACTGTTTAATTAATTATAAATAATATACATATTTTTATAGGATTTTTCCGAGATCTACAAGTTTCTTATTTGAAGTTTTTAAAAAAAATCACGTTTTGTTGGCCAAAATAGATTAAAACTGATTTTTTGTAACTTAGGCGCTACCTTTTTGGAAACTAACTACAGAAAGTTAAGTACTTGGAAAAAAATGTTGAAAATTTTTTGCCGAATATTTTTGTTCTCAGACTTTTTACCCTCCGACCAATAGAAATAGAGAAAAGTCGGTTACAGAGATTTTTCAAAATGGCGGATGGTTCCTGAGGAGTGGGGAAAACACAAACTTGGCAGGTTTACTTTCAGATCCCCCTAAAGAACATACCAAAAACTCAGCTCCCCAGGATTTTTTTAGACCTCAGATTACACGTCGATTTTTTATTCAAAGGGGACACATTTTGTCTCTCCTGAAATTTGTGTCACACGCACCTCCTTTGAGGGGTAAACTTTATCCCTACATTTTGAATAGGGAAAGTAGGTCGAGTGATACTTACCTTGTTTTGAAGGTCTTATAGTTTTTTTACAAAATAACTTTTTTATTTTTTAAGAAATCCCGGGACTTTGTTTTTGTTAAAGATACCTTTTATCATTGAATTTTTCCTTTTATGGTATATTCCTAGGAGGGATTAAATTAACCTGTACAATTTGAGTTTATTTTGAAAATGAATATCTCAAAAACGAATCGATAGATTTTCAAAACTTTTACACGCTTGTAAAGACATGTAAGAGACCTTCAAAACAAGGTACTACTCGATCCACTTTTCCTATTCAAAATTTAGGGGTAAAGTTTACCCCTCGAAGGGGGTGCGTGCTACAAAAATTTCAAGAAAAACCAAATGTGTCCTCTCGAAAAAAAATTGACGTGTCCGCGGATTTCAGGAAATCAGACTCTTGGGTGGTTCAAATGAACACCTTGTATGTATTCTTTCGTTCTGAACAAACTGATTAAAATCACATTAACTCGTAAAATGCCGCCTCTTGGTAACAAAAATTAAAATCGGTAACCTAAACCATTCCCCCGCTTAGCAGAAAAATAAAAATTGGGCAATGAAATTGAACACACTATGGTGCAATTGGCTTTATAAATGTTTCCACTAACCACAATACTTTTTTGCCCTCGACACGCGTTTCGCCAACGAAGAGGCATTAATAAACGGTTACGTTACTAATAAGTTATACTTTTCGTCACATATGGTGTTCGTACCGTGTTCTGAACACTGCACGATCTCACTCGAAATGGTGTTAGTGATGCCACCTATTGCTGATCTTTCAAAAAAAATAGCAAAGCAGTGTTGTCAAATCTATGACGTTTTTGTGGCCTTAAAACTTAAATTACGAACATATGGTTAAAAATTTTGGCAAAATACGCACGAGTTCGTGAATATCCCAACAAAAAGAAAAACCATACAGGGAAGTAAAATAGTAGTTTTACCAACTAGTGGCTAAAATAGTGCTTTTTTTTTATAAGCGTTGGTTTAAATAACGAGCGCAGCGAGGTATTTTAAACGAAGGTAAAAAAAAGCACAGTTTAGCCGCGAGTTGTTAACACTATTTTTTTAATACCTTTATCAAAAAATCCAAGAAAAACAGGAAAATACTTTTAAAAATTTTAAATGCAGAGCACTTCTCGCAACACACCATCTTTACCCTATAAATCAAGGCGGCTGGTAAATGAAATAACAACCGTTTCCATAGCCATGTGCCTTTTTACTTGGTGACGTTCATTATTGCGCCATTTTAATCTTTGACAGTTTGATATTTTGAAGATGTTTTTAAATGATTTTTTCGTAAATACTTGGTGAAAACTGGCGGCAATGGCTTAATTTTTAGCCAAGAATAATTACACTTTTTCAATATTACTATATTCGGCTAGTTCTCTTTAATTTTGGGTAAAAAACGGAGATAAATCTTTTTTTGCACCCATGATCAAAAAAAAAGTTTTCACTTTTACTTGAAATTAACTCTGTGTTTCGGACTTCCATTGTCTATATTTTATTTATACACGACGTTTCGATCAGTACAATCTCTGATCGTCTTCAGGTGCAAACTACTTTAGTAGTAGATTGAGAAGACGATCAGAAACGTCGTGTATAAATAAAATATAGACAATGGAAGTCCGAAACACAGAGTTAATTTCAAACACATCATTGTCTCAAACTTTCAAACAAATCACTTTTACTTCCTGTAATCTGTAATCTGTAATACCTACTTGCAGCCATTTTCACAGGTATTGAACCAGTTAGATCCGGTTTCTCCATAGGGAGTTAGCAGCAGGTTTAATAAAGTCGGGTTGTTTTAAGCCAATATTTTTTTTATTTTAATCCCTCCCTAAATTTTATTTTAATCCCGTAAACGAGGAACTATAAAATATTCTGCTATTCTTACATGTTGGAGGAAAGAGGCTGAAAAAACAATAAGACCTTCTCTAGAAAATCGTTTATTTGCTCTCACAAAAGCTTTTATTTCAATCCACCACCAAGAATGAAAAGAAAACGTCGAGATACGACGTATTTAAAACGCCAACATAAGAAAATAATCAAAAAAAAGAAAAACTCCCGTAGCGGGTTTTCGGCGAAAAGGAAATTATTTATCTTTGGGAAAGTGTTAACCGAGGCCTGCATTTTTCTCTGCTTACATTTACAAACGGAAAGGTCGAAAAAACAATCAGGATGGGTTGATAAAAACAAAACTAAAAAATAGGTCTAGCTCTCTCAGATTTGCCTTGTTACTCTTAGGATACGCTTGCTTTCATGCTTGCCAGAGAGGCTGAAAAAACAATAAGACCATCTCCCGAAAACGTTTCTATCTCACAAAAGCCTCTATTTCAATCTACCACCAAGAATGGAAACAAAATGTCGAAATACGACGTATTTCAAACTCCTACCATAAAAGAAAATATTCAAAGAAAAGAAAAACTCCCAGGGCGAGTTTTCGGCGAAAAGGAACTATTCATCACTTTGGAAAAGTGTTAATCGAGATGTGCCTTATCTTAAATTTACAAGCAAAAAGGCTTTTTCTGTTTACGTTTAAAAAAAAAATAGCCGAAAAAACAGTCCAGAGGCCGAAAGAACAATAAGATCTTTTCCAGAAAACGTTTCTCTGCTCTCACAAAATCCGCTATTTCAATCCACCACCAAGAACGGAAAGAAAACGTCGAAATAAATCAAAGAAAATAAAAACTGCCAGGTCGAGTTTTTCATTATATTCATCAATCTAGGAAAAAAAGAGCTTAAAATTACAAACGGAAAGGCTTGTTCTCTGCTTACATTCACAAACAGAAAGGCTGAAAAACAGTCAGGTTGGGTGGATAAAAACAAAACTAAATACGAGCTCTAGCTGTATTAAATTTGACTTGTTTATCTAAGGACACGCTATACAAAATTTTTCTATTCTTATGTTGCAATAGAGGCTGAAAAAACAATAAGACGAGACGCCAGGAGTGGAAAGAAAACGTCGAGATACGACGTCGACGTATTAAAAACGCCTCCCACAAAAGAAAACAATCAATGAAAAGAAAAGCTCCCGGGGCGAGTTGTCACAAAAAAGGAAACTATTCAGTTTAAGTCGAGGCCTGCATTTTTCTCACCTGTCATTTACAAAAAAAAGGCTGAAAAACACACGTTGAGTTATACTATTATATATTATAAATGTACAATATTTTCTGATCTTACATGTTGCAACAGAAGTTGAAAAAGCACTAAGACGCCAATAATGGAAAGAAAATTTAGAAATACGCTCCACAAAAGAAAATAATCAAAGAAAAGAAAAACTCCCGGGGCGACTTTTCGGCGAAAAGGAACTATTCATCACTTTGGAAAAGTGTTAATCGAGATCTTTTTTTTTTTTTTAAATAGCGACGAGAAATCTTCATAGACACCGGCCTCTGGTGGTCTACCGAATGTGCCCGATTCATCCTCTCTTGAGGACGCCTACGCTGTAGATTTGGTCGAAGTAGCGGAACCATTCTCATGAATATAACGTGACTATCAGGAATATAACGTCACTCTCCGTTCACTGTTTTGATCTTTTAGGTGCGTTTATCTTCGTGTTTAATTTTTAGAATCGTTCTTATCCTATCATGTCCCTGGTTCCATTTATCTACGTGTTGTATCATTTCTTTGAAGAGGTTCCCTTTGATAAGATTCTCTATCTGTAGAACGTGTCTTGTTGTTTGGTAGTAGTTCTCAAATCTTGGACAGTAAATTAACGTATGTTCTGGGTCATGTATTCTTTGACAGTACCGACATATATCGTCCGTTTTCCCTATTCGCTTTGTGTATATCCTAAAAGATTCACGTCCCGTTAGAGCTTGTGTCATATAGTAATCCATTTTTTTGTCTTTTCAGTCTATCCATGTTTTAATGTCGGGAATAACTATTTTTCGACATTTCGGTCCCATCTTGCTTGTCAGGATTCCAGTGTTTTCTCTTTTGCAGTTTCTTTGTTTTCTTCACTGTATTCATTTTTATCTTCATATATAATTTTTTCGACAATTAGGGCGGGATTCCTGTTATAACCTGAATAGGTTCCGTTGATATCGTTCTCTCTTAGTAGGGTTTTCCTTTGCATTCTTATCACCATGTTTTTGTATTTCTTTGTGCGCAGCAGGGTTGCCAGATTAGGGTATTTTCCCCAGAAATGAGGGGATTTTTTTTTCTTTGGGGGATTTGTTTTTCTAGGGATGTTTTTGGGGAAAATTTTTATATTGGGGAAATTTATTTTAACATCACTCATATAAATTAATATTATTATATTAAGTTCTATTTTTCTTTAAGTTGACATTGTGGTTTTACCTTTATTTTACTTCAAATAAATTAAAACTAACGTCACATTGGTCCAAATATTTTAGGAAAATTTGAAAAACGGAGACAATACTTTCAATATTTTAATTACAAACATATTTAGAATTTAGAATAAAATAAACAGTTTTTTTTGGGGGGGATTTTTTTCCAAAACCTCCTTATATAGGGGATTTTCAAGTTTCTATTGGGGAAATTCGACCGAGTCATCTGGCAACCCTGGTGCGCAGTACTGGACTCCATGTCACTGCACCATATGTCACGATTAAATGGATTACACTGTATAGTAACTTCCTTTTGCTCGTACTGGGCCGGTTAATGTTTGGCATAAGTCGATACGATATTTTTCTATTCTTAGATGTTGCAAGAGGGGTTGAGAAAACAATAAGGCGCAGATAATGGAAAGAAAACGTCGAGAACGAATTCAACTGATGACGATTGCAGATACATAATCATTCGACACGTTGTGAAAAAATCAAAAATAAAGACAATGGGAGTTCGAAACTCTAGTTTCCCTCGAGATACGACGTATTAAAAGCGCCTCTCACAAAAGAAAGTAATCAAAAACAAGAAAAAATCTGCGGGGCGAGTTTTCAGCAAAAACGAAACTATTCATCACTTTGGGAAAGCATTAATCGAGGCCCGCATTTTTTCTCTGCTGACATTTACAAAAAGAAAGACAGGTTGGGTTGATAAAAACAAAACTAAACCGAGCTCTAGCTGTATTAAATTTAACCTGTTTCTCTTACGACATGCTATTCGATATTTTTCTATTCTTACTTATGTTGCAAGAGGGGTTGAAAAAACAATAAGATGCCAGAAGCCGTTTCTCTCCTCTCACAAAAGCCTCTATTTTCAATCCACCACCAAGAATGGAAAGAAAACGTCGAGATACGACGTATTAAAAACGCCTCCCACAAAAGAAAATAATCAAAGAAAAGAAAAACTTCCGAGGCGAGTTTTCGGCGAAAAGGAAACTATTCATCACTTTGGGGAGGTGTTAATCGAGATCTGATAGTAAGCGCAATGCATAAGTATAAGAACGAAATTCGAGAAAGTTTGAAGCAGTCAAATCAATCATAGAATAGAAAATTTGTATTTTCCCAAAAAACATTACAGAGAATGTTTACCTAGAGACCTCTAATTCTAGACAAAATTAATTAATTTTAATCAGTGCCTTATTATCTGGAGACATTAACAAAGCGTAAGTAAAAAGTGAAAAATAGTGATTAAGGTAAGTCAATAATATAAAAAAATATACAGGGATTCCAAAAGTTCCCCCTTATGTCTCCAAAACCAAAAGGGACAAGGAAGTGATATTGAGTCATTGAGGGGCGGAGCTAGAGCGGCGATAACACGTTATTTTTGTATGCCTATTTTGGTATTTTTTTCCTTCTGTTTCCAAATATACCTAATATGTTATCGCTCTCTTTAACGGTATTTAAATAAAATGAAAACAAATTTTCAATAAGAGCTTCTGGCTAGAATTAATATTATTTATTACAGGAAAAAAAACTTTAAAAACGGATACTGTATTTTCTTAATTAAATTCCAGGTATATAGGGTGAACCACAAAAAACCGGACTGATTCGACACCGTTCTCAACTAAAAAGTCAGTTAACTCATTTTCGTTTTAGTAACCTTTGGCCTATGATCGGTGCCATATTGACACCAAACTGACAGAAAATCCATGTTTCACTTGTCAATTTGGTTATAAAAATGGCAGTCACAATAGGCTAAAGGGCACTGAGGCGGTAGGAGTTAACTGGCTTTTTAGTTGAGAACGGTGTTGACTGATCTGTTTTAACTGCTAATTTTTTATTTATTGTCGGATTTCAACGCAAAAAAGATTTTTGAAAAAGTACTGAAATAGACTTTTGCAAATATGTCAAAAAATTACATTTATCAAAAGTTGAAAATGGCGGATGTCTAATAGTTTTATGCCAACTTATTGCATAAAATAAAACTGAAACTGACTCTAAGTGATGATTTCGTTATCTTTTCGCCAATTTTGTTAGCAAGGACACTTTACAGAATGCTAACAATAAGGCTTCGTTTTCTAAATGCCAAAAAATAACATTTTGTGAAAATCCAAGATGGCGGATGCCTTACAATTTTATGCATTTAAAAAACCCGTTGTCTTTTTTCTTAAACCACTTTGTATATTTTTTCCTATAACAGAGAAATACCAACTATTATCTGTTTCCCATGTATCATTTGTTAAAATCTATTAGGAAATAAGAAAAATATTGGGATTCTATTGTAACACTTTTTTTGCATGCAGTTTGTTAGTGCTATTTGAGTTTTTTTGATGTATGTTCTAATTTATGGTTACAAAATTCACGTAAATTTTTTATTTCATGCATAAAAAGTGTTACACTAGAATCCCAATATTTTTTTTATTTCTTAATAGATTTTAACAAATGATACATGGGTTAACAGATAGTTGGTACTTTTCTGTTATAGCAAAAAAATATACAAAGTTGTAATTGTCACAAAATTACATTTTTTTGACATTTAGAAAAAAGTCTTATTGTTAGCATCTGTAGTGTCCTTGTCAACAAAATTAGCAAAAAAATAACGAAATCCGGTTAACTTAAATTATTTGCAGTCTTTATTTTATGCAAGAAGTTGGTATTTGAAAAAAATCCATATTTTTTTTATTACATAATAGAATTTATCAAATGATACATCGGTTTACAGGCAATAGATAAAAGTTCTTTTTAGTAGAAAAAAAAATATACAAAGTGTCTCAAAAAAAAACCAACGGTTTTTTAAGATGCATAAAACTTTTCGACATCCGCCATTTTGAATTATTGATAAATGTAATTTTTTGACATATTTGCAAAGTCTATTGTATTACCTTTTCAAAACTTTTTTTGGGTTAAAGGTTGACAATAAATAAAAAATTGGTTAAATTGGCAGTTAAAACAAAACAGTCCAGTTTTTTGTGGTCCACCCTGAATATAAATCTCCTTACAAGAGTTCTAGAAATTTTATAAAATTCTAGATTTGAATTTGCATATTTCATTAAAAAATTGTCCTTTTTAAGTCTTCAATCCCCTTTGAATTATAGAAATTAAATTAAAAATACAGTGAACAGGAACGGACATAATTTAATACAGATATTGGGAATTCGTTTTATCCTTGCTATTCTTTCCAAGGCAATTTGGGAAAATCAATTTTTATATTTAATCAATCGAACAATGCAAAAATGTATTGAATGCATTTATTTTTCTCGTTCGAAGAATTAAACTGAATTGGAGAAAATGTATTGTATCTCCCAGAAAGATCTGTATTCTTTGAGAAAAAAGTTGTTTTATTTTCGTTTACGTTTGTTTAATCAATTTGTTTGCCGTAAAACCCTTTAGCGTGCCTTTATAAATACATCAAATTACAATAGTACATATCAAAGAACAAGGATTGAAAACAGCCAGACAGTTTGATATAAATCGAGCAAGCGTGCAAATAGCTTCTGTAACGTTCCATTTACCGTAGTTTTTTACAGAACTCAAATAAATTCACATTTTTTATATGGGTGCTTTAGAAAATGGAAGTTTTGCACACGAAAAACTCGCTCTGAAAGTGGTAGTATTACCAATAGAAATGGTGTGGCTTGTTGTACCCTACCCAGTATTCTTGAAATGTCACCTACAAAGTTTTAGAGATCTTGGTTGGTCCGGACCAGGGTGCCGATTTTTGAATTTCAAGAGAATGGTCGCCCGGGAACGTTCACATCCTTCGTTTCGGCCAATAAGAAGGCTAAGAAGCTGCCAAGCTTGTACGCGCAAAGCTAACTCGATTATCGTGTTTCAAGAGCGCCCGTTCTCCTGCTCAGAGACAGTGATGCCAACTTAGGGAATGTTTGCCTGGTGCAGTAGGGAAATAGGGAATTTGACCTAATATTTAGGGAATTTTTAACTGCTTCGAACTTTTTTCCGATTTATTCCCTCACCCTTTGCCCTCTACGCCACAAATCTTTTCTGTAAATTGATTAGGGCGTTAAATTTTCCCTTCATTTTTTCAATAATAAAAATTTAACGTTTTTCGTCTTTTTTGTGATAATAAACATAATTCCTAAAATATTGTGTTTTGATTTTGACGTACGTAGATACGTTTAAATATTCAATCAGGGCCTACATAAACGAACAAGCCACTTTGGTGACGTCACACACCCCACAATCGTGACGTGGTTTGAAAGCAGAATTATATTTTCACTGACAGCTGCTAACGAATTTACGTTACTTCTGCTTAGGTAGGCCCTGATTCAATGTAATTTTGACCCAGGTAATTCTAGGGATTTTTCCACAAAAAAACACTGCTCAGAGGTAGGTGTATGAAAGTGTAGGAAGGTTCCTTCGGTACACTGCAATCGGGTGAGGTTCGGCCGTGGTCGGATAGGTTTCGGATAACTCGTGATAGCATTAAAGCCCGTTATTGGTCGATATCAAGGAGGTGACCATTCCCGTTCGGCCTTTCCTACAAAATTCAAGAATCGGCACCCAGGTGAGATGTGAGTACTCCTTTCTCACACGCTCAAGAATACCCGCGCTGGCCTACCCGTTCTTTTTACAAAGTCAGCAGCGTTGCCAGGTTGCCAGGCAAGCTTTAATTGCTCAGTGGTGAAGCGGGCTTTAGGTCTTGTCGTTTCCTTTGGCGTTAATTACGTTTTTTGTAGTATTATAATAAAAGATGACCCTAGACAGGATTTTTTTTGCTTGTTTGCTCAACTGTTGGAAAAAAAAAATCTACTGTTTTTTTTATCTATGACCTACTGCTTTCCTCAAATTTGACCTTTCAACGCTGAAAGTCAGTATATCTGTCCACTCGAGAGAATGCAGTTCTTCTACCGTGAGTGCTGATGGGGCTTCCGGGACTCAATGTCTCACTGTTGCACAAGCAGCGCACTCTGCTACTAGGTGCCAAGATACCTTTTCTGTCTGTCTGCAGGAGACGACCAAGGAGTCGTCTTCCACACCTATTCGGGTGGGAGAGATGGTTCCTTAACCGGTTGTGCCCGGTTAGGATGCCTGTGAGCATGTCTTTGCGGCTTATTCCCACCAACCCTCTGAAAGTGGTACTTTTCATATGAATATTACCAACTGTGTACAACGGATATGTCATCTTTGCGCATGAATCTTCTCTTCACTAATATGTCTGTGTTTCTATTTTTAGTCGTAAAAAAATACATAAGAAAACCTATTTATTCCCTCTCTTCTTCAAGTGACGGCTAGTTTTTTATAGTGACCGGATTTCTCGGTATCTGACGGTACAGCTGGCAATGAGTTGTTTTATTAATGGGGTCACTGCATCAGACGATATTTGTTGAACTCTGTCTATTTTGTTTACAATTTACGCAAATATGCAAAAGTGAAAGACCAAAGTAAGTAGATAGAATATTTAAACCATGGAAACTTCTAATTTGAATATTTTCTAAGCTTCTTTCTTCTCTAACTTTTCACACAAGACAGCTCTGTTTCTTTACTGAGTTCTTTAACTAAAATTTTACCTTAAACTAGGTTTATACAGGCAAATAAAAATAACAATTAAAATGATAATAAAAATAAAAGTTGAGCTTTTGGGAAATAGTGTAGGCGTTTATACAGCAGAAATAAAAATAAAAAATTAAAATAAAAAGATGGGCAATTCTTAACTTTTAGTTTTATCTGAAAACAGATTTGCGTACGTATGCCTCATTGACGCACATAACCTCATTCACTTGTTGTTGTCATTTAAATGGTTGTTTTTCCGGTTTTTTGGTTTGGTTTAGTTATGTTGGGAATTTAATGTTGGGAAACTAAAGGATTGTATATAAGATAGAGCGTAGATTAATTTAGTTCATTGTTTATCGTCTCCTGATGATGCTAACATTGTTAGCGAAACGCGCGTCGAGTGCAAAAAAGTGTAGTTTTGGTTTGTGGAAAACAATCATAATTTTGTTTTGGTTTAGTTATTATTTAAGAAAACACTATAATGGAGTTGAGTTTAATTATTTCATTTATTTGTGTCACTCACATTTGAGTTTTGTTTAAATGTGCCGAACCTGTGCGCTGATTGGTTTAAAGTTATTTTTATTTGGATGTATAAACCAAAATTATTTCTTGTTTTAATATTTGGTTGCCTGTATAAACCCAGCTTAATAGTGTAAATCCTATAGGACGTACTGTGAAAAGACACAAAATGTGTTTTAAAAAGTATTGTGCACCTGTATTCTCTACAGACCCTAATACGCGGCCACAAAGTGACTTTTAGTATGCCAAAAAGAGACTGTCGCCGATAACAGCGGAGTTTAGCACTCGGATATACACATCAAACTACAAGATAGTCCAATCACAAAAATTTAAGCAATATTTATTCGACAAAAAAAACACATCAACAAGTGGCAGTGACAGTTAAACGTCAAAAATAATTTAAGAGTGGCTAAATGCAAACATGGCATTGGCGTGTTTTTTAAAAAAGGAAAAAATAGGGGTCGATTATTTATGCTATCACCAGACCTCAGCAATCATTACTGGACTGGACTTCTACAAACACTTTGAAAAATTAGGACGTACACATTTAAAAATATAAGAAGACATTTAACCACATATTTAAATAAGAAGGTGATACAAAGTTGCACAAAATTCAAAATTTCTTTCGATTATTTTTTTTACCTAGTTTCCAAATATGCGGTAACTGAAAAATGTGCCAGAACCCCATTCTCTAATTCAAAATAAGCAGTAAAATAGACTCGCAAGATAACGATTTCTCCCTAAAAACACCGATTTCCAAAAAGATCGCTCTGCCAGTCCGAACACCGGCAACACTGCACATGTCAAATTTGTTGTTAAAAGCCATCAAAATCATTTGCATGGCTCTGTTAGGAGAACGTCAGGGCCCTAATTCTTGAGCAGGGAACAACATAGATTTGTGTCGAAGGATCCAACATCGAATGCATTTCGTATTCTTCAGCAGTGATAGCTTATTCCATTCTATCAAAAATTGGGTGTTCGCGCTCCCCGACTCCAAAGCCAGGGATCGGTCCCTTTTCTCAGGCAAGCTTCCGTGTAAAATGTATATTTTTCAATCTAAAATTTCGAAGAGGTTTCAAGGAAAAGCATATTTTTTTCGAGTGATTCTTCTCTCAAGATTCAAAAATTAGGCCCCAGATATGTTTCTGCAAAAGAAAAGATAAAAAGGGACTTTTTTATATTTCGATAACAAGCTTTTATTTGATGATGAAAATATTTTAATTTAAATATATTAACAGTATATGCACGTGATCGTACTAAACAGGGAATTAATACGAGGTTTTCTTCCAATTAACAACAATTTTTAATTTATCTAGTAATTAAAATTATGTTCTCACACTCATTCATCAATATCAACAACAATGAATACAGATTATGCATAGAAGCACCTTGCTGATTTATGTTCTTTCGATTCGGTATGTGACGTTTGATGTCAAGCATCATCTATGTACCAAAATTAAAATTATACAGTAAGATTTACTAAGATCTAAAATAGTACCCCCCACAGGTCTAACTATTTACACCTGTGGGGGGTACTAAATTTTAAAACCAATTTTCAAAAAACACTTACCCATACAAAAAAGACGCAAAGTTATTGATTTATTTGTATTATTATTGCAAAATACTACTGAAAAACTGCTTTTTTTTCTCAAAATACACCATATTTTAGAAGAAAATGCCCTAAAACTATTTGTTTTACAGGTTTCAAAATGGCAAATGGTGAATATGCCAAAAGTTTGGCACGCAATAGCTTGATCATTTGTGTTTGAGGTTAACTATAAAGTCAGTGATTTTTTAGACCACCTCTGGGGGCTGGTTTAAAATTATAGTCTCCAGAAAGGATTGTTTTGTGGCAATTGGTAATAAGTTCGTTTATAATTTCCCTAAGTAACCGTTTTTACAAGGATTAATTTACCTTATTTAATATCCCAAGTTGTTCATTAAACAATAAAACACCTCCAATTTTGTCCAGAAAAACGCCAATGTTGAACCCGTTTTCAGCACAAAAAATATGTTTGAGGGCACTACGAGGAAAAACTCGTTTTAGTGTCCGGATAGTGCATCATAACCTCTTTTTAATTATTTATTGTTATTTTTTTCAATCCTTAAACTTTTTTTAATTTTTGACTGTTTTTTTAAAGTTTGTTTTTAATATTTTTGTGTTTGATACACTGTCTTCTTACAATCCCTGAGCAACGGTGCGGATGTTCTGTCGTAGAATGTACGGCTTAAATTAGTAAATTTATTCAAAGGTTTTTTATGCAACGTACGCTTTGATACATACTAAATAAAATTAGGATATGTTTATTTATTGCCAGTTTTTACTGCCGGCGAATTAAATCCGCAACCACATTATCGAAAATTATTTGCAAACATTATATTATTTGCGTTTGACAATTACTGCAATATTTATTAATGGGATGGTTGCAAAAACAATACATTATTTTCCCTTTTTTGCTTTCCAAAGCAAAAAATTTACAGATATACAGTTGACTTCTATTTTAACCAATTTTTTTTATAAAATAATCTTCATATATAGGGCCTCTTTGAAAAACGACATAGTTCAGGATATCACGCATTTGTAAAAACGCTACAATATCTGCGAATCTTTTGAAATCTTTTGAATTTGAAATTGAACTAGGGCTTGCACGGTTTTAGTTCGATCACGTGCTCCGCGGCCAGCATTCAAAATTGCACAGTGAGATCTTCGTGCAATTTTCATTGCACTGTGCCGTAAGCTAACGTAACAACTAGGTATTTTAGGTCATGTGATGGACTAGCGGCCATATTGTCTGAGGAACATACAAAAGCTGAATTTGCATAAGAACTTGTGTGGAATATTATTTGAGCGCATTTTATTTTGTGTTTGATGCATTCTTTGGTGGAGCTTTCACAAATTATAAGTTACAGTGAATATTCTTCAGTAGGTGACGATATAAGTACTTAAAAAAAAACTTTTCAGCAATACTCACTTCTTACAGTAATCTGAGCAGCAGAAAAATAGCATAAAAGCTTCACTAAAATTGTTGTTTTAAAGGCTCAAACCCATTTTTTCCCCTAATCCCCACCTCCTCTTCGTAGGGGCCACTGGCAAAAAACTAACTTTTTTATGATTTTATGACAATTTTTGACGAGCGTGCTTAAAGTACCATTTTTCTGCGTGTAGAAAAAAAATTACCGCACGCCGTGCGGAAAAAACATTTTCACGCACACATTTAAAAAAAAAATTATCTCACGCTCGTAGGAAATTAACGCGTGCGAAAATTTACCAATTGCCCGAACTCCGCTGGCTAAATAACTACCCACCCATTTTCTTCAGTTTACCAGTAGTCGGATGTCAGTCGAAATAAAAAATGGTGTATATTTTAAAAATTGAATTCCAAGTAAAATAATAAATCGATCGTATTTTTTAATTTGTTCATTTATCATTAAAATCAAAACGTTTATTAAAACAGTAAGAGGGCTTTTCCAGTTTCAAGAGTTTTTCTAAAGCTGCGTGGGATTTAACTTGCCCAGTTCCACATCAATCAATTTTGAATATTTTCTTACAAAGTTTGCAGTAAGCAGAAAAACGGTCTTTTATTTCCTCAAGTAGCCAAGAATACTGCAGCTTCCAAGCCGCATTTGTTTTATTAACGACGAAACCTTTCGCAAGGATATGAGTGCGTTCGCGTAGAAACCCGATGGTACGAAAAGGGCTTAGTGCCGTCACTGCTCGAACTGAGAAAGGAATTCATAGGTTGATGTAAAAAAAAATTAGGAACCTTACGTTTTTGAGAGAGAAAACGAACAGGTGGAATATCAAGTTTTTTTACACTAAACTTACATACACTGACATTAATCGTCTTTTGTGCAAATTTCGACAATTTCGAAATTTTGGGCATATTTTATGACAAGCCACTCTGTCCCCGGTCTCTAAAAGCAGTGAAAATTCTAAAATTCTGTTCCTTTTAAGCATTCAACCATCGAACCAAACGAGGACATTTTTTATTTTATCAAACTTTAATAATTCCATTGTTTACAGCTACGGTTTGTTTGCTTCTTAGATAATATAGCTATAATAAATAAAAGAACTATCAGCCAGCTACAGTTCCTGAAAGCTTAAATTCTCCGGATTCGAATGGGAAAACTAAAAATTTTGCCTCACGAGGGCAGTTCTAGTGTTATAGTGAAGCACGGGCACCGTCAGAAATCGAATAAAGTTCACACTAGTGCACACCCAAGTAGCACAGGGTGCTGAAAATCAGTTGTAGAAGTGTTTTCACAGGCAAATCTGTAGCAATATCGCTTTAGTTGTTGTCTGTGGCAACACTTTTACAATATTATAGAAAGGTTGTAACAGTTGTTTTTACCCCTCATTTTTTGGTTCTCACAATGATGTGGGCAGCAATTTAGCTGTGTATTTTCAGCTTAAAATACAACTGAAATTCGGCATATTTCTACAGGCTGCCAACATATTTTTATAACTAAATAAAAATTAGAAAAAGGAAATATGGATTACAAAGTTTTAAGTCATAATAATATGTTAACAGCGGCGTAGCGTGACTTAAAGAGCGGAAGGGGGGGGGGGGGTTCGAAGGCTCAAAAAGTCGCCATGGTTGTTGGTACCTACCTGATTTTCAATTTTTGAATTCACTGACTTTTCCATGGTTTCCCTGACCAAAAATAAAAAAAATCCAGGTTATTTTACAAGTTTTATTTAAATAATCACAAGCTTGTGGACCTACAAATACTTCGTAAATTTTTTACGATTTAAGCAGAACACAAAAATTTACGTATTGAACAAAAGTAGGTTGGGGTGGATTCCAGTGTCAATTCTGAACTTGTTACCAAAATTATGTCATTTTTGACACGTTTTCAATGTTGTTATTGCGCTGCAATATAGCAGTAAATTCTTCAAAAATGTTGATATTTTTCGCGTTTCTGTGAAATATTATTCAGGGGTAGTCGCAGCTTTTTTTTTGTTTCTATAATAATGACGTAAATGTGACGAACTTCGAAGACTGTTGAATTAAACTAAAATTCTAATAACTAACTATGTCATCGCGCCGCAGGCGAAGGAAATTTCTTAAAATAAAAACAAAAATAAACATCGAAGAGTAAAAAAAAATACTGTGTTTTTGGCATTATATGAGGAACAGAGTGAGGAAAAAAATAAACTCCGCGTACTGTAAAAATTCCCAGATTTCCATGACTTTTCTAGGTCACTTTTTAAATTCTCTGTTCGCCAAACAAAACTAAAAAGAAACGTTATTTTCATAGTAAAAAAATCGCTGAATATCCGCGAAAAAACGTTATAATAACATGGGCGAGTTTGTAATCTCAGATTGAGTAATCGATGCATCAACCAACTTCTTGAAACGTTCCGATGCCATCAAACGCGTTCTTTTGGATTTCCGATGCAACCGACTTGATGCCAACAACTGAAATCGGCTCCGAGGGCTGATTGCTATTGATGGATGGATTAATCATCAGTGATAGCTGTCAAAATCAGATGTTCAATCCAATGTTGACATCGGTGCTAACGTTTAGATGAGTTTTAGATGATTTTAAAAACTTGCCCCATTTAACAGGACACTGGTACGCGTTTTTGTCACTATGAAAAGAACGTTTTTTTTTTCATTTTGTTTAGTGACTTTTCCAGATTTTCTAAGTTTCCCTGACCAGTTTCAACCCTGATATAGTGTATAATATGTTAACTTTAAACAAACAATTTAGTCTTCGAAATTACTTCATGTAGTCCAGTATCACATCGAAATCAATAATACGGCTATATTCCGTTCAATGCTTTGATGCAGATGCTTGCATTAGTCTGTTAAAAGCAGTATAATTTAAAAATATTTGTGAAGCTGTTTTTAAAACTGTTTTTTATCACAAATAATAGTTCAGATTTAAAAAGTACTACTATAGATGAATATAAATCGTTTTGTTTCTTGATATACGAATTAAAAGAAGAAATCGGGAAACCCGAAGTCATTGGGAAAACAAGAGAAACATATTTTTGTCACCGCAAAAGAGAAAGACTTCCGATTATCGTTTACTCATATTGGTCAGTAATTGTTACATATTGCGGCGCGCGAAATAGACATTTATTATACACTGCTTAAAAATAGTCTTTATTTGAAGGCGTTAAAATATAAACTGCTTAAAATAAAAATGTTTTATTACTTTTTTTATACTATTGTAATGTTTATTCTTTTAATACATAGCTGAGGGCACCCAAAGGGCGCCAAGACCCAGAGAGCGGGGGGGGGGGGGGGAGGCGAAGAAACCTCCCCTGCCCCCCCGCTACTCCATTGTATGTTAACTTACTTATTACTTATACTCATGATAATCCGAGAAAATTTGGATGCGCCGGGCAGTTTATTGATAAAACATAAATAAAATCATAAGAATAATAAGAACTCAATAAAACACACACGCCTCAAAAAAATCGGCATATTACTGATTTTGTTTATTAATTTTTTATAGGTTATGTTAACCCTTTTTCAAGGAATTTCGTTCAAAAGTGTTAAAAATGTCAATGTAATGGATTATGCGTAATTTGTATTACACTATTTGGCAAAATAATGTATTTTTCAATAAATAATTTTAAATTAACTATTTTCTGTTTTTATAAAATAAATCATGGCCACCCAAAGAAAAAAAGGCGTCGATAAGATTTTACTTTTTTGTGGATAGAAGTTACTAGCAAAACACTTTTTGGGCCGACGGCCCAGTGGAATAAAAAAAGAAGCGGATGCCCATTATGTCCTTCTTTGTCATATTGAGCATACACTCACTTTTTTTTGCAAAGATAGAAGTAGATATCAGTTGCAACAAGGTAGAATGTGGACTAGGCTCAATTGATTATCGGAAGTTTTCTATACACCGACCGGTAGAAGGCGCGGCATTCGCAGCTGTTCGCAGCATTTGTTTTTTCTATAAATGTTCAAAAAAATTAAAAATTTTGACCATTTGGTGCAGCTAAGGATCAACTTTTATCGTGACGCAAAAAATCTTTAATGGCTAGTTTAATAGAAAACTTGGCATGAGTAACAACTTGGTTATTAAAGTAAGTTGTCATAACAATTTGACAGCTGAAAAGGCAGCTTAAATAAAGCCAGCCACTTTACAGCAAAAACGTAGTTGCCGCAACGTTGTGATAGCTATAGGATAGCTGTAAAAGCCAAAGTGTACAGACTGTGCTGCTTGGGAACTAGTGTAAAGTGGGCGACCAACATTTGACGCAGTTAATAGATGGATGAGTATTAAGTATACGCAAACCGAGGGCAGAGCATAAACTCTTACAGCAAATTCTTTACCAGTAAAATCACTTTAATTCCAAAAGCAAGACTTTTGAAAGCCCAAAGTGCATGTATATAAACGGGGGGCAACTTATTTTTCGTGTTAAGGTTATGTGAAGTTGACTTACCGGGTGATGTCTTCAGTACTAACGGCTCGTGGCGTACCGGGGGGATGATGCAGGGCCATATTCGAGGAGTGAACGGAGTGCACTGAATGAAGAGATTCTGGGTAGCCGTGCGAGGCTTTTGTGGCTAACAAGATTAAAAAAAGTATTAAAATTAATCTGCTAAAAAGTACACAGTACACACATTATGAAACATGTTGCATCGACTCTTGTATTCTCTTCAATATTTAAGTTTTTAAAACATGATCCGACTGTTCTGTCTGGTTTCCCCTTAGATCATTGAACTACTAGAAGGAGTCTGCTCTGTCTGGTTACACTGGTTGTTTGAGTTCTACATCTACAGTGAGGAAAGGAGAGAAAGAAATCTGTGTTGACAATTTTAATAACAGAATTATGCAACAAAAAACTTATTAAATTTGGATTAAGTTTCGACGCTTATCTATAAATTAATTAATGAGGTTTAAGATATATTTTGAAAAAGCTAATATACACAATATATAATAGTCACAACCTATTTAAAACTTTCGACGTTTTTTGAAAATTTAACATGTGTTTTCCTTAAACATCTTCTTTTGTAGTCAACGTGGCAACATTGTTTATTGCGGTTTCTCGATTTTTCCTGGAATGTCATTATTGTTTTGAAAGTGAAAGTTTCAGCACTTGTCAATAGTGTTTTTTTGATATTTTTGTGAAAAGTTTGTGGCGAAAAATGGTTCCGGAGTGTATTATTATATGCAAGTTGAAACAGAAGCCGGGGCACCGCAGTATTTCGTTTCGCAGGTACGTTAAATTAAAATATTTGGCTATTCTTGGTAAACAAAGGCAGGAAATCTGTGTTGCCGGCTTGTCATTAATTTCAGTGTGAATAGGGATTTTCATAGCACCTTTTTCTTATTTTTATAGTTGTACATCCTACTTCCATACATTTTTAGGTTTTCTTTTATACAAACATAGATTTTTATTACTATATCTAAGCCACTTAATTAAACGGAACTAAAAATTATAGAAGGTATTTTAAATAATATTAAAAACCGGGAAAAACATATTAGGTTAACATGACAACAATGGGATGAAGATGTTGAACTCAAACACCCTGCCCTAGGTCTGAAAAAAAGCTCCTTCTTGTAGTTGAATGTTCTAAGGGTTTCCCAAACTTTTTTTGATTTGTGTAGGTTTATACAACTGATGCAGGTTTCGTTAATCCTTTAATTTCATACAATGTGGGTCACTTTATGGTAGAAGTTAATGGTTTTCCTAACTACTTCACTCTCTCGTATCTCATGGTTATATTCTCGCTCTAAACTTGGGACCCTTGCAAAATTATGGGCCTTATGACGATGTCAATGTAATCTTTCAGGTAAAATACTGTGCCAAGTGAACAAATGTCCTTTAAAAAATGTTAGATGCGCTAAGGACTTTAATACGCGGCCAGAAAAAGTAAAGCTAAACGAAAGTTCCGAAAGCGGTTATCTATACAAAATAAAAAGATCACAGATTGTGAGATTAAATAAGACTTTTAAGTTGTTTTTCTTTATTCATCTCTCACATAATGGATACTTTAGAGAATTTAAACAAAGTTGATCCGCAACCTTCATATAAATAAAACATTTTAAACTTTTTGACTAATTTTGAACATTAAAGGCGATTTTCTCGTTTAACTGTCACTTTCTTTGCAAAAAGAAAACACTCAGGTTGATAACTTTTTTGAGTGGTTTTGATATATCCCACAGTAATTTTTTAAGAAAAAATTTTACTCTTAGTCCTAAAAAAAGAACTAAAGATCACTCTCCCACATTTAAGACCTTTCCTGTCAAATTTGACATTAATAATTTTTAGGCTACATAGAAATATTATATAACCACAAAGAGGGTCTGACCATAAACGGCTTAAACACGCTGGAAGGCCTGCCAAAAGTTCGTAATTCGGGCTTAACTTAAATGTTGGAAAAACAAAATGGATGGTCATATCGAAAAGAACATCAGAGGCATGTTAGAAGTAAATGGGCAGCAAGTCCAACGCGTCACACAAATACTTGGGTTGCCTCCTCAATGAGAACTGGGACAACATGCAAGAAGTTCGTGCAAGGCTTGAACAGGTCAGGTCATCTTTTATCAAAATGAAATCAGTGTTGGGTCGTCGCGATCTTAATAACACTCTCCGAATTCGCGTGCTTCGGTGTTATGTTTGTAGCATCTTATATTATGGCATGGAAGCATGGACACTGACTGAGGCCATATGCAAAAAGTTGGAGATTTGGTGTTATCGTAGAATACTAAGGATATCTTGGATGGACAGAGTAACTAATGTGGATGTTCTGCTTAGAATAAATAGAGATCTTGAAGTTTTATTTACCATCAAAAAACGAAAACTTGAATATTTTAGCCATATTTTGAGAAATGCCAAATATAAACTTTTAAAATTAATAACAGAGGGCAAAATTGAAGGCAGAAGAGGTCCGGGTCGTAGACAGATATCATGGCTTAAAAATCTCAGACAATGGTATGGTGTTAGTACTACGGCACTTTTCTGAACGCGTGTGTGCACAGGATAATTATTAAATTCATCTATATTTTTTATAAGGCATATTGGAATCCCATATAAACCAAGGCAATGAAAAACTGTGAGGTATTGCTGGAAATATGTTCAATGTTACATTCCCTCTTAACCTGAAAACTATAAATGTCAAATTTTACAGAATAGGTATCAAACGTAGAAAAAATAATTTCTATTTTAATGCTTTTGGACCAGTACTAAAGAAACCTGTTTTTTAGGGAAGGTTTATAATGGATAATCCGTACAATAAAAGAATGGACGAAATTTCGTAGTCTGCTTTACTTCCGAGTTTCTAACTAGCTGACTAGCCAGGCTCTATAAATCATGTGTGAGTTCGTTGTGAGTGTTCACATTTCCTACATTTATACGCGTCTAAAACCGGTTTTAAATAAAATCGGTTTCTCGAAGGATTTATATATCCTTCATTAGAAGGAGACCGTCCTCGCATCAAGCGTGGGTCCTATCCAAATGCCAACCTCACCTTCTCGTGGTGCTGCTCCCTGTCTAAAACAGGGGACCGAATATGGGCGGTATAACCTATAGGGAAGTTGAACTAGACCCAATAACCACTAGGAACTGCTCTATTAAGGACCTGTACAAACTCGTACAGGAGATAAATCTAATGGAGTAGTTAAACTAGAATCAAAGGGTGCACAATAAAATGCACCAACAAACTATAAATTTGTGTGGTGTAAAGACGGACAAGTTTTCTGTCGGAAAAGTGATGCCTCGCCTGTGATTATAATTAGAGACATAGAGCACATAACGCAATTAAAAACTGAGTAGGTAATTACCTTGAAAATTAATAAACAAGAATAGAATGTAGTATGTTTTTTATCACTAAAAATGGCTACTGTGAATAAATTCAATGGCATTATTTAGTTAAAAAAAAGGGTTATCGATCCTTTACTTAAATGCAAAATCAGTAAGAAATAAAATATTTGAATTAGAGCATTTACTTTCAAGTCTGAAAAGAAAATAGATATTTTAGTTTTTTCTGAAACCTGGGTTAGCGAAACAGAGCAAAAATACTTTAATTTACCAGGATATAACATATGTTTCTCGAGAACAGTCAGGAGGTGGTTTAGCCATATTTACAGCTAGAAGTCTTAAAACTAGACCAATAACCAAAGTGTGCTAAGGAAATGTTACATATTTCTCTGTCTTTCTTGATCTGTATGTCTCAACAATCTATAACCCAAATCTTAGGCGAATTAATTTACAGGATATCCTGGAAATCCTGGAACAAGAAATAGAGAGAAGAGATATACGAAAAATGGTGCTAGTCGGTGATCTCAATATCAACATTTTGGATAACAATAATATAACTCAAAACTACAGAAACATGTGTATATCCAATGGTTTTCGATTTGTAAATGAAACTGTTCCGACCCGAAATAACCAAAGTCTACTCGATCATGTACTTAATAATTATAATAGCCCTGTGTTTTCGGGGATCTAGTGACAGTAATCTAGTTACATTTCTACAAGAAAAACTTGATGAAGGCTTTAAATGTGGCTTAGTGCCGCTGGATCTCCGAAAGGCATTTGACACAGTTAACATACAATACTTTTAAATAAGATGGATAATATTGGGATAAGAGGTATCTGTTATAGGATTTTTTCAAGTTATATGTCGCATAGGAGGCAGAGTGTCTATGCAAATGGAGTTTTGAGCCCAGAAAGAGAAGCAATATGCGGTGTACCGGAGGGGTCAATTTTAGGACCTACATTATTTTTAATTTATGTCAATTCCATAGCAGATTTTCTTCTTACTGGAAAGATCAAGCTCTACGCAGACGACACTCTACCTGTCTAGTTTGCTAAATCTTACAATGAGATAAAAAATAATATTAGGGACGACTGGCATATCTTGATAAAATGGCTTAATGCTCATAAACTTACCTTAAACCTTGAAAAGTCAAAGTTCATGTTAATAAGCAAAAGTACAAAAGATTTTCAATTATTTAACAATTCTATCCAAGTGGGAAACTTTAGCTTACAATACTCTGGGGTTACTAAGTATCTGGGGTTATACATTGATGAGACTTTATCTTGGGAAACTCACATAAAGAAAGTTGTCAAATCGATAGTGGCACCTGTAGGAATTTTTAAAAGATTAAGTTATTGCTTACCTAAATACTTAATAAGACAAGACTACTTTACTCTTATACATAGCAAAATGCAATATTTAATATTAGTATGGTTTTCTGCATGCAAAAAATACTTGAAACCTGTAATAACCTTGCAAAAGAAATCCATAAAAACTATATACTCTATATCTATCTATATCAGATACTCAAGTGATGCTCTCTACAGGAATTTTAGAATTCCTAGTTTGGAAGTAATATATAAAAACCGAACATGTAATTTCATACATCAAGTCTTGAACCAGGGAAGACACTCTAATATTATTTTTTTAACAAGAAATCAAATTCACACACATTTCACTAGGTCAAACAATAACATAAATCTGTCATTAATAAGAACAAACCAACTCTACCACTCAATTGTCCATAATGGAGTCGTGTTATATAACAAGCTGCCTCAAAATATTAAAGCAATACAAAGAAGTTTTAAGGTGAAATTAAAGATATTTTTCGTTTAGTTAAATGTTAAACACTTATGAATGCATTCATTCTTCTTTTTTAAGTATTAGATTTTTATTAAATAAGATTTTTCTTAAAACCTTTAAATATATCTTAGTATATTTATAAGCTAAAACTTTATAAGACATAATTAAATAGTAGAGGAGGGACCTAATTTGAATTATTTTAAAATTCTAGTGGTTCAATAAAAAAAGTTCAAAGTTAAAAAAAAAAACAATAAGCCAATAATGGCTGCCTTGCAGTGACTCTGTAAGAATCTGACACTACCCGGGCTGTCCTGACAGAGGGATGAGACTAGGTCGGGGGAGTGGATTGAACGGTTGGACCAGGCATCTTATGCAAGATTTTTCCTCGATACCCTTGAAAAAAAACCGTCCTTCATTAAAATTGTTTTCTAGCAGCAGTTTTGTTTTTTTAATTTATAGTACCTAGAGCGAATTTTTGTAGATGACAGCGCTGGATCTGTCAAAAACAGCTGTTCCCAAAATATAAAAAAAATATATTTTCATATTAAGAGGATCTTACTACCTATATACGCCATTATTTAAAGAAAACCCAAATAAAACACTAAGTTGACACACATTAAACCGCTCGTACAAACGTAGTAATTGATTAAGTCGCCCTATAACCGTTCCTTAATTAAAACTTACACATTTGGGGTGAATAGGAGGTGTCAGAGGCGGGGACAACGTTAAAGGCACATTCAGGTTTGGCGACGACTAATACCACTTAATTTTAACAAAAATAAGGCGTAATATGTGACATTTATTATTTACAGGTTGTACGTATTTTGTTATTTTAGTATCCTATGTAACCTCGGCAATGAAAAACTGGAAAACTGTAAGAGATAAAGAATTACCGTGAGGTATTTTAACAAAATTAATCGACATGTCTTACACAGAGTTACATTTCCTCGCAAACTGAAAACTATAAATGTAAAATTTGACAGGAACCAACTGTAAAAAAATTTTCTTCACGGAAGGTTTATAATGGATAACCCTGTAACAAATAAGAATAGATGGAATTTTGCACCCTCCATGCCAACACACTATCCAGGGAAGCAAAGTTACACAACCGTATGGGTCAAACACTGCCACGAATCGCTATCCTGGACAAAATGAGTCACACACTTTTTATTTGACACAGATTTTATTTTAAAACCTATCTAACCTGGACAAAATGAGTAACATACTATTTATTTAATACAGATTTTAGCCTTTGCTTATGTTGGATACAAGAATTAACCCGGCCCAAGGGGACCCAGAGCTCTCTTCTCTGAATCCCACTTGGGTAATTCTCAACAGGTGCGTCGAAGTCGCGGAGGTGGGTGGACCCAAATGAATAAGTCGGTGACTAAATCCTGTTGGGGAATGTCATACCGCACTCCTCTGGAATGCAGCTTTTTGGGGTCGGCGTGCCGGAGGTAGGGAGCGCTTAGGTGAACCTAACCCTGGCTCGCTCAACTTCTCTGAGTGGTGGATCGGGGATGGGTGTGGGGAAGTGATTCTAGGCGGCTTACTTGTCTGTGAGGAACTCCAGAAGGACCCTCCGACAACCAGGAGGTAACACAGGGAACCGAACAGGTACGAACGAAGAGAATCGCACTTTGGGAACTCTCTGTTGGTCCCAGGCGATGTAAGAAGGTTGCAGCCCAGAAAAATCTGTCTAAACCTATCCAAAACAAAATATGTATTAAATTAAGTGTGCGAATCATTTTGTCCAAGATTTCTAACGATTTGTACCGAGATTTGGCCCAAGAAAAGTGTCAACTGTTTTGTCCATAAGGTTACGCAACTTTTTTATACATTAAAAAAATGTTAAAACTTACACAACTGGGGTGAATAGGAGGTGTCGGAAGCAGGGGCGGCATTAAAGGCACATTCAGGTTTGGCGACGACCAACACCACACGATCCTGGGTCGTCTTGAGCGTTTGAACCGCATCTTCGTGGGTCACGTTTTCCAGGTTAACTTCGCCCCTCTGAAAAATTAATAGTAAGTATATTGGTGAATATTAGTGTACAGATTCTTTTTTTTTTAAATCGCAAATAATTTTAAGTGATTCTTGTCCTATAGGCCAAAAATAATGTAGACTACCGTTTTTAGAATACACTATCACGTCCAAATTTTGGGATACATCAATATTTATTTTTTGACTTTTTAACGATGTTTTTACTTGAATTCATTTATTTTGGACTAAAAAGTTTTATTTTTAATTTTTTTATTGTGTGGTTACGTTTCCCTAAGTTTTCTTGAAATCGTTTCATAATAACAGTTATAGCCATAGATAACCCCTTCTTATAGATCACTAACAATACTACTACCGAAATAATCCTGCACACTACTATCTAAAAAGACGTAAATAACTACCAAATTCTCAACAATGGTCGCGATTCTTCAGAAACGACAGAAAATCTCACCCGTCAGAAATCTCACCCGTCAGAATTCTGGAAAGTGGCGATTTTTACTTCTTGCCTCATTTCAAATAAAAACACAGCGCCCTTAATATTTATCTTAACATTGTAGGAGAAACTGCGTCATTTCCTTAATAACATTTTGTAAATTTTTTATTTTAAAGATATTCTGCAGTGCTAGTAGAGCTAAATTGCTACTACGGATACAAATAGACGTCAAAAAGTGTCGAAAATTCTCACCATGTAAAAGGAAAGACAGAATTTGTGTGACCTTTCTGAACAGTGACAGCGACATATTCCATGGCTATCTATGGTTTTATATGTTAAAATTTTTTAAAGGTTTGTTTACACACAAAAATAAGCTTGATAAAATACATTTTTAAATATAAAAAAAGGGTTTTTCACAAAAACTGATACTAGAACAGTATTACGAAACTAAATTTTAAGGAAACCCAGCAAATAAGTCCAACAAATAAGCAGCCCAATGAGCATTTATGTCTATATAAACTTACAGCAAATAATATAAAACCTTCATAAAATAACCAAAAATTATATTATTTAGTGTTGGTGATAATTTTATAACTCTAATATATCTCTTAAATGAGTAAAAAAGATTTGAAAAACAACTGTTCAACACCAGCTTATAAAAATTTATGGTACATAGTAAGGGATAGAAAAACAACATATAGATTTTATAAAACTTCCTTATGAGCCGTCAAGTATAGAGATTATTATAAAAGGTTTTACAACTGTTCTAACAACACTATATATACAAATTTTCCATCTTTCTTCCCTTTGCTTGTTATGTATTATTCTCTTTCTTTTTACAATAAAAAATTTATAAAATGGTGTTTAGCAATCTTCTAAAATAAATAAAAATGAAAATGAGATAAGCTGCAGCAGGAATATGAATATTTATATACTATAGTCAAATAAAAGCTGTTTTTCAAGTCAATTCGAATACACTCACGTAAATTTCATGGGCTCCAAAAATACTTGAGAAAACGGGAAAAAAATATTCATTTAAATATCAGTTTTTTTTTTCATACGCGTTTTGTTCTTTCTGGGACAAATATTCAATTTTGTATGTTGTTCTTAACCCTAACAAGCAATATTTCGATTGAAACACATGTTGAAACCCTATAAATAACGTTTTTATCTAGGCTAAAAACCTATTTTTGTAATCCAAAATGGCGAAAATTTCCGACAATTCTATAAAAAAAACAATACAACTATACCACTGTTTACCTCGACAAACACTATTTTATGACCCTTTTAAAAAATGATGCTACTTGGAACAAAGGGCTGCAGATGGCGCAGTGTTGAACACTGATGGTCCGTTTCTGCGAGCTTAACATAGTTACCATTGTTCTCTTTCCCTAAATGCATTCCTCGAGAGATCCAGCATACTACACATACCAGGAAAAATACCCGCCTGCACACACTTCAAGTCCGCATAACTGTCAGAGGTAACTATCTCAAGAATATAGTTAGATTGCGGGGTCGAAGGGTGTACAGGCGAGTATTTTCCGGGGTGTTCACATTTGCCGTCGACCAGCAGTATCAGCGTATGCACTCGACGTTTCACGGTGCGTTTTTGCGACCTTAACACGGTTACTATATTGTTCTCTTTTTCTAAAACACGGTTCCCATCTATGCGTTTCTCATTCGTGGGTCCCCCGAATCAAAACACGTATCACGTGGTCTAAGCGAGATTTGCCTATACAAGTTCATGTCGGACCACGTGATGAGTTTTTTGAGTCAGGGTGACTGCGCATGGGAAACGCTGGTGGGAATCGGGTGTAAAATGCATTCGATCCCGATATCTGTCATCGGCAACTATCTCAAGGAGATTTGGATCTCTTATCTCTCTCAGATTGATGTAATTAAAACAAGATAATAATGGTATGGTATCTCGCAAAAACGCGCCTTTTGATGTCGCAAAAACGCTCCTTTTGATGTCACAAAATTAACCTTAAAAAATCTTTTGTTATTATAATTGCCAAAATAAATTAAAATTGTTTTTTTTGTTCTAAAAACAGTTGTATTATAATCACTATATAAAGAAATTAATAACAACATTATAGAAAAAACCTTATGGGGTAATTTAATAAAACAAATATACAAACTCAATTCTTGTAGGAAACTTCTAAATACCCTATGGTATCAATGGAACCCTCTTTATAATAATTATATCAATATCTGTCACCAGAAGTTTCTGAAAATGCTCATTGGGAGTTAGTGTAAACTTGAAATGTAGGTACCTATCACATAGTTTCCACGAATTTTTTTTTGGTGTTGACTATAGGGGTCGTATTTTCGAAAGCACCAACCAAAAAACCAGAATATTTAGGTTATAACTTTGCTTCTCGCTCTGTGCCAAAGTTGAGGGTATTACAAACAGGCAAAAAATGTTGATTCATGTCTAAAAATCAATTTTTTTTTTAAATGAAACTTTGTTCAATATAGTCAAAAATATATTTTGGACTTCTCCAACAAGAGAACAAAATTTCAAATTTGGTCATGTATAATCTATAAAATTCCATTGTTTTGCTAAAATTAGGAATACAATTAAAAATGGAAATAAGTTTACTAAATTAAACCAGTTTGAAAGGACAGCAAAAATATTGTTTAAATTGCTTCACAGCATTCATATTATAATAAAGTCACTGCATCCTGAAGCCGGGTTTCAGAATGCTCACTGCATTTTCACAGCTGACGAATCCCAATATTTGGATTTGACAATGGGGCTTTCCCATAAAAAAAAAGTTACCTTTTTTTTGGAATATACAGAAACATAAAGGTCCAAGAAATCCATCTAAAAACTTTTTTCCCCAAAAAATTTTGGTTTTCTATGTGAAAAATAATGTTTTTAATCGTCGATTCAGTGGCCTTACGATTTTTCAAAACGAATATAGGTGACGTCATAATCAATACAGGTGACGTCATTTTTGGCTGGTCCATTGTAATTTGTCAAGTGCAGTTTTTATTTGGACCACTGGGTTGCGAACTGCGGCCTGCGGCTAACTTTAAGTCATACTGTCAATTCGTTTTTTTGTGTTTTGCTTTTTTGGTTGTGATTCTTTTGAAGTTAATTTATAAAATTATAAACATTTAGTAGTGCGGAAGTTTATATTGTCGTTTAGAAAGCCTACCAGTAATATACAACTATATATGTAGTGAATGTTATTACAAACAGTACGGTTCCTGTCCACCATAGCCCTAGCTGCTAAGAAAATTTAAGCTGGGTTTATAAGCTTAATTCGGAGACAAGAAGAATAAGAACTTTTGATTGCGATTTTTAACAGAGTGTGCGCATACAAATTTTGATATTTGGTAAGTTTTTTTAAGTAATTTTATATAAGGGTGTGTCTATAAAGAGCCGACAATTCGGCTGAATAGACGTGAGGGTAAAGAGCCGACAATAATTATTTATTATGTGTTTCATATTTTCATATTTTTTTAAACTAAATTAACCCAACCTAACCTAAACAGACTCAAACCAACTTATTAAAAGCCAAAACAACCCAAACATTTTTTTTATGCCAAAAAAAGATGTAGGGGTTGTAGTGTGTTTTTTTGGGCTGTTTTGGCTTTGAATAAGTTGGTTTGTTTAGGTTAGGTTGGGTGAATTTAGTTGGTTTGAGTCTGTTTAGGTTGGGTTAATTTAGTTTAAAGTGTGTTTTTTTGGGGTGTTTTGGCTTTTAATAAGTTGGCTTGAGTCTGTTTAGGTTAGGTTGGGTTAATTTAGTTTGAAAAAAAAGGAAAATATGAAAAACACATAATAAATTGTCGGCTCTTTAGACACTCTCTTTATATAAAGCCGCTTTCTGATGCATTGTCAAAAACCACCATAAAAACTCAACCCCAGATCCAAGAATTTTCATGCTTGCTACATGTCTATTAGAAGACAGAATTTTCTCCTAAAATCTATATCTTTTGATAGCTTTTCTTATTTGCTTGCAAAAGTGTAGATTCATACTAGTAACATTATAAAAACTTCGTTCTGCTATTGTTTAAAATCTGTATATTGGTACAGCCAACGGGTGAAATGATCCCATATTTTGTACGTCTCCTGTAAAAAGTGTCCATATTCCAGTTCCTCCTGGGTTTAGGATAAAATGAAACTAATAATATAGGAAGCCTGCAAGTGCTAAAATATAGTTCCTGCCAAATATTTTGTGCACTTGCTGGATTGGTTCACCCCTTGGGTACAGCCATGATGGTATTTTCAGACTTCAAATATAGCTATCTATTCTAAAGCGATAATATTCTGTTCTTTTAATTTTTTTGCACTTATTTTAAAGGTTTCAATATTTATATTAAAAAAAGTATTGATAAAAAGATTTTTAAAGAGAGCTGTAGGTAAGTAGTTTTTTAACTTTTTGAATTTTGTTAAGATTTTTTCTTAATTTTTTTTTAGAGAATATGGCTCAGAATATGGAGAAGGGATTTGTGAAGGGTGATTCTAACAACTTACCCAAAGTGGATCATGAGATGATTAATTTATATTATTTGGATAATATGGATTTCTTTAGCGCTGAGATGAAGAATGTTAAGACTGGAAGTGAGTATGGTTTAACTGCGCACATTAAAAATCCAAATTGTGTCAAAATATATGAGTAAGACTGTTAAACATTTATTATAAAAACCTTGTCAAGTGACTTGAAATATGATTTTTGGACACCCTGTACATATTTTTTTAAATTTAACTTTTTTTTCCCCGATTACAAAAATCCAAACCTTGTTACTTTTTTATGCCAAGTAAGAAAAAGCAAGGTAACTTTTTGAGAAAGGATCTCAGCACAAGTAATTTAATTTATTTATTTATATTTATAGGGAACAGAAACCCCATTAAAATCAATACCTTGTCAAAAGAAAAAAATTTTACATAGTCAACACTGAATACTAATTAATAAATAAAGACATGAAATATAGTATAGTAGGAGTTATAGTATGAACAATGCAAAATATTTGAAAACAGACACACACCAGTATAAAATTTAACTAAAAAAAATATTTAGTCTGGTAAGATTCTTTTTGTTAGTCTTTTTAAGGAGTTAACAGATACATTAAAAACATTAATAACTGGTTACTGAGTTAAGCAATAAAGTTCTTTCAATAAATTATTTTTTTGTCCATAATCAGTTGTATGAAAAGTAATGTGAAAAGTATGATGATGTCTAACAGTCAGTTAGACCGTTAATTAATTTATGCACCAAACAAATGTCAGTAATTTTTTATGCCTCTCTAAACTATCAAGATTGAGCTAAATTCTGACATGATGATAATTTAGTGCCACATTACCATCAAATTTCTTTACTAACACATTAGGCTTATGACAGTAAAGTTTTTTCAGAAAAATGCAATGTTAATTTCAAGGTTAATTTATATACTTAGCAAAAGCTAGTTTAAAAAAAATACAAAAGAATGTCAATAAAGTAAAAAACTAAACTAAAAATAAATATTTAAAATTAGGATTTTGGGTTTAATAAAACCTGATGACTAGCTTATTAAATCATTCAAGTATCTTTCAAAGAAAATCCCAAACATTTAATTAAAATGACTTTTAAAACAAAACATTATATAATAGTCAATTAATTTGTTGTGAAGAGGGTGGAATTGTAGCAGCTAGCAATTACATTTACGTTGAAGTCAGATCTGTAGTTCTTGAAATATTCAAGGAAAATAAAATATACTTTTAGCAGCTAGCAACACACGGTTTTAATATTTAGATGGATAATTACAGTTCCAACAAAAACTATATCAGATTTGTAGTTTTTCAGATATTCAAGGAAATATTGGACTCAACAGGATTTCTTACTAGTTTTGACCAAGGTTTTGACCAACTTATTAAAAGCAAAATATAAATGACAGTAAATAAGTAATTTATTACAGTTACTATATTTTAAACATCCTGGATTTTTTTGTAACAGTGAAAAGCTGCAAAATGTGAAGATAATAAAAAAGTCATTTGTAGGTACACCTAAAATTTTGCTATAAAATTTAAAACAAAATGTTAGAAAAGCTTTATCAGAAATAATTAACCACAGCTGTAAAATCTGGGAAAACTATTTTGAGGTATATAACTAAGACAGATTTGTAAAAATATAAAAAAAAATTGTATTTTTTTTATCTTATATTTTTAATCTCAAAGAATTTCCAAATTTAATTCATGTTATGAAAAATATCATAGCATGAAAAATTAACAGCTAATGAAGTGTCACCACATGCCATTCAGTGCATTACAAAAAAAATATGATTTCTAAACTTTTGCCATACCTAGAGGACTCATGGTATGTAAACTGGACATATGAAGTTTTGTCTATCTATCAGTTATTCTCGTGTCATATGAGAGTTGCAATTCTACGTGTATATGAAATTATTTTTACTTTGTTTGTACCTTAAAAATGTATATGGTCTGGTTGATTTGGTGTTAAAAGTGAGATGATTGAAGGCTTAAGTGTTATTGTTTATTTTAGAGTTACGAAGGAGGTCTATGGTGACAAGTTAAGAGAGAAGGAGATGTTTGCACAGTCAAGGCGAAAATAACTCCGGAGCACAGAGTAAGAAATACTCCTTATACTGTGGAAATTTCTGTTAATGAGAAGGAGGAAAAAGTGCTGCATTCTGAGTGCAAAGATTGTTCTGCTTCTGCAGGTAGTTTTAAAAACTTGAAACTATACACATTTTACATTACATTAAAAAAAAATATTTGGTTAATCTCTTTTTAAAGTCTTCTTAAAATTACTTAATAATTGTTATTATTTACATTTTTTGAGAAAAAGAGGTAAAATTATAACTTTCAGAATAGCAGCTGGCACTATTTTGCAATTACACCTGGTAGGAAAATTATATCTTTAAGGTATCCAAACTTACAGAATATTAGGCGCTGCTCTTTTTTTTGTACATATCTGGGGTGGAAAATCCAAGTAAAACTGGTTTAAATTTTTTAAAAGTTGACCTTTATGCATAGAGTTTTTAGAGCATACCAACACAAAAAGTTACGTTTGTTAGGACAAAATGAGGAGCTATGAACATTGGAATAATTTTTTTAGACATTAAAAGGTTGTATCCCCAAACCATCTCCGAGACTTGTTTAATTATCAAATTTCGGCGTCATTTCACATTTCTCTGGTGGGGGGCATTCCTAACTTCAAAAAAAAAATATGTGCGAAAAAAAAACACTTTATTTATACCAAAATAACTCGAATAAACATGAAAGACCTAAATACAAAATTTCTTAATTGGTGCCTGCCTGTCTGTCTGGACAACGATGACTGAAAAGCCACTAAAGTTAACCGATTTTGATGAAATTTGGCACAAAAATCCTTTGGAACCAAAGAATGAGCTGATTAGTTTTTGATGGGGGTGAGGGTTGTAAAGAGGGTAAGAAACGGGGTTGAAAATCATAACCCACAAACCGTATCAGCTAGCAACACACATACAGTTTTCACATTAAAAGAAATAATTATATTTTCAACAAAAATTAGCAGATCAGTAATTTTGGAGATATTGAAGAAAAATAAAATTTATACATGCCTGCTGGTGCCATGTTTTAAAAAATATTTTTCTGGTATTTTCTAACTATGATGTATTTTTTGTACCAGTTTCTGTTAAGCTAGGAACACACAATGCAAATTTAGTTTTCACAAGATAAAAAAAGACGCAAGCAGAATGTGTCTCCTTTTAACCTGTTATTAGAAAATTGTTAACTGTTTTTAACTTTTCTTTTTTGATACTTACAGGGGGCTGCAAGCATGCCATTGCTGTCCTTTTTTGGCTTCACAGAAGAAGTGAAGAACCAGCCTGCACCTCTACAATGATGTTGGAAATGCTAAAATGGATTTGCAGTCACTTAAACGAAGACGTGCCAGCCCTCGGACCAAAAAGTCATAATTATGTGTCTCAATTGATGTAAATCTGCGCAGATAACAAAGGGGTAATATATACCATTTTGCGATCTGAAGACAAGTACACCTATATCGATGTATACCAGCTCTGGTTCAAGTTTAAAACTGCAGAGAGAATGGACCAAATGGAATGTTGACAGGTTCATTAATTACATGCGGTCAAATATGAGCGATTCCTTGTGTGTCGAAGCTGAAACGGATACTCGACTTCAAGCCAATTCTCCATTATGGCACAGCTTGCGATTTGGCAGAATAACGTTAACTGAGGCTATTTTTGGCGCTTCTAAACACCTGGGCACTGAGGCAGTGGAGAGGGGGAAAAAGTTAAAGATGATGTCTTGAAGGAAATTCAAAAAATTCAAATTTCAAAATCAGGCTTGTACCTGAGAAGCCAATACCCATGTTTTGGTGTGGTGTCTTTTTGTTACATTAGTGGAGAGCTGCTAAACCGATTTTTATAAAAAATTTACAAAATATCTTTGGCATCAAGCAATGAGTTTTTAATGGTCGTGGGAGGTTGGAAAGAGGGTTGAACTTCTAAAAACATCCTTACTTACTGTAGCTGCTAGCTAGAGATATTCAAGAAAAGGTTCTTTGGGCGATATATGTGTCTGCTAAAGCACTTTAAAAAATCCGTGTTTGTTTAATTAATATCTGCGTTTTTTTTTTGTTTTTTAATGTTTATATTTTTTTAAAGTCTCATTCGTTACTTAAATATCTGGTCATAAAACAAAAATTTAATCTCAAAGTGCCATAAAAAATGTAGATATCTCAAAACGCGCATACTTACAGTAATACCAAAAATATAGTTACTACCTAAACTAATGCAAAACATTGAGTTGTTTAATAAAACGCGGAAATTATTTATAAAACATGGATTTTTTTTGTGAAAATCACAAAAATATATGATAAACTCCAAAAAATGTTGTCAGCCTGAATTTTTTTATCTCTGTAGAAACTTCAAAGTGATAGATCACAAATGAACCCCAAAGTGAAGTACCGTTTTTTATCAAATCTTGAAGTGTTCTATGTGAAACATTGTTTTTCGCCAATTTGAATAACATTTTTTGTTTCATGTAAACCATTTATAATGTACAGGGTAAATCAGATATCGTGATTAAAATTTAAAACCTGCTATTAATATATTTATAGTTTGATGACCCAAGTACTCAGATTGCTAAAAAATCAATGAGCATAACTACTAAAGACTTAAAATAAGTGTTATAAAACACTTTTATGAAATTTTCGTTATGATTTCTGTATTGTGTATTTTGACTATGACAATATACTAAAATTTTATACAAATTGGTGGAGCACAATTTTTTACAGAGGAGTCTTATGACAGGACTATCAAAAACTTAAAAAAACTGTTAAGAGATAAAACCTCAATGTAAGGTACCGCCAAATAAATTATAGGTTTTTGGTATTGCTAAAAAGGTCTTTTGACAAAGATTTTGAAAGAAAAAAAATCTTCACTGATTGATGTTAATACATTGTTTTGATTCCCTGTACAAATCTTGGCATAATAAGAACCGAAGACAGGCTGTTAGGATAAAAAATTGTCTCTCTGAAGAGATATTAGTGAAGTCTGGAGTACCACAAGGGGACCTATGTCTACAATTCTTTTCATTTGTTTTATTAATGATATTTCAGACTGTTTCTGTTGCTGTCTAATCCTTCTATATGCAGACGATTAAAAGATTTTTAGAATTGTTAAAGATTTTAGGGATTGTGAAAGAGTGCAGAATGATCTCAACACTTTTTCACAAAATTTAAAGACTTAAGGGTATTATTTGACCCAAGCTTAAGCTTTAAAAATCACTATAACTTTATCTGTAACAAAGCTTTTAAACTACTGGGTTTCTTAAAAAGGAGCCTATCTGAATTTAAAAATATAATCTGTTTTAAAAATGTTTATTGTTCTCTTGTTAGATCAATATTAGAATATTGTAGTTCCATATGGTCCCCATTCTATAAATGTCATGTAGAAAATCTGGAAAGGGTATTGAAGAAATTCTTATGTTTTGTAGCTTTTAAACTTAAAATTCTATCTGGGGAAATAGTTTATTGTGATGTTTTAAAATTTCTAAAGGTCACAACTCTTGAAAACCGTCGAGTAATGTCTTGATCTAGCTTTTATTTTCAAGATTTGAAATGCAATGTTTGATTCTCGTCAATTAATACATAGAATTGGCTTAAGGGTTCCACAGCGGAGTACAAGAAATAGGAATATTTTTAACTTAGAATATTATAATACAAATTACAACCTTAATAGACCTATATGAAGAATGTGTAGCTCTGCTAATAATGTGGATATTTTTTTCCACCTCTCTGGATTCCTTCAGATATAAAATTAAAGTTTTGTATATTTAGAATAATAAAAAATTGTATAATTAAAATAGTACATTTATTTATTTTGTTTTATTAATAATTTACTATTTTCTTGTGTATCTAACACTCCTTTTGTTTAAATAGTACGTATTTTTGACAATATTATTTAATAAAACTATTTAACTTTAGTCTTGATATTTTTTTGTCCGCCTTTAAAAGCTTGAGTTTTAGGATACATAAAACATGGTAAATTTACAGTAGGTATATATTTATTTCTTACAAAACAAAAGAACAGGCAATGATTTTATTTCACTTCACTTATTAAAAATAAAAATTATATAAAACTATTGTAATATTAAAAATGACAATTTTTTCCATTGAAGGTCCCAAAATGAATCTTATTTACAGAACATGCTTCTAAAAAAAGATTGAAACAATTTCAGACAGTATAAAACCACTAGGCGCCCACCCCAAACATCATTTTGAATCACTCACAAATAGGCATCATTCCGCACTTGTACTTTATTATAAGTCATCTGATATGGGTTCGTCCTGGCGATGGCGTGTTAATATTTCCAATAGGAATATGCTCCTAAGGCAATTGAAACAAAAGAGAAATAAAAAAAAGAAGTTAAAAAAAACGCATCCAATTTTGAATTTCGTTTTTCCACCCAAGATTTTTTTCGGTTGAAAGTTATGAGAAAAAAGTCTTCTTGGGTGTTTGCCAGACATCTGTTATTTGACGGCTCATATGTCCTATCATATAAGATCCTCATAGAATTTCACTATTTTGACCTTTGGTACAATACATTAAAATACGGTTACATTTTACAAGTTTTTGTGCAGGGGGGAAAATAATGTCATTTTTAATATCATTTTTCACAAATTTTCGTCTGCAATGCATTAGTAACTTGATTTTCCCAACATCTAAAATTAAGACGAGATTCGACCCCAACCCAGTCCTTGGCAGGTAAACTAACCCAGAAGTTTTTGGTTTAAGAAAAATTTGGGAAGAAACATTGACTCTTGCTAATCAATGCATCTCTCTAAATTACTTGCTATGAACTTCTTAAACTACAAAAAAATTAACCCTGAGGCAATAAATTTAAATATAAGTTTAAAAAAATTCCACTAAACTTGAAGAAAAAATATTAGAAAAAAAAATAACTTGAAGTGATTTACCATATTTTTTCACTCCCATCACTGGAGCTAAAAAAAATTTTTACAGAAGTTTTATACGTCCCTAGATTCCCATAAAGGTGGGGAGGACTGACCTTATCAGACTTTTCTATGTCATAAGTGGGAAGTTTGGCTCGGTCAATTTTAAATAAATCTTTTCTTTCCAGTTTTTAAGCAAATCAACAAAAGTCTTATTACAGAATGAGATATAAATTCCCAATGTCTATAGTGGAGTTAAATATAAATAAAAAAAAAGAGTTTTACCAACACAAAACTATTGGATTTTTGGCATCCTCCACTAGTTCTACCACTGACTGGTTTCAAACAAATTCCCACTATCCATAGTAGCCATCATTTCTCATCCTGTTATCTATAATGTTTTGCCGAGCATTTGTTCATGACTTGTTGGTTTGATCGTTCGTATTATTTGTCTATAAAACCTTATGGCGTACCGATGATCCCCAACAAGGGTGAAACACATGTTTGCGTTTATTCTCCAAGTCACACCCGGTATGTATTCTTGTGGTACTCCGGTGTATTTTGTAAAGTTCATTGTTTTTGTTATCGATTCGTTATAGTTGAAGGGCCGACTGGTGGATGGACTGTGTCTGAAACCAGTGGTGGTTGGTAAAACTCTTTTTTATTTACTTTTTTATTTAAAAACTTTATTGCTATAAGAATAATGGGTTAAACAAGAAGTGAACTAAATTTTACTTGTCTTAACAGATTGTATGAGGGTTATTTTACGCGAGAACCATCAAAGGTAAACCTATATTTTTTTACATGATCATGAAATATTTTTTTGTAAAGAAAAATTTTTCCTTTGGGTGGCGATGTCTCTAATGGGGTTGTATTTGAATTTCAGCTGTGATCTTCACACACTATTGCGCCCAGCCGTGGATAATTTTTTCAGCTTTAGTGCCTCTAGAGCCACCATTTTCTTCTTGGTCACAAAGGGAAGGGCAAAAATATCTTAAATTTCCAGGGGAATTCTGACATTTATTTATTTTCACATCCGCGGAAAACGCACTTTTTCATTTTGATGCAGAAAAAGCTCGAGAAAAAATAAATACAACTTTTAACAGATTGTTTACTAAACAGAAATGACATTTAGTGACAGCTAAGCATTAAACTGAAGTTAGGAAGAGGCTGAGAAAAAGGTCACCACTCGCTACTTTTCTCGTAAAGTTAGTTGGCTAAAAAATTTTTTTGTGCGTTTTTGTAGAACTCCAACTTTAAAAATTTTTTTCTACAAAACCAAGAGTTTTTCAGAAGAAATAATAAATGCGTTTTGGATAACTCACTCTAAGGTACCAAATTCCGTTGCTTCCCAAAAATGTGGGAAAACCCCATTGAGAAAAATGTTTTTCTCGGCAATTTCGCGAACTTTTTTTTGCTAGGGTTTTTTTTGCATACCAAATGCCTAGGATGTGAATTCATGAAAAGGGACCGGCATAGACCTATGGCGTTAAGTTCTTGAACGGATCTCATGAAAATCATACTTTCCCGATCGCATGGTCCGAAGCCGGGAACAGCGTCGAATCTAAGTGATTTATAAGTCATGGACCAATAATGACGGGTCATATTTGGTCAGGACCAATGCATCTAAGCGACACCGGTTTTAACCAAAATAGGTGAAATTGTGACGTCATTGATCAACTGTTTTACTTTTGGTCTTGACCAAAGATGACCGTGCTCGGGAGGTGAGTTATGGTTCATTAGTCATTTAGTTTTTAGTGCTTTCTTTGCCCCATGCACGAACTTCGATGAGAATCTTGATCTGAATCCGAGTTATGTCTTTGGATATCACATTTAAAGGTGATTAAAGGTTTTGTGTGGAAAAATATCCGGACCGAACCATTTCGGGATTACAGACCTGCGCCCCATTTATAGACTACACTGTGTTACCGTTGAACTCAAGAGGTTGGGTGGGTCCTAAGCCGAAAATTCTTGCCTTTGGCGCTACTAGTAAAAGTTTCCAACCGGTCAGTTGGACAGTTCCATCGAAGCGAACGGTCCATTGGGTTACGGTTATTGTAAACTACGTCATAGCCTAACCTCAAAATCAATGACCAAAAGAATATCCGCAGTCAAAACCGCTCCTCACTGGTCAATGACTTATAAATCACTCTAGTGACATATTCGCCATAAATCTATGCCGCTCCCTGGTGAAGAATACACGTCCAAAAGTTTTCATAACGGTTACTAGCTAGGTTCAGTGGTTCCTGAGTAATACTGAAAAATACGTAAAATTGACCACTTTCTGACGATTCATATAAAAGTGCCTAAAAATTATAAGAATCGAGAGGCGATTTCAAAAAATAATCTCGAAGTTAAAACCTAGAGACAAGAAATACAACCTAATTTTAAAATTTTGATTTAAAACAGCGGCGTAGAGAGAAATACAATCTATTTATTAAAATCTAAGCTTTGATAATTCCCTATGAGACCGTTAATCAAGCCGTCCAAAACCACTTTATTAAAGTCGCACACAGACTGTACATTACAGTTATTGCAACGGGCGTAATGGTACAAGGTGATTCACCGTATTTTCCACCCCTCCTCATTACCCTCCTTGTTATAAAAACTGGAAAAAAGTTTTATCAACAGAAGTTGCATAATTTTTTGCAAACTTTTAAATAACTTTCTTAAGTTAGCAGCTCTGTCAAATTTTCACATTAACTTCTTTATTTTAAATAAAACACCCTGAATGGTTTTTTAAAATTTCAAATGGCCTTTTTTCTTGATTTAAAATATATATATATATATACAGTGTTGGTCATTTAAAAGGGTGGATTTTTTCAAAAACTGTAAAAAAACACATCGATTTTAATTGTAAGGGGGAGACTTTTTGGCCATCTTGAAATTTTTATGGCGCGCATCCCCTTTGAGGAGTACACTTTACCTCTATAATTTGAATAGGGAAAGTGATACCTTGTTTTGAAGGTCTCCTAAATGTCTTGTCAATCGTGTACAAATTTCGAAAATCTATCGATTCGTTTTGGAGATATTTACTTTTAAAGTAAGCTCAAATTGTACAGGCAAATTTCACCTCTCGTAGGAATGTATCCTAGAAGAAAAATGCAATGATAAAATGTACTATTAACAAAAGCAAAGTCGAGGTGTCCCGGGATTTCTCAAAAAATATAAAAAATTCGTTAAAAAAATATTTTTGCATTGGTCCATGCAACTGCTTTATAGATTTTCGAAATTTTTACAGGATTGTCAAGACATTCAGGAGACCTTTAAAACAAGGTATCACCCGATCCACTTTCCCTATTCAAAATATAGGGGTAAAGTTTACCCCTCAAAGGGGATACGCGCTATAAAAATTTCAAGCCAAAAAGTGTCCCCTCTACACACAAAATCGAAGTTTTTCAGCATTTTCTCCAATTCTTAACAGTTTTGAAAAAATCCAGGTGAACCCTTTTAAATGGCCAACCGTGTATATATTGGATTTATCTTGAACGCTTCTGGAATGAAAAGAAAAATACTTTAGGCGGTTCTTCGTTCAACACGTTACTCTTATGGGAAGGTATTTTTCCTTTTATTCGAGAACCATCCAAGATAATTCCAACATATTATATATTTTTGGAACCAGGAAAAAGAGACCATTCTAAAGTTAAAAAATTTATAGGGAGTTCTATTTAAAATAAAGAATTTAATGCCAAAATTTAACAGTTCCGATAACTGCTGCTAATTTTTAGAGAAGTCACTTTTTTCCAGCTCTAATAATAAGAAATGTAAGGGGTGGCGGGTGCCGTGTGTGGAAAATATGGTGAATCACCCTGTACCCGTTACATCTGTGCTCAAAAGCCGGTTAAAATGGCGATGCATGTGGACAATGAATTCGAGAAAATGTATAATGTAATTGCCGGAAAATTTAGGCGATTTATTTTGAGCGTTCTACTGTCGGAAATATAAATATGACTTGATTTTCTCAACTTTATCGTAGTAAACATATGCCGAACAGATTTATTACATCAGGTTTTTGTAAATGCATATTTTCTCAAATATATCGGTATCTGAGAGTAAAAGTGGTCGATAAATTTCTAGCCGGAGAGCTCGCGAAGAAAAAGGGCAAAAGTTTGGGAAAGGTTAATATTTTTAGAGTCGATCAGTTTTTCGCTGTTCTGGTTGATATTGTCCTAAAAATGTTTTTGTAAATACATATTTTCACCAGTAATAACACAAAAGGTTGAATTATTTCAAGCGAGAAAAAATGTTAGGATATAATCAAACCTTGCGAAGAAATTCCAAAAAAACCTACTGCACTTACACGAATAAACCATTTAAGACTTAACATAGTATATTATTTAATTTTACATAAACTTGAATTTTCTACAAGCGGGAGAAAAAATATATTTGCGTGAAGAAAGGAGATGGGAGAATAATACGAAAACATTTTAATTTATGTAAGTAAAATGTAAGTTTATCAAAAACTAAGAGCCAATTTTGTTCAACTGCGAAGTGTAACCACGTTTACATAAAGAAATTGAAACTACCAAGCAAAACAAAATTCCGAAAAGTACATATGTTGCCACGAGGTGACCTGTCAAAAAAACCTATTTTGATTGGTTAAAAAGTGCTGATATGGAATTTTGTCAAATATATCGATACTGAGAGCAAAAGTGGTTGATAAACTTTATTAGACATTTAAAGTTACACATAAAAAATAGTGCTTATTCCTTGTCGTATATCAGTGCGCATGTTCAAAACGTATACGTCGTTACTCTATTACTTTCGACAGCGCTCCACTCTTCACAGCTGATCGATCAAAAAGTGAAAAATGCGTTTTTTGTCAATTTAATGAGCTTTAGATACCATGAACAGAGCTTAATTAAAAATCTAAGTAATAAAAAATATTTTCCAAAATTACAATGGTTTTCTTAAGGCAACAACCAAATAGGACCACACAAAAGAGAGCGCGATAATTTTTGAAAACGCAGGATACAAAAACAAATTGAAAGTTCTCGAAAAATGCATCCTTAAAACATTTTCAAACCAAAACATTGAGCTGACATTTGCATAGTTTACATTTTGATCGATCATTATGATATGATAGAGCCATGATGAACCTTAAAATAATTTATTTAAATACCTGTTAAATTATTTTAGATGTGCTAAAATACACTTATAGTAGGACACGGTTTTTGGTAAATTTAAAGACTGTAAAGAACTTTGATTGACAGAAATTAATACCACCTTATGTCTTACACACTTTACGCTCTGAACAATTACAATTTTTGCTGTTTTTTGGATAACAATGGCAAAATAAAAATCAAATGCACGACACCACTAAAGATGACAGATGATAAAACAGAAATTTTTATTAACAATTGCCTTAAATTATTTCCATCTTTCTCTAATACTTTCTTATAGCCTGCTGTCTCTCTTGAACAACTTTAGATATTTTTTATTTTAACAGAGAAAAAAAAGCTTTTTGCAGTATTTTTTTCAGTCAGTCAAACCTGTTCCCAGGCTAGTACAAGAGGAAAAAATGCTTCTCTGGTGGCACTTCATTTGTAATGAAGTCATACTGACGGCGAAAAACGTTTTTAGATCGGGGAAAAATAAACAAGGATCAGATACCAATTTTTTAAAAAAATTTGTCATCACCGGGCCTCCACAAAAACTCTTCGATTTTGTCCCAAATCTCGTCGCCTTCTTGACATAAATCCGTGCTTTAATGTCACAATGACGGCAAAGTTTGGAATCAAGGGTAAAGTTGGGATTGTGCTTGGTAGCTTGTATATCGGAGAAGACTTCGACTTACCACAGCATCTCTAACCGCCACCAACTTGTCGCCCACCATCAATCTACCGTCGACTTGGGCCGCGCCCCCTTCCATCACCTTCGTGACGTAGATACCGTTGTCGCCGGGGATGTGCTGGTTGCCTATGCCGCCGGCGATACTAAATCCTAAGCCTTTGTTACCTTTAACTAATTCGAATTCTAGCAGGCGTAGGTGGCGCGGCTGTTTCCGTCGTCTGATGCTCTAAAATTATTAAAAAAAAAATTGAAAATATTCTTTAGGATTATGAGTATCTAAATTATAATACGAGTAGCCCATAAGTGTATAGTTAGCATACTCGATGTTTGGCAGTATTAGAGGCCCTATATACAACTTTTGACAGTTGTTTACCAAAGGTGAGAAATTCGATTTGGCAGTTGTCAAAAATTGACAAAAACAAACCAGAAAGTACGCACTTTCCAGTCGTATTTTTAGCCCGGAAAGGTTTTCTTTACAGAGAGTTCTCAAAAAGGATCTTTTTTATTTTACCAGGCAATCATTTTTGTTCCGGTCCCGTTTCCAGTCAATTTGGCAATTACTTGTGTTCAGTCAAAAAATAAACTTACTATTTAAGTTAAAATCTAGAAAAAATTAACAAAAAGCGTTACTCGTATCATTTGATTCGTTGTCGAAGAGCTAAAGAGCGATACTAACGTAATTTTAATGGTTAAATTTACTTTACAGGTCTCCAAAGAATTTACGTTCCCGGTCTAGTAACGTAAAAATATTTTACAATAGCGACAATAACTAGCCAACACCGATAGGTAAATATTATAAAAAGGTAAAAAGTAACTTCCATGTTCTGCATAGTGCCATGCACAAAGATCCCCACTTTTTACGCAAATAATATTTAATTAAAATAACGTAAATGCAGATATCAATTAACTAGTTGCCAAACTTTTGATTTAAGTTAGCATCACGTCTTATGGAAAAACGGTTTTTACCCTACACCGGCCATATTGGATCGGTCATATTATTTTTGTTAGACCCAAGTAGCATTTATCCGTCTTCCAACCTAATCTGTCATAAAGCGACATCGTATTAGGTACAAAATAAAGTAGTCTACTACTAAGTCAAACGACAAACGTCTTTTGTAATAAAATCCGACGTTTACGTAGTCAGGTACACATTTGCGAACCTTAAACGACGTCAAAATAGGAACATAATTTGTACAAATATTTGCCCAGACCGATTTACGTCAGTTTACGTTTTAAAGCCAACTGTTTTAACGCCTAGACCTAAATCGACCACGAAACATCGTCGGCCTTGTTACCTTAATCGACGTCGCATTTCAGGGCCCTTATTTGGATACCTAATTGCACAATTTGTTGGCTTGCTGCCAACCAAAAATCTGATGGACCTTCAGCTCGTACTTATATTTCTTCCAGTCCGCTGTATTTGGAGCATTAATGTGATCACACTGATATTGTTTAATGTCGCTTTTTTTGATGGGAAAAAAACCGCATCAAAACTCTTCAAAAGTCTTCATGAGATATTAAGAGATTTGATTAGCATGACGAGATTTCACCAGCCAAATTTTTGAAATGTGAAAACTTGTGAAAATTGATCAGCTTTTACCATATTTTCACGAGAAATAATTTTTGGCCCTCAAGAATCGACAAGATTTTAAGAGATTCTACGAGGGATGTTTCATAAACCGCATCAAAAAAAATTTCTCCACGAGATTTGATGCGGTATTTTTGGCAGGGTCCTCCCACATCTGCGGGACAGGTTCGAGCTCATTCAGTGCTTTAATAAATATAATTTTAAAATAATCCATGTTTTTAAGAAAAAAACAAGGAAAAACGGAAAATATTTTTCTAGGTTATGTTCAGCTGAACTGTCATTCTTCTTTTAAGTCAGTTTTGGTTACATGGCCAACGAAGATTGAAGGCGAATTCCGAACGTTTGCACATACGTTTAACGTTGGCTGGTTAGATTTGGATAAAATTAAAGCTGCAAATGGGTGAACTTGTCAAAATTGGTGATAAATTGGTAAAAGTACTACACCAGCCCAAATTCGGCCATTTTGGAGTTGCAAGCTTGGGCAGCCATTATTGACAACAATTGTTTTCTTGTTTTTATTAAAAAAAAAAACAATAAAAGAAGAGAGAGAATAATGCCTTAAAGATGCGTTTAGTATTATTCTTGAGTGATTTTAGTATTAATTACAACCGAAATAGTGCTTTAAAAAAATATATTTTTTTAAAATATTTTTTTCTTTTTGCTATTTTATGCTAATTTGGAAGGGGGGGGGGAAGTTATTTTTCGCCCCATCTTGACCAACTTTGTCAGTAAAGTGGCCCTCGCAGAAATATTTCGCTCTAGATTACTCGGTAAAGTGTCCTTTTTAATAACATAACTTTTATTGTTAATGAAATAAAAAGGTGGCCATTGTTAGTTATAATTCGCTAATATATATTTCACCTAAAATTTACTAAACAAGTACCACATTAAGAAATCAATTAAATAATATGCCGGACGTATTATCACGTCGTCATAGGTAAACTACTATACCATTGAAGTGCAATTAGCGACGTCGAGCCGACCCGAATTTGTGTTCCCCATTTAGGTCGGATTGGGTTCGTATGGAATGAGATTTGTAGTCCGCTTGCCAACGTCTGGGTATTTAAGCCAACGAGTAGAGGACGTATTTTGACGTTTAAATGCTACTTGGGGACTGCCCTATTCAACTGTGAAATAAACGCCCAGGATCAAGGTTTCTGTACGGATAGAATGCACGAAATTAACTTGGAATTAGCTACAATTTTGGACGGTTGTTAATTTTTAACAAAAATATCTAAGGGATTTTTTAAAATTTCCTTTTTTTTCGACATAAAAAAGCTTGATGATGTATCTGTCTCGAAAGTCATTTGGCGGATTTACTGGCGTTTTACAGTAATTATTGACATGCGTGCAGTGTTGCTAACAACTATTTCCCTAGATCGTAACTATGCCCTTAAGGGACGGTTTATCAATAGAGGGATACCCCAAGAGTTAGGGAGAACCCTGGGTTAAAGTTGTGACAAGTGTTTATCCCAGGAAAAAGTTAACCCGCGCTCCCACTGCAAGTTAGCGTATTTGACCCTCGGTTAACCTCAAAATTTGTTGTTATTTTTTAGGTAGGTACTGTATTCTATGGGACACTTTAGGGCAGGTTTATACAATAATGTAATGGTTAATGAATAAATTTATAGTGCCTAATTTTATCTCTCCTGTTTTCTTTCTACATAATAATATGAATTACTAAACTTATAATTACATTGCAAGCAAACACTTTCACAAATAATCACTACCTCTCTATGCCCTTTATTTATAATGTTGATACTTCATGGCACTTTTTCTCCCTGGGGAGTGTTGTTTACTTTGCCTCCAGCCAGGGGGCCTATTCTTGAATTCTCTCACTACTATGCATCTCATTGGTTCAAATCTTCGGTTTAAATCGGTTTCTCTCACTTTTGCCCGATATTGATCGAAAGTAAGTCTATTGGTCTTGACTAATAGAATTACTTTCCATCAATATCCGGCAAAAGTGAGAGAAACCGATTTTAACTGAATATTTGGACCAATGAGATGCATAGTAGCGAGATAATTCGACTCCCTTGGAGCAAATTTTCTCTCGATTCAAGAATAGACCCACAGGATTTTGTTCACTTTTCCTCCCTCTACCCTGCAGATCTAATGATTTGTAAGATAACGTAAGTTTCTACTGTTCATCATTTTTATGTATTCTTAATAATACTGTATGAATGTTGGTCTCCTGTGTCCCTTTTTTGAAATTGCAAATAGAGTGGGTCATGGCATATTTTCTTATTTTCCAGTACCTTTAAACGGGCATAGCTCAAAAACAAAACCGGCGACCCCACCAAATTTTTTCTCAGGCAGGTCAGGACATGTTGCAACCCCAAGCCATTTCATCGATACCGGTAAACAATGTATTTAGTGCTCCCTCCTTTAAATTAAAATTTTGACCGCATATTTACTGTTCTTTGCAAAGTCTCCCGCAAAATAACTAAAGATTTTTATCGTAAACTTTGTGTCTACGAAAAAAAAAACAAAAAAAAAACAGAAAAAAGTAAGGTTATGAGCAACTTTACATAATTCGAAGAACCTGAGAGTTTACCAGTCCTGAGTTACAAAAGCTTGGATAAACACTTTTCGACTTAACTCGGGAGTTAGCCCAGAGGAGTTGACCCAGGGTCAGCAAATTCTGCGAATTAACCCTTGATTGACAAACCGGCCCTAAGACAGACAATTCACACAACACCGCAACCTACCAAAGCCACTGTATTCCCCGCCCTTTTTAGAGCCTCCACCGCCGCGGCGTGCGGGACGTCCACCACCGGGACGTCGTTGACCGCCAAAATCGAGTCGTTCACCCGCAACCGACCGTCGTGCGCGGCAGCACCACCTGGTATCAGTTTCGTCACGTAGATGGCGGCGTCGTCGCCTATGTGGGGGTTGTCCGTGCCGCCAGCGATGCTGAAGCCCAAGCCCGAGCCGCCCCGTTCGAGGACGATCTCTTCGTATTCCCATTCTAAATCGCCGTTTACCTAAAACCAAAAATGCGAGTTAGGGACAACATTGCAAAAGGTAAAATGAGTATGCTAATGGTTATTTTCTATTGTTCATGGGTGATTCCACCAACACTAAGTAATTACTTTTCCTGCACCTTTAAAATTTCAGGTTTTTTATTTATTTATTACTAATTTAAAAGAAATAACTTTAGATTAATCTTTATTTAAAAACTCAAGTAATGCAAAGACAATTGAGTTACAAAGTAGCTTCAAAATTTTTAAGAAAGAATAAATTATAATGTTCAAAAATATTTAAACTGTTTCCTTAATAAAATCACTCATTCCCATGTCATGATTATTTAACTTAGTCAAGCTACACCCCCCCCCCTCTCAACGAAACTCAATTTGCATATTGTAAAAATTATGTACAGGGTAATTCACTATATTTTGAACCCCTGGTTAGCGCCTTTATTGTTGATGATAGAAAAAAAGTTTAAATGGAAAAGCTTTATAGTTTCTTAAAAGCCTTCTAACCCATATGACAAATGTTGTCAAATGTCATTCAATATGTCAAATTTAGACATCAACTTTCTTATATTAAATTTAACACCCTACATATTTTTTAAAACTTCGATAGACCTTTTTTTCTGATTCCAAAAATATACTATGTGTTACCTTTGTCTTGAACGGACATTGAATAAATTTAAAAAATTGTTGCCATAAGAGCAATGTGTTGAAAAAAGAACCACCTAAACTACTGTTTCTTGGCTAACACATTGCCCTTATGGCAAATTATTTTTTATTTCACTCGAGAACTCCTAGAGATAAAAAAATGGTATATTTTTGGAATCGGGAAGAAAAGATCTATCGAAGTTTTAAAAAATATACAGTGTGTTCCATTTAATATAAGAAAGTTGATGTCTAAATTTGACATATGGAATGGCATTTGACAATATCTGTCATATGGGTTAGAAGGCTATTAAAAAATTTTAAAACTTTTTTATTTAAACTTTTTTTATTATCAATAATAAAGGCGCTAACCAGGGGTTCAAAATATAGTGAACCACCCTGTACTAATCTAGTCCCCTTTTAAATAAATTTGTACTTAATGACTAACGGAGTTATTCGCACTTAAAAGGGGGGGGGCTGTGGCTTGGCGCTAAACTGAACCCTCTACCCATGCTTAGGAGATAAATTTAATGAAAGTTGATATGTCATAATTTTGTACTAATTATGTACTCTTAAAGAAGGGTACTTTTAGTTTACAAGAACCATCGGTTCCTAAGACTTTTGTTTGTTTGTTATGGGCTGTGTAGCTTGATATCAAGGCACACCCCCCCCCTCTGCCTAGAAAAGAAATTTCAAGAAAGTAATTAGAGCATAATTTGCTATTAATTATGTACTAATTTGTATGCACTAACTCTCTAGATAGCTTCATTATTTTTTGTTTTTATGGGGTGTGCCTTAATATCAAGCTACACTCCTCATAAAAAAAAAATTTATCTTGAAAGTAGGCAATCTTCTAGAAGGGGACGAAATTTGCACATAATTAGTAGCAAATTATGGTATAATTACTTTTTTAAATCTCTTTCCTAGGCAGAGGGGGGGGGTTGCCTTGATATTAAGCTACACGTCCCATAAAAACAAAAAAAAATTAAACAAACACAAATCTTAGGAACCGATGGTTTTTGTAAACTAAAAGTACCCTTCTTTAAGAGTACATAATCTCCTAAGCATAGGGGGGGGGGTGCAGATTAGCGCCAAATCACCACCCCTTTTAAGTGTGAATAACTCCGTTATTCATTGACTACACAATTTTTTAAAAGGGGACTAAATTAGTACCTAATTTTTACAGTATCCAAATTGAATTTTGTTGAGGGGTGTAGTTTGACTGAGCTTGATTATTTTCAACATTTTCTTGAGTGTGCACCCTGTATGTACATACAACCGATTTTAATTTAATATTGTATCTCTTTTGTTGCTGGCTGCTCAGTAGCGAAGAGGTTTGGAATAGTCCAGCGCAGTACCGTACTCAAAAAAAACAAAGCCAAGAAGCAAATATCAGACTGATTTGCCATATAAAAAAAGTCAGTTAAAAGCTTAAAAAGCTTTCATCAATCTGAAAAATTTGTTTCTCAACATCAAAAAAAATGCCCGGCTACAAGAAAAAGTATTAGCGAATTATTTTGATAAAAAAGTGCACTACTAGTGCGCCACTGGTGCAATTTAGTAAAAAACTAGGGCAAGTTTTGTGTTCTAATGATCAAATAACAAATCTAGTTTTGCCGTCACTGCACATTTTTCCACACGAGTTATAAGAGCTCGATTTTTAAATTTTGTACTTTGTGGCACTGATAAGACGAATATATATTTTTCTTTTATTAAAGATGTCATTTATAGACTGAATGGTCGTTATATTTTTGTTTGAATTTCAGTTCAATTTAATTCAATTTTATTGGTCTCATAAGCTGACAGTTAACAAAACAAATTATTAAACATCAGGAAAGACAGGTCACTTGTAGGTAAAATAATATGCAAGACATAAATAAATACATCTATGTAAATCTAATAATTAAGTAACAGGTATAAAAATAACTGTATAAAAAAAAATAATGACGATGAGCTTTAAAATGTTTTGCTACAGGTATTTACAACTAAAACCGTTAAAACGAAAAATAATATTTACAGAGTATCCCCTTATGATAGTAGTATGAGACAGTATAATAAGGAATAAGGAATTTTTTTATTTATTGCTGAATGCGACCTGGAAGTGCATAATTCAGCCTCATGCATTGATATCGCGGAGAGCTCTCAAATAGCGATAATCTATGTATTGGCAGTGCATATTCTTTTTTACGTCTACTGTTGTAAATATGGTTTTGCTCGAGTTTTACGAATTCGTCGTTCAATCAATGTCAATGTCAATGTCAATAATCGATTTTTTTTAAATACACCTCTGCATGATTCTAAACAATGCATGCCAAAAATGAACCGGGTGTTACGGTTTTTTTTCTGAACAAACAAAATGTCACTTAGACGCTTTGACGCTTCCCAAAAGATTTTGCAAGTATTCTTATACCATAACAAACGCTATTCAGTTTATTGCAACATTGTCCTATACTTTTTCAAAACATTCAAAACACCAGAATTGGCTGAACTTTGAATGAAAGGCATATTTTGTAAAAACTAAGACACAACTATTCAATGTTTGAATATTTCGAAAACATTTTTCAACGCGGGATTGATATAAACCTTTATGATCACTGGGAAAAAGCAAAACTGCTTTCTCGACCAAAATAGTAAAATCTTACCCTTTTTGTTATAAACTAATTATCAATCTGTCTTGCAAAAGTCTCAGTTATATAGCTCCGGTTTTATAGAGCCATGCTAATTATGATAATTACCTACCTGTTGTTAATGTAGGGAAAAATTCGACCATTAAATGGGAAATATGTTTGAAAAAATTTTATTCTACTTACTGGTAGACAAGGCGTTTAATGTAAAGAGCGAAACATATTTTTTAAACCGAAAACAATTATTCCAACCAACTGCATTTCAGTTAATAAAGTTCTTTATTTTAGAAGCAAATTCTCCTCTCCCCATACTATCCTTCAAGTCAAGAAAGCGTGGGATAAACAATGTTTTTAAAACAAAATGTACAAAAATAACAAAAACGTACTATTAAGCATTTATCCAGTCGCCCCATTTTGCTAGTGATATATGATATGTCAGTTGTGCGAGAGTAATGAAACTTTTTCGTCATGAAGAGTGCGATGATTATTTTAAATTGGATCTAGTGTGACAATACGTTCGCGTCACAAAACGCTGCGAAATGAGAAAATAGCAAAATAAAAGACAGGAGAAAATGGAGTTAACGACGTACTTTTCTAAACAATCGAAATTTCAGTAAAACTAGAAAATGTTGCTTCACAAGTTCATTACATATGGCATAAAAATAATAATAGGTACATCGGCGCAGTGGCACAGCCAGAAAATTTCCTTGAAGTAGTAGTAGTGGTATCAAGACAGACGTTAATGTTAATCAATAACCAATTTGAAATTTTAGTACAATCTATTAGATTCTCCAATATTATTTTTTTATCCCGTATTTCGTAACATCCCGTAACTCCCTTGCGCCGCGCCGGTTTGTAAACGAACACCGTTGGAGTTGTTAAAAAGGACGTTAAGATTAAAAGACAAATTTATCTCAAATTTTTTGTACATTCTGTTGGTTTTCGAGATACGATTTAATCTGTGGTCTGTCAGACCAGCCATATAAATTGCACTGGGGAACAGCAAAGATGTTTCCTAGATCAAAATAGCAAAATCTTATTTATTGCAAGCCTCCATTTAACTTGCAATGTACCTATTTAACGAGATATATTTGTTCAAGTGGAATCTTGCAACTTAATTTTGACCAACTTCCCAATATCCGATCGGCTTCAAATTTCATTCATTCTTTTCAATTCAAATTCAAGAATATAGTGTGATGAAATTGACAGCTGCCCCTTTACTCGAAGGGGGTGGAGGAGTGTACAGTTGAAGTACACCCGATTTCGTTGAAATTTGGTTTGTTGGGGCACTTGGGGATGGAGATGACGAATTTCTAATCAGATTTTGAAAATTCAATATGGCAGATTAAAGATGGACGATTTTTGGTCATTTTTTGCTAACCAATTTTAACTAACTTATACACATCCGATTGCCTTCAAATTTGGCATGCATTTATAGTTCCGGTGACAATACAATAATATGTCATTATTAGGCACCCCACCCCACTACGAGGGGAGTGGAGGGGGGAAAACAAGTTTGTCCGATTTCAACCAAAATTGGTATACGGGGGCTTTTGGGGATAAGGAATACGAATTTTGGATCAGATTTTCGGTCATGTTTTGCTAACCAATTTTAACTGACTTATCCACATCCGATTATATTCAAATTTGGTATGCGTTTATAGTTCCGGTGAAAATACAATAATATGGTATTCTCATGTACCCACCTCCCTCTAACGAGGGAAATGAGGGGGGAAAAAGATTTAGTTTGTTCGATCTCAATCAAAAATGACACACAGGGGTTTTTAAGGAGGGGGATTATGAATTTTTTATCAATTTGAAAATTTCAATATGGCGGATTCAAAATGGACGATTAAGTTTACAAATCTAAAAATTGTGTTCAAATTTGGTATGCGTCTATTGTTCCGACGCCAATACAGTAATATGGTATTATTAGGTACACACTTCCCTCTAACGAGGAAAGGGGAGGGGGGAAAAGATTTAGTTTGTTCGATATAAATCAAAATTGGCATACAGGAGTTTTTAAGGAGGGATATTATTTATGAATTTTTTATCAGATTTGAAAATTTCAATCAAACTCCATTACGTTATCGGTTTCAGTCCGGGAAATAATACATTACATCACTAGTCCGGAAAAGTAATTTTCCTGGACTGAAATCGATATTTCAGTTCGGGAAATGATACGTTACATCACTAGATAAAGTAACTAAAAAAAATAAGAATAAAATAATGGATTTCCCATTTACAGTATGTCTGGCTGACAGTTTTGATCCGTCAGTGTAGCAGACCGTCGCATCTCTGCTTAATTCGTTTCGGAATTCTGCTCTCTGCCACCCATCCCGTTCAGGTATTGTGACTTTATACTTTTTGTCAAACCTCCATGGTTTCGAAGGAGTCCCTACTGGCATCTTTAGAAGAGGCAACTCTTTTGTTACCAGTTCCTCGATTGCCAGATGACCGAGTTATTCCCCTCTGCCCTTCCATAGGCCCTTGTCTCTCAGTCGTAGGTGCGTCGCCATCGCTTCGTTCTTGATCCAAGCTGGAAGCGAGGGAGACCTAAGGTGGTTTCTAGCGCTTTAATAGGGGTAGTCCTCTGCACGCAGGCCTGCCAATTAGGCCTCTTCATGGGCCCTTCCTGCCATACTCCGTCTCACACCCTTATCCTCCCACTCCCTCTACATATCCTGCCTCCCTCTCTCCGGGCCTGCTGCATTATAATAATGCACGTACTGCGAAAATATTTTTAACTTATTTCGAGATTTTTTTTTAAACCGTGCCAATAGCATTATTCAATGCGCCCTAAATCTTGAGTAACTGCAAAATGCAATGCTTTGAACGGCTACAAAATGCAGCGTTCGCATATATTTCTCAGCTATCCCACGCTTTGCAGCGACATTTAGATAGTCTGGGAAATATGCAATAACCTAAACATTTTCCTTTCTTAAACCGATTTTCCGCATTTCCATAGGCTTTTTGGCAAAACGAGCTTTAACGCATATAAAGAGAAAATAATTCGAAAGTATCGTATTTATGTGCTATTATATGAAAATATGATATTTTATTTTGGGAATTTTTAATATAGTGTAATAGTAAACATCCCGTCTATTAGGATAAAAAAACTGTGCCTGTATTTTTGGCAGCCACATGGGAGGAAGAGATCAGTCAAGACTTGCCCAGGAGTGCGCAAATGCCATCCAGGACCTAGCACAGAGATTGAACTTGTATGGTAGGACACATGGGGATCCTTGGCAACAGACAATCTTGCAAGAAAGGGGTCGCGTTCGTTTATTCATACAATTCCGTTCGTTTATTAAAAATCGAGGAAACCATGCGCTCTTTTTTTAGATTCGTTTATTCATCATCCGCCTCAAACTGAGCTACTCTTTTAACTCCAAGCTTGTTGAGCGAGCACATCGAGCTTGTCAAAATTCTAACCTTACTTTGTATGATCCCGCGCTATTTGTTATCTTTCCGAATTTACGTAAAGTATTAGTAGTCTTTCTTTTTCGTCTTCTGTCAAACTTCTATAATTAGTTCTCCCATCTTCATAAATAATGGGGAGAGTCATAGTGAGTATCTTTCCATGGAAGGAAAGGCTTTGCTCATAACATAAACTTCAAAGAAAAAAAAACGGAAATTTTTACAAAAAAAAGATGACTATGTTGTAAGCTCCGTACGCTACGCTCGATGATCAGCTGTCTTCTGCTCAAGCTCCACACGCTCAGCTCTTCGAGCGAATAAACGAAGGCGGCAACAGTCATGTTGAGCCGGAACCTTGCCTGGGTTTCAGATAAAATCAGCCATCAAGGAATGGACCTACACAAGACTAAAAGCAGTTGCAAGAATACAGGGAATGCCAGCCAAGCCAAAGAACTAATCCAGGACTTTAGCAAGACAAGAAGCGGTTGCACAGGAAACGTAAAGGGACCTCAGATGAGAGCCCTAGCTGGACTTGGTAAGGATGAATGCAGAACATGACTCAACTTGCAGAGAATGCTAAGAGGCAGACAAATTCTCATTCCGGTACCTTGCAAGATTTCCAGCCTACAAAGGATCCTTACCGTTATTCAAAGGACAAGAATGTTCGACCGCGGGAGAGGAAGTGTATAGGAGAGTGGGGGAATATCGCCACCCTACGGAAATCAGTAACTTCTAGACGGAATTAATGATAAAATTATTTTTATTTATTTAGCCCATTATCTTAATTACAACTTTCAATAAAAAAATCAATTACAATTACAATTTATTAAAAAAAAGTTGCGGTTGGCGGTATTTCCCCATGGTACCGAGCAATATCGCGGGAAATAAGGGGGAAATGCGAGAAATATTTGAGAACTGTGTGAAATGCATGGGAAATATGGGAAATACGAGCAAAACATGGGAAATGGGTGAAATATCTAGGAAATGCAAGAAATATGTGTGAAATACGTGAAACACGTGGGAAATAGGGGAAATAAATAACGTCCTATTACTTTTTGTTCGTTTACTACGTTTTATGACAAAAACACACCAAAGTATTTAGAGCTTAAATATATTTGCAACTACAAAAATGAACAGTTTTTGAAGCTAAGGCCGTAAAAACTGCCAAAAACTAAGAAAACAAAATTCTCGGAAAAAAATCAAAGCAAAATTATATATTTCAGTCAAACCAGAAAAGCTAAAATTGGCAGTAGTCACATGTATATGTCTTCCACTATCCCAACCGGAATATAATATATAACAGCACCTGTACCACATGGCGATATCCCCCAAAGGTTTTTTAAAAAAAATCAAAATATATCAAATATTTTTTAGCGTGTATATGTAATTATTTAGAATCTAAAATAAACGTTCAACTATTAAAGATACTATTTCTCACGAATTTACGATAAAGGTAAAATTAGAAGCAAAACCTATTTATTCACACTGCGACTGAGATCAAACTAAGATGATGACAGGTCATAACTCGAGAGCCCAACCTCTGGCCCTAGTGACGCTCTGTTTAGTGTTCCTTCCAGCTTTTTGGCATGGCTAGTTGTCTGAATACTTGGGATAGCCCTAAAGAGGAGCGCTCTGGGGGATGGCGAAAAGGGTTTGCGTAGAGCCGAGAGCTAACTATAGCCTGACTCGCGTTTTAGTGAGCTTTAAACGTATGTGGCGGCCATTTTGACAATTAACTAATGTAATAACTGTCAACAGTGTCAAAAATGGCGGCGGCATACGTGTAAAAGGTTACTAAAACGGAAGGTGTTGGCCGATATTTACTAGGCCTTCCATCTACACGCGTTTTAGTGAGCTTTGAACGTATGTGGCGGCCATTTTGACAATAAACTAATGTAATTACTGTCAGCAGTGTCAAAAATGGCGGCGGAATACGTGTAAAGGGGTACTAAAACGGAAGGTGTTGGCTGGCCTCCATGTCGGAGGTATCGGTCGGAGGTATTGGCTCATATTGTGAAAGTTGACATATTAAAGTTAATACCGTCCTTTATTAAAGGCAGGCACAAACATTATGAAAGTCGACATTATTTTGATAGCAAAGATGACATATTTAGACAACAAAAATGTCAGAATTCCTTTAAACTTCGTGCGGAATTGTCAAACATAGTGCAGTCTTTATTAAAGACTTAATGTACAGATAAATCCCTAATGCGTACACAATTTTAGAATTATGAACAAAAATAATGGCCCAGACCGTATGCTAAAATTTGTAGAAGGGAGGCATAGATACCCTTTAAATAAAAATCTATACGTGGAGGATCATCTTCTTGTCCGCCTCTGATATATGAGACTTTGAGTGATCCTTTAAAGTCATAACTTTGAAGTAAATCCGTATTTGATAGTCTGGGATTTTTAGAAGGTGCCTATATTACATGTTTAAAATACAATGTTGATGTTATACATAGACCTTGCAATTCGCAATACCATTTTGTAATTTCTATTAGTTTCTTGTGGGAAAGTAGAACTTTTTCTTCAGAGACTAAATTAGCGGCCGTCTTTGCCTGGACAGCCGCATTTTTTTGTTAAAACGTCATTTTCTGTCGCCGCAAACACCGCAGGAAAAAAATGGGTTGATGTCTTAACTTTTCGTAAGTTTTTCTTGGCTTTTGGATTTAAGGTTAAAAAAATAAGTTTAAAATTTGCGGATAAACTGTGTTTTTTTTACTCGCGATTTTATGTCACTCGCTAAGCTCGTTTTTTAATCTAACGAATACTCACAACGGAAAATTCAGCTTTAGTGTGGTGTACAGGGTTATCCATTATAATATTATATTGCCCCCCTTTTCTCTGTTATTATGCATTTTACGAAAAACTTTAAGTTAACTATAAAATTATGCATGTAAAAATTGTCCAATGTCACCGCATAAGTCAAATTTAGACATCAACTTTCTTCAAACATCGTTTGGTAATTTCTCTTTTCGCTTTGGTCCTTTGTGTGTTCCTTGTGGGATGCTCAAAAAAGTTTAAATTTTCGATTTTTCCAAGATCTTTTGATCTTTTGTTTTTTAGATTCTTTTCGCTTGAAATAACTGATTTGGAGGTTTTTAAACTTCTTTTTTGTTTTATTTGCCTTAGGAGCATAAATCTATTGGAAATATTAACACGCCAGGACGAACCCGTATCAGGTGACTTAGATAAGACCAGTGCGGAACGATGCCTATTTGTGAGTGATTCAAGGTTGGAAATCAAAGTGTATGATGGTGTTTAATGATGTTTGGGAAGGGTGACCAGTGAAACCACTGATGAGCCCACACTGATTGCCCAGGGATCATCTCTTTTCGCTTTGGTCCTTTGCGTGTTCCTTGTGGGATGCTCAAACAAGTTTGAATTTTCGATTTTTCCACCCAAGATCTTTTGTTTTTTAGATTCTTTTCTATTGAAGTAACTGATTTGGAGGTTTTTAAAATTATTTTTTGTTTTAATTTCCTTGAGAGCATAAATCTATTGGAAATATTAACACGCCGGGACGAACCCGTATCAGGTGACTTAGATAAGTACCAGTGCGGAACGATGCTTATTTGTGATTCAAGGTTGGAAATCAAAGTGTATGATGGTGTTTAATGATGTTCGGGGAGGGTGACCAGTGAAACCACTGATGAGCCCACGCTGGTTGCCCAGGGCGAAACATCGTTTGATCATTTCTCTTTTCGCTTTAGTCCTTTGTGTGTTCCTTGTGGGATGCTCAAACAAGTTTGAATTTTCGTTTTTTCCATCCAAGATCTAATCTTAGGAACCGTTGGTTTTTGTAAACTAAAAGTACCCTTCTTTAAGAGTACATAATTAGTACGAAAATATGACATATCAACTTTCATTAAATCTATCTCCTAGCGCCAAGCCATAACCCCCCCTTTTAAGTGCGAATATCCAAATTGAGTTTCTTTGAGGGGGGGGGATGTAGATGTGAGCTAAGTTACTGAGTGTTTTAGTTATAAAAACACCCTGTCAAATATCTTATATAAATGTATAATTATAATAAATAGGATTGCGGATACTTTTGTAGTTAAAGGTTAAAGTAACGAGAAAAAGGAAACGCATCCCTTTGAATCCTACAGAAAGTAGCGTCTGAATACCGCGCAAAAGATTTACTTTACTTTGCATTTTAGACTCGACATTTCGTTGCTAAAATGCATTCTAAATCCATCTTGCTAAGCTTTGAGCATAATAATTAAGTAAGAAAACCTCATTTAAATTAAAGTATCCTTTAACTTTGGTAATCCACGAAAAAGCTCCCTTGCTATGGAATCTCGACACTCGGTTTATAAATAACAATGTCGCTTATTACGTTTATACGCACCTAAAACCGCTTTTATATAAGGACGGTTTTAAATAAAATCGCTTTCTCCGAGGCTTTTTACATCCTTCATTAAATGTCATTAAATATGTCAGTTTAAGGAAAAAATAAATAAAACAACTTAGTCCACAACAGATTTTTCGGAAAACCCGGGTTCAGTATTTCTTTAGGTTGGAAAAAATCCGCTAAAGCGTTTTTAAAGTGTTTCTAACGACCCTAAATCCTTTACCCTGACCTTAAATCCCTTTAAAATAAAATCGATTTAGTGCTTAAATCGGTTTTAGTGGTGTTTACCCGACAACGTTTTCAAACCGTCCTTATATAAAAGCGCTTTAAGGGGCCCGTATAAACAAAGTAACTGTCACTTACTACGTTTATACGCACCTTAAACCGCTTTTATAAAAGGACGGTTTTAAATAAAATCGCTTTCTCCGAGGGTTTTTACATCCTTCATTAAATGTCATTAAATATGTCAGTTTAAGGAAAAAACAAATAAAACAACTTAGTCCACAACAGATTTTTCGGAAAACCCGGGTTCAGTATTTCTTTAGGTTGGAAAAAATGCGCTAAAGCGTTTTTAAAGTGTTTCTAACGACCCTAAATCCTTTACCCTGACCTTAAATCCCTTTAAAATAAAATCGATTTAGTGCTTAAATCGGTTTTAGTGGTGTTTACCCGACAACGTTTTCAAACCGTCCTTATATAAAAGCGCTTTAAGCGGCCCGTATAAACAAAGTAACTGTCACTTACTACGTTTATACGCACATAAAACCGCTTTTATATAAGGACGGTTTTAAATAAAATCGGTTTCTCCGAGGGTTCATACCGAGGGGTAAACCGGTTGTGAAATTCGGTGTACAGGTCTGTGAGATCCATGTGAAATCCGTAAAATCCATGTGAAATCCGTGAAATCCATGAAATCCAAGTAAATTAGGGAAATCCAAATTTAAATTTGTCTTGAATCTTGAATTTAAAAAAATCGAACCTCTTGAAATAAAAATCTAGGAATCAGACAAGTGTTTCCAAAATTGTCGGTGAACTTAATTTCTAATTTAAGTCTAACATTCTGCATTGGAATCTGAATTCAAAACCACTAAGTGCTATTATTAAGGTTTTTTTTAGTCAATAGTTCTGGGTAGTTTTTTATACAAATAAATAGTCACAACTCTTCGTAAGTGCTTAATTAACCGATTTCTTTTAAACGAGGTATCACTTGACCCCTCTTTCCATTTAAAATTTTAAAGTTGTTAGTAACCTTACAGTTTTACGTCATCCCTTATGGCGAGCCTTATGGTGAATATGTCAAAAAATACTCAAAATTATATCATTAAACATGTTTTTTTTTTTAAATCGATATCATATCACAATTCGTTTTTTTTTAAGTCCGCACTGTATTTTTTGCATGAAACCCGATGAACCTCATTCAGATTCCAGTCACTTTTTTATACGTACCTTCGGATAGTATGTGTGAAAAATACTTTTTTTTATACCTTCATAAAAAACATGATTTTAGTAACTGTCTGCAGATAACTAAAGCATGGCTTTTTTGGTTACCGATGCAAAAAAACTTTTTTTTTGATCACGGATGTAAAAAAAGATTTCTGTCCGTTTTTAAACCAAAGTTAAAAAGAAATTGCGAAAAATAGTAATATTGAAAAAATCTAATTATTCTTGCCTAAGAATTAAGCCCTTTCTGCCAGTTTTCACTAAGTATTTACGAAAAAATCATTTAAAAGTATCGTCAAAATATCAAATTGTCAAAGATTAAAATGTCGCAGCAATGAACGTCACCGAGTAAAAAGACACATCGCTATGGAAACGATTGTTGCCGCCTTGATTTATAGTGTAATGAAATTTTTAAAAGTATTTTCCTGTTTTTCTTGGATTTTTTGATAAAGGTATTAAAAAATAGTGTCAACAACTCGCGGCTAAACTTTGTTTTTTTTACTCACGTTTTTAAATACCTCGCTGCGCTCGATATTTAAACCAGCGCTTGTAAAAAAAAGCACTATTTTAGCCACTAGTTGTTAAAACTACTATTTCCTACTAGTGTGCACGCATTTGCGAAGTTGCATTTCCCGTACGCATTTTTTTAAAATTATTTAAAATAAAATTTAAATAACTATTTTTACACGTGCGAAGTGTCTTTTCCACCCTTGACTTCTTGCCCGAACACCACTCCGCGTCGGTTGTGCAACTGCCGTGCCGTCTCGGGCGGAAAAATATCACTTTCCGCACTTGTTAGGTAACTAACTATTACGCACGGCGTGTGCGAAATGCAACTTCCCGCAAGTTATAATATTTTTATGAAACAAAAAAACGAGCAAAAAAAAATCCGTGAAATCCAAGCAAAACGTGAAATCCTCGGTTTATCCGTCCTTCCAGTAATTAAAAAACGAGTTAAAAAAAAACCCTTTTTTGCTTAAAAATGTATGTTATTAGGGAGTTTTTAGTCAGCATACAAAAATAGGAACCTCTGTGTTATCGTTATCTGACAAGCCATCAAGAAGAAATCTATTTCGGTTTATTTTCCCAACTATTTCTACATTTACCCATACAGCAATATATTTTGCTTCTCCTTAATAAAAAAACTAACCATTTTAAGCTTTCTTTTTGCAAAGAAAGCCAAAAACACAAACATTTTGACTTGGATTGACACAAGTAAATATAAAAAATACAGATAACTACGAAAATCGTTGAAATTAACTGTGTTTCGTACTTCCATTGTATATATTTTATTTATACACGACGTTTCGATCAGAGATTATACTGATCGAAACGTCGCGTCGTGTTTAAATAAAATATAGACAACAGAAGTCCGAAACACAGAGTTAATTTCAAATACATCATTGTCTCAAACAAGGCGTGCTTGTCACCGCCAATATTACATTATTTTTGTGGTTAACTATATTTTGTTTATATTTACTTCAGCCAATTCACGTCAAAACTTGCAAAAAACTGTTATGCTGGGTTGGGTTGGGTATAAATAAAATAAGAGTTAAGCTTATGACAAACCCTGATGGTGTTTATACAGAAAAATAACATAACATAAAATAACATGAGACATAAAAAGATGCCCAACTTTTACCTTTTTATATTATGTTATGTTATGTTATATCATGTGAAATCACATTTCGCGCATGACCACCACGCCATTTATGAGTTTCCACCATAACCCTACTTTTTTTTAATAGTGTGGATGTTATTTTTGTTAAAAAAAGGTGTTTTACGCAAAAAAGTTAAGCAAAACGCCGGATATTGACATTTACATAGGTAGGGTAGGCTGTTCATTAATTTTACAGTAAATTAGGGCTCAGCTATCTAATGTCATGTTATTTCCTGTATAAACAGCCATTTTCCTTATGTTATGTTATGTTATATCTTATCTTATAAACCCAGCTTTAGTATTTTTTATTTTTTTTTAAAGAATGTTTACAATTGTTGAAAGCAACAATTATAGTCAATTTCACTGATGCTATTGTCATTGTCACCATAGGAAAAATGTCATTGTCACTTAGTGTGGTCACTGTTACGGTTAAAAAATTGCCACAGTATCGTAGAAATATAAAGATATACGCGTTGTACCAATAAAAGTAAAAATACTAATATTTAGACCATATTAAAACTGGAAAGACATTTAATTTGGAAATCCTAACCTCAAATAATTCCGATTTTTTATCAACATTTTGGATAAAACTACGTCAAAACTGGGGGGCGCGCATTTTTTTTTATCACAATATCAGCATTTTTAATTAGTAAAGTGCTATGCGTTTCTAAATTTAACATGTTGAGAGTTCACAAAAGTGGTTAATAAAATGGTAATTATTAGATAATATTTTTGTTTTCTGTTATGTCTTCACATATTTTCAATTAATAATGTGGGAGAGAGAAAACCTATAAAATCCCTATAAATCAGAAATATTACTTTATGTGGTAAACAGGACGTCGGGATAACGTGCCTGTTTACTATCCGCGACAACATAACTCCTATATCACAAGTAAAATCATTAACGTCCCAACGCATTCCCAAAACGATAAATACCTCGAGGTATAGTAGTAAAACCGTCGGAGGTATAGTAGTAAAACCGTCGGTGTGATATGACGCCATAACTCTATTATAGAGAGAGGGCGTGGAAACGTCCACCACGTCGTGATTTTGTTGCTTGGGATAAGCATAGTGCATTATAATAAATTTTGACAATTGACAAAAAAGAAGAACAAAAAAAATGTTAAAGAAGAAGTTAAAAAACCTCCAAATCAGTTACTTCAACCGAAAAGGAACTAAAAAACAAAAGATCAAAAGATCTTGGGTGGAAATAACGAAAATTCAAACTTGGATGAGCATTCCACAAGGAACACACAAAAGATCAAAGCAAAAAGAGAAATGATTAAAACGATGTTTCGCCCTGGGTAACCAGCGTGGGCTCATCAGTAGTGTCACTGGTCACCCTCCACTATACATCATTAAACACCATCATACACTTTGATTTCCAACCTTGAACCACTCACAAATAGGCATCGTTCCGCACTGGTACTTACTAATCCAAGTTACCTGATACGAATTCGTCCTGGCGTGTTAATATTTACAGTAGGATTATGCTCCTAAGGCAATTAAAACAAAGAAGAAGTTAAAAAACCTCCAAATCAGTTACTTCAACCGAAAAGAAACTAAAAAACAAAAGATCAAAAGATCTTGGGTGGAAATAACGAAAATTCAAACTTGGATGAGCATCCCACAAGGAACACACAAAAGATCAAAGCAAAAAGAGAAATGATTAAAACGATGTTTCGCCCTGGGTAACCAGCGTGGGCTCATCAGTAGTTTCACTGGTCACCCTCCACTATACATCATTAAACACCATCATACACTTTTGATCTTTTGTGTGTTCCTTGTGGGATGCTCATCCAAGTTTGAATTTTCGTTATTTTCACCCAAAAAAAAATGTTCTTAACCTCCATAGGTTAGATATATTCTTCCTTCTTCCTAAATCTGTTTTCTAATATCAGCTGAAATCAATCACTCCTATTTTGAGATCAACCAACCAAAATTTTTTCTTTGCTTTTGACTTGGACATTTCAGTTTTTTTAAATTATGCACTGTGCTTTGAATTGTGAACTATAACTATGAAAACTTGGGTAAACACTTCTCTTAACATTAACAATAATTTATTTAACATTATGATTATGAATAACATTGCGCTTAGGTTATGAATTATCAATATGAAAATTTGGATAGACCTGCCATTAATCTGAATTCAAAATTTGGTTTTGGTTTTTTCTTTATTCTGCCTTTTTTTAAATAGTTTACTTGTTTAGTATTTATTATAGGGTCAACGAAGGTCAATGTAAATAGGGGAAAATGTAAATGAACTCTCTAGAGCTCTCATATATTTTTTTTTACCGATTGGTAAGACTTCTTTAGGAAAAATAGGGTCTAGAAGGTCCCAAATATTAAGTGAGAAAGTAGAAAAATAATTAGAAAATTGTCTACGAGCAAGGGCTCGAATGGGCTGTCCATGTGACAAAAATGAAGTACAAGATATTGTAGCGGAATATACAGGATGTTTCAAATTCGATGCTCACCATGGGGATCTCCTAGACGGAAGGAGATACAAAAAGGTTTAAATTAGGGCAAAGTTGCGCAATTTGATGCTTTGCTGAAAACTAAAAAAAAAGTTTACAAATTCCGGATACTTCCGGAGATAGGCGGAAAAAACCGAAATCTTAATTTTTAGTTTTTATTTGTCTGCGCCCGTGTTCCTTAAGCTGCCAAAAATGCTTAAAACTTTCTACAGGAACTTTCTTAGGATCTACTTAGTGAGAGGTCCGTTTTTGAGACTTGACATTTGAGTGTGACACAGGAAGCACGGTCAAGTTCATTTTTTCTTGTGGACACATCCTTTTTTTCTCCTGCCGTTTGGCTCATAAAGGATTACATACAACATTTTGCAAGCTTATTTTGACCAGTCAGCTGACGTTTTGGGTTTATTGACCATCATCAGCCCAAATTAAATTTTTGCTTTTAACTTACTCAAGATATTATGGAAATAACAAATAACTTTACCTAATATTTTAAAAATACGTTTTTTTCTTTATTTTTAAATCTTTGAATTTGGGCTGATGATGGTCAATTAACTCAAAACGTCAGGTACTTGTCAAAATGAGGTTGTAAAATATCTGTGATCCTTTATGAACCAAACGAGAAAAAAAATATGTTAACAGTGCTCTCATTAGATAGATCTTAAAAAAGTGCCTGTAGAAAGTTTCAAGCGTTTTTTGACAGCTTTAAGAATAAGATTTTTTTCGCCTATCTCCGGAACTACCCGGAATTTGTAAACTTTTTTTTTTGAGCAAAGCGTCAAATTGCGCAACTTTGCTCTAATTTAAAACTTTTCGTATCTCCTACCGTTTAGGAGATCCCCATGGTGAGCATCGAATTTGGGACACCCTGTATGGTGCAAAATATCATAAAAATTACCTTTTTAAATGGAAGACCAGGGGATGACTGATTTCAGTTATATGAGACGTCATCCCGGTTTGTCATATAAGAAACCAGAAGCCCTCCAAAAATGTAGAAAAAGATGCACGAGATCCTTTTGCCACACAAAAGAAAGAAAATAAGACAGTGAGAGCCACAATAATGAAACTGAACTAGATTTGGAGAATGACAGTATGGAAAATAATGAAGAAAGCTGGATAACAGAAACTTTACAAGAAAACACAAAAGAAATTGAGTACATTTCACTGGTGTGGAATGAAATAAATCCAGGAGTTTATGTTTCAGTGGATTTTTCGGGTGTTTCAAGAAATACAACTCCCCATAAATATCTTTGCTGTATAAGGTCTAAAGATGATGAAGATGGTGAAATCACTGTTGTGTGTTTAAAAAGGAGCAATGAAATATTGACAGGATTCAACATTTTAGACAGGGATGTATCTGCAATTAACTTTAATATGTTTATTGCAAGATTGCCTGATCCAGAAATTAAAATGGAAAGAAGAAAAGTAATACATGGGTTTGCGGGAAGTCTTGGAGTTTATGGAAAATAGAGTTGTAAGCTTTCAAACTAATTTTCTTTCGTTCTTTACTATTTAAATTGTAATTTCTAAATGAGTTTTGTTTTCCTTTTTAAGATTTGACCTTTGTAGTTTTTTAAAATAAAATGTTTACTTTTACCCCTTATTTTTTGTTTTACATTATAATTACTGTATACATTTACCCCAGTGATATTTTGTGGGGTAAATGTAAATAGTTTGTCAAAATAAACCAATATCATTTTGAACAAAACAAACTTGACATGTCTAAATGCCTTGTTAATAAAAATAAATTAAATACTCAGTATGGTTTGTGAAATAGCTGTTCCATTTACTCCCACAAATAGGGGCAAATTTAAATATGCAGGGGTAAATGTAAGATTTTTTAAAATTATGCACTGTGCTTATGAATTTTCTTGACCCACTAAAATTTGAGAAATATTCAAATTTAGAAAAAAAAAACAACAATAAACTAAACTTTGGGTAATTGTAGCCATAAGCAGCATAATCGTATTATTCTTTAAGTGAATTTGGATTTTTCTTTAAGGCTATAGTTCCTCCCCAGATTTTAAGTAAAAAAAGCACAACTGGCAACGCCTTGTTCTTTAATTTTTTGATCTTTTGCCAGAGTGCACAGGGAAAACTAAACATCAGAATTAGCTGAAATTTGCAGGGGTGATCATTTTTAAATGCTTAACAAAAATATCTGAAGGATTTTTCAAAATTCCCAATTATTTTCTCTTCAAAATAAAAGCTGTGGTGCTGTCATCTATCCCAAAAGCCTCAAAATAATTGCGGTTTAGAACAAACCCGATTTGCAAAAAAAATAGAGAAATACTCACAATTTCCTCAGGATTACATTTTTTCTTTTTACATTTCCTTGCTTTAGCGAAAATTAAAACTAAGTTTTTTTTTCCTAAAAGCCTGTGCAGTCCGAAAAAGAAAACCGATCAATCAATCATAAACGTTTACACTTCATTGAATTTGGGAGACACACGCAGTTCAAGTGTTGGCCGATAGATACAGAATTTATACGATTCCATGGTAACTGCAGGTATTTTGTCAACAAACTTTAAATCGAGCCGCAGTGGGACAGAAGAGTATTTTTACGTTTTCTGACAGAAAACCATTCGAGGTTATGTTTATCTTTCAAAAATGTGTTTTCAAAAACATTGTTCTAAAACAAATATGAAACCGCTCCGCGTGTGCCGTCGTCAGCCGAAAAAGGCCTAGCGCTGCGCGGGCATTACCCCGAGTCTATCAAAGAACCAAGAGAACTTTACTGGCTCGCTGGGATTACTAGGAATTCTCATAGAAACATTCGGCGCCCATAACCCGACATAATTTTGTTTTTATTTTGATTCAACCATTTTTTTTTTAATTTAAATTATTGCGGCATAGTTATGTGCAAGTGTACCAGTGAAATCTTGGAGTGCAAAGGATAGATTTTAGATCCCAACCTCAGTTTCAAACACACACGGATACTTAAGGTTAGAAAGACTCTTGCTAGTCGCTGACGCTCGTGTTTAAAATAGAATACAATTATTTCGTCTAGCGCCAGTAGCCGATTTTTAAATCTGCATGCTTTTAAGTTAACCTGTTATCGGTATAGCCGGAGGGCGAGGTTGCTGCTATCGGTGGAAGATCAATTTAAAAAAAAAGTAAAAAATACTTATGTGCTTTAGCGGCACAGAACGCGAATTCAAAATAAGTAACCTAACCCCATATTTTTGACCTGGTGCTAAAAAATCTCTGGTGTCCCACTGTGAATAAACATAAATAAAGTCTCCGCGTTGCCATGGAAAACAAATTCAGTGACGTAAAATTTTGCAAAAAAATCAAGTCGACATAGTTAAATTGATTTCCCGTACAGTGTTGCTAAAAACAATTACCCAGATTGTAACTACGACCTTAATATAATATAGTTCCACAAAGTCTTAAAACTATTTTTTTTTTGGTTTGGCAGTTTATTAGTTTTCCATACACTAAAAATGCAAATTACCTCACTATATGACATAATCACGCCATGTACGTGTAGTATTACAAAATCATTAAATACACATGCATTTTCGACCGAAACAATAATAAAATCTAATTTTCCAATTTGGATCATTTCCAATAAATTCTTGATTTAATAATATTGGCCAAAAATATAATACACATGTTTTTTCAAGGACATGACCATCATCACATGAACTAGTTATATATTTTTAATACACACGTAATACATATTTTAAAATTTTCTTAGAGGTTAATATCCTTACACAGGTATTAATAACTTATGAGTTTATAAAATAATAAATTGTTTAAATAAAACTCGTCTGTACAAAATTTTTAGGTACCTCCTTAATAATTAGATGAAAAAATAAATTCGTTTATTTAACCACGAATTCTACCAACAGAATAAAATTAGTCCTAAAATTTGTGAAATACCCCATAAAATTAAAAAAATTAATAATAAAGTTCAATGTCAATTTTTTTCATATATTTGCGTTTAAACCATTGTACGATACAAAAAAACTGGCGGCTTATTCTTGAATTTCCAGAAAATGATCATAGTGGGCTCCCTCATTACTATGGATTTAAATCAGTAAACTTACCAAATGTTTTTTATATTCTGCAAGTTTTTGATATCGCGCGGGCTTTACTCTGTTTATTGGAGGTTTCTGCGTAGTAAAAGTAGTTGTGGGGGCCATTTCTTCTAGTCACCTTTCGATTGATTAATCACAAAACGTTTGAAATTTTACATTCACTTTACTTTTTTCTTCAGAGGTTTCTTTTTAAAACACATTTTGTTTTCCACTAATATAGATTATAATAATAATTAAATATAGACCGGAAAAGTGCGTGTCACAACGCGAATTTTAGCATTTCTTAACTGTTATTGTTACTCAGCTTGGGTTTTCTCACAAGTTTTTGGCGTTATTTCTTAACCATTTTATTTGGCACACCATAAAAAAACAATAATATAATAGAATAGTGTAGGGGCATATGTCGAAAATTTCTATGCCGTGGGATTTTGAATGAAGGAGTTTTGTGACTATGTGGGATTGATAGGTCTTTTAGTCACACAATCAAGTGTTACGGTGTTTTTTGTTAATATATAATTCAAGCACGAGAATTCCAAAAAATTAACTTTTGAAGTCCTTAAATAACCTTGAAAATCGCAAAAATCAAGATTTTTGCCATTTTCTCTTCAACAAATCTTAATAATTCGACGTTTTCTCACACTAACTTCGAATGTACCTCAAACTATTAGGCATATATGCCAAATTCGATCGTTCGAGTTTGATGCAGTTTGCAGCTTTTAAAATAAATAACTAAAGGGCGCTAATAATCAACTATTAAAGCGAAGAGGACCAAATATGGTAGGAAAGATAAGAAGGTCGAGTCCAGTAACATTGTTAAAAAAATTTGGTTCAGCTATGATGCGTTTCAATATGGCGGCCATCAATTATTGTTGACTTATTGCCGCTTACTATGAAAAAAAAGTTTAGTTGATGTATGACCTTGACTGACCTTAAAAATTCCATGTACAAGTAAAAAACCAGGTTTCTGTAGTGTTTTTTCCAATTAACTACTACGCAAAAAAAGTGCCGGAGATGAAATTAATATCTTAGCCATAACTAAACACATCATTTTAAACCCCCCTATCATTTTTTTTTTTCATCTGGGGTTCAAGGTGTGTATGCCGTACCCCGGTAAAAATGAGCTATATGTCGTTTTTATTAAGTGTCGGAACTGTGAATTTTAGGTTCTACTCACTTGTCTAGCCAACAAAGTCATTTAAATTACCTATAAGAGAGTTAGCAGAAGTTAGATATGCATTACCATATACTGAACCAGGTGATTTAGATGCTATTTTCTAAAATGGCGGTCAAAAAAGCATAAAAAATTCTAGTTATGCCAGTAGGGCATGACTATACTTGTTTATTAACATTCATAATAAAATTCAAGGATGAGGTTACAGCTATTTACTCACATATTCATGTGGCACCGGGTGTTTTGTTCGCATATGTGTAGAAATTTTCTAAACTTAATAAAAACTACAGGCATGGTCATTTTTACCGGGGTATAGCATAAACATCATGGACACCAGAACAAAAAAAATGGTAGGGACGTTCAAAATGAAGTTTTTAGTTATGGCTAAGATGTTAATTTCATTTCCGGCACTTAAAGTTTTTGCGTAGTTGTAAATTGGAAAAATTACAACAAAAAGCTGGTTTTTCACTTGTACATGGAATTTTCAATATCAATAAAGGTCATGCATCAACTAAACTTTTTTTTCATAGTAAGCGGCGATAAGCCAACAAGAATTGATCGCCACCTTGTCACTTTTGCTTTTTTACGAAATTGGATAAAATAAAATGAGGTTATAGGTGGTCGCCATTTTGATATATCAGCCGCCATATCAAAACGCGTCATAGCTGAACCAAATTTTTTTTAACAATATTGTTGGACTTGATCATCTTATATTTCCTGCCAAATTTGGTCCTCTTCCCTTTAATAGATGATGAATAGCGTCCTTTAGTATGTTATTTTTGAAATATGTTAATTTTACTGGGGTATTTTTCAGGGTCGTGAACTTCAAACTGTATCAAACTCCAAGGATCGAATTAGGCATATATGCCTAATAGTTTGAGGTACATTTGAAGTTAGTCTGACAAAACGTCGAATTATTAAGATTTTTGGTAGAGAAAATGACAAAAATCTTGTTTTTTGCGATTTTCAAGGTCATTTAAGCTCGGATGACCCGGAAAGGAATTTTTTTGGAACCCCCGTCGTCGAATTATACGGAATCGAGTATAATCATGCCCTGGTTGCAAAAGTTGTTTTTATGATTTTTAGCCGCCATCCTAAAAGATGACCTCATATCAACTCCTGCTACACGGATGCGAACAAAAACACACGATGACACTTGATTATGTGACTAAAGAGCTATCAATCCCACATAGTCACAAAACTCCTTCATTCAAAATCCCACAAATTTACACATGCCCCTTCACTCTAAGGTTGGTAGTTTATTCCTCCAAGGTTGGTAGGGTCAATTAGCATCAGAAATTTTCAGGTCATAGACCAGGAAAATTGTACTTTTCACAATGCTTTTCTGGAAACTAAAAGCGAGCAAGCTGAAATTTTGCATGCGTATAGGGTACCATTGGGAAAGCTTAACTATAGATTTGCACTTTTCTCACCCCATTAACTTCGGCGCCATCTTGAATCAAAGGGTTAAATCGGTTTTTCGCTCATAACTTCTCTAAATTTTGCACTAGAAAACAAAATTAAAAAGCATTTTGTGGAGAAAAACAATACCTACAAAACGACGCCTATTTAAACAAAATGAGCATAATGATATCAGTTTTTCCGCTATTTCTAATTTCCTGATTGAAAAAATTGTCTAACAAACATTGTAGAGTAGAAATTTTTTTTTTTCTTAAACTAATTCTTTTTGTTGTACACCGCGCCAAATGTTCAACAAACTTCAACGATCCTGCAGTCGCTCTGCGCACTATTTAAAAATCGCTGAAGGACGATGATTCGTTATTATGGCCGTTTTTCATCATTTGTTTACGTAAGCCTCATTTAAGGCTCTAATGATGTGTGGAATGCGGCCTGCAGTCACGTGATAATGACGCCATATGTATTTTTAAAAATATTCCAAAATTTATACATTTATTTTTTTTCTTATGATTCTAGCCCGTTTTGAGAAATATTAAGTGAACTACGTTAGTGCTATCTGGGTAGTTCTTAAAAAAAGGTAACATGTCAAGGGGTAATTTAAAAAAAACAATATAGTGTTCTTTGAATTTTGGTAATTATTAAATGTTGCTGTAGTTGGTTGGACTAAAATGTGCTATATGGCCGAGATAACAATTCACTCGTTCTTGAGTTATGTTTGAGTGTGTGAATTCATCTGCTAACACAGATGATAGCCAGCTAACACCAGTTATACCTTTTTTACCAAAATCAAGAATCTTTATAGCTGGGTTGTTCTTGAAAAATGGTAACATTTGGTGTAATAGTCTTTAAAAAAAACAAAAATATTTACCACAAGTAAATATTATATGTTGCTATATATATATATACTTGATTTCTTCTTTTCTCTCTTTTATCTATTTCCTTTTTCGTTTCTGGTGCTTTTGCCAAAGACTTTCTAGTTTTGGCCATTTTTTTTTCTAAAAATTATTGAGCTTTTTTAATTATAAGGGAAAAATTTCACAGGTGTTATCAATAAAATATTCTAAAAGATCACATCAGTGACGTTCACACTAGTGACAAATTTATCAAAATGTCTAAATAACAAAATAATATAAAAGTTACTGCTTTTGTATTTTAATGTCAATAAAGTGTCTACTTTTCATACTTTTTGAAAGTAAATATCTTACCATTTACTCCTTAAATATATATAGAGACACGTGTGACATTTATCTCGGACAAAACGTTAATACTGTTTGAAAACTACCAAAATTTCACAAAAACTGAATTATGTAACACATTTCAGGTCACACTCCTAAACTGTGTCTTCTGTGCTTCTTCATTTTCAGGTAAATGATTTGGGTGTTGTATGCAGTGATGCAAGATTTAAAAAAAAAATCTGTGACTGCATGTGATTACACGAGTGACACCAAAATCAATTACGTGTTTTTTTTTTGTTTTTTGATGAAGACAATAAACTTATATCGATGTATTTTTTTTAGGATTTAAATTTTTGAGTTTTTCTCTATCTAAATCATTATATAAATAAATTTTATGATCCTAAAGTGTCTTTTTGTTATATCTGAATCTATTAACTTTGAAAATTACAGATCACCATGGAGACATTTCTTGGAGAGTTCATTACTGCTGGATAATGTTAGCCTTTGAGTACACTAACTATCCCCCTACTTTGTTTTTAAAAGGATAAGTTGTTTTAAATTTACAAACCAATTACATGCAATGTTACCTTTTTTCAAGAACGACCCATCTACAAAAATATATGCCTTTTTAAGATGTACCTCCGTTGTTCCGCTCTGTCCAGAAAGTTGACTAATCGTTTTCAAATTTTGCACGAATTAGGCCTCAAGTACAGTAACGAAGTAAAATGGGGCCCTGCTGGTCTTTAAAATAGATGCATATATGCCGAAATTTTTGCCGTTTTTTAAAATAACTCAAACCATTACTCGAGAAGTAGCCAACCGATATAAATCAAATTTTGTACAATCATAAGGCCGAATGCGCGCTCAGTGACTGTATAATTAGCTTTCGAGATTAGTTTTTAGTTTTTGAGTTTTGCGGATTTTTCGAAAATTATGTAAAAGTCAAAAATACTCGATCTTTTTTCGACAGTTCCTGAACTGCTATTTTCTCTAAAAAGGTCCAAAACAATTTCTAAATAAGTTTTGAGTCCTCTAGGACATACCGTTTTTGAGTTTTAGGCCAAAACATCCTCAAACACGCAAAAAAATTTTTGAAAAAAAATGCATTTTTACAAAAATCGCCATGTCTCAAAAACGGCGAGCTCCAATGGGTAAGTCTACGGTAACGGTCGTTACACTATAACTATGCTTGTATAACTTTCAATACCAGCTACTCACAGGTTAAAATATTGTCCACGAAGTAGTAACTAATAATGAAAGTTGAATATTTCTTTCGTTTAACATGTGTAAACTAAAGTTGTATACCGGGTGTGGAAACTATACAATGGAAACTTTTTAAACTTGCCATTCTAATATAAATCCAGGTAAACTATCTTTATGAAATACTTTCATATTTGCAGTGTTGCCATTTGCAGGCAAACTTTGCAACAACTTTCTTATTTTAAATTGAACACCCTGTATAATTTTGCATTTTTGTATTCTACAAAATATGCTAGGTACATTTTATGTATAATGTCCTATACCTATGTTCAACCGTTTTTAAAGTATTGACAGGTGAAAGTTGACATTTTTTAACTTTGACAGCCCGTAACATCGAAACGGTTAAGGATAGAGCAAAACGGTTTTTACATTCCTATCTTGGTTTTTCACAAGATAGCATTTTATACTATTTGTAACCCAGGGTTAAACTAACCTTGGGATATTTTAACCCTGTTTTTAGATATAAAAGGAACGAAAAAATGTTCGAACATAAAATGTAGAGAATTTGCTGCTTTACAAAGTTTGTCGAAAACATTTTTCAATCAGAGTAACAGCAAATTAGAAATAGCAAAAAATCTGATATCATTATGCTCATTTTGTCTAAATAATGGAATTCTGAGTATGAACAAAAAAGTTACTATAATTTTGAAAGAAGTTGTTTTGTAGGAATTGTCTTTCCCTACAAAATGCTTTTTTGATTTTTTTTCTAGTGCAAAATGAACCGAAGTTATTAGCGAAAAACCGGTTTAACCGGTTGATTCAAGATGGCGCCGAGGTTAAGGGGTGAGAATGGTGCCAATCTATAGTTAAGCTTCCCCAGTGTTACCCTACACCCCTGCAAAATTTCAGCTTGGTCGCTTTTAGTTTCCAGAAAAATTACAATTTGCCTGGATTATCTTGCGGTTTTAAAATTAATTTTCAGCGGGAGACAAACTCCTGTGGAATCATGGAATTAGTAGTAGTAGTAGAGAGGAGGCGGCGCCGGCGCTCCCTCATGGAATTAGTGGAATTGGCATGGTTTCTGAGAAGTATGCGGCATTACAACGAAATTAGCGAAATTTACACGGAATTGGTGGAATTATTGGACTGGAATTGGTATTAAAATATGTGAAATTGGTATTTCAATTAGGGGAATTGGTACGAAAATTCATGTAACTAGTAAAATTTGCAGGATTTGACGAACTTTTAAAGTACCTACAAAATAATACAAAAATATCGAATCAGTAAAAATCGTAAAACATACTGATTTTTCAATCATCTGGCATTTCAACTTCTCTTGGACATGATAATATATAAATGAAATTAAAATTTGATTTTTTAATATATTCCAGATACTTCCATTAAGGTACTAACTTCTTGCCTGATTGGAATTGATTGGCCGGCTTCTATACTTTTTATGTAATATTCTTTGGCTATAACCGTAGCATTTGTTTATTTCTTGTCTTCAAATAATATTCCTGATACTACAGTTTTGTTAACTTGGGGCTTACTATTTCTTTCATTGTTTTGCGTCTGATTTTATTTAATTTCTAAATTCTCCAGTTTTTTGTCAGTTTGCGTTGAATCTTTGAACGAAGGTTGGCCTTAACTTTGTTTTTTATCATTTACAGCGTTGTTCTGTAGATGGTTAAAAACTATACTATACAATGTTTGATATAATATTACCTTTAAAAAAATTATATTTTAAAATAAAATTTATATTCCGCACGTGAACCGCTCTTCAATATAGCTGCAGGCTGGTAATTTTCAAAGTAAACAGAAATCTTAAAACTGTTTTTGTTAAAAATTTCACGGCAAGGAGAACGAAAACCAGATCAAACATATTGCCTGCGGACATAAATTACCTTGTTTATACGGGCCTCTTAAAGTGCTTTTATATAAAGAAAACATTGACGTATAAACACCACTAAAACCGTTTTAAGCACTAGATCGATTCTATTTTAAAGCGATTTAAGAAAGCGGTTTATCTCCTTGAAACCAATTTTAGGGTCGGTATGAATATATATATATATATATATATATATATTTCCGTATACAGGCCCTATCAGATTCAAGAAGCCATCCTTGCAAGTGAGTTTTAAAAGATTTTTCATGTATAGTTTCCTTCAGATAATTTGGCAAAGAATTAAAGAAATTTGGTGCTAAGTATTTTAACGTTTTGTTCCCTATTTCTTTTTTACTTAAAGGTACCATCATACAACCGCTTTTATATCTGGTGTTTATGTGGATGTGAAACTGAACGTAAAGTTAAAAAATTTAGTCACACCATAGGCGTTTTTTCGCGTTGAAATTATTTTGAAATATTATTTGAAACTATTTAGATGTGACGTCATCATTTAGAACCGAGAAAAAATGAGTGGTTCAAAACGCTGACGTAGTTTAGTGTAACCTCACTTTTTTGTTTTTCTGTTTATTTTTTTGGTGGTTAAAATTAAAATGGATCAACTACTGGTTTATTTAACAAAACCTTCGAGTGTACGGCCAGTTTTAGTATCATGGATGGCAAGCAATGGAAGCTACATGGATAGTGAAGTTTTTTTATTTACTGTTCTTTTAAACCCCAAAAATCATATAAGACCACAGGGATACCATGAAGAATGGCTAACAAGATATCTAGAATATGATTTTTCATCCATTTTCACGCAAAAACAAAAAAAAAATCTTAGGTTAAAACAAAAATGTAGAATTTTGACGTATCTTCTACGCACATGTCAGTTTTGAAACTAGAGTGGTTTCCGTTTCAAAATATTTCTAACCCGTTTAGATGTGACGTCACCGTTGCAACGCGAGAAAACCAATGTTTCAAACTTTTTAAAAACATTTTAAACAATTTCAACCCGAGAAAAGGCCTCATAATTATGTGCTAATTTCGTCCCCAATCAAATCAACCAACCAAAATTTTCTGATCATGGACGAAATTAGCACATAATATGCAAATTTTTAAATTCCGTGACACCTAAACATGTAGTGTCGCTAAGTTAAAATTAATCTAGCTACCCCACTCTTTTTTTTTTCAAAAACATAATTTAAAATGAAAAATTTGATTTTTTTGCTTATATATTTGTGGAGCACATAATTAGCACATAATTTTAAAACCAAAAATTTTTAGTTTGGCGCCATACTTCCTGATGGGGTTGCTAAGCTAAGAAACCAGAGGAGCACAACATTTTTTGATTGGGGACGAAATTACCACATAATTATGGTGCCACTAAAATTTGATTTTCGTGAGGTGGAGTCGCTAGGTTAATGGAGGTGGTATGAATGCTTTACAAATGCTTTAGCGCATTTCTTTTAACTTTAACAAGAAATACTTAACTAAGCTGTCGAAAAAGTCCAGGCAACAATGTGGCAATTGCGTCGGGTGGTAGGTCGGACCTGGGGTATTACACCCAGGAACCTTCACTGGATGTACACGGCAATACTAAGACCTAGGATCCAATATGGATCCATCGTCTGGTGGCCGGCAGTGGAGAGGACCACCATATCCCAAAAGCTCAGAAGCCTGCAAGGGCTAATGTGCAGGGGAATAACCGGCGCCATGAGGACGACACCAATCCAAGCACTCGAGATCATTCTGGGACTGCCGACTTGGATCAAGAAGGAAGCGATGGCGACCCATTTGCGTCTGAGAGACTCTGGTCAGTGGAGAGGAAGAGGGGAAGTCATTGGACACCTAAGGGTCGCCCAAATGGCCACCAGGGAGATGCCACTTGCGTCTTTTGTGATCAAGGCAACCCGAATTCCCTGGAGATTCAATAAGAGGTACAAAGTCAAAATTCCCGATAGGGAATTCTGGCAGAGGGAGAACCTCCACGAACAGTTCGAGAGGAACGCTGTGATATACTACACCGATGGCTCCAAGCTATCGGAGAGGCAGACAACAGGGGCGGGGGTCTACGTGCAAGACCGAGAAGAAGTTCGGATGAGCTACCCGCTCGGAGACCAAGCTACGGTCTTCCAAGCCGAGGTATACGCCATTATAATGGCGGCAACACTAGACGAGGTTCGCAATGGTCCGGAGGAGCATGTGTACATATGCTCCGACAGCCAAGCGGCCCTAAAGGCACTCAGGGCGCCAAAAATTGTCAATACTCTGGTGGAAGAGTGCGTAGAAGCACTGGAAGCCTTGAGTCAAGACAAAAGAGTTACAGTGATATGGGTACCGGGACACACGGGAGTGTCGGGCAACGAAAAGGCGGATGAACTCGCTCGGCTCGGGGCCAGCACTCAATACGTGGGGACAGAACCACTCTTAGGTATAACAAGGAGACAGCTGCAAAGTCGACTCATTAAGTGAGCTAACGATGCACTGGCGGACTCCTGGGAGAACGAATTAGGATGCAGACAGTCCAAAGAATTCGTCGACGGACCGGACACGGCCAGACTCAAATGGCTCCTGGGAAGCACACGAAAAGATATTGGACTACTGGTACGGATACTGACCGGCCACAACCGACTCAGCAAGCATCTGACTCGCATCGGGGTCGGGAATGCCTGCGGGAGGGCGGAGGAGACATCCCGGCACCTCGTTGCGGAGTGCGATGCATACCTAAGGATGAGGCATCAGGTACTCGGACAACCGAACCTGGATGCAGAGGACCTGCGTGCTCGCAGGTGGGCCAATGTACTGGATTTCGTGAAGAGAACAGGAAGGCCCGGAGAGCCCACTACCGTACAAGCGGTACAGGTGGTGGATTAGGGGGCTGGGCTGGGGTAAGGTAAAAAGGGATCGATTGAGCCTACTTGCCAGGTCTTGGGCCGCCCCCTAGTTACTACTACTACTACTACTAACTAAGCTGTTGTTAAATTAGTTGTTTTATGTTTTCTTTTTATGCTGGTATGCACCATTGTACACTTTTTCTGATTAAGACTTTAGCCGTGAGTACATAATATTTTTCTTATTCACCAAGCGTTTTTTTCTCCTAATCGGCAATTAACTTTGACCACCCGATGGCCTAGAATTAAGGACCAGATAACCGCGGCTAGTTAATTAGTGAGGTTATGTAAATATTTGTCCAAAAAAACTGCAAAAAAATAGTGTGGGAAATATTAATAATATAGAAGTGGAAGACCTATTATTTGACGATGATTTATACTTTTCCTATTACTATAAAATGCCTAAATGCCCTGGATGACCTTGAATGATTTTAGCTAATGCTGGGTTTATACAGTAAATAAAATAAGAAATAAGAATCTGTGTTTGGTCAAATGTGATCATATCATTACAAATATGGTTTTCTATTGGGTGTTCTTATTTGTTATCTTATATTTTATTTTACTGTATAAACCAAGCATTAGTTGAAATCAGCTCGGAAATCAGTCAGTCATCTTACAGTCACATTTATACACATTTGTACCCGAATGACATTATTACAAATGTGTATTTAAATGTAACTTTAACATTGTATGCATTTTATTTGAAATCCACAGCATAGCAGTATCGAAGGTGACCAACTTCAAAACAACAAAATACAGGACGCGGTAAAAATATTGTGTCTAGTTTTAACAGATTAAAAATTCTCAAAAAAAACTGTTCTTTTATGTATTCAAATTTATTTCTTAAAAATGCATGATGCGTCATTACTACACAGTAAAAATAATAATATATGATCTTAATCAAATAAAAAACTTAAACAAATCATTACCTAATAAACCTTTAAAACTAAACTACCTAACTAATTTTTATTTTTAAATTTGTACTTGGTTTGTCCATGTATAGCACACAGTCCATTAACATTTTCCAACAGATATTTATAAAGTTCGAGGCAGGTCTATTTGGTCAGGATCATGGATTTACGCGTTTCAATTGATATGACAATCGAGTTTTTTTGTCAGTCTACATGTTGTTGATCAAAGAAAAAGATCTTTCCAACTCTGCTTTAGTCCCAGGTAAGGAAAGAGTATTCAACTAAAAAAGATTATTTTTTTGAACAAAATTCAAATACGTCGACCCACCTGGAACTAACACTGATGCGTGTAGCTGCGCGTGTTGATAATGTCAAAAAATATTTATAAATCTTTGATTATAATTTTAAAACCACCACACCAACGAGACAAAAATTGTAATTTAGGTTCTCACATGTTTTGTCATTTTTCAGGAACAATCCAGTTACCTCTATAAATCAGTTGTGGGCGTTAAGGTTTTATGCCTCTAATGGACACCAAATAATTTATTTAAATATAAATACCTAGGAAATTTGCGACGTTGCCAGCTCCTTTCTGCTGGCCCTGATTACCAAATCACAATTAGCTAATTTGAGTGCAAAATACTTTGGTCCATAGTACTGACTATTTCGCCATGATTACATAATTGGCCGCAATTAGAAAATTACGAAAATACGTGAAAATGGTGCATACAGGCATTAATGTCATTTAATAAAGGACCCTCGGAAAAAGCGATTTTATTTAAAACCGTCTCTATAAAACGCCGGTTTTAGGCACGTATAAACGTAGTAAATGAAAATCTTAAACGTTACAAAAATAAATGATGAGGGAAAAGCCTGAAAAATTCCTAACCAAATTGAATTATTGAAGCTAGAAAGTCTACACGCATCAAAAATGTTTAAAAATTTACAGCCTTGAAGAATTTAAGGAATGATGTCGTTTAGAAGCTACGAGGGAGGGGGGGGGTAAAAAAAATGTGGTGACCAGTCATTAGCAAATGGCCAATTATTTTTCATTCTCAAAAATATAGGGTGCGTTCGCGTAGAAACCCTAAGCGCCCAGAGGTCAAGGGCGTAGATAAGGGGGGGGGACAATGTGCCCCACAAACCGGTGTCCGTATCCGTTACTCTTTCGATGTTTGCTGGGTGGCTTTCGCGCGTTCTGTTGTCCCCTCTTTAGCTACCCCAAGCCACATTTTTTTAAATAATTTACAAAAAAAACATGAAAAAATTAGAATTTGCCTCTTAAGTTTGATTGTTAGAATGTAGAAGTTTATATCTGGTTTCACAGCAAATTTTGCCGGCGACTAAGTAAAAAAACACACACAGTATATTTACAAAATTTTCAAAAATGATGATTATTTTTACCTGCAGCGCTATTACACATCTTTTGCTACAATTTTAGTTATTACAGTGGCGATCGCCCCCCTCCTTCGCTCTAGAAAAAATTAAACAATAAACCTGAAAAATTTGGAGAAAAAATTAAATACAGAACAGTATTATAGAGTTTCTATTTATAAACCAGTTTTAGACAAAATCATTACGGACATAAAGAAGTATTTTTGAACTGAACATATTCATACCAAGTTTTATACAACGTGAAGCCAAAATTAAGGTAAAATTAACTGAAGTGGTCTCTAAATACTATATAAACCGTTTGGTTAATCCAAAGCACAAATTCTTGAACTTTTATTGGGAGAAGTCCAGTATTTGGAAACAATATTGGTCAGAAGTAGGCAAAAGCTTAAATCCAAACCCCATTCTTGGATGTTTGCCAGTAAGTAATGAGCGCTTCGTCAGAAAGAAGCTTCTCATGTCTCAGAAGATTGAAAATATAAGTACTTAAAAATACACTATGACGGAAATTCGTCTGACGGGCTTAGCATTGCTGCATATCATTCATATTAACAGACATATTGAAATTGACATTGAGCGAGTCACTGACCGGTTTGCCCCGAAAAACAGGAAACGAGTTTGAGATACGCAGATATAAAACGCAATGTTTCAACTTAAAAAGCTTTTTAGACCTTAAACAAAAAGTAAGATCCCGTTTAGTACACTTTATTCTTTGGTTGAGGGGAGATAGGATTAAAAATCGTGATCATTCACAAATTATTAGTCTTATCTCCGCCCATTAAAGGATTGTATATAAGATAGAGCGTAGATTAATTTAGTTCATTGTTTATCGTCTCCTGATGATGCTAACGTTGTTAGCGAAACGCGCGTCGAGTGCAAAAAAGTGTAGTTTTGGTTTGTGGAAAACAATCATAATTTTGTTTTGAAAAAGTATTTAGCTATTACATTTTGTTTGTGGTTTGTTTGTTATCTGTTTTTTATAACTGAAAAAATTATACGTAGCTTTTCAAGCGCGGATTTCAGGGGGATAGGGGGGTAGGTAACCCACCCTACCCTGGCTTTAAATTTTTTATAAAAACATTTAGAAAATCAAAAGTAGAACATAAATTGCGGCGCTATAACACCTTTGATATTTACCGTATTAGTTTCATTTTGTGTTACAAATGGCATTTGTAGGTCATTTTCTTAAAAATTTTCGCCTGCTGCGCTTTGAATATATATACAATTTTAGTTTAATTTTATATCAAAAAATGCATTTTTTAGTGCAATTTTCTTAAAAATTTTCGCCTGCGGCGCTATGATAATGTTGATATTTACGATTTTAGGTTAAATCGACTTCAAAATTGCATTTTTAATGTATTTTTCTCAAAAATTTTCTGCACATTTAAAATTTTGAAACCAAATCCGCGCTTGTAGTTACTAAGTTTTGTTTGCATATATTGATATGCTCCTCATAAAAGCTATGCTTTTATTCGAGTTTTTTTTTCGTATCGAAATCGCTCCCCCCCCTTTTGAAATGACGGGGACCGCCACTGGTTATTATTATATTTTTACAAAATTTTCGTCTACGACACATTTATGATACACAGAATTTAGCAACAAATCTAGAATAAAGACAAGATCCCAACCCAGTTTTATATTTGATAAAAAACGTAAAAGATATTAAACTACAAAAAAATTTGCCTGCGGCGCTACCAAATTTTTTGTATAATCTTAGACAATTTTTATCAACACCACGTTACGTGTTAAAAATGCGTTATTATTATATTTTTACAAAATTTTCGCCCGCGACGCATTTATGTCATAATTTTAGCAACAAATCTAGAATCAAAACCAGATTCAAACCCAGTTTTTTTTTTACATGAGTTGAGTTGAATTTTTTTTATACTGTTCCCCCCCAAGTAAAAATTGTATCTACGCCCCTGCCGGAGGTCCACTTTTCCGTTTGAGTTGACGTTCGGCGTTCGAGATGACATTCGGGACGGTCTCGGGGCCGCCCTGCGGGTATCTTACAATACATAACCTCACTTTTTTATTAACATTTTTTTAAAGTTGGGTTGTATATTTTTTGAGACGATTTTTAATTTAATGAACGTTCAACGTTATCGCTAACACGCTCGGTCATAAAATACTGCTTTATTTCTCGGAGAGGGCCAACGACGACGACGACGTAGCAAATTTCGCATTGCCCTTCCTAAATATCACCTAAACGTAAAAGCTTTGTATCCAAGCATCTGTTTTTCAGCACAAACAAAAATTTAGGTTTTTAATTTTTTTTACCATCATAGTCTATAGACAAATCGTGCTAACTTTATGCCGACAAGCTAACTTTGTAAAAGGTAGCTTATAGATCACGTTTTGACTTGTTGTCATTCTGGTAAATGCGTTTTTTTCAAGTTATTGCCCCCACCACTTTTTTGCATGATACTTTTAAAAACGCTGTAACTTTCTTAAAAATTAATATAGAGTCTAAAAAGACAGCAAACGATTCAGTGGAAACACACGATAAAATTGTTTTCTATAAAAAAGTTCAAAATTTTGCTTTGTTTTTTCACCAAAAATAAGAAACTTACAATGGGATTTACTAAGATCTAGAATAGTACCTCCCATAGGTCTAAATATTTCAACCTGTGGGGGGTACTAAATTTTAAAACCAATTTTCAAAAAACACTTACCCATACAGAAGACACAAAGTTATTGATTATTTTGTATTGTTATTACAAAATACCACTGAAAAACTGCTTTTTTTCTCAAAATATACCATATTTTAGGAGAAAATGCCCTAAAACTAATTTTTTTTGGCAGGTTTCTAAACGGCAAATGGTGAATACTTAAATCCCGTAAATCCCACTGTTAAATTTATAGCCCCCAGAAAGGATTGTTTTGTGGCAAATGGTAATAAGTTCGTTCATAATTTCCCTAAGTAACCGTTTTTACAAGAAGTAATTTACCTTATTTAATATCCCAAGTTGTTCATTAACCAATAAAACACCTCCAATTTTGTCCAGAAAAACGCCATATTTTGAACCAGTCTTTATCACAAAAAATATATTTATGAGGGCCCTCCGAGGCAAAACAAACATAAGTGAAGGTCACAGATTATGCATGAAAAATATACCAAACAAAAAAACCCAAAACAACTATACTAATTTATTTACAAACTGAAAATAAAACATTGAGGTTATCTAAAAGCTCAGTCAAGAAAACTTTCCTTACTCAAAGTCCACTCATTTCAAAGCAGTAGCTTTCATCAGTAGAGGTTGGTGCAAGCCAAGATACAAGCAGAGGGAAGAAATCCGAACTCGCTGTTTTGTTTGTGATTTGAACGCAGCTAATATATTGAAACTTGAATCTGATATTTCGACACTGACAGAAATGTAAACAAAATTTGCATTTAAGTTTTTTAATACATTTAAAAATAAAAACACCTTTTAAATAAATACACTACTCCTTATTTTATTATTACAACATCAAGTATTAGTTGGAAAATTAATTAACAAGGGTAAATTTTAATTAGAGTAACATATAACCCCAATTTTAATTTGTTCTACAGAGTGTTTACTATTTAAACCCTGCGTGGGTTGAAATTTTTTAATTTTCTTTTCTTCTAAATTGAAAATTTCTTCTTAAATCCAAGAAAAGATTGTGTTAAGATGATCATTCAATAAACAAATTTATTCAAATTCTTCTTATAAATCAAACTATGTCTAAAACTCAAGGAGGGCTAGTTTAAAATGCTTAAAAACAAAAAAATTTCACTTAAACTTATGACCAATCTAAGATAGACTAAACCCTTTTAGTAAATCCCACTGTTAATTTTTAGTTTTTTTTTTAAAGCAGTTATTTATTTTCAGAAGCCATTTGCAATAATCATAAGGCAAAATAAAAAAAAAATTGAATAAAACTTGTAGAGTAAACACTTTTCTTTAATTTGATGTAGCTAGAACTAGTATTTCAATGGAAAAATAAATTGGTTGCCACTAGAAAGACCACGAGCGAATTGGTTTTACAAGCTTTTATTTAACTTCACCTCTATGTATGTATGGTCGGGATTAACTTCTATTTGTCCGATTGAATTCAAATTTGGTATGCGATTATAGTTCCGCTGACAATACAATAATATGGTACTATAAGGCAAACCCCCCCCCCCCTACTAGGGAAGTGGAGGGGGGGAAACGCCTAAGTTTGTCTGATTTCAAACAAAATTGGTATACGGAGGTTTTTGTGGATAATAAATTCAATATGCTTGATTCAAGATGGACGATTTTTGGTCATGTTTTGCTAACCAATTTTAACTGACTTATACACATTCGATTGTCCTCAAATTTGGTATGCGTTTATAGTTTAATAAAATAAAAAGTGCATTAAAAAGTAGAAAATAATTCTGAGCATTCTGATATCATAATTATTAAAAGCGATGGGCGCAAATTAAAACAATGTCTATAAGAGAAATGTTAGGTTAGCTTGGGTCGAGTTGGGTTGGATTTACTTACCCTTGCATTTCTCTGCTTTATAATGAATTCAGATTCTTGCGAATAATCGTAATACAGTGCGGACGTAAAAAGTCCCCCCCCCCTGCTAACTCTTAAACGGATTGAGGTATCGACTTCAAATAAAAACCATGTTTAATAATAACACTTTTGCTACTTTTTGACGTATTTTTTATAAGCGTCATATTGACGTAGGTCCATAAGGTCCCTAACTACTTTAAATAGAAAGGGGGGTCGAGTGCTACCTTGTTTAAAAGGTATCTTAATTCCCTATTTAAAATTTTAATTTTTTTAAAAATCGGTTTACGACTTACAGAGTTATAAGTTTTTTCGACTATAGTTTGCGTTATGATAACAATTTTACCACTTTTTGACGTATTTTTTATAAGCGTCATATTGACGTAAGTCTGTAAGGTCACTAACTACTAAAAAAAGGTATTTTAATTCCCTATTCAAATTGTTGTTAGTGACCCTATGGTCTTACCTTAAAAAATGTATTTAAAGTCAACTGAATTCGTTCAAAAGTAAGAGAAGAGGTGCGCAAACTATAGTTACAAATGCTAATAACTCTGTAAGTAATGCACTGATTTTTTAAAAAATTAAAATTTTAAATAGGGAATTAAAATACCTTATAAACAAGGTATCACTCGGACCCCTTTCTATTTAAAATTTTAAAGTAGTTAGTGACCTTATAGACTTACGTCAATATGACGCTTATAAAAAATACGTCAAAAAGTAGCAAAAGTGTTATCATTAAACATGGTTTTTAGCAGAGGGGGGGGGGACTTTTTGCGTCCGCACTGTATAATCAATAACATAAATTTATCGAGTCACCATGGCAAAACTTCCTATAATGCGCCCATCGCTTTTATTATTATGATATATATATATATATCAGAATGCTAAAAATTTTGTACTTTTTAGTGCACTTTATATTTTATAAAAGCTTTTATTTGAAAAGATGTTTTTTTACATAAAATAATTTAACACATAGGCTATAATCTTAATTGGCGGCCCGCGCGGCGAATTAGAGACATGCGTAGAGTTACGCAATAATCAGGTGATTTTTCATTATTGGTTCTAAACTTGGAAAAGAGTAACCATGTCTGGAAAAATTAATGTGTCTGCGTAATCAAAAGAAAGACAAAGATAAAACAAGTACTGCTTCAGAACATTCTTTAAGAAATACACAAAGGTAAGAAATGATAAAAAAATCAGATATAAGCGCCAGTAGGTACAATTTTTTTTTGTTTTTTGACCAGGATTTGAACAGTGAAGATAGCTTCCCAGGTTTATAGGTTATACAGGGTGATCCAAAGCGAACTGGTTTGTGCTGTTTTATTGTTTGTTTTTGACTATTACCGGAACATAATAAATAAATATCGCCGGTTGGGATTTTCAAAAAATACCGCGTATCATTCTAGACTTGAGCTACGAGAGTTGTTTAAAGTTGGAGACGCCGCTGTAAATAATGGAGTATAATACCTTAACCTGTACAGAGAGCATGTTTGTGTTTGGAAAGTCTAAATTTGTTAAATACAACCTATTTTTAATTTTCGTTTTTTATTAATTTCTTACAAACAAATATTGGGAAAAAAAATCTCCATATTTGTTAAAAAAATACATATTCTGGGATGATATAAAACCTGATCTGGTCCGGTTTTACAAATTTGGATTACTTTTCAAATGTTTTCCCATGTTTTGATATTATGATTAATCAGTCCAGAAACCCCCATTTCTTACTCGTTATTTAAACGTAACTTAAAAACTAATTAACCGATTGGAATTTTGAACCTAATTTGAACTAAGCGTCAAAATAGCTACTTTTTTATATATTTTTTTTTCGTAGACAATACTAGACCAAAAAAATTAAAAACTTTTTTGTTTTTTTTTTATATTTTTGCGTAAGAAATATAACTTTTTTATTGTTTCATCATAAAAATATTACAAAAAATGTATCTCAAACATAATAAAGATTTAAGTACTTAAAAAAATACACCTTTCCTCCATTTTAAAATCGGAATATTTATAACGCATATTCTAGAATAACAAGGGTTTTTAACTTGATATACTAAGCCTATTCAACAAATTTACGTTATCTGCAAAAAGTTTTTGTAGTTTTGGGTAATATTATAAATCCTAAATATAGCCCAAAAACCCCTATTTTTGACCAGTTATTTTAACATAACTCAAAAACTAATTAACCGAATGAAATGATTGAACCCAATTTGAACTCAGAATTAAAAATGCATATTTTTTGTTAAATCAATAATTTTCAAACAAAACTTAAAAAACTTTTTTTGGTTTTTTATTTTTTCAGAATTTTTATTTTTTTTAATGAAAATTATTTATTTTTTTATTTTTTCAGAAAATATATTACAAACGAGGTATTCCAAATTTTTTTTCCGTTAAAATCGAAAAAAGTTATAATTTTTTAAAATATACGGTTTTCCGACTTGACCACGAAAGTCGATTTGTTCATAGACTATCAACCGAAGAATGCTTTTTCCGTTAGAGCCGAACCGCAAAAAACCGGGACGTTCAGGCCGTGACGTCACTCACACGGATTTCTACGCGAACGCACTTATAATTATATGTGAAATTACAAAATTGGAAGAGTGTAAAAGCCGGTTTACATTTTCGACCAAAACAATGTCATCCAACAGGGTTTGTACTGAAAAACTTTCATTAAACATGAGCTGAACGAACTTTTCCCGGTTTTTCCTGATCCTTTGTAAAAAATTCTAGTCATTTTATTGTAAAAAAACTGTAACATTTAATCTCGCAAATATATTGTTTACGATTTTTTATTATCTGTGTATATTATAAAAAAAATAACCTTCTTTCTGGTTGTGCATTGTTTTTTCAAATTTTTCCAGATATTCTTTAACTTTACTATTTTTTGTCAAATTTCCTGGCTTTTGCATCCAATGTTTTGCCATTTTGCTAATGTAAAACAAAAGCTTCAGCAAATAAAACTTTACCAAACTCGTGCGAAAACCTAAACCTTTAATTTTGTACTTTAATAGGAAAATTACGCAAGTTTCAGACCACGAACATTGTACACTTTTGCCCGAAGTTTTAATCCTAAAGACACACAAAAATTCTGGTTTAATTTTAACCCAACTTTTCCAGTCACTTTTAAATTTCGTAAGAGACCGATTTCGAGCGTTTCGCTCCGAGATTTCGAAGAAAACTAAGCCAAAAATAAAACGCGCTTGCTTTCGTAATCGCTCGGTCTATAAACTAATATTATGAAAAAATTTACAACTCGTGCATGTTTTATTTTCGATTATTAAAATCCCTGGACGTTACCGTTGAAGGTTTAGGTAAACTCTGCATTAAAGCATTTGTTTGTAAAGAAAGCTCCCTTCGAGGTTTCCTCGTTCAAAAATTGCGATTTTTTTTTCTTGGTGGCTAAAATAGTGCTTTTTTTACAAGCGTTGGTTTAAAAAAGCACAGTTTAGCCGTGAGTTGTTAACAAGATTTTTTTTTAATACATTTATCAAAAAATCCAAGAAAAACAGGAAAATTCTTTTTTTTTATACCTTCATCAAAAACATTATTTTAGTAACTGTCTGCAGATAACTAAAGCATGACTTTTTTGGATACAGATGCAAATAATTTTTTTTTTTTTTTTGATCACGGGTGCAAAAACAGATTTCGGTCCGTTTTTTACCCAAAATTAAAGGCAAATAGCGGAAAATAGTAATATTGAAAAAAATCTAATTATTCTTGCCTAAAAATTAAGCCATTTCCGGCAATTTTCACCAAGTATTTACCAAAAAATCTTTTAAAAATATCGTCAAAGTTTCAAATTGTCAAAGATAAAATGTTGCAACAATGAACGTCACCGAATAAAAAGGCACATCGCTATGGAAACCATCATTGTTATTTTGTTTACCAGCCGCCTTAATTTATAGTGAAAAATGGTGTGTTGCAAGAAGTGCTCTTCGTTCGAGATTTTAAAAGTATTTTCCTATTTTTCTTGGATTTTTTGATAAAGGTATTAAAAAAAATAGTGTTAACAACTCGCGACTAAACTGTGCCTTTTTTTACTCGCGTTTTTAAATACCTCGCTGCGCTTGTTATTGAAACCAACGCTTGTAAAAAAAAGCACTATTTTAGCCACTAGTTGTTAAAATTACCATCAAAAATCTCGAGCTTAAAATCAAGGTGGCTGGTAAATGAAATAACAATGGTTTCCACGCGCGACGCGCCTTTTTACTCGGTGACGTTCCTTGATTTTTTCGTAATACTTGGTGAAAACGGGCGGAAATGGCTTAAGTTTTAGGCAAGAATAATTAGTTATGTTGGGAATTTGGAACCTTTGGTTGCACTATAAAAAATTTATTATTGTTTTCCACAAACCAAAACTACACTTTTTTGCACTCGACGCGCGTTTCGCTAACAACGTTAGCATCATCAGGAGACGATAAACAATAAACTAAATTAACCTAGACTCTATCTTATATACTATCTTTTAGTGAGCGGAGATAAGACTAATAATTTGTGATTGGTCACGCTGGTCAACTAAAAAATAAAGTGTACTAAACGGAATGGGGCCTCTATCTTTATTTAAACTATTTCTGGATTTAATGATTTCCATAGTTTCATATGCATTCAAGTCTTTTGTTCGGTACACTTTTTAGAAGTTTTAGGTTATCTAATGTGAATCTATGAATGTTTTTAAAAGCATGCGCGGCCACACTTGACTTTTCTGTTCTTCCGTATTTTAAGTCTGCTAAGTGTTCTTTGAATCGTGTTTGAATAGAGCGTCTCATTTGGCCAACATATTTTTTGTCACAATCCATGCAACTAATTTCGTAAATTCCACTTTTTTCTAGAACTGTTACGAAATTAGTTGCATGGATTGTGACAAAAATATGTTGGCCAAACGAGACGCTCTATTCAAACACGATTCAAAGAACACTTAGCATACTTAAAATACGGAAGAACAGAATAGTCAAGTGTGGCCGAGCATGCTTTTGAAAACAATCATAGATTCACATTAGATAACCTAAAACTTCTAAAAAGTGTACCAAACAAAAGACTTTTGAATGCATATGAAAGTATGGGAATCATTAAATTCAGAAATAGTTTAAATAAAGATAGAGGCCCCATTCCGTTTTGTGATATTTTTTTGACTTTCTTTTTTTTCGAAAAGGGGACATGTCGTGAGAATGCCAAACTATAAATTGATGACCGAATTTACTTCCTCTAAATTTTAAAGTCTACAACAAGGTCTACAATATATAAAAAAAAACAGTAGTTTATTTACAGCTATACACGGTTAAATTTTTGATGCAATTATTGTTTTGGTCATAATTTTTTTGTAGAATCGTCACCCGTGAAGATTAGGTCAAGTCGAAATTAAAAGAATGGCCAATAAATTCCGGTTTTAAGATTTTTGTTTGCTAAATAATTGTTAAAATATATACAGGGTGTTCCAAATTCGAGGGGATTGCGAGGTTTTGGGTATTTCTAAGGAAGCTGGGCAAAAACTAATATACATGTTATGAGCTCGATTTTTAAGACATTAAGGCCACAAAAACGGCATAGATTTGACACAACTGCTTTGCTGTTTTTGGGCCAATCTTTACCGGGCAGAATATCGGAAACGAGAAAACGGAATCTGGCAGGAATGTTTATTTTTGAATTCCGCACAACCCTATCCAGACAGTTTTTTGCTGGACTCGAAATAAAATAAACACAGCTAACAATAGTCAAAAATCTTACCTGGCTTTTTCTTTAGCCTCGTCGATAATACAGAAATCGGTAACAGCAATTTTTGGATTTTTATTTTTTTTTTTTGAAAAATATACACCAAATTTTGAAAAAAAGTTATGTTTTTTTTCTTTGTAAGCAATATTCTGCCGGAATTCTGTTCGATTGGAGTATTGGAACTCAGGTTTTGCATAGCCACCGGCCAATTGTCTAATGGAACATTCGGCCAATAAATTGATACATGTCAAGTGATAAAAATAATACGGAAATTCGTTATTTTTTTGATGTTGAATAATGATTTTTCTTCTAATTCAAAGCATCAAAACTTTTTAAAGAAGCATTAATAAATGGTTACGTTCCTAATAAATTATACTTTTCCTCACATATGGTGTTCGCACCGTGTTCTGAACACTGCACGATCTCCCTCAAAATCTCTGATCTTTCAAAAAAAATAGCAAAGCAGTGTTGTCAAATCTATGCGTTTTTGTGGCCTTTTTGAAAAATATGCGTTTTAGAATTTGTCCTATAACTTTTTTATTACAGAAATTTCTTTGCTGGTGTAAATTGCATTTTTATAGATAATTTAAAATAGAATTTATTTTTAAAACTGGATTTTATCTGTTTTTAAGATACAACTCGGATGTAACAGTAGGTTGGTATTTCTCGTATAGAACGAACTACTTTTTCCTTGATTTTTGAAGTCAGCGTGAAATTTGCTTTAAAACGATGTGTGGCACTTATAATTTTATTTTTTATATAATATGTTTATTTTACAAGGTACAATAAAAATAAATAGTAAAATATTAAAAAATTACTATACTATTTTTAACCCAATGTTAAACTTTGGGATATTTTAACCCTCGGTTTAGATATAAACGATAGCTTGTGAAAACCCAAGATAGGAATGTAAAAACCATTTTGCTCTATCCTTAACTGTTTCGATGTTACGGGCTGTCAAAGTTAAAAAATGTCAACTTTCACCTGTCGATATTTTAAAAACAGTTGAACATAGATACAGGACATTATACATAAAATGTACCTAAAATATTTCAAGGGTATACAATTTAAAATAAGAAAGTTGTTGGCAAGTTTTCCTGCACATGGCAACAAGTATTTCATAAAGATACTTTACATGGACTTAGGTTAGAATAGAAAGTTTGAAAAGTTTCCACTGTATAGTTTCCAAAATATTCTAATAGGTTACTCAACTTGGGACACCAGGTATATAGCCTGCTATAGCATGTATATTAGTTTTTGGCTCTCCCTTAGAAATGCCCAAAACCCCCAATCGCCTCGAATTTGGACCACTCTGTACTCTGGTTGTGATCCCCCTATTTTTGTGGGTACATTCTTTTTGTAAACTTATAAATTATTATCTTTAAATATAAATACTTACCGGCCTCTGTTCACCTGATCCTAATAATGGAGAATGAGCCTGAAACAAACACAGTTTTTAATAAATTTAAAAACGACAAAATGATCCAGATTCTACATAGTTTTCCGAGGACACAGCTCGCCTAAGTTACATATATTTAATTTAAAAAAAATATATAAACTTTGCACTATATATTTTGACGTAGTTATTTCTTTAGGAGGCATATGGGGGACTATTAAAATAGTGACATTTTGACTTTTCTTAATTTTATCAAAAATGAGTTATTAAGGTTCCAAAACACCTTAATCGAATAAAAAAAAAAAATGGTTGTCTGTCGGTCTGTTGTCTGTCTGTATACACGATAACTCAAGAACGCCTTAATCGATTTTAACGAAATTTGGTACAAAAATCCTCTATCGGCTGACCATGAACTGATTAACTTTTGGCTATGGTGCTGGGGAGTTGAAGGAGGGAAAAGGCGTATAAAATATTTTACAAAATTTTAACTTTGGAACAAAAGCAAGTAGCGATATACGGTTCATATATAGTTCAGATTTAAGTTTCCATGAATATGAACTACAAATTTTGTTATAAATTCAAAGTTCGTGGAGGCTTTAGTTTACGAGTTATTTGAAAAAACTTTAAAATATATTTAAAAAATCATAACTTTAGAAGTAAAACAGCTATTGATATGCGATTTTCAGATTTTGGTTTTCGTAAATATTACCCAGCATAAAAAAAATTACCGTACGCCGTGCGGAAAAAGCCTTTTCAGTCCCGCAATTTATTTTAAATTTTCCTCACACACCAAGTTTACGGCTTGCCCGCACTCCGCTGGCGCATAATTACGGCAAACACCGGGGCGTGCGGAAAAGTATTACTTTACAAGGCAAATAACCGAGCAAATGACTATTACCCATCCAATTTTTTAGGTTTCCAGGAGGTGGATGTCAATCTAAATTAAAATTCTAATAGTACATTATAAACCTAGGGACTAAAGTGCCACATTTAATCCCGCGGCTACAATTCGCTAGGGGATTAAATGACACTTTAATCCCAAGGTTTATATACTATTTTATGCACTTTAGGAAAAGATCTTTGTTAAAATTACGTTATTTCTACGCCAAATGGTTCGTCAACTACAAGAAAGGGTGCTAAGAATGAAATATTGGCCAGAGCCAGCGCTGTTTGGCTTGATTTGCCATAAATTTAATTATAATTTTCCAAGGATTAGTGTTTTTCAATCTCTGAGGGATTAAATTTACTTTTAATCCCTAAGCTGACGGATAAAATTTATTTTTAATCCCTTAGGGATTAAAATTGTCACTTTAGTCCCTAAAAGGGGGATTAAAAGTACCTATTTAATCCCTGAAGTGCATAAACGTATTTTAAAAATTCAATTCCAAGTAGGAACCTGCAATTGTGTGAAATAGTAAATCCATCTTATTTTTTAATTTGTTCATTTATCATTAAAATCAAGTGTTTATTAATACAAATATATAAAAAGAAATCTATTATAAAAATTTAAATCGTAAGAGCTTCATGTGTTTTTCTGGAGCTGCATGCATCAATTTTGAATATTTTCTTACAGTTTGCAGTAAGCAGAAAAACAGTCTTTTATTTCCTCAAGGAGCCAAGAATACTGCAGCTTCCAAGCCGCATTAAATTTGGTTTATTAAACAAAACAAAACTTTTTCCAAGGATATAATAAGGGTTATTTTCTCACAAGTATGTACACAACTGATTGATGCAGTAAAAAAGCCTACCAAAATCGAGCATACCCTTGGTTAATATTAAACAACGCGGCAAAACTCCGATGTGTCCTTTGTATGGCTGAATCAAGCTAACCCCCCCCCCCTCCACGAAACTCAATTTGGATATTGTAAATAGGCATTTGTTTGTACACAATTAGTACCAAATTCTGGCATAGTCACTTTTGGTCGAATCAAAGTGGGGGTGCACCTTGATATCAAGCGACACACCCCATAACAAAAAACAAAATTCTAAGGAACCGATAGTTTTTGTAAACTGAAAGTACCTTTCTTTAAGAGTACATAAATAGTAAAAAATTATGACATATCAACTTTCATAATGAAAGTTTGAATCATTAAATCTGTCTCCAAGCATGGGGGGTGCAGCTTAGCGCCAAGCTACACCCCCCCCTCTTTTAGCAGAGAATAACTCCGTTATTCATTAGGGTCATTCCATATCAAATCAACCAAAAAATCACAAAAATTTTACGCGACCAATTCCAATTTTGATGATTTTTGGTATATATTTTCTTCTTACAATAAAAGTTGAAAATGCAAATTTTTAGATTTTTTTGATTCGTAGTTTTTTTTTTTTTTAATTTTTCAAAATAAAAAAGTCAGCATTTTGACCATAACAAGAATGTACAAAACTAGCAATATCTCGAGAACCACTTACACTAGGAAAGTAATAAATGGCTCATTTTAAAGTCATTTTGAAGCTCTTTTTTATGAAATATCACAACATAATTTTAACAAAAAAAAAAATTGAAAATAAAAAAATTGAAAAAAAAAATTTAAAAATTCAAAAAGGCCATTTTTAATTTTTTTGAAAAAAATATATAATTTTGGTCAAAGTATTACTTAATTATCCACAAAATTTTATGATGGAGAAATGATGGGTTCAATGTCAAAAAAAATATCAAAAATATTAAGTACATTAAAAATCATGCATTTAAAAAAATAAACATATTTTAGGAGCACCAATAGTGCACTGGATATTAAAATAAATAAATTTGTTGGATGGATACAGGTTTTAAAAAATACCCAGAGGCTTTATCTACAAATTATTTTATTTTAAACTCTCAAAAGAAATAAACAAACTTTTCTACTTCGTTGATAAAAATTAAACAGAAAACACTAAGACTAACTATATACCTTAAATTTATTTTTTTAACTTTCTTTTAAGAATTTCTGATGAATCAGACATTTCTTTTTTGCTGACATTGTAAGTTCTGCCAGTAGCAGTGTTGGGTTCAACTTTTTTTATAAGACTTTCTGGTTTAATAATTAAAATATCTTGAGGTGTTGGGTAAAAAAATGATGAGGCAGGTCCTCGTGGATGAAGAAAGCTTACTTTCAGTTCTCCGCTCTCATTATTTTTCCCCAAGACACAAGCCAGCCACCAAGCACTGTCATATTCTACAGTGACAAACCCTGACTCGATATTTTGCAAAATAATGCTTCCACCTTTAAAAAGATTATTATGTTTTTCGACCTCTAAGCATGTAGAAAACTGTTTTGCCAAAAACGTGCTTTCTGTAAGAGGAATTACAACATGAATTTTTTGTGTCCCCGGTATTGTTAAGACTTCCGCAAATCTTTTATTCAAAATTATTTCATGATTTGTATAATCTGCTTCTGTGCAATATTTAAAATCAATGCCAGATATGTTTTCTTCACACCAAGTAAACAATTGTAGAGGTGTCATTATTTGATTGTCATAGGGCCTCTGCAAACTGGCTTTGGCAGCAAGTCTTTTAACAGTTCCTCCCAAGCCATCGCAGGCACTTTTGCCATGCGAGGTGGCAAAATAATGCCACTCTGCTTCAACACCAAAATCTTTTTTATGCAGGCATATATTCAGAAAATTCTTTTTGTTTTTGTACTGCGCAGCACATCCATCCGAAAAATAAAAAGTTTTGTTAAGTCCTGGTATTTTGATTTTTAAATCAGGCATTAATTTTTTTAAAAATAAATGAAATGCAATTGTATTATGTGTCAAGCTTTCCGAAATAAACACATAATTCAGGTTGTGCAGTTTACCATCACTTAGAAAATAAATGGCAAAAGGGTGGAGGGTTGCCTGGCTGTTATTCCAATGATAAGACTGGACTTCATCTTGCATAACAAAGGAATAATTTTCCGCAAAGTCGCAAGTGATCAAAGACTCTCCAGGTTTAAGGTTAATTTTTATTTCATTGTATCTATCTTTTTGCATTTTTGCAATAAAAGAATGTGATTTAAGTTTTACAAGATCAGCAGTAAATTCCTGGACAAAATCATCACTTTTCTTAACAACGTTTCCATAGTACACCTATCTACTGAGACCCACTTTTTAAATGAGACCTCATCAATTAATTCTTCCTCAAATTTTTCTATTAACGTATTTTTAAACTGTTCTACTCCAGGACATTGCTTGCTATTGCTTAAAAAACAGTCCACTGAAGGTGGATTACACATTAGTTTATAAAGGCAATCATGATAAGATATTGCAAGAGGCCTGTTATTTTCATCATATAGCTTATTTAATTTGGAGCCATTGAGCATTAGTTTTATATTTTGATGTATAGTACATACACATACAGTATGAGTCCCACTTTTTCCTGCCAGTATACAGTTTTTGGGTCGCAGTTCACAAAATTTTGAAGACCCAATTTTTTCATTGGGGTACTCAGTTTTAAACAATGCATAAATTTCTTTTAAATTAGCTAAGACTAATTTTTTTTGTACATATTCTTTTTCAGCTCCATATTTTCTGATAACAACATAATCTTTTTTACCTGGCATGGTCCTGCTAATGTCATCCCTTTGGTAAAAATCTACCACTATTTGGGCCACTCTATCACTAAGGGTCTTTCCCGGTTTGGGGTTAGGAGAAAATAATATCCCATTGTCCTTAACTAACTGTTTTACAGCTCTGGCCAAATATTGAGAAACTCCAAATTCTTCTTCAATCTTCTTTCTACTCCAACTTTGAGGTAAACATGATAAAACTAGTATTTTCTCACTCCTCTTTTCGGTTTTTAAAAATTTGTCCTTTAACTGCTTAATCATTTCACTTTCGTCACTCTGGCATTCCTTTACTAGCGTTGAATCTGATTCCTTTGTAAATGCTTTCGCAATTGTATGCTGTACAATATCAATTTTTTCTTTGTATACATTTTTTCTTTTAATCGGCGACACACCAAGAAGCTCCAATGACTTGTTTAAAAGAGTAAATGATTCAGCAGGATCTTGAAAATCTGGATCATTTTCTGGAACTTGACTGGGTCTAAAAAAATTTAAAAAGTTAGTTTTTTATAAGAACTTAAAAAGGGGGTAACAGCTGACCCAAAATGTGTACATAATGCCAAGAAATTTGTACATAATGTCTGTATTCTCAAAATGCCATGCAAAATAATGCCATGCAAAATAATGCCATGAGATTTTTCCACTCCGTACTTGACGCAATTGGTTTAGTTTATTAATTTTATATTAAAAAATACTATTTGTTACTTACCCTGCCTCATCTTCTTCAGATGCCTTAAACTCCTTTGAAAGCTTTAGTCTACAACCATCACAGATTTTCATTCCCATTTTGACATTTTTGTAACTGCACATCCACTTGGTCACATTTCTTAATTTCCCAAAATGCTTGATTTTTAACTCTAGTGGATCACAGCACTTTACTTTATATTTAGTCCATCCACTTGCATCACCCATAGTTGAAACTTTTAAAATTACACAGAGATGACTTCTGATAAACCTTCAGTCGAACTATTATGTATCGATTATTTGGAGCTGTATCAGGAAGATACTTGCCAAAAATTTAAAATCAATTTATGCAGGAATTTTCATGTCAGCATATCCCCACAATGTACCTAAACAGACCAATAAAATGAAGGAGGTGTGTCCTTAATGTTAAACAGGAATAAACAGGCAGTATTTCACAAAAGTATTGGCAGGTTTATACAGGCATATTTTCCTAAGAATTGGAACATCCAATAGTACGTCTCCGGTGGAAAAGAGGTTTTGTAAGTAAATATTACAATGGGGGGCAATGTTAATCTGATTACTGATACAGAATGAAACGGAGGATATAATTTTTTATTAAATAAAATATTGTTAAATATTTTTATAATATCGCTTTAAACCCCATTATATTCTTCTAATTACCAAAATGCATTGTCTATTTATAGGCGATTTTTCATGCATGTGACATTTTTAATAAATTTTTTCACATTGAACCCATGATTTGTCCATCTCAAAATTTTGTGAATAGTTTAATAACACTTTAAAGAAAATAATATAATTTTTTGAAAAAAATTAAAAATGGCCTTTTTGAAATTTAAAAAAAAAAAAAATCAAAAATTTTTTTTTTTATTTTTTTTTTCAATATATGTTATGCAATATTCTCATATGAAAGGTCTTTATAAGAGCTTTAAAATGAACCTTCACCTACTTTTCTATTATAAGTGGTTCTTTGGATATTCCTAATTTTGTGCGCACATGTTAAGGACAAATAAGTGACTTTTTCGATTTTCAAAAATTAATTCAAAATAAACAACTGGTCAAAAAAGTCTGAAATTTTGGATTTTCCAGTTTTTTGGTAGGAAAAACATGTATACTAAAAATCATCAACATCAGAGATGGTGTGGTAAAATACCCTGGTTGACTTGATATGGACTGACCCATTAGGAACAAAATTTTTTAAAAGGGGACTAAATTAGTACATAATTTTTACAATATCCAAATTGAGTTTTGTTGAGGGGGGGGGGGGTGTGCAGCTTGATTGAGCCCCTTTGTATCATGAGTTGCTTTTATATTCCTGCATTAATTTACCAGGTGTGATTGAAAATTTGATGTTCAAAAAAACTCTTTAAAATGACACTTATTTAGTTCGTGAGATAATCGCTTTCAAAAATTCAAATTTTAAGACTTTGATTGTAGATATCTCAAGAACTAGATATGCAAATCTTATGATATGCGGTATCTTTAAAAAGGAAATTTTATAAGGATTTAAAATTTTCTATCAAAAAGAGCAGATCACACAAAAAAAATTAGGATTGCCCCCAAAAATGTCCCCCCAAAAAATAGCTAGGTACATGCAACTTTAAAAGCTAATAAGTAGCTAGATTTTTTAAATTTTAACAGTTTTGTGAAGGCACTTAAAAAAACCTTTAAAGTAAGGTATCACAGGACCCACTTTTCCTGTTTAAATTCTGGGAGTTTCTCCCTCCGAGGTTCCCACCCCTTGAAGGGGAAGAGCATACTACAAAAATTCCATAATAGCCAACGCAAACAAAATTTGATGTGTTAATTTTGATGAGCTTTCAATAAAGCCCTTTGTATATTGCAGTCAGTAATGGCAATAGAAAAAAAGTGAGCAAATATACAATGAAAAATCAATTTGCCAATATTATATGACAAAAATGAACCTTCCTGATAATAGAAATTCCATTACAAAAAAAAGTAGTTTCATGAAATGTTTCAATTGTAATCCAATAAAATTAAGTTAGGTTTAGGCTCAGGTTTATATTTACCTATATTATTATTTGGGTTTCTGAGATGTCTTGCCAGAAACCAGAAAGCATGGGTATATGCATTAAAATAGCGAAAATTTGGGTTTCTGAGATGCCTTGCCAGAAACCAGAAAGCATGGGTAGGTAAATAGTTTTACAATTACAGCAATATTAAAAATTTTGGTTTTACCTGAGATGAATCTTAAATTTGACTTGTGTTTTAGGACCAGAAGGGTTTTTTATTTATTTTCTAATTCATTTCAGGTCAAGCCCTAATTTTACTGGATTATTTAGATAAAATAATAATTTTATTATTACTTCTTACTTATTATCATCTATTTTATCTATTTGTTTTATTATTATTTTATCAAATATAACACCTGAACCTTAATAAAGCTTAAACTATTGCTGAATGATAAAGTAAGTAGTGCCAAGCATTTTAATTTGATATTGTTGACTCAATGATTTATTTGGAACTAATTTACAATATCAAGAGGTCAAAAATTCAGGCACCTGCACAATCATGTATTTTGTCTAAAAATGATTTAAGATTCCAATTTAGTTTTGATGGCCCAACCTTCCTTTTTTGACATACCATCCCAATAAAACTATACCTACATATTTAGGGTCATTTAATATGAAATCAACCCAAAAAAAGGGAGGTTTGGCAGACCATCTCCCCAATTTTAATAATTTTTGGTACATTTATTCTATTCATAAAGGGGATGAAAAATCGCAAATTGGAAATTTTTTTGACCATTAGTTTTTTTTTAATTAATTCTTGAAAATCATAAATACCACCAATTTTGCTCAAACATGTACTTAAAAAAATTAAAATATCTCTATAACTACTTAAACTTCGATAGTGAATTATAGCTCGTTTTCAAGGTAATTTAAATACCTTTCGAATGATGTATCACATACGATATGCTTTTTTTTTAAAAAACTTTTTTTTTTAGTTTTTGAAAAACAGCATTTTTTATTTTTTTAAATAAAAATATATTGTTTCTGGATATTTCTATCTATTTGGAAAATAAAAAAAAAAATTCAAAAAAATGAGGTCATGTGGTACTTCATTAAGATGACAATTAAAATACCATTAAAAGAAGCTATCACTCGCTTTTGTAGTCTGTATGGTTCTTAAGATATTCATATTTTTATAAATGCCTGTAAAGACAGTGAATTTTAATGAAATGTGCAGGTACACAAAAAGAGTAATATCTTGAGAACTGTATACCCTGAAAAAGCGAGTAATACCTTGTTTTATAGGTATTTTAAAGCCTATTTTGATAAAGTATCACATAACCTAATTTTTTTATAAATTATTTTCTAAATTTTTGATATAATTTTTTTTGATGAACCCATCAAGTCTCCATCTTTAAATTTTGTAAATAGTTTGGCAAAATATCCAGAAAAAAAATATTTGTTTTTGGTAAATAAAAAATGCTGTTTTACAAAAATTAAAAAGAAAGTTTTTTTTTTAATTTCAATTTTTTTTAAAAACATGTGATACATCATTGGAAAGGTCGAGGGAAAGGTATTTAAAATACCTTTAAAACGAGCTATAAACCACTGTCCTAGTTTAAATAGTTATGGAGACATTTCAATTTCTTTAAGTACATGTTTGAGCAAAATTGGTAGTTATTGTGATTTTCAAAAATTAATTTTAAAAAAACTAATAGTCAAAAAAATTTCAAATTTGGGATTTTTCATCCCCTTTATGGGTAGAATAATTGCCAAAAATTATCGAAATTAGGGAAATGGCCCTGCCCTCGGTCCTGCCAAACCTCTGGTTGATTTGATTTGAAATGACCCTTTAGGAGCATATTTATTTATAAGTATAACTCGAGTATAACAAAAATAATGTTTTTTTGAATCTTTCCAGTAGCGTGCATTTTCCCATCCAAGACCACATCATATTTTTTTCGACTTTTATTAAATTTAAAGTTCATCCACTGATTATTTAACTTTATGTGGATCCATAATAGATAGTTTTTGGTCGTGCCAATTTACATCCCAATAACTTCACTGACAATGATAACTTTAACACTATTCGACAGTTCAAAATAGTCTATTTGGTACAGATTTTATGTCGGCGGTCCGGTTGTTGTTAAATTTATTTAAATGCATTTGAAGCAGTTACCTATTTAATTATACATAAAAGAATGCTCAAACAGAAAAACACGCTTGAGTGTGTCTTTGTTACTCAGGGTAGTGCCACCCGGTCTGAAATTTAATAGAAGCTCATTACGTACGTCAAAATTCTTTCGTTAACAGGGCGTAGGATTGCTGCGTTTCACTACAGCCTTTAACCATATATGATATTCAAATGTCACCAGTGTCAAATAGCGTTAGTCATCGGGCATTTTGGGCATGACCAAAAACTATCTAATACCTATTGGCAACTCAATATAGCTTAAGTAACTTTTTGTTTATTGTTAGTAAGCTCTATTCTAATTTCTAATTAATAAACTTACTGCTAGTGAAAAAAAATATTTAAAAAACTTGTTTGAAACATTTTTCCAATTTAAAATGTATAGTCTACAGCTCGGTCTACAGGCTGTGCATATTGTAATGAAGTTATTTTAAGGTAATTTAAAAAAATTTATTTAAGAAATTTAAATCAAAATATCAAAGCCAGAAATATGTAACTACTATAAAATTTTGTGCTCTTGTAGTTTTTGAGAAATTTTTTTACTTTTATTTGTGACCTGTGCACCCTGCAGGACCAAATCGAGAAAAGTAGTTGGAGTACCTACAGAAGTACAGAAAATTAATTGTCACATTTAGCTTGCTATGGAGTACTTTAAACGTCCCTAACATAAGCAGTACAAAGTTAGCAGTGCAAAGATTTTATGATTGGAAAAATTAGTGCTAATTGACTGCTAATTAAATGTCAAGCCACAAAATTTTGTGCTCTTGTAGTTCCTGAGATATGACCTTCCCTGCTAACTACCATTCAGAAATTCGGAAAATTAAATGCTAATTAACTAATGAAATATCAATTAGATAATTCCATATTTTTGACTTTTTTCTGCATATTTTTTAAAAGTAACGTGGTGCACTGCTAATACAATTTTTTTATTAAAATGGCAGCATTTTATTTTCTGGCATGGTGCACTGCTATTTTTAATGGGTAGCCTAGCAGTGCCGGCCATATCTCGGAAACTACCAGAGCACAAAATTTGGTTACTTGGCATTTAATTAGCACCTAAATAGCACTAAATTATGTCAATATTAAAAACACCAACAATGTCTTCATTCATAAGAACTTAAATATGAATCCTGCATCATATTGATTTAAAAAAATATGTGGAAAATTTTTTTTTTTTTTTTTTTTTTAAATATAATGGCAGCATTTAATTAGCATTTAATTTTCTGGACAACTCAGACCACCTTAAAGCTTTTTTTGGACCATTCTAGCATGGTGCACTGCTATCTTTAATGGGTAGCTAGCAGTGCAGGCCATATATCAAAAACTACAAGAACACAAAATTTGGTTACTTGGCATTTAATTAGCACTAATTTATTCCAATATCAAAAACACCAACGAATGTCTTCTTTCACGAAAACTTAAATATGTGTATGACCTAAAGTTAGCAGTGCACCACATTAACTTTAAAAAATATGCAGAAAAAAGTAAAAAATACAATTTTTTCATTAAAATGGCAGCATTTAATAGCATTTAATTTTCTGGAGCATTTAGACCACTTTACTACTTTTCTGGACCATTCTAGCATGGTGCACTACTATCTTTAATGGGTAGCTAGTAATGAAGGTCATATCTCAGAAATCATAAGACCTCAAAATTTTCTGACTTGGCATTTAATTACAACTTAATTAGCACTAATTTTTCCAATTATAAAATCTTTTCACTGCTGACTTTGTACTGCTAACTTTAGGGACCTGTACAATAAGCTCATTCCAACTTGACAGGTCAGACTGTGTTGCTGTAAATGACTGACCTGGCCATTGAACATTTTCTAATATTTTAAGAATTACTTTTTTTACTATTATTAGTTTTTTATTTGAAAATTCTAAAATTAGGTTTTAGTATTGGATTTTGTTTGGCCTTCACCAGATGATCCACAGCCACCACCTATCAATCAAAAAGTTACCTACGTAAAAAGTAGAGGTCTCTGTATTTACCGTATCCAAGTTGAACAGAGAAGACACTTTCTTGATAAACCCGTCCTTTTCTTGCTTGCTTTTTCTCCTCCTTGTGGACATTTTATATTTTAGTTAGGTTCTGGGTCTAATTCATAATTTTATAGTATTTGTCACCTTCCAGCTGAACAATCCATTATAGTTTTTATTTTAAATTAAAGTTCATTCAAACCAACAGTCTACACTAATTGCATAACTTTTGGTAACATGTTTATGTTTCTTAGGCACACAAAGTTTATTGTTAATATTTTCACAGTATTCCTTCATTGCCAAACAGACTAATGACACCTAAAGTAATGAATAAATAAAATTATTAAAACCTTGATTGAAACTCTATATAATAGTAAGTATTTTAGGTAAGTCGGTACCTATTTATTTTGTAGTGGAAAATTAAAATTTTAAGTTTAATGAAAAGGATGATGATCCAAATAGGTCTTTTATTACCCTAAACTTAAATCAGATATTTTAATTATTGAAAGAAAAGTTCAAACCGAGGTTCAAACCATTTCTCCTACAGGTCAGACCTACACATTGTCAGATTCAACCCAAAGAAAAATAATTTTAAAAAATATATTTTTTCCTACTTATTATAGCATTTCTCTCTGACTCTTATGTATTTTACTATAAAAAGCTATGATTTTTTACATGTTTGAACATTTTTTTTTTCGTACGGAACCCATCATTTCTCCATCTTAAAATTTGGTGTGTGAAATTAAGTACAATTTTTTTGAAAAAAACAGAAAAGATTAAAAATGTTGTTTTTTCATCTGCTTTATGAATAAAATAAGTGTACCAAAAATTATCAAAATCAGAGAGGCTGTCTACCTCTGTGTCTACCAAACCCCTGGTTGATTTCCGAGTTGATTTGATATGAAATATCTCTGTAGCACCAATGTCTAATATATAGGAAAGTCAGCCAATTTTATGGAAAAAACAGTTAACACTTGGTTTGGTCCAAATCATTAAATATCTTGGACAAAACAAGTTGCACACTTTTTATTTCATGCAGATTTTAGTTTGGATAATCTTAAAAACTTTTAAGAATAAAAAATGAATGAAATGAAGTGTTCAACTCATTGTGTCCAAGATATTTAATGATTTGGACTATATATATTATATTAAATAATGATAGTACTCTTACAAAATTCCAACTAGTTGCTGCAAGAAAAACTCCAGCAAACTGAAAAAATAATTTTAAAATGCCATAGGATTCGCCTTAGGAAGGGTTTCACTCAGAGTTTCACTTATTTAGGACGCATTGTAGATTAGAAGATGAAACTTTGCACCTTAGAGATTTTCCACATGGAAATGTATAGGTATATTTATTATTTAAATTCATATTTACTTTTTTCCACTTTCATTCTGATTTTTATTTCAACCTGTCCTTCTTGACTTGTTTACAAGGGTAAACTCGAGGGTAAACTTCAGAACAGTGTGAAGGGAAGTTTGACGGTAAGTTAAAATCAACAATAATCTGCAAGTTTCTTGAACCTTGTAAAATCAAGTATGTACACTGTCTAAAGAACTGTCATATTACATAAATCTGTAAAACTCAAAGTAAAGCTATTTTATAAAGCATAAAGCATTATTACGAAAAAGTAATAAAGTAACAGGAGAGAGTGTACCTGTCTTTTAAAAACAAGTGTTACAGAGAGGAAGAGGCAATAATGTTTTTTAGAAAATCTCGGTTAATTTCAAAGATTTTGGTATTATTTAATTTGAATCTATAACATTGTCTGTTCACTCTTCCTGTATTTTAGCCTTATTATGTCTTATGATGTGTCACTTCAGTAGCCATTGTTCGTCCAAGATAGTTACCATAAAGTTTATTTCAAGCGAGATTTCAAGTAAGTAGTTTGCATTTGAGGTTGCACTGCTAATGACAAGGCTATAATGGCATAAGAAAAAATAAGCAACATAGCATAAAAAGGTGACCAAGATTAGAATCACATGTTCTTGAGCATTTTCTTAAGTGATTGGAACTTTACTGATAGGGATCCCTTACTGATAAAGGTTGACAAGCTGAAAGAGACCATAAAAGAAACTGACAAACATGATATTCAGGTTTCTAAGAATCCCCCCAAGAACCCACAGTAGTGGATACCCTAAATTTATAGTGAGCTGTTTGCAACAACCTACCCTATTTAAAACATTTCTGTCCTAGCATCTCCTAGAATATAAGTCTCAATTTAAGCTTTATAATCAGTGTTACTGTGAAATACTACATTATTATGAAGCAATTAATTGGGTATAGTAAACAAGGCAATGTATTTAATTTATCAGGAAGACATCAAAAAGCATTTTAAATGGAATGTAGGCGTAGTTTTTCAATTTTGAGGTTATGTCAACCTGTTGATTTAAAACTATATTAAAACTTATTTTTTTACCATTTTTTGTAATAATTGAGCATTTTACTTGTAACTAGGACTAACAGAAAATCACAGTTTAATTAAAAAATAAACACAACTTTAAGTTTTCGACTTTTTTAACAGTTTTTCATGAAAACTTGTAGGATCAAAATATTGCACTCCTTTTAAATGAGAAAACCTGCACGACCGACCAAAAAGTTATTCTAGCACGCACGCAAACCTCACAAAAAATGACCGATTACGAAAGCATTTATTTAACTTGGGTCGAGGCTATAAAAAATTGGAAAATGTAATTTTTCTGACACTTGTTACCGCTACAGAAAACCACAACGGTTTTCCTCGCATGGCGTCAGTATCGCATGCTTGATCCAAAATTGATTTTTCCTGTGAACTTTCTCTTAGGGCTTTTCTGTTTACCAATTGGTACAGAAAAGGAGAGACAAATCGGAAATAGTCCTAACGGGCGGTTCTCGAACAAAGACCGGAGAGAGATAGATTGTTTAAAATGCAACGTCACACTTGAAATCAAAGGAGCAAAGTATATGATTCTATTCAATGTTCATATTGGTACGTTGATCATTTTGTGGTAAAACAAAAAACCAAAAAAAAGTAATACAGTAAGTACTTATACCTTTATCAAGAACGCGATTTTAGCAATTGTCCGCAAATAACCAGCCATGGCTTTTTTGGTAACGAATCAAAATAGCTATTTTCCTAAAAAGTACTTATAGGTATGTAATTTTTTTCGCACAAGACTGGCCTCATTGACCGAACGACGCGACGTAGAAGTTTGAAATCCAATTTTTTGAATTTTTCATGAAAGTTCAGTGTCTATACCCATTAAACACAAAAATTAATATTCTGCGAATATTCCTTCTTGATGATATAAATGTGATATAAATCGATTATAGAGGGTGTTTTTCATGTACTATTAATATTAATAGAATATTCTTTGTTGTTTAATATTCCTGTAACATGCTAAGAACCTTCTTTGGATACATTTAAAAAAAATAAAACACCTTTGACAAAAACACTTTAAATGTTTTTATTATTAAGTAATATTCCTACATTCCCAGTAAACACACTTGTGACTTTAACCTAATATTTATATAAATAATAAATATTTACGTAAATCTCACATAAAAATAGTTTTATAAAAAAATACGTAAACATTACGTCAAAACTTTGACTCTACATTTAAGTCATCATAAGTAAGGTGACCAACTCCTAAAAGGGCAAAACCGGGACACATTCAATGTACTGTATATCATGTATTTTATTTATATGTAAGTAGTAGTAGTAAACATGCTTTATTGTCCAAAGATTTTCTACATCCTTATTGACAAAGCTTAAGAGGCTTAAGTCTAATTTCATACAATATTAACATAAATTAAAATTAAAATTAACTACCTGGCAAAGGCAGGCACGACACAAGATAAAAAAAAAAAAAAAACAGATCAGTTGGTAACAGAGATATGGTAAAAACATAATGAAAATAGAACAAACAGGTTAAGTAAAATCTAAATAAATATATGCACAACAGATAAACATTTAAAGCAAAAAATACAAACAAGTTGAGTAAAGTAAAAAAAGTAAAAAAAAAATACTAAATAAATATATAGGTAAAAAATTTTAGATCACAGACAATTTAATAAATCTAGTTGTTTTGGCATAGGGTTGTTGTAACACAAGCAAGAGAAATCCTAGAAATTAATTTAATTGTAAAGCTATAGGAAATAAAAATGCAAAAATGGCTACTTAATTGGACAGGGTTAAAAATAAATTTTAAAGTAAGATAAAAAAAAAATGATAATAAATAGGTAGGTTTAAAAGGAAAAGGTAAGAAATAATGCAGCCCTAATAATATTAAGATGTATTATCCAAAATACTTATTAAAGAAAAATAATTTAAGTAAGGTTTCAATTCAAATTTATAGATGGCAGAGAACATCCGCTTTTTTAATTGCAGTGATTTTAAGGTTACAAAATACAGTGGTATCAAAACCGGGGCGAACCGGAACTTTTACTGAAAAATCGGGACTATCCGGGACGAATTTTTTCCCCGGGACAAATGGTTAAAAATCGGGACTGTCTCGGCCAAACCGGGACGGTTGGTCACCTTACATCATACTCAATACATATTGAAAAGATTGTCTTCTTTTTCTTTCATAGAGCATGTTCTCTGTTCTAACTAAGAGTGTGATATATATGAAAGAACAAAATGCTTGATTTTTTATACATATTGATTGTGTATAATATGAAAATATACAAGGTAAATTACATAACAAGCTATAGATACGTGTAACCAATGGATATCCGTCGGCATATATACTTTCATCCAACATCCATTGGATGTACATGAACGCCTCTAATGGATATTTAACTTTTATCCAATTTATGATCATACATTAAGGTGACCAACTCCTAAAGGGGCAAAACCGGGACACTCCGGCCATTCAATGTATTGTATATCATGTATTTTTTCTTATATGCACCCCTAATAATATTAAGATGTATTTTCCAAAATACTTATTAAAGAAAAATATTTTAAGTAAGGTTTCAATTCAAATTTATAGATGGCAGAGAACATCCGATTTTTTAATTGCAGTGATTTTAAAGTTACAAAATACAGTGGTATCAAAACCGGGGCGAACCGGAACTTTTGCTGAAAAATCAGGACTATCCGGGACGGATTTTTTCCCCGGGACAAATGGTTAAAAATCGGGACTGTCCCGGCAAAACTGGGACGGTTGGTCATCTTATCATAAGCAATGTTAATTTTTCGTAAATAATATGGCTTTATAGATAAATTCTTAAAATTTACGTAAATATTACGTAAATAGTGGGACCTTAATTTTACATAAAAAATATTACATACCTATTATATAAAAAATATATGTAATATTTAAGTAATCTAATTTACGTAAACGTTACCTAAAATTATTTACTTTAAATGAAAGTAATAAAATGTATATAACTATTATGTAATAATTTAGACATTACGTTTACATTTAAAATTTGACATAACTATTATGTAAAACATTTTATGTCATATTTATATCATCGTAACCGCTCTATACTGCGATTTACGTCACATGAAAATTTACAAAAATATTATGAAAATGAAAGAAATGTGCTTAATGTCACTATGTTCCCTGTGCAGTGGATGATAATATTGTATATATAAAGAGCAAAGATATTTCAAAATTAGGATGCGGAATTTGAGGTATTGACAAGATCTCTATTAGAGATGGGTAAATCGATCATGTTCTACTGAACGAATCGATCAGTGATCCGACTGATCGAATCTTTTGAATCGATCATTAAATCAATCATTTGAAATAAGAAAATGGTGACCAAAAAAAAAGGTCGATGCAGGATGCAGCTAAATACGACATACTCTGCATACAAATTACCCCGCGCGCAGGAAATTCGAACGAAACGATCGACCTATTTCCAACTGATTCAGTGTATCGCCACAGTGGGTCAGTCAGTCGTTTGATCCGTTCCGATGTGATACACTCGTTTGATTCATTCTGTCTTCGTCGGTTATTTGATTCATTTGACTGATTGAATCATATCGAGCAAACATGATTCGATCACTCACAAGTGATTCGATCATAGTGAACGAATCGTTCACGAATCACACATCTCTAATCTCTATAAGAACCATCTCTTCCGCCACTTAAACCAGCCTGTCTGGTTAACTTTGTGCCACTTTTGCCACATGTTTGCCAATGTCGGACCATGTCAAGCAACCACCTTCGGACCTGAACGCCTCAAGCTGTATGCTCATGTCGTACTTAGATAGTTGATGCTTTGCGCATGTCATGCAGATTAATGTGACTTAAATTTTACCTTATTAATAAATAATTGTGATCTCTATGTGACCTTAACTTTACATAACAAGGTAAACCTGTTATGTAAAATATACGTAGCTTTTAGTTAACTCTTACGTAACATGGATGTAATATTTATCTAAAAGGTATGTTTATTTACATCATATTTATGTAAAAATTAGGTGGGCTCTGCGCATAACCTTATGCAAAGTTTTCGCACCTTAATGTGACTTAAATTTTACCTTATTGTGACCTCTGAGTGACCTTAAATTTACATAACAAGGTAAATCTGTTATGTAAATTTTACATAATGGTGTTTACTGGATTATATTACTGTACAGTTTTTACCTACATAGAATATGAAAAACCCCCTTATTTTTATCATCTAATACGAATATTCTTGGTATATTAATCTTCTTCTTCTACAATCTATCTACGATCCTAGCTGTCTTCCTTCCTAAAATCTAATAAAATTAAAAATCTGTACTTGACAAAATTTGTCTGGGTTTTTAAATGTTTGTTTCATATACCTCATAGAAAACATATAAAACCTTATAAAACATTGCAAAATCTCGTCAAGCTTTTCTAAAAGATTTGACGCGGTTTTTTTGGCAGAGTTTCATCAAAATCGGTTCGCGGGAACAAAACCCACATAGCAAGCCTTGGATATTGTATATCACAAAGATATTTAAAATTAGGATATACGTTTTTTATGTTACATGTATATTTTATATATATTAGAAAAAAAACATGATTCGTTTCAAAAAAATAAACGGGTATTTACTGTATATTCAGTTTATATGCGCTATCGTACATCCTAAAAATATTTTTTGTATGCAAGCCTTCCCAGCAAACACGGTCCCTTTGGGTCTTCGTCGGTCCGATGTCGATTGCCGAATTTGTCGTCATCGGCACGACGTATATTTTTTGTCCGCTTTGCGATGTAGGTCCAATGTATGTTTGCCGACGCAGCGTTAGACTGTAGCCCGCCATCGGGCCATTTGTAAATTTTACTTTTTGATGACATCGGCATACCTTCGCCGTACGATTAGGGTCCGATATGCCTTAACCACATGGTACCGACCATCCGCTCATAACTGCTTAATTTGGTCGGTCTAACGTAGGCAAGCTGGTCTCGGTCCGACATCGGTAAACTATTCAAGTAAGACATTGGTTTCCTAAAGCGGTCCAACGTCGGCGATTGACGGAGGTCTGTCGGTGGTAGCTTAAAGTGGCCCGACATTGGCAAAGTACAAAGTTTCGATAATGCATGTGATTAACCAGTTGGGCTGGTTTAAGTGGCAGAAGAGGTAATTATTGTCAAGTCCTCATTCTAGTTTTGAAATATCTTTTCTCATTATATATATAATATTATCTTCCCCTGTACAGCGAACATAGTGACATTAGCGCCATCTCTACATACTAGGAAGAAACTATTAAGCAGTTTCAAAATTTTAAGGTGACGTAATCGGACCATCGTCGGTTGCCGATTCTCGACCAATCAAAGTTACAATGGGACCATCGTCGGCCCTAAAGCAGATAAAGTGTTCGTCGGCATAAAGTCGACTATAGTAAATCGGGCCATCGTCAGTTGCCGATTCTCGACCGATTAAAGAAAGTTCCTATCGGACCATCATCGGCCCTAAAGCAGATAAGGTTTGCGTTGGCATAATGTCGACTATAGTAAATCGGGCCATCGTCAGTTGCCGATTTTCGTCCGATTAAACAAAGTTCCAATCGGACCGTCGTCGCCCCTAAAGCAAATAAAGTGGGCTTCGGCATAAAGTCGATTATAGTAAATCGGGCCATCGTGCAGTTGCCGATTTTCGACCGATTTAACAAAGTTCCAATCGAACCATCGTCGGTCCTAAAGTGGTGTCGGCATAAAGTCGACTGTAGTAATGTGGACCTCCGTTAGTTGCCGATTATTGACCGAAAACTGAAAATCGCCATCTGACCAAAATTGGTCAAGAGTGTAGTCGATAATTAAATTTTGACTGTAGCCCGATGCCGACACACTGCCGACGTTGTCGACATTGGCCCGATTCAATGCCGACGATTTGTGTTTGCTGGGTTATATTTTTTAACCGAATATAAGTTAATATTTTAAAATAAAACATTCCCGAATATTTGTTTTTTAATGTTAACTAAATATATAAAATTTTTTAGTACTTCGCTCTGCATTTAAAATACTATATATTTTTTACATAAAATGTATTGCAAGAAATTATATAAAAAATATGAATATTTTCCCAATATTCAGTGTGTATCTGTTTTAGTATATTCTGATATACCATTGCTATATATCATACATCGTGATGGATATCAAAAGGATATACAATATAAATGTATAACCATGGATATACCATAGAACATCAAATTTTGTGTAATAGAAATATAACTCGAATATTTTTGTGGAGTAATTAATACAAGTTCAGAATATAATTATAACGTATATTCAGTGGATGTTACCTAATGGGTACCTCTGGATCTAAATTGGATCTGTTTTGGAGGTCCTACGCACGTCGGGTCAATATCTGGGTGATATCCAGGCTGGATATACGCGCAATATTTTTCGGCTATGTGGGAAGTTACGATTATATAAAGCAAGAAAAACGGAAAAAACGGATACAACTGCAGGCGAAGCTGAAGGGTACTCAATAAAATTAATTAAAACTAGCTGAAGACCCCGCAGCTTTACGCATTTTTTTCCGTTATTATTGTTTTACATGAACATAACTTTTGCTCTTGTGAACCCATTTTTATGAAATAAAGCCTATGTCCTGTCCAGCACTCCAAGGAATCCAGTAGTGCGATCAAAATTCATTCAGTAGTTTTTGCGCGATGCTGGAACTAACAAACAGACAGACAAACAGGCACCCATATAAACAAACAGAAATTCTAAAAGTTGGATTTTTTATATTTATATATATGCTTTGGTTAAAAGGCGACATTATTATTTTTTAAACATTCAATGTACAAAAATTCTTTTTCTACAGATTTTTTATTTGTATAGATTAAGATGTATATACCTATGACAACCAAGGCATTCCAAAATCAACATTCGTGCACAATGCAATCAACTGGTTTTGATATTTTCGCATATTTCGCACTAAAGCACAAAAAATTATATTTTGGCATACTGTTGACCTGTGACTAAAAATATAGTGCCTCCTAAGTTTTTACACGAGTGGTTTTAAAGAGCGCATTAACCATCCCATCAAACACGATTCCCTCGGGCCTTCGTCGGCCCAATGTCGACTGCCGAATTTGTCGTCATCGGCACGACGTCGATTTACGACATCGGACCAGCAGTATTTTTTGTCCGCTTTGCGATGTAGGCCCAATATATGTTTGCCGACGCAGCGTTAGACTGTAGGCCGTCGTCGGACCAATGGTACATTTTACTTTTTGCTGACATCGACATACCGTCGCCGTACGATTAAGGTCCGATATGGTTTAACTACATTGTACCGACCATCCGCCCATAACTGCTAAATTTGGTCGGTCTAACGTAGGCAAACTGGTCTCGGCCCGTCATCGGTAAACTATTCAAGTCCGACATTGGTTTCCTAAAGCGGCCCGACATTGGCAAACTACAAAGTTTCGATAATGTCGAAAAATGTCAAACTCTACAGGGTGTCCTATTTAAAAAAAAAATATTTTTTGCTATACCTCGTAAACAAAATGACATAAAAAAAAATCCAAGATAGCATGATTAAAGGAAATTAAAAATCTCAGTTGACGTGTTTTTGGATTTTTTTATTCAACCAAATTCTAACCCGCTAGAAGCACCCTTCCGTTTAAAGAAACCACGCTGTATATATATAGATTCAGACTTTATTGTTTCTAAAAACATTTCGTTTTACATGTGCGATATTATATATATACTCGTATATATTAGATTTTTGGCCCTTAATCACGCAAAAACGGATAAACCTAGATCTTAACATAAGCTACTTTTTATTTAGCACTTCGTTCAATAAATCGAGATATTTTTTATGTGATATACAGGGTGTTCCAAATTCGATGCTCACCATGGGGATCTCCTAAACGGTAGGAGATACGAAAAAGTTTAAATTAGGGCAAAGTTGCAGAATTTGACGCTTTGCTCAAAACTAAAAAAAAACTTTCTACAGCCACTTTTTTAAGATTTGTCCGTTTTTGACATTTGACATTTCAGGGTGACAGGAGTACTGTCAAGTTCATTTTTCTTATGTGGACACATGCTTTTTTTTCCCGGCCGCTTGGTTCATAAATGATGACCAGCCATGCTTTGGTTATCTGCAGACAGTTACTAAAATCATGTTTTTGATGAAGGTATAAAAAATAGATATTTACCTAACAAGTTATACTTTTCCGCACGCACCGGCGTTTGCACGAACGACGCGCCAGCGGAGTTCGGGCAAGCCGTAAGTGCGGAAAATACTTTCCGCACGCGTTAGGTACTACATTTTTAGCAGACTAAAAATGAAAAAATAGTCAAAAATACGAACTTTATGTTTTATTCAGAACTAAACTTTAACAAGCTTAAAATATGGTAATTATTAATCACGGTAATATTGAGAGTACCACAGCTCATGTTGCTTAATGCCATCGTCGACTTCAAGTCTTCCTGATTCATCACTGAGCAACAGCGTGCGTGAAATTTTTTTTTTTGCGCGCGGCGTGCGGAAACATTTTTTCACGCACGGCGTGCGGAAAAGTGGCACTTTCCGCACGAAATGAGTGCGAGCAAAGCGTTTTTCCTCACGCTCGTAGGAAATAGTTATATACCTAACAAGTGCGGAAAGTGGTATGTACTTTTCCGTACGCGACAGCAGTTACACGAACGACGCGAAGCAGAGTTCGAGCAAGCCGTCAACGGTGGAAAAGACGTTTTCCAAAAGAGTTAGTTACAATGTTTTTCCCACGAGTGTTTTTGTCCATCTTATTTAGCAAAAAAAAATGTTTTTAATACGCAAAGATTTTATAATAATGCTACAAAATCTCACACACAAGATAGAATAGTTACGTAAATCATTTACATTTACAAAAATCGTGCGGAAAAGTAACTTCTCAGCACTAGGGCGGACAATTTCAACTTAGAAAAAGGAAAAATCATGCGGAAGTAACTTTTCCGCACGCTCGTAGGAAAAAGTATTTTCCGGTGTTTCTTCGATTTTTTGATAAAGGTATTAAAAAAATAGTGTGTTGTGTTGTGCTTTTTTTTACTCGCGTTATTAAATACTTCGCTGCTACTACTATTTCACAACTAGTGGCTAAAATAGTGCTTCTTTTTACAAGCGTTGGTTTAAGTAACGAGCGCAGCGAAGTATTTAATAACGCGAGTAAAAAAAAGCACAACACAACACACTATTTTTTTTAATACCTTTATCAAAAAATACAAGGAAAACAGGAAAAAACTTTTTTTTATACCTTCATCAAAAACATGATTTTAGATTTAGTCTGCATGCAGATAACTAAAGTATTTTGGTTACCGATGCAAAAAAACTTTTTTTTTTTGATAGCGGTTGCAATAAAAGATTTATGTCCGTTTTTTACCCAAAATTAAAGAGAAATAGCGGAAAATAGTAATATTGAAAAAATCTAATTACTTGCTAAAAATTAAGCCATTTCCGCCAGTTTTCATGCACCAAGTATTTACGAAAAAAATCATTTAAAAACATCGTTAAAATATCAAATTGTGAAAGATTAAAATTTCGCAACATGAACGTCACCGAGTAAAAAGGCACATCGCTATGGAGACAATTATTGTATTATTTCATTTACCAGCCGCCTTGATTTATAGTGTAAAGATGGTGTGTTGCGAGAAGTGCTCTTCTTTCGAGATTTTTAAAAGTAGTTTCCTGTTTTTGTTGGATTTTTTGATAAAGGTATTAAAAAAATAGTGTTAAGAAGCCGCGGCTAAACTGTGCTTTTTTTTATTCACGTTTTTTAATACCTCGCTGCGATCGTTATTTAAACCAACGCAAATCTTGTAAAAAAGAACTACTTTAGCCACTAGTTGTGAAAACTACTATAAAAAATATCTTTCACTATAAATCAAGGCGGCTGGTAAATGAAACAACAATGGTTTCTATAGCGATGTGCCTTTTTACTCGGTGACCTTCATTGTTTCGACATTTTAATCTTTGACAGTTTGATATTTTGACGATGTTTTTAAATGATTTTTTTCGTAAATACTTGGTGCATGAAAACTGGCGGAAATGGCTTAATTTTTAGCAAGTAATTAGATTTTTTCAATATTACTATTTTCCGCTATTTCTCTTTAATTTTGGGTAAAAAACAGAAAGAAATCTTTTTTTGCACCCGTGATAAAAAAAAAGTTTTTTTTTGCATCGGTAACCAAAAAAGCCATGCTTTAGTTATCTGCACACAGTTACTAAAATCATGTTTTTGATGAAGGTATAAAAAAAACTACTATTTTAATTTCCTGCATGTATTTTCCTGATGGTTTTAATAAAAAATGTGCATGAGGAACATTCTAAAATCTTTGCATTCCCAAGGAGGCCCTTTCTCGCCCTGTATCCGAGGCTGTCTGACCGTCGTTATTGTCATTCGTTAGAGATTTGTCTTTACTTTCTTATATGACAAGCTTATAGAGGACGCGGACGAGCCCATTTGCTTGATCCCCGTATTAAAATGAGCTTTAAAACTTTTGTGGCCTGTTATTTATTCTGATGAAATGGGTTAGGAGGAGCTTTTGCAAATTGTTTTTTTGGCTTACTATTATTTTTATACTTTTTGGATGTTAGTACCCTGCCAAAAAAACAGCATTAAATCTCAAAAAAAACACATCTGTTTTGATCAGTTTTTATAAGGCAAAATTTTAGGATTATAAAAGTTTGCAATAATTTATGAGGTATGTCTTTCATTTTGGTAAGAATTTATGTGGTTTCATATGTGTGTTTTTTTATCTCATTCTATAATCAGACAGACTTTTATGCATGTTTAAAAAATAAGTGCAGATATTTTTTTAACATATTTTATGGTTTCATAAAAGCGACATTTTCCAAGTGATTTTATAATCAAACCAACACCTCAACTTTTATGTGTTTCTATAATTACATTCTTTTTCTTTCATAATGTATTATGGGGTTATATAAACCGATGTTTTTACGAGTTTTCTGAGAGCTCTTATAATCAAAACAACTCATAACATAATGTTTTTTTGACTGATTTCTATGAACATTTATAATTTTTTATGAGTTGGTGAAAACTATTTTTTTTATAAGTCTTTAAATAGATTTTATAGTACGACAAACGTACAACATTTATAGACTTTTATGTGTCCACCCTGCAAAAAAAAAAACTCATTAAATCTCATAAAAATAAATAAATTTATCAGTTTTTTTCGACCACCTGAAAACTAATTAAAAAATATATATATTCTATATTTAGTATACTTACTTCTACAAAAAAATATTTTTTGACTCATGATACATGATACGTCGGTACGTCCCGGGACCAATTAGGGACGTACTATGTACGTACAAAAGTATACGGACGTACAAAATTATACGTACATAGTAGGTGTACGCACCTACGATCATTTTACGTCCAATTTTGGTTCTACATGGGAAATAAAATGTACGTACCTGTCAGTTTTGTACATAGGACGTGCATAGTACGTAATGTGCCACATCCCAAGGACGTACCGGGGACGTACAAATAGTTTGAAAATGTACGGCACCGGTATGTACATCTTATAAAATATTACAAAATCTTATAGAAACTTAATTATCAAAGTAATCAGATTCCCAGTAAACACACTTGTGACTTTAACCTAATAGTTATATAAATCTAAGGTTTTTATAAAAAATTTATTTAAATATTACGTCAAAACTTTGACTGTAAATTTAAGTCATCATAAGCAATGTTAACTTTACCTAAATATTACGTAAATGGGACCTTAATTTTACATAAAAAAATATGACATACCTATTATATAAAAAATTATATGTAATATTTAAGTAATCTAATTTACGTAAACGTTACATAAAATTTACTTTAAACAAAGTAATAAAATTTAGGTTAGTGTAACTATTATACAAAACATTTTATGTAATATTTATATCATCTAAATTACGAAAACGCTCTATAACATGATTTACGTCACATTCAAATGTTGAAATTTACATAAATATTATAAAATAGTGTGAACCTGAAGTTTACATTTAAAATTTTACATAATTGTTACATAAAATTGTTTATGTACTAATTATGTCATATATCTATCAGTTAGAGTTTTCCGATTTAACTTTTGATAAGAATTGCTTGAACTAAGGTAAATCATTTTAAACTAATTGAATTTTTAACAAATAGACAGCACGCCTGTCACCCAGAAAAAAAAGATTTGTCTCTTGTCACAATTCGAAATGACATAAGTTTAGCTTGACGAATTAAAAATTGTCGCTGTCTTTCTTTCTTGGTGACAGTAACGTGTTGCCAACTTATTAAAAATGTTATAAATGTTTTACATCTCCTTCCAAATTTTCCGGACCAATTTCAATATGGGGGCTGACAATTTAACACGGAAGTTAAATGGAACTGTCATTGTCAGTGTCAAAAAACTGGTCCGCAAAAATTTGGAATGGAGTCTACCTTTTATAATAGAGACTTTTTTGGGCAGTTATTCCCTGCCAAAAAAACATCAATAGTGGGATTTACCAAGATTTAAAATAGTACTCCCCACAGGTCTAAATATTTACACCTGTGGAAGGTACTAAATTTTAAAATCAATTTTCAAAAAACAATTTCCATACAGACAAGACACAAAGTTATTGATTATTTTGTATTGTTATTGCAAAATAACACAAAACTGGTTTTTCTCTCAAAATACACCATATTTTAGAAGAAAATGCTCTAAAACTAATTTTTTTTTGACAGGTTTCAAAATGGCAAATGGTGAATACGCCAAAAATTTGGCACATAATAGCTTCATTATTTGTGTTTAAGGTTATAAAGTTGGTGATTTTTTAGACCACCTCAGGGGGGTGGTTTAAATTTATAGCCCCGAGAAAGGATTGTTTTGTGGCATTTGATAATAAGTTCGTTTATAATTTCCCTAAGTAACCGCTTTTACAAGGATTAATTTACCCGATTTACCTTATTTAATATCCCAAGTTGTTCATTACCCAATAAAACACCTCCTTGTTTGAAAGTTTGAGACAATGACGAATTTGAAATTAACTCTGTGTTTCGGACTTCCATTGTCTATATTTTATTTATACACGACGTTTCGATCAGTACAATCTCTGATCGTCTCGAGATTGTATTGATCGAAACGTCCTGTATAAATAAAATATAGACAATGGAAGTCCGAAACACAGAGTTAATTTCAAAACACCTCCTATTTTGTGCAGAAAAAAGCCATATTTTGAACCAGTTTTCAGCCCAAAAAATATATTTATGAGGGCAGTACGAGGCAAAACAAACATAACTGAAGGTCACTGATTATGCACAGAAAATATACCAAACAAAAAACCCAAAACAACTATATTAATTTATTTACAAACTAAAAGTAAAACATTGAGGTTATCTAAAAGCTCAGTCAAAAAAACTTTCCTTACTCAAAGCCCACTCATTTTAAAGCTGTAGCTTTCATCAGTAGAGGTTGGTGCAAGCCAAGGTACAAGCAGAGGTAAAAGATCCGAACTCGCTGTTTGTGATTGAAGGCAGCGCTAATATTTTTAAACTGACATTTCGATAGTGACAGAAATGTAAAAAAAACTTTCATTTCAAGTTTTTTAATACATTTCATAAATAAAAACACCTTTTTTTATTATTACTCATCTAAATTGTTTGACATCAAGTATTAATTGGAAAAAACAATTAAAAAGGGTAAGTTTTAATTAGAGTGACATATAACCCCAATGTTAATTTATTCTACAGAGTGTTTACTCTTTAAACCCCGCGTGGGTTTAAATTTTTTAATTTTATTTTCTTCTAAATTGAAAATTTTCTCTTATATCCAACAAAAGATTGTGGTAAGATGATTATTCAATAAACAAATTTATTAAAATTCTTCTTATAAATCAAACTATGTCCAAAACTCAAGGAGGGTTGGTTTAAAAAAATGCTTAAAACCAAAAAGTTGACTTAAACTTAGGATCGTTCTAAAATATACTAAACCTTTTTAGCACATCCCACCGCAAAAGTTTTCATAAACTATGCTCATAAAAACTTACGATATTTTATAATTTTTCACTAGTGAAAGTACATCACAAATTCCGCATAGTAGTTCATCATATTTTATCATACAGCTGGCTTATAAAAGTTTACAATATTTTATGATTTTTGATATGACTATTCCTCATAAAGGTTTAAAAGATTTTATAAGATTTTATGAGATCTACCTAGAACTTTCTAAAATAAAAAACTACGGCACAACTTTAGCAGTGGTAGTAGTAGTAATAGTAGTAGAAGTAATGTAATAGAGATTAATATACAGTAAAACTAAACTATAACCTAACTTAAACTATAAACTACGACGACCTAATTCACTATAAAACAATAACACTACTTGTGCTTACATAATATCTACATGTCTAATAGAAAATTGTTCTCGTATAAGTACTTATTTATTGCCAGGAGTTGTGGGAGAGATGTTACTTTGATAAATTTCTATAAGATTGTTTAAGGCAATGTTTATAAAATCTTACAAAAACAATTTTTTTTGTTGTGACAGTATTTACGACAGATGATGTGATTATAGTTTTTTTTTAATAAGATTTTATAAGTTCTAGTGGGCGACAAGTTAATATATTTGTTTCAAAGGCATACAGGTTAGGGCAGGTAAAATCTTATTACTTTGATATGTTTCTACCCCATACAAACACGGTACGTACACGTAAACGTAATGGTACGTCCTTGGGATGGGGCACAGTACGTACATTTTATTTTCCATGTAGGACCAAAATTGGACGTAAAATGATCGTAGGTACGTACACTTCGTTACGTACCATGTACGTACATTTTTCTACGTACCGAGGGCGTAATCATCAGCCAAAATTGGTACACCAGATTTCAGAAAAGCATAAGATTTTACTTAGGATTTCACAGATTTCACATATGATTTCACAGATTTCACAGGTTTCTTAAAAGATTTCGCAGATTGCTCAAAGATTTTTTGATAAGTAATATTTAGTAAATTTCGGGATAAATTTACCTGTATAAACTAGGCTGTCCCACCGCAATAAAATAAAAAAAACGATAGTGCCAGAATTAGGTGCTCTTTAGGTGCTAATTTGGTCCCTAAACTAAAAATGAAGTGCTCCTCTGGTTTTAGCAGAAAATTTAAAAGAAACGGTAGAACCACTAGGTTAACGTTAAGCTAGCGGTCCCATCCATAATTCTTGGAAAAAAATTTACGGTGGGATTTACTAAAAGGGTTTAGTCTATTTTAGAACGGTCCTAAGTTTAAGTGAAATTTTTGGTTTTAAGCATTTTAAACTAACCATCCTTGAGTTTTGGCAGAGTTTGATTTATAAGAAGAATTTTAATAAATTTGTTTATTGAATAATCATCTTAACACAATCTTTGGTTGGATTTAAGAAGAAAGTTTTAATTTAGAAGAAAAGAAAATGAAAAAAATTAAAACCACGCGGAGTTTAAATAGTAAACACTCTGTAGAACAAATTAAAATTGGAGTTGTATGTCACTGTAATTAAAATTAAAGTCCGACATTGGTTTCCTAAAGCGGTCCAACGTCGGCGATTGACGGAGGTCCGTCGGTGGTAGCTTAAAGCGGTCCGACATTGACAAACTACAAAGCTTCGATAATGTGGGTGATTAACCAGTCGGGCTGGTTTAAGTGGCAGAAGAGGTGATTCTTGTAGAGAAGTACCACCATCTTGGCAAGTCCGCATTCTAGTTTTGAAATATCTTTGCGCATTATATATATAACAATATCTTCCACTATACAGGGAACATAGTGACATTAGCGCCATCTCTACATACTGGGAATAAACTATTAAGCAGATAAGGTGGTCGTCGGTATAAAGTCGACTATAGTAAATCGGGCCATCGTCAGTTGCCGATTCTCGACCGATTAAAGAAAGTTCCAATCGGACCATCATCGACCCTAAAGCAGATAAGGTTTGCGTTGGCATAATGTCGACTATAGTAAATCGGGCCATCGTCAGTTGCCGATTCTCGTCCGATTAAACAAAGTTCCTATCGGACCATCATCGGCCCTAACGCAGATAAGGTTTGCGTTGGCATAATGTCGACTATAGTAAATCGGGCCATCGTCAGTTGCCGATTTTCGACCGATTAAACAAAGTTACAATTGGACCATTGTCGATCCTAAAGTGGTGTCGGCATAAAGTCGACTATAGTAATGTGGACCTCCGTCAACATCGGGCCAGAGTATAGTCGCCGATGCCGACACACTGCCGACGTTGTCGACATTGGCCCGATTCAATGCCAACGATTTGTATTTGCTGGGTATAAAGCCAAGCATTTTGGAACCTTTGATCAAAAATTAATTTGGTATACGCGAGAATTAGAACATGGAAAAAATATTCCATTTTTTCCATTTTTCTGCAAAACAAAAAGAGCATTGATTTTCTAAAGATGGACCAAATTAGCACCTAAATAGCACCTAATTCTCGCGTATGCCAAAATAATTTTTGATTAACGTCTTAAATGTCTTTAACTAATAAACTTAGCGGTCCACCCCAAAAAAATACGCGCGAAAACCACGGTTTTCGCATTTTTATTGAGAACCTAAATGGTACTTCTTGTTTTTGAAGATTTTAATTATTTTATGCGTATGATCTTGACTTTGTGTAAGATACCACAGAAATTCAATTTTTTTATTTTACTCCAAAAAGAATATAGCACTTAATTTTCTAAAGATTGACCAAATTAGCACCTAAATAGCACGTATGCCAAATTAAATTTTGATCAAAGGTACCAAAGTGAACCGCTGGCTTAATATAAACTTAGCGGTTCACACCCTTAGTTTTAGAAAAAATACGCGCGAAAATCACGGTTTTCGCATTTTTGTTGAGCAGCTAAATGGTGCGTATCTTCGACATTTTGTGTAAGGATCTCCATAGACCCATTTCCCCAAATTTTGAAAGTTCATATTTTTACAACCGATTGCCCGAGGAAAGTGGGCATGCATGTTTTCACAGTATCGTGGGCCCCTCAAGATGCGAAAACATTACATTGCAACTTAAAATTCGAAAAAAGTGCATATTCGACATTTTTGTGTAGGGATCTTCATAGACCCATTTCGCCAAACTTTGAAAATTCATATTTTTACAACCGATTTCATGATGAAAGTAGGCATGTTTTTACAATATCGTGGGCCCCTCAAGATGCGATAACATTATATTGCACTTTGAAATTCGAAGAAAGTGCATATTTTTACAACCGATTGCCTGAGGAAAGTGGGCATGTTTTCACAGTATCGTGGGCCCTTTAAGATGCGAAAACATTATATTGCAATCTGAATCTCCATAGACCCATTTAGCCAAACTTTGAAAATTCAAATTTTTACAACCGATTGGCTGGGGAAAGTGGGCCTGGTTTTACAGTAACGTGAACCCCTCAAGATGCGAAAACATTATATTGCAATTTAAAATTTGAAAAAAGTGCATTTCCGACATGGAATCTCCATAGACCCATTTCGCCAAACTTTGAAAGTTGAGACATTTATAACCGATTGAAATTCGCAAAAATTCGAAAAATTGCATTTTTGACATTTTTGTATAGGGATCTCCATAGATCCATTTCGCCAAACTTTGAAAATTCTAATTTTTACAACCGGTTGCCTGGTGAAAGTGGGCCTTTTCTACAGTATCGTGGGCCCCTCAAGAAGCGAAAACATTACATTGTAACTTAAAATTTGAAGAAAGTGCATTTTTGACATTTTTGTATAGGGATCTACATAGACCCATTGCGCTAATATTTGAAAATTCAGATTTTTACAACCGATTGCCTGCGAAAAGTGGGCATGTTTTTACAGAACCGTGGGCCCTTTAAGATGCGAAAACATTACATTGCCATTTAAAATTCGAAGAAAGTGCATTTCCGACATTTTTATATAAGAATCTCCATAGACCCATTTCGCAAACTTTGAAAGTTGATATATTTATAACCGATTTCCTGGGGAAAGTGGGCATATTTTTACAGTTTTGTGGGCCCCTTAATATGCGGAAACATTACATTGCACTTTAATATTCGAAAAAAGTGCATTTTCGACATTTTTGTATAGGAATCTCCATAGACCCATTTCGCCAAAATTTGAAAATTCATATTTCTACAACCGATTGGCTGGGAAAATTCGAAGAAAGTGCATATTTTTACAGCCCATTGCCTGAGGAAAGCGGGCATGTTTTCACAGTATCGTGGGCCCTTTAAGATGCGAAAACATTATATTGCAATCTGAATCTCCATAGACCCATTTCGCAAACTTTGAAAATTCATATTTTTACAACCGATTGGCTGGGGAAAGTGGGCCTGTTTTTAGAGTATCGTGAACCCCTCAAGATGCGAAAACATTATATTGCAATTTAAAATTCGAAAAAAGTGCATTTCCGACATGGAATCTCCATAGACCCATTTCGCCAAACTTTGAAAGTTGAGATATTTATAACCGATTGCCTGGGGAAAGTGAGCATATTTTTACAGTATAGTGGGCCCCTCAAAATGTGAAAATATTACATCGCACTTTGAAATACAAAAAATTGAATTTTTGACATTTTTGTATAGGGATCGCCATAGATCCATTTCGCCAAACTTTGAAAATTCAAATTTTTACAACCGATTGCCTGGTGAAAGTGGGCCTTTTCTACAGTATCGTGGGCCCCTCAAGAAGCGAAAACATTACATTGTAACTTAAAATTTGAAGAAAGTGTATTTTTGACATTTTTGTATAGGGATCTACATAGACCCATTGCGCTAATATTTGAAAATTCAGATTTTTACAACCGATTGCCTGCGAAAAGTGGGCATGTTTTTACAGAACCGTGGGCCCTTTAAGATGCGAAAACATTACATTGCCATTTAAAATTCGAAGAAAGTGCATTTCCGACATTTTTATATAGGAATCTCCATAGACCCATTTCGCAAACTTTGAAAGTTGATATATTTATAACCGATTTCTTGGGGAAAGTGGGCATATTTTTACAGTTTTGTGGGCCCCTTAAGATGCGGAAACATTACATTGCACTTTAAAATTCGAAGAAAGTGCATTTCCAACATTTTTATATAGGAATCTCCATAGACCCATTTCGCCAAATTTTTAAAGTTGATATATTTATAACCGATTGCCTGGGGAAAGTGGGCAAGATGCGGAAAAATTACATTGCACTTTGATATTCGAAAAAAGTTCATTTTCGACATTTTTGTATAGGAATCTTCATAGACCCATTTCTCCAAACTTTAAAAATTCATATTTTTACAACCGATTGCCTGAGGAAAGTGGGCATGTTTTTACAGTATCATGGGCCCCTCAAGATGCGAAAACATTACATTGCACTTAGAAATTTTAAAAAAGTCCATTTTCGACATTTTTGTATAGGGTTCTCCATAGACCCATTTCGCCAAACTTTAAAAGTTCATATTTTTTCAACCGATTGCCTGAGTATCGTGGACCCCTCAAGGTGCGAAAACATTACATTGCAAATTAAAATTCTAAAAAAGTGCATTTCCGACATTTTTATATAGGAATGTCCATAGACCCATTTCGCTAAATTTTGAAAGTTGATATGTTTATAACCGATTGCCTGGGAAAAGTGGTCATGTTTTTACAGTATCGTGGGCCCCTCAAAATGCGAAAACATTACGTTTCAATTTAAAATTTGAAAAAAGTGCATTTTCGAAAGTTTTGTATAGAAATCTTCATAGACCCATTTCGCTAAATTTTAAAAATTGCAGAATATTTTGCTTTATGGGTAAGCGTAAAAACAGTTGGGAAAATAAACCGTAATAACTTTATTCTTGACGGTTTGTGAAATAACAATAGCCACAAAAGTTGTTATTTTTGTAAGCAAAACTCTCTACTAACTTGAGTAATTGTTATTGTAAATTAAATTAGAAAACTGAATTTGATGTGCAAGAAAACGTCGTTTCACAAAAAGTTGGTTTACTAAACTGTTTTTATTCATCTTGAGTAGAGAAATGCAAATTAAACCTTTACCTATTAATATCTCCCGTATTCCTTTTAAGCCGTAGGTTTTGGTAGCGGCGTTTGAACTGTGCACTGCCGTCAATCGAAAAATATTGGAAAAAACAATAAAATATATTTTTTTTTGCAAATTTGTCACAATGACATATGGATGACATACACGTATTTAGAATGCTTTCCCTCTTTCAGGTATAGGACACAGTTTTGAGCTTTTATCAGTTCACTAAAATTCCAAAATTTCAGAATTCTATTCTTAAAAATAAAGTACCTATACCTTATTGTTGTATAGGTATACAGAGATAGACTTTGTTGGGAATTTGGAACCTTTGGTTGCACTAAATCAAAATTATGATTGTTTTCCACAAACCAAAACTACACTTTTTTGCACTCGACGCGCGTTTCGCTAACAACGTTAGCATCATCAGGAGACGATAAACAATGAACTAAATTAATCTACGCTCTATCTAAAGGATTGTATATAAGATAGAGCGTAGATTAATTTAGTTCATTGTTTATCGTCTCCTGATGATGCTAACGTTGTTAGCGAAACGCGCGTCGAGTGCAAAAAAGTCTAGTTTTGGTTTGTGGAAAACAATCATAAATTTGAGAGATATACTTACTTGATCACTATCATCATTTCCTTGCCAATTGTCATTTCCCTGAAACAAAAGAAAACAGAAACATTATAATGGGTAAACTCTTTTTATTTAATTTTGCCACTAAAAGACGGTTGAACGTTTTAAAACCAAAGGGTACCTACACCGCAATACTGATAGCTCCGTAGAGAAAAAACTAGGTACCGATTTTTATATCCTGGACAAAATAAAACCATTATTTCATCATTGCCAATTTTAACTTGGGAGGAATACTTTAACACCTTCTACTCCCCAAAAATTCACGATCACCTTTTGCTCTATGGAGCACTTGACCCAATCTTGGACTCTTCAGTCCAGCTCTCGGAAATACAAGCCGCCCTTTGGACTTCCAAAAACAACAAAAAACCAGGAATTGATACCATATCCTTTGAATTTCTTAAAAATCTGGCACAAAACTGACTGCTCTATTTATGCACTACTTTTAATAAGATTCCCTTCCCGAGAGATGGTGTCAGTGGCCTTCTACAATGCTACATAAACAGGGTGACCGTAAAGACCCACAGAACTATAGGTCCAAAGCACTGTTAAACTGTAGTCTTAAGGTATTTACCCAGATTCTTCTAGCAAGACTGCAGACACGGTCGGATAACAGAGGCTTAAAATACCTGAAAACCAATCGGGTTTGTATAGATAATGTCTACACTCTCTCGTGGGTAATCTACTTTCATATTAGACTAAAAAAACGAAAAATTTTTGTTGCTGTCATAGATTTTCGAAGAGCTTTTGATTTAGTGAATCATAATCTTCTTTGGCAGAAGATGTATGATCTTGGAATGAGTGCCCAAATTGTACACGTCACCAAAGCAATTTACGATGTCGCAAAATTTAGAATTAATGGATCTTATGGCCTTTCCAAATCATACAGCGTCTCCTCTGGAATACTCCAGGGCAAACCATTATCTACGACGTTATTTTTGCATTTTGTGTCAGATCCGGGTTAATATTTTTATGGTACGGAGGGTTTTAGTATTGACAGTAATAATTTTTCGCATTTGTTTTATTGTGATGACCTCGTGGTTTTGGGCGACTCGGAGCGTGATTTACAGAGGAAACTTAACATATTAGGAAATTATGCAAGGTCAAATATGCTGACCATTAACACCTTTAAAACTCAAATAATTTGTTTTTCACAAAGTGGGAATTCTACGATTAATAAAGACTTTATATTTAAAATTACCGAGGGTACTTTTCTCATCTTCTGGTGTTTTTCGCAACATGACGGAGACAGTGGTGGATAAATCTCGGTAAGCAACCAGCTCTGCTTTGTCTGTTCTAGCTAAAGCTAAAACGTCCTTCTTTAAGTCCCTCTTGCGGCTGCCCAGAACAACATCGTCAGCTCTGGTTCGACTTGAAACTGGTACTGTACATATCCAGTTTTTGGTGGCAAAAATTTGTAAATTTTTTAATAAAACTTTTAAACATGCCAAATGATCGCTTGCCCCGAATGTGCGTTAATAGTCGAACTGCTTAAGTCCCAAAGAGCAATCAATTGTTCATTTTGTGCAGAAAGCATGAAATTTGGCACACTTATTCTTTAGATAATTCTTTAAAATTTTGCTCGAGGAAATCGATGATCGGATGTATAGGAGCCAAGATGGCAGCGATTTTTTCAAAATGAACGTCTATTTTTTTAAAAAATTGTAGGTTCAAAAGAAGATTATACTCGAATCCATATAATTCGATAGAGAGGTATTGAAAAAAAATGGTTACATTGATGTATGACCTTTATCGTCCTTGAAAAGTGATATTTTATTTTAAAAAATGCATTTTGAGAATTTTTTTTTGATAATCTTGCATAATTTAGTAAGCCGCGACAGGACATTTGTTGTAATTTTATAATTTACAAAGAACATCAAAATAACTTTTCTAAATGACTTTTTGCTTGCAGGGTGATTGGTTTAGTTATACCAGGCCAGTCAAAGTAAGATTTTTTTAAAAAGCTACATTATCATCCGTATCTTCTTTAGTTCTTGAGGAAAAAATGTCAAATTTGGTAAGATTTTGACAATTGTTAAGGTCAACTGATATTCTAAAAATTTTTTGGATATGAGGTGCTGCGGACGACGTGGCACCCAAATTTCCGATTTTAAATTTGATAAAAGTTCATATTTTTTTAATAGCTTTAGATAAGAAAGGCCTATTTAATAAAATAATCGATTATGTATAGCTGAAGTATGTAGATTTTTATAAAAATAATTTTAGTTTGATATGGTCATTGGTCGCCTAAATTTTTTTTTGAGTATGTAAAAAAACGGGGTTTTCAACGTTTTCTTCAATTCTTCCTAGCGACCAAAAATTTGGCTGGATATACACGTTGATGACCTCTAATGAATAAGAAGGCTCCAACAAATCGATTCATAATCGAATCGAATCGAATAATACTCTAATGTTGTTCATTTTTTGAGGAAAGGTCCAAATTTGGTACGCTTACTTTTTTAACAATTTTTTAGGATCGTGGTCAAGAAAATTTATGATTGGATGTACAGAAACCAAGTTGGCGGCAAATTCTTTAAAATGGCGGTCTTAAATCGAAAGTTACTTATCAACAAAAAATTATACATGAATCTATAGAACTAAACAGTTTGAGCGTTCTTTTATGTATAATTAAATAGGTAAGTGCTTCAAACGCATTTAAGTAAAAGCAATAAATTTAACAAAAACCGGACTTTACCAAACAGGCTATTTTGAATTGTCGAATAGTGTTAAAGTTATCGTTGTCGGCGAAGTTATCGGGATGTAAATTGGCATCAAAAACTATCTAGTAATTCTAACAAATTTGAAAATTTTACTTTAAAAAGTTTTTTTTTAAATCTTACTAAACCAATCACACTGTAAGCAAAAAGTCGCTTAGGAGAGATGTGTTGATGTTGATGTGTTATAAAATAAGCCTGTCTCTGTTTTCAGAATTATAAAGATTTAAAAAGAAGGCTAAGTATTTTTTTAAAGTAAAATAACATTTTTCAAGGTCATCGAAGGTTGAACGTTAATTTTACTAGTATTGTCAAATTTTCTTTTCGTTAAGTTCTATATACAGGGTTCCTAAGATTTTCCTTAGGGATAGGATTTCAATAAATCAAACAGAAATGGCATAGAAAGTTCTGCGCGCACAAAAGAAACAGGTATATTGAGCAATGGTGCCAGTTTGTTATTATCTCCGGACTGCTTTCATGAGAAAAAATTGTCGCCACTCTTTCATTGTGAGCATAAATCATAGTTGCAATAATAACCGTTGACAAGATGTCTGCAAATTCCGCTAGATGGCGGCCACACCATGAAATATGAAATTAAAAATTAGATGTTTTTAGGTCCAAACCACAGCTTTTTCTTGCTTAGCGCAGGGTCCATTATTTACGATACTGAGCGATAAACTCGTGAGGTTGTTAACATTAGAAAGAAATATCTTCGCTTTTAATTAAATTTCTTTCCATTTTGTTCTACTAGTGACATCTATCCGGAAACGGCCAAACCATGCAGCTAGCACTAGCAGCCAAAGAAATCAATAAACGGCGCTGTTTTTTCTGCAGAGCTTTTTGCTTGCGATATTATTGATTTTAAATAAAGCTGGCCCTACACTACATTTGATATTTTCGAGTTGTTTTATGACATGATCTCGAAACAAGTAGCGAACCAATTCTTCAAAACTAGCGGGAGGGTAAAAGCGAAAAATAAGGGGCTGCCAGTATTTGTAACAACCAAAAAGGGGTGAAAAGATTTATTTTGCTCTGTTTCTTTACAAAAAAACGTTTTTTTTTTTACGAAAAACTTGAGCTCTGCCACTTTTTTTATTTTTTTCTTCAACTTTCTCGAAATTTTCGTCATACCGTAGAAAAAAATTATTTCTCCCATGGTCATACTCTACTTTTATTCGAAAAAATTTAGAAACAGAGACGAGATCAGTTTTCCTAAAACGGGGGATCTTGTTTTCGAGTGAGAAGATAAAGGGCGCCGCAGGCAAAAATTTTTCAATTAAATTAGCCGAATGCAAAAATGTTAGAAAAACAAAGCACGAAATAAAAATGGCGCCGCTTACAATTTTTTTTCAAAAATTACGTAATTTCGGGAACGCAAAGAAATAGGTCTAAAGAGTATAATTTTTAAGAAAAAAATATCAATTTTCTCGCCCTCCTCCACTGGGACTACAGGGGCCGTGCTCAAATTACGTAATGGTCATTGGGGTAGGGGGGTTACAAAACGTTACGTAGGGGGGGGGGGTTTTCGACAGCGTTTGCATTTGTGTGAAACTAAGAAAATTTGGAATGAAAATAAGTGAAAAGTTTTTTTTTTTGGGGGGGGGGGTTTAGTGGTCTTGAAATCGTTACGTAATATTAGGGGAGTGGCGTGCCAAACCGTTACAAAACATTACATAGGGAGTGGGTCAAAAATTGGTAAAATCACCGTTACGTAATATGTGCACGGCCCCACATCTGACTGTTCCTCCTTTTTGATTTCGAATCAAAGTGCAAAACTCGGGTTGGACGTTCGAAGGCATCAACCCGTCCTATTTGCTTGATAAAGTTTCTACGGAAATATCTCAGTCGATTTCTCCGGCCGTGTATGAACACTTTAGGTTAGGCATTTGCATGTATCTCAGTCCCCAGCCTGTAAACAGTGCGTAAGGAAAAATATTTTTTTTTACGATATCTTTCATCAGTTTGGTATTAAAGTCGAGCAAAAACAATTTTTATTCCAGTCCTAGAGGTATGAAAATGGAAAACATTAGAAAACAACAACCTGGAATGGATTTACTACGTGTAAAATGTAGTGACAACATCGCCCCCTAAGGATTTGCTTAGGAACCCTGTAGATTCAAGTTTCCGGCCACCGTAGCGCAGCGAGTAGCGTATGTGACTGCCGCACGGAAGGTTCCGGGTTCGAATCCCGGAGGTGCATGGATATTTTAAGTTTGTCCCAGAAACCTTTACACTTGGCTCTCACTTTGGCAACACTGGGTATTGATCCTAGAATAAATGGAAAAGTCCCAGTGCAAAAAAAAAATAAAAAAAAATATAGATTCAATTATAATATTTTTTTTCACAAGTAACTTCCGATTTAAGATCGCCATTTTGAAGAATTCGCCGCTAACTTGGTTTCTGTACATCCGATCATAAATTTTCTTGACCACGATCCTAAAAAATTGTTCAAGAAGTAAGTGTGCTAAATTTGGTGCTATCCGCAAAAAAATGAACAATAGGGTACATTAGAGTACTATTTGGGGCGACTAAACACATGTTTACTGGCCTATAGCGTAAAAACGGCCCGATAGAATTTGAAATTTATATCTGAATCGATTTATTGGGGCTTTCTAATTCATCGGAAGTTATCAACGTATATATCCAGCCAAAATTTTGGTCGCTAGGAAGAGTTGAAGCAAACGTTGAAAAACTCGTTTTTTTTACATACTCAAAAAAAAATTTTGGTGATCAATGACCATATCAAACTAAAATTATTTTTATAAAAATCTACATACATCGATTATTTTATTAAATACCCATGTCTTATCTAAGCTATTAAAAAAATATGAATATTTGCGCCCATCGCTTTTATTATGGTATAAGAAAGATAAAAAATTATTTTCTACTTTTGAGTGCATTTAATAAAAGCTTGTTTTTTTAATGAAAATTTATTCATATTCATATTTATATATTCATATTTATGAATAGAAACTTGGGATAACACCAATGATTTTATATTGAACCTGGAGCTTATCACTCCACAGTGTACAAGAAAACTTTTCCAAATGACCACAAATATACTAAAAATACGACCTTTTTTGAGAAACGATTAGTTGGATCGGAGGTTAAATCGTTCCATGCATTTTAGAAGAACAGTGGTTTTATATGGTTGCTACATTATTGCTTAGATTTCAAAGGTTATAGTTATTATTATACAAATTAATAATTATATATAGTGTCAGTCTAATTAAAGCTGCAATTAACGAGCTCTCTTGTTATAGAAAATGTAAATTTTTCTTAACAATACAGGAACTTGAACTTGAACTTGAATATCCTACCCACTAAGCAGAATCCTGTTACATTTACACTACCTTAATGTATTTTTGTGACCTGTAATTTAACACGGCTTGTAACTTTGACATGACATAAACATTTACGTAACCGTGTTACATTCGATTTTTTTTAACAAGTATGTGACTTGCATGTAACATTTAATGACACATGGCTAGGTAAAATAATTTTTTTAAAATTTACCTCTAACTTGTTAAATATTAGTTCAAACAACATAAAAATCATATTTTTGTGCTTTAAAATCTCTGATCCTCTGATCTTCGTGATTGCATCTTCAACAAATAAAAAAAAAATAGTAAAAATAAAAAAAAAACAAAATATACGCTGTGGGGACTCGAACCACTGTTCTAAAGATGACACACCAGGGTTTCAGCGCCTTAGGACATCTCGGTCTTGTTAAAAAATGTCACCAATTCCCGGTATATTAATGCAGTGGTGTCACTGGAAGAAAATTGGAAATAGTTTTTTTATTATTAATTTAATTAATTGTTTTCAATAAATAAAATACATATACTACAAAGGTTTCAGTTGCAATAAAAAAAATTATATACAAATATTAAGTCACAATAATTTGATAGAATCATAATTTGGCGAAATTTAAAAAAAAATTCGCCGAACCGTAAAAAAAAATCATATCATTATCAAATCAGTTATCAAAACAATCGCAGGATTTTTATAAAAACAGTAAACTTTTCGATATCATTCCTTACTTTTTCATAAATTTTCGCCATATTTGGGTTAAAAGTTTCATTAATTTAAGATTTTTTGCTTAAAACTAATAGGCATTTCTAATAAGCAACCAAGTTGACATTAATCATCATCATCATCAATAACCTAAACTTATTTCATTTTTGATGTTTATTACACTTACAATATTGTATTTTGTCATGTCACTTTTGTCATACTTACAGTATTATGTAATATCAGGTAACTGTAAAGAAGCAAATTTGTTTCGACACTGACATTTATTAAACTTCAAATAATGTTATTTTTCAGTTACTTTATCGTTTACATTTCTTGTTAAATCCAGGATTATATTAACGTAAAATTAGCGCTTCTTTCGTGTATCAGCGATACTTTCCCATAGAATGTTAATTTTGAACATCCATTTTACTTGTTTTAAAATTTTTCTTAACGTATACAAAGTTACATCAATTCTACATTTTTTCAACGTTGAAAAACTGTAATGTAACAGACCTTAGTGGGTAGACTATTCAAAAACGGCGTTAAATTACTACGCGACGAAACGTAAGCATAGTTATCCCAAAAATATATTTTACTGCGAAAAGATGCGAACTTTTTTTGTTGGTTTTTGCCTTTTGTAAACTCGTTTTTAAAAGTTTTCGTAGCTTTTGGAGTGGGGGGAGTAATTACTCCTCAACACCATCGGTGGTCAAAAATACTATTGTAAAATAAATTTTGGAGAAAACTCGTTGCCAGGATGGGTAGAAATAAATATGTAATGGAACATTTTTTTTCTGTTTTTGCACTTAAAACAGATTGGAAATCTTTTATTTTCGCCCTGCTATTCCATGATAGTGTGTTTCGTGGCGATACTTTCGCCAATTTACACCATAAGACGACAATTTCATCTGTGCATAACTTATGGTTTTTGCCTTTTGTAAACTCGTTTCCAAAATTTTTCGTGGCTTTTGGAGTGCGGGAAGTAATTACTCCTCAACACCACCGGTGGTCAAACTAAACTTTGGAGAAAACTCGTTTTCAGAATGTGTAATGGAACATTTATTTTCTGTCTCGTTACTTAAAACAGATTGGAAATCTTTTATTTCCGCCCCGTTATTTTATGATAGTGTGTTGGGTGGCGATATTTTCGCCAATTTATACCATTTATTAAACATCTGGAAAAAAGCGGGAAACAGTGAGGACTGCGAGGTAAGACGATGTTATGGTTTTTGCCTTTTGTAAACTCGTTTTTAAAATTTTTCGCAGCTTTTGGGTTAGGGGGAGTAATTACTCCTCAACACCACCGGTGGTCAAAAATACTATTGTAAAATAAACTTTGGAAAAAAGTAGTTTTCAAAATGGGTAGAAATAAATATGTACTGGAATATTTATTTTCTGTCTCGTTACTTAAAAATGATTGGAAATCTTTTATTTCCGCCCTGCTATTCCATGATAGTGTGTTTCTTGGCGATACTTACGCCAATTTACAACTTAAGACGATAATTTTATCTGTGCATATCTTATGGTTTTTGCCTTTTGTAAACTCGTTTTTAAAAGTTTTCGTGGCTTTTGGGATGGGGGAGTAATTATCTCCTCTACAGCACCGATGATGATGAAAACTCGTTTCCAGAATGGGTAGAAATAAATATATAATGGAACATTTATTTTCTGTCTCGGCGCTTAAAACACATTGGAAATCTTTTATTTTCGTCCTGCTCTTCCGTGATAGTGTGTTTCGTGGCGATATTTTCGCCAATTTACACCATTAAACATCTGGAATATGCGGGGAACAGTCAGGACTGCGAGATAAGACGACATAATGGAACTGTCTGTCGGGCTGGGAGTTTAAAGACAATCAACAAGTGAGCACAGAAGCGCAACGTTGTGGATTTAAATGGACCTTATAGCCTTATCGCCCGCAAACACTCTGTTCTATGCGGTCGTGTTTAATTATTAATACACGCTGGGTGGTACCAGTTGATAACTTGCAGCATATTTAAGGCAAATGTCAACGAGCACATAATCTATTGTACGAAATAATAAAAAAAACCTAATATGGAGTAAAAATGTCACCATAATTGATACAAGGAGACAGGTACTTACATTCGCGGACCTGGGCTCAAATGTAGAGGGGAGGGGAGGTGTTAACCAATTTTTTTTTGTTGAGAAAATAACACTTAAAATGCAATTTTTGAGTTAAAAATTTCAGTTGTTTATTTACCCTTAATTTTTTTGCAAAAATGCTAAAATGCGTCGCAGACGAAAAGTTTTGCGAAAATGACACTTAAAATGCCATTTTTTACAACAAATCGTAGGCAAAATGTTTTGACAAAACTATATTAAAAAGACCAATTTGATGGTGATCTAAATTGAAAACAAATAAAAAAATCAAACATTTTTATAGCGGTCATGAACGAACGAAATCGTAAAAATTTTTGCATTTTATGATTTTTTAAAGATTTTTTATAAAAATTAAAGTCCAGGCTCTTGTATTTTATTCATTATATATTTTATTTCTGCTGTTATTTGATTGTGCCGATTGTATATAACCAGGCTTCTCGGGGGCGGGGGGGTTTAACCTCCCCCCTAGGCCACTGTTTTTATTATGTCGTCGTTTTGTTAATTCCAAATTCTCCGGACCAATTTCAATATGGCGGCTGACAATTAAACACAGAAACTAAATAGAACTGTAATTATAAAAAGGTGGTACAATTGAATTTGAAATGATCTTTAAAAATCTAAAACAGACCCTGAGCAAAATGGTTAAAAATGTTAAACTTGTTAACATTATTTTTGTAAAGAAGATATAAGCTGTATAAAAAATGTGTTTAAAAATATTCTCGACTATTTATCCATGAAATAACTTGTTTTTTCAAATCTAAAGAAACATCTCCTATGACACTAGGATGACACGACATAAGCGTAAAGAGCACCTTAACACCTGAGTCCAGATTAAAGCATCCGAATACGACCGGGTAGAATCCAAAGTCTTTAATCTTTGGCAAAATTCCGGGCTCAAGAGGAGACATTTTTATAACTAGTAAAAAAAATAATAGGGCTGTTGATAAAAAATTGTTTAATATAAAAAAATATACATATATTGAAGAAAATATGTCAAAATTTCATACATACAGGGTCTCTCGCTTAGGGAAGCTACCACAACAATAAAGAAGGTTTTTCCAGCCACCTACCCACCCAATATAAGACCTTTTCTCTTAAAACAAATGTTTTGGCTGGAAATTTATACATAGGTATGCCGAAAGTGTCCTAAAAGTTCGAGTCCACCCTAATATCTCCTAAACCAAAAAAGGCAGAGAAGTAAAATTTCCTACTTTTTTCTCTAACTGTTTCTAAATAAAATGCGAGGCACAATTAGCATCCAAAAAGATACTTTTTTGTAATCCATCTATTTTGTGTGAAATTTTTTCTCTGTCTCTTTTGGTTCTGGAGTTATTAGGGCGGACTCGGATTTTTAGGACACCCTGTATAGGGTAGTTACACAACCTTATACAAAACAGTTGACACTTTTTTAGGACAAATCGTGGTCCAAATCTTTAGATATCCTGAGCGAAATGAGTCGCACACTTTTAATTTAATACAAATTTTATTTTAGATACATTTCGATATGTAAAAACATGAACCTCTCCTAAATTGAATAAAAAAAGAATTACAAGATCGGTTCAGTTGCTTGGAAGTTACACAGTAGAAAATGGAAATTTTGATTCACTCAAAGGCCTTTGAAAAAATAACTTACTAAAAATTGAGTGAAAGTCACTCAAAATAGCAATGGTGTTCACACAAATTCAGTTTCAATGTAAAAAAATTTCACTTACTTTTTCGTGGACTTGTTTTAACGAAATTTTTTTATCAAAACGAGTCCACGAAATATTGAATGAATTAAATTTTTCGACATTTAAACTCAATTTTTGCGAACATTATTGACACACACAATGTTTTTCACTCAATGATCGTCAAGTGAATCAAAAAATTTAATTTTTTACCAGAGCTGAATTACAGGGTGTGAATGCCCCGGGGCGAAAGAGAAAGTGGGGGCCTCTCCAACACAACGAATATAAAATACATATTTTCATTCTTATAAGTAAAATACTAAGTAACTAAGTAACTATTCACGTAAAAGACACTACGTGTTATATCCTGGTGGACCTATTCCCAGCATAAATACCTTTAAAAATACTCAAGAGCATCTAAGAGCAAGAGGTTCTTTGTTTAGAAAGAAAAGAGAAGTTATGGTAGATGCGCGAGAGGAGTTGGACACTCTTTTATATTTTATTGGTAAGAAGAAATATTTTTATCTAAATCACGTCAAAAAAAAGTAACATAACATACTGAATATAACCAACAAAAGCAAAGGATATTGAGCCATATTTTTTGTTTTTATATTGCTTTATTCCAAAAATTGTTGTATGTAGATATTTGGTGTCAGAGTTTTTGAACAACTGCATTACTTACACTTTAAATTTTTTTATAGAAAATCCGAACCGCTCCATTAGAGACTGCTTTCGTGATATGAATAAATCCTATGGAAAGATTCAAAGAACTTTAAGAAAATATAGATATCATGACTACAAATATACAAAAGTCCAAAAGCTGTAAGAAAGAGATAAAGAGAGAAGGCTAGCATTTGCGACATGTTGGAACGCTTAAACGAGAACCCAAATTTCTTGATGACCGTGATTTGGTCAGATGAAAATAATTTTACCACGACTGGAGCACCAAATAGAATGAATACACATTATTGGTCCAGAGAAAACAATCATAAAACCATGGAAGAAAAAAAATCTGAAAGGCAAAGTATTGGTGTTTGGTGCGAAATAAAGGGTCAACATTTTCTTGATCCCATTTTTTATGAGGGCGCTTTAAATGGTCCAATATATTTGGAATTTTTAGAAGGGCAAATTGAAGATGTCATAGACGCTTTGCCACTGGCCCAGCAACAAGGACATGTCTGGCAACAGGACGGTGCAACCCCACACAATGTTAGATCAGTCAGAGGATTTATGGACGGTCGATATCCAATTTGGATTGGACGAAATAGACCAATCACCTGGCCAGCGAACAGTCCAGATCTAAATCCACTTGATAATTTTTTCTGGGGATTTTTAAAATGCAGAGTGTATGCAATCAGATCAAATAATAGGCAAGAATTAAGGAAACGCATTCAAGAGGAGATAGATTGTCTCCTAATTAACCGAAGAGACCCTCTAGAACGGTCAGTAGATAATCTGAGAAAAAGACTTGAACTTTGTATTCAAGAAAAGGGCATTTCGAAAACTTGTTATAAATTACTTTTAAAATATTTTAATAACTTATGTTTTTGTTTGTTTGATTAATTATGATATATTATTCTCAGCTTTATAAAAAAGTAGTATAATGCGCAGCTTACTCTGGGTTTTTATTTAAACAATAAACTCGAATCTCTAAGAATTCTGTTTTGATTCTGCTTATAGTTCTTTATTATTTTTATCATAAGCAACAGAGCAAAAACTGAAACGAGTGTTATGGATTAGTGGCCTTAGCATACATGGCAGTTGACATAACAAAAATGCCAAAACACAGATGGGTCAAGCTTCTGTCGCACTTAGGTAAATGAAAGGTTCGGCTATTGTTGTCATAGGCGTCGAATTTTTGTATCTATTTCTTGAGTTTTTTCAAATATCTCGCAAAATAATAATAACAACCCAAGCATGCATTATATTTTCGAAAAGGGAATTTCGTAAGCCATTGCAAAAATAGATTGGAGACATATAGTTCAATTAAAAAAAAGGAAATTTGGGTCAATAAATGACATTTACCATACGTTCAAATAGGAACGGATAACGTAGATTAGAATGTATTAACAGGGGCTATCTTTTGGCAACAGAATCATAATTCTATCCCGATTAGTTATTGAGATATAGGCGTCGGAACATTGTCAACATATAATGAATCACCCTGTACCACCTAACTCTACTTTTTGTTTAAATAAAACATTTGCTAATATAACTTAAAGACTCATTAGAAAAGTTGTTCGCATTTTTTCTAATGAGTCTTTAAGTTATATTTGCAAATGTTTTATTTAAACAAAAAGTAGAACACTTTACCACATTAAAATCGGTGCAGTCGTTTTTGAGTTATAAGCCTTTAATAAAAAATTAATATTTCGAAAACTAAACAGAACTGAAAGATGGCAAAAAGTGCTACATAAACAGGCCTCTAGAGTGTATCGGTTTCGAGATAAGAGATAATTTTTGCAATTTTGGCGTTTAAAAATCGAAATGGACCAAAAAAGAAAAAACTTAAAACTGAAGCTTGTAGACCTTGCTATAAAATATAATAAAACACTTGACACCTGCTAAAATCGGTTTAAATAGGCTAACTTTGAAGGCAGATTTTTTGTTGTTGTTTGAGTTAACATCAAATAGGTTGTTTTGGTCAGATTTGTGGGGGCCCCAAAGTGTGGGGCAGCTGCCCCGGTTGCCCCGTCTATAATTCGGCGCTGTTTTCTACTGTGCATGTTAGAAATAAAACGGGGTATAAGTCAAATTAGAGGATCCATGGATTAAATTCATCTTTTTTTAAAATTATATTGCGCGTTAAGCCAAAAGTTATCACTTTCAGGATTTTCTTGTGATTTTTTTGAGTTTGTCGAAAAAGTCGAGGGAAAAAGTTAATGGGACAACCACTCCTGAATCGAATAAAAAAATTATTTTGGAAATCGGTTGAGCCGTTTCAAAATTATGCCGCAAACATTTTGTAAAGTCAGTGGTTTATGAAATTGAAAAACATTTGAAAATGTCATTGTCATTCAAAATATAGTAGATTTTTTCCTAATAAGCTTATTTTTGCAAAATCTGTCCTATTTAAACATTTTAGCTACCTTATTTATTAAACAAATTTTTTAATTGTTACATGTGCTTGGAATGAATAGATCCGCTCGATGTCTCCGATATTTAATAGGCCCGGAGATATCAATCCGCTGTATTCGATTTTCAGGAAATGTCAAAATATTCATCGAATTTAAAGATTTTAAAAAAGTAAAATCGGACAGGCTCTCGCTATATTATAATAATTTAAAAAGTCCGTTTGTTTTAATGTAGATTTAATCTATTGTTCGGTTAATTGACACATTAAAACGTGGTGTTAGCAAAATCTTTCGGAGGGCAAAAACCGTAAAAAGTGTGGCGAACTATTAGATCGCTTTATTTTTGTGCCCTTTGCGTTTGGGACTTATGGACCTTGGAATGGTGAGGCTAAGAGACTGATCTTAGACATATTCTCCAAAATATCTTCTGACCAGTCTCATGGCTTCGTAACCCAGAGTATAGGTCTCGCGATCCAGAGGGGTAATGCGGCTTCGGTGATGGGCACCATCCGGGAGGAGGCATGATGGAGGAAATTTTCTGCGTTTAGGATTGTGTGCGTGTGAGATTGGGTTTGTATATACTTGCTGTTTATATTTTTAAGTTTTTAATTAATTTTTGTAATTTTTCTGATCAAAAGTAATACATGATTTATGATTTAAAAAAATGTGGTATTTTATATAAACTTTGTTTGTCAAGACTCATTCCAAACTTCAATTATTGTTACCATAAAGTAAGTAACTCACTTTATGGTGTTAATCAAGATTAAATGGATATGGACATAAATGTTTTGCTTATTTTTGTCGACCCAAAAAAACAAAAATATTACATCTTTAATAATAAAGAACTAAACTCTGCCTGGTCTTAATTAAAAAACTGATTTATACGACCAAAAATGTTGGGGCTTACGTAAACCCAGCCAGTATGCTAGCTATATAGATTGCAGCAGCATTTCCTTTGACATTTAAATTAATTCTTTCTTAAACAAATGCTCGAAAATTACCATATTATCCCGAAAACAGATCGGGATTTATATTTTTCTTTTTTCTTAAAACGTTGCACTTGCAGGAAACTGAAAAGAAACGAAATAAAAAATAAATAAATAAAAAACTACACGGAAAAAAAGCTCTTCTTCAAACAAGATTATTAATCTTGATCCAAGAATAGCTTCATCTTCGGTATCCTCAACTCTAGTTATTCTTTATCCAAGTAATATCTTATTCTTAAATGACTAGCGTTGAGACAAGTGTAATTTATATGATAATTCAAATATAGGTCTTTACTTATTTTAAGACAATGTGGTTTTTTACTTTAAGCGGACGCTATAGTTAATTCAAATTTTTTCTTTGCTTGTTTCGAACACTGCTTTAGGTTGTATTGATGTCAAATGCTATTCGAACGAGAATAAAAAATTTTAACGTAAAAGTAACTATACTTCAATCAAATAATATTTTATACTTATTAAGAAAACATTATACTTACCTCAAATAGTTTTTGTACTTGACTGAAACCGACCTTATATTTCACTTAACACCAATTGTAATTAAAACAAAAGTAGCATATATATATAATATATGCTAATATAATAATGTTTTTTTACTATAACGTAGCGTAAGCTCGTCACCAGTGTTGCCAGGTCTATTTTTAGAATAATAGTAGATCAGAGACAAAAATAATATTAGATTCTGGAATTTTTATTAAAAAAATAGATTACAAAAAAAAACTGTTATTAATAAAAAACTGAAAAAAAAATTAATAAATATTTTAATCTTTCAACTAATCCTAAACTTTATAAATTGTTTCCTTTCACGCTTTAGTTCAAACCATAAAAAGGATAGGAGTAGTGCGACCCACGTTCCTTTTGAAACATCTCTTGCTAGTGAGTAGCGGGAGCTTTTAATCCCATTAGAAATTTCCTATGTGATGGAAAAAGGAAACAACTGTTCTAAACTAATAGCTGTGATTTTGGAACGAACTCTGCTCCTATACTTTCTAGGTAATCCGTGCGCTGATCGTGGCATTCGCTCCCGACTAATGCGCAATGGTCTTCGGCGATTTAGACACAGAGTTTAAAATCGAAAATTACCAATGTCACCATTTGACTTTTTATCGAGCTGTTTTTGGTAAGCACAGCAATAGTGCTAGACTTTCAAAGAAAAGTATAATAGTAGATTTTCACTTAATAGTAGAATAGTACACGTGAGTAAAAAATAGTAGATCTACTATTAAAATAGTAGACCTGGCAACACTGCTCGTTACTTGCAAAATAACCCTTCTCCTATAACCATGCTGATTCAGTCCCGTAGCAGAATCAAATCAACACGATTATTGGATACAAAATGGAAAAGACTCAAATTTCCATAGGCGGATTATGTGGTGTACTTCCAGTGCCGAGTTTCTGCGGCTCACGCATATATTAGAAAACTTCCGCAAGCTGCCAGCGAGATTTTATGACCACAATTTCGAACCGACTCTCGCGACAGCACGCTCTGAAGCGCTCTTGCAAAAGAGGCGGTCAAGACCGTGCCAAACAATAGGTGCTTTCGCCACTTCATCCACACTTCTTAACAACCGTGGGTATACATAATGATACTCGTTTTCTCCTATTAATATAAGGAAAGTACTTAACTTTTTACCTATATTAAATGATAGATGTTGAGATAAAAACCTGAAACTGAAGGCCATTAAGTCTCTGTTGCCCCCATACCAAAACCAACAAAGAGGGAGAATGGATTAGCCAAGCGGTATTACGGTGCGATTCGATATTGGGATATTTCTTGTTTTTAGTACATCTTTTCTTATTTTAAAAATAAAAGGACTTGATGTAAATTAAACCTTTGTATTTAAACTATGTTTTAGTCCAAGTAAACTACCTGTTTTTTAAAAGAATAATAAACACTTATCGGTTTAGCTCTAGAAGTAAGTAATAATAGCTTTGGTTTTGATTTAAATTACCGCGTCTTCTTATTTAAAGTATATTTGGTTTCTATTTAAGTATAAGAGTCTTCGTAGATCAAGATAGGTAATTGCTTAATTCTAATAATCCCTATTTTTGTACTAAGAATAATATAGAATAGATTTTTTTCCGTATATGCCCGTGTTAAACCGGCTTTAGTATCTACCTACAGAACATAAAAAAAATTTGCAGGCGTATGACTCCAGTTGAGTTTGTACTATATATTCTGTACTAAATTCAGGGAAAACAGAAAATACACAGTAAAAAATGTCATTAAAACTAATGGTGTAAATTAGCAAAATTTTCTGAGTAAAAAAATTATGGAGTGAATTTTGGAGTACATTTGGTCAAAATTGATAAAATAGTCTTAGTTTTAACCAATTTTGTGTAATTTATAAAAAAACACATTTTTGTGTTTTTCTTACTCCATTAAGATGGTTTTGGTAAACAGAAACTCTGAGCTGACTGGATTTTGCTCAAAACTGAGTGCAGATCGCGTCGTGCCGATCGGGGTGGAAGAATTTAGTTCCTTCCTGAACGTGTAGTGATCGAGTGGTTCGGCTCTGATGCTCTGAAGCTTCGGGCTTGTGCAAATGCTGGTAAAAATGGCCAAACTATATTGTAAACTCGATTTTAATGGCAAAGAAGTGTGGTGTCACAGAGAAGAGGACATTTCATAAGCGTACTTGACAAAAACAGGTAAAATAATTTGCCTTTTAAAACATAATTTTCACAGAAACCTTTATGAAAATTTGATAGGATCCTTCCTTATTTTAAGAAATATATCTTTAAAAGTGAACAATAATCAGGGCTTATTTGAGATGTTGAGAAAGGGAAAATATCTCACAAAGATTTTCCGCCATTTTCCGGTCAAGTGCTTGTGCGGGCCTACGTGATTGCCTCACCCAATTTTCTAACATGCAATAGTCCAAACAATATTTACTTATTGTTGGACTGTTTTTTAAGGATACTGATGTTGTTTTTATTATAATTTTTATAACCCTTTACTTATAAAACCGAGTAACTAATTATTTTTTCTGAAATTTTGAAAACATAACTTTTTTCATTGTTTTTCCACAACAAAAAATCTAGACACATAATTTTTCATATTTGAACACAACTATCATACACTTGCTTTTCTGTTTAGGCTCAGGGGAGAGTTTCATTTGATGTCGGTTCTACCCGGTCCTGATTGACAGCAGTCATAAAATTTCTCAGAAGCATAAGTGAAGTTAATATCTTTAAGTAGCATCCATCCAGACGAACTTTTCTTTGATGCTCAAAATGCCGACTTATTCATTTTCAAAACTTTTTACATTAGGAACAAGTTGTGTTGTTTTTATATTTTAAAGTTAACAGTTCTTTAGCAATAAGTTTTCTAAGTAATCGAAGGTATATTTTTTACTTTTACATACTGAGTTTCGTTTGTTTATAAATGTTAATCGATAATCATTTTTTACGAGTTATTGCCTTAATATTCGTCAGTTCTACTTGACTGATTAGTTTTTAAAACTGTTCTTTAGGAATAAGTTGTTTTGTTTTTATTTTATAATAGACTACTACTAATAAATAGGTAAAATCATATTATATATATTATTATACACAACATTTCGATCAGTACATTTAATTTTAATCAACATTGGGTGGAGGGGCATAATATAGTTAGTAATCCTGTATAAGGTAACTGTTAATAAAATACCATATGGATTAATTTTTTAACTAAGTAATGTAAATTAAAAGAAATTTATTAAACTTTCAAAAATTTACCTTTTTTTAGTTTTCTTTACGCTTACTACGCTTACTAAAAAATGTACTCCCCTGGTATAGGGTGATCATTTATGAATATTGGATCAAAATAAAAACAAAATTATGTGAGGTTATAGCCGTTGCGTTTTGTTATTTCTATGCGAATTCCTAGTAATTCCAGCGAGCTAGTAAAGTTCTGTTGGTTCTTTGGTAAACTTTCGGCGGGCGACCGCAAACGCGGAGTTGTTTCATATTCGTTTTAGATTTTCGAAAACCTATTTTTGAAAGATAAACATAACCTCGAATGATTTTCTGTCAGAAAACGTAAAAATATTCTTCTGCTCCACTGCGGCCCTTGTTGACAAAACACCTGCAGTTGCCATGGTATCGGGGGCCTTAGGATAGTTGGGGGCTTTAGGTTACAGGGCGCTTTGCTTACTTTGATTTCCCAATAATATAGGGCCAACCTTGATTTTTCAATTATTTTTTTTGTTTTTCAAAGTTACTATTGTTACACATTTTGCGACAATTGGGGCAATATAGCATCTCAGTTATATGGGTTCACCTCTCGTGCTGTAGGCAGTCCGGTAAAAATAACGCTAAAAATATAAATTGGGCAGACACTACTAATCATAACAATTTTTAGGATAGAAAAATAAAAATGGCTTAATAATATCGTATGAAAATATTTTTGAATTTACAAACAGTGTTATCGTTTTCACTAAAAAAATGTTAAAAACGAGCCATGATATGTGCATGACAGATGAAGAATTTGTGAATCTCATTGAAAATTTGAAACTTGATATCGTAGTATAAGAGTATGGAGAAGAAAAAAATGCAACACCAGAAAGGACAGATATTTTTAAAGTAATTTATTTATATATTAATACATTAAGATGCTCTTACTAATTGATTATATTTCCAAGAAGATTCCTCCATGATAATCATCAATCCAGGTTTTGTTTAGGCGGCCATGATGGACGCATGAGGTTTAGGCGATTTCGAGGTGAGAGACGAAATGTGGACTTTGCTGTTGAACGTGATACAGCAAGCCAGAAAAGTATCCTAGTATGGCGTGCAATATGTTTAGGAAGCAGATCACCTCTAGTCCTCATTAACGGCAATCCGACTGCTCGGCGATATATCGATGAAGTGCTGCAGCCAGTTTTACTTCCTTACCTACAAACTATCCCAAATGCGATCTTTCAACAAGATAATGGCAGACCGCATATTGCTCGTGAAACAGTGGACTTCTTACATGAACTTGGCATAGAGACTTTGGAATGGCCAACAAGATCGCCTGACTTGTCGCCTATCGAACACGTATGGGATATGATAGGGCGCAATATTAGTCGATTACCAGGTCCCCCTGGAAACTTAGATGAACTCTGGCATACCGTAAGGAGGATTTGGATGAGTGTTCCTCAATATGATATAGACCACCTTATTTTGTCAGTGCCCAATAGAACAAACGAGTGCATAAATAACCATGGAGAAGCCACTCATTATTAATTTTTTGATAATTATCATGGAGCAATCTTCTTGGAAATGTAATCAATTACTAAGAGCATCTTAATGTATTAATACATAAATAAATTACTTTAAAAATATTTGTCTTTTCTGGTGTGTATGTATATGGTCGTACCAAATTTCCAATGAGATTCTGTCTTTCCAGACGGTCAATTTTACCGCTTTTAGATTTCGATGTAGCATGATGATATACAACTTGACAAAATTTACACGTACTTTGATTCGACTTTAACTTCTTCAACCAATGTAATCGTAAACAAAGCTTTCACACGTTTTTTTTTTAATTTTTTTATGGTATAGTGTTTATTTGTAGGCTAAAACAAATGTAAAATATACGCTCAAATAATGTTACTAAACAGTAAAAGATAATTCCTTTTTTCCTTCAAGCATGATTTAATAAGGTGTGTGTTCCCATGTAAACATAAACCCTCAACCCGCTGTTGTTGATAGAAGCACCCTTCGATGTTATAAAATATTTCCTCTAGATATTTTATGAAATCAAGTAGGCGCAATTGTAGTGTCACATCATGCTAAATCGAAATCTAAATCTAAAAGCAGCAAAATTGACTCCCGGAATAACTTGGTAAGATGCCCACAAATTCTTTATCTGTCATGCGCGTATCATGGCTCGTTTTCAACATTTTTTTAGTGAAAACGATAACACTGTGTGTACCCATAATCACAATGTTACATTTAGCTACATAACGATATAACCAACCAAAACGAAAATTCAAAAATATTTTCATTCGGTATTATTAAGCAATTTTAATTTTTCTATCCTAAAAGTTGTTGTGATTATTTTTAGCGTTATTTTTACCGGACTGCCTGCAGCACGAGAGGTGAACCCATATGCTTCAAAACTTAAGAATTTGATGTAAATTTGAAAATTTGTAAAAGTCCAAGATAGCGGAGATTTAAAAAAATAGGTAGTTTCAACCTCCTTTGCAAATTTTATGTGAGCTACTGGTAAAAAACTTAACTTTCGCCTGCAGAGCTTTGTCTTTCCCGAGTGTACTGATGTATCGCTTGTTAACGTCTAGTAAGAAATAAGAAAGTTATAAATTGTTCAAATTAGTGCGTTTGGTAAACCAAATTCGGTCAGACCAAAAAGAAATAGTTTTTGCTTGGCTATTCTGTCGGATTTTATTTGTAATAATACAGTGCCGTAGTCCGAAATCGACTCTGGGGGGGGTTTCATCATTTAATAAAAATCAACTATCTATATATACTCATGAAAAAAAAAAAATAGGTGCCTATTGCTTCAGCTCTTGAACTGTAGGGAGGGTAGAGGGGCGGTTTAATAGGTGTTGATTTAGTGTAGATATACGAAACAAAAATACTTATTTTTAAAAGCACGTCTCATCTAGTCTCATTTGCAGATTTTTTTCAAAATTAACCCGTAAGTCCGCCGCAGGCAAAAATTTTGAAAAAATTACACTAAATGCTATTTTTACGCGTTTCATATGTTGTTGACAAAAAGATTGCTTAAATTAAACAAAATTGTAACAATATTTAATATAATATTTTCGAAAAAGTACATTGTGTTAGATGTCAAGAAGGAGTGGGTTGCGGAGGTATATATAGATTTGTTGCCAAATCATAAATGCGCCGCAAATGAAAATTTTAATAAAAATTCTTTAAAATTAAACTAAAATTGTAACAAATAATGACGTCATAGCACCGCAGGCAAAATTTTTAAAATTTAAGTCATCAAACCAAACACACGTCAGAGCTATAGCTTCCCCACTTTTTTTGGGCTCTTGATCATGATTAGTTTATTGTAGATTGGGTTGGACCTAAATAGGAAGGGGATTTTACCCCCAAAACCCCTGGCTGTGCCACTGAATAATACTGACCCTTTTAAAAAGCCAAGATAAAAAATGTGAATATTGACATTTTCGAAAAATTCAAGTTTTTTTTTTGGTCTGACTGAATTTGGTTTATCAAACGCACTCATTTAAACAATTCATATCTTTCTTATTTCTTACCCGAGAAGATAATACTCTACATGCAAAAGTTAAGTGTATCACCAGAGGCGCACATAAAAGAGGAACGCAGTTTTTAAATGGAAATTGGCCCTCGGGCTTTTTCGGAATTTGTGAGGCAAAGTTGTAGCGGTGGATGCAGGAAACATTTTTTCTCATGGACACCACCATTTATATTTGACAGTTGACCAGATAATCGCTGTCAAAGATTGGAGTGGAATGCCCAAGAACAGGCGTATTATACCCGATTTCAATGAACAAAGGATCAATCCCAACTAACTTGACAACGCTGAATTTAAAAATGTCAACCATTTCGACAACCGTCAGACATCGTCAAAACGGCGGAAATTCTTGTCTTCAATTTACATTATTTTTACCTGAGCGTACCCACTTTGTAGTCCTCAAATGATTCCCTGTTTGAAAGTGTCAAAACAATTGACAGTTATCAGTGCATGTCTCCCATTTTTTTTATAACAAAATGAAAAATTTACATTAGATTAGTTTACTTGATAGACTTCAATAAAGATTAAAATGTCAAAAGTTTTGACATGTGTCAAAAATTGTCCAAACCGCATCTGGGTCTTTTTTATTTTTTTTTAGTTTTAAAGCGCAATAAGCTTGAAGTATGCGTACTTCAAAAATTAAGCTACACGGGAAAATGTCAACTGGTAGTTGAGAGGGAGCACCTGGTATTTTAAGCTATAAGACCATGTGGGGCATCGAATTATACCAAATCGGGGATGCTGATCACAAAAACGACAATATGTCTGTCAAATGCTGTACCAAAATTTCTCTATTTTTTTTTGGAACCTTATGTTCGGAATATTACCTCATAATCTCAAATACAATTTTCCGACAAAAAGACAAATTCAAGACCTCCTGGCAACATCCGAGGTCAAAACACTGGCATCTGATTGATTACATTATTGTACATTCCAGATATCAAAAAGACGTAAACATAACAAGAGCAATAACGAGTGCAGACGACTGCTGGATAGACCATCGCCAATCGATACGAACCAAAATGAACTTGAATATTCCACCAAGAAATAGCCGTCAAAAAAAGCAAATCAGAAGAAGATTCAATGTAGAACGCCTTAAAGATGATCAAACCAGAACAAAATTCCAAGTTTCTCTGAATCAAAAGTTGGGTACTTTAGAATACCCGGAGAATATTGACGATCACTGGAGAATGTTGAAGACAGCAATAACATCTGCCTCCGAAGAAACGGTCGGCTACACACAAAGAAACCATCAAAACTGGTTTGTTGAGCACGACAAAGAAATTCAAGAACTTATTGAGAGGAAGAGAAAAGCCCATAATGCTTGGAAAAGACACCCTAACTGTAACGAAAAGAAAAGGCAATATCAAGAAGCCAAAGCAAAAGTACAAAGGCAAACACGTAGATTAAAAATCCAATGGTGGATAACAAAATCACATGAAATGCAACATCTAGAGTCCAACAACACCAGAGCCTTCTTTCAAGCTACTAAGATGATATATGGTCCCACTACACAAGGTATCAATCCCCTACGATCCAAAGATGGAACAAGGCTGCTTAAAGACAGATCCTCTATCAATTCACGATGGAAAGAACACTTCCAATAACTACTCAACAGAGAGTCTCAGGTCGATAATGACATCTTCGACAAAATTCCGGAGAAAACTACACAACAATACCTAAGTGAGATTCCGAGATTAGAGGAGGTGGAAAAGGCAATCGCACAGCTAAAGAATAATAAGTCAGCAGGCACAGATGGTATCGCTGCTGAAGTCTACAAACAAGGGGCAGGACCCCCTTAATTCCCAAATGCACATTCTAATAAGTAAAATATGGACCACTAAGACTATTCCTGCCGAACTCAGAGACGCCTCTATAGTTACCATTTTCAAAAAAGGCGATAAGGCCTAATGTGGAAACTACAGAGGTATATCTCTGCTTTCTGTTGCTGGAAAGATACTTGCACGGATACTATCAAACCGATTAATTCCGATTGCTGAACTAAATCTGCCAGAGACACAGTGTGGATTTAGGCCCAATCGAGGCACAGCTGATATGATCTTCAGTGCCAGACAAATGCAAAAGAAATCTAGAGAACAAAATCGCCATGAAGGCCTTCATAGACCTAGCCAAATCATTTGACTCGGTCAACAGAGAAGCTCTTTGGAAAATACTGGCAAAAGCTGAATGCCCTCAAAAATATATTTAAATTATTAGACTACGATGGACCAGGAGAGTCATTCCAGATTACGACAGGCTTTAAACAAGGGTGTGTTATTGCGCCCACCCTATCTATTCTCTATATATTCAGGTGCCATGCTTCACCTTGTTGAGGAACATCTACCGCCGGGAGTGGAAATTCTATATAGATTCGACGGTGACCTACTTAACCTAGGCAGACTGCGAGCAAAAACTAAGATCACGACAACCTCGGTTATCGAACTGCAATACGCCGATGACAACGTCGTAATGGCTGATACAGAGGAAGGTCTACAGCTGGTAATCAACGCATTTAACCAAGCTTACAAAAGCATTGGCCTGGCGGTCGATCTTGCCAAAACGCAAATTCTTCACCAACCAGAACCAGGTACGAATCCCCAAGCTCCAAACATTTCCATAAAAGGCCATCCTCTGCAGAACGTGGAACATTACCCATACCTTGGGAGCCACCTATCATCAAATGCAACTATTAATGCAGAAACACAGCATCGCCTAAAATGTGCTATCGCAGCGTTCGGACGGCTTTCGGAGAGAGTCTTCAACAATCACGACATCAATGCGGAGACCAAGCTTCGTGTCTACAACACAGTTATAATACTAAATCGAATATACGGATGCGAAACGTGGACCACCTACAGAAGGCATATCAGACGACTGGAAAAATATCACCAAAGTTGTTTAAGACGAATATTGAGAATCAAATGGCAAGACCGACGAACAAACATAAGTGTTTTAGAAGAAGCCAGAACAACTAGTATAGAAGCCCTTATCTTCAAGCACCAGCTTCGTTGGACTGGTCACATTATCCGCATGCCCAAAACACATCTCCCAAAGCAGATATTTTATGAACAACTGAAGGAGGGAAAGAGAAATCAAGGAGGTCATCAAAAAAAGTACAAGGACGTTCTCAAAGGCAATATGATGAAGGGTCACATCGATATAAACAACTTCGAGACCAGGGAGGGAGCACAAACTTTTGAAGAGCAACGACGTAGACTAGAGACGGAAAGGAGAGAACGTAGAAAGGAGCGACAAAATGGAAGAATGGATGACCAACTACACCCGGCTGTTATCGGAGACTGGGTGTGCCAGGACTGTGGAAGGGTATGCGGCTCGAGAATTGGCTTACATAGCCATCAAAAAACGCACAACAGATAGCGACGATACAGAATAGAGGAAAATCATACTCGGTATCAAGTGATTGCCTATGATGATTTTTTTTTAATTTTGGCTTAGAGATAAAGTCGTTCGTATGTAAGACAAAGAAGATTAAATATATTTTTGATCAAAACACCTTTGCACTAGGTGTCTCTATTTTGTAATTAAAAAATCCTACATAATAATTTGACAGAAGTCAAAAATATTGTCATTTCTGTGATCAGTGGTATAATTCGGTACCCCACACGGTCTTATAGTTTAAAATATCAGGTGCTTCCTCTCAACCACCAGTTGACATTTCACGACATTTTTCCATGTAGTTGAAGTACGAATACTTCAAGCTTATTGCACTTTAAAACTAAAAAAATAACAAAAAAGACGCAGATGCGTTTTGAACAATTTTTGACACATGTCAAAACCTTTGACTAAAATGTTATCTTTATTAACGTCTATCAAGCGAAGATAGAGCGTTTTCAACGGAATCTAATGTATACGTTTAATTTTATTACCAAAAAATGGGGGACATGCCCTGACAACTATCAATTTGTTTTGACACTTTCAAACAGGGAATCATTTGAGGAGTACACTCTCCGGTGAAAATACTAGCTACGTTCGGTATATAGATCCGATCAATCAGACTGCTCCAAATCGTTCGGCAATTCGTAGCGGAGGTAGGGGAGGTAAATCTGGCGCGTTTGTTTAATGAATCCAGATCAATCGGAGCTAGATCACTCTGCTCTGAATTTTAGATGGATTTTCCAGATTAATCTAAACTTTCAGGGTTATGTTTTTATTTATTTTTAGTTTTGTGTTGGAAATTTTTTGGATTTTAAGAAAAAGTAGTGGAAAATCAAAACCCAAAGTACGTTTTTATGTAAGCTTCAGTCAGACATAATGTAGATTGAAGACGATTGCGCCATCGACAACGACTGGCGCGAGCTTTTTGAATCGAAAGCTGAGGTGTGATTTATAAACTGGAGTTGAGTTGAGTGGCACATTCTGAAATGTGAAATTGCCTGTCTCTTAATCGTGGAGCTGCAGCAAAGTCAAAGAGCTATTACAGTCTTCTGAACAGTTAACCTTGTCATCATTGCTATACAAACACAAAAAAATGAGTCAACAGGAGGAGAATGAAAATATGTAAGTATTGTTTATAATTTTTGGATTACCATTTTTGTGTTTTTTACTTTAAGAGCTTTTTTGGTATAAAAGCTACATGCAGTCTAGAGTTGCTGCAACGTAAAAAGTCCAGTTATATTAAAGTTTCAATGCATAATGCCTAATGCTTTTTTGATTTCTATTTTTCTTTAAAAAGTAGAGACAGAAGACAAAATTGTGCGTTGGGCATTAGCCATTAAAACTTTAGTAAATAGGCCTTAAGCCATAAGACATAAGCAGTAAGAACTAAAAAGCATTAATTTTTTGCTTACTTCTGTGAACTATAATCATCTACATTGATAAGCCCTAGTTCATTTTCCTTGCGTCTTATAGCTTACTTTTTATGGTGCAGCAACTCTATACTGCAGCTTAACCTAAAAAGTCAGTCAAGGTAAAATTTAAGACAAGAAGAAAGTTGTAATTTTCTCTTGCTAAAATACAGTTCTTTGGGTTAAATTGTTGTTTCACTAACTCTACACCCAACCAAACAAGTACTATTGTTTTCTTAAGATTGTATTATTCTTTTTTTACAGTTTCAAACAAAAAAACTTCCCAAAAAGTCATAAGAAAAATGATAGGCAAGGTATTCAAGGAACAACTTGCATATTGCCACCACAGTGTAGCTACACGGGACCAAAGAATAGCTTGAAACACGTTGGTTTATTAATTGGAGGGAAATAATATATTTTTCATTACTCAAAGTCTTCTGTAAAAATACAAGTTGTGTTTATTTTGTAGTAGAAATGATCCTAAAACTAGTGGCTTAATTGATTTTTTTATATCACTTTTTATAACTGAGAATTTTAATTAATAAATAAATATAATTAATATTAAGTTTAATCAATAAAACAGATATTTTTTTTTAAATACAGAACTTACAATTAAAATTGCAAGATCTAGCCTACAACATTAAAAATAAAATTGCAAAGGACAGCCCACAGCATTAAAAAAGTTAAGTCTAAACATGTCTGGACACTAGAGCTACAGCCTAATTAAATGAAAGTTAATTAAAAAAAACCCACCAAAGTCACAAAAACATTTCCATTCCACAGACCTAGTAACTTTCTGAAAAACTGACTATGCAGTAAACGTAAAGTTTGTATCTTTAACTACCTATACTTATGAACCTAGTATAGTATAGTATATAGATAGAAAAAATTGTCTGCCCCTCTCCTCCTATTTGAAAAAATTGAATAGGTGCACACGCTCCATAGGAAATTGGAAGGAGTTCTTTCTAGGCCTTTTTATGTAAAATAAATTCTTGAGTCTCTATAGCTTTATAAGAATAACGTTCATCATAACGAAGAACAATAAAAAAATATGTGCCATATTTTGTGAAACTGATTCTTAATAAAAAATATAATTTGTAAAATCCTTTTTTTTGCATTGTTTTAGATATAGCTTGATCACGATTCAGCCTGCAGTAGGGTGATGAGTTCTGGAAAAGTGCAATGGACTTTTCTAGTGTGTTTGTTAAATGATATTTTTTCTACACCAAATCAAAGTGCCTGTACTAATTTTAAAGAATAAAAAAATTATATAAATTTCTGTTCCTTATTATTGCAAATTCGACCGCAGTGTTAAACTTGGTTTGACTTGTGAAAGCACTTGTGTAATACTTACCAATAAAGAAACTAAACTAAACTTTCAATTTAATTGTAGTTTAGAATGTGTTTTCATATTAAACTAAGGTATCACATTCTAAACATCAATTAAATTTAAACTAGGTTTAACATTGCGGTGCAATATGCAATGAATATTTGTATAAATCACTACATTTAATCCACATGGCATCTTATGGCTAGCCTATGATACAAAAGTGGTAAAATCTGAATGGCCGAAAGCGGTAATCCCCTGTGGCTGGTACCCTCGGCCCGAATCCGTCACTTCGCAAAGTCTTCAGTTTGCCGATTTAGGCCCATGGGGGTTTGGTTTATCGGGTAATCTTCAAACATTATTTATTCTCCGTGCACTACAGCACAAATAGCCTCTAAAACCATGTCATTCATGGTACCTTTCAGGCTCAAAAACCCAGCAACCGACAAAAAAATAAAAACATTTAAACAAAAAAAACTTAGGTTAGAAAGCTTAAATCTGAACCCGTTCGGTAATGCGACTTGCTCGGATTAATCGACGATCAGCTGATCAAAAATCCGTCTGATCTGCGATCTATATACCGAACTTAGCTACTGTAAATTGAAGATTTTAATGTCCGCCATTTTGACAGTGTCTGACGGCTGTCAAAATGGTTGACAATTTTAAATCCAGCGTTGTCAAGTTAAGTTGGAGTTGATGCTTTGTTCACTAAAATCGGGCATAATATGTCTGTTCTTGCCCCGTCAAAAAACCGCGTCAAAACTCGTAAAAAAAGAACTAGTGAAAGTTCACGAGTCTGGTCGGAATTTCATGCGGTTTATGAAACACCACTTTCGAGTGAAATCTCATGAACTTTCAATGTTCGAAAAAGATTCAAAACTCTTCCAATATCATCAATTTTTAAGAGTTTTGAAAAGTTTTTAAAACAATTTATGATAAGAGTTGATAAGATTTCACCAGTATTTTAAAGGCTCTGCTTCCACTGGTTTTGTTAAGTTTTGAGCACATTTTAACCAAAATTTAAATCAAGTTAATAAGATTTCACAATGTTTTATGAAAATACACATGTTTTCAGCAGATTTTAAAAGCACCATCCTCCATTTTTCAGCAGATTTTAAGAGAAACAGTTCAAAGGTTTCAATGGTTTTGACAAGTGTACATGTTTTCAGCAGTTTTGAGCAGATTTTAATGGAAATATAAAATAACGTTAATAAGATTTCATGACATTTCTCATGTTCTCAGCAGTTTACATGGAAAAATTCACATGTTTTTAGCAGATTTTAAGAGAAACAAAATTCAGATTCACCAATTTTCAGATTTTAGTAGTGTAGTGGAAAGTTTTTTTGGGTCACCCCATATATATGGTCGTAGATAAAGTACACTACACAACGCATGCAATAAGTCATTACGCACGCTCAGATAAATTAATACACTCAAACTTCAGTATCACTTGTCACACACTTGAGCAGGATAGGAGTGTCGAATTTGTAAAACGGTTACTCCAAGCAAAAAAATAAATTTGGTATCTTGCGATAAAAGCGAAAATGTTTGAAAGTTTGAGACAATGATGTGTTTGAAATTAACTCTGTGTTTCGGATTTCCATTGTCTATATTTTATTCATACACGACGTTTCGATCAGTACAACCTCTGATCGTCTTCAGGTGTAAACTACAATCAATTCCTAAGGCTACATACTTATATACTGTGAGAAATCATTCAACCTTGAACTTTAAGGTTTACTGAAAATATCCTGATTCTGCCCAATAAAAAAGGAATTTTCGTTTCTTCCAGTGTGACTCCTTGTGCAAAACCTTGGCTTCTGCCCACTTTATTCGGTGTTGCTTTGACCATGCATGTTCGGCGATTCCTGATTTCGTTGTTTCACCTTTTTGGGTATTCGTCTGATGTTCCTTAAGCCTAACAGATAGTGGTCTTTTGGTTTCGCCTATGTATGATTCACCACACTCACAAGGAACTTGGTAAATGCATTCCTTATTTTGTTTGTTTTCCGGTTTTGTTTTACTAATAAGGCTTCGAATTGTATTACTAGATTTAAAAGCTGTTTTAATATACAGTTGCCTGGTTTTGGTCTTGTAATCTCTGTCCTGCTTGTTGAAATTTAGAAGTTTAAAGCTGTAACCATTCTGCTGCAGATCCTTCTTAATGTTTCTTATTTCGATTTCCAAGTCATGAGAATTGTGACAAATTTACATAGTTTTGATTATAGTTTGGTTGTAGCAGAATGATTTGAACCTTGATTTAAATATTGTCCTGTGTGAGTGGGTTTACGATAGACTGTTGTTCTGATGTCGCTTTCTACTCGTGTGACAAGTACATCAAAAAAAGGAATTTGACAATTTTGCTTCAACTCCATTGTGAATTTAATGGTGGGTCTTATGTTATTTAGGTGGTGAAGAAATTCTGAAAGTTGTTGGTCAATCCCGGTCCAGAAAATAAATATGTTGCGGTATCAACCGCGTGTGATTCGAATCACTCCATGTAAATATTGGCCACCACTGGCGAAAGCGATGAACCCATTGGTAGACCGTCATCCTGAGCATAAAACCTATCTTTCACTTGAAAATAAGAGTTATGTAGGCAGCACTCCAACAACTCCATCACTCCCTCCAGCGGTAGCTGCCTTTATTGGGCAGAATCAGGGTATTTTCAGTAAACCAAGTGTTGAAATCCCAAATATTTGGAAGCCCCTTCTTGGGCGGAGCCAACTTCTTAAACTTCAAGGTTGATTGAAAGAGATTGTACTGATGGAAACGTCGTGTATAAATAAAATATATACAATGAAAGTCCGAAACGCAGAGTTAATTTCAAAAGCGAAAATGTTGTTTTAATCCTAATCAACTAATATAGTCTATTCTATAGTTCATTTGTTTTAGGGGAATTTCCCGTTGTGGTGGTAGGGTAAGTTCAAAACCGAAGCCGCATTTCTTAACGGTAATTAATTACTGACAAAGTTGTCTAATTGAGAAGGCATTAGCAGCAATATACGTACGAACGGTCTCAAGAGATATTAGGGACATAAAGCCAATGATTAATGTGTCGGTATCCGTAACCGCTTTCCCTATTGCTTTGTGCTTATTCCTAACCTTAAATTTTTATATGTTATTTTGATTTTGACAATTTTTTTGAAACCATGCGAAAACATTTTGCAATTTGTTTTACCATCAGTGTTCAAAAGAATAAATAAAGCACGCTATCATCGAAATTCCACTCGACAGATGACAACGCGTTGTTTTTAACTGCCCAAAACCTCTTAGAAATGTGTCTAATGTTATCCCTATCTTTCATGAAAATAAGAATAACTACTGTCAAATTTGATCTTATTTTCGCAGGCCCAAAAACTCCCTATTGTCGTGTCGTGCCGCTCATGTTGCTATCTTGTTTTTTAAATGGCAAGTCACTAAAGCCCTTCAAATTTTTAGTAGGAGGCAGTTTACCCCTTTGAATTGGGGTCATCTAAACCCTATGGAAAAAAAATGAGACTTGGAACTAAGCGGCGAGGTGAAAGAGGACCTTGACAAGTTTTGCGACCTTCTGTCGGTCGAAGATGCTGTGAAAAGTGAATTCAAGTTTTAATTTTGGGCTTTTTGGATTTTTGGGAATAGCCATCACTGCTGAAGCGGGAGTATGAACTTCAGAGCTGCAACAACCTGTTGGATTGTTTTTGTAGTTGGTTGTTGCATTTATACCGGACAGAACATTTTTTTTAAACCACGTGGCTTCACCATCATGAAAGCTGACCGATCCCTTGAAACTCAACTAGACCCGCTAGATACCTACTTGGTAAGAATTTTCCTGTAACATCATTTTTGTACTTTCTGTTCTTTACCTCTCAAAAATTCGTGAATTTGTTTGATTTCGGCGTGGAGTGATTTTTGATAATTTGTTGAATTTTTAACAAAATTGATCAACTATTTCTTTACAGTCTATATATATTTACAGATAGAAAGAGAATGGCTTAGTGTATTATGGTTTTTTTATTTTTTTGGAAATCTGTTCTAAAGATTTCATAAAATTAGCCGGAGATTGACATATACGTTTTTACACAGATTTTTATTAAACTTTTGCACATCCTTTGACCAATATTACTGTTTCCTTAACTTTTCGTGTTTGTACTCATACCAACAATTGCTCCCATTTGTAATTGCATCTAAATTATAAAGAATCAGTTAGTACGTTTATACGCTATGGCCAAGAAGAAATTAGAGTTTTTTCTATGCAATCCCCTCCCTACACCCAAGATGTCCAACTAAAAAAAAAAGAAAGTTGGTAGAGTTTCTTAATTTGTCATGCCATTTTTCTAAGTGTTTGTGATTCTTTCAACCAACAATATTCTCTGGTACCTTGATGCAAATTACGTGGTACCAAATTTAGTACGCATCGTTAAGAATCCACCCTATTCTCCAGTGAATAAAGCTAGGGGCCTTTGTGAGTGTGCCAAATGCAAAGACAAGGAATCATGAATTTCCAATAGTTAAAATGGGCAGTTTGCCATAAAAAAAAGTAAAAGTATGTTTGCACTGTTTTATTTGCCTCCTTATTTGAAGTCGCCCAATCATCTGAAAAATTTTATGGTTGCAAAATTATCGAAAATTTACGCGAAGAAACTGCTTAAGTGAATTTTTGTTTTGTCGACGTTAGTTAGTGGATATAAACCCGCTTTTTTAATTTAATATTAGAGTAAATAATCTGTTAAATTATCGATAAACTATACCACTCAACATGCTTTCCTTGAGTTAAAGACGTTTAAAGAGAAAAATGAGAGGAACTTCCCAGCTTCCGTTGCGCGTTTTGGTGCTAATGCGTGCTAATAGTTCAAACTGGAAGCCTCATTCCTCGAAGGTAATTAATTATTGACGAAGTTGTTAATCGAGGAGATATTAGAGGAGCTAAACGAACGTTTTGCTGAGATAATGTATGGAGGTAATATGTGGAAATTTCTGTCGAAATACAAACACGTCCAATACGTATGGAATCAATATAAAAACCAAGATGCAACTATGACTCTCTTCCGTGTCGCTAGTTACGAAGGCAAAAGAATGAGTAGGCGAAGATATGCCTCGATCTACCACCTCCTATCGTAATTCGGACCCCTGTACGTATAGGATGTCTGACGGATAAGGCTTCTGGTTTAGGGTAGTGATGATCCCATCGACCAAAGAAAAATCATACCAAACTTAGGTAGTAATGGAGTAAATGCTATCACCTAAGGTGGTTCCCAAGCTAAAAGGGATGAGGACTGGCCTTTTCATCCTTTTTCTTTTAAGGCCCTTAGATGAAAAAATTTTTCCATCATCTTCAAGCAGCAGGAGAATTTTAGTTTATCGTCCACCAAATTCTAGATTTGAACCGGAATATAAAAAAAGCTGGACATTTTTCTGTAAACATGTGAGGCTGGTTTAATTCTAGTTTGGGTGTTTTTTGAAGAATCGAAGGAATATTCAATAGTGAACGATATATTGAAATCCTTGAAAACGTTATGCTGCCATCTGTACAGGCTTTACATGAAAATAATGACTTCGTTTATCAGCAGGACAACTGTCCAGTACACACGGCTAATGTTGTTCACCAATGGTTTCAGAATAATAATATAGAAACACTTCCTTGGCCAGCCAACAGCCCTGACTTTAACCCAATGGAAAATATATGGGGTCGAATCGTTAAAATAATATACCAAAGGGATTGGAGACTACGAAATGCTGAAGAGTTAAGCGATGCTATTTATCGCGCATTGGATCAGCTCTCAGAAGACTATCAGTATTTTCAAAATTTACCCTTTTCAATGTCCAGATGTTTGCAGCCTGTAATAGATAAAAATGGTGATCCTATTAAATACTAAATTATTTATTTTAGTTCTTTTTTAAGTCAAAATAATTAGTATTCAGTTTACCATCGTTTTTGTCCTAATCCAAGTTTCCTATTCGTCGAATTGTTTTCAATCCAGCGCTGTTTCCATCGTATTATTGTTATGTTATCAACTCCGAAATGGGTTACCGCCCTCTTTATAGAACAACCTTCGTCCGTTACTCGAGTGATAATTTGATTTTGTTCAATAAAGACTTTACTAAAACATTATTTTTTCTGATTTTTTAGTATTATGCAAAATTTAATATAAAAATAAGGTCGTAGGTTGTTAATTTTTATGCCGTTTGTGGTCAGACCCTCTTCCTAGTTATAAAGTGCATTCTCTATTATTTTGTTGCACCACTCATAAAAAACTTTATACCTAACTTTTAAGTCAATAGAAAACGAAGTACAACGACAATTTGCGCTGGAACAAATTATCGAGAAAATTCACATTTATAAATTGTCGCTTTATTTTCCTATTTAAAAGTTATTTATTACTGTTTTTTGTTAGTTTTCTACTACTAAATAAAACATTTTTTTGTTTATAAATTGTCGCTTTATTTTCCTATTTAAAAGTTGTTGATTACTGTTTTTTGTTAGTTTTCTACTACTAAATAAAACATTTTTTCAAAAAGAGATACTTCAAAATCCTTTTTATGCTAATCCTTAACAAATAAAAAAATTGGTGCTAGAAAGCACGGATGGTCCACCTAAAATCAATTATTTTATGTTGAAAGGACATGAAAATATCTCGAAAACTGTAGCTTTGAAAGATTTTAACCTTATAACAAAATTTTTGGGTAATATTTACGAAAACCAAAATCTGAAAACCGCATATCAATAGCTGCTTTACTTCTAAAGTTAAGATTCTTTTTATAGATATTAACGTTTTTTCAAATAACTTGGAAACTAAAGCTCCCACGAATTTCGACTTTATAACAAAATTTGTAGTCCATATTCATAGAAACTTAAATCTGAAAACCGTATTAGTAAGTAAAGCAGCTATTGATAGCCGATAGAGGATTTTGGTGCCAAATTTCGTTAAAATCGATTAAGGCGTTCTTAAGGGATCATGTATAAAAACAGACAACAGACAACACACAACAAACCGCCATACCCACAGATAACTTTTTTTTCGTCGATTAAGGTGTTTTGGAATCTTACCCCCTGATGCACCGTAAAAATATTCGGATTAGTTTAGGTAAGCCATGCTTCCTCTTTGTTCATTTATGTGACATTAAGAGAGAAAGAGAAATTTAGGGGTTAGTAACTCATTTTTGATAAAATTAAGAAAAGTCAAAATTTCACGATTTTAATAGTCCCCCAGACGCTTTCATTTTGACAGGTTGGCCAGGTAGGTAATCACTGAACTTTTCAGATATTTCACTTCCCCGCCCCCCCTTGCACTACAAATATTTACAAAAAACATTAAAAATTTAATACATTTTGGAGAACTTTCCGCTTAAACTTAAGAAATTAAATATACTCATACAACCCAAGATATGATTACCCCCCCCCTCCGATGACATGGGTATTAATGTCATTATACGATTGCCTTTAATTATACCCCATATGATGCTTTATGCAATTATCTAATTTAATGTAGCGTTATTCATTCGTATCCCAAATTAAAAATACCTTATTTATGGCGGATTTCCTATTTGGAGGAAACTAATTCTCGCACTGCTGACTTTTTTGTATCCCTATACAAGTTTTGAGTATAACGAGTGGCCAGAGTGCGGTGAGGGACAAAGAAGGCAAAAGGGAGGAAGCAATAGTAAAACTTAAAATATCATAACTTTCATAAATAGAATCCAGAAATGTGAAAATAATGTGTCATTATTTCTAAGTTTTATCTGCGGTGTAAATTTTCCTAAAAGTGCTCTTCGTTAGCGCTTATATTGGTCTGATAATACCCCTCCTTTCGATGAACTACCTAAAGGAAACTGCTTGGCAAATAATGACGACTTTATTTGTAAACTTTGCACCCAAGTGGCAAAACTAAAACCATTAGGAGTGTGAAAGCGATGGAGCCATGTGTGATATGACTCCCTTTCGGAGACGGATTGGTTACCGTGCTGAAACGAATGAGCAAGCGCCGGGCCGCGAGGTTAGAAATGAATTCTGGAATTTGCTGAAAGTGCATTTGTTTGATGTGCATTGGATATCGAGCATTTGATCTTCCTCCCGGTTTCAAAAATTAGGCCCCAGTAAAAATGTCTCAGCTAAGGCCTCCTCCCCCCGTCAGGGCCGGCCCTAGAGCTTTGAGTAAAATCGAGGGTAAAACATAAATTTGCCATTCCCCCGAAATTTTTGAAAAGTTTTAAATGCTGCTGGTAAAAACTGTATTAAATTTTAACAAAATCTGCCTGTTCTGCCCCATCCCTTCTGACGATTTGAACTGGTAAAAATTTCCCATACGTACAATTCGAACAAAAGGGCTGAGGGGTTTGCAGAAAAAAGAAAGCTCGAAATGAAAAGTGTACCTATTGTAAGTTTTTGTTATTTATGTTATTTTTGGTTACAGATAAAAAATTAAAGTAAATAGCAATCCTTAATCTTGTAAAAGTTACTCAGAATGGTATTGAAAATTACTCAAAACTGGAGTTTTTATATACTCAAAAACGAGTGTACAGGGTTATCCATTATAAATTTTACCCCCCCCCCCCTTTTCTCTGTTATTATGTATTTTACAAAAAAATAGTCTTAAACAAAAGTTGCATAACTTTAAGTAAATTATAAAATTGTCCAATATCATCGCATATGTCAAATTTAGACTTCAACTTTCTTATTTTAAATTGAACACCCTGTATATTTTTTAAAACTTCGATAGATCTTTTCTTCCTCATTCCAAAAACATACCATATGTTACCTTTGTCTTGAACGGTCATTGAACAAATTTAGAAAAATATTGCCATAAGAGCAATGTGTTGAACAAAGAACCAACTTAACTTTTTTTTATACCTTCATCAAAAACATGATTTTTGTAAATGCAAAAAAACTTTTTTTTTGATCACGGGTGCAAAAAAAGATTTCTGTCCGTTTTTTATCCAAAATTAAAGGGAAATAGCGGAATATAGTAATATTGAAACAATCTAATTATTCCTGCCTAAAAATTAAGCCATTTCCGCCAGTTTTCACCGAGTATTTAAGAAAAAAATCATCGTCAAAATATCACAATGTCAAAGATCAAAATGTCGCAACAATTAACGTCACGACGTCACCGACTAAAAAGGCACATCGCTTTGAAAACGGTTATTTCATTTACCAACCGCTTTGATTTATAGTGTAAAGATGGTGTGTTGCAAGAAGTGCTCTTCGTTCGAGATTTTTAAAAGTATTTTCCTGTTTTTCTGGGATTTTTTAATAAAGGTATTAAAAAAATAGTGTTAACAACTCGCGGCTAAACTGTGCTTTTTTTACTCGCGTTTATAAATACCTCGCTGCGCTCGTTATTTAAACCAACGCTTATAAAAAAAAGCACTATTTTAGGCACTAGTTGGTAAACTACTAATTCGTTGAAATTCTGGTACTCTCCTAGATGGGGCATTCTTATATATTCTAAAAATTTATTTTTCCTTGGCTACCACTACCACCACATTATTATTTATTAATATAATATAATATAATATTTATTATTAAGAAATACACAGGGTGTTCAATTTAAAATAAGAAAGTTAAAGCTAGGAACACATGACGCAACTTTTTCATGCATCAAATTTAGTGTTCACAAGATAAAAAAAGACGCAAGCAGATTTTGTTTCCTTTTAACCTGTTATTAGAAATTTGGATGCATAAAATAGATGCATCGTGTGTTCCTAGCTTAACGTCTAAAGCATATCGCAATGGATACATAGGATCCTGGCGATATACCGATTTCATTAATTTTTTGATATGTGGGTGTCCCGGTCAGAGAAGCATTTTCGGTAATTGAAACATTTGTGTGGCTCTTTAAGAAATACGAGATAAATGAGGTTTATATGCGTAAATAAATATTATAATGTTCAAGATCTGGACATTAGTTGCACCGGGATAATCTGTATGAATCTCCTGATTCTCTTTGAAGATTTTTAGGGCCTAATAGTGATCTTTTCTCTTGACAAATACTGCACTTTACAAAAAACTCAATAAAGAAAATAAAATATAAACGGCAAAAAATTTTGACACCAGTCGATGTCACCAATGGTTAAATGGAAAACACAAAAAAACCCCAAAAAAACTATTAAGTAATTATTGATAAAAAAACATTGGTGCATAGGTATGATTGTTTAACCTTGATTAGCAACTTAATTCCGATTAGCTAACCATAATGAGTGTAAAAGTTATGCAACTTCTTTATCAGAGTATTTTTTGTAAAGTAAGAGAAAAGAGGACAAAAATTTATAATGGATAACCCATTAGGTTCAAAAATTGAGCAGACATTTTACACAATTGGCTGTTTATTTGTTCTGAGAAACGAAGAAGTTGTTTTTGAGTGAAAACTAACTCAGAATTTTTTACTGTGAGTATGAGTTTCTTTACCACGTTTACCCCTTTCTATATCAGCAAAGCTATCGGTGTTCTGTGCCGAATTCCTTCCGGAGAGTTATGCACGCCCTTCTAATAAACCTTGTTTGTTTGCCGAACGCACAGTAAAATAAAACCGTTGCAGTAGTAGCATAACTCCCATATTCCAAATCTTAACAGTGTTATACTGGGCCCCAGGTGAAAATTTTTGCAATTTAAGCGGGAAGTTTTTTTTTGAAAACTTTTGATTACTTTAGGTGCGCCGAAAATTTTGAGAAAATTATACTTAAAATGCCACTTCTTGAATGCTGCTGATAGAAAATTGATTGATTGATCTGGTTTGTCTTTTATAAATAGGTTATTCTGTACTCTTTTTTTACTTTACCCACGTGTTATATTAAAATTATTATTATAGGTGGTAGCATTGATATAGTTATGAAAATTTATTTTTAGATGATGGAATGGTTTCTTCTTTTTTCTTTACTTATTTTTTTTGTCTTAGGATATTTTTCTATTGTTATATGTATCTTTTGAAATAGACACAATAAACGAAATGGATTAATTGTTTTTTTTAAGTTTAAGCAGTAAGTTCCGTAAAATTTTAGTTTTTTTTTCGTAAAAAAATTAATTCCGGGGGTTATTACTCCTCCCCCACAAATTCGCGCTAGCATCGGTTGACGTCATAGAAAATATATTGTTTTCTTAAAGGCTTGAATTCTAAAGACGCAGTGTTAAGATCACGGTCTCTAGAATAAACACGGTCTAGTAATTTTTTTGCTCCACCCACCTGATGACGACACAAAGATATCAGCCTGCTTTCTTTATTGATTTTTTGATGGGTGATATTTAGGGTCATATTATTTTTGCATAAATTTTTGTAATAAAAATTGTATATTTTCATAATTTATTTTCTTCTGGCCCTAATTAAATACCCTGTGATATTACTTACATTATTTTTGTCATAGATAGCTGCATGTATGCGTTTTTTTAGTGAAAAGGCGCATTAATCATGAAAAAACCAAAAAAACAAGGCACCATATGGTTTTAAACTTGCAATCAGTTTATTGCATATGGTATGCAGAATAAGTCTTTCCTTCTAAATAACAAAATAATCATTCTCCCAAAAATGCCTGGAAAAAATCAAGTACCTACTTACAAAAGAAAATAGCTTCCAAAACAGGAAAAACAACAACTACATAACCTAACTTCTAAACTACGAACATAAACTAACTCCAACTCATCTGATGAGTTTCTTGACGGAATCGATTACCAATTAATGTTCTTAATTTGTATTTGGTGAAAGATCAACTCATGCAGGCCAAAAATAAATTATATTTACTGATACACAAAAACTTATAATAAAAGATATAAGCAAAAAATAGGTCTTGCATCTATAATTTAAACAAAAAAAAAGAAAAATTCGAAAAATTAATTTAATTTGTCAAGCTGTCAAAATTTTTAAATGGCGGACAAAAATCAGGTTCTATCTTTGTTTGCTTGCTTTCTAGGGACCGTGGGTTTTAAGATCTTCTAAATTGTTTTTATAAGAAAGAAAAATAGTCTGAACGAATTTTCATTAAACGGAATCGTTTGTCAATTGATTAAATAGCTCCATGCAGCTGCCAAAAATGTATTGGCTTTGTACGTATTTTGTCTGAGCGCGCGAAAACGTCATAATGGATTTTTGGAGATTTTTATTTTGTAATAAATTGCGCCTATACCTTCACTTACTCACAAAAACCTATTCTGTGCCGAAGGTTCTCTCTGTGACGTGCCAGACAATCTCATTGGAATTGATGGCATTTTAGCATTTAACACTGTCGGTGGCTTTTTAGTTTTAGGGGTTTCGCAGTTTGCCTGTTTTCGTCAAAATTCCTGGAGAGCTTGATGGCTTTTAAGTGTTTAGTTGGTTTTGGTGTTTCGTTTCTAAAGCTTTCTGATAAAATGAGAAATATAAGTAATCGGGAAAATTTAAACTAAAATGATGCAGGGACTAAACTCTCATCAGCTAATTTTGCGACCAAAAGACACAGGGGCGGTCGCAGCTTTTTTAGGAGCAGTGAGAGCGCGATTTAGTAGATGATGAGTAAAAGTACAAGAATTTTTGCCTAAAATTAAACTTAATTTGATAAAATTTTTATCCCTTACATCTTTTATGTGAAATATTTAAAAAAGTAGGTTGGGTAAGCTGAAAACGGAGAGGGAATCGAATTTTTTTTTTGTAAGAACAGTTTTTAGTTATTTTAGGGTTCTAAAAATATATGCAAGAAAAAAAAATAATTTATACTTTGACAAATTGGAGCGACCGCCACTTTTACTATACAAGTGGGCGCCTTCTAATTTAAGTTTTGCCATTAAAAACTTTCACAAAAGCACATGAAGTGCCTCTCTCTAAACTTTCTTTGAGGTCTTATTAATTTTTAAGAAGTCTCAAAAAAGTTTTGCTTACTTTGCTTAACAAGGAATGTTGCAGTAGAGCAAATAAATTAATATTTATTTACAAAATAGGAGAATTTATTTGATTTTGCCCTTTAAATAGCGCGCGAAACGATATTTGATAGTTCAAATTCGTTGGAAAGGATTTGCTAAATGAAAATATGAAAAGTGCATATTATAATAATAGATTCCGATATCTTTTAAGTCTAAGTATTATTTTTTTTTCACGTACAGGTACGGAGTTTTCCTAAGAGCCGGTAAGTATTACAAGGCTCGTAGGTAAGTATTCTTTATGTCATTGGTTTTGTGTTTAGTATTTTTATCATGATATTGCAAGTAGACAGAATAACAGATTTTTGTAGCTTTTTATAGATATTTGATGGTAGTTTTATAATTTCCAATTGTTTTTTTAAGTTCTTCTTGATTTCGCCAGTAGTTCCTATGATTATGGGTACAATTTTTTTAGACGATGCGTTCCAAGTTTGTTTCATGTCCTCGGCCAAAGGTAAGTACTTATCTATTTTTTCTTTGTGTTTCTTTTGCATGTTCAGTGGTGCTGAAACAGCTATGTCTATAAGTAGTATCTCCTTCGTTATTTTGTTGTGGATTAGAATGTCTGGTCTGTTGTGCTGCACCTGTTTGTCGGTTTGTATTTCCTTGTCCCAGTATACCTTGTGCTCATTATTTTCTGTTATGGTTTGTGGTGTGTATTTGTAATAAGGAGTTTTTACTTCAGATAGTTTTAGTTGATAACATATTTCATCATGAATAATTTTGGCAACATTATTGTGTCTGGTTGTGTATTCTCTCGGTGCCATAGTTTTGCATTCGCTAATAAGATGTTCTATATTTTCGTACCCCTTACCGCACATTCGACATTTGGTGTTCACTATTGTGTTTTCTTTGACAATATATTTAAGGTATGATTTAGTGGCAACTACTTAGTCCTGGACGGCACATACAAATTCTTCTGTCTCAGGAAACAATCCCCTCGTTCTGAGCCATGCATTTGAAGCTTCTTTATCGATATATTCGGTGTTAATACCGTGTGGGTGCCTGCCATGTAATTGCTTGCCGTTCCAGGCTTCTTGCAGCTTTGCAACTGTGTAGTTCAAGTCGCATTAGTATTCTCTATCGGCTAAGTTTAAGGGTGATAACTTTATGTCGAGTTCTATATTCTTCCTTCTAATAAAAGTACTTTGGGAAGGATTTGCTAAATGAAAATATTTTTTATGATGTAGGCATGTGTGCCCAGTTTTCTGAGTAAGTCGAATCTCTCCATATATTGTAAAATTTACTCTCATGGTTCGGTTAAGGCTGTCTAGTTCGGTTTGTGTCCACTTTATACTCCAAAGCTATAAGTAATTACAGGTATGGCATACGAATTAATAGCTATGACTGTGTTTTGCGCTGTAAGTTTTTTCTGAGGATTATTTGTGTCTTATGTTCTAGTCTTTTCATGAGCTGTATTTTCATCGCTTTTGCATATATTCCTTGAGCCTGGACAAACCCGAGATATTTCTATGTTTCACCCCTTTTCAAGCAAGTTTGTAATTATTCCACCCCCGGACGCCTGGTTGAGAGTGTGTACTTCAGTGTCATGCCATCTGCCTTTTTTGATGCTATTTTTCCTTTTTTAATTGCACCGTTAATCTCTAATAAAGTTATTTCCAATTTTTCCTTTCATTATTATTATTATGATTTTTTTTTAATCCTTGATTTGCTCGGTCTTGCTACAGGTGTTCATCTGCTTTTACAGCAAGATAAACATTCTGTGTCACGCTTCAAGCACATACCTCACAATGTGCTTCGTGTGTAGGATATTTGCATGGTTTGGGAGATATTTTTTAGGTATTCGCAATTTTTCTAAGTTTTGACAACGCCTTAGTCTCTCCACTTTCTCTTTGATTTTTGCTTCCATATAATTGTAAGCTTTATTCTTCTCTTTCTCTACTATTGTAATGACGGGCCTATTGTGTTCAACTGTGCTATCTGTCAGTAGAGTTCGTAGAGTTTGATCCCAGTATATTTTTACATCAATATTTGTTATTAATGGTGGAGTTTTAATCTTGTAGTACGGTACTGGATTGTAAGTCTTTAGTTACTCTTAGTATACTTTTATTATTGTTATTACTTATTATTATTATTATTATTATTATTATTATTATTATTATTATTATTATTATTATTATTATTATTATTATTATTATTATTCTTATTATTATTATTATTATTATTATTATTATTATTATTATTATTATTATTATTATTATTATTATTATTATTATTATTATTATTATTATTATTATTATTATTATTATTATTATTATTATTATTATTATTGTTACTATTATTATTATTTTCTTTCTACTAATATCACATGTTTTACCTTGATCAAAATATTTTATGTAGTAGTATCACAAACGATGGGAAAATAATAGAAAATCTCCCGAAGGTTTGTTGCTTTAAAACCGCTTGAGTGCATTTTTCTTTCCTCAACGGTATAGTCGGGAAATCCTATAAAAAGCACGAAAGCACTTTTTCAATGCAACAAACTTAAAGGAAGAGTTTCTGATTATTTTTCCATCCTAAAGAGACATTTACACCTTTCCTTTGATTTTTTGCCTTTGATGCTGAAATGCCGACAAACTTTTATTCAAACTTGTATGGCAAAAAGTTTGTGAGAAAGTTCGTCGGAAATTGGTTGGGGAAACATTTGGTATAGACATTTTATAAATAATTAAAATAAATGTCGAAAACCGTTAAACTTATTTAATTTAACAATTATTGTGTTATAGGTTGAGGCGATAAGACCGTGTCGGGCCAAATAATTTTTTTTTTCATTTGACGACCCATCCAATTTTCATGATCGTTTGTTGCTTTGGATGGCGTTAGGAGTTTGTAAAGAATGACAGTACAAGGGGGGGGGGGAGAGGAAGGTTTTAAACAAAAAATAATTACGTGGCGGTGTCCCCAAAGAAATTGGCGGTGCCGAAAAAGTTTAGGTTCCATCATCATATTTTTCGCCGGCGCCGAGCCGTCACTTTTTGGCATTTGAAATATTGAAGTCTAGAATATTTTTTTCGATAAACAAACGTCATTGGCAATTAAATTAAAAAATGTCTTTTTTTATGAAAATATTAATTGCGTAATAGTTATTTAAACAACAAGGTTTGAAAACGACGCTTTGCATACTATCGAGACAGTTTGGTGGACCGAGCTGAAGGCGAGGTCCACAAGTCGAGGGATTGAGCAAAGAGGTTTTCAAACGAGTTTTTTTACGATACTTTTTATACAACTGCAAATAAACAGAGACCAGAACACTCGTTTTTATTAATAAAATATATAATATTCTATTTGAAGTATCTAATCAACAAATCAAAGGAGCCGTGACGGTTGCTATGGAACTAAGCCAAGTTATATTGTTGGATGTCAACAACAAAAATCACAATGACGGGAGATCCTTGTCCAAAAATGACGTTTTGCACACGCTTACTTATTTCTATTATTTCTTTAAAAGTTTTTTTATTAAAAATTAATTTTGTATTTTTATATTTGAACCCTAAATCGTCCATTTTGAATCCGCCATATTGAAATTTTCAAATCAATCAATCTGATTAAAAATTCATATACCATTTCCTAAAAACCCCTGTATGCCAATTTTGATTTAAATCGAACAAACTAAATATTTTCCTCCTCCACTTCCCTCGTTAGAGGGAAATGTGTACCTAATAATACCATATTATTGTATTTTCGCCGGAACTATAAACGAATACCAAATTTGAACACAATCGAATGTGGATAAGTCAGTTAAAATTGGTTAGCAAAACATGACCGAAAATCGTCCATCTTGAATTCGCCATATTGAATTTTCAAAATCTGATCGAAAATTTGTATTCCTTATCCCCAAAAGTCCCCGTATACCAATTTTGGTTAAAATCGGACAAACTTGGGTGTTTTCCCTCCTCCACTGCCCTCGTAGGGGGGAGGGGTTTCACCAAAACTATATATGCATGCCAAATTTGAAGGAAATCGGATGTGTATAAGTTAGTTAAAATTGGTTATTTCCACCCAAGATCTTTTGTTTTGAAACTGATTTGGAAGTTTTTTAGCTTCTTTTTTTGTTTTTAATTGCCTTAGGAGCATAATCCTATTGGAAATATTGACACGCCAGGACGAATCTGTATTAGGTAACTTGGATAAGTACCAGTGCGGAACGATGCCTATTTGTGAGTGATTCAAGTGTGAAATCAAAGTGTATGATGGTGTTTAATGATGTATGGGGACGGTGACTAGTGGAACCACTGACGAGCTTACGTTAGTTGCCCAACGCGAAACATCGTTTAATCATTTCTTTTTTCGCTTTGGACCTTTGTGTGTTCCTTGTGGGATGCTCATCCAGGTTTGAATTTTCGTTATTTCCATCCAAGATCTTTTGATCTTTTGTTTTTAGGTTCCTTTTGGTTGATGTAACTGATTTGGAGGTTTTTTACCTTCTTTTTTTGTTTAAAAATTGTTACTTGGGTAGACTTTACCAAATACATTACGTACTCAGATTAATAAAAAAAAATGAGATATAACAGTAAACAATATTACCCCGATCAACCAGCCACAATGTTTATTTCCCAAAAAATACATGGTTGCAAATTTACCGCGGGGTTTCCCTAGAAACAAAACAATTCATAAACTTCTTGAAGCTCTTTTGATAATATTATTGATTATTTGACATATTTTTATATAGGATAATTTATCTTATGCTAATAATTTAATTCTTAGTCCTAATTTTTAGTCTCAATAATTAACTTTTTTTAATTTTTAATAAGTAGAATTTCGAGATTTATAAAAAAGAACACAAGCCGGCAACGTTTTTTCGACGAGCCGCGAATAAATGCCGACATGTTTGGTTGCAGCTGACGGCGTTGTTGTTAACGGGGGTTTGTGTTGTTCGGTAATTTTTGAATTTTATTGTGACTATTTGTGAAAAAAGAACTGTATCAAGCTATTTTGAGGACCAACAAAATGGTTTACCATTGCCTGGTATGCAATAAAAGCGGATATTCCAACCCAGAACTAATATTTCGGAGGTAAGAAAGATCCTGTCATTTTACGTTAGTCATGGGCGTAGTATGAGGTAAAAAACTGCGTAAAAAGCTTATGATTATACTATTAATACATCAAAAATCTAAGACTAATACTAATCTTTTTTAAGAAACAAAAGTACCAGATAATTTTGCTCCTTTTGCAGCATGTAAAATATTTATTTATTATAATTTATACGTAACAAGAGAAGACAATAAGACCAAGTGCTGATAGTCAGGTACTGGGACAGGTATTTTTTGTATTTTAATGGGTACCTGGGTACTTTCTATAATGTGATTAAAACCGTTTTGGAGATATTTACTCTGAGCCAATCTTATTTTTATTTTCATTAATATTTATTATTTATTTTTTTGCCTTTTGACTCCTGTTTCCTGAAAAACTACTAGTAATTAATTTTTTACCTCTTCCTTAAATTTTCCTTGTGTTCTGTATTCAGAAATGAACATGCAGCCAATGTGTAAAGAGTAAAATTTGTTGGCCTTAAAATTTTCATAATTAACATCACAAAAAGTTCTCTTAATTTGATAAATAAAGTTTATATTCCACTAAAGAAAACTAAAAGAGACATTATTATCATAGTGAAAAAAACGCTTAATAAGCCGTTTATTAGCGTGTTTTTTTTGGACAAAAACGTTATAAAACGGGTTATTAACCGTTTTTTTTTGCTATGAAAATATTTTTTTTTACTTTTGTTTTGTGGGATACTGCACAATTAAAAAAAATATATAACAGCCATCTTGAATAATTGACCTAAAAATCATTTCAAGTGCTCTTTGGTAAACTTTTGATCTGTTCGTAAATACCTACATTCCTCAAACTAAACTTTATCCTTGAATAAATCTATTTTTTGTGGTTATGCAAGTTCTGGCAGTTAATTCTTTTGAATAAGAAAATCCGACCAACCCTACCTTATATCTCGTTTTCACATTTATATATTTAAATTAAAATTAACGCCGCCACTGGTAATGGGAAAAGCAATTTTTGACAGTGTTGCCGTTTTATTGCTCTATCTCTTTTCTGTTCATATAATCGTCCAGAAGGGTGTTGGATTGTAAACATTAGAGGATTTCAATAGGGAATGTTTGGTCTCTCTTTAGTTATTAGTCTGAGATTACGTATTATTATTTTTCTATCTTTTTGGTTTTCCATGTTTTTAAATTAAGATCAGTGATAATAGCCCAAAAATATTTTGAAAAAAGTTCGTTGAAAAGTCTGTCCAAAGCTTTGTCAGAAAGTTTGTTCACAAGTTTGTCGAAAAGTTCGAGCAAAAGTTAGTGGAAAAGTTTTCGCAAAAGTTTGTGGAAAAATGACCGCAAGTATTTTCGCAAACTTTCAAACGAACGAGTTTCTCTGTGTAATTGAGCCTTTTTAAAATCTTTAATGCCCGTGTGCACGAGTTTGGCTTGACATGTAAGGCGAGCTTAAGCTTTAGTTTTGGTGTGCAATGATGTGGAATATCATGTAAGTGGCACTTAAGCTGCAGTTAAGATAAGCCGTAGAATTACTTCGGCTTAAGCGCATTTTGAGGTTATGTGAGTTATTTTTGGATTATGTTTTTAAACAAAAGCCATTAATTTAATCAGATTATAAAACTGTTCCGTTGCCTTAAAATATTTCTGTGATTATGATAGTGGTCTGTGCTTAAAATGGAACTTCTTTGGGATAACGAAGAAGATGAAGAATTAGACTTTGTAATAAATGGAATACCTACCAAGAAGGATTTTTCAAAGAATGAGATGAAGATACCCTTTACAAAAGGTTTAGAATGTCCAAAAAAAATCATGTTTTTTTCGCTAAGCGAATAATTCACCTTTTTTTTGCAAATTCGTTGTAAAGGATCAGAAAATTGGTCTGGTGGTGTAATAATTAGTATGTTTTCACATCGTATTCAATACGTATCGAAAATCAAGAATCTTGTTCTTCATATGTCACGCTCTTTGTCGGAACAGAGAACATGCTCTATGAAAGAAAAAGAAGACTATGTTTTCAATACGTATTGATTACGATGTGAAAACATATTCTAAATAAATAGTCAGTCATAAAATTTCTTTTTTTTTTACATCTCAAATTTTACATGGTTTTTTTGACAGCTGACAGGTAATAATCATGATCACCGCACAAAAATCACAAAAAAATACAGATAACTGCCACGTTGCCAATAATTTCCTTACTTTTTCCAAGTGGAACATATTCGGAACTTTTGCAAACCAAGTAAATCTTAAGGGTCACCCTCAGTTCAAGCGGCACTTGAACAAGTGGAAGAAGTAAGGTGAAGTGGTGCACACGGGCATAATAGGTTCAAGGAATTATTAAATTATCCTTATACAAAAAAATTTCTAGTGCAGTTACGTTTTTTTGCTTACCATTCTGAAAATATTTTGAGTAAAGATTTTCTCAGCTGGAAAAAAACTTCTGTATAAATTTCACTCTATGGTTTCTAGACCTGGTAAACAAACCCCGGGATTTTCAATTTGCAAAATGGAGAATAGCTATATATATATATACGTGCTATTTCAAAAGTTTATATTGTTTCAAGTCAGGCGGCAGCAATAATATTTCTTGACATTTGGGATAGACTTACCAACATTTATTTTTATTTTGATAAAATTTTTGTCTTTGGGCTAAACACTGTACTGTTCTTTCAATAAAAATTTTAAGGAATTTTACGCTTGAAGTGCAAACACCTTCATTATTAATTTTTGAAATTTACGGTTTTACAGAAAAGATTTGTGGCGTAGAGGGCAAAGGGGGAGGGAATATTTTTGACACTATTTTTGACAGTCCACACAAAGGTAAACAATTACTACATAATTTTAAGCACATCTGTTATGGGACGGCGCACAATGGATCGAGCCAATGTAAAAAAGGGACATAAGGGTATTTTCCAAAATTGATTCATTTTGAGGGGCAGTAAAATTTTTGTTTCACGAACACTCTGGCTCATTCGAAAAATAAGATGAAAGCTTTTGGACCTCTTTTAATATGTAAAAACATAGTAGTTTTAACAACTAGTGGCTAAAATAGTGATATTTTTTACAAGCGTTGGTTTAAATAACGAGCGCAGCGAGGTATTTAAAAACGCGAGTAAAAAAAAGCACAGTTTAGCCGCGAGTTCTTAACAGTATTTTTTTTAATACCTTTATCAAAAAATCCAAGAAAAACAAGAAAATACTTTTAAAAATCTCGAACGTAGAGCACTTCTCGCAACACACCACCTTTATACTATAAATCAAGGCGGTTGGTAAATGAAATAACAATCGTTTCCATAGCGATGTGTCTTTTTACTTGGTGACGTTCATTGTTACGATATTTTAATCTTTGACAATTTGATATTTTGACGATGTTTTTAAATGATTTTTTAGTAAATACTCTTATTGGTGAAAACTGGCGGATATGGCTTAATTTTTAGACAAGAATAATTAAACTTTTTCAATATTACTATATTCTGCTATTTCTCTTTAATTTTCGGTAAAAAACGGACAGAAATCTTTTTTTGCACCCGTGATCAGATCCAAGTTTTTTTCATCGGTAACCAAAAAAGCCATGCTTTAGTTATCTGCAGACAGTTACTAAAATCATGTTTTTGATGAAGGTATAAAAAAAAACGTATGTTCTAAACCAATTTCAAAATTTTTAAAAAAATATATATTTTTTTTAAATTGTGTTAGTCAATTTAAAACAGGTCTAAAACTAAATGGTATTATTCAAAAATATAGTAGTAGCAAATTTTCTTTGTCGGGGTCGTACTTATTTTAGGTCTGCGATGTCTAAATTTTTGCGGATTATTTTGTTTTTTGAATTTAAAAAAAATGCTTAAATCGTCATGGGCTAAAAACAAATAATTAAAGAAGTAGAAATATTGGTCTATTAGATGGTATCAACAATTTTTGCCAAAGGATATCACCCTTTTTAAATGGAAATTTGTATTCGGTAGAATCACGGATCATCTTCTGTTTCGGTACTTTGTGGTAGAATTGCCTAATTTTTTTATATGTTGTAGTACTCGACTTTAGGAGAATTTTCTTTTATTGCGCCAACTCTCTACCCATCCCAGAGGTACCCGAAAAGTGACGTCAAAGTTGTCAAAATCGCACTTTTTAGGAATTTTTGATTTATTGTGCTGACGACCTTTTATTTAAACCGTCCGCAGCCTAATACAATTTTTTGGATCTGCTACAAACGCTTTATTAAATATAAAATTTTAAATGACAAAATTGCACTGCCATCTTGGATCCGCCATATTAAACTTTTTTATTTCTTGTCCGAATTAAACGAAACTTTCTCTACTATGTTGGGAATTTGGAACCTTTGGTTGCACTATAACAAAGTTATGATTGTTTTCCATAAACCAAAACTACTTTACTTTGTTTATCGTCTCCTGATGATGCTAACGTTGTTAGCGAAACGTGCGTTGAGTGCAAAAAAGTGTAGTTTTGGTTTGTGGAAAACAATCATAAATTTGTTATAAAACTTTCTCTAAATTTTCAAAGGTTTCCGAGTTTCCAACACACTCAACTATGACAAAAAATTGAGAGATGTCAAATAGCTATCATGCGTCGGTTATACTGAACTTTGTTATTTTTTTGTCCGATTTAAACAAAAGTTTTGCTGCAGTTTTTAATCCAAAATTGTCATATGTCAGTAGCCATCTTGAGTCGGCCACATTGAACTCACACATATTTTTTAAGTATATATATAAAAAATAGCTACATTTAGCAAATGTTTGCCTTCTTGGATTTTAACGTAAAGTTATCTTTGACAATAAAACATTTTTCAGTCGCGTCTAGTTTTCTGAAAATTTTAAGACTATAGGTACACTTCCCGACACATAAAACGCGTACAGCAGAAGTTAGGCACATGTCTATATATTAGAAATTTTACTTGCTTATTGTTACCGACTTTTGTAGGTTTACGCTTTTAGACAACATAAACAAATTTTGTTAAGGAGACTGAAAGTAATTTTACCGATATTTACTGGTTCTATAGTTTTAAGGTTACTGTTACGAAATATAAAAAAAAGAAAACAATTTTAAAACAAAATTTTTATTACAAATAAAGCAATTCAATCAAATTATGGCAGAACTAGAAGAAGCTTGGCCCCTTCATCAAATAGCCGGTAAAAAGGGACGAAACAAGTCCACTATAGCGCGACTAAAAGGAAAATACGAAGAAAAAAGAACTGGAAGGCTTTGGGTTAAGCAAGGTCAATACACATCAACAGGATCAGTTTTATAAACAACAAAATATTAAAAAACAAATAGAAATAAAAAAACTGTCGATAAACCAAAATCAGAAATATTAACTTCAGTATCTTGTCATTGCACCATTTGCTTAAATACTTTTTTTTAACGCCTTGGCATGGAGCCTGCGAAATTTTCAAATAAATTTGGATTTTCTTCAACGATCTCTTCAAAAGCTCTAACCATTATCTTCATCAAATGGTCAGCATTCTGTGGAAGAATATTATATTTTGATAACTTTTTGCAATGAGCCTCCATACGTTCCCGATGGGATTAAAATTTTTTTCATCGGTAAAAGCTACCAGTCGCCAAAATTCGTTTTCCTATCTCGAAAACGTAATCTGGCTTGCTTTTTTTCTTCACTTAGCCGTATCTTTTTAGCTGCAACACGACTCCCCAGCCTCGACTTCTTTATCCATCTTGGTGCAGTTCTTACCGTACCAGGAAAATGAACTATTAATTTTGCTTCTTTGGCCGTGGCAAATGGGTGTTCTTCCAAGAAATTAGTGAATTGCTGATCCTGTTGGGGTATGCTGACTTTGGTCAAGCCAGTTCCTTCCTTTCGTCGAACAGTTCCTTCTTCTTCGTATTTTCTTTTTAGTCGTACTATAGTGGACTTGCGTCTCGTCCAGAATGATTGGCGACCCGACGAACAGACCAATCTCCATCTAATTTTGCTAAAATGTGGAATTTATCGAATTCCGATAGCTGTCGTGGCATTTTTGAGTTGGACAAGACTGGGACTGACATTTTGTGACAGAAAGGGTTGCAAAATCGTAAAGGACAAATTGCATATAAAATCGGCGTATGCGTTTTATGTGTCGCGAAGTGTAAATCGGAGTAGCTTTATTCTTTTATATAGCCAGGCAATATAGGACTTTTTGGGGACTTTTATAAAGAGATAAAAGTAAACCCATTATTTTTGGGCATAACTTTTTTCAATTCTTGACCTATTTAAACAGCTGATACATCTGGGTATACAACAAGTATGTAATTTTTGGAAGACTCGTTTGTTTAAACACAGTGGCGCATGTTAAAGGTATATGAAAAATACCTACATTTTGGATGGACAAATATAAATCATAGAGTCAAATTTAGAAGTCGAAAATTTCATGTTTTCAGAATGTTTAAAATTATTTACATCGGTTCATCACTCTCAAAGTTACATTAAATTACACTCTATGTCCATATACTTCGATCCAGTGTGCGGCGCGTCGCTCTTCTTGGTTGCTGGAGCTATCCAAAACCTACGTTTGGGCTATCCAGCCAGAGCTTTTTTGATCGCGGCGCTGTCAAAATAATGTTGATTTACCCCCAGATGCACCATAAAATTATTCGAATTAGTTTAGCCAATCCATGCTTCCTCTTTATTCATTTATGTGGGATCAGGAGAGAAAAAGGATGGATTAGATAGCCAACCGCGATTAGGTGCCTACGGTGCATTTAGGTGTTAACATAGTGTTTGTGCCTACCTTTACTAAAGGACGGCACTAACTTTAATTTATCAACTTTATAGCTGGCACAACATGCGCATGTTTAGATGACATATTTATATGACAAAAATGTCAGAAACCTTTTAACCTTGCGGAACTGTCAAAAATAGTGTCGAGGCAGGCTATACCGACTTTATGTACCGATAGTCCCTATTAAAGGACGGCATTAACTTTAATTTGTCAACTTTATGGAAAGCCCAATATGAGCATGTTTAGATGACATGTTTATATATGACAAAATGTCAGAAACCTTTTAACCTTCATGCAGAACTGTCACAAATAGTGCCGAGTCAGGCTATGCGGAATTTATGTACCGATAAGTCCCTATTATGTTAAGTCAACATTATTTTGACAGCGCCGCGATCAAAAAATCTCTGGCTGGATAGCCCAAATATAGGTTTTGGATAGCCATAGCACTCAAAAAGAGCGCCGCGCCGCGCCGTCCCATAACAGATGTGTAAGTGCCTAATGCTCGTATCCACCAACGCAAAAATTCCCCAATTAGGCTTTAATCGTGATTACTTACTAAACAGAGTTTAGAATGTGATCTTTTACATTGCAAATTTGCTTATCAAAACTCATTCCAAACTCCGATTAGTGCTAATCATGATTAAGGCTTAATTGGAGAATTTTTACGTTGGTGGAAAATATGTAGTAATTGTTTACCTTTATTTGGAACTGTCAAAAATAGTGCCAACTTTATTAAAGTCAGCCTATAACGTCCAATAAGTCCCTATTGGTACATAAAGTCGTCATAGCCTGACTTTAATAAAGTCTGTACTTTTTCTGACAGTTCCGCACCAAGGGTAAACCACTACTATATACTTTTGGGCAATTTACCCACCTGCTATGAAATTACTGGAACACATCCTGGCATTTTTCGGGTCCTCTTCCCCTTATAATACTTTATAACACTTCCAGCTGCCCGTCTCCCCCCACCTTACTGGGTTACGTAATTTATGGATGGCTCCTAAGTTGGTTAACTAACGTTCTTGCTACTATCTCCGACATTGTTATCGTGCCACCTATAAAGTTGTCTTAATTAAAGTTAATGCCGTCCTTTATCAAAAGTGGACATTATTTTGACAGCGCCGTGCTCAAAAAAGATCTGGGCCTATATCCTGGACACCCGTGCCCGTGAGTGTGAACAAATTTATCAATTCTCACCTGCTTTGAACCATGTGAAGAGTGAGGGAAGCAAATATTCACCGGTGACTACTTACCTCACACTAAAATGCAAATACTAATCAAAATTTGAAATTCGCGATTAAAATAATTAATGTTTTTCCTATTATTTGTTGTAAATTTTGCTTATAAAATGGTAAAAAAGGTTATTGGTGCAATTAGATTATGAAGTTGTAAGAAATTCTTTATTATATTTAAAATAGGCATATAAGATTATTATCTATTCAGATGTGTACGTAAGGAAATATATATTGATCTTGAAAAAAGCTCGCGCCAGTCGTTGCCGATACACAAAAACATAACCTAAAAGATTAGATTAATCTGGAAAATACGTCTAAAATTCGGAGCAGAGCGATCTAGCTCCGATTGATCTAGATTTATTAATCGAGCAAATTAATTTAAAAAATAGTTGACTCTGTGAGCTGACAAAGGGAGGTCGATCGTCCTCCCTTGGACCGGCACCTGCCTTGACATCTCAGAAAATAGTGTATTCCTACAACTGACGTGCTTTGTAGTCCAATTTTTTGATGAGCGGACTGATGTCATTTTTGCCTTTGAAAACGTATTTCTTTGTTGTCAACAGTTCGCATGTCAAATAATTTGTTGTTGTCAATTTGAAGTAACAGTTGAAACAATCAACGACATGACTTTTTTTTACATATGTATTGTCGCTGTCTAAAACAATGTATCAAATAGAGATCCTGCTCATCAAAAAATTGTACTATACGGGCCAACCCCTTTAAATTTCTTGGTTTGTTGTCGCGTTCATAGGTTAAGGACCTAAATCTATGGTCGGGATTTTCTTGAAACAAGATCGCAACGCTTTTTTTAAGAGCCGTAAGATTATCATTAAAAATATCCTGTTTTCAGCGGATCGTTAAAAAATCTGCAAAAAATTTACTGATTAACAGAATAAATATTTCACGAAAAAGGCAGTTTTGCGAAAATTTTTGCAATGAAATTTTTTATTGCATTAACAAAAAAGAATTCTTGAAAAGTAGCGCGCTTAACCTCAACTACAGATGGGGGTATGCCCCCCACTCTGCCCTTCGCCTATTCGTAGTGGTCTTGTTAAGCTGCAATGTTGATAAGACCCCTCTCAGCGCCAATTTCTTGCCAAGCCACTGCTTCAGCACACTATATGCATAAATAAAATGAAACGCGATCTCGAGATAGAGCGAAAATACGTAATAAATGGATTTTTAGATTGCTTGAGAGGAAAATAGATTGAATACAGATTGCCTCTTAAAGTAATTTCAGGATTATCGAGCAGAGGACAAAATGTTCAATTTTTAAATGTTAATAAGGATTTATTTTTGTTTATAAGGTGGTTACCGTTGGGGCCCGATACGTTGACAAAATATTAAAAGCATCAGAAGAGATAGAAAGCATACCAGAAATCATAATGGGCCTTTCTTATAAAAAAAATATTACTTTTTATTTTCAATTATTCCTAAATCACTGGCGCACCGAGAGGGGGGTTTTGGGGCTAACCCAACCCCCCCCCCCGGTCACATTTTCTCACTTCAAATTAAGTTTTATTTATTATTTATCCCTCCCCCCCCCCTCCGAATTCAATTCCTGGGTGCGCTACCACCTAAATACCTATACAGTTCAAAGAAAACCACTTAAATACTTTGTTTCCGAAAAAGTTCGGTCCTCGGTCCATGTAAAATAAAATATTTTTAACCATCGATTTAGTGGCCTTTTCACAACAAATGGAAGTGACTTCACAATGAATGCAAGTGACGTCAACTAGTCAATTGTAAAGTACAGTTTTTAGTTGGGATACTTTAAGTAAAAAAAAATAAATAAAACAGCCCGGTTTTTGTTTCTTTATTTTGCTCGGTGTTCTCGCGAATTTATACTTTTTTTCTGTTTATTTCTAGCAAGGATTTTTCACAAAGACAAACGTTGTAAGTTGTTTTTAATGGCCCGCCTACAAAGTTTAATTTGTGGTAAATTTACCATCGATTTGATTTGTTAACCCGAACGTAACACAAATATCTTTCCGGGAGGTTTTTCCTATTATTTTCACATCTGCTAATAGATAGAGAGGTGGTGACAGGAAAAATTTAATCATTTAAGGTTTATATAGTTTTAATGAAGACACACCAAAGATAACAAAAAAAATATTGACAGACGTCTAGGGGGGGGGGCTTTTTCTACAGGGAGGGAGGCCCCAAAACTTGCAAAAAATAACTCATTTCATCCCATCTGCAATTTATATTAAAACAATCAACTTACCTCAGTACTTAAAAAAAAAATAAAACGGTACCCGCCTATAGCGGGGAGTTTACAAGTAGTTAATATTTTTAAAAATATTTATGATACATCAAAAAGTTAGTCATTTCATCGTAATTAGTGCTATTATGTTAAGGTCCTCACCGAGATAACAAAAAAAAATATGGCACGCTTCGAGGTGGGGGCTTTTTTTACAGGAAGGTCCCAAAACTTGTAAAAAATAATAGTTATATGAAGTCATTTCATCTCTTTTCTAATTGGTGCTATTATGTTTAGGGCTCGGTTTAGGGTACCACCAAGATAACAAAAAAAATTAGTATACACCTGTAGGTGGGTTTTTTTTTACAGGGATGCCCCAAAACTTGCAAAAAATAATTGCTACCAAGTCCTTCAAACGCATTGGGTAATATACAATATGATTTTATATCTAAGTTTTATTGTTATGATATATTTATTTTATTAAAATTAAACATCTTTTTCTTGTCAAAAATAACTAATAACATTTAAATACTTTAAACATCTGAATTCTCATAGTCATCTTCAAAAATATCTTTGTCCTTTGAAATAGTGAAAAGATCTTGGGTGGAAATAACTAAAATTCAAACCTGGATGAGCATCACACAAGGAACACCCAAAGAACCAAAGCGAAAAGAGAAATGATTAAACGATGTTTCGCTTTGGGCAACCAACGTAGGCTCGGTTCCACTGGTCACCCTCCCCATACATCATAAACTTTGATTTCCAACTTTGAATCACTCACAAATAGGCATCGTTTCGCACTGGTACTTATCCAAGTTACCTGATACGGATTCGTCCTGGCGTGATAATATTTCCAATAGAATTATGCTCCTAAGGCAATTAGAAACAAAAAGAAAAGTTAAAAAACATCCAAATCAGTTACATCAACCGAAAATAATCTAAAAACAAAAAATCAAAGACCTTGGGTGGAAATAACGAAAATTTAAACCTGGATGAGCATCCCACAAGGAACAGCCAACCAAAGCGAAAAGAGAAATGATTAAACGATGTTTTGCCTTAGGCAACCAGCGTAGGCTCGTCAGTGGTTCCACTGGTCACCCTCCCCATACATCATTAAACACCATCATACACTTTGATTTCCAACTTTGAATCACTCACAAATAGGCATCGTTCCGCACTGGTACTTATCCAAGTTACCTGATACGGATTCGTCTTGGCGTGATAATATTTCCAATAGAATTATGCTCCTAAGGCAATTAAAAACAAAAAGAAAAGTTAAAAAACATCCAAATCAGTTACATCAACCGAAAATAATCTAAAAACAAAAAATCAAAGACCTTGGGTGGAAATAACGAAAATTCAAACCTGGATGAGCATCCCACAAGGAACAGCCAACCAAAGCGAAAAGAGAAATGATTAAACGATGTTTTGCCTTAGGCAACCAGCGTAGGCTCGTCAGTGGTTCCACTGGTCACCATCCCCATACATCATTAAACACCATCATACACTTTGACTTCCAACTTTCAATCACTCACAAATAGGCATCGTTCCGCACTGGTACTTATCCAAGTTACCTGATACGGATTCGTCCTGACGTGTTAATATTTCCAATAGGATTATGCTCCCAAGGCAATTAAAAACAAAAAAAGAAATTAAAAACCTCCAAATTAGTTACATCAACCGAAAAGAATCTAAGAACAAAAGATCAAAGATCTTGGGTGGAAATAACGAAAATTCAAACCTGGATGAGCATCCCACAAGGAACATCCAAAGAATCAAAGCGAAAACAGAAATGATTAAACGATGTTTCGCCTTGGGCAACCAGCGTAGGCTCGTCAATGGTTCCACTGGTCACCATCCCCATACATCATTAAACACCATCATACACTTTGACTTCCAACTTTGAATCACTCACAAATAGGTATCGTTCCGCACTGCTACTTATCCAAGTTACCTGATACCACTGACGAGCCTACGCTGGTTGCCCAAGGCGAAACATCGTTTAACCATTTCTCTTTTCTTCTTCTTGGTTCTTTCGGTGTTCCTTGTGGGATACTCATCCAGGTTTGAATTTTCGTTATTTCCACCCAAGATCTTTGATCTTTTGTTTTTAGATTCTTTTCGGTTGATGTAAATGATTTGGGGGTTTTTTACCTTCTTTTTTTTTGTAATAAATGTGATAATGTTATTTCCTAAACTGATTTTTACTAATTTATTTTTCTTTTGTTTGCACTAATCAGAAAAGCGATGAAATAAGTTCATATACCAATTATTTTTTGCAAGTTTTGGGACCTCCCTGTAAGAAAAGATCCCACGTACAGGTGTATAATATTTGGTTTTGTTATCTTAGTGGAACCCTAAACATAAATATCATTAATCAGAAAAGAGATGAAATGAGTTTATACAGCAATTTTTTTTGCAAGTTTTGGGGCCTCCCTGTAAAAAAACGCACCCACTCAGAGGTGTCAAAGATTAAAGATTTTTTTTTGTTATCTTGGTGTGGCCTTTAACATAATAGCACTAATCAGAAAATAGATAAAGTGGGTTCATATAGCAATTATTTTTTGCAAGTTTTGAGGTTGAGGTCTCCCTGTAAAAAAAGCCTCCACCCAGAGGTGTGTAATAACTTTTTTGTTATCTTGGTGTGTCCCTTAACATAATAGCACTAATCAGAAAAGATATGAGATGAGTTCATATAGCAATTATTTTTTGCAAGTTTTGAGGCCTCCCTGTAAAATAAGCCCCTACCTAGAGAGGTGCAATCACAGAAAACGTAATACTTACGGAGACTAACAGAAAGATAGGGCCGCGCAGGAACTACGTTCCTGTAGCGCATAGCGCATTGCAGCGGAGAGTGAAAGTAATGCTTGTATTAAGTAAACACCTACCTTGCCCCGTCCATCCCTTTCTATATAATCATGAAAGAAAGACAGAACATTTTTCAATGTCGAAATATATTTCACACAATTTTAATTTAGTACCTGCCGGTTTTTGCCACCGCTTGTCAAAGTCTGTCAAGCGTGGCAAGAGGTTTTTTTAGATTTTCAAAAGTGAATTATTTTAATCAGTTTTGGTTAGAAATCTCGCGAGTTTATGGGATTAGTTATATAGTTGATTAACAACTGATCTTAAAGTCTAAAATGTCATTTAAAGCAGGCTGCATCACTGCCATTAAAGCTAGAGATCATGGGACTATTTGAGAAGTGCCGAAAATTGGGGTTCAGATTTTTGCGAACCAAATCCCTGAAGAAAATATTGTGATGATTTATACAGAGTTAAGCTAGAATATAATAGGTTAAAATACAACACAAAAGAAAAAGACATATAGGTTAAAACATTTATAAAATCTGTAAGATTTTCATACATACTCAACATAGTTAAAACCCCCTCCTCCTATTTTAGATTTTTAAAGGGTCCAAAAAACTTTTTGTAAGCTAAAGAAAGTTTTTTAGCTTCATGGAACAGTACGAAGTTGGTTAAGGTTTTGTGTAGAGCTAAAACCTTCCGCGAATGTATTGCTTTTCTAACACTAAAAAGTATGGAAAAACGGCGCCTGTTAAGTGTTTTCATATCTTTTTATTTTTAAAGAAGTAAATGTCCCTAAAAAAAATTAACCAAAAGAATATATGTATTTTATTATGCGTCTGGCTCTACAAGTAGTTCCTTTCCACCGGTTGCGCTCGTGTCGCCAACAAACAATGTTCCTCAAATACAACACAGTATCGGTCACTCTCGCGTAGCTATTACTTTCTCTATGGGTGCAATATTTTTTTTAAAAAACAACAAAGTGAATCTCGTGTCCGCAAATAAAAATTAAAGTAACACTCGTGGCATATGAGACCTCACTTCATTACGATCAGGCCTCCAATGTCTAATGGAGAATAAAGATACCTACAGACCTGTTTCATCCTTATTAGGAATCATCGGGGAGTCATAGGATTTTACCTGGCTGTTGAAGCTACACAGGCAACCATGCATACCTCTCGAATTTAAAACAAAAAGTTTGTAATCCTCGGCGACGTAGAACCTCTGTGCGCCACCTGTCGAATAAACTGAGAAACAAACACAACAAAATTGAAAAGTGCAGAAGACCGTAAATACAGAATATTGTACCTTTCAGTAGGTTATAAAGAAGAAACCTGTAAAAGTATAAGGTCACTGTAACATGACTCTTAAAAAGAGGTAACGTTCGCAGCAGCACCGCCCCCAATTGGAACTTCATACCAAGTGACCCTAATTCTAAGGCATCAGTAAGCAATCGCTCCGTAGGAGGCTTGTTGCGCAGAACTAAAAAGCCAAAATATTTCCGTCTCCGCGGATTACAAACTTTTTGTTTCTTTAAATTCGAGAGGTGTGCATGGTTGCCTGTGAAGCTTCAACTGCCAGGTACAATCCTATGACTCCCTGATGATTCCTAATAAGGATGAAATAGGTCTGTAGGTGTCTGGATTCTCCATTTGACATTGGAGGCCTGATAGTAATGAAGTGAGAAACAAAGACGCTTTGTCCGATATGCCACGGCCCTTTACAAATATTATTAACACTAATCAGAAAAGAGATAAAATTACTTCATAGAGCTATTATTTTTTGCCAGTTTTAGGGCCTCCCTGTAAAAAAAGCCCCACTACCTGAGCATCATAATATTTTTACTTAATTCTTATGGATGTACACTACAGTGTATACTAGTTATAATGTAGATGAAATCATACACCTCAGTTGCCACCACCTCTATCTATAACAATACTTTCAAACAGGGAATGCAAATTTTTATAATATAATCTCTAGTATTTGGAAAATACAAAAAGATTGTACTCAATTACTAATTAAACTGAGCCTTTGTCAAAAGCTTTATTATGCACTAACTCATTCGGTTCAGTTATTCTGAGAATTTCGAAATGTTAAAAGAAAACGGAAAAGCGGAGCGCCGTCGTTCAAGCGAACGTCAGAAGTTGTATAACAAGGACATAATTCAGGAAACTCCGAAAACTTCGATTGCTTAATTTAAACACCAAGGAAATTTGTCCAGTTGAACCTGTCACATGCACAAAATTGGAACTCCTATGACTCCCTAATGATTCCTAATAAGGATGAAATAGGTCTGTAGGTGTCTGGATTCTCCATTTGACATTGGAGGCCTGATCGTAATGAAGTGAGAAACAAAGACGCTTTGTCCGATATGCCACGGCCCTTTACAAATATTATTAACACTAATCGGAAAAGAGATGAAATTACTTCATAGAGCTATTATTTTTTGCAAGTTTTAGGGCTTCCCTGTAAAAAAAGCCCCACATGTACACTACAGTTTTATACTAGTTATAATGTAGATGAAATCATACACCTCAGTTGCCACCACCTCTATCTATAACAATACTTTCAAACAGAGAATGCAAATTTTTATAATATAATCTTTAGTATTTGGAAAATACAAAAAGATTGTACGCGATTACTAATTAAACTGAGCCATTGTCAAAAGCTTTATTATGCACTAACTCATTCGGTTCAGTTATTCTGAGACTTTCGAAATGTTAAAAGAAAACGGAAAAGCGGAGCGCCGTCGTTCAAGCGAACCTCAGAAGTTGTATAACAAGGACATAATTCAGGAAACTCCGAAAACTTCGATTGCTTAATTTAAACACCAAGGAAATTTGTCCAGTTGAACCTGTCACATGCACAAAATTGGAACTCCTATGACTCCCTAATGATTCCTAATAAGGATGAAATAGGTCTGTAGGTGTCTGGATTCTCCATTTGACATTGGAGGCCTGATCGTAATGAAGTGAGAAACAAAGACGCTTTGTCCGATATGCCACGGCCCTTTACAAATATTATTAACACTAATCGGAAAAGAGATGAAATTACTTCATAGAGCTATTATTTTTTGCAAGTTTTAGGGCTTCCCTGTAAAAAAAGCCCCACATGTACACTACAGTTTTATACTAGTTATAATGTAGATGAAATCATACACCTCAGTTGCCACCACCTCTATCTATAACAATACTTTCAAACAGAGAATGCAAATTTTTATAATATAATCTTTAGTATTTGGAAAATACAAAAAGATTGTACGCGATTACTAATTAAACTGAGCCTTTGTCAAAAGCTTTATTATGCACTAACTCATTCGGTTCAGTTATTCTGAGAATTTCGAAATGTTAAAAGAAAACGGAAAAGCGGAGCGCCGTCGTTCAAGCGAACGTCAGAAGTTGTATAACAAGGACATAATTCAGGAAACTCCGAAAACTTCGATTGCTTAATTTAAACACCAAGGAAATTTGTCCAGTTGAACCTGTCACATGCACAAAATTGGAACTAACAGAAGGTAACTGCTAAAACTACAGTCATCTGGGGTAAAGGCGGACGTTTTTTTGCATATTTTTGTGATGGTTATATGAGTGAATTTCAAAATATTCCCTTACATTATGTCACTCGCATATAGCTTTGCAGGTACTATTTTTTTATATATATTTTTTTTATTTTGGGTACAATCCTACTAGTTTTAAGCTAATTTGGAGATTTCTGAATTTTTTCAAACTCAAAAAAATAAATTAAAAATCCGGAAATATCAGTATCCTGGCCTGTCACTAACGGTAGGTTGCGTATTTGTTTTTAACATATGTTTCTAACCTAATTTATATGACAAACATTAATTACATGGGTTACATGTAGATGAGTTGTGATTTAGTAAACCATTGCCCAATTTTTTTTTCTAAAAATTTCTTTGAAAAAAAATCGATTTTTCTCACCAAACTTTTCTCAGTCTACTGGGCCATTTTTGTGGACGCCCTCTATGGAACATGACTAAAATTTATTTTGTATTTTCGGTAGAGGCTTTAGTGGCAATGAACAGAGAAGTGTGGGACCACGTGTTTTGAGTTTTTGCTTATATTGTGTAAATTTTTGAGGTAAATTTTTGACAAAAGTTCGATGCGTGCATTAGTTTACTAGAGGGAAAAAAAGGGCTAAGCAATTTTCGAAATCTAACTTTAAAAATTGCATTAACATGTTAAGTTTGGTTATATACTGACCATAAGAAATAAACAACGTTCAAACCTGCAGTTTCCAAAATAAAAAAAAAAACAAGTAGAATTCTCAGTATCCTGGTCCTCAGTATCTTGGTATTTTCGAAAATTTAAAGGACAGGATACTAAGGAGAGGCCAGAAAACTGAGTTGTCCGCTAAAGACAATGCAAATTATAATGTAAATTGTTGTTTTGAGAAATTTTATTGGAGTGGGCATTTAGAGCATTCTTTATAGCACAGTAAAAAAAAAACAGATTAGGTAGGTATATAACAAAATAATTAGCTAAGGAGGCCAATAAAAACAAATGCGTTTTTTTATCTCACCCCACTACTGCCCTCCCCCTTCTTGAACCCACATGTACAATATGCTATCAAATAGTGTGAGCTATGGTGATCCTAATGTAAAAATATTTTTACTTCATCATCGTCCTTTTTTTTCAGATGTACCATCTCTGGACGAACTTCGTCCTGGAAGCTGGGTACAAGTACAGTTAGCACCATGGAGACGACTACAGGGGCGTCAGTTGGGGGAGGGGTAGGGTGGCGATCGCCCCCCTGATTATTCGCACACAAAAATTAAAATTTGGCTTTTACAAATAAAAACACATTTTAAAAACACCTTTTAACCTAAATACATCTACTACGGTTTACCGCATCGCCGTTACCCACTAATTCATTAATTTAGTGTTTAGGTTAAGCTTTTTTGTTTTTTTTGTAATGTAGGTATGTTTTACCAAAAAAATTGTTTTATTTTTTTATTTTTATTTAGTTATTTTGGCCTCAATAAAGTGTTTTTATTTCCGTTCATACTTTTTTTTAAATTAGGTATGCCCCCCCCAAAGAGAAATGTAAAATAACGCCCCTGGGCTATTAGCAATGGAACAGGATGGAAGTATCCTAGCAAACCTGATATTCTAGATTATTTGCCAGAAGACATTAAAAAATTAGAGGAACCACTGAAAAAGGGAAATCGTCGAAAAGTTTTGGTATTTGTTGATTTGATCTATGACTTTTATTATTCTTAGCCTAGTTTTTATTAGTTTTTTACGTCTTTTTTTATTCTCTATAAAATTGTTCGTCAAAAAATAAAAATTATCATATTCAAATACAATGTTTTAATGAAAATCTCAGTATACTGGCTAAAATTTTAAATGTCAATTTGACAGCTGACTTTTTCAAAAACTTTATTGCCAGTATAAATCCAGTTATCTATAGCCTACCATCATGCTGTGTATCAAATTTTATGAAATTCTGACAACTTTTTTACTTTAAAATTTTTATTTCCGAAATAGAGAAATATTTTGAAATTCACTCATATGCCATCGTACTTCAAAGTATTCCAAATAAGATTCTAAAAAAAAATCCATAAATTTTCCGGTTTAAAACTTTTTTACGTTGAAAGGCGAACACCCAAATATTTTAATAAGAAAATACCTAAAAAACAAAAGATCAAAAGATCTTGGGTGGAAATAACGAAAATTCAAACTTGGCTGAGTATCCCACAAGGAACACACAAAATATCAAAGCGAAAAGAGAAATGATTAAGAAATGAACTTGGATAAGTAAGTACCAGTGCGGAACGATGCCTATTTGTGAGTGGTTCAAGGTTGGAAATCTAAGTGTATGATGGTGTTTAATGATGTATAGTGGAGGGTGACCAGTGAAACTACTGATGAGCCCACGCTGGTTACCCAGGGCGAAACATCGTTTAATCATTTCTCTTTTCGCTTTGATATTTTGTGTGTTCCTTGTGGGATACTCATCCAAGTTTAAATTTTCGTTATTTCCACCCAAGATCTTTTGATCTTTTGTTTTTTAGTTTCTTTTCGGTTGAAGTAACTGATTTGGAGGTTTTTTTAACTTCTTCTTTAAGAAAATATCTCTTATTGCTTTTTGATGTAAAGTCGAAAATAAAAAAAATAAAATACGATTTATTTACAAAACGTACCCCAGATAACGGTGTACTAGCATTGATTAGACAGGCGGTGTTCCAATATATGGACATCAGATTTATCTGGGAAACGCTTTAGAGCCGTTAGTTATAACTTGGCTTTGAGTCGCAAAAAACCACGCACAATTTAAATGGAAATTGCATCTCAGTGGGATTTTAACGACTTTTAAGTATGTTATTGGGACAGTCCCTGAGAGCATTTTGTCTCATGGGCACAGGTGCCGATATCTACAGGGTGAGCTTATTATTACCATGCATATGATGACCGATATGGGCAAAAAAGCACCAAACCGTAAAAAAAGTGACAATTATTCATTTACTGTCATGGAGAAAACCACACACCACGTTGACACATATTTACGAGTGGGGACTCGAACTACACTAAATTGAGGTCGATTAACTAAAAAATGTCATTATTTTGACCCCTGTCAAGCCCTGTCAAAATGGCAAACTACTAACTGATTTTGTACTTTTAAAAAATAACAAAATAAAAATTGTAAGAATTGAAACTTGTCTTAACTAACTTCCAGTGATGCTAAACATGTTTCTGCGAATGTTGATACAAATTTGATTTTTCCGCCTTTTAAAAAATTTTGGGAACATTACCTTGACACCTCGCTTGACACGGTCGTGCGCCGAGTTGTTGATATGGTTGCCCATATCGGTCATCCTAAACGTGATAAAAATAAGCTCATCCCAAACTTTTACAGCTATTATTGGCTCACCTCCAAAATGCTCTCAGGTAATGTCCCAATAACATATAATCGTGGAAATAGGGCTAGTCCTTTTATTTGATCACACTGTAACTCTGGTTACAAAACGCAGGTGTATTCTTTATTCAATTTTGAAGCGTCAGTAGCTTTCAAATGTTTGACTAATTATTTTTATTTGAAGAATTAAAAAAAAATATATTTTTAGTCATGTGTAGTTGGTACCATTTAATATATTGTTTAAAAACTTTCTATTGCTAGTTTTTTTAAACTCAAATCCTATTTTATGAATCCAGGTATTTCTGGATCTAATAAAGCAATTTACCTTTTTCTTCCAAAAATCTTTCGTGGATTGTTTTCATGGAGACATGCTTTTTCTCGCTGTACATCTTGTAAACTATTTCTCTTAAAGTACTTAAAATGAGAGGTGTCACTTTGGATTTTATTGCTGTAATATTTTTTGAATAGGTTGCTTTTAATTGAGAATCGGGAAGACTCGCTTTTTTATTGTTCTTAATATAGTTTTTGTTAAAATTAATAAAGTCTCTGCAGTTAGTTCATGTGTCTTTTTCCCTAGGCTTCTTAGAAGATCTTGGTTTCGGTCGAAGAAAGCACTGGCAGACATTTTTCCTTGATCAGAAATCCTCCTCACCATTTTGCTATAAATTTGTTGACCACTTGTCAAAATTTGTGACACTTTTTTGTCAATTTGATATATAGGCATGTAACTGAAATCTGGGGACAACAATCATTTTTGCTGACATTTTTTTGTTTTCTTCATAATGATGCAAGAAGGACTTGGGGTATTTCCACAACTATATTTATACGGCGTTGAAATCCCACTGAGATCCAGTTTCCATTACCACGCACAATTTAAATGGACTATCCTGTATCCTGCTCATCAGAGCCTGAGAGCAGTTTAACGAGAGTCGATCACCACAGCTCAGCGTGCAAGCAGAGGTGAGGACAGCAAAAAATGTGGGTCGCTAATTAGCATTAGGACTCTTATCTTTAGAGATTAAACAATTACGAAATTTTCATGTAGAACTGAATGCGTTTTCAATATGATTCACTTTCAAAACTATCGTGAATCGTAAAGCGAATTCAAGTTTTTTTTCGTTGGCTTTTAAGGCGCATTTACACAGACAAACTTTCCTTTGATGTGGAAATGCCGACAAACATTTACACGAACCTCTTGAGCAAAATGCTCAAAGAAATGTTCGAGCAAAATCTCGTACAAAAAAACACACGTAAATTTTGGAGAGAATGGCAAAATTTGTTTGAAGAAATGTTGGTATAGAAATTTCTTACAAATTTAAATTTTATAGTTTTATGGGAATTCATTGAACTTAACTGAAAATAGAAAGACTAAGTTTTAAAACAAGGTATTTTTATTTAAGTGCTTTCCGACGGAAAAATGATTTGATGTCGAAATTCACATTTTACCTCATAAGCAACTTCGATTGACCTGATTTTTATAGGGGATATGCCAGTATGCTTGTAACTTTTTTGGGGTTGTAAAAAAGCGAGAATAAAAAAATAATAATGGCACTTATTTATTGCTGTTGTTGTACTTCCTAGTTTAAAACACAATACCATAATAATTAAGTCAAATTAAAAAACCTATATACATTTTATTTAATCTCAAATATATGAACAAAAGCACGTTCGGTCTAAATAATACCCGTTTATTACCCACTTTTACAATCCTACCATCCCGACCATTGTCTAAAAAAATATAATATAGCAGTAATAGACTGGACTTCTGAATCGGAATGTTGCTCCTTTGCATATTGTTTGTTCAGTGTCAGTAATCGACCTTGATTATTACATTAAATTGACAGTAAATATCTATCTTCAGCATTTTCATGAACCTTTTTGCTTTTTTAAGCAACCGTTGGGGCCTTAAACTAACTAGGTAAATCTGGTGTGAGAAATTAAAAAAAAAACAATCAAAGCTAAGGGTAAAGTAAAACAAAAATATGTTTAAAAAAAAATCCCCTCCGCACCACTCCTCATAAACGTGACGCGCGGATTACCGCTTAAAAGTGCAATTTTTCAATTTTTTGCCGATATTTGAAAAACTCAAATTTTTTTTGGAAAAGAAAAATTTTCCTGGTTTTTTTTTTGACTTTAGGAAAAAAACCTTAGAAAATAAAAAAAAACTCAAAATAAAATCCCAAAAAAATGCCCGGGCAAACAAATCTGGGAAAAACCCTAAGAAAAAAATATTATAAGTAACCCTAATCCATGTGACAAACCTGATAGTCAAGAATAATGTTTCGCTTGCCGTCGGCTTTTTTTCACAAAAATTTAAAATAACAGTTGGTGTTCCATTTTTTTAAAGAATTGAGATCACTGATCACTGATGTGAAATTTTATTTATTGACATCTTTAAAAATATGTTTCCAAAATAGATAGCAATAATTTGCTCAAAAATTTACCCGAACAAAATGTTCAAAGAAAAGCTCACAAAAATGTTCACGCAAAAAATTTAAGATTTTTTGCACGAGCTTTTATTTGAGCATGTTCGTCTGTGTACTTGCGCCTTACGATCCCGACCCTTGTCTAAAGGCGCAATTACACAGACGAACATGCTCAAATAAAAGCTCGTGCAAAAGATCTGAAATTTTTTGCGCGAACATTTTTGTGAGCTTTTCTTTGAACATTTTGTTGGGGTAAATTTTTGAGCAAGTTATTGCTATCTATTTTGGAAACATATTTTTAAAGATGAGAATAAATATAATTTTACATCAGTGATCAGTGATCTCAATTCTTTAAAAAAATGGAACACCAACTTTTATTTTAAACTTTTGTGAAAAAAAGGCGACGGCAAGCGAAACATTATTATTGGCTATCAATTTTGTCATATGCAATGTTAAAATAGTTAATGATGGAGGTAATAACATTTAATTCTTTTCTCTAACTTTTTTGGTTTTCTTTCATTACAAAAAGAAAACGGAAATGTCTTCGAAGTAATTGCTTTTTAAAATGCAGGTGGATATTTTTAGAGAACTGTTCTGGAGAGTAGTTAGTTGTTCCCTGGGGGGGGGGGGGGATAGGGAGGTTTAGACAGTCGGAACGCAGCGCTGTCAAACACTGCTGTAATTTTGTGTGTCAATGTTCATTTGACCAAACCCCCTCTCACTAGTCTACGGTTTTTAACTTCTCCTAACCCATCAACAGCAATAAATAAGTGCCAATTTTTATTTTTTTTTTGATTCTCGTTTTTTTTACAACCCCAAAAAAGTTACAAGTATACTGGCATATCACCTATAAAAATCAGATCAATCGAAGTTGCTTATGAGGTAAAACGTGAATTTCGACGTCAAATCGTTTTTCCGTTGGAAAGCACTTAATTAAAAATACCTTGTTTTAAAACTTAGTCTTTCTATTTTCAGTTAAGTTCAATGAATTCCCATAAAACTATAAAATTTAAATTTGTAAGAAATTTTTATTACCAACATTTCTTCAAACAAATTTTGCTCAGCATTCTCTCCAAAATTTACGTGTGTTTTTTGTACGCGATTTTGCTCGAACATTTCTTTGAACATTTTGCTCAAGAGGCTCGTGTAAATGTTTGTCGGCATTTCAACATCAAAGGAAAGTTTGTCTGTGTAAATGCGCCTTAAAATATATATTTTAGCAGTAATAGACTAGATTTTTGAATCGGAATGTTTCCCTTTGCATATTGTTTGTTAAGTGTCAGTAATCGACCTTGATTATTACATTAAATTGACAGTAAATATCTATCTTCAGCATTTTCATAAACCTTTTGCTTTTTTAAGCAACCCTTGGGGCCTTAAACTAAGTAGGTAAATCTGGTGTGAGGAATTAAAAAAAACAATCAAAGCTAAGGTTAAAGTAAAGTTACAAAAATATGTTTTAAAAAAAATCCCCTCCCCACCACTCTTCATAGTCGTGAGGCGCGGATTACCGCTTAAAAGTGCAATTTTTGAGTTTTTGCCGATATTTGAAAAATTCAAAAATTTTTTGGAAAAGAAAAATTTTCCTGGGTTGTTTTTCGAATTTAGGAAAAAAACCCTTGGAAATAAAAAAACTCGCAAGAAAGTCCCAAAAAAACCCCCGGGCAAAAAAATCCGGGAAAAACCCTAAGAAAAAAATATTACAAGTAACCCTAATCCATGTGACAAAACTGATAGCCAATAATAATGTTTCGCTTGCCGTCGGCTTTTTTTCACAAAAATTTAAAATAAAAGTTGGTGTTCCATTTTTTTAAAGAATTGAGATCACTGATCACTGATGTGAAATTTTATTTATTCTCATCTTTAAAAATATGTTTTCAAAACAGATAGCAATAATTTGCTCAAAAATTTACCCGAACAAAATGTTCAAAGAAAAGCTCACAAAAATGTTCGAGCAAAAAATTTTAAATCTTTTGCGCGAGCTTTTGTTTGAGCATGTTCGTCTGTGTAATTGCGCCTTTAGATGTCGTGAAAACGCGGGTGGTAACGAAACCGTATGAAAGTTTTAACTAGACTGAATTTAACAGTTTATTTCATATGTGAGAAAACCAAACTTTTATGTTTGGTTTCTAATTTTCGAAATTTAATAACCGGTACAGGGTGTTTGTTTCTAACTGGAACACTCAGTATCTTTTTTATTATTGAAAATAAAAGGTAGGTTTAAATTCAAAAATTTCTTGGCAAATTGCAACCAACTTAAGCGCTATAAGAACTTTTTTTTTGTTGCCCTTGGTATACAGTGTGTGGCAATAAAGACAATTTTTAAAAATAAAACACCCTGTATATTTTTGCATTTTTGAATTTTTTTAAAAATTAGCTTTATAAAAATATCAAACACTATTTCAATATCATTTGTAGTACCTGAGATATTTGCGTTTAAGTTTTAATAATTGTCAAAATGAAAATATATTGGAAATTACCGACTGATCAAGCTAACAAGTGCTTTATTTTAACAATAAAAACTTAAAAATCTAGTGGCCTTGTTTTCCACAAACCAACACTACACTTTTTTACACTCGACGCGCGTTTGTTTATCGTCTCCTGATGATGCTATCGTTGTTAGCGAAACGCGCGTCGAGTGCAAAAAAGTGTAGTTTTGGTTTGTGGAAAACAATCATAACTTTGTTTTTAAGCTAATTTCTTGAAAAATTCAAAAATGCAAAAAGTTCAATTCAAACCTACCCTTTATTTTCATTAATAAAAAAGATACTGAGTGTTTCAGTTATAAACAAACACTCTGTACAATACGAAAAAAAAAAACAACTCAAATCGCTTCATGAGAACCGAAAAGTGAACCTTATTGAAAATGTATTCAGTTACTCGTGAAAACTTGTTAAATGTGTTCCAACAAAAACGAAACAGAGTTGTCAAGTAGGTATTTATAGTCTGATTTTGGAAAAACCCTCGGACTCGTCGATTTTTTATTTGAGGGGGACACCTTTCCACTATCTTCAAATTTTTGTTGCACGCACCCTCTTCAAGCGTTAAACTTTACCTATATTTTGAATAGGGTAAGTGAGTCGAGGGATACCTTATTTTAAAGGTCTCTTAAATGTCTTTACCTACTCGCGTGTGTAAATGGCACTTTACAGGGCTCATTTGCGTGCACAAAGTAGTACTTTACAAGGCACGGTGCGTAAGGTAAAGGTACCGTAGGCCGCTTGCTTTTTTAAAAGCTGCCTTGTTTAGAAAAAACGCGTATTTTTGTCAAATTTGGACTTGAAACAATATTAAATATAAAGAAAAACATCTCAAAACCAAATAAAGCGTTTTTACTTAACACGGCAGATCTTTAGCCCCACCAGCATCCCAATCACTCAACACCGTGTAAAGTTACTTTACCGCACGCCGTGTGGTAAAGTAAGACTATATATAAATTCCAGTTCAAATATTATTTTTTGTAAAATAACGCCAAATAATATGAAATCCTTATAATTTTACATTACAGCACGCCGTGCTGTAAGGTTTAACTATATGGAATCTTCGATTTAGTAAGATTTTTTATTATTATAAATAGTTATACTAACTTCTTATGATATTACTTTACCGCACGCCGTGCGGTAAATCAAAATTATATAGAAATTTCGATTTAAATACGATTTACAAAAATAAAAAGTCGCATAATTTTATTTTACCGCACGCCGTGCTGTAAAATATAATTATACGATTTTGATACATTTTTGTAAATCGTATGTAAATCAAAATTTCTGTATAGTTTTACTCTACAGCACGGCATGTTGTAAAGTATAATCATATGAACTTATGACAACTTTACGTTATTTTATCTAAAAATCTTAATAAAATCGAAGTTTCTATATAACTTGCTGTAATTTTGTGTTATAAGAACATTTGGCGATATCTTAAATAAAAATTATATTGAGATCTAAATTTTTATATACTTTTCTTTACCGCATGCCGTGCTGTAAAGTAAAAATTTATATAAATGATATAGTTTACCTTACATATTAGTGCTGAACTACATAATAAAAATTTTTATAGTTCTAAAATGATTTTTTGACGTTTTATATGCTTATAGGTAAAATCTTGTACCTAGCTCTTGCGTAAAGTGCCTTTACCGCCCTTGACGGCTTAACCGAACTCCGCTCCGCGTCGCTCATTCAACTGCCGTCGCGTGCGGTAAAGTATAATGTATGCACTTAACAACACTCATTTGGAAGTAGAAGATTGTACTTTACCGCATACTGTGCGGTAAAGTTAACGTTATGGCACTTTACAGCACACCGTGCGGTAAAGTGACTACGTTTATTTCAGAAAATTTATTTTTAAGGCTTATAGGTAAAATCTCGTACCTAACACATGCGTAAAGTGTCTTTACTGCCCTTGCCGGCTTAACCGAACTTGCTTTGTTTCTTTCGATCAACTGCTGTCGCGTGCGGTAAAGTATCACTTTCCGCACTTGTTAGTTAAATAACTATTACAACCGTGTAAATATTTTAAAAATCTATAAGTAGATTCATTTTTTAAATATTCATTTTCAAAGTTTTTGGGTATTTCTAATGGAGATAGCGAAAAACTAATATACACGTTATGGCTTAATTTTTGAGATCCAACATCCGTGTTTTCGATTTTTTTTTCAAATTTGGCCTTTAACATTTTTATCCTAACTTTTTACTTGATTTTTGATATCACCATAAAATTTTCTTTAAAATAATGTATCGCACATGATATTTTATTTTTTAATACTTATATTAATGTTTTTTATTTTTCGTTTTTTTATTATTAACTTTTTTTTTGAAAATAACTCTGTGTTTCGGTCTTAAGTTATTTAGGTGGCGAAGAAAGGTGGTGAAGAAAGAAAATTGTCAAATTCCTTTCCTTGATGTACTTGTCAAACGGGTAGAAAGCTACATCAGAACAACAGTCTATCGTAAACCCAGTACACACACAAATCAAGGTTCAAATCATTCTGCTACATCCAAACGAGGCCTAATAAGAACTTTGTATAACAGAGCCGTTCAAATTTGTAACAATTCTCATGACTTGGAAATCGAAATAAGAAACAGCAGAATGGTTACAGTCGATACTATTTATAAATTTCAGCAAACAGGACAGATATTACAAGACCAAAACCAGGCAAATGCATTCCTTACAATTCCATAGATTAAAAGAGTATCAGAGATAATTCGAAGCCTTCTTAGTAAAACAAAACCGGAGAACAAACAAAATAAGGAATGCATTTACCAAGTTCCTTGTGAGTGTGATGAATCACACATAGGTGAAACAAAAAGACCACTATCTGACAGGCCTAAGGAACATCAGACGAATACCCAAAGAGATGAAACAACAAAATCTGCCTTTAGTGGGCAGAATCAGGGTATTTTCAGTAAACCAAGTGTTGAAATTCCAAATATTTGGAAGCCTCTCCTTGGGCGGAGCCAACTTCTTAAACTTCACGGTTGAGTGATAAGGACGTAGCCTTGGGAACATTATAAGAGCGATATATCGTTTTAAAGGATATTTCACGCTAATTTCAAAAATCGACTGAAACATAGGTCATCCAGAGGAAAAATACCAACTTGATGTTGTTTCTCAAAAACTAAACGTCACAGATAAAATCGAGTTTGACAAATAAATTATATTTTAAATTATCTATAGAAAGACGTTTTACAACAAAAATAAGTTTTCATTAATAAGAAATTTATAAGCCAAATTCAAAAACGCATATTAATTTCAAAAAAATCGAGCCCATAACCTGTATATTAATTTTTCGCTTGGAAAGTAGTAGTAGTAAAGATGCTTTATTGTCCAAGAAAAGCTAACTCTTATCGACAAAGATAATATTTAAGTCTAAACTGAACTAACTATTAATTATTTAAAAAACAGACTTCTGCTTTTCTGATTGCTTAGATTAGGCATGCAAACAGGCGTTCCAAGATTATTACACCACTAGGTAGTAGATTTTGTTGTTGTTATTATCATTATTATATTTTTAGTTTCATTTAATGCATTTTTTTTAAAAGTTTTGTCAGGTCAAAATGTAAAAAGCTTAGTTACTCAACACTGAGAAAAACATCGGAAAAGTATATAAAACAAAAGAAGAAACAAACACTCACTGTACTAGTTTAAGGGTAAAACAGCTGTCAAATAAAAGTATGTCAAAAATCTTCATCTATATCACAATATAAAAATTAAACGAAGCAAGGGTTAAAAGAACATATAAAATAAAATAAAAATGAACGGTAGTCCAGATCAACTATAAACGCACAGGTGGTAGGCGCTCGCTAAGGAATTTTGAAAATATCGCCTTGAAGGGGGTAAAAATGAGGTTGAAATTTTAAAGAGAGTTTCTATATCTTGAAAACGAAAAACTGCAGAGGTCTGAAATTTGGTGTGAAGATTCTACTGATAAAATAAGTAAATAAGAAATAGGGGTAATTCGATTTCGAAGTGGATAAAGGGATCTTATGTATCTCAGAAGACAAAAGTCACAGAGGTTTAGAAATTGGTATTATAGACTCTGCAATAAAATAGATGGACACGTGTTTCGGCGTTTTTATACCAACCCTTTATTAATAGGGGGGATTATCTCCCATATTTATAGGAAAGGAAGAAAATTTTTGCAATTTTTTATAAACCCCCCTCTATATTCGATAAAAATATTGACCAGCTGAAATATAGATTGTTTTAATTTTTTCATTAATTCCGCCGCTAGCAACGCAGCGGGTGAAATGCCAGTGTATACCTAGGGTTCAACAAAGACAAGAATAACATCAGAGAAAAGTAAGTCTAAAAAAATAAATAAAAAAACTAAGCTGAACGGAGAAACTGTGCAAGGCAGAGGAACATATTTAAGTTATCACAGCATATTGATTGAATACTGATTGAAATAGAAGGATTAGCAGTGATTCGTTAGCAGAGGAAAAGAGAGTTAAAATAATTCAGTGGAATGAAGATTCCATAAATTCATCGATGGAATAGAAAGCGTGTGTAAGAAGTACTCAATGCTGATCGAAACCTGGATAAATCCGTTATTTCTTTGATAGCGGAAGGTAGATGTTTATAAATTTTTACACTGTTATAAATTATTGATTTTTGTACTAGTGTACTGTGTGTACAGGTAAATTTCACTCCTCTAGGAGTGTGTCCTATAAGAGAAAATACAATAATAAAATGTACTATCAACAAAAATAGTCGACGTGTGAGATTGCTTTAAATATAAAAACATAATTTCGTAAAAAAAAACGATTTTTGCGTCGGTCCATGCAACTGTGAAAATGAATACATAGCTCAAAAACATATCTAATAGATTTTTAAATTTTTTAAATGACTGTAAAGACATTCAAGAGACCTTTAAAACAAGGTGTCACTCGTCCCATTTGCGAGCTACGAAAACTTCAAGATAGAAAAAAGTGCTTCTCTCGAATAAAAAATCGACTTGTACGAGAATTTCTCCAAAATCACACTCTAAATACGTAAAATGGCCTCTGTATTCTTTTTGTTGGAGTAACTGTAATTATAACAGAGGTACTAGGTTATTGTTTAAACTAAAAATGCTTACCATCATTGGCCAGACGTTGGTGAAGTAGACCTTCGCTCTTCCAAAGAACCGAAATTTTCGAAATCGTTTAAACCGAGTGTTTTCGTAGCACTTGTTACCATTAGATTTAAACATGCTATTTTGTCCTTTCTTTAGTCTTTTTTTAAGCAATTTTAACGTAACATTTCTTCACATCTTGTAAATTTATTTCAAATCTCTGACAAAAATTTACTTCACATTTTTTAATTTACTTAGTTTTCTAGCATTTTCCTTGTCTGTTAAATCTCATTTGTATTTCACGTTCACTTCGGAGTTTTATTTTTCTATTTAGCAGCAAATTGAAGTTGAGTTTAATGTACTGGAGAATATGTGTAGCCTTATCCAATAAACTTTTTGTAATATTCATGAAAAAAACTAATTATTTAAGCGATATAAAGTTGACGATATTCTGGGCGGTCATGTTTGTTGGTTATCATTTTTTTTAGCTATAGTATACCAATAAACTTCAAGAATTGTTATTCTATATTCTATTTAAATATCGACGTCCTGCTATTTGCAAACATATTTGAAAATTGGAATGGTAAATCAATATTTAATTTAACTATAAATTAATAACTAGGTAGGTACAATAGGAGTTTAGAATCTAGAGTGCATGCAGTAATTGGGCTGAACAAAAAAATATGTTCTTGGGAAACGTTTATCAATTTTTTTCAAGCATCACATTATTTTGGTTAAAGAGTACATTCCTGAGAATATTTATTCAAATATTCATATTCCAATTTTTTTTTTAATAATCTGTTATTTTTGTTAAATAAAAATTATGACCCATAGCCAATATTCTGGTATCAAGATTTTTCTCTCGCTTGTTGTTGATCAGAAAATTTTTGCTAAATTGATTGCGCATTCGCCAATAATACATGAACCGGAGGTGTATACGCAGGTGGCGCGGCGTTTCGATGCATTTGTCGTTCTATGTGCGCACACTTGGCTAAAAGTATTCACAGGCAGTGTTCAATACTTTGTGTATACATGTCACTCTATTGTTCTTAACTGTAATGCTAGTGACATCTATAAACAAACTATTAAACGTATTGTACAAGTGTGCCCGCGTAGCAGTGACAAATGCATCGCAACGCCGCACAGTGGTTAAAAACGGTTAAATTTCTAAAAAAACTAAAAATCTTTAAGGGTATTTATCGGATAAACTTGAAATTTTACCATATTTTGCATATTTTGCAATTTTGCGAATATTTACCATTTTTTTTATTAGCTAAACTTCCCCCCCCCCTTGCTTGGTGTAGGATAAATATTGTGTAATATAGATAAAAAGGTAAAGAATTACGCAATATTACTAGTTTTATTGATCATTGATTTTTTGGAAACACCACTTTCACCGTCATTTGTGTCGTGATATAGGCGTACGTATAGGGAGGGGGTCGAAAGCCCCCCCTAGGCCCCACAGTCCCTTAAATTTTAACTTCCATGTAGAATCAAACAAAAATAAAAGTACTATTTAGCCCCCCCCCACTATTTTGTCAAATTCCTGTCGCTTACCTATATATTATATAGGGTGGTAAAAAGCAAAAAAAGAATCAATTTATTTATCCAAAATTCAAATTTATATTCTAAATAAACCTACAAAAGAAAGTAATTTAAAAAAATCTTACTTAACTCTTATTTTCCAAAAAAATAAAAAAACTTTTCATTGTAAAAATATCCCACTAATATATATCATAATTTTTAAATATACTTAATGGTAAAAATATAATAAAAAACTAATAAATTGACTGATACTCTATGCTATTTTTTTGGCTCTGCCATAAGCCCAAGTATAGAAGGATCAGATGACGCAAAAAGCATGTTAAAAATGTCAATATTTGTGGAAAGTCTTGAGCATTTCCTTGAATGGTTTATGCGATATCAATATCATTATATCATTAGTACTTTATCCTTCTTATTAGCACTCTGCTTTAATTTTAATCCCCTATAACCATGCGCACCCAGCCCACCACCAAGATTTTTTTAAATGTACTTTTATTGTAGTGTTCTTTTAATAAACTGGATTTAAATTTATTATAAAAATTTTTTTTTAAACAATTGCGTTCAGCACCCCCCCGCCCGTGCACGACTAACCTTTAGTGCACCACTAACTTATATTTCTTCCTATAAGTACAAAGAAACTTAAAAATCCATACACACATCAATACTAACACAGCAAACAAAAGGTGTGTATTGTCGTAATTTTGACAAAAACTACGAACTCCAGAAGTTAAAACTTCTGGCACCGCGCTGATGTTCAGAATTCTTTCTTAAAGATTTCCCACCTTCACCCTCCTTCGGTAGTGCAATGAAGGAGCCATGGCTGCCCGTGAGTGCAATGGACAGCACCTTCCAGTAAAAACGGCCTGCCAACAGTTCCGGCTTACTCAGTTGGGCGTTCCCTGCTGGCAGCAAAACTCTTCTTCCAAAGCTTCTTCGGATGAGGGACCCGCTGGTCTGGTCCCTGAGGCTTGGCTGCGCCCGTTTTTGTTACCTCGGTCGCGCTGTCATTGGCCGAACAGCTAAATCCAAATCTGACCAATAGGGGCGACCGGATAACCTGGATTCTACAACACGGCCCCCTGGAAGAACGGGTCAAGCGAAGCACCGCGTAGTGGCCCGTTCTAGAAACCATGAGTAGAATCCATCTTTGGTCCCTCGTCTGGCTCGTCACTCCCATTCTCATTCCAAAACCATATCTGCAAAATCCTTTTCGTCGTCGTGACATCCAAACAGCTGCGTAACATTCCAATCCCTGCGGCGTGCATTGACTGAATGCCATTTCACCCGATCTAGAACCATAACGAAGCACCATCTCGGTTTCGGTGGAAAACCTCGCGCGGTGTAGGGATCCGGGAGGAATACTAACCCTCCCAATCGAAAAGTCATCGAAAGATCCCCACCAGGGATGCCATGTCGTAATTTTGACAAAAACTACGAACTCCAGAAGTTAAAACTTCTGGCAGCGCGCTGATGTTCAGAATCCTTTCTTAAAGATTTCCCACCTCCACCCTCCTTCGGTAGTGCAATGAAGGAGCCATGGCTGCCCGTGAGTGCAATGGACAGTACCTTCCAGTAAAAACGGCCTGCCAATAGTTCCTGCTTACTCAGTTCGGCGTTCCCTGCTGGCAGCAAAACTCTTCTTCTAAAGCTTCTTCGGATGAGGGACCCGCTGGTCTGGTCCCTGAGGCTTGGCTGCGCCCGTTTTTGTTACCTCGGTCGCGCTGTCATTGGCCGAACAGCTAAATCCAAATCTGACCAATAGGGGCGACCGGATAACCTGGATTCTACAACAGTATTTCTAGTATATTTGAATAACAAGGCCACAATTTTAGGAACCTAATCCACATATAGGCAGATATTGGCAGCTACAACCTATGCAGTCATGAAGTTAAGACATTGTAGTATATAACCACAAAAAAATCTTATTGCGGGAAGCTGCGGGAAGACCACTTTTCTCTGCAGAACTACATAGTGTTTTCTGTTATTTTAAGTTTTTTTTTAAAATTAAAGACAAAAAAAATATTTTAAGGCTTAACCAAAAACTGTTAAATATACCCTATAAACAATTTAAAAAAAGAGGAAAATTGACACAGCGGTTTTTGTTTTAGAGGTGAATGAAGGACGGGGAATACTAACCCTCCCAATCGAAAAGTCATCGAAAGATCCCCACCAGGGATGCCATGTCGTAATTTTGACAAAAACTACGAACTCCAGAAGTTAAAACTTCTGGCACCGCGCTGATGTTCAGAATCCTTTCTTAAAGATTTCCCACCTCCACTCTCCTTCGGTAGTGCAATGAAGGAGCCATGGCTGCCCGTGAGTGCAATGGACAGCACGTTCCAGTAAAAACGGCCTGCCAACAGTTCCTGCTTACTCAGTTCGGCGTTCCCTGCTGGCAGCAAAACTCTTCTTCCAAAGCTTCTTCGGATGAGGGACCCGCTGGTCTGGTCCCTGAGGCTTGGCTGCGCCCGTTTTTGTTACCTCGGTCGCGCTGTCATTGGCCGAACAGCTAAATCCAAATCTGACCAATAGGGGCGACCGGATAACCTGGATTCTACAACAGTATTTCTAGTATATTTGAATAACAAGGGCACAATTTTAGGAACCTAATCCACATATAGGCAGATATTGTAGTATATAACCACAAAAAAATCTTATTGCGGGAGACTGCGGGAAGACCACTTTTCTCTGCAGAAGGTTTTTTTTTTAATTAAAAACAAAAAAAATATTTTAAGGCTTAACCAAAAACTGTTAAATATACCCTATAAACAATTTAAAAAAAGAGGAAAATTGACACAGCGGTTTTTGTTTGAAAGTTTGTACCTGAAGACGATCAGAGATTGTACTGATCGAAACGTCGTGTAAAAATAAAATATAGACAATGGAAGTCCGAAACACAGAGTTAATTTCAAACAGCGGTTTTTGTTTTAGAGGTGAATGAAGGACGGGTTGCAGAAGGAAAGAAAAGTTCAAAATAAATGTGAAAAAATCGATTATAGGTTTAAATTAATGGGACATTTCTTCACAAAAAATGGAAATATAAAAAACAATATTGATATGAATATACATAGTTTCGGTTTATGTATTATTGGCGAATGCGGAATCAACTTTACTGATAAACAACGGGTTTTACGAATATCGGTTTTGAAAAATTGTGGTTTGAAAAGTTGCGGGTTTTATTAAAACTGGATTTTACAAATTACAAGTTTGATATTGAATGAGTTTGTTGAACAATGGTTCGATTAAAAACGGGTCTTATAAATTTAGAATTTGTTAATGAATAGGTTTGAAGAAACAAGCTTCATATAAAAAATTGGTTTAACGAATTTCAGTTTCGGTAGTGAATGATTTTATGATGGAACTTTCTTTTATTTAGCGGGTTTGATTTTGCACTTTCTGATAAACCGTGGGCGTCGCTTCTTAATTAAACTAAAGCGATAATTTTTTAATTACATTTACTCCGAAAATGTTTACAGGGTGTACCATTTAATAGAATTCACATGAATTTTCTCGAAAACTGATCAAAATTTTAAGAAATATTCAAACAAATCAAAAACTTTTTAAATGCGCAAAGTGGGTATGGTAGTACCTCGTTTTAGGTCATAGAGATCTTTACAAAAAAATCAAAAATATGTTAGTTTATTTAAAATTTTAAAAATGCATCGTAATTGTATTTCGATAAATTCTTAATAACATTTAAAAAAAAATGGTTTTTGTTTGACCCTTGGAAAATTTAAAGTCAAATATGTTAAAAACCTTTTTAAATTATTTTATATCTGTGCAGGTATATTTTAAAGACCACACGACTCATTTTCCCAAATCAAATTTGAAGCATAACATAAAAATTGAAACAGCCAAAAAAATGTCCCATACTTGCAAACAAGCAACAAAATCGTGCTTTGAGATTTTTTAAAATTTTTAATAGTTTTCGTGCAAATTCACATACATCCATTTAACCCTTTAAGTCATAATGTACACTCAGGTGTACGTCTATTTACATTGTGGCTAACTGGCGTTGCTGCCTTTTGATGGCTTTCGGTAAAATAGTACACTGCAGTGTCATAATGTATACTTAATTTGCTAGATGTCGCCACGAGTGCAAATACAGGATTTTAGGCAGTTGTTATGTTTCTGTTTACAGTTGCGCGGCATGTTTTCGACACGCACGTGTTTGTTGGTTATTTTCAAAGTTATTGAAGCAAATTTGGTTACTAAAGGGTGTTAAATATTTTTTATGGGTTCATTATTATTCAAGGTAAGTACTAAACAATAATGTGTAAGAGAAAGTACATATATATATAATATATGAACTTACCAAAATATGTACATTGTAGTGTACACCATGACTGATAGATATTGGAAAAAACCATTGACAGAAAGGGAGTTGTTTGAAATTCTCAATGGAGATGACACAGAATTAGAGAAATTGGATTTAGATGAAGATGATGGCTGGAACGAAGATGATGAGGTGAAGATAAGAGGTAAATAAAAGCTTATTGTACGCTAGATTACAATTTTATCACAACTTTTTTTTTAGATGTATTGTTTGCTGCGCCCACTAGTCCTATTCCCGATGAAATAGAAGAGTTTCCACTAATTGAAACTGTTATTAGTTCAAGAGCAATGCCCAACAAATTAGACTTTGCATCTTGCCAGACCTCCCAGGAGTTTGCGACGGAGTATTTGAACGCTCAGAATCTCACAGAGAAAAAGGATATAAAGTGGATAAAAGTAATTTATGAAATGCCCTCCACCATCCAGTTTTTCCAGCAGCCTAGTTCTGCAGCAATAAATTTGCCGTCACCTCTGGATTTTTTTGATAAATATTTTACAAATGAGTTACTGGAGTCCTGTGCAGAAAAAACAATCTTATATGCCGTTCAGAATTCTGTAACAAACTTTCCAGCAACAAATGTATCTGAATTAAAGACATTTTTTGGTGTCTTTATAATAATGGGAAATTTGAGTTATCCAAGAGTGCGCCAAAATTTGCTATTTCTCTTATAGCTGAAAATATACCAGTCAATCGATTTTTTAAACTTAGAAATAACATGCACTTTACTACAGAAGAAGACAAAATTTTTTTAAATCGGATATGGAAAATACGGCCTTTGTATAATACCATAAGAGAAAGATGCAATTCGTTGGATCCCGAAGAAGTTTACAGCGTCGATGAGCAAATGGTTCCATTCAAAGGATCCCTAAACATCAAGAAATACATCAAAAACAAACCAACAAAGTGGGGCGTAAAATTGTTTTCATTGTGTGGAGTGTCTGGAACCATTTACGACTTTATAATTTATCAAGGAGCTTCCACTGAATTCAAAACCGAATACATGTTATTTGGCTAAGGACCTGCTGTTGTTGTGCAGTTGTCAGAAAAAATGCCATTGTATTCTAAACTTTTCTTTGACAATTACTTTAGTTCTTACTGGCTATTCCAGTGGCTATCCAAAAAAAAATATATGCAGCTGGGACAATTCAAAAAGATCCCTTTTCTAAACCACCGTTTACGGAGGGCCAGGACAATAATAAAAAGTTAGAAAGAGGCTTTATGGAAAATGTCATTTGTCAAAATTCTGGTGTTGTTCTGACCAAATGGATAGACAGTGGTGTGGTAACATTTGGTTCGAATTTTGTTGCAGGGGCTCCACATGATATGTGTCAGAGATGGGACAAGAAGTCTAAACAATATATAGAAGTACCACGCCCAAAGGTAGTGTCACTTTACAATAATGGAATGGGAGGAGTCGATAAGTGTGATTTTCTTATCGCCCTTTACAGATCGTTTATCAGATCCAACAAGTGGACAGTCCGGCTTATTTCACATGCCTTATATATGGCGGTAGTCAACGCATGGCTAGAATACAGAAAAACTGCTCAAAATCTTGGCGTTCCCGCAAAACACGTCTTAGATCTAATACCCTTTCGACAAAACTTGGCTGAAGCTCTTATATTATGTGGCAAATTGCCTGCAAAGAAACGAGGAAGACCGACGACATCCTCGGGTTCAGCGAGTCCTTTGATAATATTGGCCATTTTCCTATATTTTGTGAGAAAATAGGAAGGTGCAAAGAAGCTAGGTGCAAATCTCGAACGTACATACAATACACAAAATGTAACGTATCGCTTTGTATTTCAAGAGAAAAAAACTGTTTTCATTCTTTCCATACTAAATAAATAATAATTTTGTGAAAACCTAACTGATAAAAGATACCTAACTGATAAAACACAAAAAAAAATATTTCCCAAAGCTTTTAAAATTCATGACTGAAAGGGTTAAATGGTTTACTCTGTATACGCCTCTCTATTGTAGGAAAGCCTCCATTTTTGTATTCAGTGTTTGTCACAGTCTTTTTTTGTTTTTTTTTCTAATCAGCCGAAAGCGGACAAAACAAACACCAAAGCCGTTATTGCATGCACGAATTGTCGCAATGCATGTTCACACTTTTTGTGTTTGTCTATAATGTGGTTTTTAGGGTAGTCACGGTCGAAAAAATATTCATGCATTGTATTATTATTATTATTATATTATGTATTATTTTACGTCAAAAGTTTTATGTTGTGGAATAATTCCGATTATGGAAAAAATATGTTTTTTATACCTTCATCAAAAACATGATTTAACTAACTGTCTGGTATAGTATATCACGGTAGTTAGACCCATGAATACATACGGGGCAATAGTTTGGTACACTAAGGACAAGCAAACGCTGGAGGGTGCTAAACTAACAAGCATCCAACGTCAAGCAAGTATGGTGATATGTAGTGCTATAAGCACCACACCACCAGCAGCGGTTGAATGCCTCCTAAACCTTCCTCCTCTACACCTTGTCTTGGAGAGAGAGGCTATGAAGTCAACTTACAGAATCATAGCCAACCAATGGGGTGGCAAGGCAAGTCAAGTAGTACTAAACCCTTTAACGCGGGCAATTGAGAGCCACTGCATTCTAGGGCTGCTACCGGATTTAATGCCCGCAACAGTAAACAGCAAAAAGCTATACAGCACTATTTTCCCAGATAGGGAGGACTGGACGACAAACAGAATAAGTTTCTCAAATGAAGATATCTGCTGGTACGCTGACGGATCCAAAATGCCTTCAGGCGTTGGGTCCGGAGCTTATTGCAGCCGGGAAAATATCAGGATTATACATAGTCTGGAACGAATGGCTACAATTTTCCAGGCGGAACTCTTCGCCATTGAAATGAGCGCACGTTGGATGATAGATCATAACTGGCGTAACAGGTCAATACAGATAGTCTTCGTTAGTCAGGCAGCCCTTAAGGCTCTTGAATTCTATAGGTGCTCATCGAGAACCGTTAGGAGCTGCCAGGATACACTGAATACCTTAGGGCGAATAGACACTGTGTCGCTGGTATGGATTCCGGGACATTCTGGGCATCGGGGAAATGACACTGCCGACCAGCTGGCGCGTGAAGCGGCCTCTGCCGTCTTTATTAGCTCCGAACCAGCCCTTGGAATAGCATACAACACAATCAACACTGCTCTCTCAGGCTGAATGGAAAACAAGTTCCAGAACCCTACAGAAAGAGGGCCGGGAAACTCATTGAGCTCACCAGGCAGGGCATCCGGACAATGGTTGATCTATACACCGGACACTGCAGGCTGAAAGTTCCATTACACAGAATGGGTCTAAGTGAGGACACCGAATGTAGGCTTTGTATGGAGTATGATGAGACGGCTAGACATGTGCTGTGTGAATGTCCGGCCATTGCACGTTAGCCTCAACGTATCTTCGGTAAACCACAGATCGACGGACTGGATCTGAATGATGCTTCACCAAAGCAAATTGCGAGCCTCTTTGAGGGGCTGAATATTCCGTAACAACAAAAACTGTTAAAAGTGAGCCACAATAGACCCAATAGTGGTCGCAGTGAACAGTGCCATACCGGCACACTCGCAAACGAATCAATCAATCAATAAATCAACTGTCTGCAGATAACTAAAGGATGACTTTTTCGGTTGCCGATGCAAAAAAACTTTTTTTTTATCACGGGTACAAAAAAGATTTCTGTCCGTTTTTTACCCAAAATTAAAGAGAAAAAGCGGAAAATTGTAATATTGAAAAAATCTAATTATTCTTTCCTAAAAATTATGCCATTTCCGCCAGTTCTCACCACGTATTTAAGAAAAAATCATTTAAAAACATCGTCAAAATATCAAACAGTCAAAGATTAAAATGTCGCAACAATGAACGTCACCGAGTAAAAAGGCACATCGCTATGGAAACCATTGTTATTTCATTTACCAGCTGCCTTGATCAATAGTGTAGGGGTGGTATGTTGCCAGAAATGCTCTTCGTTCGAGATTTTTAAAAGTATTTTGCTGTTTTTCTTGGATTTTTTGATAAAGGTATTAACAAAAATATCGTTAACAACTTGCGGCTAAACTGTGCTTTCTTTTACTCGCGTTTTTAAATACCTTGCAGCGCTTGTTATTTAAACCAACGATAGTAAAAAAGCACTATTTTACAAACATGATGCACCAACATCTAATGAGTTTTATGTTTATAATCTCTGAACAAAACTTATTATAATAGTATTATTCAAATAATTTATTTTTTGTTTTTTTTTCTTTCAAATGTTTTAGTAAACATTGCCTTAAAATCTTTTTCTTTAATATTTTGTTTTGTGTGGTTAAATATGAATAGCTATAGCAGCTGGACTTCTCCATACGATGCATCGTTTTCTCTTTTAGTATCTGTATAATGTACTCAATATTTCGTTTGTTGGTGTCATATCAAAGACGTTTTTATTTATTTATATTTATTTATTTCTTTGAGGGTCTATTTAAATCAAACGGAGAACGGAAACATAGGTAACTACGTAGGAAGATCAGTTTGCTACTCTTTCAATCGCACGCAACATAAAGTGTCCCACATGTTGTGATGCAAGACATCGACGCGACGCAGGGATTCATGAAACTTGCATCAGCTGCATGAGCGTCTACACACCATGAAACTTGCATCATGTTCAGTCAGCGATGTGGCTCCACATCGCTGCAACTGATGCCAGGTTGATGAATTAGTTACTATGTTTTTACGTGGAACTGAATACGTTATCAATACGATTCGCTTTTTTTTCGATGCGTTTTGAACACGATTTTAGTTCTTGACATTTGCTTAATGCATTTTGAGGTTAGTTTTTGCCAATTTTGGTTCTTTGTCTGGTTTTTTTTAATTATTATTGGTGTCATCCCGATACAATCCCAATGATAGCGGTATTGAAGTTGTGCAAGGCCAACGAAAAAAAGTTCGATTCGCTGGGTTTTTATGGAAGCTTTGAAAGTGAATCGTATTGAAAACGTGTTCAGTTCGACGTGAAAACGTAGTAAGCATACTACTCAGATTGATTCCTGCATCGTGATTCCCGAAGTCGATGCCTTGCGTCCACCGGCGTATGCAAGGGGGGGTACTTACTCTCCCGCAAGACCCCAGGTATTGGATTAAAAATTACATTGCAAAATACGCAAATTAAAAATGTATACCTAAAACTTTTAGAGAAGAGCTTCTAAAAGCTCAAGATTTTTATTTGATAATGGACAAACAAGATACATTTTTGCGATTTTTTGCAAAAAATTTTCCGGTGGGCGTAATTTGTGCTACACTTTAAAATATTTTGTTGAGACCAAATATCCATTTCTTAAAAAAAAACCTCGCCGGCGGCAGCGCGGTGCAACTTCTGGTCCCCTTCATATTACTTTCCTTTTCATAAAATTTTCAATTGCAATGTCATTTTTTGCATTCTTTTACATTATTTGTCGAAAATTTTACATTATTTTAAAAGAATTTGGCTATTTTGTTTTTATTTTATCCCCTTTTTGATGCCCCCTACCTTGCTCGGCTCAAGCCCCAGCCAGAAAAAATTTCTGCGTACGCCACTGATTTTAATAAATAAAATCTTAAAAAAAGTTGAAAAGAATTGAAAAGATAAGGGCAGTAGAGTTTCTGCCGAAACGTCAGATAAGTACTTAGATTCTAGTTAGGATTTGCGTGTGTAGGCAAAACTTTTTTTATCTTAAAAACCATTGACAAACGAACAAAAATTTTTTCTTGAGGAATTTACGCGGTGGGTTTTGACATATTTTTGAAAAAATTTCCTTAATTTAGTGGCGAAAAACCATGGAAATAGAATAACTTGAGAATGGGCAAAGACGACTGCGCATCCAGTCGAGGGACACAAAGTCAGCCATTTTAAACTACACCATAGAAAAAATTGGTCGAATCGCCTATTTTTGCAGCTAGCCACGCCGAGTATAACAAACCAATTTTTATACTCTAGTTGAAGTTTGTTATATTATTTTGGCCAACAATCAAATCCTAAATTCATTTATTTATTTTCGCCAAGAAAAGACCACCTTCCGGCTCTAAAAGCTTTCAAAAATAATCTAGGTAAGTCACAGATTACACTAGTGTAGCTACCGTATGAATTTTCGATAAATACCTATCTCAAAATTGATGTTTGTTTACCTCTTTAAAATTGATTTAAACCTTCTTTATTTCGAATTTCTTGTGCTTTTCGGTCAGGTCCGAGTGTTAAGAAGGCAGATACATAGAAATAGAAGAAGTTTATTTCTATGGGCAGATGGTTGCCTCACGCAGATAAATAAAGCAAAGAACATTCAAAATGTTAACCGATGATGTGGGAACAACCCAAGTATATATAGCAGGAAATACTAAACTTAAAGTGGAAAACAAGCACAAAGACGCAAGACGCTCCAAACATAATCTGGCCCAGCTCTAAGTGAGTGGACAATGCTCCTTGGGGAAGTTGAGGACTGTTCACATCCAAACCAATCTAACAGGTGGGTGTTTTGTCAACTGACGACAAAAATAAAGCCATTTTGTATAATCGATACCATATTAGGGACTTTTTGGTAAGGATACTATAATAACAACTTTTGTGGCTATTGTTATTTGACAAACTGTTAAGAATAAAGTTATTACGGTTTATTTTCCCATAAAGCAAAATGTTCTGCATCTTCCATAATCTAAAACTAACAAATTCGTTTTGAAAAAAGACTTTGACCTGGATTGACAGAAGTGAATATAAACAAAATAAAGTTAACAACAAAACTTATGTGGTCTTGCCGCTAATAAGCTCCTTGTTTATCTTTATCTACAATTTTTATTCTTATTTCCATATTCTTATGTCAATCAATTTCAAAGTCTTTGTATTTTTGGCAATTTTTTTCAAAACGAATACTTAGAATTTTTTAGTTTTTGATTGAGGGAGACACTGAATATATTGTTTTATAGGTAAGTGTAGAAATAGTTACGAAAATGACCGAAATAACTTTATTCCTGATGGATTGTCAAATAATGATAGCCACAAAAGTTGTTATTTTTGTAAACTGCCTAAAAAGTCCCGATTGTCTGTGATAAACTTGCTTTTTTTATTTTTAGAAAATATAAGGAGCCCTTGAGCCTTAAATGTATAGATTTGAGACCAATCATTCTTAGAGACTATATACAAGTTCAAGGATCAACAATGCTAAACCCTTCTATTTCTATGACAAGAAACAACTGGACGGACACCAGTTTCTGTAAGTACCTACACAAGAAAACTAAGGCTCCTTTTTTGACACGGTTTATAAAAGTCACTATGTATTGTTGACATGGTTAGAATTTATCATAGTAAGTCTGAATAAAAAAGAAACTTTTCTAACTAGTTTTGGGGTTTAAACTTTGAGCTAGAATGACCGACAGAATCTTAAGTTATATCGTTTTTCTTTGTTTCAGGATACTGCGGAGGCCAGAGCAACCTTTTTGAGCTGTGAACAAGTTGACTATTCGATAAATTTCCATTTGACTTAGACTTGATAATTAGTTAATAAATATTAGAAAATGTTTGACTTTGTGTAGTTATTTTCATAATACATTTTATTTAATATACTTGGTAATTAAATTAACTTGTTTATTAGGAAGATTTCAATGTTGTTTTATTTTAAATATTTCAGTTTATTTTAAAAGTTTACTAGAATAAAATGCATCCATTTAAAATAATATTTTGAACAGGGCAATCCCATTTACAAAATGAACTACATGCTCTAGTCAAATATTTAAAAAAATTGTAGTTTTATTCAGTTTATTTCAACGTCCACAAACTTCTTTTCATTAACGCACTCCAAAATAATACACTTTGTTTAGTTTGGAAAAGAAAATAGATAAATATAATTTGATGAATACATCTGTTGCAAATTTAAATTTCCCGCCTGTCCAGCAGGCCTGCTCTTGTTTAAAAACAAAGTTCAAATAGACTTCAACTTTTAAATTATTTACATAAATTAAAGTAAAATTGTCAAATCTAACTTTTAATTAATGATTTAAAGATCAAATTACAAAAGTTTACCATTTTTATAATAAACACTACAAAAACTTTACTACTTAAAATGAATCATTTGTTTATTCTTAATTTTATTTAAGTTTCGATGTAAACAGTGTAATGCTGGAACAATACACCCAACCAACTCTTTTTCTCTAGTGTAGATGAAAAAGGCTACCCTCTTTGTTCTTTTGCGCAGGTTAAAGCCCATTCTTTAATCCCTTCTATTTCTATGCGAAAAACCCAAAAAAAGTAGTTTCAACTGATTTTAGTATAAGTAATTTACATGCTGTTAGATGTCCCAACTATAAAAGCAATACATTTTTTTATAAGACGACTGCATTCCAGTTTCACTTTGACTTTTAAGGAAAGCGGCATGCCAACAATCGCAGGAAAAATGTTTTTTGTTGGCTTTAGTTGGACCGGCCAACAAAATGTAAACCTCGGACAATAAAATAGCCCCCCAGACGCCTGGGCTGAATACGCCGCTGCTTTCGTCCATGGCAATTTGTTTCACTGTGTGCCTCTTAAATCGCTTATCATGGAGCAATAAATCAGTGGCGTAGCCAGAAATCGACTCTGGGGGGGTTTCATCATTTATTAAAAATCAACTATGCCAAATTTTTAAAAATTAGGTAGGGGCAGGAGAGGGGCAGTTTAATAGGTGTTGAGTTAGTGCATACGAAACAAAAATACTTATGGTGGTATATACAGGGTTCCTAAGATTTTCCTTAGCGATAGGATTTCAATAAATCAAACAGAAATGGCATAGAAAGTTCTGCGCGCACAAAAGAAACAGGTATATTGAGCAATGGTGCCAGTTTGTTATTATCTCCGGACTGCTTTCATGACAAAAAATTATCGCCACTCTTTCATTGTGAGCATAAATCATAGTTGCAATAATAACCGTTGACAAGATGTCTGCAAATTCCGCTAGATGGCGGTCACACCATGAGATGATCGAGGAAAAACTAATTAAAAATTAGATGTTTTTAGGTCCAAACCACAGCTTTTTCTTGCTTGAAGGAGGCGGCAGGGTCCATTATTTACGATACTGAGCGATAAACTCGTGAGGTTGTTAACATTAGAAAGAAATATCTTCGCTTTTAATTAAATTTCTTTCCATTCTGTTCTACTAGTGACATCTATCCGGAAACGGCCAAACCATGCAGCTAGCACTAGCAGCCAAAGAAATCAATAAACGGCGCTGTTTTTCCTGCAGAGCTTTTTGCTTGCGATATTATTGATTTTAAATAAAGCTGGCCCTACACTACATTTGATATTTTCGAGGTGTTTTATGACATGATCTCGAAACATGTAGCGAACCAATTCTTCAAAACTAGCGGGAGGGTAAAAGCGAAAAATAAGGGGCTGCCAATATTTGTAACACCCAAAAAGGGGTGAAAAGATTTATTTTGCTCTGTTTCTTTACAAAAAACGTTTTTTTTACGAAAAACTTGAGCTCTGCCACTTTTTTTATTTTTTTTCTTCAACTTTCTCGAAATTTTCGTCATACCGTAGAAAAAAATTATTTCCCCCATGGTCATACTCTACTTTTATTCGAAAAAATTTAGAAACATAGACGGGATCAGTTTTCCTAAAACGGGGGATGGTTTCGAGTGAGAAGATAAAGGGCGCCGCAGGCAAAATTTTTTCAATTAAATTAGCCGAATGCAAAAATGTTAGAAAAACAAAGCACGAAATAAAAATGGCGCCGCTTACAATTTTTTTTCAAAAATTACGTAATTTCGGGAACGCAAAGAAATAGGTCTAAAGAGTATAATTTTTAAGAAAAAAAATCAATTTTCTCGCCCTCCTCCACTGGGACTGCAGGGGCCGTGCACAAATTACGTAATGGTCATAGGGGGGGAGGGGGGTTACAAAACGTTACGTAGGGGGGAGGGGGGTTTTCGACAGCGTTTGCATTTGTGTGAAACTAAGAAAATTTGGAATGAAAATAAGTGAAAAGTTTTTTTTTGGGGGGGAGTAGTGGTCTTGAAATCGTTACGTAATATTAGGGGAGTGGCGTGCCAAACCGTTACAAAACATTACATAGGGAGGGGGTCAAAAATTGGTAAAATCACCGTTACGTAATTTGTGCACGGCCCCACATCTGACTGTTCCTCCTTTTTGATTTCGAATTAAAGTGCAAAACCCGGGTTGGACGTTCGAAGGCGTCAACCCGTCCTATTTGCTTGATACAGTTTCTACGGAAATATCTCAGTCGATTTCTCCGGCCGTGTATGAACGCTTTAGGTTAGGCATTTGCATCAGTCCCCAGCCTGTAAACAGTGCGTAAGGACAATGGTTACAAAATGAAAATCCGAAAAATATTTTTTTTTACGATATCTTTCATCAGTTTGGTATTAAAGTCGAGCAAAAACAATTTTTATTCCAGTTCTAAAGGTATGAAAATGGAAAACATTAGAAAACAACAACCTGGAATGGATTTACTACGTGTAAGATGTAGTGACATCATCGCCCCATGCCCATCCTTTTCTGCCTAATGTGCTTTTCTGTTTGTCTGCGTCTTATACACGGCTGCTTGGCCCCCTAAGGATTTGCTTAGGAACCCTGTATAGATTTGTTGCCAAATCATAAATGCGCCGCAGATGAAAATTTTAAGAAAAATTATACCAAGAATGCCATTTATTACACTTTTTGAATGCTGGTGAGAAAAATTTCGCAGAATTAACCTTAAATTGTTGTTAAAATTAATGACGTCAAAGCACTGCCGGTAAATTTTTTAAAATTTAAGATATCATGATAAGATCATGATTAATTTATTGCAGACTAGGTTGGACCTCCTGGGGGAGGGGTTGCACATATTTTCCACAATTTTGCACATTACAAATTAAATTTTGCACATGTTGTTATGAGCCTTTAGTAGACTTTTCCAATAACCAAGTTAGTCCCCTCCAGACGACATATTTTTAAAATGTGTAATTTAGCATAAATTGGCACACCCATTTTTAATCCTCGCACACAAAATTTTTTTTTATTTTTATGCCATTCAAAAGGTGTAATTTTGGACCCCGACACAGGAACCCTCGGAAGAGTTCTCGAGCATCCAGGTGAGCCCCCCAGACGATATTTTTTTAAAATTTTGATGGTGTGTCTCTTCGCACATCCTCTAAGAACCCGCAGGAGGGTTCTCCAGTAACCAAGTTAGCCCCTCCCTTCAAAATTTTTAATTTTTGCAGACCAATTTTTAAATTTTGTTAACTGCCCAGGAACACGGTTATTTGAGAAACCTCACGAGGGGATTTTTTCTGCATATGCCATTGAATACTAAACAAATCTTTACTCACCTTTCAAAATAATTTTTGGTGAACTAATGAATTTTTTTAATCCTACTTAGTAGGTACTAATTTTTAAAAAAAATATATATTTAATTTTTTTGTAGCATGGAAGCAATAAACGAAATCCCGTTATGCTGGCGAAAGAGAGATAAACCCTCCCAAATTTTATCCGAACAAGTTTTTTTTATCCACTTTTTTAATCAACTTAAACTATAAATACTTTGTTAGCACTAAGAATGCACAACCGTCTTTGTTGAATTTTAGTTAGTTTTGTAGGCAGTTAGTGTAAAGTAAATGCCATTAGGGCATAATATAGAAAACTGTTAGGACCAGGCACGGCGTACGCTATACTGCAATGTAAATACACGCTATTTGACAATCATTTGGCTACTGTAGAGCAGAAATGATCTAAGGGACATTTTTTTTATGTTAAAAAACAAGGTTTACAATTTAACAAACACATCGAAATGCTAGGCTTAAATAAATGAAAAAACCAAATACAGGGTGAGACCAAAAAAACCGGACAAGATTTTTTTTTTGTAACTTTTATTTTTATTTTGGATATAAATGTTTAAAATTTAGAATTTCTGAAAAGACTATAAAAATCTCTTGTAGGCCCAGTGTCAAAAAAATTTAGAGAAAGTCCTAGATGGTGGTCGCCCGTAAATTTTATTAATATTATTTGGTGTTCGCTTTTTTGGGCCACTTTGTATACCTTCTTTGACCTTATCACAAAAAGGATATTGTTTGCGAATAGAATGAGGTATCCTCTGCTATGATCTCGTAAGAAATAATAAAAGTACATACCTTTACCTATAGATGTTTGGGCTGTCATTAAACAGTTTTTAATTCTCTCTATATTTACTACGTTTTTACGTAGAACTGAATACATTTTCAATACGATTCATTTTTCGGAAGCGATTTGAATGCATTTTGAACACGATTTGAGTTTTTGACATGTTTTTCTAGAAAATTAGAAAAGAGAACATAAAAGTTTGGTTTTCTCACCCACGGAGTAAACTACTAAATTCAGTCTGGTTAAAACTATTATTCGTTTTCGATAGGATCCGCGTTTTAACGACAGCTAGATTCCGATACGATTCCAGAAGAAGGTGTATTGAACTGAGGCAGCTGGATTCGCTTTCCGATTGGCGTTTTCACGATAGTTTTAAAAGTGAATCGTATAGAATAGAATAGAATAGAATAGAATATTTATTCAACCTTAAAGAAATTTTTTTATACCTTCATCAAAAACATGATTTTAGTAACTGTCCGCAGATAACTAAAGCACGGCTTTTTTGGTTACCGATGCAAAAAAATTTTTTTTTGATCACGGGTGCAAAAAAAGATTTCTGTCCTTTTTTTACCCAAAATTAAATATAAATGTATAGTAATATTGAAAAAAATTTAATTATTCTTGTCTAAAAATTAAGCCATTTACGCCAGTTGTCACCAAGTTTTTAGTTTGATATCAAAATATCAAACTGTCAAAGATTAAAATGTCGCAACAATGAACGTTACCGAGTAAAAAGGCACATTGCTATGGAAACGATTGTTATTTCATTTACCAGCCGCCTTGATTTATAGTGGAAAGATGGTGTGTTGCGAGAGGTGCTCTTCGTTCGAGATTTTTAAAAGTATTTTTCTGTTTTTCTTGGATTTTTTTGATAAAGGTATTAAAAAAAATAGTGTTAACAACTCGCGGCTAAACTGTGCTTTTTTTAACCCCGTTTTTAAATACCTCGCTGCGCTCGTTATTTAAACCATCGCTTGTAAAAAAAGCATTATTTTACCCACTAGTTGTTAAAACTACTATTTACAATGTATAGGCAATTGCCATATAACTAAAACTAAAAAAGTCAAAATAAAATACTAAAATTTTGTAGATATCTACAGGTTTATCTACAGTCCAAAAATAATTTTTGGCAAATGTCATTTTAAAATTAAGGGTCTATTTTACATTTATGTCTCTTATCATTCTGTAATCAATTGGTCAATTATTTCCTTAAAGATAATCTAACCTGTGTTGGTAAATTCTTAATCCTAAATAATCCTAAAATAAACTTGTAAATCAAATTTAAGCAGACACAGAATTCTAAACATAGATAAAATATAGTAAAAGTAAATGAATTAAAACAAATCATTAAAATATTCCTCAACGAAATAGTACGCCTTTTTAACTAGTAATTTATGAAACTCTTCTTTTAGTTGGGTATAATTTAGTTTTCTAAGATCTGAAGGTAATTAATTATAGGCTTGAATTGTCCTATATATAGAACTCTTTTCACACAACACGAGGCGGTGTTTTGGGACCTCTAAAATGTCTCTACTTCTATGATTATCAGGTAGATGTGTAAGATTTGGTATTTCGGATTTGGCATAAGTGATTAATTGTTCTAGATAAACAGAGATTTGCAATGAGTGTTTTGTCTGACGCCTTTTATAGTTCTAATTGCCTTTTTTTTGTAGTTTAAAAATTCTTTTTAAGTCACCAGAATTACCACCTCCCCACGCAACAATCTCATTCGACATCCTAGATTAGAAATAGCCATACTAGCAGGTAAGCAATGTGCTTTGGTTAACTCTACCTGCCAGCTGTCTCAAACAATAACATGCAGAGCTCAGTGACTTACAAAGTATTTCTACTTGACCTGACCTATTACAATTTTGGCTTATTGTGATTCCTAAAAATTGTTATTGAAACCAAATTAAGAATTCCTATGTAAAATACCTTCTCGTAAGTGGACAGCTCTCATAAGCAGAAGAAAAAGTCAGAAGCGTCCGGGAACTCCTACTTACTCTTTGTTTATACGGGCGTCTTAAAGTGCTTTTATGTAAGGACGGTTTGAAAATGTTGTCGTATAAACATCCCTAAAACCGTTTTAAGCAGTAAATCGATTTTATTTTAAAGCGATTTAAGAAAGCGGTTTATCGCTTATAACCCATTTCAAGGTCGTCCAATAAACACTTTAAAAACGCTTTAGAGCATTTCTTCCAAGATAAAGAAATACTCAACCCTGGTCCGAAAACTCTGTTGATAACTAAGTTGTTTTATTGATTTTTTTCTTTAAACTGAAATATTTAATGACATTTAATGAAGGACTTATAAACCGTCGGAGGCAGCGATTTTATTTAAAACCGTCCTTATATAAAAGCGCTTTTAGGTGCGTATAAATATAGTAATATACGAGGTATATTCGTGCGTGAAACCGGTTTTAAATAAATAAGCTTTGTTGGAGTGTTTATCTCAATAAATCAATAAATGTCATTAAATATGTTAGTTTAAAAAAGAACAAATAGCACAACTAGAAGACGGGTTTTATATAAGGCCGGTTTTAAATAAAATTGCTTTGTCCGAGTGTTTATACATCTTCAATAAATGTTATTAAATAGGTCAGTTTAAAAAAGAACAAATACCACAACTAATTTAACAACAGACATTTCGGCAAAACTAGGGTTGAGTATTTTTTAAGGCTAAAAGCAATTTCCTAAATCGCTTTTAAATAAAATCGATTTAGTGCTGAACAATGTTTCAGTGGTGTTTATAATACAAAATTTTCAAACCGTTCTTATATAAAACCACTTTAAGAGGCCCGTATAAACAAAGTAATAGATTTGAACGTTTTTGTCATTCAAATTTCCCCCTAAAGGCAATTCCAACAAAAACACATTTTTGAGAGATATGTTTAATCGTTTGTTTTACAGTTTTTGTCAGAACACTGTTTCCATCTGAAGTCATAATCCATAGTAAATCCTCATGATACATCCCCAAAATCCGAAAGGATTAGGTTGGTGTAGGTTGTGGACCGAAATGTTTTAAGCAAATTAAGGTTTTAATTCTTTAATCCCAACAGTGGCCATCAGTATTGTTAGGTATTTTCCTAGGAAAATTATGAAAATAAAGTTTATAGGAAATTTTAGCTGCAGAAGGGGTGAGATTTTTATGAACAAGCTGAAATGAAACGGACAGCAATTTTGTGGAAACATGGAAAATCCAGTGTAGCTATTTTTGAAATCATGGACAAAACAATTATTTTCCTGAGACGCACTGATCATATTGGTCGACGCTGGCAATTCCCCCGAAAATTGTTTTGGCCTTTAGTGAGAGAAATAAAATTAGTGTCATTTGTATGAGAAATCAGCGACATCGACCAATGGGAGCCGCGCATTTGTGGAAAATTATTTTCTTTTCCTTGATCTTAAGAATAGCCACACAGGTATGAATCTGCATTTCTGCTCATTTTTGGATTTTAATATTTACCATTTTTTCTTTCGAAGTGCTCGGATGTCCCATATCAAAACACAGTGCTGCATTTTTTTTAAATGGAGAAAAAAGATTTTTCTAAAATTTCCAGGCCCCAGGAAATTATTAAAATAAATTAAATAAAAAAATTATGGTTCTTTAGAAAAACCCTATTTACATATTTATATGTAATAAAATAGAGTAAATTGATTTAACAGTAGTTCGGCAGTCAAAAAACTAATTGAGCATAGAGTTTTCTAGATAAATAAACAAATTAGCTCATATCAAAACACAGTAACTGCCAGGTGTTATTTCTGTCAGGTGCTAACTGAAAAAGATACATATTTCAGGTCTTGCTTGGCCTTGACAGGAACTGGCTAGAAGTAGAAGCTAGTGTAGTGTGAGAACATTAGAGAAATTTTAGATATATATAAAAATAGGTGACATTTGGTATTTTACAACATAACATTCGGTTGTTAGATATGATCATTCGCACTTATTTACAATAATTAGGGTATATTTTATTTAAATGAAGTCACTATTGTTTTAAACTAGTTATTAATATATGTATAATTTTACTATTTTTCAATAGAGAACCATTTTGGAACTCAAACGAGACATGTAGAATTTTCAATTCAACATAAGATCCTAACAGTTCACTAGAATATGGGCCCTTTTGGCAGGAGGTGTACATAATTTCACCCCTCGCCCTAGCCCTTCCTAGACGATATTTTTCGTAAATTTTTGTAATATTCGAAATGCCTTATTTTAAAACTTTGCACACCCCCAAAAACCCTCGGAAGATGTGCAAAATTCTAAAATGAGTGTGAAAAAATTATGCAAAAATAATTCCTTTTGAAAGAAAACCTTTAAGAAAAATTTGTCTAGGGCAGTATTTCGGTTACTCGAGAACCCTTCCGAGTTCTGGGAGTGTGCGAAAATATATGCATGTTTAAAATGATATATTTCGAATGTCGGTAAGTTTTTTTTAAAAATTAACGTCTTGTTTATTGCTTGCGTTGTTTTCTAAAAAGTGATAATGAATGCGAGTATAATACCTTCAAGAATACGGGCCTGAAGACATTTCACACAGGGTCAGTCCATATCAAGTCAACCAGGGTATTTTACCACACCATCTCCGATGTTGATGATTTTTAGTATACATGTTTTTCCTACCAAAAAACTGGAAAATCCAAAATTTCAGACTTTTTTGACCAGTTGTTTATTTTGAATTAATTTTTGAAAATCGAAAAAGTCACTTATGTCCTTAACATGTGCGCACAAAATTAGGAATATCCAAAGAACCACTTATAATAGAAAAGTAGGTAAAGGTTCATTTTAAAGCTCTTATAAAGACCTTTCATATGAGAATATTGCATAACATATATTGAAAAAAAAAAAAAAAAAAAATTTTTGATTTTTTTTTGAAAAATTTCAAAAAGGCCATTTTTAATTTTTTTCAAAAAATTATATTATTTTCTTTAAAGTGTTATTAAACTATTCACAAAATTTTGAGATGGACAAATCATGGGTTCAATGTGAAAAAATTTATTAAAAATGTCACATGCATGAAAAATCGCCTATAAATAGACAATGCATTTTGGTAATTAGAAGAATATAATGGGGTTTAAAGCGATATTATAAAAATATTTAACAATATTTTATTTAATAAAAAATTATATCCTACGTTTCATTCTGTATCAGTAATCAGATTAACATTGCCCCCCATTTTAATATTTACTTACAAAACCTCTTTTCCACCGGAGACGTACTATTGGATGTTCCAATTCTTAGGAAAATATGCCTGTATAAACCTGCCAATACTTTTGTGAAATACTGCCTGTTTATTCCTGTTTAACATTAAGGACACACCTCCTTCATTTTATTGGTCTGTTTAGGTACATTGTGGGGATTTGCTGACATGAAAATTCCTGCATAAATTGATTTTAAATTTTTGGCAAGTATCTTCCTGATACAGCTCCAAATAATCGATACATAATAGTTCGACTGAAGGTTTATTATGTGTAATTTTAAAAGTTTCAACTATGGGTGAGGCAAGTGGATGGACTAAATATAAAGTAAAGTGCTGTGATCCACTAGAGTTAAAAATCAAGCATTTTGGGAAATTAAGAAATGTGACCAAGTGGATGTGCAGTTACAAAAATGTCAAAATGGGAATGAAAATCTGTGATGGTTGTAGACTAAAGCTTTCAAAGGAGTTTAAGGCATTTGAAGAAGATGAGGCAGGGTAAGTAACAAATAGTATTTTTTAATATAAAATTAATAAACTAAACCAATTGCGTCAAGTACGGAGTGGAAAAATCTCATGGCATTATTTTGCATGGCATTATTTTGCATGACATTTTGAGAATACAGACATTATGTACAAATTTCTTGGCATTATGTACACATTTTGGGTCAGCTGTTACCCCCTTTTTAAGTTCTTATAAAAAACTAACTTTTTAAATTTTTTTAGACCCAGTCAAGTTCCAGAAAATGATCCAGATTTTCAAGATCCTGCTGAATCATTTACTCTTTTAAACAAGTCATTGGAGCTTCTTGGTGTGTCGCCGATTAAAAGGAAAAATGTATACAAAGAAAAAATTGATATTGTACAGCATACAATTGCGAAAGCATTTACAAAGGAATCAGATTCAACGCTAGTAAAGGAATGCCAGAGTGACGAAAGTGAAATGATTAAGCAGTTAAAGGACAAATTTTTAAAAACCGAAAAGAGGAGTGAGAAAATACTAGTTTTATCATGTTTACCTCAAAGTTGGAGTAGAAAGAAGATTGAAGAAGAATTTGGAGTTTCTCAATATTTGGCCAGAGCTGTAAAACAGTTAGTTAAGGACAATGGGATATTATGTTCTCCTAACCCCAAACCGGGAAAGACCCTTAGTGATAGAGTGGCCCAAATAGTGGTAGATTTTTACCAAAGGGATGACATTAGCAGGACCATGCCAGGTAAAAAAGATTATGTTGTTATCAGAAAATATGGAGCTGAAAAAGAATATGTACAAAAAAAATTAGTCTTAGCTAATTTAAAAGAAATTTATGCATTGTTTAAAACTGAGTACCCCAATGAAAAAATTGGGTTTTCAAAATTTTGTGAACTGCGACCCAAAAACTGTATACTGGCAGGAAAAAGTGGGACTCATACTGTATGTGTATGTACTATACATCAAAATATAAAACTAATGCTCAATGGCTCCAAATTAAATAAGCTATATGATGAAAATAACAGGCCTCTTGCAATATCTTATCATGATTGCCTTTATAAACTAATGTGTAATCCACCTTCAGTGGACTGTTTTTTAAGCAATAGATGCAAGCAATGTCCTGGAGTAGAACAGTTTAAAAATACGTTAATAGAAAAATTTGAGGAAGAATTAATTGATGAGGTCTCATTTAAAAAGTGGGTCTCAGTAGATAGGTGTACTATGGAAACCGTTGTTAAGAAAAGTGATGATTTTGTCCAGGAATTTACTGATGATCTTGTAAAACTTAAATCACATTCTTTTATTGCAAAAATGCAAAAAGATAGATACAATGAAATAAAAATTAACCTTAAACCTGGAGAGTCTTTGATCACTTGCGACTTTGCGGAAAATTATTCCTTTGTTATGCAAGATGAAGTCCAGTCTTATCATTGGAATAACAGCCAGGCAACCCTCCACCCTTTTGCCATTTATTTTCTAAGTGATGGTAAACTGCACAACCTGAATTATGTGTTTATTTCGGAAAGCTTGACACATAATACAATTGCATTTCATTTATTTTTAAAAAAATTAATGCCTGATTTAAAAATCAAAATACCAGGACTTAACAAAATTTTTTATTTTTCGGATGGATGTGCTGCGCAGTACAAAAACAAAAAGAATTTTCTGAATATATGCCTGCATAAAAAAGATTTTGGTGTTGAAGCAGAGTGGCATTATTTTGCCACCTCGCATGGCAAAAGTGCCTGCGATGGCTTGGGAGGAACTGTTAAAAGACTTGCTGCCAAAGCCAGTTTGCAGAGGCCCTATGACAATCAAATAATGACACCTCTACAATTGTTTACTTGGTGTGAAGAAAACATATCTGGCATTGATTTTAAATATTGCACAGAAGCAGATTACACAAATCATGAAATAATTTTGAATAAAAGATTTGCGGAAGTCTTAACAATACCGGGGACACAAAAAATTCATGCTGTAATTCCTCTTACAGAAAGCACGATTTTGGCAAAACAGTTTTCTACATGCTTAGAGGTCGAAACACATAATCTTTTTAAAGGTGGAAGCATTATTTTGCAAAATATCGAGTCAGGGTTTGTCACTGTAGAATATGACAGTGCTTGGTGGCTGGCTTGTGTCTTGGGGAAAAATAATGAGAGCGGAGAACTGAAAGTAAGCTTTCTTCATCCACGAGGACCTGCCTCATCATTTTTTTACCCAACACCTCAAGATATTTTAATTATTAAACCAGAAAGTCTTATAAAAAAAGTTGAACCCAACACTGCTACTGGCAGAACTTACAATGTCAGCAAAAAAGAAATGTCAGATTAGTCAGAAATTCTTAAAAGAAAGTTAAAAAAATAAATTTAAGGTATATAGTTAGTCTTAGTGTTTTCTGTCTAATTTTTATCAACGAAGTAGAAAAGTTTGTTTATTTCTTTTGCGAGTTTAAAATAAAATAATTTGTAGATAAAGCCTCTGGGTATTTTTTAAAACCTGTATCCATCCAACAAATTTATTTATTTTAATATCCAGTGCACTATTGGTGCTCCTAAAATATGTTTATTTTTTTAAATGCATGATTTTTAATGTACTTAATATTTTTGATATTTTTTTTGACATTGAACCCATCATTTCTCCATCATAAAATTTTGTGGATAATTAAGTAACACTTTGACCAAAATTATATATTTTTTTCAAAAAAATTAAAAATGGCCTTTTTGAATTTTTCAATTTTTTTTTTTCAATTTTTTATTTTCAATTTTTTTTTTGTTAAAATTATGTTGTGATATTTCATAAAAAAGAGCTTCAAAATGACTTTAAAATGAGCCATTTATTACTTTCCTAGTGTAAGTGGTTCTCGAGATATTGCTAGTTTTGTACATTCTTGTTAAGGTCAAAATGCTGACTTTTTTATTTTGAAAAATTAAAAAAAAAACTACGAATCAAAAAAATCTAAAAATTTGCATTTTTAACTTTTATGGTAAGAAGAAAATATATACCAACAATCATCAAAATTGGAATTGGTCGCGTAAAATTTTTGTGATTTTTTGGTTGATTTGATATGGAATGACCCCACAGTAATATTTCTTTTTATACCTTCATCAAAAACTAAAATCATGTAACTGTCTGCAGATAACTAAAGCATGGCTTTTTTGGTTAGCGATGCAAAAAAACTTTTTTTTTTGATCACGGGTGTAAAAAAAATTTCTGTCCGTTTTTTATTCAAAGTTAAAGAGAAATAGCGGAAAATAGTAATATTGAAAAAATCTAATTAATCTTGCCTAAAAATTAAGCCATTTCCGCCAGTTTCCATGAAGTATTTACGAAAAAATAATTTAAGAACTTCGTCAAAATATCGAAATGTCGGAACAATGAACGTCACCGAGTAAAAAGACACATCGCTATGGAAACCTTTGCTATTTCATTCACCAGCCGCCTTGATTTATAGTGTGAAGATGGTGTGTTGCGAGAAGTGCTCTTCGTTCGAGATTTTTAAAAGTATTTTCCTGTTTTTTTTGGATTTTTTGATAAAGGTATTAAAAAAAATAGTGTTCACAACTCGTGGATAAACTGTGCTTTTTTTTACTCGCGTTTTTAAATACCTCGCTGCGTTCGTTATTTAAACCAACGCTTGTAAAAAAAAGCACTATTTTAGCCACTAGTTGTGAAAACTACTATGTTTGATCACTGGTGCAAAAAAAGATTTCTGTTCGTTTTTTACCCAAAATTAAAGAGAAATAGCGGAAAATAGTAATATTGGAAAAATATAATTATTCTTGCCTAAACATTAAGTCATTTCCACCAGTTTTCACCAATTATTTACGAAAAAATCATTTAAAAACATCGTAAAAATATCAAAATGGCAACCAGTGTTGTTTCATTTACCAGCCGCCTTGATTTATAGTGTAAAGATGGTGTGTTTTGCGAGAAGTGCTCTGCGTTCGAGATTTTTAAAAGTATTTTCCTATTTTTCTTGGATTTTTTGATAAAGGTATTAAAAAAAATAGTGTTCACAACTCGTGGATAAACTGTGCTTTTTTTTTACTCGCGTTTTTAAATACCTCGCTGCGCTCGTTATTTAAACCAACGTTTGCAAAAAAGTACTATTTTAGCCACTAGTTGTGAAAACTACTATGTTTGATCACGGGTGCAAAAAAAGATTTCTCTTCGTTTTTTACCCAAAATTAAAGAGAAATAGCGGAAAATAGTAATATTGAAAAAATATAATTATTCCTGCCTAAACATTAAGTCATTTTCACCAGTTTTTACCAATTATTTACGAAAAAATCATTTAAAAACATAGTAATATTGAAAAAATATAATTATTCTTGCGTAAACAATAAGTCATTTTCACCAGTTTTGACCAATTATTTACGAAAAAATCATTTAAAAACATCGTAAAAATATCAAAATGGCAACCAGTGTTATTTCATTTACCAGCCGCCTTGATTTATAGTGTAAAGATATTGTGTTTTGCGAGAAGTGCTCTGCGTTCGAGATTTTTAAAAGTATTTTCCTGTTTTTCTTGGATTTTTTGATAAAGGTATTAAAAAAAATAGTGTTCACAACTCGTGGATAAACTGTGCTTTTTTTTACTCGCGTTTTTAAATACCTCGCTGCGCTCGTTATTTAAACCAACGTTTGTAAAAAAGAACTATTTTAGCCACTAGTTGTGAAAACTGCTATTCTAGGTAATAACTCTAATAAAAAATGTTTTTCCTCTCTTTAAGTACTTATAGCCTATATGGGGCATCAAACAATCTACGGCGAGAAGTTGTTAATTTTATCCGATCTAATCAATTTAATCCTATAAGGAACCCCATTTTTTTTTCGATGGGATCTTGTAAGTTTTAAGGGGGAAACGACTACGTGGTTTTTTGATTACCTACCCTTTTTTTATCTGTGTAATTTTCACAACTAGCGCCTAACATAGTTTTACAAACCTTGGTTTAAATAACGAGCGCGGCGATATTAGCACGTACGCTAACTCCATTTTACGTACTAGGGACGTAGATATTACGTGCACTTTCCAACACTAGGTACGTCTCAGGTACGTCGTTGGGATATGGAAAATAAGTACCATGTACGATGTACGTATGTTTGTATGTCCTGCAGTGGACCAATAAAAGACGTGAATTGGACGCAAAATGTACGATGTACGTACAGGGGACGTTTCTGGTACGTACCTTGCAGAACGTAGGAAGTAAATAAATAAAATACAAAATATCTTTTGATGCCTAGGTATAGGGGGGGGGGGCAATTTTAAAGCCCGAAAACTCCTCAGTACTCCTGTCTCCTGGTTGACGGGTAGATAATGGGATTTCATAAAATACCAATTACTTTAGATTAGAAGTGAGAAAAATGTTACATAAATGAACTACGTCCAAGTTATGACAACTTCATAACGTAGTAAGTACATAAAAAAATACCTAGTCTAGTAAGTCCCGGGATGTAAAGACGTAAAATGGATGTAAAATGTAGGTCCCTGGGACGAATGATGCTGTCTGGGTATAAATCAAGAGTTGTGCTAATTACTGCGTCTGCGCAATAGCTAAACATCATTCCGTTGTGATAATTAACCACTACCACTGCCGTAAGCTACAAATTCATTTCGTTGTGGTTGTGGTTATGTTTCTGGTTAATTTTAGAGAATTTTGGCAAAATTAATTTTAAAAATAATAAAATATTATCAAAGTCCAACATCTAAAATACTTATTTTGCACAAAAGCCCAATTTTGTGTTTCTCTCTAAATTTTTTTAAGAGTGACAGTTTCTAATGTGTTTAAAAACTCTGGTAAAATCGATGCGTGGTAGTGATGAGGGTTAAAAGAAAACAATTAAAGTTGGTCTATCGTATCCCACTATAGTTTTGAAACCAACGAAGGTAAATTAACAAATATTTTCATAATCCATTTAAAAAAAAAACAAATTACACCTTCATCAAAAACATGATTTTAGTAACTGTCTGCTTTTTACTCAAAATTAAAGAGAAATAGCGGAATATAGTAATATTAAAAAAATTTAATTACTCTTGCCTGAAAATTAAGCCATTTCCACCAGTTTTTACCAAGTTATTTACGAAAAAATGATTTAAAAACATCGTCAAAATATCAAACTGTCAAAGATTAAAATGTCGCAACAATGAACTTCACCGAGTAAAAAGGCACATCGCTATAGAAACCAATGTTATTTATTTACCAGCCGCCTCGATTTATAGTGTAAAGATGGTTTGTTGCGAGAAGTGCTCTTCGTTTGAGATTTTTAAAAGTATTTTCCTGTTTTTTTTGGATATTTTTATAAAGGTATTAAAAAAATAGTGTTAACAACTTGCGGCTAAACTGTGCTCTTTTACTCGTGTTTTTAAATACCTCGCTGAGCTCGTTATTTAAACCAACGCTTGTAAAAAAAGCACTATTTTAGCCACTAGTTGTTAAAACTACTATTATAGCACTGATATAAATTGTTTGGCATTTTTAAAAAATTTTTGTGAACCAAGGCCCCATTTACTCATTTGATAAGCGTAAATTTAGTGCCAATATTGTATTTCTGTCTCTTTTTTTTTGGTAAGGAAAAAAAATTATAGACATAGAGAATTACCACCAAATTTATGCTTATTAACTGTGTAACTGGGCCTTTAAATAAACCTTTGCAACCGCACCTACAAAATTTAGGGCTCTTTCCCCACCTTAAGGGACTGGGTTTTGTCCTTAAATAAATCACTTTTTTACCCTACGTGTCCGAAGGTAGAAACGTGACCCCTGATAAATGTGCCTTTCCCGTATTAAAAATTTATTTGTGTGCTGTAAATTTAGACAAGTAAAGTCTTATAAGGTACATTCCTAAAGTATTATACTAAAAGCAGCCTGCAATAATTTACTAATTTGGCATTATATGAAGTTATCTTACTACGAGCATTCATCTTCTGGACGTTCTTTGGAATCCTTTATACATTAATTGCAATTTATTATTTATTTAATGCATTTGTACTATATACAATGAGCTTCAGGCTACTGCGAACATAGGGGGAATCAAGTCCAATTTACTCTCCTTGCTGTACGACCGAGATGGATTCGAAGCACGCTGTAGTGTTATCTTTTGGAAATTTATTTATTTATTATTTCTTTTATTTCTGCCTTGCTCGAGAAACAGACTGGTAAGTTTTTAAGTGAAGTAATACATTTTTAAAACTAAAAATGGATGTCTACGAAGTTGCCGAATAAGTACAGATAGTCAAATGGTACTATCAAGGCAGACCATTGAGACTTATTCAAGAACTTTTTTTGGAGAATTTTGTAAATCGCCCAGAACCTAGTTTATCAACGATTCATAGGTTTGTACAGAATTTTTAAAAGTTTGGTTGTGTAGCGCTAAGAAACCATAAAAAAATGCACTGTTTTAAATGACGAGCAGGAAGTACGAGGTGTGATGATTTGCGCTGCAGTGGAGGAAAATCGAAAGTTAACTAGCCACCAAATTGCAGAAGCAGTTAATCGTCTTCAGCCACTGTCTTACGTGTTATCAAAAAGAATGGTTATCATTCTTACAAAGCGTCAAAAACGCATCAAATTTTACCCGAGGACAACTATCGTCGTATAGAATTTTGCGAAACAATGATGGAAAGGGCTAATTGTGCTGAAAACTTTCTGAGATCGATTCTTTTCACAGATGAAAGCACTTTTCGATTATTGAATCATCATAACCCAACACACGTTTGATATTGGTAGAGAGAAAATTTGCATTTCTATTTTTTTTTAAAATGTTTTGTAGGAGAACACGCAATTTGGCCATTTTTTATTTACGGCAATTTGAATGGTCCTAGATACTTGGATCTACTGCAGCAGCATTTTATGGTTTCAACAAGATGGTTGTTCCACTCACAATGTTGGCCTTGTTAGGGAATATCTTGATAATGAATTTTCTAATCGGGTTATAAGTACACGGGGAACTATTTTATGGCCAGCTCGATCACCCGATCTTGCTCCTAATGGCTTCTATCTGTGGAGTTATATCAAAAATAAAGTTTAGGGGCATGAAAGGGCTAATAATTTGGAAGAACTTCGGATCAAAATTGAGGAAGCTTTTCAAACTATCACCCATAACATGCTTGGAAACGTTAGAAGAGGTTTTTATAATAGGTTCGGATATTGTCTAGCCGAGCAAGGAGGAATTTTCGAACCTTTGCTCTAAATTTTTTTTGACTGGGAGAATTTTTTTGGTTTTTAGAATGAATTATTTTATTTTGAGAACTTGCTTTTATTTTGTTTCTCCTTATTATTTTCATTGTAACACGTTGTTAGTGATAAATCTGAGCAGTTGCAAATAAAACGCTTTAATTTATCAGTGACAAAACTCAAGAAAATATAAAAATGACCAAATTCCGGTTTCATTGACTACACTCCACATAGCACTGTGGTTAGAGGCGTACTAAACACAAGCCGCGAACGGCGGCGAACGGCGATCGCAAGAGTGTTGGTTGCTCTACTGATAGGTGTGCGGTGTCCCTGCATGTACGTACACTGGCAAATTGGACTTCTTTCGGCCTATGTTTTAAGATAAGTACGGTATTTTATATTGCGACTTCAGGCGACACCGCCATAAAAGTGGTTTTTACAACCGCCTTTAAATTATCATACACCCAAAAAAACTACTCAAAACAGACAAAACTGATAAAAATGAATTTTTGTCCTCGTAAAATAAATTAAATGTTGCAAGGCGATGCGCGACCCTAAACCCGTCTCCATTACCCAGTAAACATGCTTGCTACGGGAAAAGTCCGGCCCGGTGAAGGACACTCCGGGATTGAGACACACTTTGCTAGTAAAAGCCTTTTGGTTGATACCCGGTAATACCCCGGCTCATGTTTTAAGCAAAGACCCTATAATGAACCGCAGTCACTCCCCCGAAGTTTGTAGAAAGCCTATTGTTGGCCCATTGAGTAAGATTTGGCTGGAAAGGAAAAGAAGAAGATGAACCACGTATTCACGGAGTGGGTTTGGTTATAAAAAATGAGATTGTGGACCACCTAACCGAATTTCCGTCCGGAATAAGCGAAAGATTGATGAAATTGCGCCTAAACCTTAGCAACCACCAACACGCTACTATAATCAGCGCCTACGCTCCAACTCTTGCAGCTGATGAAAACCAAAAAGATGAATTTTATTCTCAACTTAGTGAAGCCGTAACATCTGTACTTAAATCTGATAAACTTATTATCCTAGGTGATTTCAACGCTCGAGTTGGTACGGACTGCGCCTATTAACCTTATGTTCGAAATATGACCTCACAATCTCAAATACAATTTTCCGACAAAAAGACAAAACCTCCTGGCAATACCCGAGGTCAAAACACTGGCATCTGATTGATTACATTATTGTACGTTCCAGAGATCAAAAAGACGTAAACATTACAAGAGCAATAACGAGTGCAGACGACTGCTGGACAGACCATCGCCTGATACGAGCCAAAATGAACTTGCACATTCCACCAAGAAGTAGCCGTCAAAAAATGCAAATCAAAAGAAGATTCAATGTAGAACGCCTTAAAGATGATCAAACCAGAACAAAATTCCAAGTTTCTCTGAATCAAAAGTTGGGTACTTTAGAATATCCGGAGAATATTGACGATCACTGGAGAATTTTGAAGATAGCAATAACATCTGCCTCCGAAGAAACGCTCGGCTACACACAAAGAAAACATCAAGACTGGTTTGATGAGCACGACAAAGAAATGCAAAACCTTATGGAGAGGAAGAGAAAAGCCCATAATGCTTGGAAAAGCCACTCTAACTCTAACGTTAAGAAAAGGCAATATCAAGAAGCCAAAGCAGAAGTACAAAGGCAAACACGTAGATTAAAAAACCAATGGTGGACAACAAAATCACAATAACACCAGAGCCTTCTTTCAAGCTACTAAGATGATATATGGTCCCACTACACAAGGTATCAATCGCCTACGATTCAAAGATGGAACAAGGCTGCTTAAAGACAGATCCTCTATCAATTCACGATGGAAAGAACACTTCCAAGAACTACTCAACAGAGAGTCTCAGGTCGATAATGACATCTTCGACAAAATGCCGAAGAAAACTACACAACAACACCTAAGTGAGATTCCGAGATTAGAGGAGGTCGAAAAGGCAATCACACAGCTAAAGAATAACAAGTCAGCAGGCACAGATGGTATCGCTGCTAAAGTCTACAAACAAGGGGGTCCCGCACTTAATTCCCAAATGCACATTCTAATAAGTAAAATATGGATCACTGAGACCATTCCTGCCGAACTCAGAGACGCCTCTATAGTTACCATTTTCAAAAAAGGCGATAATGCCCAATGTGGAAACTACAGAGGTATATCTCTGCTTTCTGTTGCTGGAAAGATACTTGCACGGATACTATCAAACCGATTAATTCCGATTGCTGAACAAAATCTGCCAGAGACACAGTGTGGATTTAGGCCCAATCGAGGCACAGCTGACATGATCTTCAGTGCCAGACAAATGCAAAAGAAATCTAGAGAGCAACATCGCCCCCTCTTCATGGCTTTCATAGATCAAGTCAAAGCATTTGATTCGGTCAACAGAGAAGCTCTTTGGAAAATACTGGCAAAAGCTCATATCCTCAAAAATATATTCAAATTCTTAGACTATTACACGACAATATGAATGCAACAGTCCTGTGCAACGATGGACCAGGAGAGTCATTCCAGATTACGACAGGCGTTAAACAAGGGTGTGTTATTGCGCCCACCCTATTCTCTATATTTTTAGGTGCCATGCTTCACCTTGTTGAGGAACATCTACCGCCGGGAGTAGAAATTTTATATAGATTCGACGGTGGCCTACTTAACCTAGGCAGACTGCGAGCAAAAACTAAGGTCTCGACAACCTCGGTAATGGAACTGCAGTACGCCGATGACAACGTCGTAATGGCCGATACAGAGGAAGGTCTACAACTGGTAATCAACGCATTTACCCAAGCCTACAAAAGCATTGGCCTAGAGGTCAATCTTGCCAAAACGCAATTCACTTCAATTTCACCAACCAGAACCAGGTACGAATCCCCAAGCTCCAAACATTTCCATAAATGGCCATCCTCTGCAGAACGTGGAACATTACCCATACCTTGGGAGCCACCTATCATCAAACGCAACTATTGACGCAGAAACACAGCATCGCCTAAAATGTGCTATCGCCGCGTTCGGACGGCTTTCGGAGAGAGTCTTCAAGAATCACGACATCAATGCGGAGACCAAGCTTTGTGTCTACAACACAGTTATAATACCAACTCTAACATACGGATGCGAAACGTGGACCACCTACAGAAAGCATATCAAACGACTAGAAAAATATCACCAAAGTTGTTTAAGACGAATACTGAGAATCAAATGGCAAGACCGACGAACAAACATAAGTGTTTTAGAAGAAGCCAGAACAACTAGTATAGAAGCCCTTATCTTCAAGCACCAACTTCTTTGGACTGGTCACATTATCCGCATGCCTGAAACACGTCTCCCAAAGCAGATATTTTATGGACAACTAAAGGAGGGAAAGAGAAATCAAGGTGGGCAACAAAAAAGGTACAAGGACGTTCTCAAAAACAATATGAAGAGTCACATCGATATAAACAACTTCGAGACCACGGCAAACGATAGGGCTACATGGCGCCGAACAGTCCATGAGGGAGCACAAACTTTTGAAGAGCAACGACGTAGACTAGAAACGGAAAAGAGAGAACGTAGAAAGGAGCGACAAAATGGAAGAATGGATGACCAACAACACCCGGCTGCTGCCGGAGACTGGGTGTGCCAGGACTGTGGAAGGGTGTGCGGCTCGAGAATTGGCTTACATAGCCATCAAAAATAGCACAACAGATAGCGACGATACAGAATAGAGGAAAATCATACTCGGTATCGAGTGATTGCCTATGATGATGATGAGTAAGATTTGGACATTTTTTTTGACCGGGTTGACAAAAGGCCTGTAACTATTTTCTGACAGATATTTATGTAGCCACTTTAAGACCAAGGGCTTTTTCGTTCCCAGCTGTTATTACTTTTTATTTAAAATTGCTGTTTGACAATCAAAGACTATATAACGCAACCCAAAATTATAGGTAATTAACAACTTTACTGTTGTGCTCTTAAAAGAGATAAAAATAATAGTAGTTTTAACAACTGGTGGTTAATATAGTGCTTTTTTTTACAAGCGAGTAAAAAAAAGCACAGTTTAGCCGTGAGTTGTTAACAATATTTTTTTGATACCTTTATCAAAAAATCCAAGAAAAACAGGAAAATACTTTTAAAAATCTCGAACGAAGAGAACTTCTCGCAACACACCATCTTTACAACATAAATCAAGGCGGCTGGTAAATAAAATAACAATCGTTTCCATAGCGATGTGTCTTTTTACTCGGTGACGTTCATTGGTGCGACGTTTTAATCTTTGACAATTTGATATTTTGAGGATATTTTTAAATGATTTTTTCGTAAATACTTGGTGAAAACTGGCGGAAATGGCTTAATTCTTAGGCAAGAATAATTAGATTTTTTCAATATAACGATTTTCCGCTATTTCTCTTTTACTTTGACAAAAAAGCCATGCTTTAGTTATCTCCAGATAATTCCTAAAATCATGTTTTTGATGAAGGTATAACAAAAAGAAAATTAAAAGGAATTTTTACTTTTCACGTTCCATTAAAGATCTAAAATGTTCAGGTTTGCTGCCACACTTAAGCCGGACATACACGTGCATGCTTGTCGCACGATTTACTTGTATAGTGTGAAGTCATCATGCAAGATGGACTGTGTGTGGCATCAAATCGCCCATCTTAGTACTGTGTACCATCAATTATGAATGGACGGTGTCACGGATTTGGATATTAATGGTCTATGTCAGGCATGCCGGCAGAAAATGCTGGGGTCCCGGACCGGCATCTTTATTGGCCCGAAGGGACATTTCCGTACTTTTTTTGGATCGACGTCCCATATACATATTGTCAAAAGAGCATTTCTAGCCTAATGCTGGGCTTGCATTAGGTTTTCACTTTTTTTTTTATAACGATGGCCCATTGTATTTGCATTGGCGGTCTCACGGATTGGGATATTGATGGTCTAAGTCAGGCATGTCGGCAGAAAATACCGGGGTTCCGGACCGGCATCTTTATTGGCCCGAGGGCCCGTAATTTTTTTGGACCGGGATTCCATAAACATATTGTTAAAAGGCCATTACTATGACTGTCCATGATTCTGCAACAGGCCAACAGTGAGCCGTAGTAAATGGTTTACTGGGTATCGTAACCCTGAGATTAGACCCCCTTAAGCGTTACGTAGAAAAAACTTCTACGCAATGAAGTTAGTACGTCTTCAAGGGTAAGCTCATTACGAGCATTGGGCTAAAATAAATACATTTAAATATTCTCAAAACTGTCCAATTTAATATGCCTGCTTAAATAGGATAGGCAATTTAGATATAAATTTTCGACTAGAAGAAAAAAATAAAAACCAAAGTTTTTTCTACCCAAGATCCTTTGTTTTTAAGGTTATTATTTTAAGTACTTACGTACAAGAAAACTTATTTATATTATAACTTTCATTTTTAGTTCGTCAGAATTTAGATATTTTTTTAGAGTTTTAGTTAGGTTGTAAGTTTTAGCGAGTTTTAGTTTGTAAGAATATAAAAACATTTTTTTAATTTAAAACGACAGAACTTGGACTAATTTTAAACGGTTTCTTTTGAAACTTTTTAACTTGAACTTCGTAAATATTTACGTAAAACTTCTCCGGAGTTCCCGGAGCAACGCGAAGCATCCCGCTCTCCAGAAAAGTCCCGATCGCACTAAAGCCAATACATAACACTTCTGGATCGGGGAAGCTGGGCCGTAGATAACCTAATATTGGGGTAAGTGAATAGAACATACATCTATCAACGTAACCAAGTAAAATTACTTTTACCATTATTGGAGTATCCAAAATAAAATTTTGAAAGGGCAACATGCAATATCTTCAGATGAAAATTCCACATGAGGGGCGCAATTTTTTAATTACTCATATTTCAGTCGTATACGGACCACATTTTAGCAAAAAATTGACGGAAAAAGGGGTAAATTTTCTCTTATCCACTTATTAACGCACACACAACATTGAACTCGTATTGAAATTCTGTATTATTAAATTAAATTCGTCGCAAAATTACAATTTTACGTTTGTGATGCGTTTTTTTTCGGAAGATTTGACGTTCGTATGTCATATTCGCTCGGATTTGCACCGATTGCTTCTACCTACTCGATGTAAATTCGAGCGTAAATCTAAGCGTCAAAAACCGTCCTGTTTTTCCCGCCAAAAAATGCAATATTTTACGACAATTTGTGGCTAAAATGTGATTCGTATACGACTAAAAGTCCAGTGATTCAAGAATTGGGCCCCACGACTTTTTAACCAATCAAAATGGGTTTTTTTGAAATTTTATTCGCTTGGGTAAATAACCAACAGCGAATTAAAGTGGAAATTTTCCTAGTGCCAATTTAACTGGAAATTTTACACGAAAATTTTCAAAAATTGATAAGTGGAAATTGCATCCGTTTTGAAAATTGCATCTGGAAATATCCCGGGGATAATTGTCATTTTTGACATTCATAGTAAATATATCAAAATCAACTTTTTAGCAACTACCTAAATAAACTTTTATCAACTCGGGAAATTTCCGATCAAAACATTTCCTAATGGAAATTTTTGAAAAAAGAAAAAATCCTTCACCCTGCGGGTTTGGGATTTTTTCAGGTGCAATGCACTCATGCTTTTGTTAAAAAATTGGTTTCAGACAAAACTTTCAATAATTTCCGGAAATATTTCATGCACTAGTTATATTTCTACTGGAAATTTCCCTTGTGAAAATCTAACTGGAAATTTTACTGGTAAATTTTCGTACCGTAATATTTCCAAATGCAAATGCAATTTCCAGGAAATAATTTAATTTAGGGAGGAAATACTTGTTGTTATTGATTCATCCTTAAGACTTCAAAAACTCCGAAAACTTCCGATCAAAACATAACACGCGCATAAAATATTTCCTAATGGATTTTTTTATGTAGTCTTTTTTTGATGTATTCACAAAATATTTTTTTATTTAAAGTAGGTCTCAAATATTTTATTTCGTCTTCGACTCGTGATAATTTTTAAAGTATTCGTGAGATCGTAAAAACTTCCGGAAAAAATTTAACCTCTTGTTGTATTACTAGTGAAAATAGAAAAGCGCTAGAGAAAACAAAGTATGTATAGATATTAAAGATCTAAGTTGACTCGCAAAAAAGAACTATAATTGTTGTTACAACGTTTATAGACATAAAATGAATATACAAAATACATATTACCATATATTTTTAATTTAAAAAAAGGAATTAAATAGCACTCTTTTATTATTGAACCAGAGTTTAGACACTCATTTTGCGCTCGCTCCTTAGCCTGGCATTTCTCGTAATAGTTCAGCAGTAGTCGTCTGACATCTCACAGATCCATTTTCTCTGATACCTTCTTTCCATGTTTAAAATATGTTGATGAAACCTGTCAACTAGATCGTCACTTACAGCACCACAATTTTCCGGACACTACTCCAGATGAGAATCCAGGAAAATAATGATGAACCTTAAAATAATTTTCTTAAATACCTGTTAAATTATTTTTAGATGTGGTAATAATCAACCCAAGATGGTAATTTAAGGCTTAAAATATTTTAGTATAATTTAAGGGGTAGCGTTTTTTGCTCACATTCTTTCCAAACTTTCGATTTCTTGAATAAAACACTCAAATTTTTTTTAACGTTCAAAAAGAGTACTGCCAAAAAACATTTTTTTCTCTGTTAAAATGAAAAATATTTAAGGTTGTTGGAGAGAGACAGCAGACTATAAAAAAGTATTTTAGAGAAAGATGGACATAATTTAAGGCTAATGTTTACTAGAAATTTCTGTTATGTCATCTGTCTGTCATCTTTTTTATCCAAAGAACAGCAAAAATTATAATTTTTCTAAGTGTAAAGTGTTTAAAACATAAAGGTGTTATTAATTTCTTTCAATCAAACTAATTTAAGGGGTAATGTTTTTGATGAAGCAATTATTTACTATGTTTTTCACATTTGTATGCCATGATATTGCTCACATTTTAAAGCTTTCTTTCCAAACTTTTGATTTCTAGAATACAACACTCAAATTTTTCAAGTTTTTACTGTTTTTTAGGCGATCAAAAAAAGTACTGCCAAAAAACATTTTTTCTCTGTTAAAATGAAAAATATTTAGAGGGAGAGGGCAGAATTTTAGAGGTAGATGAAGAGATATTTTAGTGGCGTGCCAAAATTTTGAAGGTTGTTGAAGAGAGACAGCAGGCTATAAAAAAGTATTTTAGAGAAAGATGAAAATAATTTAAGGCAAATTTTTACTAAAAATATCTGGTATGTCATCTGTCTGTCATAGATGAAGAGATATTTTAGTGACGTGCCAAAATTTTAAAGGTTGTTGAAGAAAGACAGCAGGCTATAAAAAAGTATTTTAGAGAAAGATGAAAATAATTTAAGGCAAATTTTTACTAAAAATATCTGGTATGTCATCTGTCTGTCATCTTGAGCAGTGTCGTGCATATGATTTTTATTTTGCAATTTTTATCCAAAAAACAGCAAAAATTGTAATTTAAAGGTGTAAAGTGTGTAAAATATAAGGTGATATTATTTTCTTTCAATCAAAGTTCTTTACAGTCTTTAAATTTACCAAAAAACGTGTCCTGCCAAAGTGTATTTTAGCACATTAAGAAAATTATTTTAAGGGTCATCGTGGCTTGACCATGATGGTAGTAAAATCTTTTTGGGGGAACTAATGGCGCGTTTGCTACATTTTTTTCCCCTCTTAAGTCAACAACCTTCATAACCTGAAGTTTTAATGACGTTCTATGTAAAATGTCAAAGCAAATAAGGTTACTAAGGTATTATATTTTTTATATATCTTTTAAAAAAAAAGGTTTTTTTTTTCTTAAAAAATATGTCAATTTAACGGGACGTATTTTTGGTAAGGTACTAGAATTATATTGGATTCATTTAAGTTTAATAAATATTTATTCTCTTAAAAATATAGAAAAATAATTTACATTTTTACGTCAATTAGTGCTCTTATAAAATAAAGTTTCATCGCTTGTCACGCCATCTTGTGGTTTACATCTAAGCTTCATTATTATCGTAGGAGCGTAAATGGTTCATTATAGTAGTGTTAGGACGCTCGTTAAAATAGTATTATGGGTTGGTCGTAAGCAAAAGCTTTTAAGCTTTTACCTACGACCAACGAATAATACTAATTTTACGACCATCTCAACACGATTTTAATGGATCATTACCGGTTCTAGGTCAATAATATAGCTTAGACGTAAACCACAAGATGGCGTGACAAGCGATGAAACTTTATTTTATAAGAGCACTAATAGATGCAAAAGTGTGAATTATTTTTCTATATTTTTAAGGCAATAAATATTTATTAAGCATAAATAAATCCAATAAAATTTTAGTAGCTAAGCAAAAAAAATTATTTGATATATTACACATTTTTTTTCAAAAAGATATATGAAAAGTCCCTTAGTAACCTTATTTGTTTTGACGTTTTAAATAGAACGTTCAGGTTATAAAGGTTGTTCACTTAAGAGGGTTCACGTTTGTTATTTTTAATAACTGATACTGATATTTATGATGACATTTTCATTGGTCGCATGTTATGGTCATTACACGCTCAGATAAATTAAGACACTCGCCTGCGGTTCGCGTCTCAAACTTCATCTTCCCGTTTAATGATCATAACATGCTTGTTATGTAAACTACTATTAATGGGGTCCAACAATAAAAGCTTATAGTAGAATCTCCTAAAGAAGTGGATCGGTATAATCGAGGTCTAAAAATAATTGTCAAGTTATACTGGATACCCCTATGATTATAGTTAAAACCTTTTCCAAGGCTTGTTCGAAAAAGTGTAATGCTCGTTTATCAATTTTTTTTAATTTCAAAGTTGTCTCATTACTTTAAGAAGTGCTAGAGGTCGTTAAAACAAGACCTTAGTTCATATTGTGTAAGTTTGAAAATTAATTGTGCTTATTCGTTATAGGGGAGACCGGGGCAAAGGTGAGCAACATAAATTGGAGTAATGGTCAGTACACTTCTTTAACATTTATTTTTTTCCGGTTTTGAAGAACCGAACTTAACTACCAAAGGAATAAAGAAAATAGTTTTTTGGAGAAATAAAAATCAAAAAGTTCAGGAATCTAACAGAGATTCTGAAAATTATGCCAAGGTTTTGCAAAATTACCTTGCAACAATACGCTTAAAAGGATTGGTAATAGTCCTATAGTATCCGCGATTTAGGCTAAGCGACAGGAAAAACATTAAAACCCAAATTTTTTTCTTATTAAAAATCTTAGGAAGGTCTACCGTTTAACATACTAAAAGTGCCCCTACCCCCTCGGCAACTGTCATTTCTAACCTCCAAAAAACTCCAAAAAAGCGTTTTTCTTGGATAACTGCCAAACACTGACAGACTGTCAAAAGTGACAAATAGGAAAAATGTTGCAAATTTAATTCTCTATCAATAAGTAAATATCTTAAACCTCTCCTTCTACCAGAAAAATTTAAAAAACCAAAGAAAAAAAGATGAGATCAGTTAAGCCACCCCCCCTCCCCGAAAGATATTTGAGTTTTGATAAATTATAATTTCAAACCAATTTCGAACTAATTCTTCCTGATTTTTTTTAATATTCAAAATGGGGGGTGCAGCCGGACGTCAAGCTACACCCCCCTCATTTAAATCGTAGAAAAAAATGAAAAGCAACTATCTCAAAATTAAGAACTAATTTCAAACTCCTAATATCACCAAAAAGAATTTCAAGAAACTCGTAACCTTGCTTTTTTTTTTAAATATAGTGGGGGGGTGCAGTTTGACGTCAAGGCTCACCCCCCCCCCCCCCCCGAGAGATATTCAAGTTTTGATAAGCTTATAATTTTGGAACTAATTTTTAACCACTTTTAAAAATTTCGAACCACACTCCTTCCTGGTTTTTTTTTAATATTCTAAATGGGAGGTGCAGCCGGATGTCAAGCTAAAAAAAACAAAAAGAAGTGTACTATAAAATTTTTAAAAGTGGTTCAAAATTTTTCAAAGTTTTATTATAATAAGTAATAAATTAAAAAGATAAAAATATAGACTAAACTTATACAAATTCAAAAAATTAAATAAAATAAACATATATAAAAGCTATAAATAAAACACTTCTTCTAAACCTGATTCGGCTGGTAAAGTCCCTAGCACTGAAGCCGCATTTCCCCTTTAAATGGCCACACTAATCCGCTGAAATGTGAGTGATGAAGCATTTGGCGTCTTTGGTCTTTATTATTTTTGATATGTCTGCGTGGAATTAAAAAAGAATATTTTAAAAGATAATAGGCTTTGCGGGAATTTAATAATTTCAGTTCTTTGCGTCCAAAAAATTTTCAATTCTGTTGTCAAAAAATGGTGCGCCTAAAAGAGTTAGGTCATTAAAATTAGTTCGAAATTGGTTCGAAATTATAAGCATATCAAAACTTGAATATCTTGGGGGGGAGGGGGGGGGGCGAAGTGTGGCGTGACTGACCTAACCAATATGAACAATTTCTTGCATATGCCTTTTTAGCATTTTCATCAAGATTGCTCAACCTACAAGTACCAAACTTGTGAAACTTGGCAGGGTTGATCTGAGAACAATGGCCTAGATTATATCAGAAAATTAAATTTTTCCAGTGGCGCAGTCCAATTTTCTTAACTAGAAAATTTCAAAATATATCAAAACCCTTTGATACGCCACTATTATTGATGTATACAAAAAAAGGATCCGCTTTTCACTTGATCTTATACTAGATGAAATTGCATTTCCCACGACCCCTTCCGCTTGTATTTGTTACTTCTAGTAATAAAATAAGAATTTGTTAAAATCATAATTGGTATTGGAAGAGTAGGGGACCTTGGCACTGAAATTTACTAAAAAAAATTATGAAGCAGCAAATACAAGCGGAAGGTGTCGTTGGAAATGAAATTCTATCTAATATAAGATCCAGTGAAAAGCGGGGCTTTTTTGTATATGTCACTAACAGTGGCGTATCAAAGAGTTTTGGTACTCGTAGTTTAAAAAAAATCTTGATGAAAATGCTAAAAAGGGATATGCAAGAAATTGTTCAAATTGGCATCATTTTCGCTTGGGTTTTTTCAATCTTTCTGGTAGAAGGAGTGGTTTAAGCTACATTATCACTATTTACTATTACTAGAGAGTTAAATTTGCAAAATTTTTCGCATTTGCCACTTTTGAGGGTTTCTCACCGTTTAGGAGTTACCCAAGAAAAACTCTTTTTTGGAGTTTTTTAGAGGTTAGAAATGACAGTTCCCGAGGAGATAGGAATGGGGACTTTTAGTATGTTAAACTTTCAGAAAATTTGTATCTAAATTACCTATAATAATTGGGAACTTTATTTGTTTGAAACGAATGAGTCCTACAATGAAGACATAGTTTCTCACCAGATATTTAAGAAAACACTACAACTGGCAACATAGAAAATAAAAGATCAAAAGATCTTGGGTTGAAATAACGAAAATTCAAACTTGTATGAGCATGCCATAAGGAACACACAAAGGACCAAAACGAAAAAAGAAATAAATAAACGATGTTTCGCCCTGGGTAACCAGCGTGGGCTCATCAGCGTTTTCACTGGTCACCCTCTACCATACATCATTAAACACCATCTTGATTTCCAACTTTGAATCACTCATAAATAGGCATCGTTCCGCACTGGTGCTTATCCAAGTTACCTGATACGGATTCGTCCTGGCGTGTTAATATTTCCAGTACGATTATGCTCCTAAGGCAATTAAAACAAAAAAGAAGTTAAAAAACCTCCAAATCAGTTACTTCAACCGAAAAGAAACACACACAAGGAACACACAAAGGACCAAAACGAAAAAAGAAATAAATAAACGATGTTTCGCCCTGGGTAACCAGCGTGGGCTCATCAGTTGTTTCACTGGTCACCCTCTACCATCCATCATTAAACACCATCATACACTTTGATTTCCAACTTTGAATCACTCATAAATATGCATCGTTCCGCACTGGTACTTATCCAAGTTACCTGATACGGATTCGTCCTGGCGTGTTAATATTTCCAGTACGATTATGCTCCTAAGGCAAATAAAACAAAAAAGAAGTTAAAAAACCTCCAAATCAGTTACTTCAACCGAAAAGAAACTCACACAAGGAACACACAAAGGACCAAAACGAAAAGAGAAACGAATAAACGATGTTTCGCCCTGGGTAACCAGCGTGGGCTCATCAGTGGTAACTTTTTTTTTTGTTTTTTTGTTTTTTTTTTGATCTTTTATTTTTTAGTTTCTTTTCGGTTGAAGTAACTGATTTGGAGGTTTTTTAACTTCTTTTTTAACTGGCAACATCATTTTCTTTAGCTAAAAGTTTTCCCGGTTGTTCATTTTAAAATTCTTAGCAAAATAGCATAAGGATTTTTCAAAGTTTTCAATATTTTTTTAATAGTCTACGGAAATTAGGAAAATCTATGGCCCGTTTGTAATATCTAATGCGCACCGTGAAAACGGAATCTGTGCTGAAAATGCAACTCGTTGCGATTTATGCATGGACGAGTGCGAATCTACATTGATATTAACGAAACCACCTCTAACTAATAATGGCACGAACGAGTAATTACTTTTTTTTTCAGCCAACCAAAAAAATGTTTTACACCTGCAGAAAGTTTAGCTTTACAGGACACAGTCAAACGGACTTTTTTTCACTTTACCAACTGTTGCGTTTCCGCTTTTTCTTTGAGTCAAATTGACCTTGAGCGAATTTTATAAATGAGTTGACGCCAGAAGATATTTGACAAAAATCTTTACAAGTCGTATCTAATTTGTTGCCCGCAAAATTTAAAGAACGTTTTTAATGCAATTTTGATGGTTTATGGTAGCTTTCGTTCCTTTCCAAGTCTCCATAGGAGTGCAAGACTCGCCTACGTCTCACCATGGGCTTATATTCTTGACAGTGTGGGATAGGAACGGGAATATCCTTATCCTCTTTACACTTCACCCAAGCAAAAATATACTATACTAGCTGGCCTCCCACTACTTCGTTCGCGTGTTTAAAATTGTAGATTCCCCCTCCTTATCCACCTTACCCTACTTTCGCCCTCAAACCTTTAGCCCCTTAAACCCTTCCATCTAGTCGAGTATCCGCATTGCCTGAAGTTTTTTCCCGTCTTTTTGCTTTCAAGGGTCATAACTTTTGTTTCTGTGAACCGATTTTAATAAAATAAAGCCTATGTACGATTGATTTAAAAAAAAACGCATACATGCAGTCACAAAATTGACCTTTCTAAAAGTGACAATCTGACAATATAACAATTACATCTGATAGAGGTATTGCTAACTGATTTAATAAATATTTTACCAACGTAGCCGCCAATTTAGCAAAAAAAATAACAATCAACGAAAACATAACATTTACAGAAACAAAAATATCAAATAAGTTAAAAATAGCACCCACAACCAATCAAGAGGCAATAAAAACAATAAAAACACTAAAACCTAAAAAATCACCTGGTAGAGATGGGCTAACATCAGAAACTTTAAAAGAAATTTGTGACTTTATCGTGGATCCACTAACATTTATCATCAATAAATCAATTAGTGATGGTGTTTATCCCGATGTTTTTCAAGAAGCTACCATAAAGCCACTATTTAAATCTGGAAATCCTACAGACGTTAAAAACTATCGACCAATCTCTTTGATCCGCAATCTATCCAAAGTATATGAAAAAATCTTAAAAGAACGTATCAGACAACATCTGGATGCCAACAACATATTGTCCAAAAATCAATATGGTTTCCGAAAAGGCAGATCAACCGACGATGCATTGGCGACCTTTATTTCAGGAGTATACGAAACAACAGATAAGAGTACTCCGTTAATATGCATTTTTGTTGATCTAGCCAAGGCATTTGATACGATATCTCATAAACTGATTATCGACAAACTTGGAATAATTTGGTTTGTTCAAATCGCGGTAAAACTATTTTAGAGTTATCTGGACAGAAGAGAGCAGTCAGTGGAAGTAAATGGAATCCTCAGTGATCCCTTAACAGTGACCTGCGGCGTTCCTCAGGGAACTGTCCTCGGCCCTATATTGTTTAATATATATATATATATATATATATATATATATATATATATATATAAATGATCTATACCAGGTTGACAGTAGGGCCGAGTTGACAAGTTTTGCTGATGACGCTGGGGTTCAGTATAAGGCCGACACGTGGGAGGCCCTCTACAATTTAATAGTTGAGGACTTTCCCAAGATAATACAGTGGTTTAATAATAATCTCTTGAGTATAAACTTCAAAAAATGCCACATATGAAAAAAACCATTGGTCAACGGTGTTTTCTTTATTTAAGCACAAATGTGTACAAATTGCCTTTTATTTAAGAACCTGTTCATCGTTTTTAATTTCCAAAAAAGAAATTAAAAAAATGTTATTATCGACTGATAATCGGAATACAAAACGACGAAATTTCGGCGCGTCAAAATTTCCGACGTTTCAAAAGATATTGAGGTATTTCACAGTAGTAATAAATTACCTGAGATATATGTAGCTTAATTTTCATTCATTCTACTTGATTACACATTTTTTCATGGAGCACAAATGACTTTAGTACAACTTTAAGGGGTTTAATAAAGATTTTCAAATGAAAACATTTTCACTCGCCATTTTCTAGTCAGTTTGTGATAACAAATGTCATCTTTTTGGGGTATGTTCCTGCAGTCCCCAAATTGTCGATTGCTTTTTAATTAAGATAGGTGTTAAAAATAGTTTACTGCCCATACAAAAATTATAAAAAAAGCTAAATGTTGCTAGAGATGATTAAATACTTAAGTTTGTGATTTACTAGAATTTTTATAAATGAAATTTGCGTAATATTTTGAGCCCACGAGAAGCCGGTCGGATTTTTGAACGGTATCATGACGATTGTCGGCCCTTTCCGGTGTTGCCATATTTTGTTTGTAGAGGTTCACACTGGCAGAATTTTGGAATCTAGTAGGCCGTTTTCGTCAAATATTTTGTCGTTTATTTTTGGCGACAAAGTTTCGACGCGACGTTTCGTTGAGTAATGGGAATTCCTGCAAGTTTATACTGAGTAAAGAACTATGACCTAATAGCTTCTCAAATTTTTCTCGTAAACGCATGGAAAAGGAAGTAGATTAATTTCAAGCTACACCTTCACCTGATATTTTTCAAGGACAAAACTAGTAGCTATTCTAGGTATCAGAGAGCAAGCAAATTTAGGTTTTTATTTAAATTTTAAGTAAATCTCAAAATTGTTTTGTTTTGGAATTAGAATAAAAAAATAACGGCGGAAGTTTGAACCATGCATAAAAATTGGGTAAATTAGTTAAGCAAATGCCAATGCAGAACTTTTGGACTATGGACATTTAAGCGCCGAGCGTTTGGGCGCTACCGAAGAAAAAATTTAGAATGTTATCAATATTTCACCGCGTTGGTAGACTCGATTTATTTTTCTTTATTTTAGTTCGTAAGGTTCAAAAAAACAATAAGGTTGGTTTGGTTGCTTCCAAAATTTTTCTTTTACCGGTGCCCAAATGTCCGGAGTCAGAAGTATATAAAACTTCGCACGGTAAATGATATTCATAGGTACTTTTTTACCTCTTTCCTTACCATTATTTTTCTTGTGTTATTTTAGTCTTTTAAAATTCTATTAACAAAAATGCACAAAAAAAAGATTTAAGTATTAAAATTTTGATTTTTATCTAATTACTTTTGCTTGAATGTTTTCAAAATTCACGTTAATAATATTTAACTGACCAAAATGTTACTTTATTAATAAATTATTTGGGTGAAAATAATAATTTAGTGAAACTATCAGTTAGTGACCAAAATTTATAACAATCTCAAAAACACAATATTGATTTAGTTTATTTTATTTATTGCCAACTATTTACATATATTTTTATTGAAATTTAGAAGTAAATTTACTTTAAGTTACATTTTGATGGTCATCAATTGCTTGCATATTTGCTGAACAGCTTGGGCACCGCTAATCTGAAACAAAAAAAAAAGAAATGGTGATAAATTTTAGGGTTTAAACCTTACAGTAATTTATAATACATTTAAGTTTTATGAAAGAATTAACCATTTCACCAATTTTTTTGACTACCTGATATATTAAATTTTTTTAATGGTGCAGGGACCAATTTATTATAACCTTCTACTTTTTAATATTTTTTTTATACATATTAAAAGTGCTACTATTGAAATTTAAAAAAGTAAAAATGTGTACTTTGATTTCAAAACAAAACTTTCGCCATGCTGGTTTAAAGAAATTATGTAACCGGTAGTCAAATAAATTGTCAATATAGAATATTGATATGCCAGGCAGTCCTTCCACGTATTTTTAAAAATTTTAATATGTGTGGTGTAGTTAGACCCGGGTCAAACTAAAGTTACTGTGGTCATTTTTTAGTGATCACTCGGTCACTAAGTAATTAACGTAAAAATCGGACTATTGAATAACATTTTTGATTTGTATCTTCTACACTACACTGCTACGCAAATAGGTAGGTAGGCTTGGTTGAAAGTGGGTAAAACTCACTTTTATTAAAAGCATAAAAAAATGACGACTTGCAAAAATTTTAGATGATGCTTTAAACTTTAACTAAACATTAAAAATGCGTTGGCAGTTTTTTGTTGCACCTTGTATATTTTTTTTCCAAAATTAAAAGTTCTGTTATGTATATGGTTGGCTTCGAGATATATGGACTTCGCAAAACAATCTTCATTTTCACTATCGGTTGGCTTCTATAATACCTATTATGAAGAAAATAATCCCGGCTGGCAGCAAAAAAGGGTCTGCAGTAAAATAGTGACTACAGGTAGGCGGAGGCGCTTTTAAAATATTTATTATTGTTGTATTAATAAATACAACTTGCATGTTAAGCATAATGCTTAACGAAAAGTCCGATCCTGGTCATGAATATTTTGTTTGCACTTGCGATCCCTTGGGGGGGCCTCCCCCCAATGTTGCTTTCCAGTTGATTGCTGTTGGGAAATATGAAGATTCAGTTGGAAAATTTAAGTACATTTTACAAAACATTTTGTATTTCTAATTACTTCAAACAATAAAAAAAAATCTTAAAGTTTCAGGAAACTTGGGAATCGCTTTTAATATTAGTTGGGAAAATGCCTTTTATCCCTCCCCCTCCCAATAAAATGCCTTCGGATCGCCGCCGCCGCTGTTTGTTTATCCGCCCCAACTACTGAGGAATAAGTGATTTGTGATTTTTATATATCTCGTTGCCAACTATAATTATTTTTGTCGATATTTTCTTACTCGCCCTGTATATTTTATAAAAAAGGCAAAGCCTCACTCTTTTTTAAATTATGTGATTTTCTCAAAATTTTTTTGTAACGAATTACCGATATAACTGTGGAGAAATAAATCAGCTTTTATTATCGAGTTGTTTTTTTTAAATCGATTTTTTTTTATTACAAAACATTGTATCGCAGGCGCCATTTTTTTTAAAAAGCGAGCTTTGTTTTTTTTTGCGATACAAAATTAGCACCAAATTGCTCCAATTAGCTATACTTACAGGTTGGAATAAAAAAATCAAGAGATGGTCTGCTAGCTTCAGGGCGGCTATTATTTTACGAATTTAGTTTTAAAATGATTAAAAAAAATAAATGATTTAATTCGTATAGAAAATATTGCACAAAATAGTAGTTGAATAATATTATACTCCATTAACAGAAAATGAGACTTTGTCTTTTTGGTTAAAAAAATATACAGACACTTTCATTGGGACACAAATGCAATCTTGGGTTTGTGCAAAACGTCATAAAGTCTGAGAGGGATGTCTATGCCAGGGAAGTATCATTTTCCTCTTAACACTGCAGCAATTATTCCACTTTTTCAAATTTATCCAGCGTCTGCAAGAAAAAATCGGTATAAAATCAACGGTAGATAATAAATTTCAAACGAGCATTCAAACGTCTTGGGTACAGATGTAAAAAAATAAAAACTAAAAATTTCATAAAAACAAGGGAGCAGAAAAAAATATGGTGATCAAGTTTTTCAGCTTCAGATATTTTTTAGAAAATTCATTGACTTTTCCCTCAAATTCCCTAACAACGTATTTATGCAGTTTAGAGAGTAGTAGTAGAGTAGCTTTTTATTTCCTGTTCTTAAGGAGTAAAGTGGGGTATTTAATCCCCGGGATTAAATTTTACTACTAGGAATCACTAGATTATTATTATAGATTAAATTTTTACTTTCTTCTCGGGGGTTAAATTTTTGCTTTATTCCCAGGCATTAAATTTTTACTTTATTTCGACGGGATTATATTTTACTACTAGAAATCTTTTTTTTAAGTATAAAATAGTGTGTACATCTCAGGACTCAGGAAGTGGTTTTTAATCCCTCGATAAATTAAATTACACATTTTTTAATTGGGGCACAGTTTTGCTTGTCTAAAAACTAAAATTTCAAACAAAATATTGATACTACACCGTAATGTGAAATGACATATGCCTACTATTTTTCCTCCTTATAATTGCCTTTATATTAGTAGGTAATTGTTGTCGAAGTAGTCCAGTTCAGTAGTTTTCCTAAAAATGTATAAAAAAAACTTAAATATTGTTCTTCATACAGGGGGGTCGCAGATTTTTTTTACAGACGGGAGGGAGGGAACGATTTAGTAGGTTTCTTAATCTTAATTCTAGATTTTTTGCCAAAATATGCATCAGATCTTCTTCGAGTTTTTTTAAAATATTTTAAGAAAAGTGGGTCAGGTTAGCTGGAAAAGTTTTCTTTTTTTTTTTTTTAAAGTAATGGTCAAGCCATGAGGGTAATTTAAGGCTTAAAATATTTTAGAATAGTTTAACGGTTATCGTTTTTGATTAAGCAATTTTTACTATGTTTTTCACATTTTTATGCCATGATATTGCTCACATTTTAAAGCTTATGGCTTTACCATAAAAAAAACTATGACCGTGATCAGCTAAATAAAATCTTTGCTTCTGCTGAGAGAACGATAAAAAATCAAAAAAATAAACGTGCTTTAATTTTTAAAATTGGGTAATAAAAAAACAGGTCATTTGACTTAATAAATAGATACCAAACCCAGGATGCCCCGCATTTATTTTTACTCATGCAAAAATTATGTACCTAGGTCCCTCTAAAATTTTAATAAAAATGCACAAAGTAAAATAAATGGCTACTCTCGTAACGAAAAACGCTAAGCGATGTCCAAAAGAAATCGCAGAACACCCTGCAATAGCTTGAGGTTCTCCATTCGCTTTGAGAAGTGCTTACCTTTTTCAGAAAACCTCTACCAACCACTTGCTGTTTTGCCTATAGTTCTTGAAAACGCTTAGCGTTTTTATAACTACGAGAATACAGGATCAGGTACAACTATAAAACGCTTTTATTTAAGACTAATTTAACCTGCGACTTACTGTAAATATGGCTGGCATTCCCAAAATATTTCTTTGTGATTTTTGTTGGTCCATCTGTGTCTTCTTCATATCTACACCTAGTCTAGTCTTTCTCAACACATTTTCTTTGAAAATGGACAAAAAATATTCCGATGATTTCAAAACAAAATTTTTTATAAAAATATAACCTAAAAGTGACTTTGACGTTTAGGAGTAGAGGTTTCGGTCATGGCCAATTTGATCGTTTCACCTTCGGTATGATACAGGCGCATTTGGCAGATCCGGCGTTGCCACATAATTGACGCGACGAAATCTCGTCGTTTTGCCTAAGAATCGGCCCCAATTTATCAAATTCTTGACGAAAAAAATGTCTACCTTACTTAGTATTTTTTCCTTCATTTTTCGCTAAGCGTTGTTATTTATTATTTAATTTATATTTAACCATTCTTCAATCTTCTAATTAGTAGGTTTATTATTATAGAAATAAGTAGGGCTGTGGTTTTTAATTTTTTATTTTCTTGCATTAGTAGGTATAAATTATGTACGTTTAGGTACTTAGACCCACGCGCGAGATTTCTCTTGTGGGTAAGTGTATTTATTGTTATATTTTTATATTATATTGATGTAAGCATTGTATTTTTTCGCAATAAATGCTATATAATAATAATAATAATAATAATAATAATAATAATAAATAATAATAATAGATTTAGCACATGCTTAGGATGTTCAAATGTTAATTTATAACATCATTAGCATATCCTTTTTCTTCCTGAGGATATTCTATGCACATGCTAAGGTCGCAAAATTGCTATGTTGCACTGGACTAAGTTGTGCTAGGAGTTTTAAAAACATGAAAAAAAATTATAGGTCAAAAATATTAACTTTTTAAATTTATTGCTCAATAATGTTTTAACATGTGCTCCACAAAATGTAATAACAAAAGCCAAAATATTACTTGCTAAATAGCTCTTTGATTTTACGGACGGCAGGTGAAAAGTGCGCTCCGTTTCCACGTCACGTCATTTGCTGCATCTGTCCTTGCGGCATCTATCCGGATTTTACCCTAATGAAGGGCGCATAAGCTCTTGGAGAAAGCGAGTTTATTTAAAACCGTCCTTAAATTAAACCGGTTTTAGGTGCCCATAACCGACACAAATCTATTACTACGTTTATACGCAACTAAAAGCGCTTATATATAAGTTCGGTATTAAATAAAATCGCAACAGATTTTTCGGAAAACCAGGGTTGAATATATTTTTGGGTTGGAAGAAATGCGCTAAAGCGTTTTTAAAGTGACTATAACGACCCTAAAATGGGTTTTTAAGCGATAAACCGCTTTCTTAAATCGCTTTAAAATAAAATCGATTTAGTACTCAAATCGGTTTTAGTGGTGTTTATACGACAATACTTTCAAACCGTCCTTATATAAGATGCCCGTATAAACAAAGTATATGCCATGTACAGCTCAAAAATTATGCCTCAGGTGTTCGCAGAGGAATTACCGATTTTTTCAAACAATAAATGGAAAATAAACAAATTTAAATTTTCCAACTCAAACAAAGACAAACGATCTACAAAACGACCCGACACAAAAGAGCGTTTCAAAATGCCAAAGTAAAGTTGGAAAGTGGCGGCCTCCAAATACAATACAAGGCCTATTAGAAGCAGTTTTAAAACGTATAAAAAGTAATAAAAATTATTTCGCATTTATTGGGCACTCTTCATACTTGTTTGAAAGCATTTTAAACAGAAAAGGTGTTTTTTTTTTATACCTTCATCAAAAAAATGATTTTAGTAACTGTCTGCAGATAACTAAAGCATGGCTTTTTTGGTTACCGATGCAAGAAAACTTTTTTTTTGATCACGGGTGCAAAAAATGATTTCTGTGCGTTTTTTACCCAAAGTTAAAGAGAAATAGCAGAAAATAGTAATATTGAAAAAATCTAATTATTCTTGCCTAAGAATTAAGCCATTTCTGCCAGTTTTCACCAAGTATTTACGAAAAAATCATTTAAAAATATCATCAAAATGTCAAAGATTAAAATTCGCAACAATTAACGTCACCGAGTTTTATTACCGAAATTTGCGTCTTTAATGTACGTCAATAAGACGAAAAATTATGAATTTTGTGCAAAAAGTGGTCCCTGAATATACAGACAAAGTAGTAAAGAAAAGCTTTGCGTTGAATTGTACTACTAAAGATCCGTTGCATGAACCTCTTAAAGGGCCCCACGAAAATACACCCCAAAAAGTTAAAAAAAAAACAAACAAAATGAGTTATGTATTGAATTTTAGAGCGTAAAGGCATTCGATTTACGATCGCGTGCTCGTATTCGGATTCGGAATCGCCTTCAGATCACTCCCGGACAGATTTGTGACGTCACTGATCTGTCTCAGGGTGATATAAGAGCAGTGTAAATCTTCATAGTCCCCCATCGTATACCTCCGCAAGAAAATCTAGGTCCCCAGATTGTGAATTTATCTTGGGTAGACATTGATCAACCGGGCCAAAATATTTTAGTGACCACCCTGTATTTTTGTATTAAAAAGCTTAAAATTTGCATTTTTTTGTGTGTTTCCCTTGTGGAAAAAGGCTTTTTGCGTTTTATGTATTATGTTTTATGTTTACTAAAGATAAGAGTTGCCATGAAAACCGAGATAAACAGGATGGTTACACCAAATTATGTACGTTTTCCAAAAAAATTCGCTAGATAGCTTTTCTGATTTTATTTATTTTTAGGGAGGTTATTCGCTAAGCCAAGATAAACTATATTTAAATCAACATAATTTTCAATATTATACAGGGTGTCCAAAAAACGACTTTAAATGAAAGTTTTTAAAATATTGATCCTTTTTTGTAATTTATTAATATGTGATAGAGAAGGTCCTAACAAAAATTTTTTGTTTCTACCGTTCTCCTCTAATTGTAGAAAGTGAGCCACCAATGAAGGGTAAAGTTCCAAAAATGGCCGTTTTGGACCTTGGTTTATGCGAACGTTTATAAAAAATTCCCGTCGAAATATATTTGTACGTGCCATTACCAACAATTTTTATTTGAAAATTATCTTTGTATAACTTGGTGAAAATTGAGTTTCAAAGAAGACTAACACCATAAAAGTATTTTTTAAGGTAATACCAAGAATTTGAAAATATTTTTTTCCAAAGGTAACAGTCTTAAAATTTTTTGTAAGGTCTCAGCCAAAAAAATGGTCTTTGGAAGTCGCTAAATAAATTATAAATCGAATTTGCAAACATTTTATATTCTTGACCACGATCTACTTATTTTTCTTTATAATATTCTTCTTTTATGTACTAAATAACTCAAAACTACCCCTATAGATATAGATTTGATAGCTGAAGTTACTACCTGTAGAAAAATTTATATATATATATATATATATACAAATTAATGTATGACAGTGTCTTAGTATTTTGACTCACCCTGTATATATATGAATACTATTTCTGAATAATATAAAGAAAAATAAGTAGATCGTGGTCAAGAAATTTCACATAATAAATATTTGCAAATGGGATTTATAACTTATTTAACGAATTCTAAGGTCTTTTTTTGGCTCACCCTGTACACAAATTAATAGATTGTTACCTTTGGAAAAAAATATTTTACAATGCCTTCTATTATGTTAGAAGAAACCTTTATTGGGTTTACTCCACTTTGAAAATCCATTTTAGAAGGTGCGATTAAGTGTATTTTGAAACGTTTTTTTTGGGACAACGGCATGCATGCACAATCATATAAATTACTTCTATAATGATCCAAAAACATGAATTAAAAGTCAAAATATGGGGACCTAGATTTTCTTGCGGGGGTATACGATGGGGTCTGGACTATCAACGCTATAAGATGTAAAAGTTTGGTTTTTGTTTTGGAAAAGTTAGCTGTGGAATTCTATTGAAGAACTTAAAATAACTCACCGACATCTTTAAAAATTCCTAACCAAACAAACAAAATACGATTGTTTTTGACACCCGTCGTTGGTAAAAATTGTCTATACCACACGAAAATCGCGAACAAATCATAAAAATACCGAAGTATTGCGATGTTGTCAAATTTCCTGCAACTAAGCAACTGATTTTAGATATAGCCTCAAAAATATCTTCTGACCAGTCTCATGGCTTTATAACCCAGAGTATAGGTCTCGCGATCCAGAGGGGTAATGCGGCTTCGGTGATGGGCATGTCATTTTTCTGATCAAACATATTACTTTTTTTTTACTTTTTTAACTAAAAAAAGCAACTAAGCTAGTTTAGTTTAGTTTAGTTTAGTATTGTTTTTATTGTCGCAAAATAATGAAATACAAAAACAAATACAATTAAGTTTCTAGACACTACCTGACATAAATAAATGATGCGACAAAAGGCAGAGTTCACACTCTCCTATTAAGAAATAGGGAGCAGTGCTCTTCCACTCAACCTTTTGTAAAATACCTAAAATATTAAGAAAAACCTTTAAAGTACTTAAATTAGAAAGAATATTAAACCTAACTAAAAATAGAGAACCTAAAGAAAAATAAAGAAGATGTAAACAATCATAGTATTTAATATTATAATAGTGCAATTTACTTTTACAAAAATAAGTTGAACCTCAAAAATGAATTTAAGTATGTTTCAAAAAAAAAAAACTAGGCTCCACTTAACCAACACTCACTCTGCTGTATTTTTTTAAATGATTTTTTAATTGCCGTCTAAAGCTTGACGGATTTAAGTTTTTGTATCTATCAGGTATTTTATTATATAGCTTCGAGATATAATAACTAAATGACCCACGATACGCACTTGTTTTGTAACAAGGAATACATATTTTGTTTTTTTGTCTTGTATTTAAACCGTGTGCGTCATGCCTGAATTTAATTTTTTTAAACAATTAAGATGGTTTTTTATATTTAATTATTTTATAAAAAAATAAAGAGGTATGCAATAAACGCCTCTGCTCCATGTTAAGCCACCCAAGTGATTTAAGTGCCCCTGAAACATGGTCCCGTTTTTTTAGTCCAGATATAATTCTTACGCAAGAATTTTGAAGTTGTTGAAGTCGTCTCTGTTCTAGTTTCCGAATGCATTGCCATATATAACATCGCAGTAGTTTAGGTGCGAAAGAACCAAAGAGTCACACAATACAGTCTTAGTGTACTTATTTAGCAGATGTCTGATGCTATAAATCAACCTTAGATTACTAAATCCTCTTTTAATGACTAGAGATATATGTTTATCAAAATTTAATGATGTATCCATAAGAAGTCCTAAATTTTTGGCAGTGTCGGATATTTTTAGGATTTCATCATCAATTTTAACTTGAATATTTTGTAGGCATCTGGCACGGGTTACTTTTTGTCCAAACACCATTACTTGCGACTTACTTGAATTTAGAGAAAGACAGTATTTTGTGGAAAGTTGTTTAATTGTATTAAGATCTTCATTTACTTTCCGGCAGGCATCATCAACTTGTTGCTCAGGAAAAATATAATAAATTTGTTGATCGTCACAGTAATAATGTACATTGCAGTGTTTTAAACTTTTGTAAAATTGCGAAGTATAAATGGTAAAAAGCAATGGACCCAATACTGAGCCCTGAGGAACGCCAGAGGAAATCAATTTAAAGCTAGACAGTTTATCGTGATCAAGTTTGATCGCCTTCATTCGACCACCCAAATAATCACTTGACAGCTGTACCGCATCACCAGAAAATCCCATGTAATTCAGCAACGTTAGTAAAAGTGAATGGTCCAGCCTGTCAAATGCCTTTGAATAGTCTAAGAGCGCCAAAATGGTCATCTGATTATCATCAATACCCTTTAATATATCATCTGTAACCTTGGCCAGAGCAGTGGTGCAACTGTAACTCCTTCTAAATCCAGACTGATGTTCTGGTAGGAGATTAGCTTCGATATATTCCCGTATTTGCACTTCTAAGAGCTTCTCAATTATTTTAGAAAGAGTACACAAAATGCTAATGGGTCTAAGATCCTCAATTTTTTCAAATATCAGGAAAAGTATTAAAAATAACGCAAAAATCAAAAATATGTTTTAAAACCCTTAGTATGGTAGGACAGCAATGTAAAATCATATCTAAACTTATTCCATCAATACCCACGGCCTTAGATTTTATGGAAAGGATTGTTCTAAAGATATCGTTTTCTGAAACCACCGAATATTTAAATTTAGGACGATTTAGATCCAAAGATTGATTTGAAAAAGTTTGCAATAGGTTTGCATCTGGCGGATTTGGTGCCTTCGCTGAACTTAAAAAGTAGTCATTGATTTGTTCTGGATTGTTTAAATCAGGAGCTATCGAAAATGTATTTCTGGGATTGTGAACGTGTAACTTTTTTAAGTCCTTCCAAAGTGATTTTTTATTTGATGTTTGTAACTTATGTTCAAGATATGCCTTTTTTTCCCTTTTGATTGCGTAGTTCGTCTCGTTACGAAGCATTTTATAATATTCCCAGGTAGCGGGGTTTTTATTTTTTTTGTATCTCAAAAACGCTCTGTCCCTTCGTACACTTAAGAGTTTAATAACGTCCGTTAGCCACGGCGATTCCGGTTTAGAAATCTGTACAGTTCTGATAGGAGCATATCGATCAAAAAGTTGCAACAAAAGAGTGTTAAATATCGAAATTTTTTTATTTATATCTGTCTCTAAAAAAACTGATGTAAAATCAATACCTTCCAAGCTATGCTGAAAGCTGGCGTTATCAAAGTGCTTAAAATCCCGAAATGTATAACTCTTTGGTTCCATTTTATTTTTTAATTTTCCCAAAGTGCACGAAATTAAACAGTGATCAGCAATATTCGGGCAGTTTTTAACCTGAGAGCAAGTAATGTTAAGTTCTCTGGAGCATGCTACAATATCGATCAAGGTAGCACTTGTACGTCCGTACCTAGTAGGTTCATTAATAAGTTGATTTAAATCATAATTCTCAAAAATATTATTTAATCTTTTCGTTGCCCCTAAACTAAAATTAAGCAAGTTAATATTTAAATCCCCAGTGCAAATCATTAAAGAGTATTTTGTTCCCACAGTATTTAGAGTTTCTTCAAATTTATCAAGAAAATACGATACATCCTGATTAGGCGGGCGGTACCATGCTCCAACGGCGATATATTTCATTTCTAATTTAATCAATATCCACAGTTGTTCCGTTTCTCGCATCTCAGGTAAACTAAGCCTAGTCGCAGATAAATTTGACTTGACATATATTGCCACTCCCCCGCCCCACGTGTCAGTTATTCGGTCCCGTCGATATAAAGAATAACCCGGTAGCGTTACTACAGTCGAATTAATATTTGAACTGAGCCATGTTTCAGAGACCGTTATTATATCATAGTTATTAAAAACTTCTGATTTAAAATTGGCAAAGTGTGGAATAAGAGAACCTACGTTAATGTGACATATAGAGAGTGCCTTTATATAACAAAACCCTAATCAATTTTGTCAAAATTGTTGTACAAAAAAAACACTATACAATAAAAAAAAAAAAAAAAAATATTAAATAAATGTATTTATTACAATGGGCAAAGAAAACTTATTATCCTCCTTTATACAAGCAAAATCACTCCTACTATTTTATGTTTTTGGTTTTCTTCTTAAGAATTTTTTCCAATGCTGACGCTATACTTGTTTCGAGCTCTATAGTCGTCGTGTTGCTCCTTAGTTTTCTTTTCTTGGCTGTTTTTTCAGGACTGTCAACTATAGTGACCGTGGAGGCTGGGGCAGCAGATTTTCTGTTTTTAGCAGCCACTTCTTCTGACTCAGTTTCTGTGTCAGCTGAGTTTGCAAGTTCTTGAAGTTCTTGAACCGAATACAGCTTGCCTTCAATTTCAATTTTTAAACCTTTTATTTTAACTGATCAACCTTTGGCTTTGGCTTCTTTTAGGTGTTTTACCAAAATTTTATGTTCTGCTCTATCTTCAGAGCACAGATCCTGAGCGATCGACATGCCAGTATCCTTTAGCTTAGCGACGTTTTGATAAACTAAAGACTTCTTCAAATAACTTAAAAACTCAACCAGAATGGGAGCTTTATCAGAACTACCAAGTTTTTTGACGTTATTAATGTCACTTTCTTGCAATCTCGTGAGGAGCAGGCTATTGAGTTTTTGTATTATTTCTAAAACAATATTGTTTGTCGTTGGTAGAAAGCCAAAGATAAGAATATTGTTTCTACGATTTCTACGTTCTAGATCTAGGGTCCTTGAAGATAATTGTTTGATGGCAATCTGATTTTCTACCACATTAACATTGGTGCTACTAATTGCCTGATCCACTTTAGCAGACAAAGTTTCAGTCTGAACCTTAGTTAACTCAATCAGTTTTAAATACAGCTCATCAATGGTCATCTGATCGGACATTTTAACCGAGTTAAATTTAAAGAGTATAGTTGATGTACTGAACAGTTCCAAAACTAAATAGTGCGGCGTGTGTGGGCGGTGCTAATTGAATTAATCAAGCGAATTTGATCCTTAACATTTGACGTTTGTTTTAGTGATAACAACTACTACGCTTGATTGTGTAACAGCTAGCTAATATAATCAACGTACCCTTATCTCCAATGAAAGTCCAGCATTTGCACTTTAATTTGACACCACATTCATAATTTTTGGTTAGCAATAACCACTTTAATTTTATCAATACTCTTTAGGCGCTAAAACACATTGTACCACTTTAGATGTTTTTTAAAAACTAGGTATGTAAGAATGAAATTGTGCAGGTCGCTGTCTCAAACTTACTCTTTTAACAAGACAAAAGTTAATTTTATTATCCGATGAACAGTAAAAAGATAAAGTTGCTATGTTAAACTGTTGGATTTTAAAGTCAAAGTATCTCGATAACCACGTAGAAAACGGGCGTTCTAAAAACCTTTCTGATAAAGCTATTTCATAACGTCGGGATATCGATGTCAAAATGGCATGATGGCTATCTGTTTGTTTTCTTTTCATAACGAAAGAAAACCACGGGAATTTTTAAATTAAAACTTCTGTAGACTAAAAGAAAATAGAGTAACTTAATTTGATAATGTATATTCATTAAAAATGTTGGAGATCACTGCTCTGCAACTGCATGATCTCAAGCTTATGCGGTGTTGTATGTTTTTAATTATGAATATAGGGTGGGTGTAGGGGTTATTAAAAACATAAGCTGTGTGCATAACTTAGTTAATTTAATTTATTAGAGAAATTTGAAGTAAGCTTAAGGCCATAGTTTTTCCCCAAATATTTAGAAAAAAAAACTACAACTGGCTACGTCTTTTTTCAGAACTTTGCCAGGGTGTCCAGAGAAAACTAAACATCAGAATTAGCTAAAATTTTGCACAGTCGTTTATTTTTCGGTTCGGTCAAGGTTATTTGGCGGATTTACTGGCCCAAGTAACAATTTTTAGTTGTCTTAGTTGCCATAACTAAAAAATACACTAAAATTAACGTTGGAAAAAGTACAAAAACCAGTCATTTGTGCAAAGGCTGCTATGATGGACGATAAAACGACACCACACCGTTGTTAACTAGGGTAAATTTGGCAACCCTTTAACAACGTTTATTTTTACTGGAAGATTGTGCAGTTTAGAACGACTGCAACGAACGACGGATCAACGACGCCAAAACGTTGATAATTAACTAGAGTTAATTAATTTACGTTTATTAAACTTTTCTCTTTATGAGACAATTGTGTATCTGAGAACTATAGAAGGCACCTCCTTAGTCGTAAAATGGCGAGGTTGTCAGTAAACCAAGAAATGATTATTGCCGCCGTACTGTTTACTTTTCCAGATTTGCGCCGCTTCGCGATTTGTGTAAATCTTTAACAAAATATTGTTGATTTTGCTGGATTTTGACGATTTTTTAATTAGTTTTACTAATTTTTAAGTATTCTTTTAGACTGGCTACAGTTTAATAGTTATTTAAACAACAATGTCCTGTGAAACTTTCTGGATTCTCCAGCAACAAAAACTTGGCCATATCTCAAGCCATGTTTCCAATTTTGTTAATGCCAACGTTTTCTCTTAAACATTTTCCGTTTTGATAGTTCAAAAAAAAAACCTGCCTCTCTTCAGATCGGGAGGGCGAAGAGCACAGTACTACTTTAAGATAGTGTAAAAGCTCCAGTTTAATCAGCATAGCACTGCCGAAATCTTTCGTGTCTTCTATTTTGAGATAATATGATTCCTCTCTTCGACATGCCCCAAACAGGCCAACTGCAACCACCGCCTTGATAAGTAAATACTTTTCGTCTAATGCTTTCGTCAAAAACCGGCCAAAATCTTCTTCTGTAAGAATTTGGGACTTCTTTGGGACGTAGTTTTCGGATTTCCGTTTGATTAGCGCTTGTTACTTCTTATAACTTCCAAGATCTATGTTGTGATTGGCACTTAACGTTGACATGAGCATTGAAAAAGTCGTCCACAACGTTGAATATTTATATTTCTCAGAAAGTTCTTCAAAATATACCATTGGTGCGTTTTCTGACAAAGTTTGGACATTTTTGGCTACTCTGTGGGTAGCAGTTCCGAACATATTTCGCTTGCTTTCTGTAAAATTTTCTCAAAATCCGACATTTTTACACTTAAACTTTGAAAAATCAACAATTTTTTGAAGTATCTAATCAACATAACAAAGGAGCCGTGATGGTTGCTATGGAACTCAGCCAACTTATATTGTTGGGTGAGAACAACAAAAATTACAATGACGGGAGACCCGTGTACAAAAATGACGTAGGCATCTTACACACGGCGTGCGCAAAATGCCGTTTTCAGATCGTGTTCTCCGTGCGTAAAACACCCTTTTTCAAGACAGTCGTCCATAAAATAGGTTTAAGGCATTTTTAAAATTTTCGGTATTTAAATAAATTGATTTCAAATCAATTATACTTCGATTGGGCACATCCTATTAGATACACCAGGTAGTGATACTTCGTAGCACGTCAAACGCAACTTTTAGAGATAAGAAAAAGATATATAGATAAGGAAACTAAAAATAATCTCCTCGAAAAATACAAAATTCCTCCCGGAAAAATTGCCAAATTCCTTAAGGACCCAAATTAAATCCTGGATGCTAGCATCCACAGAGCAAAAAAGAGATACGTAACTCTTGAAATTGTAAACCATTTTGGGAAAAGGTTTGACAGCCTTAGAGCGGGTTTTCTCTAATTTGGCCTAAACAAAAAAGGGAGAGACGAAGCACTTGATGAAGATCTTTTGGGTCTTGCCTAATCGGCGCAGTTGTTTTGCATTGGCAACAATATTTTTTTATGCAAAAATATAATAAATTGCTACTGCGCAAAATCCAGATCTCTTCTTTAGCGAAGGTTTTGCCGAAAATTGCAAAAATATAAAAAACGCGCCGAGAGGAAATATTAGAGCAAAACAGTGAAAGAACGTATTCCTGTCGAAAAATTTTTTTTCAGAAGAGTGCAAATTACTCAAAATAAATTAGCTTTGAGTTGAACAAAAGGTTACAAAATTCCTTTTGTGGACAAACCTTTTCAAGTTTTCACCCCCAAAAATGAGTTAAAAATTTATTCGAAAAGCATAGAATATTTATAAGTGGAAGCAGTTAAAGCGGCTAATAACTGTCAAGATCAGTTTTTGTTAAACTTTTTTTTAAGACAGAACGATAATAGAGGATTTTAGGTTTATCCTTAATCCTAGAAACCTACATAAAGTTCTTTCGCCCACCTCATTTTCAACTGGAAGATGTTAGAGAACTTAATTACTAAAAACTGCTTCCTTGCGACATTAGATATTAAAGATGCATATTTTTTAGTTCCAATGTTTGATGAATATAAAAAATATTTAAGATTTTCTTTTCAAAACAAAAGTTCAATTCCAATTTTTACCATTCGGTCTAGCCACTGCACTTTTTTGTTTCACCCTTTCAGGCTTGTTTCTCTTATCTAAAAGATTAGGTTTTTTATTAACTATTAAAAAAACCATACACAACCGACTCAAGAGATACAATTTTTAGCATTTATTAAAACCCTTAATTTTTATATATTTCTTCCTTCCTCACTGTTTCATCAAAATGTAAAAAAAAGTTGAAAACGATAATTCGATATGTCTGGTGGTTTATTCTATCTGGACAATTCAAGTATGGTATCCAAAATTAGAATCTGTGATTCGCTTAAAAGTTATCGTTTGAAATCCTCTCTCTTATCCTCGTTTCAATCAATCTTATCAAGGTCTATAGTAAAAGGGGCGTTTGGGAGGATGCAATTTATTTTTTTCCAAATGATGGGAGTTTTGCGACAATAATATTGAGACTATCTTGCAGCTTAATGTAAACCAAGTTGTATCCGTTTTAGAAAAAGAATCTCAAAATACTGGGAAATATTGAACTCTTAACATACATAGGTCTGCCTTAAATTTAATTTGCGAGCAGAAAAATCAGAAATGGTAGATAGGTTTATGAGACGCATTTTTAAGCTGCGCCCTCAGTTTCCGAAATATAAACTTGTTATCCGGAACCAGTGTTACCTTATATAGGTAACTTGTACCCTTTGATAAATTTAACATTCGGGTTATTAACTATAAAATGGTACTTCTTTTAACTCTTTATTCTGCTCAAAGAGTTCAGACATTTTCTATAAGTTAAGTTACATCAAGGCTAACGAAGAGGGCATAGAAATAATTCTTAAAGATATTTTTAAAATGTCTGGACCCAGGCTTAAGTACCCTGTTTCAAAGAAAATATACAGTTCGATTTGTGTTTTACCATTATATATTGGATACAGAGAACAAAACTATTTCGATGAACAATTAAAAAGCCTCATAAGCCCGCTACATCCCAAAACATTAGCAGGTGGATTTAAAAAGGTCTAAAAAATGCAGAAATAGAATCAAATTTTAAAGGACATAGCACAGGACATGGGATATCTTCCGCAGCATTAAGGGTTGGTGCATCAATCAAAAGTATTATAAAGGCTGCGGGATGTTCCGAAAAAAAGGAAAACGTTCAATCGATTTTATAATAAACCTTTAGTTTCAAAAGATTTCTTAGCTAATTATATTAAGAAATATATTTTAAACATATTTAAATTTTAAAACTTGTGGTGTCCTGATTATTATTTAATTTTTTAACTAATATCGCCATATTCTCTAAATAACTACCTGGTGTATCTAATAGGATGTGCCCAATCGAAGTATAATTAAGGATTAAACGAATTACCTGTAAGGAAGTTCAATCCAAATTATACGAGATGGGTCACATCCTATTAGATGCCCTCCCATTTATATATTCATGTATTTTTACAGTACTTAAGTACTAGTCAACCCGCACTTGGCGATCTTAGTATTTCAGGACAGCTTTAGAAGTATACTTTAAAAACCGATAGTCCTCAATACATCTGGAGAGCACAATGGATCCAGTCTAAAAGTATGATATTTGCATCGATACTATTTTTTTAACGAAAAAGAAGAATTGGCGTCATAGAGGGTGTTGCTTTTAAGGAAATATTAAACAACTCAAAAAAATTTAACTAATCCGGACCTGGAAAATCAAATATTTAGAATATCGTTTTATTGCTCTTTAAAACAATTATCAGCTTGTATAAAATTTCATTAATATCAGTTTTGTAGGTAATGGGATTTTTATTTTTTATTTTCTTAGGTATTTTAATAAACCGACCACCTTGTATATTCTTAAGAATCCTTGCTTGTACTTTATCATTTACCCTGTTCGTTTATTGAGAGCGTGGAACTTGAGCAGAGGTCAGATTATCATCGAGCTCACCGAGCTTAAAACTAAAAACAAAGGGGTTTTCGAGCTTACGGAGCTTACAACATAACCATCATTTTAAAATTTGTGCAGTAAGCTTCTTTTTTAAAATATCTTGTTTTTTCTCTCCGGATTTTTAAGTAAAGCCATAATTTTAACTGACCTACCGAGTTTTTATTCCAGCATAACTCTCAAACGACTTAATCGACTTTCATAATGTGGATTTTTTTATTCGATTATTTAAAAAAAACGTACCGTACCCGCCACTTTTCGATAAAACCATTGTATAACTTTATACAATGATAAAACGGAAAAAAATCACTATCAGCCTCCAAACGGCCAAACCGATTTTAATAAATATTTTTTCAGAAAAGCTCCAATTTAAAACTGTTTTACTAAAAAACATACTTTTCCAACCACTTCCACAACAAAACCTTTAATATAAAAATTTTTTTACCACTAAAAATTAAAATAAATAACAACTTGAACCCACATACTGATTACTCCTGCTTGCCCCAACATCTGCAACAATTAACAGAGCCCGCGCTGGAAATTTTGGATGCAAAAGGAGCTAGCAGCGCAACCCATTTAGTACTACAAAGTTGCATCACTTTTACCAAAAAAAACTACTCCTCGGGAAAATTTCTCTACATCAAAATATAATCTTTGTGGTATAATTTTCGTATTATATATTTAAAAACAAATTATATTAAACTATCCAGCAAACACGGTTCCCTCGGGCCTTTGTCGGTCCGATGTCGATTGCCGAATTTGTCGTCATCGGCACGACGTCGATTTACGACATCGGATATTTGCCGATGCAGCGTTCGACTGTGGCCCGTCGTCGGACCAATGCTAAATTTTACTTTTTGCTGACATCGGCATACCGTCACCGTACGATTAAGGTCCGATATGGTTTAACCACATGGTACCGACCATCCGCCCATAAATGCTTAATTTGGTCGGTCTAAAGTAGACAAGCTGGTCTCGGACTGAGATCGGTAAACTATTCAAGTCCGACATTACTTTCCTAAAGCGGTTCAACGTCGGCGATTGACGGAGGTCCGTCCGTGGTAGTTTAAAGCGGCCCGACATTGGCAAACTAAAAAGTTTCGATAATGCGGGTGCTTAACCAGTCGGACTGGTTTAAGTGGCAGAAGAGGTGATTCTTGTAGAGAAGTACCACCATCTTGTCAAGTTCGCATTCTAGTTTTGAAATATCTTTGCTCATTATATATATAATATTATCTTCCACTATACAGGGAACATAGTGACATTAGCGCCATCTCTACATACTAGGAAGAAACTATTAAGCAGTTTTAAAAATTTTAAGGTGACGTAATCGGACCATCGTCGGTTGTCGATTCTCGACCAATCAAACAAAGTTCCAATCGGACCATCGTCGGCCCTAAAGCAGATAAAGTGGTCGTCGGAATAAAGTCGACTATAGTAAATCGAGCCATCGTCAGTTGCCGATTCTCGACCGATTAAAGAAAGTTCCAATCGGACCATCATCGGCCCTAAAGCAAATAAAGTGGGCTTCGGCATAAAGTCGACTATAGTAAATCGGGCTATCGTCAGTTGCCAGACATATTAAATAAAGTTCCAATCGGAAGTGGTGGCGGCATAAAGTCGACTTTGGTAATGTTAACCTCCGTCAGTTGCCGATTATTGACCGAAAACTCAAAATCGTAATCTGACCAACATCGGGCCAGAGTGTAGTCGCCGATGCCGACACACTGCGACATTGGCCCGATTCAATGTTGACGATTTGTGTTTGCTGAGTGTGGAGCACTAAATTAGCTCTAATTATGCAGGTATCTTTTTTTTCGGAATTTTCTTAATTAGGCTGCTCTGATGACTTCTCACGGAACCTAGCAGCGCATGTGCTAACTTTTAAAAAACGCAAGCTCTATTTTTTTTGCGCAACAAAATTAGTATTAAATTATTAATTAGTTTTATAGGTTCTAATAAAGAAATCGCAAGTTGAGCTGCTAGCTACATAGAGCTGCAATTTACCGCCCCAAGGATTTGGCGCCCTGGGCCCTAATTCTTGAGCAGGGAATGACATAGATTTGTGTCGAATGATCCCACATCGAACGCATTTCGTATTTTTGAGCGGTGATCGCTCATTGCTCATTCCATTCTATCAAAAATTGATGGTGTTCGCGCTCCCTGACTCCAAAACCAGGGATCGGATCGGTCCCAAAATTTCAAAGTAGTGTCAAGGAAAAGCATCTTTTTTTGAGTGATGGGATCGTTCCCCAGGATTGATCCCTTCTCTTGAGGGATCGTTCCTTCTCCCGAGATTCAAGAATTAGGCCCCTGGGTACCTATTCTTCAGTTTCGAGAGAACACTCCTTTAGGAACGCTCACATCAGTGATTTGAACCAATAGGATAGTTTGACTGGTTGCACTAGCCATCCGATATCAGTCGAGCACCGCCGGACATTACCGGGCTACCGCATGTCAAGAGAACTTACATCTTACATCTACTGGTTATGGGGAAGAGAGCAGGTTCTCCTGAAAAGCGGCATTCGAGAGTGCTCTGCGCGGGCGCCGTAGAGCTTGTCAGCTTATCGAACGTTTCATAACCGCATTGGGGCTTGCCTATTGGTTGAAATAAAGGATGTGATCGTTCCTACACGAACGTTTCTCTCGAAACTGAAGAATAAGTATCCTGGGCGGTTGCCCGGTGACACTTCAACAATATATATTAAGTAACACTTACCTTGTAATGTGAAGCAGTATCCGACAGCGAGTACGTATCCACATACGAGTCGAATCTTACAGCTTTTTTTGGCAGTGATTTTCGTCTTGGACATAACGAACACATTGCCTCTGGTCGGTGAAAAGTGGGGGGCATATTATAACCGCCTTAAGTCGTGTTTTTTAGTTCATCGGAAGCACTTTATACTTTAATTGTCTACCTACAGCACTGTTAAATCCCGAATTGCATGTTGACTTTAAAGTTAAACTAAAGCCCGTTTGACATGGAGCAATAAAACTTAAATTGCATGCAAGACATCTATTTTCTTCTCACTTCAATGAGCCCAAAAGAGAGAGATGGGAAGAGAGGACTTGCATGCAATTCATGTTTTAATGCTCCATGTCAAGTGGGCTTAACGCATGTTTCAATATTCAACAAAAACCTATGTAGGTATGACACGCATGCAGCAAGGATGACATTCAGGGCCGCTTTCTCAATAACGAGTTAGCGTTAACTCGAGCAACATAACCTTATAAAAATCTTTAAAATGCGGGTAAAAGTTAACTCCAGGGTAACCCTGGCTTCAAGGCGAGGGTAAGTTATTTTATCCCAGGGTAACCCGCTATTGAGAAACCGGCCCTCAGACAAGTAAGTATAATATTGCTAAATCATGAAGACTACTCATAGTCGGGAGTTTTTTCAAACCTATAGTACGTTAGAGGTCGCGACGCCCTTTTTTAGGACATAGGGTCATTTTGACAGCTGTATCTCGAACATGTATTAATATTTTAAAATTTTGGTTAAATCCCTTAAAGATTTACGAAATGCTCTTTAATATGGTACGCAAAACGTGAATTTTGACTTTCGGTGGATTGCATAAAAAAATAATCAATTTGAAATTTAAAAAAAATTGTATTTTTTTTTCTAAAAATTTACAACAAAAAAATCCTATTCATGAACGAAATTCTGAAAATGCATTTTGAAGTGACTCTAAGAAGGTCCTAGCTATTCGCTGATATAAAAAATAGCAAATTCGTGCCACGGAAAAATCACAAAAAAATCGGAAATTGACGCATGTTGTCACGCTTTTTATTTTGTCGTTTGTTTAGAAATTTTTTCAGGGGATTCCTGAAATTTTTACAGCTACTTGAAGACAATGAAATATCCTTTTAAAAATACCAAATTTGAATCTTGAAGGCCTTTAGAATTTTTGTCTGTGAGCTGTCAAACATAGAAGATTTTTACAAGTCGTCCAATTTTACTTAAAACACCTTTTGTTATTTTATTTAGTTTTGAGCAGGTAAGTGTTTTTTATCGGTGTGGGTGCATCTAATCGGCAATACGTTTTTGTTCCTTAGCCGATTTTAATGAAGTTTGGCATTTTTAGAAGCTAAACGAATAAAGTTTACTACTTTTGTACAAAAGATGTAAAATGTCGAAAATTCAAGATGGCGGACGTAGTCAAAAATTTAGTCTGTAAAAAATGATCTGAAACTTTTTTTCGACCCCTTTCCCTGTAATTTTTTATTGCCAGAATAGGAAACGTTATGCCTTATTACGTCTAACGAGGTAGCACACATAAAATTCGGTTAGGTAGTACAAAAGTTGCACTGGCGCAAAATTTCGCATATTCTAACCACCCCAAAATAATGTCTCTTTTTGTTTCCCAAGAACTTTCTTATTTCTTATCGGATTTTTACAAATTTATATTATGTCTGGGAAGATAAATAAACCATCAAAACGTCAAATGTCAAAAACCCAAGATAACGGACATAGCAAAAAATGACTTTTTTGACCTTCCTGATATCTTTTATTGCAAATTTAGAAAAGCATTTCACGTTTAACGAGATATCACTCATAAAATTCGGTTAAATAGTATAAAAGTATAAAAATTGTCGTTTTTGTTAAAATTAGATTTTTTAAAAAAAGTAATTTTTGACTAGGTATGTCCGCCACCTTGGGTTTTTGACATTTGACATTTTTACCTTTGCAGAAAGGATACATCTGTAAAAATTCTATGAGAAGTAAGAAAGTTCTTGGTAAATAAAAAGAGACATAATTTTAAATCTTTTGTACTAAAATAGTAAAATGCAAAAAAGTAATTAGAAAATTAAATCAGTCCATGATTTTCTGGCTCTTTCTATATATTATTATGGATTAAACCATCAAATAGGAGAGACGAGTGAAGAGGAGGCGTTAAAAAATGTTATTTTCATGTACGTATTGCCGATTAGGTACACCCACACCGATAAAATTGGACGACTTCTAAAAATCATCTATGTTTGACAGCTCACAGACAAAAATCCTGAAGGCGTCCAAGATTCAAGTTTGGTGTTTTTAAAAGGATAGTTCATTGCCTTCAAGCCGCTGTAAAAATTTCGGGAATCCCCTGAAAATATTTCTAAATACACGACAAATTATAAAACGTCAAATAATTTTTGTTATTTTTGAAGTTTTTAGCAAAAATTTTTTTTATGTATGTTGTTTAATTTTATTAAAACTTGGAGGCTCATCGTGACTTGTTACATTTAATATTCTAGTGTGTTAGATAGCATTTTAAGAACATATTTGGCAGGTCTGTAAAGGGAATGTGGATTAAAAAATTTGAAGTTAAGCAGCCGGGGTCAAAAAATTGAGATTTTGTAAATTTTCAATGCGTCAATTTCCAATTTTGTTGTGATTTTTCCGTGGCATGAATTTGCAGTTTTTTTATATCGACGAATAGCCAGGACCTTCTTATAGTTACTGTAAAATGAATTTGCACAATCCCGTTCATAAATAGAGAAAATATTTTTTTTTTGTAAATTTTTAGAAAAAAATACGATTTTTTTTGTAAAATTTCAAATTGATTATTTTTTTATGCAATCAACCGGAAGTAAAATATCATGTTTTGCGTACCATATTAAAGGCTATTTCATGGCCTTTTAAGAAGTTTAACCAAAATTTAAAAATGTTGACACTTTACCGAGATACAGCTGTCAAAATGAACTTATGTCCTAAAAAAAGTTTAAGGCGTCGCTTCGCGACCCCTAACGTACTCCGTCGCCGAAAAAACTAATATTCATTTGGTGGTCCACAAAGTCATACCTAAGTGTGCAGCGAGTTAAAACAAAAACACCAAAAGTCTTCCTATAAATTGGAAAAAAGATATAAAAAACCCCCGACTATCAACTACGATCTGATTTTTAGTAATTTTTTGAAAACTATCTTAAAATTCCTTCGAAATATGGTTCTCTGAAGAAAATACACCATCTTTTGCTCTATCAAAACTGCACACGGCGTAAATGAAAAACATATCTTTGGAAGAATTTGAAAAAGCACGCGAGGAACTCAGACACTTTTACGATATTTCGAATATCAAGAAAGAGATAGAACTTTGGAAAAAATATGGGAGGCAAAACCAGAATCGACCAAATTGAGGTTTGTGGAAGTCCTTAAGAAAACTGAAGATTGTTTTTTCTGAGCTAAAGAACGCCTTAAAGATTCTTGTTGCTTTACCTTGCACCGCTTCTACAGTTGAAAGGTCATTCAGTAGCTTGAGGAGAATCAAAAACTGGTGCTTGCCATGATGAGTGTATAGACTACTCAACTACGATCATATTTTTAGTAATTTTTTGAAAACTACCTTAAATTCCCTCGAAATAAGATTCTCTGAAGAAAATACACTATCATTTGCTCTATCAAAACTACAGCCAAAACATATGTTTGGAAGAATTTGAAGAAGCATGCGATGAATTCAGACACCTTTACGGTATTTCGAATATTAAGGACGAGATGGAACTTTGAAAAAAAATATGGGAGGAAAAACCAGAGTCGACCGAACTGAGGATTGTGGAAGTCCTTAAGGAAACTGAATATTGTTTCTCCTGAGATAAAGAAGGCCTTAAAGATTCTTATTGCTTTACCTTGCATCACTTGTACAGTTGGAAGGTCATTCAGTAGCTTGAGGAGAATCAAAAACTGGTGCTCCCCATGATGAGTGTATAGGGTGCCCCATTTTCGATGGGATTCAATTGGAAACTCCGTCTTACTTTTTTGGGCTTTAAACAATGATATTAACAAATTTATTCTGTCCCTTTTAGTTTTTGAGCTATAGGGGAAAGTTAAAAGATGGTCGGAATTACCAACTGATGATGTCTCCCCTAATTTAAGAGATAATTGAGTTCTGTAAATACATGTTTGTGGCAACCTTTTTGGAAAAACACAATGGTGTTTTCTGAATTTGAATCCGACGTTTCGTTTTGTAGATCTATCTTCTAAAAAAATGGAGTTTCCCATTGAATCCCATCGAAAATGGGACACCCTGTAGTACAGAGGCAACACTCTTGGACGATTTCATAAACAAAGTAACCAACAAATTCGCAAGCAACCCGAGACGATTATGTTTAAATTGGATTTTTATGTAAATAATTTGTTCTTTTTCTGATTTTTTTAGCTAAAACTTTTCTTGTTCTTCTTGATTTTTCCTTCAGTTCTTCTATGCTGCCCCTCCCTAGCTCATCGGCTGGCGACGCCCTTGTTTCAGTAGACTAAGGGTCTAAACAAATTTGCATAAAAAAAACGTCGTGTGGAGATTTTATTGTAACTTTTCCTTCAACCTTCCCCTCCTCCCTGAAGTAAATTCCGGGGTGCGCCCCTTGCTTAACGCAAAGCTAAGAAAACAAATAAAGCGCGATAAATTTTTCGATTTCAAATATTACCGTGGGCGAAAATTTAAAAAATATACTAACTATACTTAATGTTTTACAGGAGTGGTCACAGCTCTTCCAAAAAAAGGAGAGGAGGGGCACGATAATTTTTTTTTAAAAATCTTTTGTGTCAGATACTTATATTTAATTATTAAAACTAAATGTTTTAATTTTATCTCTAAATTTTCACTTAAAATAGTTCTCGAGAAAAAAGTAATGCAGAAATGTAATGGCGAGTGAAATGGCTTAATTTAATATAAAAGATGAGAAACTGCCGCCGCACGAAAAAATTTTGTGAAAACTACTAGAAATGCGCGTCTTTGACAAAAAAATTGCTTAAAATTATACCAAAATTAAAACAATAATAATGTTCTAGCGCCGTACGCGAAAATGTTTGCAATGTAAACCGAAAATTAGCTAAAAAATTTGATCTTCTTTATTTCCTTTTTTTATTGCCAACTCCCAAGGAGGGGTGGGATATAGTTTCATGTATGGATTTTTAGCCAAAACTATGTCAAAATCCGGGCAAAAATTTTGAGAGAATTATACTAAATATGCCATTTTTTAAACGTTTTGGGTGCTGATAAGAAAAATTGCTTAAAATTAAACAAAAATTTTAATAATCACGTTTAATTTTAGCCAAAAAATATTGAAAAGTATTCACGTTTGAAATATTTAAAAAAAAGGTGGGTTGGGTTCGCTACAACGAGGATGAGGGGCGATCCCGTCCCTTTCCGCACCTATTTGTGCCCACCACTGTGTTTTATTATGATCAGAATAGTTTATAGAAGAAATATATAGGTTATTTCATAATAAAATTTTTTTTATTAAAATTCTGAAATGTTTTTGCAAAAATATATAATAATCAAAAAGGGGTCGGGCGATTATCCTTCCGCCCCCTAAATCTATCCGCGCATACTAGTGCTTCGCAGAAAACTGCACTTTTTCCTAAAAATCTCTCTATATCTTTTCCGAATGATCAAAATGATATAAATTCTCTTTTCATGGCTGACAAATTTCATATTTACATTCCTTTCCAAGCCGTCGGTGAGGGCGGATATAGCCTCAATTCTAGGGGAGATAGTCAGATTGTCAACTATCAAAAAGGTCAATAAAGAAAGCAGACTGATTTCTTTATGTCGTCAGTTAAGCGGATCAAAAAAATTACTAGACCATGTTTATTCGGGGGCATTTGACTCGTATTATATTGTCAGAAAAAATATAATATTCACCGCACATAACGCAAGTGCTTTATGGGACATATAAGCCTCATAAGGCAGTGAAGGTGTTAATATTTGGTTGGCAAGAACTTGTTTGGGCGACGCAGGTCAAAATTTTAGTGAAAACTAGATGACCCAATTTTTCAAGGATGTTATATAATAGCACCGCAAATGAAAATATTTGCAATATGAGCAGAAAGTTTCTTAAAAAACTTGATATTCTCATGGCCTTTACAAAATGTTTAGGTCTTATCCTCCCCCTGGACATTTTGCAGCATCCAACTTTCAAATATACGGGACAGTTTAGCCTATTCTGAATGGGACAAACAATTACTCTAGGATAATTGGTAGGCAAATATAGTGTTCCTTATATGCATTTGCACCGCAGAGTTAAAACCAGATTTAAATTTAAGACGTCGATCGTTGTTAAACCCGGTTTGGTTACAAGCTAATTCGGCAAGGCTTAAAAATTCTTAAATCCAAATTTAGCATAAACTTGTTTCCTATTGGTCAGATTTTTGACGGAAAGCTTGCGATTCTTCAAAAACCGTCAGAAAATCTCGCCCTTACAAAAAATATGACGATTTTTAAACACAAGTTTACACTTAATGCTTTATTGTCAGAACTATTTGCTAATATTCCTTAAAATTTAGTGTTTTAATACTGTTCCAGTAAATAAACAATATGTCAGTTTTAATTTTTACAGGCTGCTTTTCTGAAAACCCTGTTTTTTATTTAAGCTTATTTTTATATGGAAACAAACCTTTAAAACTTTTAACATACAAAACCATAGATAGCCATGGAATATTTAGCTGTCACTGTTCAGAAAAGTCACACAAATTCTGACTTTCCTTTTACATGGTGAGAATTTTCGACACCTTTTGAAGTTTATTGGTACGCGTAGTAACAATTTAGCTCCGCCATAAACTAGTCCTGCGGAATATCTTCAAAATATTAAATTTACAAAATGTTATTAAAAAAATGACGCAGTTTCTCTTACAACGTTAGCATAAATATGAAGGTCGCTGTTTTTTTATTTTAAATGAGGCGATAAGTAAAAATCGTCACTTTCCAAAATTCTGACGGGTGTGATTTTCTGTCGTTTCTGAAGAATCGTGAACAAAATTGACAAAACTGTTGTTTTCATATTTATTGAGTGCGTTGGTGAAGACAATGAACTTTAAAATAGAAGGGCCCAACGATCTGTCACGATCATGTGTTGTGGAGGGCAAACAAACGATTTTCAAAAAGACGCAACGTTAATTTCAATGCAGTAGCTAAAGTTACGACAGTCGTATCTAGAGTTACGACAGTCATTTTTGGGATTTGGTTGCTTTTTCTGTGTCGTATAGGGTTTACTAGGATTGTGTTGTGTTGGGTGGGGTTGGTTTTCTTGTAAAAATGTCAAAAAACGGATTTTTCGCGACTGTCGTACTTTTAGCCACGGTATAATTTAAAGTGATTTTCCTATTGGTGAAGATGCTTTTTTATTGTAGTTTATTCGTTTTGGAAAGTGGATAAAAGCAGTTTGTTCTCTGATTTTTGGAAGAGAGTAAAAAAAACTGGTTAAAAAAAATGATGTTTGCACAAAGGTCAATGACCTGTATTTTGTTTTTATTGTATTTTTTTCGATTTTTAAGGATTTGTAGGTGATAGGCAACGTTGAACTTGAGAGGAAACTAGTGTTTTGAACTTCCATTGTCTTTATTTTTTATATAACAAAAACTAAGACTACCTAATCTTATATACTAGTATGTGTTCAGCGAACCATGACGTTGGCTCCGCCTTTTCACAGTTGAAATCTGTTACCTCCGAAAAGTGTGGGTTTCCAAATATCCTTGATGGTGACTCTTGTTTGAGAAAATACACTCTGATTCCTCACTGTTTCTTTGAATTTCGCTTGAATAGGTTTTCCTTCCAAATGGGTGTCCCTCCAGGAAATTAGTGACTTGCTGATCCTGTTGGGGTGTGCTGATTTTGGTCAAGCCAGTTTCTTCCTTTGGTCAAGTCAGTTCCTTCCTTTCGTCGTACAGTTACTTCTTCTTTGTATTTTCTTTTTAGTCTTACTATAGTGGACTTGTCTGGTCCATAATGATCGGCGACCCGACGAATTTTTGATAAAATTTAGCTATCGAATTCCGATAGCTGTCGTGACATTTTTGAGTTGGACAAGACCGTGACAACAAAACATGACAATGAGTTGACTCTGACACTTTATGACAGAAAAGCTTGCTAAATCGACATATTGCATATAAAATCGGCCATTACCCTCTCCACATAGGCCGATCAGCTCTTATCGTTTTAGTGTCCTTTTATCCACCTTCGCCGCCATTTTGACAGAAAACTAATGGATTATCTGTCACTTTTGAGTGAAAATGGCGGCGAAGGTGGATAAAAGGACACTAAATCGGTATGAGTTGATCGGCCTATCTGGAGAGGGTACTGAATCGGCGTATGCGTTTTGTGTCGCGAAGTGTACCATGTGAGTGTGGGGATATCTACACTTCCAGTCACAAAAAATGCGTACAGCAGAAGTTAGCTGCAGGTCTGTTGAACTTAAGTTTTGCTAATTGCGTTGCTTATTGTAACTGACTTTGAAGTTTTAGAATTACAGCTAGATCGTTTGACATTGTAAATACAAAAATAAGGAGGCTGGCCACACTTTGCTATAAGACTAATATACTAATGAATAAAACAATTTAATAAAATTATTCAACATTTTATTATAAAACCTTATTCTTAAAGCTCATTATGGACGAAACAAGACCACAAATATGCGAATAAGAAAAAATATCAAAAAGAAGGAACTGTTTCGCGAAAGGAAAGTAATAACTTAATCATAGTGAGCGGACCTCTGCAAGATCGGTAAATTCGAGTAATCTAAATCTTTGCAGACAACCAAAAATGTTCAAAATCAAAAAGAAATTATTAAAAAAACACTACGTAAATTTAAAAAAAAACAGAAAACGTTTGTTCAGTAGCGTATCATTGCCCCGTCAGCCTCGATAATATTTGCCAGTCTTCGTGGCATGGAATCTGCTAAATTTTGAAATAAATTTGAATTTGAAACAATGACTTCGTCGTAGCCTCTGACTATGAGCTTCATTAAGTGGTTGGAATTTCTGGGAACAATATTCATTCGTGTTAACTTTTTTGCTATAAGGCCCCACACATTTTCCATGGAATTGGCGTCAGGGGTTTTTGCCGGCCATGGCAAAACCTCGATGTTGTTTTGCTGGAACCACTGTTTAGAAATGCGTACGGTATGGATAGGACAGTTATCCTGTTAATACACAAAACCTTCTGGATGAAGAATGGTTGCTTCTGGAAGTATAACGGAAAATATTGCTGGGAACGAAGACCGGGCTGATCTTCGTTCCAGCAATGTATTTTTCGAGCGTGTTCGTCGGGCGTTATACCAAAATTTGTTTATGTTGGGAATTTGGAACCTTTGGTTACACTAAAACAAAGTTATGATTGTTTTCCACAAACCAAAACTACACTTTTTTGCACTCGACGCGCGTTTCGCTAACAACGTTACCATCATCAGGAGACGATAAACAATGAACTAAATTAATCTACGCTCTATCTTATATACAATCCTTTAGTGGGCGGAGATAAGACTAATAATTTGTTACTGATCACGATTTTTAATCCTATCTCCCCTCAACCAAAGAATAAAGTGTACTAAACGGGATGGGTCCTCTATCTTTATTTAAACTATTTCTGGATTTAATGATTTCCATACTTTCATATGCATTCAAAAGTCTTTTGTTTGGTACACTTTTTAGAAGTTTTAGGTTATCTAATGTGAATCTATGAAGTGTTCTTTAAAACGGGTTTGAATAGAGCGTCTCGTTTGGCCAACATATTTTTTGCCACAATCCATGCAACTAATTTCGTAAATTCCACTTTTTTCTAGAACTGTAGTTTTATCCTTGGGATTTCCTAGTAAGCTTCTTATTGTGTTACCGGATTGATATACTAATTTAAGACCGGTGTTATTAAATACTTTTTGTAATCCTTTCGTATAATTAGGATTATAAGGAATTGATACAAATTTTGAGTCGCAGGTATCTTTTGAAAAAGACCTTTCGGAATTCCACTTTTCTCAGAAACGCGCGTCGAGTGCAAAAAAGTGTAGTTTTGGTTTGTGGAAAACAATCAGAACTTTGTCAAAATTTGTTTGCTATCATTGTGGGACTAAAAAATTTTTTCATCCATGAAAACCACCTGTTGCCAAAATTCTTTTTCTTGTAGTGAATAGTTTAGTACAAAAATTAACCTGGCTTGCTTCTTCTCCGCACTAAATAAGATTTTATTGGTAGCAACGTGACATCTAAGCCTAGAATGGCTTATCCGTTTGCGCGTCGCTCTTATGGATCCAGGAAAATGTGCCTCAATTTTCACCTCTGGGGCCGTCGCAAATGGGTGGTCTTCAAGAAAGTCGATCAGTTGCTGATCCTGCTGAGGCGTACTGACTTGGGTCAAGCCAGTGCCTCGAATTCGTCGAGCAGTCCCTTCTTCTTGATACTTTCTTATTATTCTTACAATTGTAATCTTGTTTTGACCAATCACCGTCTAATTTTGCCAAAATTTGGGTTTTTTTGAATTCGTTTAGTTAGGGTATTTTAAAATATAAGCGTATGACAACAACAAAACCTGACAGTGACGTTTTTTGTCAATTTGAAATGCCTAAAAGGTTACCGAGTTGCGAGGCCCATAATACACTACATTAAATCGGCGTACGCATTTTATGTGGCCGGAAGTGTACATCGGAGAAACCATCCGACCTATGGAAGTTCGACTTACCGAACACTAACGCAAAACTCGTCAAGGGGACAAAACTGGATCGAAAATAGCTCAATATTGGTGGGGAAATCAACACCATATGGAATGGAAAGAGACAAAGATGGTCGCCACGGACCTATATATTCAAGCGAGAATTCAAAAAAACAGCATTCATCCTGAGGAACCAGAGTGTATTTTCTCCAACAAGCGTCACCATCAAGAATATTTGGAAACCCACACTTTTCGGAGGTAACAGATTTCAACTATGAAAGGGTGGAGTCAACGTCATGGTTCGCCGAACACATACTAGTATATAAGATTTGGTAGTCTTAGTTTTTGTTCGTAGTCACCTGATGACGATTGCAGGTACATAAGCATTCGAAATGTTGTGAAAAAGTAAAAATAAAGACAATGGAAGTTCGACACTCTAGTTTACTCTCAAATCCGGATTCGAAATCAAATCAGGATTTAGGTAAATGTAGATTTAAGGAATTTGCGGTGAAATTGGACATTAGATTTATAAAACAACTCACGTACAATAACTTCCCTCTATTAAATTACCATTGCATTTGGCGCCTCTATTAAAAGTAAAATAGTCACATCGATTTTTAGTTATCAAGCTCTGCTGCAACGTGAAAATTATGCAATTTTCATGCATCTTCCGCAGATGCCGTGCCGTTTTCAAGCGCGCCCTCTAGGGTACAAAACGAAAAATAAGGTCTTTTAGATATTCAAGAGATTTATTGATAAAAGCATTGTTGCATGTTATAGCGAATGATTTTATATACTCATAACTTATTAAGATAAATAAGTGTGTCAATAACTACGAAGACTACCGGTTTATCACTTTATGACCTATTTTAAGGTGGTATAAATACTTTAAAAAAGGTTTTTTTCATACCTTCATCAAAAAAATGATTTTAGTAAGTATCTGCAGATACATAAAGTCTGGCTTTTTTGGTTACCGATGCAAAAAAACTTTTTTTTTATCACGGTGCAAAAAAAGATTTCTGTCCGTTTTTTAAAAACATCGTCAAAATATCACACTGTCAAAGATTAAAATGACGCAACAATGAACGTTACCGAGTAAAAAGGTACATCGCTATGAAAATCATTGTTATTTCATTTACCATCCGTCTTGATTTATATGCTATGTTTTCATGGATATTGAATTCGTTTTCAATATGTTTTGAAAACTTTTTTTTCACGAGTTTTCATGACAGGTTTTCAAATCGTTTTGAAAACGGTTTTCAAATTTTGATATTTGGCAGCTAACATGTGTCATAGTTGTCAAATATTCATTTTTGAGTTTTGGTACTTTTTTTTTAATGTATTTTATTCAAAAGATGATGTTGGCCCTTGCCACACATTTTTTTTCAATTGCTACTCTGTTTGCAAGTGGAAGTGAAGAAAGAAATGCTGGACTGGTATATGTGCATAGCACATACACTTTCGAGCCAAATATTTCTTTTATTTTCCATAATTAATTTTTTAGAGTCTTTAAAAAAACAAATCGTTAGTTATTTAAGTAAGGTTATGTTATTAATCTTCTTTTTTTCTATATACTCCACCAAATTTTAGAATGCCGGTTCCACAGTTTTACTTCTATTTCTCTGTCTCTCTCTCAAAAAGAGTGAGAGCAATAAAATATAATTTGGCGCCTGTCTGGTAATCCGACGCAATACGCATGTGTAAACTCAATCCCCGTTTTCATGGAAAATCGGTATTTCGATCTCAATACGATCTTGATCCAACCCTAAAAATTTTCAGGGTCGGATCTAGATTGAAATCGATTTGAATACTGGAAAAACAGGTGTTTTCATGTACGCTATCGGATTGAAATCGTTTTCAGAACGAACTCAATTCCCATGAAAACGTAGCAATAGTGTAAAGATGGGGTGTTGCGAGAAGTGTTCTTCGTTCGAGATTTTTGAAAGTATTTTCCAGTTTTCCTTGGATTTTTTGATAAAGGTATTAAAAAAAAAATATGTTAACAGCTCGCGGCTAAACTGTGCTTTTTTTTACTCGCGTTTTTAAATACCTCACTGCGCTCGTTATTTATTATTAAACCAACGCAACGCTTGTAAAAGAGCACTATTTTAGCCACGATTTGCATCTTTAGAAAACGTTAAATTTCACCCGTGTACAGAAATTTTTCCCCACATATGTGGAAAAGTGTACGATGACGTTAACTGTCACCATACTTTTTCGCACATGTGTGGCAAAGAAGTTTCATTAGATTTGTGCAAGAAACTAAAGACCAACTTTTACAAAAATTAGTGCAATTCATCAGTGTTCGTAGGAAAAATAGCGTACACAAGTCCATAGAAATAACTTTCTTACACTCGCGTGTTGTTTCACTCGGCTAGCGCCTTGTTTACAACATTCATGCTCGTGTGAAAGAACCCCGCACGAAATACATGGGAAAATGAACTTCACCCGAATTTGATATTTGATAGTACTAATCATGGTTTAAGAGATATGCAACTTTTATCGAGATTGTATGTCTAGTTCTTGAGATATTGGAGGTCCAAGTTCGGAAAAACGCGTTGCAGTGGTAAATTTGCTGACAAAAAAGAACTGATTCTCAGCTGAAATAGTGACAGGTATAGATGAATTTGTGTTTTTGAAGGATGGTTCATATTCACCAAATAACCAGTACTGCTAAAAGATGGTTAGTTCTTATACGGGGTCTGTTCAAAAAAATATAATTTTTTGAATATATATTTGACATTAGTTTAGAAGAAGAAAACAAACATGCACCAGGATTCTTCTATCTGCTTTTATTTTAGATAGTTGAAATAGGATCACTTCATTTTTTGCCCATGCTTTTCACGGTAGATATTTTTGAAGTTTGTCGGTTTTTCATCGCTTCAAAAACTCGACATGGTTCAGATCTTTGAGCAGTTTTGTCGCACTTCCAAAACCTATTCTAAATCTACTATTTTCTATTGTTAACACGATCTTCGTATTAATTTTTAGCATGAAAAGTGACAGACAGTCTTTATTTTACTACGGATCCCATTCAAAAAATTTTTTCTTCAACGTTTTTTAAATATTTACTTTTTTTTCTGTGGTCAGTGATTGAGTAACTTAGTTTTCACAATATTTTACTAAAATGATACTATCATAGGTACGTACTATTTTTATTTTTAGTTTTACCAACTTTCTATGTCTGGTTTTTGAACTATGAATTTTTGAAGTTAAAAGAAAAGTATTTTTTTGGTAAGTTCATGCGATAGAACAAAAACAGCTGACCGATTAATTTAAATGTGAATGGGCTGAAACAGTGACCACTGTGACCACAAGCGGTTCTAATGTGGCTTCCTCAATAAAAAAAAAACAGTTAGATGCATAATTATTTTTTTTTTCAGTAACATATATTTTTTTTAAATAGGACACCCGGTATAGTTTGACATTTTTGAATTCTGAAAAAATGATCTTTTTGACAATACCACAGACTAATACTCTATCTCTTATGGTTTCCAAGATAGAGGCATTTAAACTTGTTGTGTATGCCCTGTTTTACGGGGGATATTTCAATGAATATCATAGTTTTCCATACAGAATTAGATAAAAATATCTTGATTATCGTAAAAGACAGATCCTACTGTGTGGTATTGCTGAAGAGAGAATTGTTTGAATCTTTCAAAAATTGCAAAATATACAGGGTGTCCTATTAAAAAAAAATTGCCATACCTCGTAAACTGAATGACATAGAAAAAATCCAAGATAGCACGATTAAAAAAAATTAAAAATCTCAGTTAACATGTTTTTGGATTTTTTTATTCAACCAAATTCTAACCCGCTAGAAGCACCGTTCTGTTTAAGGAATCCACCCTGTATATATATTATTATACCGGCAATGCGGTGACATTGTAGCAAAAAAACATAAGAGAAACATAACAATGAATATACAGAACTACTACAAGGCATTTTTACAAAGAAAAACTAGAAAAATGGTAGATGATACCAAGTTGTAAAAATCGCCTGCCATCAAACAAAAATAAACAACATCTTTTTTTTTGACTAGTAACTTGACATAGCCAACTCGGTTTTTTATTATAAAGGGATGATTGAGTAAGCTACAGTAGACCCGCTTGTGGTCTCTGTTTCAGCCCATTCACATTCAAATTAATCAGTCAGCTGTTTTTGTTTTATCACATGAACATACAAAAAAATACTTTTCTTTTTACCTCAAAAATTAATAGTTCAAAAACCAGACATAGAAAGTTGGTCAAACTCATACAAATAGTACGTACCTGTCATAGTATCATTTGAGTAAAATATTGTGAAAATTGACTTACTCACTCACTGACCACAGAAAAAAAAGTAAATATTCAAAAAACGTTAAACAAAGAAATGTTTTTGAATGGACCCCGTGTTGAAGCAAAGACTTCCTGCCACCAACTTTTCATGCTAAAAATTAATACGAAGATCGTGTTAACAATGGCAAATAGTAAATTTGGAATAGGTTTTGGAAGTGGGACAAAATTGCTCAAAGATCTGAACCATGTCGAGTTTTTGAAGCGATGAAAAACAGTTAAACTTCAAAAAATTGTACCGTGAAAAGCATGGGCAAAAAATTAAGTAATCCTATTTCAACCATCTAAAATAGATGCAGATGGAAGAATCTTGGTGCATGTTTCATTCAAAAAGTTATATTTTTTTGAGCACACACCCCCTATAACAACTAACCATTTTTTATCAGAAGTGGATATTTGGTGAATATGAACCATCCTTCCACAAGACAAATTCATGTATACCTGTCACCATTTCAGCTGAGAAATAGTTCTCTTTTGTAAGCAAATTTACCACAGCAATGCGTTTTTTTTGAACTTTGACCCCCAATATCTCAAGAACTAGACATACGATCTTGATAAAAGTTGCATATCTCTTAAACCATGATTAGTACTATCAAATGTCAAAGTAACATTAAATTTGGGTGAAGTCAATTTTCCCATGCATTTCTTCCAATCTATAAATATACTCAACCCTCGATTTACTAAAAAATGTGATATTAACTTAGTTTCTTTATTTGTTTTCTTTTTAAACTGACATTTAATGATATTTAATGAAGGACGTATAAACCCTCGGAGAAAGCGATTTTATTTAAAACAGTCCTAATATAAAAGCGGTCTTAGGAACGTATAGACTTTTAGCGATGGAAATTTTTGTTATAACTCAACAAAAAATAAATGGCGTCAATAGGCACGTATAGCCACATATAAAACCTTTAAAAAAATGAAAAAAAAAATTTTTTATATTTTTTTTTTTTAAATATTATTATCCATCTGAATGAGAAAACCGCATACCAGCAGCTGCCGGGTTAGAATTTTTTTTTGAAGTTTAAACCCCTTCCTGTCCTCCTTCCAACCTTCCATCTTCATCAAAAACTAATAAGCTTATCGTCAGACAGACAAACAGACAGAGAGCATCCCAAAATTTTGTATTTAGGTATTTTTTGAGCCAAATAACTAATTTTTAGTGAAAATAAAAAAAACTGTTTTTTGCCGAAATCAATAGCCTCCATACATGTATGGATGGTTAAAAAACGATAACACAAAATTTTGAAGTAAAAATTTTATTTTTTATACTTTTGTCATATATAAAGATTGTTTGATTTCAATACTTTTATTAAACACACTATGTTTATCACTATCCGCCAATAACAAAACAATGGTTTTCTTGTTGGTGAATTTTTTTATATGGCGAACCGAAAAAAGTTAGAGTCGACAGCTTTCGGTTAGGTTTAAATCCTAGTAAAAAAATGCGTGGTTTTTGGGTTCTAGTTTTTTGCATGTTTTCTCTATTTTTAACATTTTGAATTTTTTGAATTTGCCTTTTTTGGGACATATAAATCAAAGATTGTGCCAAATTAATACAAAAAAAATCATTGTTCGGCCATATTCAAAATTGTCTTTTTTTGGAACAAAGAAACGCAAAGTGTCACTTGAGTGCGGGAAAATCTCGGGGTAAATTCATTCCCGCACTCGTGCGGGGAAGTGACACTATTTGAACTAAAATGCCTGCGGGAAAGTGATGTTTTCCGCACAGTCGTAAAAACTACCCAGTGTGTTTGTGTAAATCTAACGTCAAAAAATTTACATAAAAAAAAACTTCATAAAATTTACGTAATATTTACATAACATAACTTACGTTTCTTTAATTACACTATATTTACGCAATAAGAAGGGAACTTTGTGATAACATTAGAAGTATATAATAATTATATACACATATATAGTTATATAACATACACACAGTTATATAATAGTTATATAACATTTATGTTATAAATTTATATAGTAGTTACATAGAGTACGTTATTTACGTGACATCAAGTTTACCTTGATGTTACTTGTAAGAGATATAAATACTAGTTAATCGATATCTGATGCATTTTCCCAATTTTTTGTTCTCATGAATTATTTACTACATATTATTTACGTAAAATGTAGGGAACTTTGTGCATGGCATTATGTAGAACATGGAAGTTACTTTTTCCCTTGTTGTGACTTTCAGTTTACCTAGAATTTATGTAACAAAGTAATCATGTGTTATAACTTTTACGTAATATTTACGTAACGGTGTAGGCTGGGTAAGTTATTATCCTAAGTAATGCGGAAAGTTAATTTTTCACGGACGCGACTACCGTTGACCCGAACGACGCGGAGCAGGCAAGGTTTGGAAATATACTTTACGCATGAGTTAGAATCCACATTTTTTCTACGACTACCTAACAAGAAAGTCTCAGGCATAGATTAAGGAACTATAGATCCGTCACTTCACCCTTCCCGCCAATAATTATTTTTCGCGAAAAGTGCGGTTATGTTTCCGCGTGCAAAGGAACTGCCAACATAATAATATTTAGGTTGGCAATATTCTTTCTATAAATCTGCAGCTCATCCTCTTACCCCTTCTAGGGTTGTCCGTCAGAGGGCACATTATGACAAAAGTGACAGAATGTCGGTTATGACTCATAACTCATGAGTTCCATTTTGAAAACTGAGGTTTGCCCAGGTTTTTAAAAAGTGATTTTGTGATTATTCCTATTCAAAAAATTGTGATTTTATCCGTCGATTACAATGGCTAAGAAACAAAGAGTTAGAGTGTGTTGTATTCAAAGCTGCGGAGACCGTGCCATGATCCCAATAAAAAAAACGGGGAGACATCGTTTCCCCAAAGGCAATCCAGTAATTTTTCAGAAGTATAGTGAAGCCGTTAAACGCGAATAAACTAAGTGCTGATGAAATATATAACAGATTTTACGTGTGTGATAAATATTTTGCTCCAGAGGACATTTTGCAGACTGGACGCAGAGGTCTTAAAGAGTGATGTCCCACACTTGCATTTGGACTCCATTTAACTATTTATATATAGTGTTAAAACACCCTTTCCTTATTTCATCAAGTTTAGTATGGCTAATTTTGGTAATTATGCAGTATACGGTTTTCTGTCATTTTTGATTTTTTTTTTAAAATTCTTTATGGGGGCACCTTCTAGGGTCCCTAGGACCCCAAATCCGCCTGCGCCCGATTTGTTTTTTTACGAGAAAAAAGGGTGCCCAGGGGGGTTGTAATGTGTTTTTTTGATTTTTTTGGGTTGGTTTGATTTAGGTTGGGTTGGACTGTGTTGGTTTGGGTTGGTTTAGTGAAAAAAAATTTAAAAAAAACAAAAAAAAACCAACGGGCGCAGACGGATTTGGGGTCCTAGGGACCCTGGAAGGTGCCCCCATAAAGAATTTTTCAAAAAAAATCAAAAATGGCAGAAAACCGTATACTGCATAATTACCCTAATTTTTGTGGATATCAATAATAAGTTAGAAAATGCGACACTTGTGTATTCCAAACCAGGGGTATTAATATTATTTACACCAAGACTTTTTCTAATGTTTGGGTTTACCATAAATTGCCGCACATATACAGTAAAAATTTTTTGAGATTAAAATTATTTTTTTCTGTTTCACAAATTTAGTTTGGAATACAAAAGAGTGGCATTTATTGTTTTTTATGTACTAAAAACAAAATAGGTATAAACATTTTAAAGAAAATTATTTAATATTTAAAAAAGCACAGACGAGATCATATTGTAATATTTTCTTTATAGTGAAAAATATAAACTAACATGTTTCGAAATATGCCATAATCTTTTATAATAAAACAACCAGAGGTTTTGTACTACAAGTGCATTATGGGTAATTTGTATTTATTTCTTAAAAATATGCTTTTTTATTTTAAGTTAACATAAGTAACAATTTTGTTTTGTGTCTAGTAAAAAAGCATATTTTTAAAAACTAAACACAAATTGCTTGCAAAGAAAGAACCCTACACAAATTACATTGGAAATGGCTATTAGCTAAATGTCATAATTTTTTATATGTTGTAGTACTCAATAAACAAAGCACAAAAATAAAAAACCGAGATACGGAGCAGGATTACTTTCTGAGATATGGAGCTTTAAAGTTGATGTGTTTTAAGGCTATATCTTTGGACATGTTCTAATTTTTTTTTCACAACTTTGTTGATTACCGCCAAAATAAAATAATTCATTTCTGTATTTGTACTGAATGAAACACCCTTTCCATCCAAGTAAAAATGTCCTTTGGTACCACCAACCAACCGGCGGTAATCAACAAAGTTGTGAAAAAAAAACTTGTCCAAAAATATAGCCTAAAAACATGTCAACTTTAAAGCTATATATCTCAGAAAGTAATCCTGCTCCCTATCTCGTTTATTTTTATTTTTGTGCTTTGTTGATCGAGTACTACAAAATATAAAAAAATATGACATTTGGCCGACAGCCATTTTCAATGTAATTTGTGCAGGGTCCTTAAAAAAAAAGCGAAAATTTAAGCGAGCACCATCTAGTGGTCATATTACAAACAAACAAAAAATCGATAGTACGGTGATCGCGAATTAAACCGTGAGTCATCTAGTGGACGTATTACAAATTAAAAAAGAAAAATCAATATAAAAGTATGGTTATTGGTCGCGTGCATATCTGCGCAGACTCGCCAAACTCCAAATAGTTCCGAACCGTTTAACACGTAACTGTCGTATCTATTGTAGCTCCTTAACCTATGGTCTCGGGGTAAATTTTATAAAGCGACAATGGTCCAGTGGTTGAGGCATTGGCGCGATAATCTAGTGGTTAACGCGAATCCCGTCATCTTCGTCCCCATTTTAGTCCGAAAACCAATATGGTAAGGGGAGTATTAAAATCGTGAAGTTTTGACTTTCCTTAATTTTATCGAAAATGAGTTACTAAGGTTCCAAACACCTTAATCGACGAAAAAAAAAGTTGTCTGTCGGTCTGTTATCTGTTGTCTATATGTATACAGGATAACTCAAGAACGCCTTAATCTATTTTAACGAAATCTGGTACTTCCTCTATCGGCTGGTCATGAACTGATTAACTTTTGGGTAGGGTGGTAGTGGGTTGAAGGGGGGAAAAAGGGATAAAATATTTAAAAAAATATAACTTTGGAATAAAAGCAAGTAGCGATATACGGTTTTCAGATTTAAGTTTTCATGAATATAGACTACAGATTTTGTTATAAAGTACGAATTCGTGGGGGCTTTATTTTCCCAGTTATTTGAAAAAACGTTAAAACATATTAAAAAAATCATAACTTTAGAAGTAAAGCAGCTATTGATATGCGGTTTTCAGATTAAGGTTTTCGTAAATAATACCCAAAAATTTTGTTATAAGGTTCAAATCTTTCAAAGCTACAGTTTCCGAGATATTTTCATTTCCTTTCAACATAAAATAATTGTTTGTATTTTTTTTGCCAATATATTATCTTGTCCCAAGTCTGAACAGTCAAGAGAATGATTCTCTTAGGCAAGAATAACACCCTGTCTTTGTATTATCAGTAAATTTTTTGCGGAAAAAAAGAAAGATCAATTAAAAAGCAAACATTTTCGGCAATTTGCGAATAATTGTCAATATTCAAATACCTCGCAAATAAAAGACATCACAAAACATTTTTAAACCACAGTTATAAACCATGACCCGATATAAAAGTATCCTTTCATCCATTTTCTCATTATTTAAAGTTTTGAAATGAAGCCAACATTTCAGTTGACCACAACGAAATTAATATCTGGATCTATTACGATTTTTCCACGTAGGCAAAGTTTGTTGCAATGTAAGCCGAAAATTTTTTATAGTAGTTTATATTATTACACGATTGTAATGGCTCATTTACGGTCCTAGGATAATAATGAAGCTTAGACGTAAACCACAAGATGGCGTGACAAGCGATGAAACTTTATTTTATAAAAGCTCTAATTGACGCAAAAATGTGAATTATTTTTCTTTATTTTTAAAACAATAAATATTTATTAAACGTAAATAAATCCAATATAATTTTAGAACCTAACCAAAAATAAGTTCCGTTAAATTGACATATTTCGCATTTTTTAAAAAACACCTCGTTTTTAAAAAGATATATGAAAGTACCTTAGTTGCCTTATTTATTTTGACGTTTTGGATAGAACGTCATTGAAACTTCAGGTTATGAAAGTTGTTGACTTGGACTGTACGCGTTTGATATTTCTATTAATTTCTGATATTATGGTTATTAAATGCTCAGATAAATTAAGACACTCGCCTGCGGCTCGCGTCTCAAATTTCATCTTCGCATTTAATGACCATCATAACATGCTTGTTATGTAAACTACATTACATACACCATTAAACATTTTTATCTCCACAAGAATAAACCATTATATGAAATTATCCTTTTATCCGTTTTCTCGATATTTTCTCATTATTTGAACTTTTGAAATGAAGCCAACATTTTGGTTGACCACAACGAATAAAATATCTGGATCTAATGCGATTTTTCACCGCATGAGAGCCCAGGCGCAGAAAAATCAATTATTCAAATTAACTTTATGAAGCGGGAAAAGGCAGTTTTTTAATTCGTTTTACAAAAATAGTGGATAGAGTGGTGTAGTCAAAAATCGGCACTGGGGAGGGAAAGTTCATCATTTCATAAAAATCAACAATACCAGCCCATTGAATTTTTTTAAAAATTAGGTAGGTACCTATATTTATTTTTGCTGATGGGGTTAACGGCGTCACGTGGCCCCTAGTGGGATGAAGCGGTTTAACAGGTGTTCGGTTAGCGGCGCTATTATTATTATTATTATACCGAGAGCTTCAGGCTACTGCGAACATTGGGCGGAACTAGTCGAATTTGCCAGGGTCCACGCAGGGACATCGCACACCTATCAGTGGAGCAAGCAACACTCACGCTTGCGTTCGCCGTTCGTGGCTTGGGTTTAGTACGCCTCCAATCACACTGCGATGTGTAGTCGATGAAACCGGAATTTGGTGAATAAATACGCAAATTTTGATAACGTAATTTTCTTGTTTTTTTTTTCACTGATATATTACAGCGTTTTATTTTTAACTGCTCAGATTTATCACTAACAACGTGTCAAAATAAAATAATACATTCTAAAAACCAGAAAGATTCTCCCAGTAAAAAAAAATTAGAGCAAATGTTCGAAATGTCCTCCTTGCTCGACTAGACAATATCCAAGCCTATTATTAAGATCCCTTATAAAGTTCCCAAGCATGTTAGGGGTGTTACTTTGAAAAAATTCTTCTATTTTAATCCGAAGTTCTTACAAATTATTAGCCCTTTCATGCCTGTAAACTTTGTTTTTGATATAGCGCCACAGATAGAGGGCATTAGGAGCAAGATCGGGGGTGATCGAGCTGGCCATAAAATAGTTCCCCGTGTACTTATAACCCGATTAGGAAATACATTATCAAGATATTCCCTAACAATGCCAAGATTGTGAGCGGCACAACCATCTTATTGAAACCATGTTTCACCAAATCTCACACCTAACAACTGCCTAGCAGTTGGAATAATATGCTGCCGCAGTAGATCTAAGTATCTAGGGCCATTCAAATTGCCATCAATAAAAAATGGTCCAATTACGTCTTCCCCTACAATACCCACTAAAACATTTAGTTTTTGGGGATACTGTGTTCTTACGTCAAAGTACAAATGCAAATTTTCCCTCGACCAATAACGAACGTATGTTGGGTTATGACGATTCAATAATGGAAACGTCCTTTCATCTGTGAAAAGAATAGATCTCAGAAAGTTTTTATCACGATTAGCCCTTTCCATCATTATTTCGCAAAATTCCATACGACGATAGTTGCCCTCCGGAAGAATTTGATGCGTTTTTGACGCGTTGTAAGAATGATAACCATTCTTTTTGAGAACACTTACGACAGTGGCTGAAGACGTATCAACTGCTTCTGAATTTGGTGTGGGTTTTTTTTTATAGTTCCTTGGCTCTAAACAACCAAACTTTTCCAAATTCTGCACAAACCTATGAATCTTTAATAAACTAGGTTCTGGGCAATTTAAAAATTTTTCCAATAGAATATTTTTGAATAAGTCTCAATGATCTGCCTTCGTATACATTCATTTTTAGTTTTAAAAATGTATTATTTCACGTACTTTTCAATCTCTTTCTCGAGCAAGGCAGAAATAAAACAAAATAGTAAAAACAAAATAAACTTCAAAAAGATAACACTGCAGCGTGCTTCGACTCCACCTCGGTCGTACGGCACGACGAGAGTAAATTGGACTAGTTCCCCCCTATGTTTGCAGTTGCCTGAAGCTCATTTATATAAATAGATTGAGTTGGACACTCTGGGGGGTGTTTTAACCCCAAAACCCCTTCCATGGCTACGCCACTGGCTGATATTCGTTTGGAAAATAAATCTGATCCTTTAGCAAGAACGTATATATTTATACAGACCGCTTCAAGCTACTGCGAACATAGGGGGAATCAAGTCCAATTTACTCTCCGTGCCGTACGAACGAGGTGGATTCGAAGCACGCTGCAGTGTTATCTTTTGGAAATTCATTTTGTTTTTATTATTTTGTTTTATTTCTGCCTTGCTCGAGAAACAGATGGGTAAGTTCTTAATTGAAATAATACATTTTTAAAACTAAAAATGGATGTCTACGAAGTTGCCAAAAAAGTGCGGATGGTCAAATGGTCAAATCGTCATAACCCAACACACGTTCGATATTGGTCGAGGGAAAATTTGCATTTGTATTTTAACGTAAGAACACAGTATCCCCAAAAAGTAAATGTTTGGGGGAGGGTATTGTAGGGGAACACGTAATTGGGCCATTTTTTATTAACGGCAATTGCAATTTGAATGGTCCTAGATACTTGGATCTACTGCAGCAGTACATTATTCCAACTGCTAGGCAGTTGTTAGGTGTAAGATTTGATGAAACATGGTTTCAACAAGATGGTTGTTCCGCTCACAATGTTGGCCTTGTTAGGGAATATCTTGATAATGTATTTCCTAATCGGGTTATAAGTACACGGGGAACTATTTTATGGCCAGTTCGATCTCCCGATCTTGCTCCTAATGACTTCTATCTGTTTTTGAAGAAGCTTTTCAAATTATCACCCCTAACATGCTTGGAAACGTTGGAAGGGGTTTTTATAGTAGGCTCGGATATTGTCTAGCCGAGCAAGGAGGACTTTTCTAACATTTGCTTTAATTTTTTTTTGGCTGGGAGAATCTTTTTGGTTTTTAGAATGTATTGTTTTATTTTGAGAACTTGCTTTTATTTTGTTTCTCCTTATTATTTTCATTGTAACACGTCGTCACTGATAAATCTGAGCAGTTGACAATAAAACGCTCTTATTTATCAGTGACAAAAAATAAGAAAATTACGTTATAAAAATTTACGTATTTATTGACCAAATTCCGGTTTCATTGACTACGCTCCGTGGTTAGAGGCGTACTAAATATAAGGCGAACGGCGGCGAACGGCAGCGAATGGCGATCGGAAGCCTGAGTGTTGGTTGCTTCACTGATAGGCGTGCGGTGTCTCTGCATGTACGTACACTGGAAAATTAGACTTCTTTCGCCCTATGTTCGCAGTAGCTTGAAGCGGTCTGTATACGCTTACGAAGGGTGGCCGGATGCTAGTTAATAATTTTTTTATTTACAGATGTACAATTACACTGATAGAAAGATTTCTATGCCTTTCTTTGTGACAAAGAAATCTTTTTTCAGTAATATAAATGTATAATACTTGCTTTTTTGTAAATGTAGCTTCTCCCTTCCCCTCCACTTTCGCGTCGTTCGGTCAACTGCCGTCGCGTGCGGTAAAGTGTCACTTTTCGTACTTATTAGGTAAATAAGTACTTTTATTTATTATTATGTGTCTATATTATGGTAATTTGGAATAAAAAACTGTGCTCAAAGTCTCGGTGTAAATTTTTTCCCGCACACTGTTCGGAACGTCCTAATTTGCATAAGCAAAAGTGTGCGCAAAGTTGCTTTTTGCTTTTACAACGATAACACCCAGTAACACAGTACGTAAGGTAACAAAATTATTACCTTTGGCTGTTTCCAGCAAGTCTTATTTTTGTCAAGGTTATAATTTGTGAAAAGGAATTTGTTGTCCGTGAAAAATATATAAAAAGAAAGGTTCGTGGCATATCGGACACAAATTTTGCTTTTCAATTCATTACGACCAGGCCTTCAAGATCTAATAGATAGTCCAGAAACCTACAGGCTTGTTTCTTCCTTGTTAGGAATCATCAGGATAACATGGGACTGTACCTGGCGTATGAAGCATAACGTAAGCAACCACACCCAGCGAATTTGAACAACTTTCGTCGTCAAACAACGCGGTATATTGGATGGCTATAGGCAGCGCGCCGCCTGTCGGAATAAAGCGAAAAGCAAAAGTTTAAAGGATGCAAATATCAATAAGAATAAAATTTGCGAGCAAGACAAAAAAACCTGCGAATCTGTATCAGTTTGTAGCAACTCCACCCCCAATTGGAGTTTATACTACGTCGCCTTATATTAAGACTCCATTACTCCGGAGGAGGCTTTCTGCGCAAAACAAAGCCAATTGGGGGTGGAGTGGCTGAGAACGTTGTATTTGGAACGGTCGTCTTTCAGTGACCGGTACAGTTTCGCAGGTTTTTTTTTGTCCTGCTCGCGAATTTCATTCTTATTGATATTTGCATCCTTTAACGTTTTGCTTTTCGCTTTATTCCGACAGGCGGCGCGCTGCATATAGCCATCCGACATCCTGCGTTGTTTGCCGACGAAAGTTGTTTAAATTTGCTGGGTGTGGTTGCTTATGTTATGGTTCATACGCCAGGTACAGTCCTATGTTACCCTGATGATTCCTAACAAGGATGAAACAGGCCTGTAGGTTTCTGGACTATCCATTAGATCTTGGTCGTAATGAATTGAAAAGCAAAATGTGTGTCCGATATGCCACGAACCTTTCTTTTTATAATTTGTATTTGAAGAGTTTCAAAAACTTTTCTAACAAATTTTTAAGTTTAAAAAGACACATAAAAATTTTTGAGAGATTAGGCGCGGATTTTCAAGGGGGGGAGGGGGACAGAGAAAATTTCCTTCAATTAAAAGAAATTATCAATGTAGGCATGGCCTGCGTCGAGTGTCTTAATGCATCACTAGCCTTCCTACTTATTTATCTTTCTGCTGGTTTTCATATTTTTTGAACCCAAAATTTAAATTTTTTTGCATTTTAACTGCTACTATCTCAAAAACTACTGTTACAATTTAAAAAAAAACTGGTAGGCATGACCTGCGCTAAATGACTGCGCGAAGGCTTTGAATACATCATTCCCCCGTTATCTTAAAAACTTCTAAACCGATTTAAGTGATTAGTAACTTTTTTTTATTAAGCAAGGACCAGAATTTCCACGAGTGATTAACCTTAAAAAGATCTAGAAAAAGGTACTGTTCATTTTACATTCTCCGGATCAATTTCCATATGACGTTTGACATTTAAACATAGAAAATTAATGGGACTGTCATGGTCATTGTCAAAAATTGGTCCGATTCAATTTGAAATGAAGTGTCAGGTAGTTTTCGATTTCGAAGAGCTTTACTGAGAGCCTAGATACATCGTAGTTTGTTTCACTGAAATTGTTTCATAAATAAAAAAATCATTTAGTCCGATCTTGTCTGTTCCACCCGGTATAGATAACTTGTTAAAGCGTCGTATGCCAGGGGAAGATAAGGGGGATAAAGCCACCCATAGACCATCATTTTCACAAAAAACGTGAAGTGGATGAACATCCTTAAAAAACTTTTGGCTTAAACTTGTCATCAGCATTCAAAAAACATGTAAATAATATTACTTTTAGTATAATTTTCTTACAAATTTTACCAGTTTTATGATATGATTTTGGCAACAAATATATCATCGAAACTACATTACGTCGAACACATCAAAATATTTAAAGAAATTTTTCGCGCCTACAACATCATTCATTGTTACAAATTTCAGTTTAATTTTAAGCAATTTTTGGTCAAAAACGTTAAGAACGCGTAAAAAATGGCATACTCATTTTGAGTGTTACTTTCTCATTTTCGCATGTGGCGAATTTCAGATATAATTTTGAGATCAAATCTAAAATTGAGAATAGATCTACCGAAAGATCCGCCCTAGCTATTAAGTATAAGTAAGTACATACAAAGCATAATCAAACATCTTCTAGACCACCCCTCCTCCATATTAAAGAAACTGTGACGTCCCTGTAGATATAGCGTTGAATATACTCTCCCAAAGCCATTCTCTGCGTACGCCGCTGACTTGTTAGATAAATAAGAGAAATCGCCCTTGGTTGTTCAAAACATTTTTAAGAATTTATGATATCTTGATTAGCTTTTGATAAAGTACGTCGCGTCATAAGTAACATTTAGAAAATTTCCATTTGGGTAACTCTACATAAAAGTCTAGGAAAACATAATTTGATAAGTATACAAACCGCTTTTGACACGGTAATAAAAGCTTTTCTATGTAGGTTAAAACCTCTCCATAAATGATTTTCAAGACTACTTAATACAAGCAGAAAAAATCTTAAATGGAGTAATTTGCACATTTTTGATAAGATAAATTGCAGGTATTTTCAAAAACGGGAAAACATAAAAACTGGGACACAAAAACATACCATTTCGTACAACACATCAAGCACGGCTATGGTCAGCGCCCACTTCGTTTTCAAATTTCGCACATCTATACTGATTGTCGACTTAATATTTTTGTGCAAAAAAAATTGCACTGGTGAATAATTTTTTTTTGCCGGGTAACAAAAAAAGCTTTGGTTTTGTTATTTCCCGACAGTGAGTAAAATTATGTTTTTAACAAAGGTAAACATAGTAGTTTTCACAACTAGTGGCTAAAATGGTGCTTTTTTTACAAGTGTTGATTTAATAACGATAAAAACTTGAGTAAAAAAAGCACAGTTTAGCCGTGACTTGTTAACACTTTTTTTTTAAACCTTAATGAAAAAATCCAAAAAAAAACAGGAAAATGCGTTTAAAAATCTCGAACGAAGAGCACCACTTGCAACACACCATCTTTACATTATAAATCAGGGCGGCTGGTAAATAAAATAACAATGGTTTCCATAGCAATGTGCCTTTTTTACTCAGTGACGTTCATTGTAGCGATATTTTAGTCTTTGACAGTTTGATATTTTGACGATGTTTTTAAATGATTTTTTCGTAAATATTTGATGAAAACTGGCGGAAATGGCTTAATGTTTAAGCAAAAATAATTAGATTTTTTCAATGTTTCTATTTTCCACTGTTTCTCTTTAATTTTGGGTAAAAAACGGATAGAAATCTTTTTTTGCACCCGTGATAAAAAAAAAGTGTTTTTGCATCGGTAACCAAAAAAGCCATGCTTTAGTTATCCGCACAGTTACTAAAATCATAGTTTTGATGAAGGTATAAAAAATATTTTTTTATTTAAAAAATCTTTTATGTTTCTATTGTAGCATAATATTTTATTCCATTCTATAAAGTTGGTTATCATATGAAGCTCCAAAACATGTTGCTTTATGATAATCCTCTTTGTTGTGGGTCAAACACCCATATGCACGCAAATGTTAAAAAGTAGAACAAACGCATTAAGGAAAAATCCATATGGACTGGGGCAGAAAGAAATTCAATATGTTTATTAAAGTGCATTTTATCTTTGTCGTTATACAGGGTTTGTTTTTTGTTTGTCGGGACTATGGACAGTCGCACTGCCGCTAAAGCTCTGTTAAACGCTTTCACCACTTCGTTAACAGTGGAATAAAATAACAAAAACCTCATACAGACGCGTCCTCTTATTTGGTAGGCTCAAGTACAGTCGATATCAAAAACAATATCGTCCTATCCTCTATTCACTTAGGGATTTAATTTTGAGATCAAGAAACAAAACCCACAAAACCGCATCTTTTTTGCGGTTAGCGTTACTCGAAGGGGTTTTTCTCGTTATTCTCACCCCAAAAAAAAATGTGATGTTGTCTCTTGAGCTTTAAATTGAATGTTGAAGCAAATCGACAGTATCACGAAAAACTACTAAACCTATTTGAATGACAGTTGAATTACATTTCTTGAATTTCTCTGTAGTGCAAAGGCTCTATTGTATCAAAATCAATTCACGAAAGCAAAAGTTGTGACCTTTTAAAGCAAAAAAATGTTGGTAAAAATTCGTGAAAAAACCTGTGGGTATTCAGATGCTAGTTTACCAATAACGAAAATTATTTGGTTTAATAATGCAATTTAACAAAATATTGGTTTGTGATAATACAGAGTGATTCAAAGTTCTCTAGAAAAATTTTAACAGTGGGAAGATATCGTCCATCTAAGAACTTTACTGAAAATTTTTTTGATCTAACTTTTTTCTTCTTAAAAGGATATCGCCCTTTTTTTATATGTTGAAGAACTCGTCGTAAGAAGTTTTTTGTTTCAACGCGCCAACTTTCTACCCCTCCCAGAAGTGACGTCAGAAGGTACGTTCGGGTAATAATAAAGAGTAGGAGTGGTGTGGTGTAGGAGTGAAGTGAGAGTGCGGCAGAGTGTTTGGAGTGAAATTGTAATAGTCGAACGCTTTGGAGTAAAACGTGCAAGCTGTAAGCTAACCTAAACTTTAATAAGGTGTTCATTGCGTGTGTTCGTTTGGTGTACAAACACAAACAAATCTTTGCTGGTTTAAAATGAAATTTTTCGAAAATTTTCCTCATATTGAGGGTCCAATTAATTTCTAAAAGTAAATTTTTTACAACGTTTCGTCGTATAAAGGAGCCGTGGTTTTGGGAAAGGTTGCCAATTCATTTAACTGAAACTGATTGTATAAAATAATTTAAAAAAGCCTCGACTCTGCTCTACTCCTAATATCCGAACGCTAAAAGGTCAATGGCGGTCCCAGCCATTTGAAAAGGGGGGGGGGCGGTTTCGCTACGAAAAAAAACTAGAATAATAGCATAGCTTTTATGAGGAACATATCAATATATGCAAATAAAACTTGATAACTACAAGCGCGGATTTGGCCTCATATCTAGGGGGGGGTACTCAGATTTTAAGTTGTTTATTTCATACATTTTTATTTTAAAAAATGTTTAAATGCTCCGAAAGTTTTTGAGAAAATTACGTTAAAAATGCAATTTTCGGGTCAAATTAAACTAAAATCGTAAATTTAAACGGTATCATATAGCCGCAGGCAAAATTTTTTAAGAAAATTGCACTTAAAAATGCATTTTTTTATTTAAAATTAAACTAAAATTGTAAATATATCAATGGTTTCAAAGCGCAACAGGCGAAAATTTTTAAGAAAATGACAACTACAAATCCCATTTTTAACAAAAAATTAAATTAACACCGTAAATATCAAAGGTGTTACAGCGCCGCAATTTATGCCTTACGTAAAAAAATGACATCCAGAGTGGGGAGAGGTAATTAACCCCCTACCCCCTAAAATCCGCGCTTGGGTAACAGCTAAATACTTTTGTTTGAGGTATAAAAAGCATCAAGTTGAAACATTGCATATCTCAAATAAAAGATGCCTATCTCAAAAAAAAGTTCGTTTCCGGTTTTTCATGGCAAACCGGTCAATTACTCGCTTAATTTCAATATGTCTGTTGATATGCAGCAACACTAAGCCCGTTAGACGAATTTCTGGCATAGTGTTTTTAAGTACTTATGTTTCAATCTTTTGAGGCAAGAGAAGCTTTTTTCTGACGAAGCATTACTTAAGCCGATCACACACAAACGCTGAACTGCGTGCACTGCGGTGGTATAGAGGTTTCAACCAATCGGCACTCGAGAATTTTCAACATGGCGTCCTGAGATGGAACGCTAATTGGTTGAAACCTCTATGCCACCGCACTGCACGCAGTGCAGCGTTTGTGTGTGATCGGCTTTATTGGCAAACATCCAAAAATGTTTTTATTAACGGAAAAATATCGCCACATTTGTTCATTGCCTCGAAAACCTTATCATATATGTCTTGATTTAAGCTTTCGCCTACTTCTGACCAATATTGTTTCCAAGTACTGACTTCTCCCAATAAAAGTTCAAGAATTTGTGTTTTGGATTAATCAAACAGTTTATAGTGTTTGGATACATTAGTTAATTTTGCCTTGATTTTGGCTACACGTTCTATAAAACTTGTTATGAATATGTTCGGGTCAAAAATACTTAGTCTCGTTATTGAAAATTGATTTTATGTTCGAAATTATTTTATCTAAAACTTGTTTACAAATAGAAACTCATTAATACTGTTCTGTATTTCCAATATCGTGGTTTTCGCGGTAAGTACGTCATGCGTTTTTTTATTGTTCTGCAATTTCTCGTTTTTTCTCTAAAGACTTCAGGGTTACTACCAGCATCTTTGTTGTCTACTTTTTTCTGGAGAAAAGGGGGGGGGCGATTGCCCCCCCCCCCGCCCCCCCTGGCACCGACACTGAAGGCGCTGCACTTTTCACTTCGATTTGAATACCTAAACGGTTTGGCGTAAAAGGAGTGAAAAAGAGTGAATGGAGTACAATACCCGAACGCACCTAAAGTTTTTGAAATCGCACTTTTGAGCAATTTTTGAATTATTGTACTGACCTTATTTGCAAACCGACCAGAATCCAATTTTCTTTTTTGAACCTCTCCAAAACTTTCTTATTTCTTATCTGATTTAAACGAAACTTTCTGTAAATTATAAACCGTGTCCAAGACACCTAACTGTGACATAAAACTGACAGATATCAGTCTCCATCTTGCGTCGGCCATGTTGAACTTCGTTATTTTTTGTCCGATTTAAACAAAACTTTTGTTGCACATAAAGCGTTTTCCGCAATATCCAATTTTGATCCAAAATTGACATATGCCAGCGCCATCTTACAAGGGCCATATAAATAGTTATGTTTAACTCGGGTAAAATTTAACGAAGTTTAATATATAATGGCTACTGACATATGTGAATTTTGGATCAAAATTGGATATTGTTGAAAACGCTTTATGTGCAACAAAAGTTTTGTTTAAATCGGACAAAAAATAACGAAGTTCAATATGACCGACATTTGTCAGTTTTCTGTCACGGTTAGGTGTCTTGGAAACGTTTTATAATTTAGAGAAAGTTTCGTTTAAATCAGATAAGAAATAAAAAAGTTCAATATGGCGGATCCAAGGTGGCAGTGCAATTTTGACGATTAAAATTTTATTTTTAAAAAGACATGGCTAATTCAAAAAAGAAAATTAGATTCTGGTTGGTTTGCAAATAAGAGTATAATATTTTAAAAATTGATCAAAAGTGCGATTTCGACAACTTTGACGTCACTTTTCGGATACTTCTGGGAGGGGTAGAGAGTTGGCGAAATAAAACAAAAATCTTCTTAGGACGAGTACTTCAACATATAAAAAAATCAGGCAATTCTACCAAATAGAAATTTCCATTTAAAAAGGGCTATATCCTTTAATAGTAGTTTTCACAAATAGTGGCTAAAATAGTACTTTTCTTTAGAAGCGTTGGTTTAAATAACGAGCGCAGTGAGGTATTTAAAAACGCGAGTAAAAAAAGCACAGTTTAGCCACGAGTTGTGAACACAATTTTTTTAATGCCTTTAAAAAAAAAGGAAAATACTGAAAATCTCGAACGAAGAACACTTTTCGCAAAACAGACCATCTTTACACTTAATCAAGGCGGCTTCTAAATGAAATAACAATGGTTGCCATAGCGATTTTTACTCGGTGACGTTCATTGCTGCGACATTTTAATATTTGACAGTTTGATATTTTAACGATGTTTTTAAATGATTTTTTCGTAAATACTTGGTGAAAACTGGCAGAAATGGCTTAATTTCTCTTTTATTTTGGGTAAAAAACGGACAAAAATCTTTTTTTGCGCCCGTGATCAAAAGAAAGGTTTTTTTTGCATCGGTAACCAAAAAAGCCATGCTTTAGTTATCTGCAGACAGTTATTAAAATCATTTTTTTTGATGAAGGTATAAAAAAAGTAATTAACCAAGCGTCAAGCAACTGATAATGACATTGTTTTAGCTTTTGTCAAGAATATTGTTGTTGTCAAAGTTTTGTACTTAATTTTTGTTAGTGATTACAAACTAATATAGGTAGGTAAATGGTGCTTTTCAGAAAGTAGTAGCAATTTTGAAATGCAAATTTCTCTGAAACCAGAGAGTAAAAAAAATGTTTTGCCATTTTTTGTTCAGGATAACAAATTCTACCGACACTTAAAATTTCCAGGGAATTTTGAATCACCCGGTTTACCCAAATTTACTAGCAATAAGTAAAATAATTTCAAGTGTTGCGTAAACTTTTTCAGAAATTTTTAAAAACTTTCCCACATAACAATTAAACATTCTTGTAATGTAATAGTCATATACTTAGAGAACAAAGAATGTGATAGAAATGTTACATTTTACCATTGGGAATATTACTAACACATGCCGGCAATAAGTTACGTTCTAGGTCATACAGGTGATATAAATGTGATAGAAATGTGACGTGAAACATGACTATAATACGACCAGATTTTTTTTTAAAGAGTTATAGTAATACACCTAGACACTGACTATAACTGCATGGATAGGATTTTGTGATTCAAAACATGTCCAGATGGTCACGAGATGGATATCCTAAGATATGGAGTGGATATATATCTACATGAATATTCACCAAATATGATTTATTCTTCCACTAAAGTGCCATTACGGAGTAGCCTATGGATATAGGTATATCAATGTATCACCATTATGTTGATTTACTACTTGAGATTAGTTATCGAAAGATTAACTAAATAAATAACTTATCTGTCTTGTATGTATAATAATATTACCTACTCCATAGAGAACATATTGATTCCAGTGCCATCTACCTACAATAGATGACATTAAACGAAATTAATATTTTCAGCAAATATGCCAAAATCCTGAAAAAAACATTCTTTTTGGGAATATTCATAAAAATAACTTGATTATCTTATAACCAAAGAAATATAACTATCACAAACTCCTAATAAATATTCAACAAAAACTAGGTCTGCAACAGTCTTGTCATATTCTCAATAGAATATTCCAAAAATCACTTTGAGGGAATATTCCTATAACATGAATATTCCTTCAATGTTATGTGGGTTTTTTGAATGTTGTTTTTTTCTAATAACAATTTTTGGAAAATCGTTGTTTCGACCGGAAATTTTTTCGAGAACCATTTTTTCGTATTAAATTTTTGAAAATAATATTTATTTCGAATTAATTTTTGCCGAATGCCAATTTTTTCGAATTACTTTCTTTCGAACGGGTTTTTTATTTCGAATGTTATTTTTTTCATAAAACAAATTTTCGAAAAATCAATTTTTTGAAAAGTATTTTTTGAAATTTCATTTTTTTCGAAAAATATTTTTTTTTAATTAATTTTTTCTAAATGCTACTTATTTCGGTTTACTTTTTTCCTCGTGCCAATTTTTCCGAATTATTTTTTTCAAGAAAACAGCGCTTAGCAAAATAGGGCCTTTAACTAAAGAAAGCCAAGTGGGATGAAGCAACTGATGGGGTTTGAGGGGCTTGTTAGGGGGGTTCGCAGCATGCTAAGGTAGGTTTTGGTAGTAAGGTAAGGTAGGTAAGGGTTGGTTTTGTTGTGAAGGAAGGGCTGAATGATAGGGTTTGGTGGGGTAATCGGGGTTGGTTTTAGGGCGAAGAGGAGATAAGGGTTGATTTTAGTGTGAAGGGGGGGAGCCTTTACCCCCTTCGCACTAAAACCAATCCCTGCCTACCCAAGCACGCAATAAATTCCCGTGTCAACTCCACGGGGCGCGGAAACTTTTCCAATAACGCAATTTTCGAATAACTTGGCATTCAAAAAAAAGTAATTCGAAAAAATGAAAAATGTTTTTTTGAAAAAGCTGATTTCGAAAAAACTTCCGCGAACCAGTGGGGTCAAAATTTATAATCTTCTTAAGTTCTAAAATAACAATGCAAAGGCCAAAGTCTAATGTTCTGCAATCTTTATTAATAAAATCTATAATGTTTGCGGTGAATTCATACTGCTGAAACTACTTTTTTTGGGTTTCTGGCCACTAAGTTGAGAAAATTTCTTAAAATCATCAATAATCACGCTCGCAAATCCCAACTAGAATCTAAGTACTTATCTGACGTTTTGGTAAGAAACTCTACTGCCGTTATTGTTGATTTTTTAAGAAATTTTCTCAACTTATCGGCGAAAAACCCTAAAAAGTAGTTTCAGCACAATCTTTATTGTTATACCTTTTGTGGGAATGCAATTTATTTGAAATATGGTCCAACTAACTCCACTCTTCCCCTTCGGCGACGTTTAAATAAATATTTTAATTTATCGTGAAAATTGTGCCAAATATTTTCAAGCACCGAAATTTCTGTGTCCATGGGGACATATTCCAAAATATATTTGTAAACAACAAGTATTGATTTTATTTTAAACATAAAGTAGAACTGAACTGAGCTAAACTGAAATTTTTATTAACAAACCACTATTTCTTATTCAATGTTACAAATAATTTTTCTTAACAAACTAATGTAAAAGAGATCTACTATGCAAAACAAACATATAATTAAAAGCATCATTTAAAATCCTACATTTAGGCATTTTTACTTGTCATTCGTAAAATTATTATTTTTTTTACAAACAAAGAGGGAATAAAAGCAGTTATTTATTATAATTCGAAATTTGCTATGATCTTTTATGCTTCTTACTATGATGGGTAGGTGATTAAAAAGTTTAATGCTCTCATATATCACAGATTTTTTTGTTAAAGTTATTTTTGGAAATGGGAGACGTACAAGTAGTAGTAGTAAATAGGGGACGGCCCAAGACCTGCTCAGTAGGCCCAATCGGTCCCTTTTTACCTAGCCAACACCGTTCTTAACTACACCAGCCCAGCCCCCTAATCCACCACCTGTACCGCTTGTACGGTAGTGGGCTCTCCGGGTCGTCCTGTTCTCTTCACGAAGTCCAGTACTTTGGCCTACTAGCTCGTAGAGAGCTCGTAGGTCCTCTGCATCCAGATTCGGTTGTCCGACTACCTGATGCGTGGTAGGTATGCATCGCACTCCACAATGAGGTGCTGGTATGTGCAAGGAAGCTGGCCGAATGACGAATAGCTCTTTCAGAAACCCTAATAGCAGGGGAATTAAGTTGTTTTTTGTGTATTAGACGAACAGATTCCAATATAAAGAGAGACGTCAAAGTTAAAATTTATGATTTTACAAATAGAGGTTTGCAGTGCGCCACGAAGGGCACGCTTTTGTATCCTTAAAGTTGATTCGAAAAGAGTTTTTGAGCTGAATCCCCAGAAATCTATGCCATATCTAGCTCTTGAGTCGAAGAGGGAAAAATAAACAATTCTTGCACATTGTGACCCTAGCTCCTTACATACCATTTGTAATGCAAAATATGCAGAAGACAATTTAGCCTTAAGTTGTGTGATGTACTCTAAGTTTAGGTTCTGATCGATGGTAAGGCCTAGGATCATCAGCGAAAACATAGGATTTACCATTGAGGTCTATAGAAGGTCATTGATATATAAAAGCAAAAGCAAAGGTCCAAGGACAGAAGGAGTTAAAAAAAACTTACCCTTTATTTTTCTTTTTGCGTAAAACGTAATATTAACGGAGTAAAATCCATTTAGAGGCTGGATTTGTTTAAAAAATCCAAGAGCGAAAATACACGTGATGGTCTCGGGATCATATCAAGGCAAGTTATATTATTTTTGATGCATTCCTTCGTTTTTGTTGTTGTTTTCGTTTGATTGCTTGATTTTTTTTTCAGTTTTAGTGAACTTGTAATAATTTCAGAACATTTTTAGTTCCTGTCAATGATTTAAGTTGCGATCAAGTTGATAAATAGGGTTATATACTGCAGTCGAAAAAATCATCTATTGACTGGATGATCATAAACCAATACTTATAGCATTTTCTAATATATTAAACAATGGTTAGAGCAATTTAAAAGCTTTCACGGGCCGCGTTTAGCCATCCGAGATATCGCGAGTAACGTCACCGTTTTTGCTTTGGGTTTTTTAAATCAAACCTTCCGATTTGACGATTTAAAACGAAAATTGAATAAAAGGAAAAAATGGAGCAACTTTTTTTTGCAACGAACCCATTAAATCCGTAGAAAGATTTAGTCACGCGGTTGAGTTTATTTTATGCACTTTAGGATAGCTAAAGAAAAAAAATATTAAATGGTACTTAACGGTACTCTATTTACAAGCCGATCCATTTTTTAATTTGCTTCATTTTTAAATTTTTTCCATTTTTGTCAGTATATTAAATTTTTTAATTTTTACGTTTTTACATCTGCTTTATGTTTTTCTATTTTCCAGCCGCTAAACCTTTTTTTGGCAGAAGAAACAAATTTACTTGAAATCTTTACGAATTTAAAATGATTTAAATCACAAGAAATAATTTTAAATCCCTAAAAATCATTTTAAATGCCTAGGGATTTAAAGTACCACTTTAAGTCCTAGAAAGAGGGATTTAAAGTACCTTGATAAATCAACAATGCCATTATTCGACATCACAGGGGCTATTTCACCATGGATTTACCTTTGTTAACTTGTCCCGTGTCAGTGCGAGAAATGCGCCTTCCCGCACGGTAAACAGTGCGGAAAGAGCCATTTGCCACACAACAACAACAATCACGACAATATTAAGGTCTTCGTCTCAGCAAAAAATGGTGACGGTTACCTGTCCATCGTATCATCATTCATATTTTAGTATCATTAATTAGTACAAAACAAAACAAATACACTTTACGCACGCGTGTGCTCCAAAACAAACATACCATATCGGCGTGTTGAATATTGAAAGCCGCGTCGCGGCGCTGCCGCTATGACGTCACCCGGCGCTTGATAAACCGTTTCCGCATAGACGCACGTCGTCGTAGCCGTCGCGGCGGCCACCCCCGATGTATCAGGCCGACTGGCTATTGCGATAGAGCTGCCACGCCGACCGCTGCCGCAAGATGCCGCCCCATGTGTGACACCTGATGCTTCTACTGTTCCGTTCTTAAGAGTTAGTTTTTTTTACAATAGTCTAGCTATTCTTGAGATTAGGAAAAAGAAAGTAATTGCCCACAAATGCGCGGTTCTCATTGGCCGATGTCGCTGATTTCTTCCACAAATGAAACTAATAGAAATTGATGTTATTTCTGTTTCTAAAGACTAGTCATTACTATCATTTTCTGCTGCACCAACATTTAGTTAAGGAAAGTACAATTATGTAACCTTAAATACTTAAATGTAAGGAATCCTCAAAACTGATTTTGGTTTGCACCATTCGTTTCTGAGGTTTGCTCAGCTGGACCCCTCTGAAATCTGATAGCGTTGTAGAAATCTGATAACTTTCGTTTGTCTGGCAGTTGTTTTGGGAACACTGATGAATGTGCCAACCAATTTGTGTGTTCTTTTCCATAACTCAATTTGCTTTATTTTGAATTTGAAAACTATAATTATCGATAAATAAAAAAAGCCGTGTCAGTTTCTTTCCAAAGGAGACTATTTTTCTTATGGCTATGTTAAGTGACTTGAAACAGATATCCAGTGCCTTGCTGAGAATTACTACTGTTATATTTTTCTCGGCATGCCAAACTTCGATAAAAAAGGCATTAATTATTTGATCTAGGATAGTAGGGCATGATACCATAGCTGAGCGCAGGATCAAGTGGGCGCGGTCATGTGGGCGCAGAACCAACTGGTCACGAAAGTAATTTTTTCAATATATTAGTTCCCATCGTACTCAATACGTATTCAAAAGATTGTCTTCTTTTTTTTTCATAGAGCATGCTCTCTGCTCCGACAAAGAGCGTGATATATGAAAAAAAAAGATGCTTGATTTTCGATACGTATTGAGTACGATATGAAAACATGCTAAGTAATTGAATTTAAAAACTGAATATCAATTTTATACAAATATTAAATATTTATTTATTTTTTTTAAGAATGAAAAAAAAAATCAGAAAAAACATCCCTAAAAAAAATTATTTAACTAACCCAAACCCAACCGAACTCAAGGTAAACTAATCCAAAGTAATATTTTATTTTTTTTAAATTTAATTATAAATAGATATATGAAAAAAATCTTTCACGCCCAGTTGTTCCTGCGCCCACTGGACCCCGCCCACTTGCAGTTAGCTGCACCCACTTGGCCTCGTCCACTTGGCCACGTCCACTGGTCCCATTCCGTTAATTACCTGAGTACATTATTTCAAAAATTTATGGGACTTAAATAAAAAGAAAACACATGGACCGGACTTTACCGATATCAAATTGTACGTAATTGTTAAAGTTTGTCCTAAACTTTCTTACATGAAGTTACAAAGGAATGGGTTTTACATTTTACTTTTACAAACAAAAATAGTATGTGTAAGGTACTTACCATTTTGTGAACCACCTGATTCTTAAGGATTAAATCGGTGGTACTTCGGTCAATGGAACCGCTTTTCCGCCGCGTCGCGAATCCAATTTTTTCCAAGGAACCCTGTCGAGAAAGACTTTCCATTTTAGCAACAACAACCTCCTTAGGTTTGGGAATGGGAGAAGATGGTGGGGGAATGTCATCTTCGGGGTATCGGGGAACTTTCTGAAACAAATATAAAGATACATGAGATTTGAGAAAACAAATTTTATTACTGTTTACTAGGTTGACTTGAAACACTTTTCTGAATTGGTTTTATATAGAAACTGAGGAAAACAGCATTTTTTGTATTTTGTGCAAAGTTAGGCAAATATTAGAATTTCTTTCAGACGAGTTTTGAGCCTATTAGAGGCTGTCCATAAATGACGTCACGCTATGTTTTTCCATTTTGACCCGTCCCTCCCCATTTGTAATGCTTTGACACGCTCTTGCTTACCTCTCAATTTAACTACGCCACGCTAGCAAAACACCCTCCTCCCTAATAAAAAATTTACATTTACCTCCGCCAGTATCATAATAGTAGTTTACACAACAAGCATGTTATGATGGTCATTAAACGCGAAGATAAAGTTTGAGACGCGAGCCGCAGGCGAGTGTCTTAATTTATCTGAGCGTGTAATGACCATAACATGCGAGTTAGTGTACTATACTTCACCAACGACCAATAAAAATTTCATCATAAATATCAGAAATTATTGAAAATATCAAAAGCGAACACTATTAAGTCAACAACCTTCATTACCTGACGTTTCAATGACGTTCTATATAAAACGTCAAAACAAATAAGGTTGCTCAGGGACTTTTCATATATCTTTTTAAAAATAAAGTATTTTTTTCTTAAAGATGCCTAATATGTCAATTTAACGGGACTTATTTTTGGTTAGGTACTAAATATATATTGAATTTATTTATGTGTAATAAATATTTATTGTCTTAAAAATATATAAAAATAAAAATAATTCACGTTTTTGATCTTATAAAATAAAATTATTCGTTGGTCATAGGTAAAAATAATTAATGCGTTATGATTTTAGGTTTTTAATTCAAATTAGGAATACTATTAGTTTTAACCGTTAAATATTTTTTCTGTTTTCGTGACATCACGCTCTCAATAGCCCCCCTCCCTCCTTATCAAGCGTTATCACGCCAAACACTACCGCCTTCCCTCCCTGGACAGCCCGTTATTTACTAATTAATAAAATTAGTATGCATGTATTTGACAAAAACATTTTTGTTCGGCTATATGAGCTGCCTTGCTCGAGAAACAGGTTGGTAAATTCTTAAGTGAAATAATACATTTTTAAACCTAAAAATGTCTACGAAGTTGCCGAAAAAGTGCAGATGGTCAAATGGTACTATCAAGGCAGACCATTGAGTCTTATTCAAGAACTTTTTTTAGAGAATTTTGTAAATCGCCCAGAACCTAGTTTATCAACGATTCATAGGTTTGTGCAGAATTTTGAAAAGTTTGGTTGTGTAGCGCCGAGAAACCATAAAAAACCCACTGTTTTAAATGACGAGCAGGAAGTACGAGTTGTGTTGATATGCGCTGCAGTGGACGAAAATCGAAAGTTAACAAATTGCCGAAGCAGTTGATACGTCTTCAACCACTGTCTTACGTGTTCTCAAAAAGAATGGTTATCATTCTTACAAAGCGTTAAAAACGCATCAAATTTTTCCCGGAGGACAACTATCGTCGTGTGGAATTTTGCGAAACAATGATGGAAAGGGCTAATCGTGATGAAAACTTTCTGAGATCTATTCTTTTCACAGATGAAAGTACTTTTCCATTATTGAATTTTCAACCCAACCCAACATATTTTGACGTAAGAACACAGTGTCCCCAACACACGTAATTGTGCCATTTTTTATTGACTACTGCAGCAGCATATTATTTCAACCGCTAGGCAGTTGTTAGGTGTGAGATGTGGTGAAACATGGTTTCAACAAGATGGTTGTTCCGCTCACAATGTTGGCCTTGTTAGGGAATATCTTGATAATGTATTTCCTAATCGGGTTATAAGTACACGGGGAACTATTTTATGGCCAGCTCGCCCACCCGATCTTGCACCTAAAGACTTCTATCTGTGGAGTTATATCAAAAATCAAGTTTACGGGCAAGAAAGGCCTAATAATTTGGAAGAACTTTGGATTAAAATTAAAGAAGCTTTTCAAACTATCACCCCTAACATGCTTGGAAACGTTAGAAGGGGTTTTTATAATAGGCTCGGATATTGGCTAGCCGAACAAGAAACACTTTTCGAATATTTGCTCTATACTGTAGGGGCATATGTCGAAAATTTCTATCCCGTGGGATTTTTTATGAAGGAGTTTTGTGACTATGTGGGATTGATAGCTCTTTAGTCACACAATCAAGTGTTACCAGGTGTTTTGTTTGCATCCGTGCAGAAGGGGTTGATATGACGACATCTTTTAAGATGGCGGTCAAAAATTATAAAAAATACAACTTTCGCAACCGGGGAATGATTATACTCGATTCCATATAATTCAATGACGAGGATTCTAAAAAATTTACTTTCAAGGTCATGATCATAAAAATCGCAAAAACAAGATTTTTGCCATTTTCTCTTCGAAAAATATTAATAGTTCGTCGTTTTGTCAGACCAACTATTAGGCATGTATGCCAAATTGGGTCCTTAGAGTTTGATGCAATTTGAAGTTTCATGACCTTGAAAAATGCCCCAGCAAAACTAACAAATTGCAAAAATAACATACTAAAGGGCGCTATTCATCAATTATTAAAGCCAAGAAAACCAAATTGGGTAACAAAGATAAGAAGGTCAAGTCCAAAAAAAATGTTATTCAGCTATGACACGTTTAAATATGGCGGCTGATATCTCAAAATAGAGATCAATAACTACATTTTATTTCATCCAATTACGTAAAAAAGTAATAATAACAAGGCGGTCATCCATTCTTGTTGACTTATCTCTGCTTAATATGAAAAAAAAAATTAGTTGATGCATGACCTTGATTGACCTTGAAATAACCATGTAAAATTGAAAAACCAGCTTTTTGTCGCATTGTTTTACAATTTACAACTACGCAAAAACTTTAAGTGCCAGAGATGAAATTAACATCTTAGCCATAAATAAACACTTAATGTTAAACCTGTCTACCATGTTTATGCTATACCCCGGTAAAAATGACCTATATGCCTGTTGTTTTTAGTTTCGGAACTGTGGATTTTATGTTATACTCACTTGTCTAGCCAACAAAGTCATTTAAATTACCTATAAAATAGTTAGCAGAAATTAGATATACATTACCATATTCTGGACCTGGTGTCATCATAAAAAATACAATTTTAGCAACCGGTGCGTAATTATACTCGATTCCATATAACTCGAGGACGAGAATTCCAAAAAAATTGCTTTCGAGGTCATCCGACCTCAAATGACCTTGAACATCGCAATAAACACGATTTTTGCCATTTTCTCTTTAAAAAAATCTCCATAATTTAACGTTTTGTTACAACAACATCTGGAACGCCAGATCAAAAATCGGGGTTATGCAACAACTAAACTTTTTTTTTTCATAGTAAGCGGAGATCATTCAACAATTGATGGCCACCTTGTCATTTTTACTTTTTTACGAAATTGGATAAAATAAAATGTGGTTATAGGTCGACATTTTCATATATCAGCCGCCTTATTGAAACACGTCATAGCTGAACAAATTTTTTTTTAACAAAATTGTTGGACTTGACCTTATTATCTTTGTTGCCAAATTTGGTTTTCTTCGCTTGAATATTTTATTAATAGCGCCCTTTAGTATGTTATTTTTGCAATTTGTTAATTTTACTGGGGTATTTTTCAAGGTCATGAAGCTTCAAACTGCATCAAACTCTAAGGATCGAATTTAGCATACATGCTTAATAGTTTGAGATACATTTGAAGTTGGTCTGACAAAACGTCGAATTATTAAGATTTTTTGAAGAGAAAATGGCAAAATTCTTGTTTTTTGCGATTTTCAAGGTCATTTAATGTCGGATGACCTTAAAAAAATTTTTTTGGAATTCTCGTCTTCGAACTATATGGAATCGAGTATATTCATGGCCTGGTTGCGAAATATCAACCCCTTCTACACGGATGCGAACAAAACACCCGGTAACACTTGATTGTGTGACTAAAGAGCTATCATTCCCACATAGTCACAAAACTCCTTCATTAAAAATCCTACGGACTTACACATGCCCATTCACTACTAATTTTTTTTTGACTGGGAGAATTTTTTTGGTTTTTAGAATGTATTATTTTATTTTAAGAACTTGATTTTATTTTGTTTCTCCTTATTATTTTCATTATAACACGTTGTTAGTGCTAAATCTGAGCAGTTGAAAATAAAACGCTCTAATTTATCAGTGATAGAAACAAGAAAATTACGTTATAAAAATTTGCGTATTTATTGATCAAATTCCGGTTTCATTGACTACGCTGCACATGGCACCGTGGTTAGAGGCGTACTAAACGCAAGCCGCGAACGGTGATCGCAAGCCTGAGTGTTGGTTGCTCCACTGGTAGGTGTGCGGTGTCCCTGCGTGTACGTACACTGGCAAATTGGACTTCTTCCGGTATATGTTCGCAGTAGGCTGCAGCGCTCTATATAAAGGTAATTTGAAACTCAATATAAATTAAAAAAATAAAGGTAAGTAATAAAGAAATGGCATTCTAAACATCGATTGCAAGTAGTATGTGATCATGAATTAAGCTTAATTGAATAATTTTTGCGTTAGTGAAGTCGGGCAGTAATGGCATGCTTCCTCCATTATTTAATTTTGATACATTTATTTTCTGAGATCTTTTATCATTTTTACTGACTCTACTTTTTCGAGTAATAGACAATATCAGAAAGTTCAAATAAAAGATATCGAGAAAAAGTACTTTAATTATAGCACAATTTCCATCATAAAATATGTGAAGTTTGTTTGTTTTTAAATTAATTGTAGTGGAAATTCGAATAAGTTTATTTTTACAAGCCCGCAAATTTATTTTTTGAATGTAAAATTGTTATTTACCAAAAATACGCGACTGACGTAAGTCAGAATTACAGGTTTATTTTTTTTTGTAAATATTTTAATCCACCTATAAAAAATGCATATTGGTGCTCAAAAAAAAAGCAAAATGTATTAAATCCATTTAGAAATTTTTTTCAAGCCATATTAGGGAATAAAGGGATCTAATAAAAAATATTGGATTAAAATTAGATTAATGTGAAACGTTGGATTTTTACTGTGTTGTTTATGATCCTTTCTTTATTGTCTGCGCTCAATTGGTACCTGAATGGTAATAAGGCAGAGAAAATTTGTTAAAAATAAAATATATGATTACGTCCCCCGCCACTAGTAAAAGATTTGCAAAATCTAACTTCAAAATACAGCCGATTTAGCCTATTCTAACTTGACAATAATTCTATACTATAACTCCAAATTTTGTAGTAAAATTTTACACGAATATACCCATACAGACCGCTTCAAGCTACTACGAACATAGGGCGGAAGAAGTCTAATTTGCCAGTGTACGTACATGCAGAGACACCGCACGCCTATCAGTGAAGCAACCAATACTCAGGCTTGCGATCACCACTTGCATGACTTTCCTTTGGTATTTAGTACGCCTCTAACCACGGTGCTGTGTGGAGCGTAGTCAATGAAACCGGAATTTGGTCAATAAATACGCAAATTTTTATAACGTAATTTTCTTATTTTTTGTCACTGATAAATAAGAGCGTTTTATTGTCAACTGCTCAGATTTATCAGTGACGACGTGTTACAATGAAAATAATAAGGAGAAACAAAATAAAAGCAAGTTCTCAAAATAAAATAATACATTCTAAAAACCAAAAAGATTCTCCAAGTCAAAAAAAAATTAAAGCAAATGTTCGAAAAGTCCTCCTTGCTCGGCTAGACAATATCCGAGCCTACTATAAAAACCCCTTCTAATGTTTCCAAGCATGTTAGGGGTGATAATTTGAAAAGCTTCTTCAAAAACAGATAGAAGTCATTAGGAGCAAGATCGGGAGATCGAGCTGGCCATAAAATAGTTCCCCGTGTACTTATAACCCGATTAGGAAATACATTATCAAGATATTCCCTAACAAGGCCAACATTGTGAGCGGAACAACCATCTTGTTGAAATCATGTTTTACCAAATCTTACACCTAACAACTGCCTAGCAGTTGGAATAATGTGCTGCTGCAGTAGATCCAATTACGCGTTCCCCTATAATACCCCCCCCCCAAACATTTAGTTTTTGGGGATACTGTGTTCTTACGTCAAAATACAAATGCAAATTTTCCCTCGACCAATATCGAACGTGTGTTGGGTTATGACGATTTGACCATTTGACCATCTGCACTTTTTCGGCAACTTCGTAGACATCCATTTTTGGTTTTAAAAATGTATTATTTCAATTAAGAACTTACCCGTCTGTTTCTCGAGCAAGGCAGAAATAAAACAAAATAATAAAAACAAAATGAATTTCCAAAAGATAACACTGCAGCGTGCTTCGAATCCACCTCGGTCGTACGGCACGGAGAGTAAATTGGACTTGATTCCCCCTATGTTCGCAGTAGCTTGAAGCGGTCTGTATATTTTCTTGTCCGTTATTAATATATCTACACAAAAACTTCACCAAATACTGCAGAAAATAATAAATCCATAATTTTAACAATAAAAGTCAAGTATTTAAACATTCTGTTAGTTTTCAATACCTACCGGACATTTATACCCACTCTTTCGTTTAAATTATGTAAATTATATATTTGTGGCTTTGTCATTCATACATTTCCGTAAAAAATGTTTACATGACAGTTTCAAAGGGATTTTTTTTGTTATAATTTAACACTGGTTGAGTTGGCCATGACGCATTTTGTTGGCACCTTTTAAATTTTGTTAGTTTTGACATTTCCAAGGTTTCATACATAAAAATGGACTTGGCAAACGAGCGAAAATTGACGCAGGCGTCGACCTCACAAGTTTACTATTTCGGGCTAGCAGCGTAACTATTTATTACCTGACTTATTCTCGCCTCTCCATGCCAGCACGAAGAACAACCAGAACCATTTTCACTTTCTGGGTTATTCGCAGTACCTTTAAGAGATCTCAAGTGATTCGCTGCAACCATTTTTGAATTTTTTTGTCTTCTTTTGCGCACTTTATTCGGCACCCCATACATGTAGCTGGAAATCCGCCTTTGAGAATGGCGCACTATCGACACCCAGTCTATCATTTTTTACTAAGTTTTTAGCGAGAGCCGCAAAAGTAGCGATTTACGCTGCACTTACTGAAACTTGATTGTCTTGGATATTAAAATTAAAGATCACTATTTATTAAAGTTATATTTAGATCTTGTTCTTTACGACGGGAGTCACATTTTTTGTAACATGACTTTTTGATGTATATTGCTTTCGAGAACCCACAAAAAAGCCGAATTTACAGAAACCGAAACACAATTGAACAGTAAATAAAATGTTGGGAATGTGGAACCTTTAGTTGAACTATAAGTTATGATTGTTTTCCACAAACCAAAACTACACTTTTTTTGCACTCGACGCACGTGTCACTAACAACGTTAGCATCATCAGGAGATGATAAACAATGTTTATCGTCTCCTGGTGATGCTAATTGTGGAGAACAATCATAACTTTGTTTATCGTCTCCTGATGATGCTAATGTTGTTAGCGAAACGTGCGTCGAGTGTAGTTTTGGTTTGTGGAAAACAATCATAACTTTGTTTCAGAAATTAAAATGTCCGAACCGAAATATGAAAGAAAGTAAAACACCCAGAAAATAATGGATAGGAATATAATTTTATAGAATTTTAATTTACTCGAACGTAGATCGAGAACGCTATAGGGCTGTCTAACAAATTGTCAAAGTCAGTTATCACGTGATGGCCCTTTTAGAATGGTGGGTGTAGGGTAAACAAACCAATTTTCCATAAGAAGTAATGCTAATAAAAATGAAAACTTTGGGAAAGTGGAAAAATATGCAGATTAAACAAAGTGCCTATTTTATAGTGTCCTCTCTGAATCGGAAAGAAACGAGCATATTGCCGAAATGTTAGAAATTCGCAGTTTAGAGAGGAAATGTCATATACTTTTATCCCTCTCGCACTTGTACAGTGTGGATAGGCATTGTCTCTCTCAGTTCAGCCTGAAGATCGGGCCACATCGGCTTGAAGAGGGAGAGTTGCGCTATCTGATTTGAGAGAGATGACGTTATCAGTAATTACAAGGGCGCGATAGAGATAGGTAGAGGGAGATTTCTACGTTTAATTGCGAATTTTTAGTTTATTGTTAAAATTTCGGCAAAATGCTTGTTTTTCCCCAATTCAGAAAGGATTACTGTATAACTTTGCCATAAACTTTTGATTTAAGTTAACATTACACTAAAAAAAAAATCGTACGTAGTATTAATAACGGGCGTTTATTAATTTTTTATAGATAATTCTACACCAATAACAGGTAACTGTTACAAAAATCGGAGAAAAGTTATAAAAATTGTCATATACAGTAATGAAATTAATAAACGGAAGTTACGAAATCAATGAAAAATGTTTCTTGACATTTTATAGAGAATTGTTATTAATAGTATTTATTTATTTATTTACATACACACCCAACAGGCTGACGCCCAATTAATGAGTGGAAAAGAAATAGTAACACAGATAAATACCTAAATAAACTAAAACTAGTTACAATAAGTTGAGAAAATTATTGACAAAGAGGAAAAAAAGCAGCAATATAAAAAAGATAGTCAAGTAAAGAAACAAAAACACAATAGAGAAAAGTGGAAAAAAAACACAATTAATAAAAGAAACAATAAAATCATCCGGCTGTTCGCAAAATTAATTTTAATGTGGAGTGGACCGTTTCATTATAAAGTCTGCACGCAGTATGTAATGAAGAGTGTTTAAGAAAGTTTGTCCTCGGTGTTGGTAGGTAGAACGTTTGACTATGTCGGACAGAAAAACTACGAGTTTAGAAGTTCCAAGAGGCCTGGAAAATCAATGTTGTTATTTAATAATTTATGCAGCATGAGTTGCTGATAGTCAGTTCGACGTGTTTGAAGCGACAAGTTAAACTCGCTCAAAAGCTCATCCTGGGGATAACCTTGTGGTGGGTACGCACCGTGTGTTTTAAAATACATGTATTTTAAAAATCGCCTCTAAATTGATTTTAGTGATTCTATATGATTTGTTTGATGTGGGTTTCAAATCACCGACGTATATTCTAACTTAGGTCTAACATAGGCAAAGTAAAGTGTGTTTAGAGTATCCACGTTTTGGAATTCGCGAGAGCATCGTATCAGAAAACCGTACATTTTAGATGTGTTGTCTAGAATACTATCTATGTGGTCAGAAAAAGACAACTTAGAATCGTAAAGCACCCCGAGATCGCAAAAAGATGATTTTCTAGAAAGAGGTTGATTATTTATGCTGTAGTTGAACGTAATTGGACTTGCTTTGTTAGTAAAAGACATAATATGACATTTATCGATATTGAGGTGCAGGTTATTGTTTGCACATCAAGCACTGATGCTGAAAAGATTCTGTTGGAGTCTCTCACAGTCGCCTAGACTCGATACAGAAAAGAAGATTTTTAAATCATCAGCAAATAAAAGAATAAGAACATCAACGACATTTTGTATATCGTTTATGCTGAAGAGTAAGGGTCCCAAAACGGAACACCCGATGTTGCTAAATACTCTGCAGACCTGCTACGACCCAGTGCCACATACTGAACTCTATTGCTAAGCGACGATTTTAAAAGGTTGACAAGAGGAGTGGCAAAGCCGAAATTTTCAAGTTTTGCCAGTAGCACCGAGTGGTCAAGCCTGTCAAAGGCTTTAGAAAACTCTGTATAGATAACGTCAGTTTGTCCGTGGTTGCCAATTGAGTTTGCTATGTACTGAGTAAAAATAAGAAGGTTAGTTACTGTGGAGCGCCCCCTTATAAACCCATGTTGATAGTTAAGTAAGTTTTTGACAGAGGGATAGATTTGTTCGTACAGTAAGAATTCAAAGGCTTTTAGAAAATTACAGATTTGCGGTATACTGTATGATTTTATACATAAGTTAAATATGCGACACAAAGGTTGTGCGAACATACTCCTACAGTCTTTCATGATAAAAGAGGGATAGTGGTCGGGTCCAGTTGTCAAGTTAGGCTTCAGTTTTTTTGGAGCATTTTCCACGTCCGCTACAGTAAATTCATAAACTTGAATATGCGTGTAGTATGTATAGGTTATGAAGATAATAAAAGAGCGTATCAAATAAATAAAACATGTAAACGATTTTAATGAATACCCTAAATAAATTTAATAAATGGCGATCATTGACTGTCGTTTAAAAGTCGTTATGGAATGTATGGACAAGTTTATGAAACTTATGAACCGGCCGTACAAAATACATAAACGTTATAAAATTTATGTACGTAACAGTCTCTTACTAAATTATTTCTTAGGTGTAACTAAAAGCTATAAAAACATGTCTCTTAATCCTTGATTTCATAACACCCTTCATAAAAATCATTCTTAAAGACTCTTTATATTGTAACAACTTTTTTTTGAAACTGTGTCTTGCAGCAGTAAATTCAATAACTCGTTTTGGCTTTAAAATTTATGTAAATTTGCAAAAATCATATACAAAATTTTAGAAAACGGTGCCTCTTTTGGTTCAGTGTACCCTACACCATTCATATTGGATCGGCCATATTGTTGTTGTTAGACTGCCCTATAAGATGGCGACAGGTCGCAACTCGGGAACCCAACTTCTGGCTTTACTACTGCTCCGTTTTGAGTTAATTCCAGCTTTATGGCATGGCTGGGTGTCTGGATACCGGGGGTGGCGGTATTACCTTGCATGGCGAAATTCCCCCACTATCTCCGAATCATATATATTTTATAAAAAATATGGAAGTCCGTAGGTTCCTAATTTGGTTATTTTCTTTGAATTCTAATACAATATTTGTCGTTTTTATGAGAAGTTTTGGACATTTCGGTATTTCTAGCTCAATCACAAAAATATACAATTTTTTGCTTACAAAAAATTCGACGAATTCATTGTTTTCCCGTTTTTGAATGTAGTTTGTGGCAAACAAGAAATAATTTAGTTTAGGGTTATGTGTCCACTACAAAAATATGCTTGTAAAATCCAAAAAGCAGTTACGTCCTTCTAACTTGACAAATTGGTTTTTGTTGTGCTCGCAATGCACATTTGCATTTGATTGCGGGCGTGTTTAATTTGGATTCAAATTGAGATTTCCGTTCCTGAAATTTAGATACAATTTGTGGAGAGATAGGATTATGATTAGATATTTGTATTTTATACCTGACTAATATTGCATTATTTATTTCTGGAAATTTCCCTAGTGTCAATTTAACTGGAAATTTTACACGAAAATTTTCAAAAATTGTGGAAATTGCATCCGTTTTGAAAATTGCATCTGGAAATGTGCCGGGGATAATTGTCATTTTTGACATTTATAGTTTCCAAACATCAAAACAGTCGACCTGTCAAAATTTTAAACTTAGTGTAGTAGGCTATTATAATTAGTTGCTATGGAGCTAAAACAAAATTGCTACAGTAAATAAAGTACCTGCTGTTTCGATTTGGTCATCGTTTTCACAGTCATTTTGAACTTTTCAAACAAAAAACGGAAATGGTCCGTTTCGGTAATGTTTCTTTAAATGATATCAACGAAATTGCGGAAAATAGTACTCCCGTCAATACTCTAAAAAGCAGAAAATCGATTTGGCAACAGTTCCAGCAATTCTGCAAACAAAAAGGATACTCCTTAAATAAACTACCTAAATAAACTATTCTCAACTCGGGAAATTTCCGATCAAAACATAACACGTGCATAAAATATTTCCTAATGTAAATTTTTCAAAATTTGGTCTTTAGCCAATTTTTTTAGAAAAGCATTCGTGCATTGCACCAAAGAAAAAATCCCTCACCTTGCGGGTTCGGGATTTTTTCAGGTGCAATTCACTCATGCTTTTGTTAAAAAATTGGTTGCAGACAAAATTTTCTAATATTTCCGGAAATATTTCATGCACTAATTATATTTCTACTGGAAATAACCCAAAAAAATCACAATTATTTTTATATATTACGCAACATTTTCATTTTGTAAAACTGTTAATGATTTTACGTCACTATAACGGTAATCAAGTTAGCCTGGAAAAATTACAGAACCAAAAACTCTTCTGGGCACGAGCAGACTACGTCGCAGCAGATTTTTTTCTATTGACCTTGTCCGGAGGCAACCCTATTTCTATATTATTTTCTTTGCTTTTCAAAGTTATTTTTCAAAACTTGATGGTATCTCTTCATGGAAACAGCTTTTACAATAGATCCAGCATATTGGTATTTTACACCGACTAAATTCGAAGGTATGTTGCTCGAATTTCTTTTTCATTTTTTAGCCGTTTGAATGGTATAGTTTGTACGTGAAGTTCTTAATATAATTATAGGGTGCTAATTTTTACAAAAAAAATAAATAAAAAAATAAAATTTTATGAAATTAAAAGATTATTATTAAGTTTTTTTTATAAATAAAAGAAGAGATAAATAGTGACTGCTAACTTACTTTTTAGTAATTCAACGTCGAAACGTTGCAAATGAATTAAAGGTGTATGTAACGATCCAAGCGTCCTTATTCCCACAAATCCTTTTTCTGAAAGTTATTTTTGTTACATATTTTGCTATTTTTGAGCAATTACGCTATCTCATAGTCACATGCACACAAGCTTAAATATCTTGAAAAAATATAGAAGATAATCCCATAATGTTTGGTTAATATTATTTTATTTTTAAAGGATTCAGAAAATGACAAAACATAATTTTAAAAAAAGGTAAGATTTTATTATATCTTATTTTTCGAAAAGTCTGAATAGAAAGGCACACATTTTTTTAAACCGCTTTTTTTACATAAAATGAACCTATAGTATTTAATTTTTTTTAATTAACCTACAGTTATCCTAAAAAATCACTTATTTCAGACTTTTGGGACACATAAATCCCCAAAAAAATCAAAATTTCTTTTATAAAATAAACAACTATTTCATTTTGTAAGGTTGTTAATTATTTTCCATCACGTGACTTTTTTACATAACCTCACTTATCATAGAGGACAAACTTCGGCTTTTGGAGAACCTATATAATACACAAAATTTGGCATTTTCAAAAAACAGTAATTACCGTTTCTCTGACTACTGTGACTGAAATAAACTAGCAATTTTTTTACTCTGACTATCAAACTTTTGTTAAAGAGTTTGGGTTTGAAAACATGTTGTCAATTTTTTATTTCAAACGGTAATGCCATAACTCATGTACAAAACGCAAAAATAGCACGCCCAAAATTTAATGTAAATGCAGCAGTAATTAGAAATGCGGGAAAGTTTGAATTTTATTTTTGTTAGATGGCTTATTTGACATTTTAATTTTCCATACAAGCCAGTGTTGGCTTGACCCTTGGAAGAATAACAAACTGAGCTGGACTCATATTCGGGGTGGTTATTTTTAGGAGTGGTTAGTTATGTTTTTTTATTGTCCAGACAGAAAAAGACACTTTACCTCTATCGGTGTTTTGTTTACTTTACCTGTAAAATACTGTGAATTATTTAATCAGATTTGTGTTTTTTTAATAGTACTTTGCATACCAAGGGAGGAAATGCACTTTACTCCAGAGGCATGTATCTGATTTTATCTACTACCTAATAATAGATGCACTAACAAAATAATACTTCCAGTCGATTTTTTCATTTCCTGCTTTTCGGCAAGGATCACTACGCGGTACGGTGAGGTAAAGTATTGGTGTTTGACAACAATTAAAAAACACCATGCAAACATTAAATGAAAAAATTCAATCTACTGGTTGTTATTTGGAACAGAAGAGCGTTGTTTATTCGCTTGTGTTAGTTCGTCGATCCCTAAACAATGGAATTTTCTGAAGAAAACAAAAATATGGAAAAAAAGCGATGCTTATCGTTCTGGATTTGGTACCCCAAAAATCAAGAGAAAGGTATAAGAAGGAATATGGTCTGTTTCAGAAATGGATGGAGGAAAATAACGTGAGAAAAGTTTCTGAAAGTTCCGTTCTTGTGTACTTCTCCATGCTGGCAGAAAAACTAAAGCCGTCATCATTATGGAGTCCTGCATTAGCTTGAAGGAAAATGTTGACATAAAATACGCGAAGTATATTGCCTTTTTGACGCGTCAATGTCATGGTTTTCACTCAAAGACAGCCTCTACTTTTACAAGGGACGAAATCAGCGCATTCATGAGCCAGGCTTCGGATAAATATTTTTAGCACATGAAGGTAAGTTAGACAAGTTATTATTTTCGTAAAATGATGGGCTATAAAATTGCATATTATCGGGAAACTAACTCAATGTTTTATTATTTTCAGGTGGTGTTACTTTTTGGAAGGGCCATTGTGATGAGTTGATCAACATGATGGTTAGTGACATTGATGATCAGCATGACATGTTGGTCGTCAGAATACCGAATTCAAAACCAAGACAAAAAGAACGTTCACGATCACGGATGACACGTTGGGAGGGGTTCCTGTACTGGATCTGTATAGGAAATACGCATCACAAAAACCGAAAAATGTGAGTCACCAACGGTTTTTCCGTAACTATCAAATTGGGAAATGCTCATCCCAGGTTATAGGGAAAAACACCATGGCACAAATATCTAGTAAAAAATAGCAGAATTTTTGAAACTGGAGAACAAGGAGAGCTATACTGGTCATGCATTTCGCAGAACTTCTGCCACCCTATTAGTGAATGCAGTTGGAGATTTGCTTACACTTAAGGAACACGGAGGTCGTAATCCTTCTACAGCGGCCGAAGGATACATAAGCGAGTCTCTATCGAAAAACTGTGAGGTTGCCATCCACATGATATCAGGAATATTTCTAGCAATCCCACTTGCAGTGAGACATGGAAAAATGATACCCCGAACACATCACAGCAAATGACTAAGAAAGTTTTAAATATTTATTCTCCTGCAGCATTCAACAGTGGCAATACCAATGCTGGTTTGAATTATCCTTCAATAATTTAACAAACTGTAACATTACTTTCAATAACAATAGGGGCCGCCGTAGACCAGTGAACAGCATCTTAGCCTGCAGAACAGAGATCGCAGGATCGGATCTCGGCAAGTACACATTGCTTCACACAACACCGAATGCGACTCGAGATGACGACGGGCGGCCCCACTTCTCAGCAGCTCCGTAGTTGACGTTCTGTATAGAGTAACAACAAACGAGGTAGAAGTAGGCGACACGGTTGACACTGCATCGAAAACTTTGCGGGACTCAAAGGTGGACGGCCAAGGACCCCACCAAACTGGGTAGAGGAGACTAGCCGGTGACCCAAAAAAGGACGACCTGGACTTCTCCGAGATCGGTACTCCATGGGACGCGTCTGGACTCCGACAGATTTGGTAGCGGGAGTGGACAGAAGGTGACTTGGAAGAGGCGGTACCACCTTCGGGTAGTAGGACCACTCCAAAGAAATGCATCTGAAGACTCCGACGGCGACCTCGACCAGCGAAACCGGGACCTCGATTTTCGGGTCAACCTATATGACGGAGGGCTGCTGGGGAGAAAAGTCTACCGTCAACCAAGTTCTGCTGGGACGGTAGCGATGTTAGATAGATGCCAGGCTAACATGTAGCAGGACCACCCTTCTCAGGGGGTGTACAGCCGGCGATCCACTGTGTATACTTGCGACGCAGTCTAAAGATCCCTGCCCTCGACAAAGAGGTGTCAGGCAAAGTTAAGTCCTCTTAGAGAAAGAAAACTTGCATCCTAAGGGGCATGTGCATCAGTCAGGAGTGCACGGGGGGTATGGTAAAAAGGGTCCATTATGCGGCCTAATTGCCTGGCCTACGGGCTACTACTACTTCAATAACAATAAATAATTATTTGAGAAAAAACGACTATTCTTTGTTTTGGGTGGTATGGGGAGGTAAAGCTGTCACTAAAATATGTAAAACTCTCATTAAACAATCCGCTTGGGGAAAAAATGGCACTTGCGTCCCTTGGTATGTAAATAACTATTTTGTTCCTCTGCCTTTAACCCCGTCCTCATCGGTACACGACCCTTAATGATTAAACTCTACTCACCCAATTTTGTAACCAAAATACGCTCGTGAATACAACGGCACCTCTGCAGGTTGGCCAATTTTCAAAACCGCAATTTCGACTGGTCAGCAGGTTTAATTTTTAAGCTAATGAACTTTTAGTCACTCAATTTTTTTTAGAAAAGGTCGAAAAACTACCGACCCCCATGTTCTCGATTTCAATTGTTATTAAAAAAAAACTAGTTACTTGCTTTCAAAAAAACTTTTAAAGCAAATTAATGTTTTAATAGAAAAGAACTTTTTCTGGTGTGACTATCTTTTTTATTGTGCACGGGGGGTATGGTACATCTAGCCTTAGGACGATATGGCGTGTTTGTAATCAAAGCTATAAAGTCACTTTTATCTAGTAATTATTGCTTTTATGTTTTTGTTTGTTGTTCAACAGCCAGATTCCTCTAAAATCAATATGTAAGACCCTACTGTTATTCCAAATTCTGGGGACCAATTTTAATATTAATAAAGGGCCACTATCAGTGTCAAAAAATTAATCCGAATGAATTTTGAATGGAGTCTACCTAATGGTTTTTTGACATTTCATGATTTGTTTGTATATCCTTCCTATTCTATCTTTTTCTCTCTGTTTTCCTGTCCTTAGCTATTTAATAAGTTTGATAAACATATTTAGACGTGATTCGGTTTGGAACGAAATATTTTAAGATATCTGTGTCATAAAAACCTCAAGTAATGTGTTTATACAGAGGCTTTAGGGAAGAGGTTTTAAAAAAACCTAAAAGCGAATCTTTAATAATTTGTTATGGACTTTCTGCCTAGGATAAAAAAAAATTGGGGCCCCAACGTGAGGCCCAGGGACTACCAAGTATTTTTTTTTAATGAGAAGGTACCACTTGTGTCACCTTTTTGGAAAGCTTGTTAAAAGAGAAACCTAACGCACTAATTTTTTTTGAGATCTGTTAACCAGTGTATCAAAAATTTAAAAAAACTTATTTTTTTGCCAATTGTTTTAGCTTCAAAATAACCTATATATTTCTCTATGTACTAAGCAAAATAAAAAAAATACTGCACACAATGACATTATTGGCGGCCCATTTGGAGGCACTCACAACATTTTTTTTATGAGGAGGTATCACTTGTGGCACCTTTTTGGAAAGCTTGTTAAAAAATAAATTCAATTAAATAATTTTTTCTTTTAAAAAACCTATTTTTTGTCAATTGTTTCAGCTTAAAAATAAACTATATACATATTTCTTTATTTACTAAGTGGAATAAAGAAACTGCCATACAACAATATTATTGGCGTAAAATTTTCAACACGAGGGTTGACAGATGTCAAAAAAATTTATTTAATCAAATTTTTTTTTAACAATCTTTCCAAATGGTACCTCCTCATGAAAAAAATATTGGTGTGCCTTCAGTGAGTGCCCCCAAATGGGCCACCAATAATGTTGTTGGGTGGTATTTTCTTTATTCCAATTAGTAAATAAAGTACCTAATGCTTATGCAGTGGGTACTATTCTTGGTTGTCGGATGTTCACACAGAGGGCGCCATGGTCGGTACTCGACAGAAATTATCTCCGCTTGAGCCGTAATCTTTGACACATAAGCGCGAACGAAATTATTTGTTGTTATGGTACACCTAGCTGATGAGTTCCTAATAAAAACGAAACGGCGTCATCCTAGGTTCCACCGTCTGTGTGAGCAATCGAAATTCAAAAAGTTCATTTTGCACTGAAGTACAAAAAACTCTTTGTTTTTTCGTTAGATTTACAGTTCCACAGCCATCTTCCGTGTGTCTTTTACAAAATTTAAAGTTTAATAATTTTTATTTGACGTTGTCTATGCTATATTGAAGGCAATAAAGATTATTATATTCTATTCTGTTCTATTCTATATACCAAACAAAATATTCTAGATTTTGACCTAGTAAATGTCACAGAATGACGACGTCTGCAAAAACAAAGGATGTCCGAATTTTAGTAATTCAAAATCAAGCAATTAAGACAATTAACATATAAAATATGTCAAGCGGCGCGAGTGCTTGAAAGTGGCAAGCGCTTTAGATAATGAAAATACCGGTCCAGAACTGGAAAAATGGATTGCTAGCCCTCCCGAAAAGGCGATCGAAATCACTGCTGTGACATTTTTTGGTGGTAATACTGAATTAAAAAAGAAGATGATTGATGTTGCTAAAATCTGATAAACTATCAAGCATCTTTTTGACAGTGCGCCATTTTGGTCGTGATTTTCAAAAACCGTCAGAAAATCTCCTCCTGGTCGCGATTCTTGGGAAACGACAGAAAATCTCAACCGTCACATTCTGTGGGGTTATTCTTGAATCCCAGGGAGTCGAATTCTGGAAAGTAATTCTCTTAGTCAAGACCAATAGAATTACTTTCGATTAATATCGCGCAAAAGTGAGAGAAACCGATTCAAACCGAAGATTTGGACCAATGAGATGCATAGTAGCGAGAGAATTTAACTCTCTGGGAGCAAATTTTCTCTCGATTCAAGAATAACCCCCCTGGAAGGTAACGATTTTTATTTATTACCTCATTGAAAATAAAAACACAGCGTCCTTAATATTTATCCCATCGTTGTAAGAGAAACAGCGTCATTTTTTTAATAACAGCCTGTAAATATATTTTAAAAATATTCTTCAGGACTAGTTTACGGTGGAGCTAAATTGCTACTACGCGTACGAACAAACGTCAAAAATTGTGTCGAAAATTCTCATCATGTAAAAGGAAAGACAGAATTTGTGTGACTTTTCTGAAAAATGACAGCGACATATTTCATGGCTATCTATGGTTTTGTATGTTAAAAGTTTTAAAGGTTTGATTACACACAAAAATATGCTTGATAAAATACATTTTTAAAGGAAAAAATAGGGTTTTTTTCACAAAAACTGCCTACAAATATTAAAATTGATATATTTTTTATTCACTGAAACCGTATTAAGAAACTAAATTTTAAGGAATATTAGTAAATAAGTCCTGACAAAAAAGCAGTTAGTATAAACTTGTGTTTAGAAATCGTCAGATTTTTTGTAAGGACGAGATTTTCTGACGGTTTTTGAAGAATTGCGACCAAATTGTCGAAAATTCTCACCATTTAAAACGAAAGACAGAATTTGTATGACTTTTCTGAACAGTGACAGTGACATATTTCATGTCTATCTATGGTTTTGTATCTTAAAAGTTTTTTTGCACACAAAAATGTTTAAATAAAAAAAGGGTTTTTCATAAAAACTGCATACAAAAATTAAAAATGACATATTTTTTATTTACTGAAACAGTATTAAGAAACTAAATTTTAAGGAATATTAGCAAATAAGTCCTGACAAAAAAGCAGTTAGTGTAAATTTGTGTTTAAAAATCGTCAGATTTTTTGTAAGGACGAGATTTTCTGACGGTTTTTGAAGAATTGCGACCAAGTTGTCGAAAATTCTCACCATTTAAAAAGAAAGACAGAATTGTTATGACTTTTCTGAACAGTGACAGTGACATATTCCATGTCTATCTATGGTTTAGTATCTTAAAAGTTTTTTTTGCACACAAAAATTTTTAAATAAAAAAAGGGTTTTTCACAAAAACTGCATCCAAAAATTAAAAATGACATATTTTTTATTTACTGAAACAGTATTAAGAAACTAAATTTTAAGGAATATTAGCAAATAAGTTCTGACAAAAAAGCAGTTAGTGTAAGCTTGCGTTTAAAAGTCGTCAGATTTTTTGTAAGGGTAAGAATTTCTGACGGTGTTTGAAGAGTCGCGAGCTTTTTGGCGTTTATTGGTATGCGTAGTAGCAATTTAGCTCCGCCGTAAAACTAGTCCTGCAGAATATTAAATTTACACAATGTCATTAAAAAAATGATGCAGTTTCTCTTATAACATTAGGATAAGTAAATATTAAGGACGCTTTCCTTTTATTTTAAATGAGGCAATAAGTAAAAATCGTCACTTTCCAAAATTGTGACGGGTGAGATTTTCTATCGTTTCTGAAGAATCGCTACCTTTATGTTAGATTTGTTTTTGGTAGTTTTTGGATATGTTATGATTTTTAAAAATATAAAGAGCTTCCCTGCAGCTATCCTTGAAATCGAGGAGAAAACAATTATTTCTGTAAAATGCACAGATTTTATTGGTCGACACCTTTACTTCTTTTTGTGGTGAACTTTCTTATTTTTCGTAAGTTTTATTTGGTATTGCTGCCGTATTAGAAACTTTCCGAATTTCGTATTTTCAGTTATCACTTTTGCCGGTAGCCGTTTCGCGACGTTAAATTTAATGTCATATAAAGTTTATAATCCTAAAAATCTCAACGGTGACGGCGGTTGGCCACGGATACTCTATAATTCGAACTTCATGTAAGAAAGTCATTCTTGTCCTTTTAGCTCTTCCTGCTTTAGAAAATGTCCCCTTGATTTCTAATATACCTATAAACTCGACGTTGCTGCTCGTATATCTAGCTGTGTCTTCACTAAAAAAAGGACACAGGTGTGGCAACGTTGAAGGAAATATACCGATCCTTAGATAGTAACACTTTGTGCTTTCGTATTTATCCTTTTTTTTTATAAAAATCAACTATATACTTATTCACCACTTTGTACAAACAATAAAAAAAGATTGTTTTATGAGACCCTGGCTTGAGAAAGGCACGGTTGGATGCTAGATAAACTTTAGAGCCATGGTTGATGATTAGAAGTGGTGGTTGCAGAAGGGGGGGGGTGTTTGCCCCTTTTTTTTCGAGAATTGGTGTGTGAAACAGTAAAATTTTCGTCGAGAGTTACATTAATTTTAGAACTTTTGTATAGAACTTTTTCTTCGCTTTTAAAAAATTTTGCCCTTACGCCCCCCCCTCTTTTTGGGAAAACTGCGACCACCACTGTTATTAGGTAGTACCACTTATTTTTCTTAAAGGTGTAGGTTTATGGGTTAGGGGATCGCTTAATTTATTTGCTTCTTTAGGGCTATTCAAGACGGCCGTTCCATATGTCAATTCTATTGCCAAAAGACGTCATCGTATGGTAAAATGGCGTTATTTTAACACATAGTAACGTTCATTCTTGTACCACTTTTAGTGTATAGTTGTAGGTAGTTGTTTCTATACAGTTTTTCCCACAAGTCTGCAATAATAATAAAACTAAAAAAATACTTTTCAAAAATATGAAACACTTTGAGTCTATCTTTTATCTTCTTCAAGATATTGAAGTTTAAATTTGTATGGAAGAGATAGGGAAATCGAAAGTAACTAACCAATATCTTGGAGAAAATAGATCCAAAGTGTTTGGAAATTTTGAAATGATAATTTTTTAAGGATTCAGTAAATGACATAATATATAGGGTGTCCAACTTAAAAAAGATATATTTGTGTCATATTTTATTTTTGGGACACCGTATATAAAAGGGTATACATTTTTCGAAACCGCTTTTTTACCTAAAATGATTCTATATAATTTTTTTTTAAATCCAGAGTTCTCCTAAAAGTTCCATTATTCCAGACTTTTGGGCCATACTCCCACATAAAATTGGAGGAATATTCATGCTATAAGAATATTCCCTCAACGTGATTTTTGGAATATTCTATTGCGAATATGACAGGAATTTTACAGGTCAATTGTTTTGGTTGAATATTCTTTAAGAGTTTGTGATAGTTATATTTCTTTGGTAATAAGATAATAATATTCCCATGATAACGTGATAATCAAGTTATTTCTATCAATATTCCCAAATATTACTATCTTGTGAAAAGAACGCGATTTACATGATTTATAATTATAATTTAGTTTAATATCATCTATTGTAGGTAGATGGCACTTGAATCAATATGTTCTCTCTATAGCAGGTAATACTATTATAAATATAAGACAGCAAAAAGTTATTTAGGTAATCCTTTGATAACTAATCTCAAGTAGTCCATCAACATAATGGTGAGACATTGATATACTTATATCCATAGGCTACTCCGTAATTGCACTTTAGTGGAAGACTAATGCATATTTGGTGGATATTCATGTGGATATATATCCACTGCTTATCCTAGGATATCCATCTCGTGGCCATATGGACATGTTTTGAATCACAAAATTTGCTAGTTGCTATCAGAGACAACATAATAACTTACGGAGACTAACAGAAATATAGGGCCGCGCAGGAACTACGTTCCTGTAGCGCATAGCGCATTGCGGCGGAGAGTGAAAGTAATGTTTGTATTAAGTATACACCTACCTTGCCCCATCCATCTTTTTCTATATGATCATGAAAGAAAGACAGAACATTTTTGAATGTCGAAATATATTTTACAGAATTTTAATTTAGTACCTGCCGGTTTTTGCCACCGCTTGTCAAAGTCTGTCAAGCCTGGCAAACGGTTTTTTTAGATTTTCAAAAGTGAGTTATTTTAATCAGTTTTGGTTGGAAATCGCGCGAGTTTATAGGATTAGCTATATAGTGGATTGACAACTTATTGTAAAGTCTAAAATATCATTCAAATCAGGCTGGATCACTACCATTAAAGCTAGAGAGCATGGGACTATTTGAAGAGTGCCAAAAATTGGGGTTCAGATTTTTGCGAACCAAATCTCTGAAGAAAATATTGTGATTATTTATACAGAGTTAGGCAAGAAGATAATAGGTAAAAATACAACAAAAAAAAGAGATAGTTAGGTTAAAACATTTATAAAATCTGACTTTGGTACTGGGATTTTTTCCCAATTAATAAAAGAAAATAACATAATAAAATGTTGTTACATTTAATATTTAATAATATTCCTCAACATAGTTGTAACCCCCTCCTCCTATTTTAGATTTTAAAGGGTCCAAAGAACTTTTTGTAAGCTAAAGAAAGTTTTTTAGCTCCATGGAACAGTACAAAGTTGGTTAAGGTTTGTTCGCGAATGCATTGCTTTTTTAATACTAAAAAGTATGGAAAAACTGCGCCAGTTAAGTTTTTTCATATCTTTTTGCCAATGTATTTATTATGCGTCTGGCTGTACAAGTAGTTCCTTCCTGTAGCCACCGACTGCGCTCGTGTCGCCGATAAACAATGTTTCACAAGTATAACACAGATTCGGTCACTCTCACTATGGTTGCTATGTGGGATATTATACTCAGTGCCTAGTTATATTACTATAATTCTTTAAAAAAAAACGCTCTGGACGTATTATAGTCATGTTTAAGGTCACGTTTCTATCACCTGTATGAGCTAGAACGTAACATATTGCCGGCAGGTGTTAGTAATATTCACAATTGTAAAATTTAACATTCCTATCACATTCTTTGTTCTCTAAGTATATGACTATTACATTACAGGAATGTTTAATTGTTATGTGGGCTGTCCAACAATTTTTTTTTTGGTTTTGTAGACATTTTGGGTTGGTAAATAAATATACACTGATTTTTATAAGAGAAGCATGGCACAGAGATACTTTAAGCAATATTTTTAACGTTTGTACACCTATGTTCCTTTTGTAGTCCACCATACCAACATGGTATGGGGGACTATTAAAATCGGGAAATTTTGAATTTTCGTAATTTTATCAAAAATGAGTTATGAATGAATGAGGTTCCAAAACACCTTAATCGACGAAAAAAAAAAGTTGTCTGTCGGTCTGTCTGTATTTCGGTCTTTCGGTCTCTTGCTCTGTTGTCTGTCTGTATACACGATATCTCAAGAGCGCCTTAATCGATTTTAACAAAATTTGGTACAAAAATCCTCTATCTACTGAACAAAACTGATTAACTTTTAGGTAGGGTGGTGGGGGGTTAAAAGGGGGGAAAAAAGGAATAAAATATTAAAAAAAATTGTAACTTTGGAACAAAAGCAAGTAGCGATACACGGTTTTCAGATTTAAGTTTCCATGAATATGGACTACAAATTTTGTTATAAAGTCCAAATTCGTGGGAGCTTTAGTTTCTGAGTTATTTGAAAGAACGTTAAAATATGTTATAAAAATCATAACTTTAGAAGTAAAGCAGCTATTGATATGCGGTTTTCAGATTTTGTTTTCCGTAAATATTACCGAAAAATGTTGTTATAAGGTTTAAGTCTTTCAAAGCTACAGTTTGGTGGACTATCCGTGCTTTCTAGCACCAATTTTTTTTTAAATAAAAAGGCAGATATACCAAAGTCAACATTGAGCAGCAACGTGGAGTTTATATATTGAGGATATGGAAGACATTTTCAGAAGTAGAAAGAACTATATTACTTACGTAAAATAGAAAAGTTTACCGCAAGAAGAACCCGTATTCTTGTAATTAAATAGCTAAGCTCTCCCGAAACGAACGGCGGCACATCCATGCAATTGCTTATCGTTGTGCCATTCGTTTTGGAAAGCGCTTAGCGGTTTTATTCCAGGTATTTGATATGTTGCGCTTATTAACTTGACAGCATTCGCGTTTCGGGTTAACACCAAACGTTGCGGTGCCAGATTCAACCGTCGTCGTCGGTTGATTTAGCAAACGTGGCGTCGCGACGCCCGGTTTTCGGGACGACTGAACCAATTCCCACAGGATTTAGGTTAAGACTACTTTAATTTAATGAGAAGAGGCAAAAGGCAAATAACCCAGCGTTGCCGTTAACGGAAAGTCCAATCTTATAATTTTGACACTTAGTCACACAAATGTCGATTCGGTAAATAAAAAACTCACTTTCAAAGTTTTCAATGATTTTTTAGCGTCTAAAAAAAGTTAAAAAAGGCAAAAATTGTAATTGTTTAAAGCGTAAAGTGTGTAAAAAATAAGGTAGTATTAATTTCTTTTAACAACGAGGATATAATTATATCCTCGTTGCTTTTAATCCAAGTTCTTTACAGTCTTTAAAATTAACAAAAAACTTGAAGTATTTTAGCACATCTGAAAATATTTGAAAAGGTACTTACAAAAATATTACATCTTTCGTAAATGGAAGTAATGTAATTTTAGGTTAGTTTGGTTTTATTAGTTTTCTTGAGTTTTTTTGGTTAAAGAAGCAAAGAGCGTAAGTTTAATACATTTTTTTTACGATACGACTGACGAATAATATGTTTTTCTGGGTTTATTTACGTTTCGTCGGGTTTGGGTTAGGTAGAATAATTTTTTTTACCCGGGGTTTTTATATGATGAAATGGTTTTTTTTTAAATATATCATTTTTAAAGAACCCAGCACGAAATACATTGAAAAATTATTTCGGTAAAATTTGATAATATTTTAGTATGTTATAGTACATTATGATATAAGAAAAATGTGTAAATATAAAATGATTTCTATATCTAGTTCCAGAAGTATATACGGTCAAAATTTAGAAAAACGTCGTGTATATTGTAAAATGATAACGGGTTTTACACAGGGACTAGTCAAAAAAATCATTTTTTGACAATTAAATTGGACTACGTCAGCGAAAAAATTTAATTTTCTGATATAATTTAGGTCATTGCTCTTAGGCTGCCAAGTTTGGTGCTCGTGGGTTCAGAAATCTTGATGAAAATGCTAAAAAGGAATATACAAGAAATTGTTCAAATTGGCATCATTTTTGCTTGGGTTTTTTCAATTTTTCTGGTAGAAAGAGTAGTTTAAGCTCTTTACAGTCTTTACCTGTTGATAGAAAATTAAATTTGCAACATTTTTCCCATTTGTCACTTTTGACAGTCTGTCACCGTTTAAGAGTTATCAAATAAAAACGATTTTTTGGAGTTTTTGAAGGTTAGAAATGACAGTTTCCGAAGGGGTATGAATGGGGACGTTTAGTATGTTGAACGGTGGACCTTCCTAAGCTTGTTAATTAAAAAAAAAATTGGGTTCTAATTTTTTCCTCTATTGTTTCTATGTAGCTTAGCTTATTGAAGAACTTCCTGATTAACTTCCAAAAATGTGATTTATTTCATATAAAAATCATAAATCTTTTAAAAAAATTCGTTACTGCAAAAAATATTTAAATAATTAGTTTTTTTTAATGTTTGAATACTTTTTAGTCCACCATACCAATATGGTATGGGGGACTATTAAAATCGCGAAATTTTGACTTTTCTTAATTTTATCAAAAATGAGTTACTAAAGTGCCAAAATAATACGAAAAAAAAGTTGTCTGTCATTCTGTTGTCTGTTTGTATAGACGATAACTCAAGAACGCCGTAATCGATTTTAACGAAATTTGGTACCAAAATCCTCTATCGGCTGACCATTAACTGATTAACTTTTGGGTAGGATGGGGAGGGGTTGAAGGGGGAAAGAAGGGGGGAAAGGGGGGATAAAATATTTTAAAAAATTGTAACTTTGGAACAAAAGCAAGTAGCGATATGCGGTTTTCAGATTTAAGTTTCTGTGTATATGGATTATAAAGTACAAATTCTTGGGAGGTTTAGTTTCCGAGTTATTTAATAAAACGTTAAAATATATAAAAAAATTCATAACTTTAGAAGTAAAGCAGCTATTGATATGCGATTTTCAGATTTGGTTTTCGAAAATATTACCCAAAAATTTTGTTACAAGGTTCAAATCTTTTAGAGCTACAGTTTTCGAAATATTTTCATTTCCTTTCAACATAAAATAATAGATTGTATGGTGGATTATCCGTGCTTTCTAGCATCAATTTTTTAGTATTAAATTAAAAATTTCTTCTAACCGCGCAACCGGCGTAATCCTTCATCACCCCGCCCTCCTCCTCTCAAAGTGATTTTCACGCGTCGCCACTGTGCTCTACCAAGTAGCATTTTAAAGACGTTTGATACAGAATATTGTCGACACTCCCTTCCTTGCAGTTACTAATTCAGATCCAGGTGTCCAACAGCTTTCGATTTCAGAATCGCACATTTGTGCGAATTTATGGGATTAAAAACGTGTTTTAAAATTTTTAGTGTATTCGCTTCGCTTGAACTTCAAGAATATTGTGTCTGACGTTATATTTATATGTTTATTTTGGTGGACTTTATTATTTTTAATGTAACACTCGTGGTATATCGTTTTTGTTTCTCACTTCATTACCAGTGCGGAGATTCTTGAAATACAAACCAGCGAGTACTCCCCGAAATTTAAGAGAACATGGGTACTCTTTTGGCAAGTACTCCCTTCTCACACTTTCAAGAATCCCCGCACAAGCCTCCAATATCTAATGGAGAATCCAGACACGTACAGATCTGTTTCATCCTAATCAGGATTTGTCCAATCCCACATAACATTGGAGAAATATTCATGTTATAGGAATATTTCCTCAAAGTGATTTTTGTAATATTCTATTGTGAATATGACAGGAATGTTGCAGATCTATTTTTTGTTGAATATTCTTTAAAAGTTTGTGATAGTTATATTTCTTTGGTAATAAGATAATAATATGCCCATGATAACCTGATAATCAAGGTATTTTTATGAATATTCCCACAAAGAATGTTTTTGTCAGAATTTTAGCATGTTTGCTGAAAATATTACTATCCTGTGAAAAGAACGCCATTTACATGATTTATAATTATAATTTATTTTAATGTGATCTATTGTAGGTAGATGGCACTGGAATCAATATATTCTCTATGTAGCAGGTAATATTATTGTACATATAAGACAGCAAAAAGTTATTTAGATAATCTTTTGATAACTAATCTCAAGTAGTAAATCAACATGATCATGTGATACATTGATATACCTATATCCATAGGCTACTCCGTAATTGCACTTTAGTGGAAGACTAATGCATATTTGGTGGATATTCATGTAGATATACATCCACTTCATATCTTAGTATATCCATCTCGTGGCTATATGGACATGTTTTGAATCACAAAATCATTTCCATGCAATTATAGTCGGTTTCGGTATATTACTATAATTCTTTTAAAAAAATGTTCTGGTCGTATTTTAGTCATGTTTCACGTCACGTTTCTATCACATTTATATCACCTGTATGAGCTAGAACGTAACTTATTGCCGGCATGTGTTAGTAATGTTCGCAATGGTAAAATGGAACATTTCTATCACATTCTTTGTTCTCTAAGTATATCACTATTACATTACAGGAATGTTTAATTGTTATGTAGGATAAACTAGCATTTCACCCGCTGCGTTGCTAGAGGCGTCAATATTTTTATTATATGTAAGAGTGGGGGAGGGGTAATCAAAAATTCCATGATTTATTGAAATAAATATACTATTATTATTCTGGGCGACATTTTCTTCGATTTGATACCCCACAATCCATATGCTAGTAGTTTTATGGAATATAGCGAGAGGGGGGGGGGATATATAAAAAATTGTCAAAATTAATAAAAAAAACTTTTTGATTCCGGGCTGCATTTCCTTCAGTTTGATACCCCACAACCCATATTTTAACAGATCAAAATTTGTATCAGATATGTGGGATAAGATTAATAGAAGGTTTGGTAGAAAAACGCTGAAACACGTGTCCACCTATTTTATTAGTATAGTCTATAATACCAATTTCTAAACCTCCAGTTCAAATTTCAAAAAATGCCAAAACACGTGTTTGATTATTTTGTAAGTAGAATCTTCCGATTTTCAGACCTCTGCGTCTTTTCGTTTCCGAGATATAGAAAACCTCTCCAAAATTTCAACCCCTATTTTTACCCTTTTAGGGGTAATATTTTCCAAAATCCTTTCTTAGCGATCGCCTACGTTACAAACTAAATCTGTCCTCCAAATTTCATGACTATAGGTCAAGTGGTTTGACCTGTGCGTGTATAGTTAACGATGTTGATTATTTATTTATTTATTTATTTATTTACGCCACTCCACAGAAATACATCCAATTATTGAGTGGGAATGATAGAGATGTAGGTACCTATAATGGTAATAAATTAATATTAAAATACAATAATATATAGGTTAGAAAGTAAAAAAAAAGAAAAAAAAAATATTTGATTCATCTAAGTCAATATATATGTCACATCGATCTTGAACTGTGTTATATGTGTTGCATGCTCTCCGTAATGGAGAGAACTTTCCAATATTAGTTCTGGGTCTTGTAAGGTAAAAAGTTTGTGGATTCCGCGCTGATAAACGTGGAACTTGAAAATCGAGCTGTTGTAATAATTCTGGTGAATCAATTAGGCCGTGTATTAGTTTATATCAAAATTGTAAGTCAGCTGAGTCACTTCTATTTACCAATGAAGTTAAAGAGAATCTTTCTAGCAACACTTCGTGAGGAAAACCATCTTCTGGGTACACTCCATCGCATTTAAACGCTATGTGATTTTGGTAGTAAGGTGATCAGACTTGAGAGGCGTATTCTAAAACAGATCGGACAAAGGAGAAGTATAAAATTTTTAAACTGTGAATATTGGTGAAGTTTTGATAATTTCTGATAACGAAGCCGAGCATTTTATAGCTCCTTTTCATGATATCCGCTATATGCGGAACGAATGACAGAGTGTTATCAAAGGTTATTCCAAGATCTTTGAACTAATTTGATCTGCGTAGAGGTAAATTATCAATGTTTCAGTTAAATTCAATTATATTTTTTTTTAAGTGAATAAGAAAATATGTTGCACTTAGCAGAATTAAGTGGCAAGTTATTATTTTTGCACCACTCATTAACTAGGTTAAGATCTGATTGAAGTTGCAAGAAGTCTGCTATGCTGTCTATGCGGTAATATAGTTTCTTGTCGTCACAGTAAAGCAAAGAATTGACAGAGAGATTCTCAGATATTAAATTGATGAAAGAATCAAAGAAAAGTGGGCCCAAAATGGAACCTTGTGGGACACCGAATGTTGCTATAATATTTGCCGACCTGCACCAAAACATTCTACGTGTTGGGGACGTTCTACTAGATATGAAGTAAAAAAATTAGATAATCGCAAAGAAAAGCCATAAAGATGATAGAAGTTGTTGATGAGTATATTATGGTCGAGTCGGTCAAAGGCTTTTGAAAATTCCGTATAAATGATGTCGACCTGTGAGTTACAATCAATAGCAGAGGAAAGAAATTCAGTAGTTGTCATAAGGTTAGAAGTTGTAGATCTGCCTTTGATAAAGCCGTATTGGCGTGTATTTATAAGATTTTTCATAGGGAAATGTAAAGCAGAATGAAGGACATGTTCAAAACATTTAGAAAAATTGTTAATTATGGCAATCGGTCTGTTGTTCTCAAAAACGCTTTTCTCATTTTTTTTATGTACAGGTATGATTTTAGATGTTTTCCACAATTGAGGAAATTCTTCAACTTTTAGGGAGAGATTGAATAGGAATGTCGAGAGGTTTTACAAAAACATAAGCACAGTCACTCAATAAAAAAGCAGGAATTTTATCAGGACCAACATTAGCTTTGGGTTTGATGGTTTTTAATGCTCGCAGGACCTCATCCTCTGTGATGCAATTTATATTAATAGTTTCAATGTCATAGTATATGACAGTATTAATTATGTTGACTACTATTAGTATAGATTACTATAAAAAGTAATTAGAATACCAAGCTAAAAAATTAAATAAATATTTATTAAAAAAAACTTTTAAAGAACAAGCTTTTATTAAATGCACCCAAAAGTAGAAAATAATTTTTTATCTTTCTTATACCATAATAAAAGCGATGGGCGCAAATTAAATATTTTAACTTTAGGTATTGTATATCGGTCACATCGACGATTTACTTAAGAAACAGGGGGGCAATTCCAGTGGGCTATCGTTATGAGATAACGATCGCTATCGCCATTTTTTTCACTGTTACGGCAACATCGCATTTATTTAAAAATAAAAGTAAAAAGAAGAAGGCTTGAATGGCACGCAACCCGCAATACTTTCCCAAAACAACTGTCAAATGCCGACAGTCAGTCAAGTTTGTTTACCTTTCTTGGAACTTGCGGCGAAATTTCGGGAAAAATAATAATTTTCATGAACTTTTTGCACGCAATATGGATTAAAAATCTGATTACAATGTGATGGTGGACGACCGTTATCAATTTTTGATTGAATTTTGTTTGGAAAAGCCAAGTTCTTTGTGAAGAGAAACCCACATGGGCCTTGTGTGGAAGTGCCGCCAGATTTTTTGTTTGGGTAAGTACTTATACTTACTTTACCTTATGTTCTATTCTGTTTTTTTGGTGCTTAAAGAACACCACCTACATAATGTAAACAAAAAGATATAGTAGGTCAGTTTTAAGCACAGTTTATACATTTTGAAAAGACGTGAGCCAGTGGTCAGAAATTCGAAAAATAATTTTACAAAATATTTAAACATTATAAGACAAAAAAGTTAGGAATTAGTTAAGAATGCAGGATTTCTTTGGTCCAAGGTTATTACACTGATTTTTTATTGAAAAAATCTGACATCAACTAATAATTTATCTGGACACTGACACTTGTTCGCCTATTTATCATCCATTGTGTTTATGCTTGTATTTTTTGTGGTTATCGCTAAATTACTAAATATTATGCCTTATATAAATGATAGTACTTGCAACAGAACGCATTGAGTACCTAGTTAAAGAGAGGCCGCTGATTCTGAATTGCTATGCATCACCAAGCAAAAATTTTGCATCCCTTCTCATACTGTCCCCCCTTCTTCAATGATTTTCTTTTGCACAGGATAGTAGATCTTTTGAACTCCCTCCCTCTGTCCGCTATCGCCATTTAAATGGATAAATGACAGACAAGAATCATGTACCTAATTTTCGTACATTCAAATTGATTTTTCTAAAAATGTACACATTTTCTTTTTTCAAGGTTTGCAAACTTTTAATGTTTTAATGTATAATGTACTGGTTTTTTTTTAGGTCAACTGTTGAAAAACTACAAGACCATGACCCATGCTGTAGTGCTAATAAGAGAGAAAAAAATAAATTATGAAGTTTGGGAATAAACACTTACAGTAGCTGCTCAATGGATATTGATAAATTATCCATATCAGTTTTGGTAAGTTTTCAATTCCAACACCAGATTTTAAATTTGTAGGTACACCTATTGTCAAGTAATGCAAACTATCCAAAGATTTTGTCTCATACAGTCAAGTATTGTCAGGTATTATCGAGTTTTCGTACACCTATTGGAGATGTTGGCATGTTTAAAAAGTAAACAAAAACTTCTAGTAAATTTTACCATCAGTATTTATAGACATTGGGTTATTACTTTTTAAATCCACCAATTTGGGATTAATTTGTTTCTCAATATTTTTAAAAATTGATAATTTTTGACAATTATATACTATAATTTACATGTATTGGTTAAAAAACCTAGATTTATTTTTTTTCTCTGTTTGTAAATATGTACTTACTTGCTTATCATTTAAAATTATGGTTTCAAGCTAGCTAATAGTAGCTTTCAAAAGACCCTGTTTAATTGGTCTAATTTTTTTTTAATATATTTTTGTGTAAAAGTAGAGTATTGTGGTTTTTAAAGAAACATCATTTTAAGTTTCGAAATTATGTCAATTATAAATATGTAATTTTTAAATATTTATCCTTTGCGTTTCTACATAGTTTTAAGACTAATTTTCTCAGTTTTGTCAAAATCAAAATGCATAAAACTTAACTTTTCAAGCTCTCTACTGTTGATCAAATTCCTGTCTTAAAAACTGTTTTAGGTTTTATCTACTGTTTTACAAAGTTTACTAGTTCTTATCAGTAAATTATTTAACCCATCATCACACAAAATTATAAAAGTTAAAAAAATTTAATGTGCAAAATGAGGCAAATAATTTAATAATAATAAAATGCAATTTTACTCGGAAATCATTTTATTGGATTAATTTCAGATAATTTCGTTTTTTTAACCGGTATCAAAGACCTCGACTCCCCCTTCCTTTAAGATGCCACTGGATAACCATATATACCTATTTAACAAATCTTATGCATTTTTGTTAGATATCGTTTAAAAAAATTGGATTATTTAAGTCACGTTACATGTTTTATGCATAGATTTTATAGATGTCACTAATAAAAAGAATAAGTAAAATTGATAATACAGTACCTAAAATGTGTTATAAAAATCTAAACTTTTTGGTTTTAGTTCATTCATTCATTCATTTTTTTCCTCGTATTGAAAGATCAATATCTGATTAATGAAAGAGTCTCAAATACAGAAATTTAATCATCAGTAGAGCATGAAAGAATAACAATATATGACAAGTTTTATTCATTTTGATTCAGGCCTAGATGAGAAGATTACCTTTAAATTTGGCACAAAATTGGAAAAATATTCAGAAAAAAAAAACAAAAAAAAACACATGGTATGGCTATTGTCTGAAGTATTAATTCAAGTGGTAACTGGTTACCTGCTTAGACTAGATTTGCATACATCACACCTATAATAAATTATTTTAAATTTAATTTCAGATCAATGATTTCTCATAATTGTTAAGATGTATGATGAAGATATTTAAGCAGGCAGCGCCCCATCCCACGCAACAAAACATTTTAGCAAAATCCGGCAAAATCATATGAAGGGCAAAACACATGGTAAGCTACCCTCACATTAAAAAAAAAACATTTTAAAATCCAAAAATTCATCAGTAAAATTAAAAAATTTGGCTACTTTTTGGTAGATTGTTGTCGTTTCAACCAAATATAAATTTCCAACATAAATATTTCAAATTTCATTAGTGAAATCCAAAGTGGAATAAAGTTTTAAGGTAACTTTGTATGGGCACAGGATATTTAAAAAAAAAACATTGAATAACAATTGAAGATCTTGTGGTAACTAGGGGATAAGCCACACTTATTTCGTTAATTTACAAGAAAAAGTCAAGAGTCTTTTTCCACCGGGATCCCAACTTGTTAGATTTTCTGAACTTGTTCCCTTTGTTTCCCCAAGGTTTTGAATTATTATTCACTATCTTGACAGTTTTTTTGATCAACAGTTTACATTATTTTTTCTAAATAATATATACAGGGGCCAAATTCATATTGTTTTTATTTAACAGGCAAGTTTTTTTACCACCTTAGCCAGAAAGTTGTTTTATCCTCTCCCTTAATTTCTAAATCAAAGTACGTTGGACCAAATTCACACAAGCATTGACCATCACTTAAGTTTTTAGATTACCTTAAATATTAAGATGTGGGGTAAACAAAAGATAGTCAATAATAAAATTTTCAAAGTAGAATGTGATGTAAAACATGTTCCGTACTTTTCTAAAAGAAACTAAATTGGCAGACAGCAATAAAACTGGTGGCCAAAAAATTGGTGAGAGATAGTCGATTTAAGTCTAATAAGTCGGATTATACTCTTGTTCAAAGGATGAGGTGATTAAAACTTACTATCGGTGTAATTGATTGATTTTACAAACCAAACCTGAAAGCTTAAGTAGCCAGTTCACTGGCTTATATTTTCAAATACATCTTATTTTTTGTTTCAGGTTAGCAGTGCCCAAGCTGATGAAGGAAAAGATGCAATCCACCAAATATTGAAATATTAGAAAATAATTTTTAATTCTAAGTAACATTTAAACCAATAAGTAAAATAAATCATTTTTTTATCCCAAATTTTATTATTTTTTAATAGCAATGTTAATAGTGACAAAATCAAGTCAAATCAATTTTTTTCTTTGTAACATAATAAATTATTAATATTAAATTAAAAACTAGTATAAAGTATAAATTTAGCCAAAAAATTATATTTACCTAAATGCATTGTAAAAAACTTGTCATGTCAGTCAGTAAACCCTTAAAGTTAATTTAAAAATGTAGCATACATTTTAGGCCCTTTATTTGAAGTACTAAGTAGGTTTCTTAAATTATATTACTCAGCTTTACATTCATAAAGATTGATTTAAAGTATGCTATTTTCAAGGGTATTAGTTATAAAAATAGGTTCCTGAGGTAAGCATTTATTTGATTATTTAGAATCTATAACTTTGAGTTATTAGTTTTTCTGGTAGCCGTAAAAATAAGTTGACAAAGCAGATATTAAAAAGCTATTAAAAATTAAAATAATTTGCTTAATTAGCCAACTGCTATATGTAGGTAATTTAAAAATGGATGTAAAATAATGAAGAAATATCATTTAGGTAAATATTAACTCACATGAGTTCAATTTTTAAAAAAATCTTCATCAATTCTTTTTTATAGCAACCAGAGCTGGAAATAACTTAAAACTGTACTTAACTTTCTCCACCAAACCAATCTAAAGGCTCTTGAAAAAAAAAGCTCTGCCTTATTTTAAAAAGTTTGCAATATCTTAAATTAATATGTTTAAAATAAATTGGTTTTATAGGTGTTAATTCATTAAAAGTTATCTTATTATTTTTTTAAATGGGAGAACGATTAACATTTAGCATACATGTACGTATATTGCATCAGTTTCTTCTGAAAGTTAGTTTCACTATCTCTATTGAACATCGAATCTTTGTCTACTTTCATCTAGTGCCTTGGAAGGTTGGTCTGTCTTACTTGAATCCATCCATACCTAATTTGTGGCCCGAGTTGTGGTACTTGATCGGAGACTTGATCATACTAGAATGATTCTTACATGTAGCTCCATTCAAATACCCTAGCATGTTATTCCTAAAAAGAAGTATACATTTTAAGTTTTATCAAAATAATACTTATCCAAAATCTGATCACAGCTTTAAGTAGTTATTTTTTCTTTGGTGAACTGCAAGAATCTAAGTCAGTAGTTTTTATTTTAAATAAACTATCTTAGTAGAACTCAAAAGATATATATGGACTCAATGGCCCTCGCTAATGCGCCCATACACGGATGCAAAGAATATATATGTCATATATGCTCACTTGTTAACTTTAAGTCCAAAATTGGTAAAGTATGTTGCATAAACTAAGCTTTAATTTCTTTTAAAAAAAATTTTACTGTATAATTTTTTCTAGGCTCATCTTACGACTATGTTCGCTAATTACTAATACCTTCTTTATCGGTGATAAACATACACACTAAAAACACAAAGAACATGCTTTTTTATTTTTTTCTGCATCTGTGATTATTTGTTTTGTTAGACCTATGTTCTTGAAGCTCTTTGGCCATTTAAAGCATTTTTTAGCTAACAGAATAGTGCAACCGGTTTTTTGTTTTAATAAAGACATTTTATATATTAAAAATCAAACAATCACCTTAACGTATCACATTCTCGCTCACCCTGACTTTAATTTAAGTGGGTAATAAACTTCAGCAAACTCAACTGGTTGGGCCATGCTTATCTATATTCTGCCATAAGGGCTTGCGTTTTCTTTTACAGAAGAGTATAAAATATAAACCCACCTTAAAAGAGCAGTCTCATAAATAGCTAGTCGGGAACTTATGATGTACAAGTTTAGGATGAGAAGTAAAACAAATATTTCCCCATAACAATAGCTAATTTTACTTACTGTTTTCTGCTCTTTATGGGCTCCAAATATGGTGTGAAGTGCAACCATCGCAGAAGAAATCATGTTAATTTTTCTCAATCATTGTAGCACCATTATTACTCAAAAGTTATATTTTTGTGCGAGTTTAGTTGTCAGAGTTGAATTGACATGGCCGCGGCCATTGTGAAACAACAAAACAAACCGCGGTGTTGCCGCGATAACGAATTCGCGCCGTAACGATATCGGTATGAGCCACTGGAATAGCCCCCCAGTTGTGCTACTCTATAAGTAAGGGCATTTTCAAAGGCTTGGCAAGCACGGCAATCTCACCCGTTCTAATCATTTGAATAGAAGAAGAATTTAATTCTTCTTTTGTAGTTCTCTCGTTGTCACTTTAAAGTTAAAATTTTTAATTTGCGCCCATCGCTTTTATTATGGTATAAAAAAGATAAAAAATTATTTTCTACTTTTGAGTGCATTTGACAAAAGCTTATTCTTTAAAAGTTTTTTTTTTAAATAAAAATCATTTTTTTAATTTTTAGATTTGTACCTTAAATCGTCCATTTTGAATCCGCTATATTGAAATTTTAAAATCTGATCAAAAATTTCACTGTTCCGAGCAGAGCAGCCAAATTTCGTTGAAATTGGTTAACGGGAAGTTGGTGAAAAATGCATTCCGGGATTTGGAAGCTAAAGAAGAAAACCTACCTATACTTGTTATGTATACCTCAAATTAAAGATAATTCCATTGCCTGCATAAAATGTAACCACATTTTTTTTTATAAATGATATAGTTTTAGAGATATTCGCATTGGGGGGGGTTTCCCTTTAATATATATATATAATCATACAAAATTTGTTGCTTCTTTCATAAAACGCCCAATATAGCTAAAATTCCCGATCTAGCGCATCTAATTTGGATGGAAAAGATCTTGGGAATCAGGACAGCCCTTATTCCCATTAATTATAGGGAACTATACAGGATTGGCCAGTTAAAAGGGTTCTCCTGGATTTTTTCAAAACCTGTTAAGAATTGGAGAAAACAAATCGATTTTGTTTGTTACCTCTTTGAGGGGTATACTTTACCTCTATATTTTGAATAGGGAAAGTGGGTCTAGTGATACTTTTTTTTGAAGGTCTCCTGAATGTCTTGACAATCGTAAAAAAAATCAAAAATCTATCGATTAGTTTTTGAGATATTCACGTTCACATTTGCATGGGCAAATGCAAACATATTTTGGTAAAGAAATTTTTGTTTAATTTTTTGAAAAATCCCGGGACACGTCGACTTTGCTTTTGTTAATAGTACATTTTGTTATTGCATTTTTTCTTCTAGGATACATTCCTATGAGAAGCGAAATTTACCTGTACAATTTGAGCTTACTCTGAAAGTAAATATCAAAACGAATCGATAGATTTTCGAAATTTTTACACGATTGTCAAGACATTCAGGAGACCTTCAAAACAAGGTTTCACTCGACCCACTTTCCCTATTCAAAATATAGGAGTAAGGTTTACCCCTCAAAGAGGATGCGCGCTATAAAACTTTCGAGAAAATTCTACCCCTTACAAACGAAATCGATGTAATCCAGGTGAACCCTTTTAAATGGCCAACCCTGTATATTGAACAAGTACACTTCGCGACACATAAAACGCATATGCCGATTTTATATGCAATATGTTCTTTACGATTTAGCAACCTGTTCTGTCACAAAGTGTCAGAGCCCACTCATTGTCATGTTTTGTTGTTACATTCTTATCCAACTCAAAAATGTCGTCGGGTTGCCGATCATTATGGACCAGACAAGTCCACTATAGTAACACTAAAAAATACAAAGAAGAAGGATATGTACGACAAAAGGAAGGAACTGGCTTGACCAAAGTCAGCACACACCAACAGGATCAGCAAGTCACTAATTTCCTGGAAGAACACCCATTTTCCACGGCCAGAGAAGAAAAATTAAAAGTTCATTTTCCTGCTACGGTAAGAACTGAGTAAGAGGAATAAAGAAGTCGAGGCTGAGATGTCGTGTTGCAGCTAAAAAGATACAACTAGGTAAAGGAAAAAAGCAAGCCAGATTACTTTTTTGAGACAGAAAAATGAATTATGGAGGCAGGTAGCTTTTACCGATGAAAAAATGTTTAATCCCATCGAGAACGTATGGGAGCTCATTGCAAAAAAGTTATCAAAATTTAATATTTGTCCATGGAATGCTAACAATTTGATGGAGCTAATAGTTAGAGTTTATGCAGATATCGTTGAAGAAAATCCAAATTTATTTGAAAAGTTAGCAGCAGACTCCATGCCAAGGCCTTTAGAAAAATTATTCAAGCAAATGGTGCAATGACCAGATACTGAAGTATCTGTTGAGAGGGAACATGAGATATTGCATTTGTTTGATTCCCTTCATTCCAGATTAAAATTTACATAGGAAATGGAGCAAAACAACAGTCTTCCATTTTTGGATACTAGAGTTATAAGAAATTACACCACAGGACAATTGATAGTGGACTGGTACTGTAAACCCACGTTCTCGGAAAGATTCTTAAATTATTTTTCTTCACACTCTTTCAAACACAAACTCAACATAATAAGCAACATGAAAAATAGAGCACTACGAATTTCTAGTGTTAAGTATGATGACAAAAACATATATTTATTAAAAACCTTTTTAATTAAAAATAATTACCTATTAAAGAATGACACCATTCCGATTCAACAAAAAACTAAATCGTCTGACCAAAAGTATTTAAAAATTCCCAACGTTAGGAATCTTTCTGAGAAAATTGCAAAAATACTTGACTCGGAAAAAATCCGAGTAGCATTCAAGAACGAAAACACCATTTCAAAACATTTTTGCAGCAAAGTAAAAACAAAAACCCCTAAAGAGCTTTGTACTTGCGTCACACACGTCTTAATGAACATATCAGAGACTCAAAAAAACTCAACATTGAAAATCCCTCAGCTCTAGTAGAGCATATCAGACAAACTCGACATACTTTTGACTTTAATGAAACGAAAATAATAGGTTGTCAGGAAATTGAGGAAAAGAGGAAAATGTACGAATCAATATGCATCCATAGATATCCATCAGTGAATACCAAAAGGGATGTGGAAGGTTTCAGCTCGGCATTCTATAATCTTATGAATAAAGTCACAAAACCTCTATCAACTGTATCACCCACACCCAATCCTATTCATCCACCCCAACAATAAACATACCATCTGCTGTGTATTTTGAATAAAAGACAACAGTTTTTAAAGACTATTTTAATTAAAAAAAGACCGTAAAAAACTTGCTTATTTGACAACAACCTCCACTGTCATTATTAGAGTAAATTCACAAAATCTAACCTAAAAAAATAACGTTGACAAGGTTAGTGCAAAGGGTTGCTCTTATAAATGAACTATAAAGATTGCGTTCACTACATTTCTCCCCTTCTTTAAAGATCAAGTTTACGTGTAGGTTTTAAAACCCTTCAATGGCGAGACACTTTCGGTGTATCACTTTTTAAAGCCTTTTTTGGACTATCCAACTTTGGCACTACTTTAGGGCTATTATTTGGATTTGCACTTTCACTTATTGGATTAGATGCTATATCAGAAATGCAAGAAGGATTATGATTCTGTGGAATCACCAATTGTACTGGTGTTGTTAATGCAGTTTCTTGCTGATCATTATTCTGATTTTCATTTGTCAAAACAATATTATTATTTTTAAATGCCAAGTCACTTAAATCAGATCGCACTGAATCTGCATGAACAAACTTGATGAAAGGGCCAACTTGCACTAAGTATATACAAAAACTTAAAATTTTAACAATTCGTCCTTTTTGCCATAGTTTAGTTTACTTATTTTTAACATAAACCGATTAATTAAGTTTCCAATTCAATTTCTTTACTCGAGGAGCCTTATCAGAACTGCCTTTAATATGCTTACTATGTCTGCAGGGTTTCAACAAATCAAATCTCGTTCTAGGCCTCAACTTAAGCATACTTTCAGAAGGTGAAATACCAGTAGTCTTTCTATAGGAAAATAGAAAACTTGATACTTTTACCAAAATTTGCAGTTCTGTAATATTTTCTCCCTTATCTAAAAATAAAGCTTTTCTCAAATTTTTTCTACTGTCTGCATAGCTCTTTCAGCAAAACCATTGCTGGGAGGGTGAGTTGGAGGAGATTTAATTGGAGTGATTCCATTGACTTGGCAGAAAGACACAAATTCAGCTGACTTGTAAGGTGGACCTAAATCAGATACTAATTCTACAGGTAATCCAAAAATTGAAAATATCTCTTTCAATTTTGCAATAGTAGCCATTTCGATTTTTGGTCATAAATAAGTAAAAATGTATAATCAAATTTCTTTAAAAAATCAATAAAGATTCTGTAAAAATTGTGTGGTGCCTCTGGCCAAGACAAGAGAGGATTGGTATTAGTAAAATTTTGGCACTGCTGACAAATTTCACATGAGGCAATAAACTTTTCTACATCATTATTGATATTTGGCCATCAACAATAGGATCGAATTAACATTTTTGTACGGACAATTCCAGTTGCTCATGAAACAATCTGAGAATTTCTAACCTTAAAATAGATGGAATGACGACTCTATTTCCAAATAAAATACAATTATTCTCTTCAGACAAATAATTTCTGTGTTTAAAGTAAGGTTTTAAATTCTCATCTTCCACAATACTTGGCCAACCAGTCAAAATGTCTTTTATTTTTAAAAACAATACATCTTTGTTTAAAGCTTTCTTGATGTCATCAGCATTTAAAGGAATTTCATTAATCAAGTTAAATGAATAAATAGAATCAGGGACTTCAGTTTGATCTGGAGAAGGTAAACGTGACAAGCCATCAGCATTGCTTATTGAGTTTCTCTTTTTATAAACAATATCATATTGATATCCAGATAGTGTAATAGCCCAACGTGTGATTCGAGAAGCAGCAGTTGGTGGTCAGAAATAAGTGTAACATAATAGGCCGTTCCTTTCCATCAATGATATGACTAAGTACTGCTACCACTCCGTAGCTGCTCGAATCACATGTGACATAAATTGGCAATGCAGGATTATAGTGTGTGAAACACTGTCCAATGTCAATAATTCCTTACTAAGCTGAAATATTTCCTCGCATTCTTCTGTCCACTCTTTGGAAAAATCAGTGCCAGACTTGCAAAGATCATATAATGGTTTTAATTTTGATGATAGCACAGGAATTAATTTAATTTAATAATTCAAAAGCCCAAGATATGATTTCAGCTCAGTGAGATTATTTGGAGAACGTGCTGATTTTAAAGCCTGAATTTTTTCCTCAGTCGGGTGAATACCAGAAAAATCTATCAAGTGTCCCGAAAACTCAACACATGAATTAAAAAATATACATTTATTTTTATTCACTTTCACATTATACTGGTCAAGCTTTTTTAACACATTTAAGACATTTTCGAGACATTCTTGTAAAGTAGAACCATAAACCAATATATCATCTAAATAACATTTTGTGTTCTTTAAACCAGCCAGCATACTGTCCATAACAGTTTGAAAAATTCCAGGAGCCGAACTAATACCATATGTTAGCCTTGTGTAAGTGAACAGTTCAAGGTGAGTGTTTATGAGTAATAATTCCTGAGACTTCACACTTCAAGCTGCTGGTATGCTCCTTTCAAATCTATTACAGAAAAATACTTATTTCCACTCAAAGAAGGGAAAATGTCTTCAGGAAGTGGCAAAACATAGTGGTCCGCATCCAGAGCCGGATTTAACGTTTTTTAAAATCCACACAAATTCTGATATCTGAAGAATTTTTCTTGGATACTATTACAATTGAACTTGCCCAATTACTAAAACTTATTTTTTTTTGTACTCCAGAAATACACATGTTATTAATTTCAGATTCAACTTTAGTTTTTAAAGCATAAGGCATATCATAGGCTCGGTGGAAGATTGGTTGTGCAACTTCCTTCAGTTTTAACTCAACTTTAAAATTTTTTATACAGGACTCTGACTTATCAACAAAAACACTTTTAAAGTTATTTTTGATTGATGTTACCAAATTTTGAAATGTTTGGTCATTTTCTAATGACTTTGACTTATTTTCAACAACTTTGAAAGTGTTTGACTTGTTTGACATTTACTGACTTATCACTAGACTCATTTGACACTTTTTTTACATTTAGTGACTCCTTGACTGGATTTTGGAAGTTATACTGATTTTTACTCAAATTTAACTGAGAAATTTTATTTTTTGACACATCGAATTTTATCTGACAAACATCACTTGACTGACATGACTCTGACATAGACTGGGACTTATTTTTTGACATACAGACTTGACTATTTATGTGTGAATCTGACTCTTTTTGACAATCTAAAGACAATTTTTGACGCCATTCTGGGTTTAATACATTTAACCAGTTTCGACCAAGCAATGGAGTAAATTTATGGTTACTCTCTAAAACTACTAATGGTAAACTAACTACATTAGTGTTGCACCTAACAACAACATCGGTTTCACATATTTGACATCAAAAAAATCTTTATAGTGCATGACAGTACGACATGCACCACTGTCAATTTCAAACTTGATTTTCTTACCTTCAATGTCCAGTTTTACCTTTGCTGGCTTTTCTTTCTTATTTTTTATGGATGATAAAAACCCAAGCATTAGATCATCATCCTCATCCGAACTTGTAGAATCGTTTTCTTGCTCACCCAAAGCATGAACATTTCCTTTTTTGCAAACTCTGCTTGTATGGCCTTTAACTTTGCAACGAAAGCACTCCCACTCTTTAGCAGGACACTTTTCAAGCTCATGCTTACGCACTCCACATCTGTAACACAACTTTTCTGACTTAGACTTTTCAGATTTTTCATTGGACTCACGAGACGTAGACTGACTTTTATTTTTATTGCCACCTTCACGAAATTTTGTCTATATTTTCCGACACAGTCTGAAATGTTAGTCTATCCATAGACAATAATTTTCGCTTTATGGCTTGTGACCGTATACCACAGACAAACTTATTACGCCATGCTTCCTGCAAAACTGCACCAAATTCACAATGTAGTGACAAACTTTTTAGTTTCTTGACATAGGCTTTAAGATCTTCACCACTCTCCTGTACCGCTATCCAAAACCTGTAGCGTTCAGCTATTTGAAGCATTTTGGGACTGTAATGATCGATCAAAGTTGCTTTGAAGACATTATAGGATTTTGAAGAAGGCAAATAGGGGGTAATGATATCCTTTAGCGTTGAATAAGCTTCACTGCTCAGCTCACAGTTGTTCTAACCTTTCCATATAGGTGGTAATGTCCCCTGTTTTTGGGTTGAACTGCTCAATGCTTCCTATAAGGTTACTTGACATGATAACTATCGACTTGTAACTTTTTTTACGGAGAAAAATTCGACTTTTTCTTGACTTTGCCGCACTTTTTGTACAGACTGACCGAGACTTTAATGACTGAAAACACTTTATGAGCACATTACTGACTGTAATTACTATGCGCGGTTCGACCTGAATCGTCGCCAAATTCTGATGTGTATTTTGAATAAAAGACAACAGTTTTTCAAGACTATTCTAATTAAAAAAAGACCGTAAAAAACTTGCTTATTTGACAGCAACCTCCTCTGTCAGTATTAGGGTACATTCACAAAATCTAACCTAAAAGGATAACGTTCACAAAGTTAGTGCAAAGGGTTGCTCTTATAAATGTACTATAAAGATTGCAATCACAACACCATCCATATCGAATCCCATTCATCCACCATGAATTTATCCACAACCCATTTTTGTACCATTACCTATATTAATTTATGAAAGTTAAACTAAAATAAAAAATATACACATACATACACCTCCACGCACTCCAATTTTGGTAGTTTTTCAAAAATTTTTGTTGTTGCATTCAAAACAACACTCGCACACACACATGCGTATTTCTTTAAACAGTTCATTTTTTTTCCTTTAAATCCTTCAAGTTCTTTCTTTCCTTTTTGTCGCACTATAGTGGACTTGTTTGATCCGTTTTGACCGGCTATTTGACAATGGGGCCAACCTTCTTCTAGTTCTACCAAAATTTGATTCAATTGCTTTATTTATAATAAAAATTTTGTTTTAAAAGTGTTTTATCTTTTTTTTATATTTCGTAACAGCAACCTTAAAACTATAGACCCAGTAAATATCGGTAAAAATGCTTTCAGTCTCCTTAACAAAATTTGCTTATGTTGTCTAAAAGCGTTAACCTACAAAAGTCGGTAACAATAAGGAAGCAAAATTTTTAATAAATAGACATGTGCCTAACTTCTGCTGTAAGCGTTTTATGTGTCGGTGCACCTTTAAAAAAATTTATATAAATACACTACACAGTGCCACAATACCATAAATAGAAAACTTAATGATCATTGTCATGGTACAAGAACTTTTCTAAAGAGATATATCGTATCGGATTAAGACTTTTGCGCCATCTTTTAAAATCTATTTGCATTACGAACACCACACAAAACTCCAATCCTGGCACATTCAAAATCCATACTGAATTCCAGACTAAATATTTGTAAAATCGATATTCCTGTTATTTCCAGCCAGGATATGCTGCCTCTTGTGGCTAAAATAACAACTAGCCAAAGAGCAGTATTGATTTTCCAGAGGAGCCAGAAATATATTTGCAATTCCAAACTCGCTGTAGGGTTACTATTATGGTTTTAATTGGAATTGCTACATAGCACCCTTGATTTTGCTGCTCTCACAGAGTGATTCGTAGTACACTCGATTTCAAAGTACTCCGGACCAGTTTGACAAAACATCTGCTGTCGTCGAAAATCAGCTGATGACAATTTTGGTTATTTTGTTTTACCCCAGATCATTAACTAAATTAATTAACTAAATACTAAATTCCGAAAAAAAAGTGTATAGTACTATGTTGTATTTATACACTTTTAAACCCAACGAGAGATAATTTTAATAACAAACCAAAATATAGGAAATTAAAGTGACTATTTCCCTCAGAAAATATTGACCAATAAAATTGATGCGGCTGGCACATTTGAACCAATAGGAAACATTATAAACACAATTACAGCGAGAATTTGCACTAGTGAGAATTATCGTTTTCCATAAAAAGTCCATTTTAAGAAATATTTTGCTATTACTGTCAGGTAGAGTATTGATTTTGGTGACTAAACAAAACAGCTCAGTGAAACATAAGTTGTAAAGGTTAGGAATATAAAATCTGATAACAAATCAATGCAATATTTTCTTCAGGAATTAGGCAGCAATCGAGTGCATTTCTGCCCTCCTTGTGAAGAACGCAGTAACTTAAAAATTTTCGATTTTGAGATTTTTACATATTATTGTGTAAAATGGTGTTCCACATCTCTTCAAAAAAAATTTTTGAAAAAAAAAATGTTTTATAGAAAAAAAAACGCCTAAAAAATATGCAGTATCTGCAAAACATCACGCTTTTCTAGAGAAAAACGCAGCATCTTCTTATACTAGTCAAGAATGCAGCTTTTTTCTGGTCGCGCCATCAAATTCTGCACTTCTTCTTAGACAAGAGTACGCCGCGGCTCATGGTTTTCTAGTGAAAAACGCAGTGTCGGAACTTGCTACATTTTTAATTAGTATGTGATCGCGTTTCATCATCAATTATGAGGCAAGAATGCAGAATTTTCAATCTAACGGACTTTTCAGCATTGTGATATTTTTGTTGTGAGTTTTTTTTTTCGAAAATTGATCAGTTTTGGAGACCGGAGACCCCCACAAGTCGTATATAATTTAAATTAAAATATTATTTACTTAGTGCATGTGAGCATTTTGAATTTTTGTCATTTTAATTGGTGATTTTTTTTTAAATTTGGAAACTAAAAATAGTTTAAATGTTCACACTAACGCAAAATATTAAAATTTTGTAGATTAAATCCAAAACGAAACTTATACTGTGTCCAACTCAAATTTTATGTCGGTGTATAGAATGAAAATTTTGCATCCGTGGGTAGTGGTGTTATTGGAGGTTTTGATAAGTTCATTAGATTACGGTTTTTTGATTTTTTAGCTCAAACGTTACTATAATTATCTGCAAGAACTCAACCCAGAAGAATTCATTTAGGAAAAAAGTCGATATTAATTAAGAAACTCTGTGCCCTGATCAGTACAGACAGATAAATATTTTGGGAGGAAATGCCAGAAAATAACCCACTAAGAGGTTTGAACACCTCTATCGAATAAATTTTAGTTATTATTATTTATTTTGTAATAATTTTTCATCACATAGTCCATTTTTGTTTACTCTGTCAATATTTTCGTACCATTATTAAATATTTATTTACATTCCAATGTGTTTTTTGTCTATTTTTTTGTAAACTAGTAAAAAAAACAACAGTTTATTTCTTAGACTTCGCTGATACGTAGCTCTAAGTAATAATTAGACAAAAACGCAGTATGCGTAATAAAACCTTTATTTGTGTTCCAAATGCACTTAACCTTATGTCAAAAAAAAATTTTTAAAATTTTTAATGAATCTGTCAAAAAAAAGTTTTTCAAAGAAATATTTAGTATGAAAAAATACAAGCGAAAATCGTTTTTCGAGTTTTTCTCAAACTAGGAAGGTAGATTTGCGCTCTCGTGCTTCAGAAAAGATCATCGAAAATATGTGTGATATTCTCGAACAAGCCCAGCTACAAAATGTAGTGTTTATTTGAACTTTTTAGCTTTAGCACAACTGAAGATATTCTCGAACAAGCCCAGCTACAAAATGTAGTGTTTATTTGAACTTTTTAGCTTTAGCACAACTGAAGTTATGGGGTGGCCCCTCAGCTTAACGGTTAACCTAGGGAGGTCGCATTTTCTCGTAAACGGCTACAGCTACAAAATTAATTTCTCCGTCACAAAATAGCTACAAAAAGGCTACAAAAGCTAAAGATTAACCAGAATACAGGGCCCAACCCAACCTAACCTATGAAATTTCGTAGATTTCTATCACACTTTCAGTTTATACTTCTACTGTATATTTTTTTAAATTTTGATAGTCCATTTCGTTCTGGATAATCTTTAGCTGTTCTCAGGTAAATCAAAAATAATGGTTTAGGTAGTTCTTTGTTCAGCACGTTACTTTTATGGCAAATTTTTCTGAATTTGTTCAATGACTGTTCAAGACAAAGGTATATTTTTGGAATCAGAAAGAAAAGATCTATGGAAATAATAAAATAAAAAAAAAGAACTCATGGACATCCTGCGTGTATGGTGTGATCTAAATAAAAAGTGTAACTGATTTATCTTTTGGTAAAAATTTTCCTAAATGGAACTTTAAAAACGGTCATCCTGTACCTATACTGTGTTATTAGGATGTTTGTTTTATCTTTACCCCTATTGAGGACGGAATAATCCACATCTTAACAAAACTTATATGTCCTATTATTACCTGTTGAGGGTTGGGTCGGGTTAATTCGACAAACCCCAAGTTTTTTTTTCGTTTTCATTGTATGTTGGTAATACCTACCTAACCTATCAATTTTTTTGAACAATGCTCGCGATTCTTCAAAATCCGTCAGAAAATCTCGTTCTTACAACAGATCTGACGATTTTTAAACACAAGTTTCCACTAACTGCTTTTTAGTCAGGACTTATTTGCTAATATTCCTTAAGTGTTTTTTTTTGTAGTAATTTTTTGTGATAAACCCATTTTTACATTAAAAAATTTATGTTATTAATGTCCAATTACACCGTAAATTCCTTAAACCAAGATTTGGCTAAATCCTGATTTAATTTTGAATCCGGATTTAAGAAAATTTGTTTGCACCAGGCCAGATTTAACTTTAAGACGCAGACACTCTGGCAACACTCAACTGAAAGCCCATTTATGGTGAAAAAAAATAATATGAGTTATTTTAGCAGAATTTTTGTATTTTTCATTTACATTTGCAACAAGCGATTTTTCGTATTATATCTTATAAATCCCTAAAAAACGAAAAAAAAAACAATAAAAACAAAACACAGAATATTGAACTTTACGCAAAAATCTATTTTTTTAACCGGTTTTTTTACTCTCTTCCAAAAATCAGCGAACAAACTGCTTTTATGCACTTTAGGGATTAAAAGTACACTTTCAATCCCTCATTTTAGTGATAAAAGGGGCACTTTTAATCCCTCAAGGATTAAAAATAATTTTAATTCCTGGGGGATTTAAAGTAAATTTTTCCAAATTAAACAATAATTTTATTAAAATTTTATTTATTTGTTAAAATGTATGAACGAAAAAAATAATTAGCATATGCATTACTTAAATCTAGTTCGGTAATTCTGTCTCTTTAGAAGTGAATTTAATATATTTGCTGATGACGACGTTTGCTTCAGATATTATTGTGGCTTTGATCATGGAATATTGACTCCATTAAGAAGATGCCTTGAGATTCTTAGACTTCTGTAGGAAGTATGCCAGGAGCACACAGAAACTGTTTCTTGTAAACCTCGCGAGAATTTTGTGTAAGAAGGCTAGCGATGGCCTCTTCCGCGGCCTTTTCAATGTTCATTTTCAAAAAAAATGCTGTACGATTTTTCTGGACTAACCGTTTGGTGACGCCGTTTGATAACAACAACTGACGGATATTTGTTTTGGGCTATAGCAACACTTCCATGGCACAATAAATTTTGAGTGAATCCACCATGTCAACAACAATCAATGACAACTATCAGTAATACGAGCTGTCAATCTTGAAACTAGAGTACCGTTAAGTGGTCTACTGTTAGTTTTGTGATTTTTTGTTTTTAGTTTCTCGCATTCTAAAGTGTATAAAATAGTATATAAACCTCGTGACTAAAGTGTATTTTAATCCCTTGGCGAAAAACAAACCTATCGCCGCGGGATTAACAACTTGGGATATTAAATAAGGTAAATTAATCCTTGTAAAAACGGTTACTTAGGGAAATTATAAACGAACTTATTACCAATTGCCAAAAAACAATCCTTTCTAGCCACCCCCCAGATGTGGTCTAAAAAATCACCAACTTTATAACCTCCAACTAAGATAATGAAGCTACTATGTGCCAAATTTTTGGCGTATTCACCATTTTCCATTTTGAAACCTGTAAAGAAAAATTCGTTTTAAGGCATTTTTCAAGCAGTTTTTCAGTGGTATTTTGCAATAACAATACAAAATAATGAATAACTTTGAATCTTTTCTGTATGGGTAAGTGTTTGTCAAAAATTGGATTCAAAATTTAGTACCCCCTACAGGTGTAAATAACATTTAACAAACTTAAAAAAACTTTTAACATACAAAACCAAAGATAGCCATGGAATGTCACTGTCACTGATCAGAAAAGTCACACAAATTCTGTCTTTCTTTTTACATGGTTAGAATTTTCGACATTTTTTGACGTTTATAGGTACGCATAGTTTGTTTTGTTATCGTTTTTGTATACACCCTGAAAAAGTCTAAATACACCCCGGAAAAGTCTGGATACACCCAGGAAAACCCCGAAAAGGTCTGTATTTTCTTGACCGAGGGAAGTTTTGAATTATATGTTTACATTTATTTTTGTATAGTGTTGCCACACTGTAAATTTAAAAAAGTCTTGAAAATGTTATGCTACACCCTCTGTAGCAGCAGTTTTAACTTGATCTCCACGTTCCAAATTCGATTTGAGTTTCGCTGCACTTTTAAACACTCGGATATGACGGTTATTTGTTCTTTGTTTTGTTATCGTTTCCCTATGTTATTTTTGTTCGGTTTTTATTTTCCTTTCTTTTTGCAATCAGGAAATGACCCGACGGTGTTCGAATGCTGCTGCGGAATTTAAAGAGCCTTTTATCTTATTAAAGCAAGCTTTTTGAGATGCCAGTAAATAGTTTTATTACCTTTTCTTTTTCCCTCGTTGCTAAGACGGAAATTCTGTAACGGGCAAAAATTACTTTGATGAATCCACAAAAATTAAAGTCAAAAAATTTAGTCAAGCCAATTTAGCTTTTTGTTAAAAATGGCAAACCGCTTAGTTGCAAGAATTATTTTATTCATGAAATGTGTAAAAAATCTATAATCTTATTTTGTAAACAACCTGAAGAGCCCGCAGTTTTGCCTGCAGTTTTACCAGTTTCTCTTCCTATTAAAGATCATAATTTTTGTTCCCGTAAACCGATGTTGATGACATAAAGCCTATGTTCTGCCCAGTACAGCTGTTCTTGAGGTCAGGGAATAGAAAATACTTAATTCCTCACAAATGAGCGGTGCCCATTGGTCGATGCCAAGATTTCCCCCACACATGACACTAATGATAGTATTTTAATAGAAATTGGTATAAAAAGCAAAAGATCAAGAGATCTTGGGTGGAAATAACGAAAATTCAAACTTGGATGAGTTCCCACAAGGAACACACAAAAGACCAAAGCGGAAAGGGAAATGATTAAACGATGTTTCGCCCTGGGTAACCAGCGTGGGCTCATCAGTGATTTCACTGGTCACCCTCTACCATACATCATTAAACACCATCATACACTTTGATTTCCAACTTTGAATGACTCACAAATGGGCATCGTTCCGCACTGGTACTTATCCAAGTTACCTGATATGGATTTGTCTTGTCGTGTTAATATTTCCAATAGGATTATGCTCCTAAAGCAATTAAAAATCAAAAAATAAGTTAAAAAACCTCCAAATCAGTTACTTCAACCGAAAAGAAACTAAGAAATAAAAGATCAAGAGATCTTGGGTGGAAATAACGAAAATTCAAACTTGGATGAGCATCCCACAAGGAACACACAAAAGACCAAAGCGGAAAGGAAAATGATTAAACGATGTTTTGCCCTGGGTAACCAGCGTGGGCTCATCAGTGGTTTCACTGGTCACCCTCTACCATACATCATTAAACACCATCATACGCTTTGATTTCCAACTTTGTTCAATAGTTTTGCATGATGCTGGAACAAACAGACAGACAAAAATTGTAAAATTTAGAGATTTATTATATGTATAGATTAATCTATGAATGTTTTATCTTATTAAGGGAAGCTTTTTGAGATGCCACTAAATAGTTTATTTCCCTCGTTTCAAAGACTGAAATTCTGTAATGGAAAAAAATTATTTTGAAGAATTCCCAAGAATAAAAATCAAATAATGAAGAAGAATAAAAATTAAACTAGAAAAAAATTATTCTTTCAAAAACTTTTTTTACATTTTTAGAAAAATATCTGCCTGTTTTCATACAACTGACTGACTTTGACCGATAGAATAATTTAAAAAATTAACACTTAACAACAAGGTATGAATATAATAAAATTTAAAATAATATTATATTATACAACAAGAGAAGAAAGGGACGAATTGCACACGCGCCTGAATGTTGTGAACGAGGCTCTATCCGAGTGAGACAACACGCGAGTGTAAGAAATGGATGGATGGAAAGTTATCGAGTATCGTACATTTTTCCATACATGTGCGGAAAAATTTCTGCGGGTGGTCGTAGGAAAAAAGATATTCCTTTGAGTTTTTGCATTTTTAGATAACCTTATAAAAATTCAAAATTTGAAGTTTAATATTTTTTTTTGTTTCAAAATATCAAGTATATATAAAGTTATATTGTGACTGATTTTGAAAAAATATATTAGGGAACACAATGAACATCAATACTATTTTTAATTTATTTAAAAACTTCATTTGGATAGATGCAAGCTGCTTATTGCATTTTTCGTTTAATTTTATCGGGTTCTTTTTGTAATATACTGGTTTCTTCTCACATTACTCTATGATCATTCTCAAAAGAATGTTAGCAAATTCTAGACCTCTCCCAATCTCCCCTTCCAAGGTACCCCTAATGGTGATTTATTCTAACTTCTGATTAAAATTTACCACACTCGTAAGGCATTTTGTTAATGATATTTTTATAGTTTAATCGTCTGTGTCTGAAATCAGTCAGTGGTAGAACAGCTGTTGATAAAGTTATATTTTGTGTTTGTTTTGTTTTCGTTAATGTTGATCTAAAATTATTTAAATTTTTAAAAGCTGTTCTATTACAAATATGTTATAGCGAATTAATTTTTTTGGTTTTCCATTATTTTCAAACCCAACAAACACAGAGCCCTCCAGCCGCCAGTGGCATTAATAAGACATTACCCGTGGAATTTACTAAAAGGGTTTAGTCTATTTTAGAACGGTCTTAAGTTTACGTGAAATTTTTGGTTTTAAGCATTTTCAACGAACCCTCCTTGAGTTTTGGACATAGTTTGATTTATAGGAAGAATTGTAATAAATTTGTTTATTGAATAATCATCTTAACACAATCTTTGGTTGGATTTAAGAAGATAGTTTCAATTTAGAAGAAAAGAAAATTGAAAAATTTAAAACCACGCGGGTTTTAAATAGTAAACCTTCTGTAGAACTAATTAAAATTGGAGTTATATGTCACTCTAATTAAAACTTACCCTTAATAATTCATTTTTCCAATTGATACTTGATGTCACACAACGATTTAGATGGGTAATAATAAAATTGTATTTATTTAAAAGGTATTTTTATTTATGAAATGTATTAAAAAACTTAAATGCAAGTTTTTCTACATTTCTGTCACTGTCGACATGTCAGTTTAAAAATATTAGTTGTTTTGGGTTTTTTTTTTGGTATATTTTTCATGCATAATCAGTGACCTTCACTTATGTTTGTTTTGCCTCATAGTGCCCTCATAAATATATTTTTTGTGCTAAAAACGGGTTCAAAATATGGCATTTTTCTGGACAAAATTGGAGGTGTTTTATTGGTTAATGAACAACTTTATATATTAAATAGGGTAAATTAATCCTTGTAAAAATGGTTACTTAGGGAAATTATAAACAAACTTATTACCAAATACCACAAAACAATCCTTTCTATAAATATTTATTTCATTTCAATAACCAAAAATAAATATCATAATTTAATTAATGAAAAACTGGAAAATGAACTTAATTTTAATATCAATAATGATTTAATAGAACGAACAGTTGTTAACATGTCAAACAAAGTCCTAACGGCGAAAAACCCAAAAATAATACATTATAAACCTAGAGACTAAAGTGCTACTTTTAATTCCGCGGCGAAATGCTAAGGGATCAAAAGATACTTTACTCCCGAGGCCAAATGGTTCGTCAACTACAAAAAAGGGAGCTAAGAATGAAATCTTGGCCAAGAGCAAGTGATTAACTTTTTTTAATCCCTTACGGATTATTTTTAAATCCCTTTGGGGTGAAAAGTAACACTTTGGTCCCTAAAAAGAGGGATTAAACGTACCCATTTAATCCCTAAAGTGCATAAAAGTAATTTCATCATTGTGAATCCGCCACAAACATATAGATTTTATTTACTTTTTGTAGGGTATTTTTTCCCCTTTTTTGGACTCTATTCACTACATTATTAGTAGTTCCAGAGATAATACGCGGTTCTTGAACGCTGTTGCGGAATTTAAAGGCCGTTTATCTTATTAAAGCTAACTTGGAAATAAAATAAATATAACCTAAAAAAAGGAATTTGTTGTCCGTGAAAAATAAATGAAAAAAAACTTCGTGGCATATCGGACACACATTTTGCTTTTCAATTCGAATACGACGAGGCCTTCAAGATCTAATGGATAGTCCAGAAACCTACGGGCCTGTTTCATCCTTGTTAGGAATCATCAGGGTAACATAGGACTGTACCTGGCGTATGAAGCATTACATAAGCAACCACACACAGCGAATTTAAACAATTTTCGTCGTCAAACAACGCGGGATTTTGGATGGCTGTATGCAGCGCGCCGCCTCGCGCCTGTCGGAATTAAGCGAAAAGCAAATCCTTAAAGGATGCAAATATCAATAAGAATGAAATTTGCGAGCAGGACAAAAAATCTTATAATCTTATTTTTATGTTGACCCGTGGATGTTTAATTTTTTAGTTTACTTTTAAAAGGTTACAAAAAAAGATCTTTTTTTTATAAATTTTTAATTCTGTTTTTCTGTAGATATGAGGCGAGAAAGTACCTTTTATTATAATATTGACAATAAAATAAAACCCAAAAAGCAGTTTCAGCATAGTATTGACGCAGTACACTTTGACATTTTACCTCCCTAGAGGGGTTTTTTGCTATTATTTCCCTCTATTGCCCAGATCTAACGAGTTTCATAGAGATACTCTTCATCATTTCATAAAATTTGTTTTGTCAAAAAAAAACTAAGTAGTAGGTAGTAAAAAAAATTAGATAGACTTTAGTGGAGTAAAGTGCTTTTAACCCTATTTATGTATTATTTATTTATTTATTTTTTCATTATATTTGTTTACTAGTTATATAAATAACTTGTATAAGCATGCACCTAGATGCTTATTATTATTTTAGATAACAGTGCCCTGTGGTCACAATGAACTTAGCGATAACTTACTTGTATGTAGGTAACATTCTCCTTGCTAACAGAATGCCTGTCCAAACCCGCAATTGTAGTGATTATATTGTTTCCAATCTGAAAAAAAAATAAAAAAAATAAAGTACCGTAACAACGACGCATTTCGCATTTTTTAATGCTCGAATTTCCGGCCAAAATTCAGCAAAGGCTTTTCAGCCATTTTACATAAATTTTGGTCGCGAAATATGCATAGAAGTGTTGTTTTCAATTTATGACACACAAATCCATTTGCTGCTATTTAAAATTTGGGTCATAAGTACACCAAAATAAAGATAAATTTATTTCAATTAATAAGTAATAAATAGTTTTTCTACGAGCGTGCTGAAATTGTCACTTCGCACGCATTTTGGTTTTAAAAGTTCGACTTTTCCGCACTGTTTCTCGGCACACTTTTAAAAAAATCGGTACCCTAATATTAATTTTTTCGGTGTCCTTAACGACCCAACTTTGAAATATTAGCGTCAGCACTAAATCTGCAGAATGTATCCAATTATAGTTTCAATAATTAAGCAGTTATTATTAAAAAAAACCTATAATTTATAAACATTTTGTTATAATTTTATTTTTCTTATATGTTTTCAGCATGCTCAAAGAAAAGGTAGTGTTTCTAAGTGTTGCGGAAAGTGACCGAATGAAGTGGATAGAAGCAAAGGTTTTGCACAACGAGTCACACTGGAAGAAACGAAAATTCCTTGAAGCTGCCTTTGCTGGGCAGAATAAGGGTATTTTCAGTAAACCAAGTATTGAAATTCCAAATATTTGGAAGCCCCTCCCTGGGCGGAGCCAACTTATTAAACTTCACGGTTGAGTGATTTCCCATAGTATATAAGTACGTAGCCTTAGGAATAGATTATAGTTTGTACCTGAAGACGATCAGAGATTGTACTGATCGAAACGTCGTGTATGAATAAAATATAGACAATGGAAGTCCGAAAACCAGAGTTCATTTCAGAAATAATTTGATGACAAAGTACTATCTTAAATCTTTAGTTTGCTTAGTAGATTCCTTAACGTGTGGAAAGTTTTTATATAAAGGTTGATACAATAGGAAAAAAAAATAGTAGTTTTCACAACTAGTGGCTAAAATAGTGCAAAGCACAGTATACCTTTATCAAAAAATCCAAGAAAAACAGGAAAATAGGCTGGTAAATGAAATAACAATGGTTTCCATAGCGATGTGCTTTTTTACTCGGTGACGTTCATTGTTGCAAAATTTTAATATTTGACAGTTTGATAAAGTGCATTTGTTGTAAGAAGTCCGCTAAGCAATAAAACCTCTTGAGCAGGTAAGTCGGTGGTTCTCAAACAATAAATGATATTTTTGGAACATGACGAATTACATTTTCTAAATAATAGTAGTTTTTACATCTAGTGGTTAAAATAGTGCTTTTTTACAAGCATTGTTTTGAAAAAATCTAATTATTCTTGCCTAAAAATAAATCCATTTCCGCCAGTTTTCACCAAAAATTTACGAAAAAATCATTTAAAAACATCGTAAAAATATTAAACTGTCAAATATTAAAATGTTGCAGCAACGAACATCACCGATAAAAAGGAACATCGCTATGGCAAGCATTGTTATTTCATTTACCAGCCACCTTGATTTATAGTGTAAAAATGGTCTGTTTTGAGAGAAGTGCTCTTCGTTCGAGATTTTTAAAAGTATTTTCCTGTTTTTCTTGGGTTTTTTGATAAAGCTGTTTACAACTCGTGGATAAACTGTGCTTTTTTTTTACTCGCGTTTTTAAATACCTCGCTGCGCTCGTTATTTAAACCAACGCTTGTAAAAAAAGCACTATTTTAGCCACTAGTTCTGAAAACTACTATTTTTGCATCGGTAATTAGGAAAGTCATGGTTTGGACATTTGTACACAGTACTTGAAAAATCATTTAGAGTTAATAAAAAATAATTAGGTAAAAAAAGATTATTTCTTAGCATTTATAGTATTTAGGCAAATTAGTTTTACGAATTCTTTTTTATAAAGTTTTGGTTCTAAAAAGAACCTATATTGCAGTCTTGCTATAGAACGCACCTGTTTGTAAATGCATACTAAAAATAGTCTTCGTCTGTATCTGAAATATCATCCATGCTTTCAGAATCATTATCATCATCCGTAATAATTAACGGTCTTACTTCGTCTATAACCCGTTCTGTCTCATAAGATTCAAAAATAATTTTTTCCGTGTGCTCAATGCATTTCCGCCATTCTTCTTTGCCCACTTTGCTAAGTGCCTCCTCCCACAACTTTCTAACGCTAGGCTCACCGATATTTTTACAGGCATGTTTGTCATAAACATTTTTGCTAATACCCCATCAATTCAATTGCGTTGTAATGGCAATGGTAGGGGGGTAATCTCAAAACTTGATGTCCATATTTAAGGGCTAATTCGTCAACAATATTTTTTTTTTAGATGGCTGCTCTTTGCACTTGCTTAAAAGATCACTTTTTGAAAATAAATTTTCATTGTTTATGTTTTTCTTTGACAACCACTCTCTTATTTCCTCTTTTTTCCAGCTGCTTGTAGGAAATATCTCTTCGAGTCTCGTATGGTAAGACGCATTGTCCAAAACAATTAGGGAAGGGTTTTCTAAACTTTTTAAAAGTTTTTCCTCAAACCAATGCTCAAAAATTTTATCATCCATATTGCCGTGAAAATCGTCAGTTTTTTTTGTTGATGAAAATATTAAACTGGCATTTGAAATAAACTCTTCTTCTTCATTGCCTGCATGTATTATTATATATCTTTTTCCATTACTTGCACGGGTACTGGAATAGCAATGTTTCAATTCATCCTGCCAAGATGACTTTGTTGAAGTTCCGTGCGCAAATACCCATGTTTCGTCAAGAAAAAAAACTTGCCTTGGCTATTCCGATTTTTTGTTTTTTATGTAATCTCTCAAAAATTGCCATCTTCTTGACACAAAATTGGATTGCTTGTTGCTCTGTTGTTCGTTTTTTATATTTAAAGCCCATCTCTTTTAAAATTTTGGACAAACTGGTAATTCCAAAATCGCAAAGTTGTTTTTCCTTTATCTTTTCTAGAATAGCTTTGAGGGTAACATATTCCTTTGACTTATATATACCATAAACCATATTTCTAATCGATAGTTTAATCCCTTGGGATAGATCAAAGGTTTTTAAATGCTGTCGAACCCTTTTATATGGTCTGTCCAATTCCTCCTCACTCTGTTTTCGAAGTCTTCTTAAGGTCTTATCTAAAATGCCGCAAGCATCCAACGTTATTTTTTGCACTGCCAAAACAGACACTAACGGGTCCGAGTAATTTTTTCTAACGTAAAATAACGTTCCACCTGTAATACCAAACGGCGTTCACCTGGAGAAAAACACCTTCTAGGCGTTGTGTCACCTTGCTGAACATTTTCTATAACTTTGCTTTATAACTGCTTTAAATTCCGTAATTCACACACAATAAGAAATAAACCAAAAGCAAATAAAAGCATACCTACTTATTTAAAATAGAACATAGCATCCCCAACTGGAGCAAAATTTCATTATTTCTTGGAAGCAATAAAACCTATTTCTAGTGATTATTAGCATTGACGACAGCTCCAGATTTACCTTTAATGACCCCAAAATAATTAAATCCTCGGAAGATATACCTGTCAAAATCTTTAATTGACGCAAAAAGTTTTTCAAAAGTATAAGTGAAAAATAAAATGAAATAGAAATATTTATGGTGGTGTAAGGGTAACGCCTTATTCTTAAATAATTTTGTTTTAAGACCGCTGATACATACAGTGAACCAGTGGGATGTCTGACACGATCAAGTACAGCGAGGGCATTCTAACATAACTGACTTCCTGTTCAAAAAGCGATAACATCTTTTGGAGATTTAATCCGATATCGGACTTCATACAGCGAACCGACTTTAATTTGACGATGTTTTTAAATAATTTTTTCGTAAATACTTGATGAAATACTAATTAGATTTTTTCAATATTACTGTTTTCCGCTATTTCTCCTTAATTTTGGGTAAAAAACGAACATAAATCTTTTTTTGTACCCGTAATCAAAAAAAAAAGTTTATTTGCATCGGATACCAAAAAAGCCATGCTTTAGTTATCTGCAGACAGTTATTAAAATCATCTTTTTGATAAAGGTATAAAAAAGATTTTTTGGGTATTTTTCTGTTGTGCTTATTACTACTAGTACTCGAATGCGTATAAAAAATTTTTTGCAAAAAATTGAGCAGACCTCGCAAAACTCCACTAAAAAGTATAAAATAAAATACTTTTTATTTTTACATTAATTCCAAATTTTTTAATGTCGGTACCAATATTAGGTATTTAAAAAAGTTGGATTTAACGGAAAAATAAAAATTTATTTTAGACTTTTGGTGAACTTTTTGGAAGTCAGTTCAATTTTTCTTAAAAAGCTTTTATTTATTAATTTTTAGTGGTGAAAGCTTTTTAAATGTGTTTTTTTTTAAATATACTTATGCTAGTATCGACCAATGCAAAAATTCCCCGATTAGGCTTTAATCATGATTAAACATTAATCGGTGTTTGGAAGTTTGGATTGTGATGTATTATGTTAAAACTTTATTTGGTTAGACTCATTCCAAACTCAGCTTAGTGTTAATCATGATTAATGTGGTGGATATGGATATAATATAGATTGTGATACTCTTGTCATAAGAATGTCGCAAAAAGAATGTTTTTTAATGAAACGGGACCAAATTGGAGATTTTTCGGAAAAGCTGCCGACATAGTCTTGCCTTACAGTAACCACTTTCAATATATATTTTAAAAATTTCTAATGATTTTTTAATATTGCCATAAAAGTGATGTTAGAGAAAAAGAATTATGAAAAGCGGTAAAGTCGTTTGGGAAGTATGCTAAGACAAATATTATTATATTATAATATAATATAACCTTGCCTTTTTCTTAATTGAGTAAACACCGGCGATCCGAAGGCATTTGATTGGGGGGGGGGATAAAGGCCATTTTTCTTCATTCTCGTCCCCCCCAAGGAATCGCCGGTGTGGGTAAAAGACAAATGTTATAAGCAGTGGCGGTCGCAGCTTTTTCAAAAAGGGGGGGGGCGTGAGGACAAAATTTTGTAACATCAAAGAAAAAGTTTTTTGCATGCGCCGCAGTCGAAATTTTTTTAAAAACTATCAAAAATATTACTGTTTTTATGAAAAACCGTCGATTTTTAAAAAAATTCGCAAGAAAAGGGGGGAGGACCATCGCGACCGCCAATATTATAGGTTTGACCTCTATGTCTCTGTGTGTGTGTGTGCGCGACACACAGCATGTAGCTCTCGACTCAGTGAACCGATTTTGATGCGATTTTTTTTCCATTTGGGGCCTATCCTTCAGCCAGTATTCTTAGCTGTGTGCTTAAAAAATAGGCCAAGTGTTTGCGACGGTTTATGTTGGAGGTTTTAGAAAAATTTAATTTTTCTTGCATAGCGAAAAAGGCATCTTAAATAAACAATTCCAAAATGTCTCACTATTTAATTGCATATTGCTTTTTGACGCTAAATAATTTTTTATGGTTATTGACAATAATATACAGAACCGGAACTCTTTGTTTTAATTAATCCAGTTATTTAGAGGGAATTCAAATGCTAAAAACAACTAATGAGCTAAACAAACCGTACATCAAAAATTAACATGGTTTTGCACTTGGCCTCATTTTATAATTTTATTGTTGGTTTTTATTTACTTTTTTTAAATCCACGTCCTTTTTTAAGGTATGTATGTTTTACAGTATGTAAACCCACGCCAGGATAGAGTTTGCAACTTTTACTGTGGAAAATTTCGTACAAATTTGATAGATAAAAATATTTAACAAACCGCATTGTAAAATTGTACATTTTTATTTACGAACAAATAAATAAAAATAACAAAACAAAAAAACTATTTACAAAATAAATACACAAACTTAATTTACCATACTGGAGCACTGTGGTAGGATAATGGAGCTACCGATTTAGCAAAAACTGGAGAACTGTAGGCAGATACAGCTGGAGCAGCGTAAGTTGAGTAGGCAGGGCCGGCAGCGTAGGTTGCGTAGGCAGGAGCAGCACTGTAGGCTGAGTACGCGGGACCCGCAGAATAGGCCAATGGTGCAACCGATTTGGCGACAACTGGCGCACTGTAGGCAGGTAAAGCTGTGCTGGCGTAGGCTGAGAAAGCAGGAGCAGCACCGTAGCTCAAAGATGGACCAGCAGAGTAGGCCACTGGAGCAAGAGATTTAGTAACAACTGGAGCGTTGTAGGAAGAGAAAACTGGAGCTGAATGGGTAGAGTAAGCTGAGATGGCTGGAGCAGCATAGTTAGCAAAAGCTGGAGCATGAGCATCATAGCTAGAAACAACTGGGGCGTGAGCAGCGTAGCTGGAGACAACTGGAGCGTGTGCGGTGTAAGTGGTAATTGGTGCTACGGCTTTGGCTACAACTGGAGAATTGTGAGTGGTGTAAGTAGAGCTGTAAGATGTGGAGACAGCTGGAGCGGCAGCATAGGCGGGAACGGCTGGCGCAGCATAGCTGGATACAACAGCAGGAGACTGGAGGTATCCGGCATTGGCCAGAGCCAAGGAAGCGAGAAGGATGATGAACTAAAATAAAGACAAATTTAGTAATAAAAGACACGATGTTGATTGAGATCTAGACTAGCTTAATGATAAACATTTTTCATGTGACAAAGGCATAAAAAAGTTGAATCAAACAACTATGGTCTTTCTCCACTGAATCTAATTGATTTTCTGTTGAAAACCCGAGATGTTTCGGCAATTTAACTACCATCATCAGGCGGTTCCTTGTCTCTTCCTTGTTTGAGCTACATCATAGCAGTTTTGGTGGAATAAGAATCAATGAAACTTAAAATGGGCCGAATTAATTATTAGTACCATCAGCAATGGAGAAAGAAAAAGGATAGGGAACCCATAGTTGAAAAAAAACAATATATTTAAAAAGCCACTTTAAAAAAAAACTATGTCACAAGGGTTCAGGTTTTTAATTTAAAACACGAAAAATGCGACATATTACTTTAAATTAAAATTTTTAAGTCTGAAAATCTCTAGAATTTTTTTATTTGTTCGACCAAAACTGTTCAAATAAAGAATTTCCTGATGATGGTAGTCTAAACTGCCAAAACATGTCTGGTTTTTAACAGAATAAATTAAATCAGTGGAAAAAGACCATAGATTCATCTTTATTCTATTTCAACAATATAAAAAAGTTGGAATTTTTTTTAAGATTGACCACTGTAAATTTAATTTGCCTTAAAAAAATATTAAATTTAATTAAATAAAAAGAATATATTTCCTACCTTAGCTGTCATTTTGATAATTGATTGTTTGTGTTGTTTGTTGATCATAAAAGAATTGATACATTTTGTTAAAAATGTACCGTTTAAATACTTAATGGTGACAGATGTTATGCCCCAAAAATTAGATAACAAACAGGCTTTTTTCAATGTTGGCAAGAAATGTTGAGCAAACTACTTAAATACCAAACGGTGCCACTTTAAATTAGTTCATAATATATCAATATCCCACCCAAGAAGTAGCCGGTGTAACATTACATAATACAATTTTATTCTTAATTAATAAAAAATGTTTCCTGACCTTTTTAACTTGTTTTACTCACGATATGGTTGGACTTGATGGTTTTAATTAATGATATTAAGGTTAACCCAGTACTACCAACTAGGTTATCTGAAATCGGAATATAGTAAGGTTATTGTACTATGTCTAACGTGACATAAGTTTTTGGAGAGATATCTCTCCGATGGACCTAAAATATTACACTGGCTTACCTGGACAGGTAGCCCTTAAGAGCAAGATAAACAGAGTCAAACACTAGTAGAAAATAGTTCAATTGCTTTTGGACCATTTGAGCGTTAATTAAAAAATTTCCAATTACATAGTTATTTTCGCACTCGGGTGCGGTAAGGTGCACTTTACTGCGCGCGCTATAAAGTTATTACTTTTTGGCCTTGTTCGGTTAATAGCTATTTTCTAACAAGTGCGAAAAGTGATCATTTTCTACGTGCGAGCCGTCAAGGGCGAAAAAGTCACTTTGTGCATATATGTTAGGTAAAAGGTTTTTATACAAGCTTTTATAGCCACACAATTTTTTAGTAAATATTAATAACATTGAAAAAATATTAAAATTAAATTGAGTCCTATTTACCTAAAAAATTAAACTTTAGCGCAGGCGAAGCGGAGTTCGATCAAGCCGGCAAGGGGGGGTAAAGACCCTTTCCGCATGAGTTCCCTAGTAAAAAAAAAACGCATAGATACTCATGAAAGTTGGTTTATGCTGATTCTTGTAAAAACTAATGGAAAATATTTCTAATTTATGAAATTTGTTCTTGGTTTGTTTCACATACTGCATAGAAAACATATAAAATCTGATAAAACATCATAAAATCTCGTCTTTTTTAAGAGATTTGACGCGGTTTTTTTGACACGGTTAGCTATAAACTTTTACCTATAAGCCACAAAAATTCCCGAAAAATGTAAAAATTAGTAATTTACCTTTTTAAAATAAATGAAGTCACTTTACCACACGCTAGATGTATAAAACCTTCTGCATCTAAACAGTAAAGTGTACTTTACTCAAGGTGGATTTTGGTACTCATTTTTTCTACACCAAATTACACTTTGTTGCTATGAAGTTACACATGATTACAACATATTACAACGTGATTATATAAAACATGACTACAACATGATTACAATTTTGATCAAAATTTAAAAAAATAGACAGGACTCTATTAGTTTGAAAAAAAGTTGGTGAGGTAAATGGTATACCTCAGTTTGCTCTCCGTTACTTTGTTGGAAACTATTAACATATTCTACGCTTTCTTAAGGTTTCGATATTATGTTAAGAAAGTTGTGTGATAACACATAACCAAAGACGTTTCAGTTTCAAATTTATTATTCCGAACTTAAATATTTTGGAATATCAGAGATCCAGTCATGATTTCCGGGGACTTTGTTTTGGGAAAAAAATATTGGTAATTTGCAAAATATTCCTACGCAGAAAATTCGTGTAGGTCTTTATTGTTTTAGATAGCTAGGAAAACAGGTGCTTTTTGTTAGCAAAAATTTTTGGGCTTTTTGGTGACTGGTGATTTTTTATTATGAAAGAAACAACTATATTACTCGCCAAATTTAATTCTAATGGTTCTCTTTGGATTTTAAAAAAACATGTGCTTATAAAAAACCATTTATTACATAAACCTGGAATGGTTGATTTAAAAAAGAAAACATTAAATCTTATTACATAATTCGCCTCGATTAAAATACAAAACGTCCAAGAAAAAGTTATTTTCTTACCTGGATAAATCTGTTTGATAGTCACTTACTAAGGAAATTCAGTCTATGTCGAAGCTAATTTTGAAAAAAACATGTACACAACTTAAAACAAAATTGAATCTATAGATAACTAATACATATTTTATAGTACAAAACATTTAGGAGCAAATTTTTTCCTTACACATACCTGGATAAACCTTTCATATAGTAACTCCCAATGAGCATTTTTGTCTATATAAAAGTTACAGCAAATAATATAAAACCTTCATAAAATAACCAAAAGTTATATTATTTAGTGTTGGTGATAATTTTATAACTCTAATATATCTCTTAAATGAGTAAAAAAGACTTGAAAAACAACTGTTCAACAACAGCTTATAAAAATTTATGGTACATAGTAATGGATAGAAAAACAACATATAGAGTTTATAAAACTTCCTTATGAGCCCTCAAGTATAGAGATTATTATAAAAAGGTTTTACAACTGTTATAACAACACTACATAACAAATTAAAGGTTTTTATGGATTTAGAAATATAAATTTTCCATCTTTCTTCCCTTTGCTTGTTATGTATTATTCTTTTTCTTTTTACAATCAAAAAATTTATAAAATGATGTTTAGCAATCTTCTAAAATAAATAAAAATGAAAGTGAGATAAGCTGAAGCAGGAATATGAATATTTATATACTATAGTCAAATAAAAGCTGTTTTTCAAGTCATCCTACTCTGAAAATCAGCTGAGGTCCCGTGTGTACTGTATAGTTTTCGAAGACACTCACGTAAATTTCATGGGCTCCAAAAATACTTGAGAAAACGGGAAAAAAATATTCATTTAAATATCAGTTTTTTTTTCATACGCGTTTTTTTCTTTCTGGGACAAACATTGAATTTTGTATGTTGTTCTTAACCCTAACAAGCAATATTTCGATTGAAACCACATATTGAAACCCCATAAATAACGTTTTTATTTTGGCCAAAAACCTATTTTTGTAATCCAAAATGGCGAAAATTTCCGACAATTCTATAAAAAAAACAATACAACTATACCACTGTTTACCTCTTCAACACTATTTTATGACCCTTTTAAAAAATGATGCTACTTGGAACAAAGGGCTGCAGATGGCGCAGTGATGAACACTGATGGTCCGTTTCTGCGAGCTTAACATAGTTACCATTGTTCGAGAGATCCAGCATACTACAAATACGAGGAAAAATACCCGCCTCCACAGATTTCAAGCCCGCATAACTGTCAGAGGTAACTATCTCAAGAATATAGTTAGATTGCGGGTTCGAAGGGTGTACAGGCGAGTATTTTCCGGGGTGTTCACATTTGCCGCCGACCAGTAGTATCAGCGTATGCGCTCGACGTTTCACGGTGCGTTTTTGCGACCTTAACACGGTTACTATATTGTTCTCTTTTTCTAAAACACGGTTCCCATATATGCGTTTCTCATTCGTGGGTCCCCCGAATCAAAACACGTATCACGTGGTCTATATAACTTGCCTATACAACTTCATGTCGGACTACGTGATGAGTTTTTTGAGTCAGGGTGACTACGCATGGGAAACGCTGGTGGGAATCGGGTGTAAAATGCATTCGATCCCGATATCTGTCATCGGCAACTATCTCAAGAAGATTTGGATCTGTTATCCCTCAGATTGATGTAATTAAAACAAGATAATAATGGTATGGTATCTCGCAAAAACGCGCCTTTTGATGTCGCAAAAACGCTCCTTTTGGTGTCGCAAAAACGCACCTTTAGATGTCACAAAATTAACCTTAGAAAATCTTGTTTGTTTTGTTATTATAATTGCCAAAATAAATTAAAATTGTTTTTTTTTGTTCTAAAAACAGCTGTATTATAATCGCTATATAAAGAAATTAATAACAACATTATAGAAAAAACCTTATGGGCAAAAAAGGTTTATGAATGAGTTCATAAGAATATTACAGACACCAATTTATATAACAATTGTGTGTGAGTTCCCAAGTTTTTATAAGTGTTTCTCGAAATATTTTCAATCTTATCTTATATAAATTTGTTGTTGGTTTATTAAGTTTTATAAGTGGGTTGATAGCAACATTTTAAAAACCAATCATTATATATCTTTAATTGATAGTTACTTACGGTTTTATAGGTGGGTTGACAGAAAGATTTCAAACACCAATTTATATAACTTTTGTCACTGATGACTTATATTTTTATAAATATGTTGGTGGAAACATTGTTAACACCAATTTATATAACATTTGTTACCAATGACTTTAATTTTTATAAAGATGTCCCTGGAATTATTGTTAACGCCAGTTTTATGTTACTTTAGGGTACCATCAATTTAGAGCCTTTAATAAAACAAATATACAAACTCAATTCTTGTAGGACACTTCTAAATACCCTAGGGTATCAATGGAACCCTCTTTATGATAATTATATAAATATCTGTCACCAGAAGTTTCTGAAAATGCTCATTGGGCTATAACTAAAGTAATTTATTGAACGTATTAGCTTGCTTGCCACATTCTAAACACCGGTAAGTAACTAATCACAATTAGAGCCTAATCGGGGAATTTTTGAGTTGGTGGATACGAGCAATAATCTTTAACTAATGAATTTGTTTCAAACAAATTTTTTTCCTTATACCAAATAACTAGATAAAACTTTTTAACGTTAACTAGTTATAGAGATTTACTCTACGTCAAAGGTAGCTTTAAGCAAAAATTGCCAAAAGTATGCAGGCTTCGTTATATTTTCGAATGTTGTCGTAAAAAAAAAATATTAAAAAAAACATTTGAATAACAAGCTTTTATTAAATGCACTCAAAAGTAGAAAATAATTTTTTACCTTTCTTATACCATAATAAAAGCGATGGGCGCAAATTAAAAATTTTAACTTTACGGTGACAAAAAGAGAACTACAAAAGAAGATCTAAATTCTTCTTCTATTCGAATGATAAATATAATGCTTTCATGTAAAGAAGCTGAGAATGGGTGAGATTGCCGTGCTTGCCAAGCCTTTGAAAATGCCCTTAGGTTCTAGAGTAATAGACTGTTTCTTAAGTGAATCGTCGATGTGACCGATATACGATACCTAAAGTTAAAATTTTTAAATTGCGCCCATTGCTTTTATTATGGTATAAGAAATATAAAAAATTATTTTCTACTTTTGCGTGCATTTAATAAAAGCTTGTTCTTTAAGTTTTTTTTAATGAAAATTTTTTATACTTCTTGAATTTCGATTGCTCACACAGAGGGTGGAACCTAGGAGGACCCCGTTTCGTTCTTATTAGGGACTCATCAGTAAAGTATCACAATTATCTTGATGTGTTTTTTACACTGGAACTTTCCATTCATTATATAGGATCAATGCCCAGTTTTAGCAAAGTTTTTACAAAGTTAAAGACAAACAAACACGAAATATTCATGCACCTAGCAGGGATTCGAACCCGAGACCTTCTGTGCGGAAGGCCGATAGTGTAAGTTGTGTTTAGAGATCGTCAGATTTTCTGTAAATGCAAGATGACTGTTTTGAAGAATCGCGACCGTAATACCGGAAAACAGTTTTTTTAGTAGTTTGGATTTTGTAACAAAGTTGCGTAACATATAATATATTCTCATTTAAATAGATGATTTAGATAAGAAGTTATGATTTTATAAAACTATTCAACCCTCCAAAAGCCTCCTTTTGGCACAGTGTAATAATTAGACTATGCATTAGGGTCAATTGATAGGGTTAATAGAGTTGAGCTTCTGTTTGGGACTTATGGGTCTTAAAGTTCAAAAAAAGTCTACCTGCTTTTTTGGAACTGATGCCTAATTTCTTCATTTAAATAGAAACATCATTAATACGTACGGAGTGATTCACTATATTTTGAACCCCTGGTTAGCACCTTTATTATTCATGATAGTAAAAGTTTTTTAAAAGCCTTCTAACCTATATTATATATATATAAAATTTGACATCAACTTTCTTATATGAAATAGAACACCCTGCATATTTTTTAAAACTTCGATAGATCTTTTCTTCCTGATTTCGAAAATATATATACCATATATAGAGTTTATCTTTAGCGGTTCTGGAGTGAAATAAAAAATAATTTGCCATAATAGTTTAGGTGGTTTTTTGTTCAACACATTGCTCTTATAGCCACGTTTTTCTAAATTTGTTCAATGAGCGTGCAAGACAAAGGTAACGTATGGTATATTTTTGGAATCAGGAAGAAAAGATCTATAGAAGTGTTAATTTTTTAAAAATGTAAAGGCTGTTTAAACGATATATACCCTTCGAAAAGAGTTGTGCCCTACAAAAATTCCAATATAGCCAAAAAGTTTCCTCCTTAAATACTCGAGATCGCCGTGTCTGGGATCCTTGTAATTAGGTTAACCCTGTAATAGTCATATGCGAAACTAGAAGAAAAAGTTCCTCCTTATAGGGTTACGCAGGTAAATTACATGCATGACCAACTGGGCAGAAAAGTCAAGAATTATTTTAAGATCGAGGTAATTTAAGTAGGTAGATATATACTATTAAGTTGTTACTAACTAATTAGGTAAGCCCCGATATTGATAAAAACTAATTTAAAGTGGACCAGTTTGACATTTAAATATTTTACCCAATAATTTTCAACAATCTTGAAAAAAGCCTGTTTGTTGTCTAATTTTTTGGGTACAACATCTGCAGACCGATTAGTATTTAATCGAAAATTTATTCGCAAAATGTATCAGTTTTTTGTAGATCAACAAATAAGTCAAACAAAGAACTACAAAAATGGCAGCTAAGGTAAAATTATACTTTTTTCCTTAAACAACCGCCAATTTTTTTACCCAAAGTTTTAATTTTATAGACAGTTAGTTAAAAAAAGTAGTATGTCACATAAACTTTGATTTTTTTATTACTTTTAATTTCTGAAATACTGTTATAATACTAGCAGTGTGTTCATTTGTTTTTATTTATTTTATTTCAGTTCATCATTCTTGCCGCTTCCTTGGCTTTCGTCAATGCCGGTTACCTTGAATCTCCAGCAGTAGTCTCCAGCTACGCCGCGCCAGCCGTTGCTGCCTATGCTGCCCCTCCAGCTGTGTCAAGATCTTACAGTTCCACTTACACCACTCACAATTCTCCAGTTGTAGCTAAAGCCGTAGCACCAATTGCCACTTACGCCGCACACGCTCCAGTTGCCTCCAGCTACGCTGCTCACGCCCCAGTTGTTTCTACCTACGCTGCCCATGCTCCAGCTTTTTCTGCTCCAGTTTTCTCTTCCTACAGCGCTCCCGTTGTTTCTAAATCTGTTGCTTCATTGGCCTACTCTGCTGGTCCAGCTTTAAGCTATAGTGCTGCTCCTGCTTTCTCAGCCTACGCCAGCCCAGCTCTATCATCCTACAGTGCGCCAGTTGTCGCTAAATCCGTTGCTCCATTGGCCTATTCTGCGGTTCCTGCTTACTCAGCCTATAGTGCTGCTCCTGCCTACGCAACCTACGCCGCACCGGCTGTATCTGCCTACAGTTCTCCAGTTTTTGCTAAATCAGTAGCTCCATTGGCCTACAACAGCGCTCCAGTATGGTAAATTTAGTTTGTGCATTGAATTTGTAAATAGTTTTTCTTTCTTGTTATTTTTATTATTTTTTTATAATTAAAAATATACTATATTATAACTCTTTTTGCTAATTACTAACGGGGCCATCTTATAAAAGCTGAGGTCAGGGCAGAACTTTTACAGAAAAGGGGTGCTGGTTATTTTACCAAAGCTACAAGTTGCCTATAATTAAACGTCTTTTGACCCTCAGCTATTATAACCATTTCTTGTTGTGCATATGTGCTTAGTTTAAAGGCCTAAAGTTTTAAATATATATCTTTGTAAAGACCATTGTGACTATGTCAAGGACCCTAAACATTACAGCAACACAGTCTTAATTAGCTTAATTTTCACCCGCCAAACGTTGCTTACTTGATGAAAACATATACATATTAGTTCTCTTTCTGCAGGCAGACCACCGGAAACAAATATTTCATACTTTATGAATATCTTTATTTTTAGTAATTAGTACGGAAAATGGAAAATGGAATATTACATTACTTAGGAGCAAAATGTCGTGGTATAACGTGAAATATATCTATGCATACATATTTTTTAACAACCTTTTATTTAACTTTATTTACTACTCGGAGGGGGTGGAGGGGGGTACAGTTGAAGTACGCCCGATTTCGTTTAAATTTAGGGTGTTGGGGGACTTGGAGCTGGAGATCAAATCCAATCAAATTTTGAAAATTCAATATGGCGGATTCAAGATGGACGATTTTTGGTCATCTTTTGCGAACCAATTTTAACTAACTTATACTCATCCGATTGTCTTCAAATTTGGCATGCATTTATAGTTCCAGCGACAATACAATAATATGTCATTATTTGGCACCCCTTTCCCCTATGAGCGGAATGGAGAGGGGAAAACACCTAAGTTTTTCCGATTTCAACCAAAATTGGTATACTGAGGCTTTTGGGGATAAGGAATACGAATTTTTGATCAGATTTTGAAAATTTAATATGGTGTATTCAAGATGGACGATTTTCGGTCATGTTTTGCTAACCAATTTTAACTAACTTATCCACATCCGATTGTGTTCGAATTTGGTATGGGTTTATAGTTCCGGTGAAAATACAATAATATGGTATTCTCAGGTACCCACCTCCCTCTAACGAGGGAAGTGGAGGGATGGGAAAGATTTAGTTTGTTCCATTTTAATCAAAATTGGCACACGGTGGTTTTTAAGGAAAGGGATTATGAATTTTTGATCAGATTTGAAAATTTCAATATGCTGGATTCAAAATGGACGATTAAGGTTACAAATCTAAAGATTAAGAGTGTGTGTTCAAATTTGATATGCGTTTATAGTTTCGGCGATAATACAATAATAACGAGGGAAGTGGAGGGGGAAAACATTTAGTTTCTTCGATTTAAATCAAAATGGGAACACAGGGGTTTCTCGGGAAGGAGATATGAATTTTTGATGAGAGTTTTACTACTGAATTCTTTGCAGTCCTGGGCAAAACATAAACATTATTTCATAAAAATCGGTTTAAGGGAACAAAAGACGGGAACGAAAAACAGGAAAAAATGAGTAAAACCGCCGGCAAACCTGGGGGGTTCAGTTCGTCTATAATAAATACATAATAAATCTTTAAATTCTATCTCTCTGTAATTGTTTGTCTGTTTGTTGGTACCAGCAAAAACTACTAAACAGATTTTCGTAGGCAGGACAAAGGCTTCATTTCATCGGTTTACGGAAACAAAAGTTATGACTTTTTAAAGTCAAAAACTGGGAGAAATCAGCTGAAAAATCGAATATTTGACTGGATGGGAGGGTTTGAGAAGCAAAAGGTAAAGAAGCAGGGGCGCGAGGCGGAGGAAAGGGAAAAAACCTACAATTTCGAATGTGATCAAATTTTGTTTTGGATTTTGTCGTGAATTTTTTCTCGAATTTTATCGTGATTTTTGCTCCATGTAATACGAGTTTAATGACAAGGCAAGGTGGCGGAGGTTGATACACACACCTCCTTTTTCATACTAGAAGTTCATTATATGATTAATTAGTTCCCAAAAATTAATATATTTATATTTTTTTGTATAAATTGCGTACACGTGAGAAATATATCCATTTCTTATTTCGTTTTCTTAAACTTTAGATTATAGAAATTTTGTTTACTTGGTGTAATCATGTAACATAATAATTTGGGGATTCGCGGCGTCGACCGCAAAAAATTTACCGCGAAACTCAAAATCGCGCAAATTTTTACAGCGCAAACTCTTTTCCGCAAGCAAGTAGCGCGTCTACGAATTCCGCGCAAGTTTTTACAGCGTCAAATAATAACCGCGCTTGCAAGTATGTCGCACCAACAATTAGCGCGCAAGCCGAATATCTCGCAATGTATTACAGCGCTAAATAAAAGGCAAAAATAAAAGTTTTATTCTCCGTTTCCACACCCTACTCATTACACGGCTAGCCTAAAACTACGTACTCTTTGTGTTAACAAATAAATTTTGAGCTTATGGCAAGACCAACCCAACCCAACGCGACCTCACCGGTTTTTGTGTATTTATATAATTTATGCCAAACGCGCCGCGCTTAGATTGCACGTAATATTAGAAAGGCGCATCTAACAATGGGCTGCGCGGCATTTGTGCAGGCGCGGTTCTAGTAAAACGCAGTAATTGCGTTCCCGATTTTTGGTCGGGCGATTTTAGTGATTGCGCGTTTAAAGATAAACGCGGCAATCACACTCGATATTTTCTTTTGCGCAGTTTTGGTTTTCGCGCTGTTGTAGAAAAGCGCGATAATTACGTGTGCGGATAAAAGATGCGCGGATTTTGTATATGCGCGGTATTAAACAAGCGCAGTAATTACGTATGCGGTTTAAGACAAGAGCGAAAATTTCTCGCGCGATATAATATCGCGCAGATTAAGTTTTCACGGTAGTTTTTTCGCGGTCGACGCACAGTGGAGCGAGGTATAGGGAAACCCGGACATTTCAAAATAAAATCCAATAATGAAAATTTTTTATCCGATTTTAATGTTTTTTACTTCTTTGGAAAGCTTAAGCATCAGCCTTTACTGTATTTTATTAAAATTTTTAATATTTTGGACTATAAGATCGCGAGTCTTTGCTAAATAATATGTCTTACCGGCCAGAATTAATTAAAATACAGATATATTTATAAAGATTAACTACAATTATTTAACTCGGTATTTTGATTGGAATGTACTTAAATATACTTTTCTTAATTAAAAATCAAAATTAAGATGACGACAATCGTTATACCAGGTGGTCTATAAAAACCGTACAAAATTATTCTTTAGATAAGTTTTGAAATTATAAACCAATTTTAGTAAAGTAACCTGCGTTGTGCAGGTAATCGAAGCTTTTCATGAAATCCAAGATGACGGACAAAATCAAAAACTACCCAGCTTTCATGCTTGTTGTTTTAATTTTACAAAATTTCATAATCAAGTAATTACTGGAAAAAAGCCTTGTTCTTTTTTGGTAAAAAAGTTATTAATCACCAAAATCATTTTAGTAGTTTTTTAAATATATCGATTTTAATAAACAACGACTTTTTTAAATTTAGTAATTTTTACTTACAATAAAACGATCCTCAAAAGATGACTGCATAAAGTATAACAAATAATAAGCCTGGTTGATTTTAAACCTACCAAAGTTTGTTTCGTAAAAGATTGTCCATCGCTTAAAAAGTTAGGATAGAAAGATTTAATTTGTAAAGCCCTATAAGGAGAATCCCTAGTATTCTTTGTAACTTTTGAGTTAAACTGGTCTTAAGAAACTGTGCGTTTGACTTTTTTTTATAAAAGTTTTGAGTATTCCTGACAAATTTTTGATTTTTAGAAAATTTCATTAAAAAATAAACTGTAGTAATTTTTTAAAATACTGTATTGATTTGTATTTTTGCTTGATCAAATGTACTAGCGTTACGTAATTTTTGAGGGGGATCTGTTTCGTTACGTGCGTAGGATATAACCAAGATCGAAAAAGTTCTAAGAAAATCAATAAACACTTCATTTATGAGAAAGTTGGTTACTCACATAACATTATACAAAACTTAATACGTTTCTAAATTGCGTAACAAGATCTAAACGTGCCTAGTTTTATTGCTCTGCTATAAGTAATAAAAAGACTACATCGCATAATCTGCACATCTATCCGTTGGTTGCACCCTACAAAAAAGGGGTACATATATACACGTATGACGTTGTATCTCTCGAGGCGGGGGGGGGGGGCAGGTCTTTACATAACACAAAATCACTACACTGAGCATACATGACTTTTTTTGCCTTCGAATACCCAACCTACTTTATGCTTCTTTCAAATAAAATGACTATTAGAAAGAATAAGATCACTTAATTTATGTTATTTATAGGAACTGTTATAAAAAAAATCGACCAAAATTCAAAGAAGTCTATTTAGCACGAATCAGTGTAGATATTGGGAGAAAAAAAAATTAACACTGATAATACTCACAGAAATAAATATTTTTAAAACAAGTGTTTTTTTTCTACATAATCATTTTTGTTAGCAATTTCAACTATAAAAAAAATAAAAATAAAAATAAAATAAAAGTTATATGCCAATAAATAGAGTGGAATTTACTGAATACTATTCAATGGTTTTTGTTTTAAGATTACAATATTTTGTTTATTCCGAAATGTCCGGGCTTAACATGGGGTCGTTCCACAGTGCGACGCCGCGAACCTAATTTGTGTATTACAAAAACTTATTTTAGTTTGTTTTCTCTGCAATAAGTACCTTTGTTCAGATCAAAATTAACCGCGGATATTCTAGGTCATATACCAGGAAATAAGGCAGTCAAAGGTATATGATTTAAACATGAATATTTTTGCAGAATTAGGCACTCTCTAAAGGACCAAAACTATTTGCTTAGGGTTAACCCTTGGGTTAAGAGCAACTCTTTGGGTTTTAGGGATCTTAAACATGAATATTTTTGCAGAAATATGCACTCTCTAAAGGACCAAAACTATTTGCGAGAGGTTAAGAGCAACTCTTTGGGTTTTAGGGATCTGACAGAAACTTAAGAAGCAAAGACCATCACGTTTTTGTAAGAATTATGAAAAATTCATACCTAGATCCATTGTTTAATTAATTACAAAGAAAGGGGAGAGCTTATAATTAATTTTATTATTTACTGAGCACTAGAATTTACTAAAAATAGCTTTGTTTTGTATTATATAACTATAAGATACTATAACGGCCCTTTTTGAAAAAAAACTTTAGCGAAAATGACTCTCCCGATCAAGTTAGCCTGGAAAAATGCAGAGCTAAAACAAAAAATAATAAAATTGTTTTTGATGTTTCCCAGTATTCAAAATCGAATAAATGTAGAGATCAAACGGTCCTGACGACTTGTGAGGTGAGAATTCAGCAGTGCCAGAGCCTGTATCAGTTTTCACATGGTTGAAAGTAGGTGAGAAGTGAGAAATTTGATCACACTCACGGGCACGAGTGTCAAGAATGCAGCCTCAGCATAAATTTCTTGGTTTCGAATAGATTTCTTTAAAATAAGATGAAAACCGAGCTCAGTCATTTTCTGAAGAGTATAATTTAAGAGATCCTTTTTTAGTGCGATTTGTTGTAAACAGAGCATATTTAAATTTTTGCTCGTGAACCTTGATTTGCTTTTTGACCCTTAAAAAGAAAAACCGAAGGAAATAGGCTGTTTCTTGCTTTTTTTGCTCATTAATCTCGCTTCCGAAAAGCGTCTAGGCTAAAGACTAAGCCAGCTGACAAGGTGTAAAATAAAAGAAAAATTAGTGGAAAATAAGACGTTTAAAAGGAAAACATAGAGCGAATGTACGACTGAAAGGCGGGAAGGTGCAATTAATCTTTAAGAAAAAGAAAAAGAAACGGCAATTTAAAAATTAGCGGAAGAAATATATACTTACTTACTCGAATTCCAACTTCATTTATTTTAGGACTTAGAACTGGGTAATTTAGAGGCAATAAAATATGGAAACAGACTGCAGGGTAAACAAGGAAAAATTTGTGTAAGTTTTCTTTTCTTAAAACCTCAATGTGTACACTGACAAAATCAGATTTTTTTTTATTTGAGTCACGTCGAAAAATTTCCAGTAGAAACTAGTGCATAACATTCTTGCGGAAACTTTTTAAAATTTTGTTTGAAGCAAATTTTTTAATAAAAGTATGAGTGGACCTAAAAACATCCAGAACTTTAGGGTGAGGAATTTTTTCTTTAAACATAAATCAAGTAAAGATTTACTCAAAAATTTTTCCCGCTCCCAAAAATATATAAGAAAACCACTATTCGTATCCACATGGGTTGGGTCACCGAACATTAATAAGAGAAGAAGGGTCACTCTTAGCTCCTCCCCTTCAGTGGCAGATCCAGCAATTTCACCAGGGGGGGGGGCGCAAGCAATAAAACTTATGTAGGACGGCTCAAGCGACTATATACGAACATAGGGCAAAAAAGTCCTTTTATATGTTGATCATTGTTTTTGGGGGTTTGGTTGGATTGGTATGTTGGTTAGTGCTGACCTGACCCTCCCCACTAACAAAACAGTTTCGACCTACATATGTTCGTAGTTGCTTGAGCAAAAGGAGGTTCAAGCATCGGTGGACGCTGATGGCGTTTCCTCGACGCTCTCGTTGGTCTCAAAAAATGTGTAGGTATATATAGTATTGCTAGTGGTAACAATAATATTACAGGTGGTGAGGGGCACGTACATCAGTTCTTGGGGCATGGACCTTAATGTATTACAGGCTGTAACAACATTGTTACCACTAGCAATACTACATAGTGTAAAACCACCCATAGTGTCGGGGCAGCGTCTCCGTCTATTTGATCAGATCATATTTGTACCTATTTTCATAATTAGTCATAGAAAGTTAATTACATTTTGACGTGTAATAGAAAATAGTTTTGGCACTACTTTTGGGAAAAATGATCAAAAAAGTAAAAAGATCAAATTTCTTGATTTTAGAGATATCTTGGACCGCCCTCTGTATGCAATTCAAATATGAGATTTGGCAGACACTTGCATGAAGTCTGCAAATTATGATATTTAAGTGATTTGTCTTGACTCTGCTGCTCACAAAATGTTGTGAACCCGATTAAGCTATATAATGTAATTTTTTTAGGCAAGAGGAATACTCTAATCTTAAAATATATTTTACCCAAGCCAAACCTATTTTTCTTACCTACAAATAATTGAAATTATGATATTATGGCTCAAAAAACCTTCAGATTGCCAAAATAGCTTGAAACATAAATTTGAAAATTAGCAAAATAGTCTTATTTTTGACTGCCCTCGTATAAAAACTAAGCATTCGCTAACAGTAGGCCACTTCCATATCTTTCTAAAATGTGTGTATGTGTGTTGAGCCATGATATTCGTCTGCGACCCAACACCCTGTAAAGGGGCTTTTTGGTGTATTAACGATACCCCTATAATTAAAATTAAAACACACACCGGCTTAACTTGATGCATATAATCAACAACAGTAAATAGTGAGCTTTAATAACAAAGTCTCTCATAACTTAATATTCTTAAGACTAAATCCAATTAACTAGCATAGACTATTTTGTATCACAGGTTGTTGCAGTTTGTTATTAATCGAAATTATGACTTAAATGACTGGGATTAAGGCTAGGTCACCTGGCTTATAAACTACATGTTTAAGTACATAGAATCACCGAGTTATACCTCTTTATACTGGGGTTTACTTGGCCAAGTAAAGTTTTTCCTTAATAAATAACAAAATTAGGGTTTATTTTACATATCTTTAGGTTTTGCTTTGGTTTAGGGAGGTTGATGGATACGTTAATTCATTACAGTTACTTATCTGTCTATCCTGATTCGTTGGCGCAAGTAAGCCACACTGCTCCTGGTGTCTGGTATAATGGGGCGCTGGCTGAACTAGGGGTTACTAGGATGGCATTATTCTAGTGCCGGTAATGGCACACGAGGATGTGAAAGTATGTCACAACGGCTTTTGTGAAGTATGTCAGAGCATGATGAAGGAGGACGAAGTGCGATGAAGGAGGACGAAGTACGACGAAGAACGATGAAGAACGACGAAGAACGATAAAGAACGACGGAGAATGACGGAGAAGGCCTAGCGTTGTTGAGTGGCCTTAGGCGAAACAGGGCACGGTCATGCGAGCTCCTGTAGCGGTCGGTTTTTTTATGGTCATCGGTGGTTGGACCATGGCTTAATGTGTTTTGAAATTGAGCCTGATAAGACACTGATTCCTCAAAAATACGTGGTTCCTTCGCCGAAAATGGCACTAAAGACTGGCACAGCTGATACCCACACTAATGGGCTATCAGAGAGCGGAAGGCGCACGAGGAATGCCCTTAAATTGCTTTTAAAATATAATTTTAATTGCACGTTTCGCTAGAAACTTCTAGCCGAAACCGCGGGCTTGTGTGTCTGTCAAGAATATTCGCGGTTCTTCCTCAGCTGACGGATGACCTTGACCGTGATTTACAGCTGATTTACGCTGCTGTAAGCCGATACAAAGTCTCAGGTTTGGTTGAGCAAAGGCGAGCGGATTCGAAGACACCTATCTGTAAACCGTTGCACTTGTCGCACTCGGGAGTGCCATGTTGTCACCTCATGACAACTTGATTGCCGAACATCTATCCTATTATAAAAACCGGCTTTTCTTAAAGGGATTTTAACGGCCGTAGGGGCCTTAGGGTCATTTATACAGAACTACAACAACGGGAATGGGCTCTGAAAACTGAAAGTCAGATTTACAGGCAGAACTTGCCGAGAGAGAATCGCTGAAATCATTTCACTTTTATAGACAGTGCCTATAATCCGGTAACATAGGCAAATCGTTATACCGGGTTAAGCGGATTCCGAATACCATGACTCGAGTGATGGAATGTGGAAATTTGTTTGTTTACAAAATGTGACACACAGAAAAGCAGTGAAATTTCAGTAAACATGCTAGTTTTCCTGGAGAAAATTCAGTCAAGTGATTTCTTGGAATTATGTCAAACCGGTAGGTTAATGCTGGCTGTGAAAAGTGAGCCAAACTTAGGCTATGTTTACATTTCTTGCAGAAGCAGAATATTCCGATTTTCCACGTATTTTCCAACAAACAGAAACCAGATTGGGACCAAAACAAGGGTTGCTAGCCAGGGACAAAACATACTTATACTAAGAGGACTGCCTGATAGGTAAAAGCCAAAACAAGGACTTAAAACTACACAGCTAAATGTAAGGTTAGTTACCGAGTCTCAAACATCTACGACTGGCAAAAAAAAAGGCAGCACCCGGGCTGCAAGCTATATAACACCAGGTAATTGGGCTACATATATCAATCAATATCTTTTACGCGCACTTCTAAATTTGAAATGTAATTATTTATGACTTAAAACTAATTTTGCGAAACTTTATGTAGAATGTAGCATTTTATCAGGGGAAATAGGAAAATAGAGGTTTGGGAATTTTTGACCCGTTACAACACCTCCCCTTCCTAACAAAAATTTTTCCATAGAAAAATTTTCATCAGTCAGGTAAAAGTTTAACCAGATGTTCCGTTCAATGAGAAAACAATATTTTGTAAACGGGGAAAAGATAAATGGCCTTACGAATCGGAAGTAGAGGTTGGCTCGTCAGGAGGGCGAGCTTTTAAGTCTTTGATGTTCCATACACCAAGTTTTCGACCACTGGCATCCACAAGCTCATATGACCAAGGACTCAGTAGCTTAGATATTGTGAAGGGACCAGAATAGTTGGGGTGAAGCTTTGCAGCAAAGTCTTTGGAAGCGTCAGATATTTTAAAGTTGCGTTTATATACTTGTTGACCAACTTGGAATCGTATGTCTCTTCGCCGAAGATTATATGTGGCACGAGAGGTCTTAAAGGCATTTACCAGCTTTTTCTGAACGTCATTAAAGAGCTTCTTGAGAAGACTTGATCGCTCGTTCGGAGTCGGAGGCTCGTCTTGGGGTAACGCATCAGTAGGTTTATTAACGTCAAGTTCGCTCCGAAAACGAATCTCTCTACCAAAGTTTATAAAGTTGGGGGTATGTCCAGTGACATCATGAGTTGCAGAACGGATGGCGCAAGCAAGTTTTGGCATAATCTTATCCCAGGTTTTATGATTATCCTTGACATAACAGGCTAACATCGTTTTTAGAGTACTATGTACTCGCTCGACAGGGTTCGCTTGAGGATGATAGTTTGCTGTATGATGCAGCTTAATGCCATACTCACTCATAAGACTTTGAAAAGCGCCACTTTTGAACTGCGTTCCATTGTCCGCGATGACTTTCTCAGGAGTACCATTGACGAGAATGACATAGTCTTCCCACCATCTAACAATGCTACTAGCAGTGGAATTTCTTAACGGAAAGAAATAGACATACTTTGAAAATGCATCACAAACGGAGAGAATATATTTGTACCCTGAAGTTGACCGGGGTAATGGTCCGACTAAATCTGTACTGACTACTTGCCAGGGACGGCTAGCGGTGGGCTGCTGACTAAGCATCTGTCCAGCCGGAGTTTGATTAGAAGATTTAACCTGTAGACAAATATGACAACGTCGAATATATCTGGCAATGTCCCGACGTAGACTGGGCCAAAAATACTTCTTCCCAATACGCGAAAAGGTTTTTGCGACACCCAGGTGTCCACATTGCGGAGGATCATGGTTCTCTTCTATTACTGTACTTCGGAGTTCATTCGGAACAACAATTAACCACTGATCTTCAGGGAACGTAACACCGGGGTATGAAAGTTTGGCTCTTTTAAATAATTTGTTATCTTCTATCCACCACAGAGGGTATTTTGACGGAAACTTCGCCACTTTGACACGCATCGACTTATACCACTTGTCGGTAGTGTTTTTCAATGAGTCGTCGAAAGAAGGATTTTCGGAAGCAGAAACAGTTTTGACAGAGTCGACAAGAGGGACACATCTCGACAATGCGTCCGGGACAATATTTTCTTTGCCCTTCCGGTGAACAATATTGAAGTCATATTGTTGCAGTCTTAGGGACCATCTGGCGAGACGCCCAATGGGGTCCTTGATTGAGTTTAGCCATTTGAGGCTCCAGTGATCCGTTATGATTGTAAATTTGGTTCCTTCGATATAGGGTCTAAGTTTTTCGATGGCAAATAATACCGCTAAAGCTTCCTTTTCGGTGGTAGTAAATTTTCTTTCATTGTTGGTTAAAGACCGGCTTAGATAACATACAACGTGTTCAACTCCATCTTGAACCTGGGTTAAGACTGCGCCGAGCCCATAATCGGACGCGTCACACTGAATTGTAAACGGAAGCTCAAAATTTGGGCATGATAAAACAGGTGCTTTAATTAAATGTTCTTTGACTGCACGGAAAGCAGAATCACATTCTCCAGACCATTCGAATTTAACATTCTTACGAGTAAGAGCAGTAAGAGGAGCTAAAAGGGTAGAAAAGTTTGGAACAAATCGACGGTACCAAGAGGCGAGACCTACAATCCGTCGAACTTCAGACACATTACGGGGAGGAGGAATTTGAACAATAGCCTCCACCTTTTCGGGATTAACCATTAAGCCTGAAGAATTCACCACATAACCTAGGTATTTTAATTCCGGTTTACAAAAATTACACTTATCTTTATTTAAAGTTAGACCCGCCTGGAAAATTCGACTAATAACCTCTTTGAGAACTCGTACGTGAATTTCAAACGTAGGTGTCGATATAATGACATCATCCAAGTAAACAAAGACATAGTTACTCAAGTCACCAAAATTTCCAACAACACGATCGATGAGTCGCTGCCAAACTGCAGGGGCATTCATTAGGCCGAAAGGCATACGAGTGAATTGAAATAGTCCTCTGGAAGGAACTGTGAAGGCTGTGAGAGGCTTGCTCTTGTCAGATATTGGGATTTGCCAATAGGCAGATTTAATGTCGAGCGTACTTAGGTACCGAGCATCTCGCAACTTATCCAACGTTGCGCTGACGTAGGGGATTGGGTACGCGTCTGGCGTAGAAACCTTGTTTAATGCCCTAAAATCTACACAAAAGCGCCAATCTCCGCTTTTCTTTTTGACCATCACAATGGGCGATGACCAGGGAGAATTTGACGGTTCCACAATACCATCGGCCAGCATCTGGTCTAATTCTTTATGTACTTGTTTAAGTAAAGCAGGGGAAATCGGATAATATCTTTGCTTCAAAGGTGGCGACTCTGTTTTTATGTCAAGTTCGACCAAGTTCGTACATCCCAATTGGTCTCCCATTAAAGAAAATGACTCTTCGACAATCTGGTCTAATGTCTGTCTTTGATCCGGTGCAAGGTTATCAAGAGATTGTATTGCCGAAACCTCCACCACATCAGAATTGGATCTGAAAGACCACTCGTTGGCGAATAAGTCGGGAATAAGTCCAATGCGAGACCAAAAATCAATTCCAAGAATAAGAGTGTGGTACATTGACGGTACCACTAAGACATCCAAAACAACAACTTTGTCCCGAAGACAGATAGGTAAAGACACGGATCCAAGTGTCTCACAGGATTGTCCATTGGCCACCATGCAGTTAATCTTACTGGCAGTATGAATTTTACAAACAGGTTTTAAAATTGACCATCCGGCAGCACCCAAAATTGTGCGTGTCGATCCACTGTCGAGGAGACCTAAAAGATTCTTATCATAAACTGAAACTTCGAGAAAGGGACGTTGATCACCTTTGGCGTGTGTTAAGACATAATCGAGAATAACTTTGCTAGTCACAGATCGATTTGGTACTTGGGCCTCTGGCGCTTGGTAAGAAAGTCGGCCTTCTAACTTGCGCTGCGCACGTTTTTTGTGCATCTTGGGCAATCGCTAGCTACAGTGTTGTCATGGCCACACTTAAAACAAAACTTTCGGCGGGGTTTGTCGCACTGGCGAAACCCATGTCCCATCTCTTTACAGTTGAAACAGCCACGTGCAGACACTGCATTAACTTCAGAAGGTTGTTCTATTATTGGTGACGGTACAGAAGAAGTTAGTTCGGAAGATGTTGCTGACTGTAAAGCCCTAGCAGTAGGTTGTGATTGTGTAACTGGTAAAGAAAATGGTCCTATTGCCGAAACTGAATGATGAGCGGGACGGCGATATGCAAAATCGGGTTCCAAAAGTGTTCTATAGTTAGTGGGGGGTGGGACGAATTTCTGAATTCTCACTTCCGACTCCTCTATTGAACGAGCATAATGCAACAGTTCTCTGACCGTTTGAAATTCTGTTAAAGGTAATCTACTTTGGAGGTATGGTAGGAAATTTCCTTTAATGATATGGATTCTATCTTTTTCCGGTGGGAGTTCTGGTAGCATTCGAAATAAGTTTTCAATCGCAACTACAAAAGTGATAACTCGCTCTTGAGCACCTTGAGTACGTCGGTAAATTTATGCCCAAATCTCAGTTTTATAATTATGAGATTGGAAATGTTCTCTAATTTGGATAACAAAGTCATCCCACGATTCGTAATAGCCGAGAGAATACCAATCTAGGGCTTCTCCTTCAAGAAATTCAGGTGCTGAACGCAACATTTGTGTTTTTGAAATTCCTCTTGCTATTCTTAAGTCTTCCAAACGTTGTAGAAAACGATTTACGCTTGAATAGCCATTGTACTTAAGTGTCCATCGACTCATATCAAAATGTCTGGGAGGGGGTGATTCATAATCATGATCATACTGTCTATTCGAACGGCATGAATTGTTGAGCGGAACAGTTCGTTGGGACGTCCCGAAGAAGGATCGAAACGAGGGTGTTCTATATCATCAGGTTGGGCATGTCTAGCTGAAGGTCTTCGTTCATCGAAATTTTCTCTGACAATGTAAGTTTCATTCAGACGACGTTGATTTCCATAATCAGATCGAGTAAAATTACCCTGAGCGTTTTGTTCAGTTGACCGTTGGTCTTCTCTTAAAACGTGCCTACGAGCTCTACGAGAATGATCCTCGTAATCAGATTGAGTAGCTCTGACTTGGGGTCTCTGTTCGGTTGGCCTCTGATCACCTCCGTAAAGGGGAACGTGATGGTCCTCAAAATCAGTTTGATAAAATCTAACTTGGGGTCTTTGTTCAGACCTTTCATAATAAGAATGAGCAAACCTAACATCTGACCGCTGTTCAGCTAACCTTGGATTTTCTCTGCTAACATCCTTTCCGCTTGGACGTGGTCGTGTATCTCTGTTTACGCTTTGAACCGAGCGCAATGATGAACGTCGAGGAGGGTCAAATAACGTTTCATTTGGCTGTCGAGGTTCTAACAAATACGGGTCATCGATCCTATGTCGGCCTTCTCCAACTGGATTGTAAGAGGGGTGTTGGGAAAGTAGACTGGAATTATGGTCGACTTGCGAAGGTCGATAGTATCGACGCTGTTCCGGAAAATGAGGTGGTCTAACTCCATGAGCAAACTCTACATTAGGAATTCGATCGTGTGTTCGCGAGGAATGTTCAGAACCATTAGGGTTAACTGTATGAGCTGTAGCTGAAGGATTGGGGACAACTACTGGTCGAGGGGGAAGTCCAACTTCTTCGTTAATTGGCCTCAACGATTGATGATCTCTAAAATTTGGTGGGGGGTCTCTGATCTCACCGTTTGGTGCAAGAATCTCTTCCACTCTGTGTACTGCTTCACTGAGGTTTCGACGCAATGATGCTGTTCTATGTGCTGGGGGATCTTTATTGGCTGGTGTTTGATTCTGACCATGAGCAACTGATAAGCTCTGAGACACCAAATTAATTATTAGATTTTCATCGTCACGATTCTTTGAAATGTCTGGATTTATTTCTACTGGTTCTTGTTGGGGGTTTGGTTGTTCAATATTTATCCCTGTTGAATGGTGTGGGCTTCTTTGGTTAGCAAGGTTCGCAAATGGGTTCAAGACGATCTCCGAATCAGAGTAGTAAAACCGTTTCCTAGCCGTACCGGCGGATCTTGAAAGATCCAAAGGTTGGTTACTTCTTTTCTCAGTTTTTGGTTGCCTTTGATCTTCATGATTAGATGACTCATCACTTGATTCACTGTGTGAGTTTCTATTATTCCAAGGGTTTTCTGCCATTCTGAATTTGTTTGTTCCGTAGGGTTAGGAAGAAGGAAAATAAAACACTAGTTCCACACAAAAAGAACGCGCTTTGTTTTGGTAGTTTGCTCTTGTGTATTAACAGAACCCGCCACTAAATACACAAAAAAACGAGAAAAAAAAAGACGATAACCAGGGGTTGGTGCACAAGAAAAAAAAATTCTTCTTGAGGGCGCCCTGTATATTTTGTGCCAACAAACACAAAAAAGAAACCGCCAAATTGCTCGAGAAATAAACTGGGATTTTTGGGACACCCTGTATAGGACAGGAATATGAGGGCGCAAAAAAACAAAGAAAATTTATAAATAATGGATATTTTGCAAAAAGAAATACGCGGGCACCCTATGAAACACGTTAAAACGCTAAAGAAGCAAGCTGAGAAAGATAATTCTAAAAGAATTAAAACCAAAAAAAAAATCGTTCTGGGCAAATTCACGTTAATTTGGTTTCTCACTTTATTTTTGGGGCACCCTGTATAATAATCATGGATTAGGGTCATCAAAGGTTGCAATAACAAACCACGCTTTGTGGAAGTTTCACGCTTCACTTGCTATTTTTTTATTTTTTTTTTTGTTTTTTGTTTTTGGGATACCCTGTATAGTAGAAACAGGACTTTGCGGACGCAAAAAAACAAAGAAATTTATCTTTACCAAATAATGGGTATTTAAAAAAATATATGCAGGCACCCTACCACGGTACAATGCCAAAGTAGCAAGGGACGACTCAAACTGAGAAAGGGAATTTCACAAAAATTTCCACAACAAAACAAAATTTTCCTGCAAATTTACATTAATTTGGTCCCTTATTTTATTTTTGGGGCACCCTGTAGAATAAACGTGGATTAGGGTTATCAAAAGTTGCAAGAACAATCGACGTTTTGTGGAAGTTTCGCACTTAACTTGCTATTTATTTTTTTTTGTTTTTGGGATAACCTGTATATACAACAAATCAAGACAACGTTTTGTGTAAGTTTTAATGAAGCTGGTTTCCTAGATCGTTGACCGTAAGTATTTCAGGTATCCAGTAAAGTTTGGTTTTTGGAACATTCTGTATATTTAGGTGATAGGGTTAACAAAAATCAGAAATGAAAACCGGGTCCAATTCTCATTTCAATCTTTTTTTTTTCCTTCCTTTTTTTGTTTTAATTTTGGGACACCCTGTATATCTAAGGTCTGGGATTCAACAATAATCAACAATTCGAATTTTTCTGTTGGTGGGACACCCTTTATACTGCAAGTGTTAATGTGTAAACAAGGAGGTCACCAAAAAAAAATTTACTTATACAACTATGGGCTCCAAGCAATTCAAAATGCTAGAATAGCAACCAATACTTAAAAAAAACATCCACTCAATTAACAGTCAGTTAATAACAAAAAAAAATTTTAACATCAATAATCAACACTCTCTTGTTTGTATTACTTCACCAGCTTATCACAGGTTTCGATAAACAAAAGTCTGTTCATTATGTTTTTTTTTTCCAGTAAAACAAACCGCAAACCCAAAGGGGTAAAAAAATTGTGGAGGGGGGCTACACCAAAAAATGACTGCACTTTTGAAAATTATATAAGTTACCCAAAGTGATTCTATCTATTTATTCAAACAAAGTGTCAAACTGCAACATCCCAAATGACCAAGAACCTACTAACTAGCTAGAGAAATCCAGGGGTGGTTCAATAAGAAGGGCGCCAATTTGTAAAGGGGCTTTTTGGTGTATTAACGATACCCCTATAATTAAAATTAAAACACACACCGGCTTAACTTGATGCATATAATCAACAACAGTAAATAGTGAGCTTTAATAACAAAGTCTCTCATAACTTAATATTCTTAAGACTAAATCCAATTAACTAGCATGGACTATTTTGTATCACAGGTTGTTGCAGTTTGTTATTAATCGAAATTATGACTTAAATGACTGGGATTAAGGCTAGGTCACCTGGCTTATAAACTACATGTTTAAGTACATAGAATCACCGAGTTATACCTCTTTATACTGGGGTTTACTTGGCCAAGTAAAGTTTTTCCTTAATAAATAACAAAATTAGGGTTTATTTTACATATCTTTAGGTTTTGCTTTGGTTTAGGGAGGTTGATGGATACGTTAATTCATTACAGTTACTTATCTGTCTATCCTGATTCGTTGGCGCAAGTAAGCCACACTGCTCCTGGTGTCTGGTATAATGGGGCGCTGGCTGAACTAGGGGTTACTAGGATGGCATTATTCTAGTGCCGGTAATGGCACACGAGGATGTGAAAGTATGTCACAACGGCTTTTGTGAAGTATGTCAGAGCATGATGAAGGAGGACGAAGTGCGATGAAGGAGGACGAAGTACGACGAAGAACGATGAAGAACGACGAAGAACGATAAAGAACGACGGAGAATGACGGAGAAGGCCTAGCGTTGTTGAGTGGCCTTAGGCGAAACAGGGCACGGTCATGCGAGCTCCTGTAGCGGTCGGTTTTTTTATGGTCATCGGTGGTTGGACCATGGCTTAATGTGTTTTGAAATTGAGCCTGATAAGACACTGATTCCTCAAAAATACGTGGTTCCTTCGCCGAAAATGGCACTAAAGACTGGCACAGCTGATACCCACACTAATGGGCTATCAGAGAGCGGAAGGCGCACGAGGAATGCCCTTAAATTGCTTTTAAAATATAATTTTAATTGCACGTTTCGCTAGAAACTTCTAGCCGAAACCGCGGGCTTGTGTGTCTGTCAAGAATATTCGCGGTTCTTCCTCAGCTGACGGATGACCTTGACCGTGATTTACAGCTGATTTACGCTGCTGTAAGCCGATACAAAGTCTCAGGTTTGGTTGAGCAAAGGCGAGCGGATTCGAAGACACCTTTCTGTAAACCGTTGCACTTGTCGCACTCGGGAGTGCCATGTTGTCACCTCATGACAACTTGATTGCCGAACATCTATCCTATTATAAAAACCGGCTTTTCTTAAAGGGATTTTAACGGCCGTAGGGGCCTTAGGGTTATTTATACAGAACTACAACAACGGGAATGGGCTCTGGAAACTGAAAGTCAGATTTACAGGCAGAACTTGCCGAGAGAGAATCGCTGAAATCATTTCACTTTTATTGGGAAATCAATTTAACCGTGGCGACCTGATTTTTTTGCAAAACTTTACGTCATTGCATTTGTTTTCCATGGCAACGCGGAGAGTTTATTTATTTTTGTCCACAGTGGGACACCAGAGCTTTTTTTGCACCGGGTCAAAAATTTGGGGATAGTTTACTTATTTTGATTTCGCATTCCGCGCCGCTAAAGCACATAAGTTTTTTTTACTTTCGCTTCCGTGTAACTCATGATGCGTTGCTGTAGCGCGAACTTGCCTTATCATTACCGCCGCTGTACGGTACCACCGCGCAAATAAACCTTTAGGTCCATGTGACTGCGTGTTTATTTTTCAGACAAAAACAATAAGATTTTCTATTTGTGGCTTGGTTTTTGCTAATGTAGTACATTATTTGCCTCTTGGTGTGCTTAAAGACTCCGAAAATATGCAATGGATCAAGAAAAAAATAAAAGAAAGCAAATTCTTAAGGTAAGACCTCGGGTTGACTATACATTTTTTGAATAAGTATTGTTGTCTTTATAAGGGTTTTTCCCTTGGTTTTTCCTTGAAAGGTAATTATGCACTATACGGTTTTCTGGCATTTTTTATTTTTTATGAAAAATTCTTTATGGGGGCACCTACTAGGGTCCCTAGGGCCCCAAATCCGGCTGCGCCCGATTTTTTTTTTTAAAGAGAAAAAAGGGTGCCTGGAGGGGGGATGTAATGTGTTTTTTTCATTGTTTTGGGTTAGGTTGGATTAGATTGGGTTGGACTGTGTTGGATTGGGTTGTTTTGGTGAAAAAAAAATTTAAAAAAAAACCAAAAAAAAAACCAAAGGGCGCAGGCGAATTTGGGGTCCTAGGGACCATAGTAGGTGCCCCCGTAAAGAATTTTTCATAAAAAATCAAAAATGGCAGAAAATTGTATACTGCATAATTACCCCTTGAAATAACTACAAGTGACTAGGCAATGTTGTTAGTTTAAGGAAATTTCTTCCTTTTAGATTCTTTTAAGGTGTATTCAGAGTTCCATAACTATAGCATGCATATGCTGCTGTCCTCAGTTACTACATTTATACGCACCTAAAAGCGCTTTTATATAAGGATGGTTTTAAATAAAATCGCTTTCTTCGAGGGTTATGTCCTTCATTAAATGTCAGTTTAAAGAAAAAACAAATAAAACAACATAATTAATTAATTAATTAACAACCGATTTTTTGAAAGACTAGGGTTTAGTATTTTCTTTAGGTTAGAAGAAATGCACTAAAGTGTTTATAACGACCCTAAAATAGGCCAACACTGTTCTTAACTAAAACAACCAGTTAACTCATTTTCATTTTAGTATCCTTTGGCCTATGGTCAATGCCATATTGACACCAAACTGACAGAAAATCTATGTTTTACTTGTCAATTTGGTTATAAAAATGGCAGCCACAGTAGGCTAAAGGGCACTGAGGCAGTAGGATTTAACTGACCTTTTAGTTGAGAAAGGTGTTGAATGGGCTTTTGAGTGATAAACCGCTTCCAAATAAAATTTTAGTGCTTAAAAATCGGTTTTAGTGGTGTTTTATGACAACATTTTCAAACCATCCTTATATAAAAGTGCTTTAAGAGGCCTATATAAACAAAGTAAGTGTTCCGTAAGCCACAAGCGGTATGCAGTAAGAGCAGCATGCATTTGTTATTGTTTATTTTCCTTGCATCTTACCTCATACCACTTGCCTTACAGAACTCTAAATACGCTTTATTCCTCTGGAAAACAAGTTATTTTATGTAGGTACCTATATATAATAAGTATGTTTTTCCTTTTTGAAGGGTGGACTACTCAGTTGACTACCACTAACATATGTGGAATTAGGTAGCATACAAATTAATAGTCCCACAGCCCATAACTTAAATTGTTAAGACCTTGCCGGACTTTGCATAATATTTATTCTTTATGTCCACTCAGATGACATTTTAAACATATATATTCTTAAATTTGTAACTTTTTTAACAAGAAATGGACAAACATTTTGTCAAAAAAATATATTTTGTCATTAAGCCCCTCTTGATAGCATCGAAAAGTTAAATTAAGCTCCTCACAGCTGATTTTTCAAGGATTGCTTTATAAGTATTTAAAGCACATGGTCACATTATCTAATTTAAACATTTCCGAGAAATTCTGTTGAAAGGACCTTAACTTAAGGGCTCAGTTAAGGGTTAAGTTTGGAGGGGTCTCTAAAAATACCCCTTAGAACATCTTAAAGAACACATACAAAGTCTCAACGGTGAGGTAGTCATAAATTTTCATAGGCCTGGGCTCACGGACTATAATGAAAATATTAGGTAAAGAATAAAAACATTATACAAAAAAATAGTGAGGCTCATTTTGCTCACTTTGGCTCATTTACTTATTTCTAAGTTTTCTCTACAGTAAAGCTAGAGAAAGTCCAGTTTTTAATACCTACCTCTATGCACTTTTTAAGAGTTGAAAATAAAATTAGGAACTGAATATTTTTGTAAATTTAAGGCGTCCAAGATTCCCCTCACATTTGTTCAAGAATAAGCATACTGGCCTGAGGAAACTGTCTAGGAGGGAGGGTTCCTGAAAATACTAATAAGAAGGCTGCTCCACCTGGCAAAAAAAAACCTATGTGAACAGTAGAAAAGAATATGCAATGAGGAATACAATAAGCCTTGCAATAAGCAAACTAGCTGCAGTGATAGGGATTTCCTAAATCATGCCTTATTGTAGAAAAGAAATCTATCAAGATGGAATGACACTGCTTTTCTTGTCTTCAAGGTATATATATAAAATTCAGAATTAAAATTCTTATTGTAACAATTTTAATCAGTCAGAGTATGTATGGAATTGAAAAACCGAGAAAAGTTGAGAAATTTATTCTTTGAAAAGGTCAGGAAATTTGACAAAAAAATATACAAAAACAAGGAAAATCTGGAAGCCCATCTGAAAAAATTGATTTAAAAACAAATTAGAATCATGAAATTTTTCAAAATAAAATTTTGCAGCTGTTTTCTTTTATACAAAATTCTTGAAAAAATTATGATAAGTTTTTTACAAATGGTTAGGAAAAACTGGGAGACATCAGAGAATCCAATTAAAGGTTTTCTGTACAAACTCTGTTATTGACCTTATGTCCTGATGCCTTTCTCATTTAAATCCCTTACCCAAAATTATTACTTCTTGTGCAAGCTCAAAAATAAATAATTCAAATAAAATCCAAAAACTTAATATTTAATATGCTTGCACACACAGAAATACTACCTATTTATTTTTGTTGGCATATAGGTAGGTACCAAATGTAATGTTACATCTCTTGCTATCTTTTATGTAAACTTGTGTTTTCTGTTAGTGAATCATTTATTGTGTAAAAATTTGAAATGTGTAGCTTCTGAAAGAGATACCTACAGGTCCAAAAATCTCTATAATTTCCTAATAAAAGATCCTTGAACTAAAAGTCTAATTACCAATGCCCAATGTAGTAAAAAATGCATAAGATAAGGTTGCAGCAAAGATAGGGTTGCAGAAATACTTTCTCTTTTTTGGAGTTCTGTTTTGGTTGTAAGTGAACATTTATTAAAGCACTCCTTACTAGTACTAAAAAAAGCGTTGTAGCTAAATTAGACAAATGTTTACCTCTAATTTTTTTTATTTTCAGATTTTGGAATTTAGGCAAGAAAACTACCAGAATGAACGATACAATTTTTATACATTTTAGTTATTCACAGAACAATAACAACTATATGGGTAGAATACTATAGCATTTTTGTATTGTAGAAATATTTTTAGCAATTTTAATTAACTATATATAATAAAATTTTAAAAAATATGCTGAAAAATTACATTTTTACATATACACCTCATTCCAAATTCGCCGGACCCATTTCAATATGGCGGCTGATAATTAAACACAGAAGCTAAATGAAACTGTCATTGTCAGTGTCAAAAAAACTGGTCTGCAGCAATTTGGAATGGAGTGTAATAAATATTTCAATGTAAAACATAAATAAATGTATTTGGTGGGCATTTCTGTTTTACCTCTCAGGACCGCGTGCCTACCGATCGTCACAAAAAAGGTGGAGGATTTGTGTCCATTGGTGGGCATCTGGTCCTTGGAAGTAAAACTAAATGCACACATGGCTCAACTTGTTGAGGTGATTATGGCCACAACATTATAAACACCTATAGATATGCAATTAAATAAATTAATTTAAAAACTTATCTCAAAAATTCTTATTAATAATCATTTAAATTAAATCTAACTTAAAAAAGAAAAGAATAACATGTTATTTTTTCCTTCTTTGGAACCGCCAATTAGTAGCTGTAGTTTCACATATCAGGCTTCATGTGGTTAGGTTCTGAAATTAAAAAAAAAAACAAAAGTATAAGTGTATGAACTGAAAAAATATTTTCTTTAGAGAAAACAACAAAATTGAAGAAAGAGCTTGATAACAGATATTTTTTTACTGATTTTGGGGAACTTGAACCCAGATATTTAAGGTGGTGACCATTTTTTAAAAATAACTAATAAAAAATAAAACAAAATATAGGCATCTGATACATCAATTTAGGGGTTTTTGGGTTCCTGTAATCCATTTATGTGATTTAAAAATTCTTAGAAGTATCTAAGGGTTCTAGTAGCAGTTTTAAAAGTAAACATTTTGCATGCATGGTTGACTAATTTCAGTTTTTTTAGTTGATTTTAATTGGTACAGGTGTACATTTTATGAATCCGATTAATGCCACTCTGATACCCTTGTAAAACTCAAAATATTTAAGTTTGTGTCCCAACATTTTAGAAGAAACCAGATCAAATACAGACATATGATATATCAAATTGAGGGTTTTGGGATCCACTGATATCATTCTTTGGATAAAAAAAAAATTCTGGAGATAATAGAAGGATCTTAGGACAAAATTTTGGGACCCAGCCCAAACTTATATTACCTCTTAACATATATACAACTTTAGAAGACTTAAAAATATCCAAATCAATATATATTTCCGTAAAACTACCTCTAAATCCTCGTCTGAATCCCTATTGTAATAATGGGAACACCAAAATTAATTTTGGAAGACCCAAAAAACCCCTAAATCAATATATCACATATCTTTTACACCAATAATTTTTTTATGTTGCCCATTCAGGCTCCTTACATTACCCCTAAAAACTGTTTAACCTCCAAAATGAATTTGGTTAACCCCAGAATTTCTAAAGTGATGTCTTCTATCAATGTTGTTTTTACCACTTTACCCCTAAAACTCACCCTTAGGCCCCTTAAATTACCCCTAAAAATTTTTTTTTACACCAAAAATGAATTCAGTTGATCCAAAAATTTCTTAATTGAGGTCACAAGATTTTTTGTCATTTATGATTCTTTTTGCCCCTAGGAACCTTAATTATATTATTCCCAAAAAATGTTTATTCTAAAAAATGGAATCAGTGTTTCCAAAAACCCTGAGGTTAATGTATTATATGTGTGTACTTGATCTAGTTTCTCATCAAAATTTTGTGCTTTTAAGTCGCCATCATCGCCATCTGGAATATTTGGGGTGTCAAAAAAAGTATATATTCCGACAAAAATAGATTTATATATAGTCCATTTTTGATGTGTTTATTTAAAAAAATGTTTACTGTTAAATCTGTTCTTAGAACCCTTATGGTGCCTATATTATTTTTTATTTTTTGGAGTTCTCCCAAAGGAGCCAGAGTTTCATCACTTGAATTTGTTAGCTTAGCTACCAAAATCCGTCAAAAAACCTTTATTATCAAGCGCTTCCTTCAAACATTGGCATCTTGACTTATTCTTGAAATAATTCAAATTCATGTTCAACGAAAACATAACAGAGGTGTTTTTGAGTATTTGGTGAACACTTGAAAAACATTATACAATTTTAGTAGTCTAGAAATTACTTTTTAATATATTTTTTTCCATAAACAGGCTTTTTGGGGGTGACTTGAGGGATATGAGTTTTTCCAGGAGAAATTATATAAAAAAAGTGTCTCGAATGACACCTTATTTAGAAGATCGTTTAAATTGCTTTACAAACATGCAAGATATTAAGTTTAAATTTGTCAAGGAGCGACAAATAAACAATTTCTTGCACAAAAGTCAGGAAAAAATCGTTGGTTTTAAAGTTACATTTTTCATAATAAAAAAGGGAATAAACATTTCATGATTTTTTTCTGATTGTTTTCTCAAACATACCATCCAAATAACCCTACTTTTATTCTTTAAATTTTGGTGGTCAAACTGATCCGCTGAAAAGGTTTAAACCTTTTCTTCATTCCATACCAAATTTAAAAGCAAATATCTTAAACACCAGTCATCCTAGCTTTTTAAAATTTTGACATAATTAATAGTAAAGACGTTTAAAAGACCTTTCCCTTTTTAAATTCCAGAGATAAAAATTACCCTATGAAATTTCCAACAGAGCCAAAAAGTATCTGTAAGTGTCCCCCTTCAAAATTGTTATCTGTTTTGTTCTTTGTGTATAGTTTTTCTGTTTTTCCTAATGGAATTGAAATAGATGAGGGGAGGCTCAAAACATGTCCAGAAATAGGTCGAGAAAATTTGCAATAAACAATAAGAGTTAAATTAATTTTTGATATCGGATCTAGACTATAATAAATTTTGTATATTTAAGGAATTGTTACGAAATATAATTGAAATCAGAAGCAAAAACTTACTTTGAGTTTATAGATTATTATTCTTTGTTTGGTGCTGACTCTATAGAACCATCTTGTACTATACATTTTAGTTGGCAAAATATCCACTGCTCTGTATGTTTGGGTACAAATTGTAGACTTTTTAATTTATAGATTATTATTCTTCTCTGGGTGGTGGCACTTTAGAATCTTCTTCTTTTTCATTTTAGGTAGTTGCCTAAATATCCACTGCTCCATATGTTTTGTTATTATATACAGCTCCTAAAAGAATAATAAAAATAACAAGAAATATTCCATCTCTAAATTTTGTTTCTATATTTTGCACTTTAGGCGAGGACAACCAATATTTCTTAAAAATTTTCTTTTGAGTGGCACATGTTTATAAACTGTTTAAAAGATTTTTTGCATAATAATTTTTTAGTTACAGAAGCAGATGTTTGGTTTTGTTATCTAAGTTATAAGTTAGAGACAAAAGTATCAAGCCAAAGTAAATCAAGTTTTGTAATCTGCTGTTTTATTTTCCTGTGTTATATGAGTTTCAAAATCTAAGCAGGTTCACAGTGCATGATTCAACTTTCATAGAAGTGTTCACTAACCACCAGTTATGACATACACACATAGTATTTCATCCTGTGTATTTAATTTATTTGAAAGATGAATGAGCAACTATTTATATTTTAAAGAATTTTTCCTGATTAATGTTCTCCAATTTTCAAGTCACTAACCTATTTTATTCAAAAAACAAGAGAGACTAGGGGCCGGTTTCTCAAAAGCGAGTTTGTGTTAACTCAAGCAACATAACCTAGTAAAAATCTTTAAAAATCAGGTTAAAATTAACTCCAGGATAACCAGAGCTTTCAGGTGAGGGTAAGTTACCTTACCTCAGGGTTAACCTAAAAAAATATTGGCTTAAAAACAGCAAGGAAACTGGGATTTATAGCTCGTGAGTTACTTTAAGTTTTTGATAATCCGCTATTGAGAAACTGGCCCTAAGAATAACTTTTTATCAGTAAAATTTTCCACAGTATTATTTCATGCTGCTCACTTAATATATTAAGGCTAAACGGTATTAGTGTAGTAAACAGTTTTCTTTAGATACCTATTTAGCATGTACCTGAGCCCCTAGGAAGTTCAAATTTACCAGTGATGAAACTTTTTTCATTTTTTTTAACTAAAGCGGGAACTAAACCACCCAAATCCTGAACTCAAACCAACCCAGCACTTTTTAGCAATTCCAGTGCTCATAAATTTTAACTCTTTAAGGACCCTAGTCAGTGCCTACATACAAGATCTTTTTCATAAAAAAAACCAAGTAAAATACTAAATTTAAAAAAAAAAACCATTTACTGCAGTACTTGCTAAAAAAACGCTATCCAACTACATATTAAAGTAACTGGGTGTAGTGTTTAAGGTTGCATTTACAAGTGCATTTATAATTGAATTTGAACCACTCCTGCTAGCTGTTACCACTGATTTAAGGACAACAGGTTAACTTAAAAAGCATGCAGATTTAAAAATCGGCTGCTGACGCTAAACGAAATAATCAGGTAATTATGCAGTATACGGTTTTCTGCCATTTTTGATTTTTTTTGAAAAATTCTTTATGGGGGCACCTTCTAGGGTCCCTAGGACCCAGGGGGGGTTGTAATGTGTTTTTTTGATTGTTTTGGGTTGGTTTGGATTAGGTTGGGTTGGACTGGGTTGTTTTAGTGAAAAAAAATTTAAAAAAACCAAAAAAAATCAAAAAAAAAACCAACCGGCGCAAACGGATTTGGGGTCCTAGGGACCCTAGAAGGTGCCCCCATAAAGAATTTTTCAAAAAAAATCAAAAATGGCAGAAAACCGTATACTGCATAATTACCAATAATCATATTCTATTTTAAACAGGAGCATCAACGACTAGCAAGAGTCTCTTCAACCTCTAAATGGAGCTTTACTGACCTGTTTTGTTAATACTCAAGTATCCGTGTGTTTTTGAAACTGCTGTTGGGATCTAAAATATATCCTTAGGCCTCTAAGATTTCACTAGTAAACTTGCACATAACTTATGCCGCAATAATTTAAATTTTAAAAAAAATTGAATCAAAATAAAAAAAAAATTATGTGAAGTTATGGGAATGTTTCTAGGCGAATTCCTAGTAATTCCAGCGAGCCAGTAAAGTTCTCTTGGTTCTTTGATAAACTCGGGGTAATGCTCGCGCAGCGCTAGGCCATTTTCGGCGGGCGACCGCACACGCGGAGTGGTTTCATATTCGTTTTTGAAAAAATATTTTTGAAAGATAAACATAACCTCGAATGGTTTTCTGTCAGAAAACGTAAAAATACCTTTCTGCCTACTGTGGGCCTTGTTGACAAAACACCTGCAGTTGCCATGGTATCGGGGGCTTTAGGATAGTTGGGGGCTTTAGGTTAGAGGGCGCTTTGCTTATTTTGATTTCCCAATAGACAGTGCCTACAATCCGGCAACATAGGCAAATCGTTATACCGGGTTAAGCGGATTCCGAATACCATGACTCGAGTGATGGAATGTGGAAATTTGTTTGTTTACAAAATGTGACACACAGAAAAGCAGTGAAATTTCAGTAAACATGCTAGTTTTCCTGGAGAAAATTCAGTCAAGTGATTTCTTGGAATTATGTCAAACCGGTAGGTTAATGCTGGCTGTGAAAAGTGAGCCAAACTTAGGCTATGTTTACATTTCTTGCAGAAGCAGAATATTCCGATTTTCCACGTATTTTCCAACAAACAGAAACCAGATTGGGACCAAAACAAGGGTTGCTAGCCAGGGACAAAACATACTTATACTAAGAGGACTGCCTGATAGGTAAAAGCCAAAACAAGGACTTAAAACTACACAGCTAAATGTAAGGTTAGTTACCGAGTCTCAAACATCTACGACTGGCAAAAAAAAAGGCAGCACCCGGGGTGCAAGCTATATAACACCAGGTAATTGGGCTACATATATCAATCAATATCTTTTACGCGCACTTCTAAATTTGAAATGTAATTATTTATGACTTAAAACTAATTTTGCGAAACTTTATGTAGAATGTAGCATTTTATCAGGGGAAATAGGAAAATAGAGGTTTGGGAATTTTTGACCCGTTACAACCCTAAAGCCCTGTTCTCACTATGCAACTTTTTCATCCTTTTCAGAAAGTGGCATGCATCTTCATACTATGAAACCCATCGATAAATGAAGCGTGATGCAAGATGCGCGAAAAGAGAACATGTTCTATTTGAAGGTTGCCACAATATTAAAACAATGCGCAATATAAAAAGGAATCTATGCTAATTCAATCCTGGAAAATGTTTGTCTATTCACCAGGCACGGCACTATGGGGTTGGGCGCCTGACCAAAGCATTTTTTTAGTTACCCATTCAAAATAGATAGACTATTTCTGTACAATGAATATTTAAAAAAAAAAATTTGATGTCGGCTTCTAACCAAACCATGCAGATACCAAAAATCCAATTTTCAGAATTTTTGTCTGTCTATTTGTCTGTTTAGTCCAGCATCACGCAAAAACTACTAGCTGTATTTTCCTGGATTCTTTGGAGTCCTGGACAGGATATAGGCTTTATTTTATCAAAATCGGTTCACGAAAATAAAAGTTCTAATTATTTAAAGCAAAGGAAACGGAAAAAAGGGGTAAAACTGCAGGAAAAGCTGCGGGGTCTTCAGTTAGTTAATAATAAGAATCTCTAGTTGGGCAGAATTTGCAAAGTTGCGGTGATTTTGATATAAATTGGTACAATCAATAAACCTAAGAAACTATTCACAAAAAGCTATATTTTTTTCGGCGTCGCATTGTGGTCGGCGTCGCGACGCTTTAGAATGTGTCGTGAATCTCATTTAGTTTTAGTAAAATATTTAAATAACCATAAGAGCTAAATAATATTTTATTTCAGGAGGCGATGAGTATCCCTCTATACCGAGGTATCACACTGTAAAAAAATATTTCAAGTCTTTGTAGAAAAAAGTAATTAGAATGATACTTGTTGAAATTAACAAATTTGTGTTTTCTTTAATTTTGGTTAATTTGATGCAGTTAAATTGCTTTAAGGGTGATTTTGGTTTCTTCTAGAAAATAAGGTTCCTTTGGAGTGTATCTACAACAATTTGTTAAGATATAAACAACTACTTTGCAGGTTATGTTGTACAAAGGTATTGAAGGTAGAGTTGGCTTTTCAACGATTTGTTTTATATTTCTTATAATAATATTTTTTTAGAATTAAATAGAAAATAAAAAAATATTTATCGGAATTAACAAAAATAGTCAGGGAGTTTATAATTAAGCTCCAAACGCTACAAATAATGCTTAAAAAAACTCAAAACTCAAAAATCAGTTTGCGGTTTTTAAGCCAGGTGTCCCCAAAGATAGCTATTTTTGAAGAATTGACGGAATGCATTAAAAATACATTATTTTCTGAAATAAACTCCTAAATGCAACTTGTTTTTTATGATTTAAAAAAAATATAATTAGTTTAGGTGCTAAACACTCATAATAAAAGTTTAATTTTGTTTAATTTGTTCTCTAACGACTTGATTCGAGTTACTATTGCTAAAAAACTTAAGGGGTTGAACAGGTAGTTTCTTCCTTCATCACATTCTATAACGGTATATTTCTTTCCAAATAAGTCAAATCTTCCAGTCTCCATTTTTGGTACACCTTAAAAGAATATAACCCTACTTATACTTTCTGAAATTAATTATTATAATACTCTCTAATCTTTCAGCAAAAGAAAATTATAAAATTTTCATAAAAGTTAGGGTATGTACCAATGTATAACAAAAAATATCGTTAGCTAATATAGTTATAGATATCGTTAGCAGAATTTCCGCACTTGTTTGCGCCAAAGTCGCACTCGTGCTTAATTAGTCCATGAATTTCGTTGTTACTGGCTACTCAAGTTAGGGGGGTGGGGTATATAACTTATCATGAGACATGAAAAGATGCCCAACTTTTATATTTTTATGTCATGTTCTGTGACCACGACACCATTTTGACGATCTTTCACCATAATCCTACCTTTTTTATAGTGTTTGGATGGTTTTTAAGTTTTTTTACTGTTTTAAAAGAACAAATTGCCCAAAATATGTAAGCAAAACGTCGGATATTAATATTTACATATGGTAGGCTGTCAGGGCTGAGCCCTGATACATACTATCTTATGTCATGTTATTTTTTGTATAAACAGCCATTTTCCTTATGTGATATAAGATTTTATTTTCTATCCATCTGTGTACTTTACTACTTTAGGTATATCTGGTTTTACTTTAAAAAGTACCTATCTACAATTACATACTAAAAATACATTTAGATATTTAAAAAATTCCTTTTTTGCATAAAATATAAGGCAGTTGCTACAAATACCTAATATTACATATAACTACAAATATATTTTTTTATACCTTCATCAAAAACATGTTTAGTAACTGTCTTCAGATAACTAGAGCATGCCTTTTTTGGTTACTGATGCAAAACAATTTTTTTTTGATCATGTATGCAAAAAAAGGTTTTTGTCCTTTTTTTACCCAAAATTAAAGAGAAATAGCGAAAAGTAGTAATATTGAAAAAAATCAAATTATCATATTCTAAAAATTAACGGATTACGGACAGTTTTCACCAAGTATTTACGAAAAAATCATTTAAAAACATCGTCAAACAATGAACGTCACCGAGTAAAAAGGCACATCGGTATGGAAACCATTGTTATTTCATTTACCAGCTGCCTTGATTTATAGTGTAAAGATGGTGTATTGCGAAAAGTGTTCTTCCTTTGAGATTTTTAAAAGTATTTTCCTGTTTTTCTTGGATTTTTTGATAAAGATATTAAAAAAATACTGTTAGCAACTGTCGGCCAAACTGTGCTTTTATTACTCGCGTTTTTAAATACCTCGCTGCGCTCGTTATTTAAAATAACGCTTGTAAAAAAAAGCACTATTTTAGCCACTAGTTGTGAAAACTACTATTTTAAAACTATCTAGTTATATGCAAAATAGTGGCAAAACAGAAAACCGTTGTGCTTGCGCAAGACGCAGTTAGCAGATATATCAGTTTGGGACAGTTTTAGTCTGTTTTTATTTTATATTTTTCTTTATTAATTCAAACCCTTCCAGTACGCCTATGGACAACAGTCCTTCAATTATCTATATCATTTTATTATTATGTACGAAAGCGTAGAAGGGCCACAAAGCAACTTTTTATTTCGTATTGAGAATTCCAGTCCTTATTATATTAAAAATTTATTTTATAAAGTTTATGTGGTGGTAATTTTTTTATGTTTGTTTTTAAACTGGCAACCAACCAACCACTTTTTCTTGAGAAAGGTGAAAAACACCCCCAAAAAATTAGATATTTTCCAAACGAGTGGCGTGGAAAGAAAAGGATTAAAGTTTGTGTATTTTTGCCAACCATAATGGGGCTAGTAGTGCACCAAAAAAAAAATCGGGGGGGAGCGTAATTTTTCAAATACAAACGGTTGAGATAATCGAAAGTCATAGCATACGACTGTTGCCAAAGAAAAAGACCCTCTCCTGTCAGTTTTTCAGAGAAGGTACGTAAGGGATTCAGGAAATTATTTGAAGGTCTTAGTGGTCTGCGATACCGACCAAGTGCCTATGGGATAATTTTAAATTACCAGAGATTATTTTTCCCCCAGAAAAACGAAATTTGCAGATAGTTTACGAGAAACCAAATCGAAAGTGTTATAATACTTAAATATTTTGGCCGCCAGTTTAAAAAAAATACGATTCGGGCAATCTACAACTATTTCTGATAATGAATATGAATTTTATTAACCCCCTTCCCACTGAAAGTTTTCCACAAAAGGTCCACAAAAGATAAAAAATTTAAAAACAGCCAGGAAAATAGGTTATGAAGAGTCCGTGATATTATAAATGTTATTGTTTTTTAAAAGTCTAACTTTCATGATACTAAAAAAATATATATTAAAAAAATAATATGTTGGAAAAATGTTGGAAATTTTTTTTTTTTTTTTTTATTTCTGTCATTTTTCGAAATAAGTTATATTTAACGGATTATGACCAAAAAAATTATGTCGGGTAGATAAATAGTAAAAAAAAATACTATTAAATGTATTTTTTTTTCTCCATACGAAAGACTTTCATCGTTTTTGTTGTAAGTGTAACAGTTTAAGAATAAAAAAACGCTGTTTTGGTCCCCCTCAATTTTTTCTAGCCGAAACTATATAAGAATTAGACAAAAAAAAAATTGTATTTTTTTATTGTTTTATTTTTTTTTTGGGGTGTTTAAAGTGAAATTCCGAGTTCTAAGTCGGAATTCCAAGTTTAAAGTCGGAATTCCGGGTTTAAAGTCGGAATTCCGAGTTCTAAGTCGGAATTCCGAGTTTAAAGTCGGAATTAAAATAAACATTGCTTTGTGGCCCTTCTACGCTTTTGTAATTATGAGGTATTACGTTATACTGGTAAAAAAAATATATCCAATAGGTACTTAATTCTTTGTAGTCAGCTCCCCTACTATATAATAGAAATTAAACTTTTTTGCACCGCGTGTAAAAATAAAGGTTTACTATAAATTTACCATGAAACTAAGATAGCTATGAATTTAGGAAATAACATTTTTACAACGATTTTTACGATAATTTTGTAACTTTGAAAGTTTTTCAAAAAGTGCTATGTTTAAGAGCAGTTAGCGTAAAAACGACAACATAGATTTTTTAAAACGGTACATTTTTTGAAAGCTTGTTTATTAGTATACTTAATTCTAGTAGAGGATCAAAATCCCTAAAAAAATACAGAATTCTCAAATTCGCAAAAGAAGACATGACAAATTGCACCTTAAATCCAATTTTTTTTACATAACATTTCTTGCGTTTAAATTAATTAAAATTTTTATACATATTTTTGTGTTTGAGATATTCGACCAAAACTAGATTATTGTCAGTCTTTAACTTTGAGGCGCCGTGACGCCACTTATAAAGCGACGCCGGTCAAAACAATATATATTTCTAACATAACATCGTGTCCCCAAACACAGTGCCAAGTAATATCAAAATCACCCAAAAATTAAAAAAATTAAAATTGACTACCCGACTACTTAGCTTGCCATTTTAAACAAAAAAATTTGTGAAATCCACTGCCTTTACCATTACCATATAGGAGGTTCCAAGTTAATGAAAGAAAGGGAGGGTTGAGTTATTGTGTATGCAATGAAATGTGCTTTGATTGTAAAGTTTTAGACATAAAGCTATTTGTAACTCAACGCGGTATACGTATCCGCATCTAGCGAAAACCAAGCACATTGATTGGTCAGAAACTTGTAGCACGTTCAAAAAGAGCAGATATATGCTAATTTAAGGTGTTTCTGAACGCAATAGGTGCTGAGATACGATACGTGTGCCGTAACGATACGTGATACCTAACGCATCTCAACACCTATCGCGTTCAAGAACACCTTAGATTAGCATATATCTGCTCTTTTCGAACGTGGTACAAGTTTCTGACCAATTAATGTGCTTGGTTCTCGCTAGATGCGGATACGTATACGGCAATGAGTTAAAAATAGCTTTATGTCGCTAATATGATTCTGATTCTATAGAAAACATTTTTTTAAATTCTAGATTTTTTGTCAAAATCACTCCTTGGTCCTCTTTTGTTTACCTTCACTTTTTTGAGTCCCGTAGGCACTTTTAACTTAATCAAATGAGTCATCAACTACCTTCGAACCCCAGACCAGGTAATTTTGTTTCTGGTCCTTTTGCCCTGCAATAGTCTACCACCGACTGGAGAGTGTGTAACTAGGGCCGCCTTCACGGGATACCGACCCTATCCGTCCTGGTTACCGGCGTGAGAGGAGGGTGGGACCAAGTTACAGGGTGGGACCAAGTTACCTTTAAAACTCTTCCCTGATTTTGTAACCCTATTTTTTAGAAAAAGTGTTTTAAGACTAAGCGTGGTTTGAGCCCATGACACAGCGGCATCCAAGAAACCTAACTTGACCGCCTCAGTCGGCTAACCGACTGGGCCACCAGAGCCGGTAAAATCACTCCTTAAATGCGCATATAAAAATTTGGAGAAAATTATATTCGAAACGCCATTTTTTCTACTCTCATGCGGAAAATACTTCCTTTCCGCACTCATTTGCGTGCGGAAACTTGCACTTTTCCGCACTGAGTGCGAAAATGAATTCACCCTCATACTTTTCCGCACTAGGATTTTTAATTATTGATTTTTTTTTCTTTACGTCCACCTGACGCTTTTACGTCTGTTTGACTGCACATTCAAGTGGTCGTAAAAAAAATTGTACCTAACACGTGCGTAAAGCCCTTGATTTCTGGCCAAACTCCGCTGATAAGTCGTTTGTCCATCTAAAATGGCGCGCGGAAAAGTGGCACTTTCCGCACTAGTTAGGTAAACTACTATTTTACACGTTTTAAAGGATGATGACAAAAACTATCTAAAATTTCATTTTAGGTGGTTTTGATGGCAAAATCATGCCGTAAATGACATGCAAGCGAGAATTTTAATAAAATTGTACTGAAAATGGATTTTTACCCTTTTTGAATGCCGTTAGCAAAAATTGTTTAAATCTATACTAAAATTGTAACTACTAATATTTCTTATAACGCCGCAGGCAAGTTTTTTTTGAAGAACCAAGAGTTCGGTTACTGCTGAGGGTGGTTTAATAACTTTTTTTTATACCTTCATCAAAAACATAATTTTAGTAACTGTGTGCAGATAACTAAAGCCTTTTTTGGTTACCGATGCCAAAAAAACTTTTTTTTTTTGATGACGGGTGCAAAAAAAGATTTTTATCCGTTTTTTACCAAAATTAAAGAGAATTAGCGGAAAATAGTAATATTTCAAAAATCTAACTATTCTTTTCTAAAAATTAAGTCATTTCCGCCAGTTTTCACCAAGTATTTACGAAAAAATCATTTAAAAACATCGTCAAAATATCAAACTGTCAAATATTAAAATATCGAAACCATTCACCAGCCGTCTTGATTTATAGTGTAAAGAGGGTGTGTTCCGAGAAGTGCTCTTCGTTCGAGAATTTAAAAAGTATTGTCCTGTTTTTCTTGGATTTTTTGATAAAGGTATTAAAAAAAAAATAGTGTTAACAAATCTTGGCTAAACTGTGATTTTGCTTACTCGCGTATTTAAATACCTCGCTGCGCTCGTTATTTAAACCAACGCTTCTAAAAATTTTACTATTTTAGCCTCTAATAGTGAAAACTAGTCGGAAAACTAATTTGGGGATTCATTCTAGTCATTTGGCCGCCCTCCTAAAACGGCGGCCTGAGGCGGCTGCCTCGTTGCTTTACCCCTAGATCCGGGCCTGCTATTCACTGTCTTGAATTGGCAGACATGAAAGAGGGATTTTTGTATTGTATAAATCTATAGGTGCATTGTATGGGTATACCGATGTTTGGGGTAAGCACTCCCGGCAATGTAATTTGAGCGGAATAAACCTTCTTGTTGGGACCCACTGGAACCATAAGCCTTGAGGTCCTAGACAAACTTACGGCAATCGCATTCATTAGTAAAACAAAAGAGTCGATTCGTATGATTTGGCCAATCATTGATTTATTATTATGCGTCTCGAATGCGATGAAGAATAATTTAGTCGAAGTGGGCCACGCCCGCTTTCGTTATTGTTTTACGCTCAGTGACATTGACACACTTCTTTAACTCGTTCAAGCACCTACCACACAACTTACACTTTTCATCTTGAACATCAATGGATTCTATAGTGGGTCTTAAAAGTATGCTGCTTGTAGTTTTTTGCGAATTTCTTTGCAAAGTTTGCTTAAAGAAAAGGGCATTCAGATAAGTGATTTTGTATACAAGAATGTTTGACCTTAAAAAGTGCTGCCACCAAAACTATTGGGGAAGTAGATAATATGTTAAGGGACGAGCCAAGTGTTCTAGGGGTGGCTTTAGCCTATAGGGTTAAAAGGGGTACTTTAAAATCCTCCATCATTAAGGGTTGGCTTTGTGTTTCTGTTGCCCTACTTTTACTTAACCCAATTTGAATTTGTTTTAGCACTTAGCTAGAACAGTTTTTTATTTATTTATGTATTTTCTACCATTTAGTTGCCAACAAAAATAACAAAAACCTAAGAAATTTTATTTATTATGCAAAGTTTGCTTAAAGAAAAGGGCGTTCAGATAAGTGATTTTGTATACAAGAATGTTTTACCTTAAAAAGTGCTGCCACCAAAACTATTGGGGAAGTAGATAATATGTTAAGGGACGAGCCAAGTGTTCTTGGGGTGGCTTTAGCCTATAGGATTAAAAGAGGTACTTTAAAATCCTCCATGATTGCCCTACTTTTACTTAACCCAATTTGAATTTGTTTTAGCACTTAGCTAGAACAGTTTTTTATTTATTTATGTATTTTCTACCATTTAGTTGCCAACAAAAATAACAAAAACCTAGGAAATTTTATTTATTATGCAAAGTTTGCTTAAAGAAAAGGGCGTTCAGATAAGTGATTTTGTATACAAGAATGTTTGACCTTAAAAAGTGCTGCCACCAAAACTATTGGGGAACTAGATAATATGTTAAGGGACGAGCCAAGTGTTCTAGGGGTGGCTTTAGCCTATAGCATTAAAAGGGGTACTTTAAAATCCTCCATGATTAAGGGTTGGCTTTGTGTTTCTGTTGCCCTACTTTTACTTAACCCAATTTGAATTTGTTTTAGCACTTAGCTAGAACAGTTTTTTATTTATTTATATATTTTTTACCATTTAGTTGCCAACAAAAATAACAAAAACCTAGGAAATTTTATTTATTATGCAAAGTTTGCTTAAAGAAAAGGGCGTTCAGATAAGTGATTTTGTATACAAGAATGTTTGACCTTAAAAAGTGCTGCCACCAAAACTATTGGGGAAGTAGATAATATGTTAATGGACGTGCCAAGTGTTCTAGGGGTGGATTTAGCCTATAGGATTAAAAGGGGTACTTTAAAATCCTCCATGATTGAGGGTTGGCTTTGTGTTTCTGTTGCCCTACTTTTACTTAACCCAATTTGAATTTGTTTTAGCACTTAGCTAGAACAGTTTTTTATTTATTTATGTATTTTTTACCATTTAGTTGCCAACAAAAATAACAAAAACCTAGGAAATTTTATTTATTATGCAAAGTTTGCTTAAAGAAAAGGGCGTTCAGATAAGTGATTTTATATACAAGGATGTTTGACCTTAAAAGGTGCTGCCACCAAAACTATTGGGGAAGTAGATAATATGTTAAGGGACGAGCCAAGTGTTCTAGGGGTGGCTTTAGCCTATAGGATTAAAAGGGGTACTTTAAAATCCTCCATGATTGAGGGTTGGCTTTGTGTTTCTGTTGCACTACTTTTACTTAACCCAATTTGAATTTGTTTTAGCACTTAGCTAGAACAGTTTTTTATTTATTTATGTATTTTTTACCATTTAGTTGCCAAGAAAAATAACAAAAACCTAGGAAATTTTATTTATTATTCGTTGTGTAAGCAATACCATTTTTAAGCTATGCTTAAGCTATTTCTATCAAAACAACATTTAAATATTAACTTCTTGGATTTTTCGAGGCATCTGTGATTTTTTTTCGGAACTTAATTAAATAAGCCGTTTACGTACTTTATAATCTTACTGTACGGGCGTGAATGACTTTAAATCGCATTTTTTTTTATTACATAAGGCCCAGGTGGGTAGCAAAAAACCAGATCAATTGGCTTGACCGGTTCACATTTTACGAGTTAAGGATCATTTTTAGATTTTGCTTTGTAATTTGTGGTCCCTTCACCTTCGGCAGATTAAATTCACCTTCAAAGATTAATCGGATTGATATATATTTTTGCTTTCAACAAATTTATTAAAGCGAATTTTTGTGGCAGCTTTACCATAACTTTATTCCTTCCCTTGTACAGTTTATGTGAGGGTAGGTATGCCGCTTCCGCTTGTGTGATATTGTAATATCGTGTGATATTTAAATATTGGTAAACTCTTGGTTGTCAATCATACTATCTCCTCCAATAAAATTGTTGAAACATATAGTTTTTAGCTTTCAGTTTTAGTAGTGTCAGTAGGTACTCAGTAAAAAATGTAGATCTACACGTCACGACACAAAAAACGCAGACGCCGATTTTAGCAACCTTTTCTGTCACAAAGTGTTTAACAGAGAAAGAATGTTTTTTGGCAGTACTTTTTTTTGAACGCTAAAAACAGTGAAAACCTAAAAAATTTGAGTGTCTTATTCTAGAAATCGAAAGGTTGGAAAGAAAGCTTTAAAATGTCAGCAATATCATGGCATACAAATGTGAAAAAACAAAATATTTTAAGCCTTAAATTACCATCATGGCTTGACCATAAGTATCGGAATTCCATCAATCCCAAATTTTAGCAAAATTAGATGGAAATTGGTCTGTTCGTCGGGTCACCGATCATTATGGACGCGACAAGTCCACTATAGTACGACTAAAAAGAAAATACGAAGAAGAAGGAATTGTTCGACGAAAGGAAGGAGCTGGCTTGACCAATCTCAGCGCACCCCAACAGGATCAACAAGTCACTAATTTCCTGGAAGAACACCCATTTGCTACGGCCAAAGAAGCAAAATTAACAGTTAATTCTCCTGGTATGGTAAGAACTGCACTAAGACGGAGGCTAAGATGTCGTGTTGCAGTCAAAAAGATACAGCTAAGTGAAGAAAAGAAGCAAGCCAGATTACTTTTTGCTCGGAACAATTCGACACAGGAATACGAATTTTGGCGACAGGTAGCTTTTACTGATGAAAACATTTTTTAATCTCACAAAACCAATTTTGGTTTATCGGCCCTCGAACACAAGATACGTATATTGCTGGCAACGAAGATCGAGCCGGAAGATTTTCAGCCAACGTGTTGAGCTTTTCAGAATTAAAGGAAGATTTACAGCGGAGGATTATGTGAACATGATGCAAAACATTATGCTTCCGGAAATATCCGCTTTGTAACTTGATGGTTTTGTGTATCAACAAGACAGCTGTGTAATATTGAATCCCATCGAGAACGAACGTATGGGAGCTCATTGCCAAAAGTTATCAAAATTTAATATTTTTCCACGGAATGCTGACCATTTGCTGGAGCTAATAGTTAGAGCTTATGAAGAGGTCATTGAAGAAAATCCAAATTTATTTGAAAATTTAGCAGACTCCATGCCAAGATATTTAGAAAAAATTGTTCAAGCAAATGGTGCAATGATCAGATACTGAAGTTAATATTTTTGATTTTTGTTTATCGATGGGATTTTTTTGATTCTAATTGTTTTTTAATATCTTGTTGTTTATAAAACTGATCCTGTTGATGTGTATTCACCTTGCTTAACCCAAAGCCTTCCAATTTTTTCTTCTTCGTATTTTCCTTTTAGTCGCACTATGTGCTTTCCGAATTTCTGGTTTTCACCGATGTGGATTCCAATATATCTTACGCTCTTTTGCGGTTTTATGAGGACTCCATTTATTCGAAACCGGCCTCTTTTTCCGCTTAGTATAACCGCTTCGGTTTTTTCTTAAGCTAATTCTAGGTGGTTGTTTGTCATCCGTTCGTTTTATCATCTACATACATTATAATTAATAAACTAATATATATACTCTGTAGTACAACTCTCAAGACACATTGAAATGAAACAAGTCTAGAAGACACAGTAATATCCACACAAAGTTCTCAGGAACATTAGAATAACACCTGTAACTTGTACTGTTGTACTATTATTTAAATAAATATATATATTAGAAATAAAATAAATATATATTTTATGTTTTTTTTTTGTGGGGTAAAACCTTATTCCCGCTCGTCTGAATTACTTTGTTTATACGGACCTCTTAAAGCGCTTTTGTATAAGTACGGTTTAAAAATTTTGTTTATAAACACCTGCCTTAAGCACCAAATTGATTATACTTTGAAGCAATTTAAGGAAGCGGTTTATCGCTTTAAAACCGGTATTAGGGCCGATAGAAACACTTTAACGCATTGCATCTAACTTAAAGAAATACTTATGCCCATATCCACTATCCACCATCCACCATGGCTAGCTAATTGGAATTAACTTGCTAATCGCGGCTAAAAAAGTTTACCTATCCACCAACTTTTTTTATGAAATAATTACCCAATCAGGGTTAAGTAACTCGATTAAAAAAAAAGAGCTGGCAACGCAGCATATTTGGTGTGTATCTATTGGTAACACTGGATATGTCAAAAAAAATTTGATGTAAAAGGTTATCTTTTATGTTTACTTTTTAATTTTCTTTCAGTTTTTGTTTATTTATTTTTTAAACCTATCAGAAAATACGTTCTCCAGCTATTGCGACTGAAACTCTCAAGTTAAACGGGGATGGCCGAATCGGTGCTGTTTGGAGCTGATCAGTTTGTTGTCGCCAGCATTATTTCCAATAATTAACTGCTCATTTTCAGTCGTGTAGTGTAAAAAAGTGGATTTGCCTAAAGTTTGTTTTTTTAACACAGTGTGTGGTAAACAAAAGTAGGCATTGAACAGTATGCTGGGTGCATATAACTATGAAATACTATAATGGCCCAAGGATTGCAAAATGTGTATATAAATGGCCTTTTCAAAAATAAATTCTTTGCAACGAAGTTAACGTAGTGACTTTTTGTAACTCACATGCGTTCAGATAAGAGGGTTAAGTTAAAGTATAAGTGCTTTAAATTTTAGCAGCCCAATAAGTCGTTACAAACAAATAAAAAATATAGTTTAGACGGTTCGTTAATGTGAATTTTTATGTGATATGATATGTACGGGAGAATTATCAGGAGGAAAAACTATTAGCCATCTTGTGACCGGATTAGATGTTTGAAAATATGGTTATGTTTATTTTTTAATTTTTTTAAGTCACTTTCAGTATTTGTCGTTTTAGAATAGGATACTTATTCCCTTGTATTACTTGACAGGTCTACTTAAAAAATGTTTACTAAAGCAGGACTGCCAAAATTAAATCTATCTGAGGCACCAAATCACTGTTTACTGCAACAACGACATTATGGTAGGTGCTGCAATGGGGCGTTTTACTTGAGAAGAAGCACAACCCACTTTTGTTAATAAAATGTCAAAAAAGTCTGTTTCCAGTTATCACCGACCTAGAAGGTCTGTGGGTAATAATCTTCTCAGCTTAAAAGCGATTTATTTAGGATGTTTGTTAATTTTCAGATATATTGAGTACCTTATAATTAGGAAAGTAGTTCATAAGGTTGAGAAATTTTTTATATCAAGAAAAACATGTTGCTCTTCCAAATTTTACTGAAATTATTTAAATTCTACATTTTTTGATAGTTTTATTTTGAAACTGTTATCACAAAAAATTATGCCCTAGGTGACAGAACCACTCTAAGAAAAAAGAGGTTTTAAAGTTATAATAATTAAAGAAGAAAAATAATAAAATATGAATTTAGAAAAATCAAGTTGTATTTAATTTTCAAAAAAATGTTTTTTTTTAATTTGTATTATTTTTTTTACTTTTACTATGCATGGTCACTGAAAGTAACCGTAACGTCATGACAAGTAACTCAAACAAGGTACTATTGTCCTTGAGCAAAAAGCCTATATCTAATACCATTAAACCATATAGATAGTTTTAAAAACTTAAACAAAATTGGTTGAGATGGACCATTGTTTTTGATTGATTTTTGATTTTTTATGAAAAATTCTTTATGGTTGTAATTTGTTTTTTTGATTATTTTGGGTTGGCTTGGATTAGGTTGGGTTGGACTGTGTTGGATTGGGTTGTTTTAGTGAATTTAAAAAAAACCAACGGGCGCAGGCGCCCCATAAATAATTTCTCATAAAAAATCAAAAATAGCAGAAAACTGTATACTGCATAATTACCTAAACGTTAATCAACACTTAAATAAAAGGTGAAACAAATAAAAAAAACTTAAAAGAAGCTTATGAAAGTGAAATAAATCGGAAGTCTGAAAGATTTGTGAGCCGAAACCTTCTAAAGAACCCCCTATTGTCCATAGTCTCAAAATAATTTAGTCTCTCGTTCCATCGCCTTGGAAGTCCATCATTGATTATGTCCCACACATCCAAATCGTCATGATACAATATATCTTCCATATTTAAAAAAAAAACAATTCAACAAATCAAACTGGAAATCAAAATAAACAGAAAAAATAACCAACAAAATGCATATGACAGCGACTTGATTGCTCAATTAAGCTTTAATCGCCCAACATTGGCCGGGTTGGTAAACGGCGCGATTAACGCAAAAATTTTGTTGGTGGATACCGAATTTAATCGCTATCTTTATAAGTTATAATTAAAAGTTAATTGGACAAAAAATGCGTTGGTGGATACCGGCATTAACCCTGATGTTACCGAAAAATCCCTAGCTAACTTAGTTGTTTTTTTTTTGTTTTCATTTTTAAACTGACGTTTAATGACATTTAGTGAAGTGTAACCATGGCTTTCAGGAGAGGGTAAGTTATGTTCCCTGACAGAGTTAACCTAAAAACAGCAAAAAAACTGGTATTTATAACCCATTTTTTGTCGCTGGTAACCTGCTGTTAAGAAACCGGCCCTTAGACTTTAATTCAGGACGACTTTATATTTAGTGGATCATTTTTTGACCTCACTTTCCTCTTGACTGTTAGCTTAAATATGAAATTATTTTTAGTTAAAATTTATCTTTACAGGATAATAATTATAAATTTATAAATAGTTTAAATGTTGTCGTTTTAGGTCCAATAAATTTTAATTTTATTGTTATTGTTTCTGTTGTTGATATATTAATATTATCAGCGCTGTTATGGTAAACGAGTTTTGTTGTTGACTGTTTAAAACGATGTATATTAGATACGCCTAAATATGGATACATATTTTTAACTTAAAATTTAACAACCATATTCACTTGTGATTTTCCAGCATCAATTCATTATAGTTTTTTATGCAAGTTTTAAAATAAATTATTTTGGTTGATATTTATATTTCAATATGACAATCATTGGCTATACGTAATTTTTATTTGTTTATTGCTCATTTTGTGTCACTTCCATGGGAAACACAATAATCTAATAAGTTGCTTTATATTTTTTAGTCGCAATGTTCTAAAATTAAGCTGGTGTGATCACTTCTGTGCTGTCGAAAAAAAGAGCAAGAATCCGAAATAGTAGTTTTCACAACTAGTGGCTAAAATAGTGCTTTTTTTACAAGCGTTGGTTTAAATAACGAGCGCAGCTTTTTTTGCACCCGTGATCCAAAAAAAAGTTTTTTTGCATCGGTAACCAAAAAAGTCATGCTTTAGTTTTTTGCAGACAATTACTAAAATCATGTTTTTGATGAAGGTATAAAAAAAAAAGTTTAATTTTTTATGATTCTATGAAGTTATGGTACAAAAATGTTAAGTTAAGTAAAAAATAACATCTGTGGGCATCACTTCTGTGTACAGTAGATGTAAATATTCAACAGTAGTATATTTTTAATTGTAAAGAATTATTTAATATTAAAATCCTTTTCTAGATCGATACTACACTTTTTTAGTACAAGTTACGTTAACTTTAGGTTTTAATTTTTGTCCTTTCGGTGGATATTTTTGTCACTTCTGTAGTAATTTATATAAATAAAAGAAATATAAATATAACTTTTTTGCCACAAATAAGCTTAATTTATTACACATTTAGTAATCTGAACATATACAGGGTGTTTCAAATTCGATGCTCACCATGAGGATCTCCTAAATGGTAGGAGATACGAAAAGGTTTAGATTAGGGAAAAGTTGCGCAATTTGCTGCTTTGCTCAAAACTAAAAAAAAAGTTTACAAATTCCGGATAGTTCCGGAGATAGGTGGAAAAAACCGAAATCTTAATTTTTAGTTTTTATTTTTCTGCGCTCTTATTCTTAAAGCTGTCAAAAAACGCTTAAAACTTTCTACACGCACTTTTTTAAGATCTACCTAGTGAGAGATCCATTTTCGAGACTTGATCTTTCAGTGTTACAGGAGCACTGTCAAATTCATTTTTTCTTATGGACACATCCTTTTTTTGTCCTGCCGTTTGGTTCATAAAGAATGACAGATAACATTTTGCAACATTATTTTGACAAGTCACCTGACTGAAGTTTTGGGTTTATTGACCATCATCAGGTCAAATTTAATTTTTGCTTTTAACTTACTCAAGATATTTTGGAAACCTGATTGCATTTTTTAATTTTAAAAATTATACTTTTTTCGACATTTTGTTATAACAAAATGCCTTTAACTAATATCTTAAAAATACATTTCTTTCTTTGTTTTTTAGTCTTTGAATTTGGGCTGATGATGGTCAATTAACTCAAAACGTCAGGTACTTGTCAAAATGAGGTTGTAAAATATCTGTCATCCTTTATGAACCAAACTATAAAAAATGAAATTGACAGTGCTCCTGTCACACTGAAATGTCAAATTTTGAAAACCGGACCTCTCATTAGGTAGATCTTAAAAAAGTGTCTGTAGAAAGTTTTAAGCGTTTTCTGACAGCTTTAAGAATAAAGGCGCAGAAAAATCAAAAATTAAAAATAAATATTTTGGTTTTTTACGCTTATCTCCGGAACTAACAGTTTTTTTGTGGTTTTGAGCAAATCGTCAAATTGTGCAACTTTGCCCAAATTTAAATATTTTCGCATCTCCTACCGTTTAGGAGATCCCCATGGTGGGCATCGAATTTGGAACACCCTGTATATTCTCCAAATTATTTTAATTCTTTAGCCAAAATCACTTCCGTAGTTAATTTTCTTTTTACTTGGACTCCTTAATTCTTCCCTTTGGCAAAAAACCTATAAAACATTTTTTACGATGTTAACCAGACATAAAACATGAAAGTATTTCTATCAAAGAATTTTATGAAAATGATAAACTGTAAAAAAATATTATTAATCCAGAAAATGTAGATTATTTCGAGGTTTACCCAAGTACTCATTTTAGTTTTGATATTTTTAGCCGGATAACTGGCGTCCCTAATTTTTTGATTGGTGGTAATGGTAATATTTAATATAAAAAACTCATCTTTGCAAAAGTATGAATGCTCTTGGAGGCCAATCATGAGATATTGTTAAAAAAACATTTTTATTTGTTAATTTAAACACCTTTATTTTGAAACATATATATAGAATAGGGGAGTAAGCGGTAGTGATGCGAATATAATGTAACCTTCATATTTGCTCGGAACTGTTGGAGACCGTGCTTTCGGTATGATGCGAATGCATCTAACCTCTCATATCCAAATGCCAACCTCACTTTCTCGTGGTGCTCCCTGTCTAAAACAGACGAGGCTCTGGCGACCGATTATGGCCGGTATAGCCCTATGGGGAAGTTGAACTAGACCCACTAACGACTAGGAACTGCTCCATTAAGAACCTGTACAAACTCGTACAGAGGAAAATTTAATGGTTGGTTAAACTAGAATCAACACTAGGAACTGCTCCATTAAGGACCTGTACAAACTCGTACAGGGGAGTGGAGTGGTTAAACTAGGATCAAAGGGTGCACAATAAGCCAGTAATGGCTGCAGTGCAGTGACTCTGGCCAGCCATCAGGCTGGTCGGAGCCACAATCAGGGGGTTTTAGTCTGTAGGAATCCGACACTACCCGGGCTCTCCTTGTAGAGGAGAAATGACTCTGGCAGGAAAGTAGTTCGGGCGACTTATGCAAGATTTCCCATTGATACCCTTAAAAAAAAATCCAATTCAATGTGATTTTCCATGTTTGAAGGACTTGCAGAATAGAAAATACATGCATTATACTGCGTTCATTTACCTGTGGCACACCCTATATATTAACTATATAAGAAGCAAAATATATCATAAATTAAAAGAAGTTCAAAAAATTCAATGGCAAAAATTCCTTTTTTGGTCAAATATGCTCAAGGAGGATTTCACTATTTACATTTAAAATTTGGTCGGAATTTCAATAATTAAAACACGAAATGATCAATTATTGTTTTTACATTTTAATAAAATGGTTTTTATTACTACTTATTACTTGCAAACGAAATAAAACTATGGCTTTGTCTCTTAATGGTAATCTACTGGCGCCAAATAAAGACTTTCTCCTAAAATGGTTCATCCAGTTTTTCTGGACCACTGACACTCATATCGACCATTTCAAGCGGTCGGACGGGACAAAAAAGTAACCCATTACTAGCAAAACCAGCTGCGACTCCTATATGATTAAAATTATGACTATATTTTCTAATAAATAATTTCCTAAAACCATAGGTTATGTAATAAAATGGTTTAAAACAATAAGTGATAACCTGAGCTTATAGGGCGAACTTTTAAACTTTAGGTTAGACGGGACAAGAAAAACCAAAACTTAAAAAACTTACTTTTATATAAAATTTCAATTTTTTTGAAAAATGTTTTATTATGGCTTTTCCAAACTAAACTAAAGGCATTGCAATTAAAGGCGAAAGCATTTTGTTAACATTTATGTTAAAAATTATTGTGAACCATGAACCAGTAAAGCTTTTCTTTTGGGTTGGACGGGACAAAAAATACAATCATTGAAAAAATTGAGTAAATTTAGGTCCGAAACTGTTTGTATCTTTTGGCTTTTTTACATACCAAGAAAAAGTGTTATAGTGGTTTTATGATTTGAAGTTATTTTAAGATCTTTAACGAAAACCAGTAGATTGTTAAAGCGTTTTTCTTTTTTTAATAAAATTACATTTGCTTGAAATGGCCCATTTACCTTTGACAGGAACAGCTTTTAACTCTCTTAAAACAATCTGGTAAACTTGACTTTCTTCGTGGTGCGTATCATTTCTTGGAAACGTGGTTTTTAATTATAATATTAATGCAGCTTTGTGAACTTGCGTCCTTTTGGTCGGTCGTTCATTTTAAAGCGCTACCGGAGTATAACAATTTATTATACTGCTATGCTGGGTGCTACCATGAATGTTGTGCCTACTGAATTTAGCACGTCTGAAATTTTTCCATCGCATTCACGAGGATTGTTTGCGTCTGAACCCGCCCTACCCCCCTCACCAGACCGGTCTGAGGAGCAACCCTTAGGAAGGTAGTTTTTCTTTTTCTAGAGGGATCTAGACCTAAACCCCTTTGTCGGAACTAGGGATCTTTAACGTGCTCCACTATCAATATATGGGACGCCTATGGTTTATCGAACCAGGAATTTATCAGACCGTATTTAATAAAAAAATTCATCGTAAGAACGATTCACCATAGAAACTGCAATTCGTCAAACCAATTTCTTATCCGAACCTTATTTCATCAAACCCATTCAATAGGGATATTTTGGAACGCTTATTTGACACTTCTTAGTTGTTGTGGTAATTATTGCGCCTGCGCAACAGCTAAACGTCATTCCGTTGTGGTATTTAACCACTATTACTGCCGTGAGCTAAGAATCCATTTCGTTGTGGTTGTGGTTATTTTTGTGGGTGATTTTATAGAATTTTGCCACAATTAATTTTAAAAATAATTAAATATTACTAGGTTCCTACATACAGACCGCTTCAAGCTACTGCGAACATAGGGGGAATCAAGTCCAATTTACTCTCCGTGCCGTACGACCGAGGTGGATTCGAAGCACGCTGCAGTGTTATCTTTTGGAAATTCATTTTGTTTTTATTATTTTGTTTTCTTTCTGCCTTGCTCGAGAAACAGATGGGTAAGTTCTTAATTGAAATAATACATTTTTAAAACTAAAAATGGATGTCTACGAATAACCCAACACTCGTTCGATATTGGTCGAGGGAAAATTTGCATTTGTATTTTGACGTAAGAACACAGTATCCCCAAAAACTAAATGTTTGGGGGGGGGGGTATTGTAGGGGAACACGTAATTGGGCCATTTTTTATTAACGGCAATTGCAATTTGAATGGTCCTAGATACTTGGATCTACTGCAGCAGCACATTATTCCAACTGCTAGGCAGTTGTTAGGTGTAAGATTTGGTGAAACATGGTTTCAACAAGATGGTTGTTCCGCTCACAATGTTGGCCTTGTTAGGGAATATCTTGATAATGTATTTCCTAATCGGGTTATAAGTACACGGGGAACTATTTTATGGCCAGCTCGATCTCCCGATCTTGTTCCTAATGACTTCTATCTGTTTTTGAAGAAGCTTTTCAAATTATCACCCCTAACATGCTTGGAAACGTTGGAAGGGGTTTTTATAGTAGGCTCGGATATTGTCTAGCCGAGCAAGGAGGACTTTTCGAACATTTGCTTTAATTTTTTTTTTGACTGGGAGAATCTTTTTGGTTTTTAGAATGTATTATTTTATTTTGAGAACTTGCTTTTATTTTGTTTTTCCTTATTATTTTCATTGTAACACGTCGTCACTGATAAATCTGAGCAGTTGACAATAAAACGCTCTTATTTATCAGTGACAAAAAATAAGAAAATTACGTTATAAAAATTTGCGTATTTATTGACCAAATTCCGGTTTCATTGACTACGCTCCACACAGCACCGTGGTTAGAGGCGTACTAAATACAAGGCGAACGGCGGCGAACGGCAGCGAATGGCGATCGGAAGCCTGAGTGTTGGTTGCTTCACTGATAGGCGTGCGGTGTCTCTGCATGTACGTACACTGGCAAATTAGACTTCTTTCGCCTTATGTTCGCAGTAGCTTGAAGCGGTCTGTATAAAACACCTTAGAACATTGAACTATTAGAAGGAGCTTTTTTTCAGATCTAGGGCAAGGTATTTAGGTTCAACATCTTCATCCCATTGTTTTCATGTTAACCTAATACGTTTTCCCCTGTTTTTAATATTATTTAAAATAACTTAAATAATTTTTAGTTCCATTTAATTAAATAGTCTAGATATAGTAATAAAAATGTATGTTTCTATAAAAAAAACCTAAAAATGTATTCAAGTAGGATGTACAACTATAAAAATAAGAAAAAGGTGCTCTGGGAATCCCTATTTACACTGAAATTAATGACAAGCCGGTAACACAGATTTCCTGCCTTTGTTTACCAAGAATGGCCAAATATGAGGAATCTAACCCAATATTTAGTTAATATTTTAATTTAACGTACCTGTGAAACCAAATACTGCGGTCCCTCGGCTTCTGTTTCAACTTGCATATAATAATACACTTCGGAACCATTTTTCGCCACAAACTTTTCACAAAAATATCAAAAAAACACTATTGACAAGTGCTGAAACTTTCACTTTCAAAACAATAATGACATTCCAGGAAAAATTGAGAAACCGCAATAAACAATCAATGTTGCCACGTTGACTACAAAAAAAGATGTTTAAGGAAAACACATGTTAAATTTTCAAAAAACGTCGAAAGTTTTAAATAGGTTTTTCAACATATATCTTAAACTTCATTAATTAATTAATTAATAAATAAGCGTCAAAACTTAATCCAAATTTAATAAGTCTTTTGTTGCATAATTTTGTTATTAAAATTGGCAACACAGATTTCTTTCTCCCCTTTTCCCACGGAAATAGTAGATGTTGCACTCAAACAACCAGTGTAACCAGACAGACCAGACTCCTTCTAGTGGTTCAATGTTTTGCGTTTTTTCTCATCTCTATATTTTTTGCGAATGATACTTTCTAATGTGTTCCAAAGACTCCGGTAAAATCAAAAAGTAATTAGAGCAAATGCCGTCAATAAAAAATGGCCCAATTACGTTTTCCCCTACAATACCTCCCCAAACATTTATTTTTTGGGGATACTGTGTTCTTACGTCAAAATACAAATGCAAATTTTCTCTCGACCAATATCGAACGTGTGCTGGGTTATGACGATTCAATAATGGAAAAGTACTTTCATCTGTGAAAAGAATAGATCTCAGAAAGTTTTCATCACGATTAGCCCTTTCCATCATTGTTTCGCAAAATTCCATACGACGATAGTTTTCCTCCGGAAAAATTTGCTGCGTTTTTGACGCTTTCTAAGAATGATAACCATTCTTTTTGAGAACACGTAAGACAGTGGCCGACTGGTTCGGCAATTTGGTGGCTAGTTAACATTCGATTTTCCTCCACTGCAGCACAAATCATCACGTCTCGTACTTCCTGCTCGTCATTCAAAACAGTGGGTTTTTTTATTGTTTCTTGGCGCTACACAATTAAACTTTTCAAAATTCTACACAAACCGATGAATCGCTGATAAACTAGGTTCTGGGCGATTTACAAAATTCTCCAAAAATAGTTCTTGAGTAAGTTTCAATGGTCTGCCTTGATAGTACCATTTGATCATCTGCACTTTTTCGGCAACTTCGTAGAAATAAATTTTTAGTTTTAAAAATGTATTATTTCACTTAAGAACTTACCAATCTGGTCCTCGATGAATCAAAATAATAAAAACAAAATAAATTTTCAAAAGATAACACTGCAGCGTGCTTCGAATCCACCTCGGTCGTACGGCACGGAGAGTAAATTGGACTTGATTCCCTCTATGTTCGCAGTAGCCTGAAGCTCATTGTATGGATCACACGGTGCCGTCCTCTTATTGTCCTCTACAAGGAACGATATGGAATCGTGTTAGCCTACCTTCTATCTAACACAAAATTATGTAATTATGCAAGAAAAAGTCCAAGTAGAATACCAAACTCGGATCCTCCTGATTGATATACCAGGCATGTATGCACTATACCGTTTTATTTTATGTCAGAAAATTAGGCGTCTATACAGACAGGTTTAATTTTATTTACCTATTATAAGCTTCGGAGTTGATAAAATCAAAATCAAGAAAAGAATGCTTCTTGTTTTGATTTAATGGCAGTGAATCTATTTATTTTTAAATTTAAAACAAAATTTCAATTTTTGCAGGTCAATTTATTTAAATGCTAAATTGTGCCGTTTTTTCAATTATATTATATAAATCAACATTTCAAAAACGAAATAAAACCAGGGAACAATCACATACCACATACCTTTTTACAAAAAGCAAATGCAAATAAAATGTGTTTGTGTAAAGTTGGGTACATTTAAATAAAGCTTTAAAAAAATAGTTTCATGTTATCTAATTTTAAATAAAAAAATGTCCAGGGTATTTTTCGACGATGACGTTGTTATTTTCTGACATTTAAAAACTAAAATTGTCCTAAGTAGAACAAACAAGATCGAAACAAGTAACTATAGTGTGACCAGAATAAAGCTGCTGATGTATTACTACATAATTCGATACCTATCGAGGCATTAGCCAAAGGAGTAGTGGTTTTACTTTAACAGTCCTCCGCATTTGGTGTCGGGAAACGACATAAATTTATGTTAATTATTACTTTGTTTATACGGATCTCTTAAAGCCCTTTTATATAAGGACGCACGGAAAAAAAAGTATTTAAAAAATAGATTTTTAAAATGTATTTTATTAAAAATTTTATTGAAAATTAAAAACCAATTTATTTAATTTAAAAGAATTCATATATTAACAATAAATATCTCTTACTTTAAAATTAAATATATGTTTTATAAAGATTTAATAAATTAATTTATTAAATTTTATATTTTTAAATTTAAAGTCTTTGTTTTAGATGCAATCAATATAAATATATTTAAAATTATTTTTTTTATTGATATGTATTACAAAAATCCAATATTTTATATATACAATTACACTAAAATGATATATTATATAGACATAACATTAAATTCTTATGAAGGCGGCTTTTCTCTCTTTCTTTATTCTGTCCAATCCCTTTCCATCATCTCTTGATTTAGTTTTGCCTGCTTAAAAGTTTTTCTTTCTTCCCGTTTGCGCTTTTGCCTGAATTTATTTCTTTCAGCCGAACATTCCTCTTCTTCTTTCCTGGAAAATAATACTAAATTTAGTACAAGAAATACATATAAAATCTGGCGGTCAATTAATAAAAACCTAACTTTTTAAATTTTTACAAAAAAATTAACAAAACTTAAATGAATTAAATATATACAAAAAAATAGACAAAACCAAGTCAGGGTTAGATTTTGTCCTAAAAAAATACTTGGACAGAATAACACAATTTCCTCTGAATTATTTTAACTGTTTTTAAAATGAAAATGTCATTCATTTAAAAGAAATAGTTTGTTTAGGCATTTTATTTTCATATAATTTGGATCATGTTGTACTTGCATTATAAAAGAAAATATGACCTAACTTACTCAATACAAAAAACGCTAACATATTTTAACCCCTGAAGTTTCTCACTGTCGATGTCGTGGAACGGTACGACTCTGGTAAATTATAAACAGTATTAAGAATTTTTTAAGAAAAAAAAATCTATTTGTGCCTCGATCTGTTTCAAAACTTACCTTGAAATTCTGAAAAAAGTTCTGTCATTTGCCAATCTTCTAAGGGTTTTTGCAAATAATTGATAACTTCTCAAACTGTTGATTTTTTCTACGCACTTACTCTAAAGTACTGTAGATCTGGTATAACGAAAGAGTTGGCCTTTGTCGATCAAGAATAACTTGATTTTGAAAAAATATTTTTTTTTCACTTTTAATATTTTATATTTTACGGAAAAAATTGTAATAAAATTATTTTACGTTTAAATAGTCTCGCGTTTTATCTTTAAAAATATATTTTATTAAAAAGACTTTAAAAATACTTTTTATTATATTGTTTTTAAAATTTAATAAAAGCTGGTATTAAATTTTAAAACATTCATGTTTTAAAAATATTTTGTAAAATATTTATACTTATTTTTAAAACACATGAAAATAAATCTAATTTTAAATTCGCGCGAATATCTGGGAAGTATTCTAAGTCTAATATAAAAATATATTTGAAAGAAATACTCCCACGTTTTTAAACTTAATAATATTATATTTAAAATAAATTTATTTTCTTTAAAACACAATTTATTAAAAAATACAATACATTTTTTCGATTTTGATTTATGGCGATTTAGGAAAACGGTTTATCCCTTTGAAACCAATTTTAGAGTCGGTATAAACTCTCTAAAAACATTTAAGCGCATTTCCTCTAACCTTACGAAATACTCAACCCTGATTTTATCAAAAAATCTGTTCTTAACTTAGTAGTTGCTTTATTTGTTTTCTTTTTAAACTGACATTTAATGAAGGACGTATAAACACTCACTTTTATTTAAAACCGTTCTTATATAAAACCGGTTTTAGGCGTGTATAAACGTAGTAGCGGAGTGCATAAAAAAGACTTAAGGCATACGAATGTTTAGGGCAAAAAGTACTCATATGGTAGTTTTAACAACTAGTGGCTAAAATAGTGCTTTTTTTTACAAGCGTTGGTTTAAATAACGAGCGCAGCGGGGTATTTAAAAACACGAGTAAAAAAAAGCACAGTTTAGCCGCGAGTTGTTAACACTATTTTTTTTAAAACCTTTATCAAAAAATCCAAGAAAAACAGAAAAATACTTTTAAAAATCTTGAGCAAAGAGCACTTCTCGCAACACACCATCTTTACACTATAAATCAAGGCGGCTGGTAAATGAAATAACAATCGTTATTTCGACGTTCATTGTTGCGACATTTTTTAATCTTTGACAGTTTGATATTTTGACGATGTTTTTAAATGATTTTTTCGTAAATACTTGGTGAAAACTGGCGGAAATGACTTAATATTTAGGCAAGAAAAATAAGATTTTTTCATTATTACTATTTTCCGCTATTTCTCTTTAATTTTGGGTAAAAAACAGACAGAAATTTTTTTTGCACCCGTGATAAAAAAAAAGTTTTTTTTGCATCGGTAACCAAAAAAGCCATGCAGACAGTTACTAAAATCATGTTTTTGATGAAGGTATAAAAAAAAATATTTTAATTGCGAGATTTTAAACACTCCCTGGGCGTCTTATTATTTTTTTGGATACTTGTACAGTAATATGCGCCTTACGATAGTTAATCGGACTTTATCATTAAATATTTTATCGATACTGGAGGATTGCCAAATTTTCATTAGTATTCCACGAGGATCGTTCTATTGGACATGACCATTACCTAATTCCACACAAATATATAAACGAAATTTTGGTCCCCAATCGATACAGTCGGTGTTTAATTTTTAATCAACAGTCGGTCAAATCCAAATAAAAAATGTCTCTTAAGGTAAGCGATTTAATAAAAAAGACTGTATTTTATACTTACTACGAATTTTCGTCAAAAATTGATCACCTAAATTAAAAAATGACAAACTTTCATATCCGCTTAGAGGTTGAATTCTTATAAATACTTCCTTGGTGCTCACCTCCTGTCTCTCCAAACCTTCTGTCTCTATTAGACCCCTTTAGAGCATATATTTTTAAAAATCTCTCTTAGTGCTCATCTACGTTATATAAAAACTTCTTGTGCAAAATTTCTAGTCAAAAATGTCAAACTTTACCATTACCTAATTCCACACAAATATATAAACGAAATTTTGGTCCCAATCGATACAGTCGGTGTTTAATTTTTAATCAACAGTCGGTCAAATCCAAATAAAAAATGTGTCTTAAGGTAAGCGATTTAATGAAAAAGACTGTAAATAAATAAGAGTGTACCTATAAAATACTTACTACGAATTTTCGTCAAAAATTGATCACCTAAATTAAAAAATGACAAACTTTTATATCCGCTTAGAGGTTGAATTATTATAAATACTTCCTTGGTGCTCACCTCCTGTCTCTGCAAACCTTCTGTCTATTAGAACCCTTTAGAGCATATATTTTTAAAAATCTCTCTTAGTGCTCACCTACGTTATATAAAAACTTCTTGTGTAAAATTTCTAGTCAAAAATGTCAAACTTTCATACAAACTTTCATCCCCTTTTAATTTCCTTAGAGGATCAATTTTCAAAAATAATTTTTTAGTACTTTTCCAAATTAAACTGCTGTGAAAAATTTCAGGACAAAAATAACGAAATTTCATCCTCTAATTTATGTACTTAACTCTATTAAGGAATCAATTTTCAAAAATCTTTCTCACTGGTTACCAACGTTATGTAAGGAACTCCTTCATAAAATTTCATGCTTCTAGGTGTAGGCTGTGTTTTGTCCGTCAGACAGTGTAAGGGTGATTTTTTATAACCGTACCTCGCCATAACTTGCAGACTTTTTAAAAGTGAATTATTTGGTCAATCGTTGTGAAAATGAATTATTCTTTTTAATGAAACAGCCTCTATTTTTTTACATTTTTGAATTCTACAAAAATTACCTTTCCAAAAATACCACACACTATAGGTCTGTCATTAGCAGTTTTTAAGAAATTTGCGATCAAATTTATAAAATTGTCACAAATCGTAAAATAATAAATTTTTAAGTTGGCGTTGTAGTTTCCAATTCTAAGTAAGTATATTATTTGATTTCATATACAGAAAAAAGTCAACTTCAATATAAATGGTCTTAAAACAAAATAAATTGAAATGGGACAGGGCCGTGCCTGAAAAAAAATGACCTGAATATGATTTTTTGGCGTATCGAAACTTATATATATATAATATATATTTTATTTTCAAACAAACTTAAAAAGAAACTAAAATATGAAGTAAAAAATTTTGGTCCGTGTTTAACTTTTTGATCCTGATGATGGTATCTACGAAACGAAACGTCGGTTTAAAAATTCTCATATAACTCAATAACTCAATTATCTCTTAGAGTAAGGGAGATATCATCATATCATTGGTAATTCCGACCATTTTTCAACTTTCCCCTATAGCTCAAAAACTATAAGGGACTATTAATACCATTTTTGAAAGCTCAAAAAAATAAGACAGTAAAGCGAAAATCGCATGTCTCTATCTTCAATAACAACGAAGTTTCCCAATGAATCTCATCGAAAATGGGATACCTTGTACAGATTTTTATCAAGTAGCATCGTAATTATTAGACACAAAGTTGCACAAATAGAGCGCTTAATCGTAATCGTACGTCACTGCGCATGCTCAGAACGCATACGTCGTACAACATCGACTACGTCACCCCTATCTCCACCACCACCATTGAAGTATTCGTACGCAGCTAGCGTATCCTAACCATTTTGTTATCTGTGCGTTTTCATAAATGCCTGATCCACAGTTTAACTCTTTCTATTTTCCATTCTATTGTCCTCTCACTTTTTTCGACAAAGAAGGAAATAGAAATGAGCGGCATGACGTAAAAATGTGCATCAGGCACTGAACAAGAATTGATTTGGTTATGTCGTAGGCTGTAAGCACAACTTTAACTCTTTTTTTAAGGACGCTTTTACACACGCATCAAAGATACTTTAACAACAAGTTATCAAAAATAGCTTGTCAACTTTAAGTTTTTATTATCATTTTTGATACAAACTCTAAGTAAGAGGTTTAAGCGCAATCATTTTAACGAGTAATATGGGAAGCGAAAATAAGAAAAATATCTCATGGGGCTCAAATAAACGCGCCAGGTATTTAAAACAGGTCTCGAGGCTTACACTAAATGATCGTATCGAATGTTAAGGTTCTTTTTATTCTAAATAAATTTTGACTAAAAAAAAAATTTAATAAAAGCTTGTTCTTTAAAAGTTTTTTTTAATAAAAATTTATTATTTAATTTTTAGATTAGTACCCTAAATAGTCCATTTTGAATCCGCCATATCGGAATTTTCAACTCTGATCAAAAATTCATATCCCCTTCTCGAAAAACCCCTGTGTGTCAATTTTGATTTAAATCGAACAAACTAAATCTTTTCCCCCCTCCACTTCCCTCGTTAGAGGGAAGTGTGTACCTAATAATACCATATTATGTATTGCCACCGAAACTATAAAGGCATACCAAATTTGAACACACACTCTTAATTTTTAGATTTGTAACCTTAATCGTCCATTTTGAATCCGCCATATTGAAATTTTCAAATCTGATAAAAAATTCATAATCTCCCTCCTTAAAAACCCCTGTATGCCAACTTTGATTGAAATTGAACAAACTAAATCATTTTCCCCTTCCACTTCCGTCGTTAGTTAGAGGGAAGTGGGTAACTGAGAATACCACATTATTGTATTGTCACTGGAACTATAAATGCATGCCAAATTTAAAGGCAATCGAATGTGAATAAGTTAGTTAAAATTGTTTAGCCAAAGGTGACCAAAAATCGTCCATCTTAAATTCGCCATATTGAATTTTCAAAATCTGATTAGAAATTCGTTATCTCCATCCCCAAGTGCCCCAACGCACCAAATTTGAACGAAATTGGGCGTACTTCAATTGTACCCCCCTCCACCCCTTTCTAGTAGGTGGGAGCTGTCAATTTCATAACACTATATTCTTGCCCCTTACTACCACTACTACTGGTCAAAATTAAGTTGCAAGATTCCACCCGAACAAACATGCATAGTTATTACATATATACATACATTGCAAGTTAAATAAAAGCTTGTAAAAAATGTCTTTTTTTTATACCTTCATCAAAGACATGATTTTAGTAACTGTCTACAGATAACTAAAGCATGACTTTTTTGGTAACCGATGCAAAAAAAGATTTATGTCCGCCTTTTACCCAAAATTAAAGAGAAATAGCGGAAAATAGTAACATTGAAAAAATCTAATTAATCTTGCCTAATAATTGAGACATGCCCGCCAGTTTTCACCAAGTATTTACGAAAAAATCATTTAAAAACATCGTCAAAATATCAACCTGTCAAAATATCAACCTGTCAAAAATTAAAATGTCGCAACAATGAATGTCACCGAGTAAAAAGGAACATCGCTATGGAAACGATTGCTATTTCATTTACCAGCCGCCTTGATTTATAGTGTAAAGGTAGTGTGTTACGAGAAGTGTCCTTCGTTCGAGATTTTTAAAAGTATTTTCTTGTTTTCCTTGGATTTTTTGATAAAGTTATCAAAAAAATAGTGTTAACAACTCGCGGCTAAACTGTGCTTTTTTATTCGCGTTTTTAAATACCTTGCTGCTCTCGTTATATAAACCAACGCTTGTAAAAAAAGCACTATTTTAGCCACTAGTTGTGAAAACTACTATTATACCATTCTAGAGGTTTTTTGGGACATTTCGGAACATAATACAAAATATTTAGCACTGATAATTTAAAAAATTTTTGGGATGTAATTTTTTTCTCACCTGAACTTTAAAAACCAAACATTTCGGAAACAAATAAGTTTAGACCCCTACATTATACGAACGTTTTTCTACTATCCCTTAAAATGTTTGCACCCATAGTGGCTTACAAAAACTGGTTAGATTATACTTTGTAATTGTAAGTAAGACACAGTAATAAAATCACGTATTCACTGAAAAAATTAAAGCACGTTCAAAGATGGATGTTGTACGTGTTTTGTCTAAATTCTTACCATACGTGCTCCAGTCCTCAAGAAACATTTTTAATATAAGTTTGAAAACTGTGACAGACCTATCTGACATAAAAGGGGTATACATGCGATATGTTTAAAACTATTGTGATGTAAATATATGGAACATGAGTGGTAAAACTATTTTTTTTAAGCCTTTAAAACAGTGCCGTAGTGACAAGAAAGTATTGAAAAGTTACCCCCCTCCCCCTAAGAGCTATAATTCTTAGTGATAATAAACTGTTGTGGATCTACAGGCTAGAGAAACTTTTCTTCAAATAAGCATTTAATTTCAAAAAACTATAACCCAGTGGTATAATTGCTTGTCCCCCTTTACCATTGTATAAAAATTTTGCAATATTCTATCGTTATTTTTAAAATTTTTGCCTGAAAAATTTTCTTACGGCCAAAATATTAAAACTACTTTTTCGTGTCGCCATTTTTTTAGAGTTCGTTATCAGTTGTTTACAAATTTCCTTTTTTAAAACTTTTTGCTTGCGGTGTTATTTCTTTTTTATTGACTCTTCCAGTTTTTGGGGGATCTGTCAAAGGCCATAATGGACAGCCTCCGTCCACTTCCTCCAAAATGATTTTCTGGATCCGGATCTATTTTTCAAATTTTTTTCAAAATGTGGTTCCCTGGCTGTAAAAAGGCAAAATACCACCTTATTTTTATTCTTTAACAAATATGGTTAAGCAGACCTCAAATCATGAAGATTTATCGTTATTTAAGGTATCCGAGGTGACCTAAAAAACAAAGTAGGCTTAACATGGCGACGCTGCCAGGCAAGGTAACGAGACTTGGTGTTTAAGCCTTTTATTTCCATATATATTTATATATTTATCAAAAATGCTAATTTGTTTTAGGTCTTCATCCTCCTTATCTCAGCTGTCATTGCCATCACTAACGGCGCAGTTGTAGTTGCACCAGCTGCTCCAGCAGCAATAGCCGTTTCGGAAAAATTAGCTGAGGACACCTATGATCCGAACCCACAGTATTCGTTTGCCTACGACGTTCAGGACGGCTTGACCGGTGACAGCAAGTCCCATATCGAAAGTCGAAGTGGGGATATCGTACAGGGCCAATACAGCTTAAATGATCCTGATGGTAATTTTTTTCTTTTTGGGATTTATTTGGAAATGGTTTTTTGAAAAATAAACAAATTATAGAACAATAAAATGGCTACTTTAAAGGGCACTATCCTCTAGTGTCAAATTCTACTTTTGCTATGTGCACCATTACTCTCTCTTCGGACCTCTCTGTAATCATTACGAAATCAGTATGAGACCCTATCTTGCTCTTGCCCTTCTTTTGTAGGTGACTACCACGTCAGTTGCCTCAATCTGGCGTATGCATTATACTTTCCTAATCAGGTACTGCGCTGATTTCTCTACCCATCCGCAAGCTGAAACGACGGGATCCTTCGCTATTCTGATACCATGTCTGGTGCATTCACGAATAGTTTGGACTGTCTGCATCCTAGCTATTGTCTCCAGGACAAATTCAGTACATTGTTCAACCCATTTCTTGCACTGATTTTGTAATTCAAATTGGGCTTTTTTTTTCTGATGCTTTAGGTCTTCTTTGTAAAAACACTTTTATTGGTAGAAAGACGGGGTATGGCAGAAAGGGTCCATGAAGAGGCCTAATTGTCAGGGCTGCGGGCCGCCCCTTACTACTACTAATATTACTACTTATTGGTAGAAGTTCCTTTCCTCTTTATTCAGCTCATCAAACTTGCGAGGATTATTGAGCATGCCACGATGAATATGCTGTATATTATCATAATGTTCACCATCCGAATTATCACTGACTTCTTCAGTAATATTGCCATCGTTAAGAGGTTGTAATTCCCAATAATAGATTAGTTGGGCCAAACTCATACGCACATTTTGTTACATCAAAAATAAAATTAAGACATTTATCAACATTTCAGGCACCAGAAGAATCGTAGACTACACCGCTGATCCTGTAAACGGCTTTAACGCTATCGTCAGAAAAGCACCCATTGTCGCTGCTGCACCAGCACTAGTAGCAGCTAAAACTATCGTTGCTCAACAACCAGCTGTAGTAACTCAAAAACTGGTTGGTCCACAACCAGCTGTAGTAACTCAAAGACTGGTTGCCCAGCCAGTTATTCAGCAGGATTTGGTTGCAAGGACCATTGCCGCTCCACTGATTGCCAACTCTTTTGCCCCTGCTGCCAGACTTGTTGCTGTTTAGTTTAAGAGATTATTGTTAAAATGTGTGGCATTGTAAATAGGAATCTTTGTTAAATATTTTAATTATAACTTATATTTTAACAATTATATTTTTTCTTTTCGGGTCTATACCATCAAGAAAACATCTTGTACCTAAAAAAAGGCTTAAATAAGCCAGAGATTTTTTACAAAACAAACATTTTTGACGTTTTCTTTAGTGATTATTTAACTCAAGTAACTGTTTAAAAATTACAGCGATAATTTTTTGAGGTTCCGTCACCAATCACAGAAACTTATTTTGACGTAAAATAAAGTTTTATGGTGGTAAAACTGACATCACCTGTTAATTTTTTCGGACAAAATTTGCCAAATGAAACTTTTCGGGACCGTTCAGAAGACGAAATAGACTCCGAGGTGAAGAAACGTGTTCCTTTGAACAAAAAAGCATGCCCTAATTTTTGGAGTTTTGCTCGCTCAAGAGGTACACGATCGACCAAACTATAACAGTGCCTGCTCCGAACTTTATTTTGAAAGACTGAGGAACAATTTAGCCAAAAGGCTAAGGGAAAAGTTTTTTAAAGAACTTGGTATTATTTTCGATGCTTTCAAAGACATTGAATTTCAACCCTCTCGAAATGCTCGAAACGCTAAAAGAAGAAATTGCCAAAAACAGGAGAGCTGTGGGTCCTTAAAAATGGATAAATACTACAATATTTTGCTACTGTGGGATGAAAATAAGCCAACGGGCTTACAGCAAAAATTCTACCTTATAACAGCAATGGAACTAGCTTGGGAAGCTGCCAATTGCTTGGTCCACTACTTTAGGCCTGAAATCTACAACGATGGAGACGACAAATTTTTTAAAATTGTGTAATTTTAGGTATAATAGGACATAATCGAGCCAGTTCGATGAAACCGTATTTGCAAATGGATGGTTCGGACCTTACAAATATTATAATTTATTTGCGAAATGCAGAAGATCATCAAGAACCGTCTTCAAAAAGACAAAAGAAAGCAAATTATTTAATGTGGGCAGCCACCGACAAGGCCAAAAATGCGTCTGCGACCATCGATAGGACTGAAAATGCTGTCGACCTTGCCAAGAACCTTTTGCATACCTCTGCCGTATCTAACATAAAAAAAATTATTTTGAATAAAACTCCTGCAGTATACAACAACTACATTTTCTTTTATAAATTGTCATTTTGCATCTACCGCTAAGCAGTAGTATTCTTAACAATAATTAATTTTGTTTGGAATTTTGAGTCATTCAAGTCGTGAAATAATCTTAACAAATGCAATTCGTTTGTCTAACATCTCCTGTGGAAAAATTCAGATGCACTTGATGCAAAGATGATATTACCCTCGATAATCGATCTAACCTAATAGAGTGAAATAATTTATTTTGGAGATGTTACAGAGAAATAAATTAAATAAATGGGTACTAAAAGTAAACCTGCGCTGTTTACCGGTTACTATTTTTTCGGGAAATATTCCCAAATACCGAGTTATCGAGGATACTTGAAGTTCTAAATTTATTGAATAATTTTTTATTCATGCGTGTTTTTTTTGCATATTTTTCTTGTCTTGCAGATTCGCGAAGCTATAGAAAACATGCAATCGTAAAAAAATTATCAATAATTTTGATGTGTTCTTGTGGTATACTAAACGATAACTTAAAATAGCTACGAGAAAATATTAGTTTTTTTTCATTGTGCCCTATTTTAATAAATTGTTAGAGATTGGGTAAAAGAATTTAAAAAATTATTTTTCCATCTTTTCTAAGGGTTAAATTAATAATAATTACCTCAAAAATTTTTACAAAAATATACTCTTTATTTCTTCTTCCAATCGAGACTGAAATTGAAGTTGATTTTAAAAATATAAAATAATAAAAATTGACGTAGTATTAAATAAATCTAGATAGGAGTAAAACATTAAGAACATTTTTGACGAATTATTTGATAAGTATTTGGTATGTAACTTTCTTTGTAGTTCGGGTCCTCTAATGAAGTACTTTATTCTCTTTTAGAGACAGATCTCTTCTTTTGGCTAATACTTATTATTAAAGCGTTTGCATTGTCATAACGTTAGCTTTTATTAATCAATATATTGTTAGTTTAGCCCGAATGAATGTTAATGAGGATATTGATTTGGTTTTAATAATAAAACGCTGCTGTTGTATGTATGTGACAATAAAACATTACAAGTGGGTCATTAATTGTTTAACCCATTTTGACAAATACTACAAGGTACAATTGCAAAGAATAATTGCTTTTGGATTTTGGGGTAATATAATGTTATACTCTTAATAACTTATTAAGGGAAACAATATAAATTATTGACCTAATTTTGTTTAAAAGTTTCACCGTAAAAGAATAATGTTCCAAAAATATGATTGTATCTTTTGCGCTCCCTTTTCTGCTATCGTCAGAGCCACCTTAAAATATGACTGGATTACCTCCAAATTCTATGAAAAACACATATTTTTTTGCATATTTTGCAACACATCCCGATCACCATCGCATTTTAATACCTTGACGACCATTTTTATATTCTTACTTCCCTCGCTGATGGAAATTATGTAATCATCTAAAATCCTCACTTCAAGATTTTGATGAATCTCCACGAATTTGGTCATTCCGCATCCAGACGCCGGCCGTCGCTCTGTCTGTCTTTCGCTCACTTTGCAGCCACTGTAAATCAAAAACCTCTGCACCAATCATAACGAAAGTTTACACAACGATTACTTGTACCACCATAAAACTTCATCCTTAATAAAATATTTTCTTTGTTACCTTGTGATACCTCGGTAAAAAGCTCATAATAGTATTTTGTGCACAACTGAGCAATTTAAATGCCTTCTAACGCCCGCGTTTTAGAGCCATAAGTGGCACTTTAATGCCCTTAACTCACTTAACGCCCGTGGGCCTTAAAATGATAAAGGAGGACGTACACAATACATGGGAAATTTCGCATCACGGAAACTGCTTGAAATTTTTATATGTTGTAGATATTGAAATTTCCAACAATGCTTAAATTACCCTAAATCTTGTAGGTCTTAAGGTTTTCGAGATATGATTTTTTAAAGTTGCCGTTTTTGGGGCATATTTTTACTAAAAAATAAAAAATAATAAAAATTGTGTAGATGAAAGATTTTAATTTGACATGATGACCCGATTGCCGTGTATCGAAGGAACTTTCCTCAACTTTCTGCAGGAGAATGGGCGCTCTTGAAAAACGATAATCGAGTTAGCTTTGAGCGTGCTCCATATAAGCTTGGCAGCTTCTGAGCCTTCTTATTGGCCGAAACGAAGGATGTGAACGTTCCCAGGCGACCATTCTCTCGAAATTCAAAAATTGGCACCTGTGGAGCCCTAGGAGCACGGAATGTTAAAACGATTGGTGAGGTTTGTTGAGGTGAATGAGTGCGGGACGATTGAACACAAGACTATTGCGGTAAAGCGAAGCTTTTACTTTGGTCGACAGGCTTAACCGATCATGGATATAGATGTAAAGCGCTTATGGATTGTCAACCGCTTGTAGCCTGCCTTTATCGCCATCTGGCGCGAAAAGCTCTGTGATAAAGGAGGGGGGGGGGTAAGAACGAAAAAAACCTATAAGATCTAACTAAAACAATAAAAACATTACTACTTTATATATATAACCTTAGAGGCGTTATTAAACCAAGAAAATGATCAAATGGATAACTATTTATTATTAATTGAATCATATAATTTGATATTGAGAATATGTTAATCTTGATTCAAGTTAAGTAACAAATTTTCTTTTTATGTGCTGCATATAGACTGAGATGAAAATAAAGTAAAAATCTGTCAAAAGCTTCTGTACCTTCATCATAATATCCATCTATAAGATGATCCTGGCAATATCTCGAATTTACAGAAAGAACCAAGTTTTTCTTTATGAAAAATTGAACTTTCGCATTAAAGCGAGGAATAATTAAGACTCGATTATGTCGGTGGCATAAAAAACATTCGTTTCTGTTGCAAACTACAACTTCAAAAGGAATACCTCGGCCGTTGTCCTCCATTTCGATGACATTATTTAGTCTTAAGTCACATCCTAAAAAAATTCTATGCTGGTCGTTTAACTGTACATGTTCGCATTCATATCTACGTAGATGTTTTTGCGCCAGAGCTCATTTTCTTTAATTTTGAGATGAAGATTGAGACGCGAGCCGCAGGCGAGTGCCTTAATTTATCTAAGCGTGTAATGACCATAACATGAGTTAGTGTACTATGCTTTACCTACGTCCAATAAAAATATCATCATAAACATCACAAATTATTAAAAATATCAAATGCGGACACTCTTAAGTCAACAACCTTCATTACTTAAAGTTTCAATGACGATCTATCTGATATATTAAAACAAATAAGGTTACTAAGGGACTTTTTATATACCTTTTTAAAAATAAGGTTTTTTTTTAACGGGACTTATTTTTGGTTAGGTACTAAAATTATATTGGATTTATTTACGTTTAATAAATATTTATTCACAAATAATTCACATGTGTGCGTCAATTAGTGCTCTTATAAAATAAAGTTTCATGACTTGTCACGCCATCTTGTGGTTTACGTCTAAGCTTTATTATTATTCCAGGACCGTAAATGAGCCATTAAAATCGTGTTGAAATGGTCGTAAAATTAGTATTATTCGTTGGTCGTAGGTAAAATACATTACCTTCATGATGATTATGGTGTGTAGAAAAAATAGAGAGTAAGCCATATAAAAAAAGCAAATTACGTGAATTAAAAACTGCTTTACCTTTTTGTTAGGACACGGTATAGAGGATAAATGAATATGTACAGCTAGGTCCTTTAAATTTTAGGACGACTTCAGAAAGTTTTTGATTATTGTGAGCAGTTTATACTATTAAGTTGACATTAAAAATTGTGTAGGTTATTTACAACTACAGGATGATGTATGTTTCTTTAAGGGAACTGGTTATACTTCTTACACTAAGGTCTTCTTTATTTTTTTATTTTGTTTACTTTACTTATAAGACTTTTATACCAAAAATAATAAATACATTTCATTTTGTGTCTGTCTATGTAGTTGTTATAATACTAACAAAAAACTACAAAAAATCAATATTTTGTCATATCTCCGTTTACATCGATAACTCTTTGTAATCTGCGAGACATTGATACATAGAAAGACACCGTGAAATTTTCTTGGCCTGCAAAGTCCCCATATCGTTGTGATTTCTTCCCAGAAACGTACCGCACTTTGAGGCAAGAACCTGCGTTGTTGGAGCCTGTATACAATAACACCCCAAACATTTACTATTGGGTTCATATCTGGGCTGTAACTTGGTCAAGGAAGTAATTCAACGTTGTTTTCTTGTAACTATCTTGTTATGATGTTCGCGGTATGAACCGGACAGTTATCTTGTTGATGTATAAAGTGGTTTTCTGGAAATAGGTTTGTCCCACAAATCTTCCGTCAATTCTCCTTATCACCCCCAATCCTCTCGCTGATATCCATCCCCATACATCCATACTAAAATGACCAGCTGCTCGGTAGTGACTCACATACTGTTGATTGAATCTGGCGTTATCTCGCCTATACACTCTAATTTAGCCTTTCTTTGATGACTGAAAGATTTTTTCATCCGCTAAAATCACGCGGTTCCAAAAATCTTGATCTCTGTTGATATAATTCAGAGCAAAAATCAAGCGAGATTTCTGTTGCGGTATAAGCTCAGTTTTAGTAGCTGCAACCCGGCAATTTAAGTGTGATCTCTTTATCATCCTGAAAGCGGTTGTCTTGCATCCTGGGATCTGAGACAAAATCCTTGCAAGTTTTTCTGTTAAAAAAGGGTCCTCTTCGAGTCTTTGAATGAGAGCTGCATCTTCATCCCTGGCTGGAAACTGCGGATCTGCCTGATCCTCCTCTCCTCACTAGCGTTCTTTCTTCCCTTCACCTTTTGTTGATCAAGAATACAGTACTCCGGTTGAGATTGAAATGTTCTGTCACAGCTGCCAGATACCATCCATCCTCCAGCTTCGTTACAATCCGTGCTCTCAATTTCTTCGTCGTGTGTTTGAGTTTCTTGACTAAATTTAAGCATTTTATGTGACTGGATTTTTTCATCCAAGTTCCTTGACTAAATTTAAGCATTTTTTGTGACTGGATTTTGACGTTGAAAATAAATTTTTGAAGTAGACTGAGTATAATTTGACTGACATTAAATTCAAATTAAATAAAATACACTGCTCAAATTCAAGAAAAAACTGCTTTAAGAGTCGTCCTAAAATTTAAAGGACCCAGCTGTACCTTCAAAATTTTTGGTAAAGTAACCGTTATAATAAACGAATCAATATCATGGATGAGCTATTCACTTATTTGAACGCCCTATCTCATATAGCCTCATCAGGTCGCGCTAAATATAAAATAATGAACCGATTTTTGGTAAAGAGTTTAGTTTATCATAAAAGCTACTTCACACAGCATACTTACCTTTTATGGAGACATTTCGCCGCGGAACGTTTTACTGGGAAGACGTTTTGCCGCGAGTCGTTTGCAAACGATAAAAAACCCAATAAACCCCAAAACAAACAACATTAACCTCACTAAACCTCCCTTACCGCTGCGAAACTGCAAGTGTGTGGATTAATCGCTTTCGGTTAATCTCTAACATATAAATCAGTCAATTGGTTTTGGAGATATAAGTATAAGTTTCTTTTATGCTTTCACAAAAAAGAGATGTATATATCAGACCTTCTTGAATGTTTTGTTTTTTTATGACCATTTAAGTGTCTTATACAATAAGCTAAAACATAGATTCAGTTCAAACTTCGAAAAATTTTTATGTATTATATAACCCTCAAATTCTCGTTTCGGATAACGTACACTTAGTACCCCTACTAAAAATTGTGTCATAATCCAAATGACAATGTCAATTTATTTGTCAAAATTCTAAATATGGTTTATTTCGTAGTCACTTTAAAAAATCATATCTTACCTTAAGACCTACAAGATTTAGGGTAATTTAAACATTGTTGGGAATTTCAATATATACAACATATAAAAATTTCAAGCACTTTCACTGATGCGAAATTTCCTATGTATCGTGTGCGTCCTCCTTTAATAGTAATTTTTTGTTTTGCTTGTATTTTGTTCGTTCAAAACAAAGAGATTTTTTATTTAGATATGTTTTTTTTTCAGTTTTTTCATAGATGTAACACCAATGAAAAGCCAGCTTTTATTTTATTTTTTCAATTTTTATTTCAAGAACAACGAAAAATAAATTACATAATTATAGGTATAAATCAAACCAACTTAAAGATGAAGATGCATTTGCTGCAGTTTTAAGTACGCCATAAATAACTATTATGTATCTTGGTCTTAAAGACAGCGTTTAACGCCCGCGGCGTGAAAATAAAGACCCGAGCCAATAGGCGATGTTTTAGGCACAAATAATTATTCCACAAAAAAAATTGTTGGTCTAAAGCTCTCAAAAATTTTGACAACACGAATCACTGTCGGCAAGTGGGCGACCAGTCTATTCATGTCACTTTTTAATTAAGCAATCTGAAAAAAACATTGAATAACGCTCCTAGCAACACGTAGCAACGTAGCTATTACTTTCTCTATGGTGGCAACCAAATAAACAAACTGAGCATCACTTAAAAAGTGTCTTCTAAATTTTGATACAAACTGCATTATTTTCGCGATTTCAATAGATCTCGAGGAACAGAGTTCACCAAGTCTCCTCAGTGAAATCCTGGATGCCGCCGAAGAAGCAAAGAAGGACCTTTTGTCCGCGAAATCCAGAAAACACTCTTTTTGTGGTGTTTAGAAAAGCATATTGCTGAAAGTGGATGCCTAAACCTAAAAGAAGACACTTTGCTAGCGTACACTTGATTTCAAAAAAAACTCATACATGCATTTTTTTCCTATGCCACAAAATTTAGCTTTCCATTAGTGTATACTATTATAAGGCACCACCAGCTTAGCCTGACAGCTTAAAATTCAGTGTGACATCCTTAAAAATGCCACAAATATCAACATTTACAAAAGTTCAAATTATCACTCGAGTTATAGAAAACGGCTGGTCTATAAGAAGAGCGGCCACCCATTTTGGAGTTGATAAAATGACGATAATGCGATGAAAAAAGCGCTGGATTGAAAATAATTCTACGGATAGGAAAGATGGATCAGGACGACCAAATAAGTTCTGAAGTGCAAGATGAGAGACTTATTGACCATCTCAGACAAAATCCTTTTTCAACGTCGTTTGAAGCAGCTAATGTAACATTATTTCCCGGTTCTTTAGCAACAGTAAATAGAAGAGTAACGAAATCAGAAGTCTCTTGTCGAGTTGCTGCAAAGAAGCCTTTTCTAATAGAAGAACAAAAACAGGCCAGAGTGATTTTTGCACTGAACAACGTTCTTCGTGATAATGGCTTCTGGGAGAGGGTGGTTTTCACTGACGAAAATTTTTTTTTTCTTCAAGCAGTAGGAGAATTTTAGTTTATCGTCCACCAAATTCTAGATTTACCCTTGAATATACAAACCAAATTAAAAAAGCTGGACATTTGAGGCTGGTTTAGTATTAGAGGTTTGGGTTTTTTTGGAGAACGATATATTGAAATCCTTGAAAACGTTATGCTGCCATATGTACAGGCTTTACATGAAAATAATGACTTCGTTTATCAGCAGGACAACAGTCCAGTACACAAGGCTAATGTTGTTCACCAATGGTTTCAGAATAATAATATAGAAACACTTCCTTGGCCAGCCAACAGCCCTGACCTTAACCCAATGGAAAATATATGGGGTCGAATCGTTAAAATAAGGAATTGGAGACCACGAAATGCTGAAGAGTTAAGCTATGCTATTTATCGCGCTTTGGATCAGCTCTCAGAAGACCATCAGTATTTTCAAAATATAACCTTTTCAATGCCCAGACGTAATAGAGAAAAATGGTGATACTATTAGATACTAAATTATTTTAGTTCTTTTTTAATTTAAAATAATTAGTATTAAGTTTACCATCGTTTTTGTCCCAATCCAAGTTTCCTATTTGTCGAATTGTTTTTAATCCAGCGCTATTTCCAACGTGTTATTGTTATTTTATCAACTCCAAAATGGGTTACCACCCTCTTTATAGAACAGCTGTCGTCCGTTACTCGAGTGATAATTTGATATTGTTCAATAAATACTCTACTAAGACATTATTTTTGCTGATTTTTTAGTATTATGCAAAATTTAATATAAAAATAAGGTTGCCTTTAATTCAAGTAAAAAATATTTTCAGTTTTAGAGACATTTTTTAAACAATATGAAAAATTGTCGTACTTTTGAAGTTTTTAGACATTTTACCTGGTAGTCCGTATATATTATACACTTTTAGAAAGGTCGATTTTGTGACTGCATGTATGCGTTTTTTTTTAAATCAAGTGTACCTCAAACTGCAACAACTGCATCTTTAATTTTAAGTTAGATTGATTTGTATCTATGATCATGTAATTTGTGTATTGTTGTGCTTGAAATAAAAATTAAAAATATAAAACCAAAACTTGCTTTTCATTGCTGTTACATCTATGAGAAAACTGAAAAAATAAAACATATCTAGGTAAAAAATCTGATTGAACGAACAAAATGCAAGTCAAACAAAAAAAGCAAAATTACTATCAAATTTCAGAAAAATCACTTTAATGCCCACGTGCGTTAAGAGAGCTCTAGGGTGTTGTGCCACTTATCGCTCTAAAACGCGAGCGGTAAAAGGCATTTTAACGCCCGGTTGTGCATAAAAAAAGGCAAACAATTTTTGCAAAATTCAATTTTGTGTGCCGCATATAATTCAAGGCATTGAGCGAAGTGTCAAATAAAAAGTAGCCTATGTTAAGATCCAGGTTAGACCCTGTTTTCTTTCCAAATTTCATCCAAATTGGTTCAGCCTTTTAAATTATATATATATCTAAATGGAAAAGTCTGGATTAATTTAGAAAAAGTCTGGATATCTTCTGGAAAAGTCGAGATACACTGTGAAAAAGTCTGGATGCCTCCTGGAAAAGTCTGGGTACACCCTTAGAAAGGCTGGATACACCACGAAAAAGACTGGATACACCTTGCAAACTCTGTATTTTTTTAGGCGACAGAAGTTTTGGAGTAAATCTTTACTGGATTTATTAATATTACAAGAACCATTGTTTAAATATTAAACAATGCTAGAACCGTTAGGCTTATCTTTGATTTTATATCAAAATTTTGAGCCTATTAAAATACAATTTGTTGCTATTATAATTTAAATAATTTCCGAGTTCTGAAAATTTCATATTTTTTTATTGTGATGGTATAGCATAGATTGATTTAATTTCTTTGAAGAGAGATCATAATGTTCTATTTTCTAAATTAAAAGTTAAATAAAAAATATATGGAAAGAAACATGTATAAAAAGGTTCTACGTTTTTGTAAGTAGTATATTTTACTTTTAGACTAATTTTTAAACCTCGTAAAATTTAAATAATTTTTTTTTATAGTATTTTGATCTTTCTATACAATGAGCTTCAGGCTACTGCCAACATAGGGGGAATCAAGTCCAATTTACTCTCCGTGCCGTACGACCGAGCACGTGAAGACGCTGTAGTTTTTTTTTGGAAATTTATTTTGTTTTTATTATTTTGTTTTATTTCTGCCTTGCTCGAGAAACAGACTGGTAGGTTCTTAAGTGAAATAATACATTTTTAAAACTAAAAATGGATGAACCTAGTTTATCAACGATTCATAGGTTTGTGCAGAATTTTGAAAAGTTTGCTTGTGTAGCGCCAAAAAACCATAAAAAAAATCGAAAGTTAACTAGCCACCAAGTTGCCGAAGCAGTTGATACGTCTTCAGCCACTGTCGTACGTGTTCTCAAAAAGAATGGTTATCATTCTTACAAAGCATCAAAAACGCATCAAATTTTTCCGGAGAATGGAAAGGGCTAATAGTGATGAAAAGTTTCTGAATCTATTCTTTTCACAGATGAAAGCACTTTTCCATTATCGAATCGTCATAACCCAACACACGTTCGATATTGGTCGAGGGAAAATTTGTATTGGTATTTTGACGTAAGAACGCAGTATCCCCAAAAACTAAATGTTTGGGGGGGGGGGATATTGTAGGAGAACATGTAATTGGGCCATTTTTTATTGACGGCAATTTGAATGGTCCTAGATACTTAGATCTACTGCATCAGCATATTTTTCCAACTGCTAGGCAGTTGTTAGGTGTGAGATTTGGTAAAACATGGTTTCAACAAGATATGGTTGTCCCGCTCACAATGTTGGCCTCGTTAGGGAATATCTTGATAATGTATTTCCTAATCGGGTTATAAGTACACGGGGAACTATTTTATGCCCAGCTCGATCACCCGATCTTTCTCCTAATGACTTCTATCTATGGAGTTATATCAAAAATAAAGTTTACGGGCATGAAAGGGCTAATAATTTGGAAAAACTTCGTATTAAAATTGAAGAAGCTTTAGGAGTTTTTATAATAGACTCGGATATTGTCTAGCCGAGCAAGGAGGACTTTTCGAACATTTGCTATTTTTTTTTGTTGACTGGGAGAATCTTTTTGGTTTTTAGAATGTATTATTTTATTTTGAGAACTTCCTTTTATTTTGTTTCTCCTTATTATTTTCATTGTAACACGTTGTTAGTGATAAATCTGAGCAGTTAAAAATAAAACGCTGCAATTTATCAGTGACAAAAAACAAGCAAATTACGTTATAAAAATTTGCAAATTTATTGACCAAATTCCGGTTTCATTGACTACGCTCCACATGGCACCGTGGTTAGAGGCGTACTAAACGCAAGCCGCGAACAGTGATCTCCTGAGTGTTGGTTGCTCCACTGATAGGTGTGCGGTGTCCCTGCGTGTACGTACACTGGCAAATTGGACTTCTTCCGGCTTATGTTCGCAGTAGCCTGAAGCGCTCTGTATAAAGAAAACCAAATAAATCAACAACAGATTCTAAACTTCAATCTAACTAAAAATATTGTGAATTATCAAATTTTAAACAGCGTAATTTTAGTTATCTTATCCTATCTATATACTTTCTTGTTCAAATTTAGGAAAGAAAGGAAGGAAGGAAAACATACATTTAACTGGTTTTCTAAAATTATAGTTTTTGAAAAATTCTTGCAGGTATTCTATGTATTGCACTTATTAATATTAATGGAAAGCTACTCGATGAAGAGAAACAGGAAAAACTCGAAATATTTTTTAAAGCTTGCGCAACTAGATCCGGAGCTACTGAAGAAGATGTTAAAATGATAATAGAACGAAAAATCCCTGAATCTAAAGAAGGTAAACCAAAAAGCTGTGGAATTGTGTGGTGATTTGTTTCTAAATCTAAAACAAAAAGTTTTACAAAATTAAGGCATAGAAATCACAGAAATAAATTAATGTCTTCTTATACCTTATTTATAGGATGTAATAAAAAACTGTTTATAAAATATCTCATTTTAGGCATTTGCATGATAGAATGTATCTTCAAAAAAATTCGAATAATAGAAAATAGAAAATTTAACAAAAATGGAATGATACTAACATTTACACCAGCCATGAAGGGAGATTTAACAAAAGTAAAAAAATTAAGAGAAGTGGCTACAAAGTGTGAAAAAGAAGTCAATGCAGATCCAAAAGCAGATTGTCAAATTGTAATAAGCTTAATCGATTGTTTCGCTGAAAATGGAAAAGATTTGGAATTAACAAAACCTTAAAAATAAACTAATAATTTCTATAATGTTTTTTCAACAATATAACAAAGTTAGAAATAGTGAGTAGATATTATTATTTTTGGAACATTAGTACAGCCTAGCTCAGCAAAAGTTAGTTTTCTTTTTAACCCCGCAGTTATGTTGTCAGTATCATTTATACAAGTCACAGGCGTAGTATGTGACTTGATTTTGTTTTGCAATATCTATCATAAAAACTAAAATAATTAAATGTTTCTTGCAAAGTGTTTCCCAATGAAAAGTTGGGAACTTTCAACTTTTGTAATTTATATTAAGTGGGCATGCGCCAATTACAAATTTTTATTAAGCGACTATTTATGTTGACGGTAATAAAATTAACAAAATTCTTATTTTTAAAATTTTTATACGTACTTGGCAAAGTATAAACAAAATCAATTGGATTCATGCCCTGTAATTTAAAAAAAAATAGTACTTTTACCAACTAGTGGCTAAAATAGTTCTTTTTTCACAAGCGTTGGATTAAATAACGAGCGCAGCGAGATATTTAAAAACGCGAGTAAAAAAAAGCACAGTTTAGTCGCGAGTCGCTAATACTATTTTTTTAAATACCTTTATTAAAAAATCAAAGAAAAACAGGAAAATACTTTCAAAAATCTCGAATGAAGAGCACTTCTCGCAACACACCATCTTTACACTTTGAATCAAGGCGGCTGGTAAATGAAATAATAATCATTTCCATAGCAATTTCCCTTGTTACTCGGTGACGTTCATTATTGCCACATTTTAATCTTTGACAGTTTGATATTTTGACGATGTTTTTAAATGATTTTTTTGTAAATACTTGGTGAAAACTGGCAGAAATGGCTTAATTTTTAGACAAGAATAATTACATTTTTTCAAGTTTACTATATTCCGCTATTTCTCTTTAATATTGGGAAAAAGACGAACAGAAATCTTTTTTTGCACCCGTGATCAAAAAGAAAGTTTCTTTGAATTGGTAACCAAAAAAGCCATGCTTTAGTTATCTGCATACAGTTTCTGAAATCATGTTTTTGATGAAGGTATAAAAAAAGATATTTTTTTTATTACCCTTAATTTTTTTTAAAGGAAAAACAAAATATAAGTCAGGTTAAATGCACTTATCAAACAATGTGCGGTTAGTTAAAAAATTCAATGATATCTACAATAAACCGAAACCCGTTCAATGATATTTATAACTATGGCAAAGATGAGAATGAACAATTTAACAATTTTTATGACTAAGACTAGTTAAGTCACTGGAATATGCCTTGTATGAACAATACGTAGGTAAGAATAAAATTATTCTTTAACTCTTGAGTTCGCTTTCAAATTTAAGCTTTTGGTTAATGGTTGGCAGTTTCCAATAGAAAACTTCTTTACAGTTTGTGTAAGTGTAAAAATTTGCGATTGAAGAAGTAAAACTTGTGTAACGATTATTTTATTTTATAGCAAACTTAGCAACAATTTTCGTCACATAGTAACGATATAGTGTATAAGGCTTTTGTGTAGTAAATGCGATAAATACATAAAATGTAATGTCATTATTGATGAAGGGAAAAAAAAGTTTAATTAAATATTTGTTTTCTATATCAAATACAAGTCAAAGTCAACTAGTTCATTTCCACTACAGCGGATAAATTAATAACCATATCCATTTTGGTCTGCATTGAATTAAACTATTATTTTATGACACGAAATAAAATATAGATTGTATATTTAATAATTACAGAAATATGTACAAAAATAGTTAACAGCTAGCAATAGGTACAAAAAACAAAACAAATACTAAAAACTAAATCAGTCATCTAATAGACGGCATAAGGTGAAACTATCCTTTGAAACGGCGCGTAGTTAGCTGGTGCGTAAGCCAACTGTGCAGGACTAGAGATCAAAGGCGCAGGGAACGCCCTGGCAGCTACCACTGGGCCTGGGGCAGGAGCGAAACCCCTAGCGGCCACTACTTGAGCAGGAGCTGCCACCGCTACAGGTGCTGGGGCAAAAGATCTGGCTGCTATGACCGGTGCTGGCGCGGCAACTACAGGAGCTGCTACAGCTCTGGCTACAACGGGCGCTGCTACGGCTAAAGGCGTTCTTCTAACCACAGCGTTGAATCCGTTGATTGGGTCAGCAGTGTAGTCTACGATCCTTCTGGTACCATCGGGATCTACTAGGCTGTACTGGCCTTGTACGATATCTCCGTTTCGGCTTTCGATTTGTGATTTGCTGTCGCCTGTCAGAGTGTCTTGGACGTCGTAAGCAAAGGAGTATTGCGGGTTGGGATCGAAGGTAGAATCGGACACCTTGGCTAGTACCGGGGCGGCTGCTACTCCGAATGGGGCGGGTTGTAGCACTCCGGCCCTGGCCACTGCTACTAAGGCGGACAAGATGAAGAACTGCAAAATAAACATGTTTTTAACAATACAGTCGAATAAAGGACAGAATCCGTTGTATTTGTATACTATTTCGTCATTTTAAGGTTTAACGGATCATTTTTAGACGGCATGTCGCCTCGTATCGCTGAGATGTTTTTCAAGAACTTAGAACTGGTAAATCATAGTTTAATTTTCTTTAATGCAGGATACATGAAAGCGCCATTATTTTATTTTTTTGGTCAAAAATAAATTGTTTTAACCAATATTATATGTATTACAAGCACGAGTTTAATAGGATTAGACAGAATTGATTATAAAACCATCATTAATAAGTGAAACATTGCTCGTTTCTAATATAATTGGGGCGGTTTATTCGAAGTTGACTTTGGTTAGTGTATTACGAAAAAAAACTACGAAATTTGAAGGAAATCTTGCTCAAAATTTTGGGAACCCATAGTTGACAAAATTTTAAAAATCGAAAAATGCAAGCACATCTTCGTCATGATAGAATGCGATTATGTTCAAAAACGGCCTTATAAACTATGGGTTATACAAGTTACGCTTCTGATGGAAATGGGGGATTAGACGAATTATTTTTATAGAAAACGGTCTCAAAAAAAGTAGCAATTTTTATAGATCATAGGGAATTTTTGCATATCAACCCCCACCGATTTTACAACGCAAAAACAAGTTTTTTTTAAACAAGAAAATATTTGCATTTAAGGCACTATTAAACTTCTGTATAAGCAATAATTTTTCACGTAAAAAAATAAACGAGAAACAACTAGAATGCTTTTCAAGCCGAACTATTATCCAAACAGCAATTTAATAGTCCACCTGAGTAAACTGAAAAACACATTTAGGGCGGAAAATAAATTGTAAAACTTCGTGTTCCCGAAAACACAACACTTTGGCACTGGTTTTATAGCACGTTTTGAAGGCATTCCAAAACCGCGAGAGAGTTTAATATGTTTAGCACTTTTCGCACTCCATGGCGAAACCCTTTTTGCACTTAGTTACAGCCCTTAATTACACATTGTTGGTAATCACCTACCTTTATTGCCATCTTTATTGCTTGCGTGTAGATCTAGATGTTAATATAGATGAACTGATAATAAAAATTACGTCGGTTTCGGCTTTTATAGGTCCTAAAACCAAATGCGACTTTCTCAAAGATGGACCTTTGGTGAATACTAATCAATAGTGACGTATGGTTTTATTATTACTGAATAAGTGGTAAAGTATCGCATGCGAAATAGTTGCGATAGAGAAACTAACGAAAAATCCAAATTAACAAATAGTTACCAAGACTCCGTTGCCATCAGAAATAACGTAATATTAAAAATCAACAGTCATTTTCTGAAAAAAGTGGAGATCACCTTTTCAGGGGAAATTTGAATGTTTTCCGTTGTTATTATCTTTATTAAAAAAAAACAATTAAGGGTGTTGACGTTTTTCCAAGGAGTCAATTCCCTAAAGCAAAGGGTGAATTCCTTAAAGCAGAAAAAGTTGCGGAAATGTTTGTTCTTTAATGAAAACAAATTTGATATGTCAGAGAAAAATTTAAAAAAACTTTGGAAAAGTACGAAATTTTTTTTGTTCATTTGCTTATTGTGATTTTAAAGCTCAGTCAAGCCATCCCCCCTCCCAAAAAAAAATATTCGAAATTTGATATGCTTATAATTTCGAACCAATTTCGAACTAATTTTGAGCCGCTTTTAAAAATTTTGAACCACACTCCTTCCTGGTTTTTTTTAATATTAAGCTACACCCCCCTCATTTAAAGCGTAGAAAAAATGAAATACAAAACTTCCACCCCAAAAAAATTGAGGGGGGTCCAAAACTGTTTTTTTTTTTATTCTTAAACGGTTATACTTACATTAAAAACGATGAAAGTCTTTTCAATGGGGAAAAAAATACATTTAATAGTATTTTTTTTTCTCTTACTCTTTATTTACCCGAGATTTTCATAACCCGTGAAATATAGGTTATTTCGAAAAAATGACAGGCCAGTGTTATGAAAGTTAGACTGAACATTTACAGTACTAAAAAAATAAATATTAAAAAATAATATGTTAGAAAAATGTTGGAAAAGAAATATTTTTTTTTATTTCTGTCATTTTTCGAAATAAATTATATTTAACGGATTATGACAAAAAAATATTCTCGGGTAGATAAGTAGTAAAAGAAAAAAAAATATTATTAAATGTATTTTTTTCTCCATAGAAAAGACTTTCATCGTTTTTGTTTAACAGTTTAAGAATAAAAAAACGCTGTTTTGCTCCCCCCTCAATTTTTTCCAGCTGAAACTATAGAAGAGTTAAAAAAAAGTTAAATATAAGAAATGTTCAGTTTTTTAAGGATAATTTATATAAAAAAAGTAATTAATTTTTGCTAAATTTTTGGGTTATAAAAAATGCTATTTTTTTATTGTTTTATTTTTTTGAAGGTGTTTAAAGTCAAATTCCGAGTTATAACTTGGAATTCCGACTGTAAAGTCGGACTTCCAAGTTCCATGTGGGAATTCCTAGTTTTAAGTCGGAATTCTGAGTTGTAAGTCGGTATTCCGAGTTCTAAGTGGACATTCCGAGTTTTAAGTCGGAATTCCCAGTTTAAAGTCGGAATTCCTAGTTTTAAGTCGGAATTCCGAGTTCTAAGTCGGAATTCTAAGTTAAAAGTCGGAATGCCGAGTTGTAAGTCGGAATTCCGAGTTCTAAATCGGACTTCCGAGTTTTAGGTGGGAATTCCGAGTTCTAAGTCGAAATTCTGAGTTTAAAGTCGGAATGCCGAGTTGTAAGTCGGAATTCCGAGTTCTAAGTCGGCATTCCAAGTTTTAAGTCGAAATTCCGAGTTTAAAGTCGGAATTCCGAGTTCAAAGTCGGAATTAAAATAAAAATTGCTTTGTGGACCTTCTACGCTTTCGTACTTCCGGGATATTATGAGCATCGAGGAAATGAGACTACCGACCAGCTGGCGCGTGAAGCGGCTTCCGCCGTCTTCGTTGGCCCCGCACCAGTCATTAGAATAGCATACAGCACAATCTACATTGCTCTCTCAAGCTGGATGGAGAACAAATACTGGAGATAATTGCCGGGACTGGCACATTCCAAAGAGTTCATTACAGAACCCTGCAGTAAGAGGGCCGGGAAACTCATTGAGCTCACCAGGAGATTCGGACAATGGCAGATCTATCTAAGTGAGGACACCGAATGTAGGTTCTGTATGAAGGATGACGAGACGGCCAGACACAGATCGACGGACTGGATCTGAAAGATGATTCTCCAAAGCCGTCTAATGCTTGGTTTATATTGCAAATAAAATGAAATAAGAGCCGGTGATCAAAGTAAATCAATAACATTTCAAATTCTTATTTTATTTTATTTCTTGTATAAACCCAGCATTACTCTTTCACATCAAGTGAGGTGTTTGCACTTTTAATAAGCGTCAACTATAGAAAAACGTGAAGTTGTTGATGTTAGTTATAAATTTTATTAAAATACCCATGGAAACAAGTAGAAAAATAAAGGTTAACATGTTATCTTTGGTTCATCTTCCTCCTCCGGGCACACAGTGGGCAACTAGACAAAAAAGCGGCTAACGAAAAATGTTAGAGACCAGTTTGTAGGAATCGTAAATGTCTTTTCTTTTTTGTCACTGAAAAAAGAGAGGCTTCCGATTCGTCCACAAAATCGTATTCGCCCCTGATCACGTTTTTTTTTGGTGCAAATCAAATTCAAGCGACGCTTTTCCAGACACGTGACTTTTTTGACGGAAGAGTACAATGGCGGGCGGAAATGTACAATCGCGACACGAATTTCAGTACAATTGGAAATATTCTTGCGGCAACACTGAGTTGCTTTAAGGAGCTGAATATTCTGTAGCAACAAACAATGTCAAAAGTGAGCCACAATAGACCCAATAGTCGACGCAGTGGACAGACTAGCACACTCACAAATTAATCATTATCATCGTCAAACTTTGCTTTCAGCTAAAGGCTCATTTACACAGGGCGAATAGGTTCGTCCAAAAATTCGGACCAAATCTGGCGAACCTTTTTTGATGAACGTTTACCCGAACACTCGAAAATTTGCAACGAAGTGTGTGTAGTGGGAATAGATAATATTTTTGGTTTCACATCACCTCAATTCTTGAAATTAAATTGGAACACCAAAAATATAAAAATATATAAATAGTAAAAGCCGACGGAAAGCGAAAAGTTATTATTTGCTGGGTGGTAGGTTGTGAGGTTGGTAGATATCTACCAAATAAGTTTGTACCTAATTGTTGCTATGCTTTATCACTTATTTGATTTTCCTTAATTAAGTGTTTAGGTTTTATACTCAAACCCCACCACCAAACTCCATCACCAAAGCCCACCACCAAACCCCATCAACAAACCCCACCAAATGAAATAAAGTAATCCTCATTATTTTTTATCAAGTGCGTCAAATCGTTTTTCCGTCGGAAAGGTTTTAAAATTTAATTTTCATATTACAATTCATGATTCACGGTAAATAATTTTTCTAATTTTTACTTTATTCCAAATATTTCTTTCAGCAAATTTTGTCCGAACACCACGAACTTTTACCCGAACCCCGAACTTTTTGGACCGAACCTTTTGCGAGAAATCTTTAAATACGCAAACGTTTGTCGGTATTTCGAAGATCAAAGGAATATTAGCCTGTGTAAATGCTACTTAAAGGCGCAATTACACAGACAAACATGCTCAAATAAAAGCTCGTGCAAAAGATCTAAAATTTTTTGCGTGAACATTTTTGTGAGCTTTTCTTTGAACATTTTGTTCGGGTAAATTTTTGAGCAAATTATTGCTATCTATTTTAGAAACATATTTTTAAAGATGAGAATAAATAAAATTTCACATCAGTGATCAGTGACCTCAATTCTTTAAAAAAATGGAACACCAACTTTTATTTAAAATTTTTGTGAAAAAAGCCGACGGCAAGCGAAACATTATTATTGGCCCTACTACCAGTTTTGTCACTTGGATTAGGGTTACTTATAATATTTTTTTGTTAGGGTTTTTCCCGGGGTTTTTTTTGGGATTTTCTTGCGAGTTTTTTTTATTTCCAAGGGTTTTTTTTCTAAAATAAAAAAAAAACCCAGGAAAATTTTTCTTTTCCAAAAAAATTTTGAGTTTTTCAAATATCGGCAAAAAACTCAAAAATTGCACTTTTAAGCGGTAATCCGCACCTCACGACTATGAGGAGTGGTGGGGAGGGTGATTTTTTTTAAACATAACTTTACTTTACCTTTAGCTTTTATTGTTGTTTTTTAATTCCTCAAACCAGATTTACCTACTTAGTTTAAGGTCCCAAGGGTTGCTTAAAAAAGCAAAATGTTCATGAAAATGCTGAATATATGGATAATTACTGTCAATTTAATGTAATAATCAAGGTCGATTACTGACACTGAACCAACAATATGCAAAGGGCAACATTGCGATTCAAAAGGGCGACCCTACTAACTGCGAAATCCAAAACGCGGGATGATAGATCGGTGACACAGTCTACTAAATTACTGCTAAATTATATTTTTTAGACAAGGGTCGGGTTCGTAGGGTTGTAAAAGTGGGTAATAAACGGGTTTTATTTAAACCGAACGTGCTTTTGTTCATATATTTGAGATTTAATAAAATGAATATAGGTGTTTTAATTTGACTTAATTATTATTGTAAAAGACTAAACTAGGAAGTAAAATAAAATAAAACGTAAATTTTTATCATTATATTTTACAGGCAACAACAATAAATAATATTATTGTTTTTATTCTCGTTTTTTTACAACCCCAAAAAAGTTACAAGTATACTGGCATATCTCCTATAAAAATCAGATCAATCGAAGGAGCTTATGAGGTAAAATGTGCATTTCGGCATCAAATCGTTTTTCCGTCGGAAAGCACTTAATTAAAAATACCTTATTTCAAAACTTTGTTTTTCTATTTTTATTTAAGTTCAATGAATTCCGATAATAATATATCATTTCATTTGTACAGAAATTTTTACACCACCAATTCTTCAAACAAATTTTGCTCCACATTCTGTCCAAAATTTACGTGTGTTTTTTTATACGAGATTTTGCTCGAACATTTCTTTGAACATTTTGCTCAAGAGGCTCGTGTAAATGTTTGTCGGCATTTCAACATCAAAGGAAAGTTTGTCTGTGTAAATGCGCCTTAAGAGTTCATGCATGCCTAAAGAGTCGTATTTTTAGTTTTTTTTTCAACTGTAGAATTTTTGTTTACCCTTTTCAATATTTTTTCATTTTAGCTCTATTGCTTGTTTCTATACTGCGAAAACAATTTTTGTCATGTCGTACAAAATTATTTTCGAGGAGGATCTTCTTTTGGATTTCGTCGAATGATAATTGTTTAAGGTTATTGATGGGTCGGTGAAATTTTTTTGTGAGTGTCTAGCGTTAATATTAACGTGTAATGATTTTAAAGTGGCATCAATTAATTTGGGATCACACGAAATTTGTGTTTGGATTATGTTCTTCTACTGCCACTTTTGTTATTATTATGTCAAAATATATCAATTTATTCAAGTTCAAAAAATCATTTCTCTCTTTTTAGAAATATAAAAGATATCAACCCTACTATAATGTGTATATTGTAGTAGGAGTTTTATTAGTTTTTTGTGACAATTTTACATTGTATGGAACAGCTCAATTAATAGCAAAATTAACGTTTAAAATCAACTATTTCAATAAAAACAATTTTAAAATAACATCATTTTAACTTTCTCCATTTTTAACTCCCCCCGCCAAAATTTTATGTGGGCCACTGTACTCGATTTTGGACATTTGCCATAAAGACACGTCTTTGTCACAGAGAGGTATCAATTCTAAAAATCGGACAAGATGTAAAAAAGCTCAACGCCAACTAAGTAAGTGGTGTCTTAACCCTTTGTAAAACATAGGTCTATAAACCTCTAGTCTTTTTTGAGTTCTGCGGGAAGCTAAGGCTGTGGCCTAATACACGCTAGATATCATATTTGACATTTTATGAAAATCCGTAATGGCGCATGTTTTTGACACTTAAATATTTTTCTCTCCTTCCAAGAACCATAAAAGCTATTCTTAATTAACGAAAGAGGTGCTGATTTATTTTTAACTTATTCGATTTTATTATTTTATAAAGAGTGCCAAGAAAACTAAAATTACATGGCAACGTAGTTTTAACAAAAATAACAATGGCGTACTAGATTGAATTTAATAGAATAGTCTTTTTAGGTGCACTGTTTAGAGGGTTAAAAACAGCACCTCTTTCGGTAAGCAAAGCTTTTTTAGTTCTTGTCCGAATTTTTCAAGTGATACCTCTTTCTATACTGAAAATACGTGGCTTTCCGGATATTTGAAATCAGGTGCATTGGCGCACAAAAAAGTTTAGCAGGAAGCAGCGGCGTAGCGTGACTTAAAGGGCGGGGGAGGGGGGGGCGAAGGCTCAAAAAAGCACCACGGTTGTTGATACCTACCTGATTTTCAATTTTTGAATTCCCTGACTTTTCTAGGGTTTCCCTGACGAAAAAAAAAATAATCCAGGTTATTTTACAAGTTCCAATAAACATATTGAAAAAATAAACGTACACAAGCAAAATTTAAGCAGAACACAAAAAATTACGTATTAAAAAAAGGTGGGTTGGGGTGGGATTCAGTGTCAATTCTGGACTTGTTACCAAAATTCTTTCCTAAATGTACCGTAGGCAAAAATTTAAAGAAAACTATACTGAAAATGTAATTTTTGACACGTTTTTAATGATGTTATCGCGCCGCAGGCAAAATTTTTTTGCAATAACGCAAAACTGTTTTTTATCACAAATAATAGTTCAGATTTAAAAAGCACTACTATAGATGAATATAAATCGTTTTTTTTTGTTGATATCCGAATTAAAAGATGAAATCGGGAAACCCGAAAAAATTTTGCCATAAGGCTTACGTTTTTTCTACATTACGAGCATTTCCAAAAAAATCAATTAAGTTTTTGGACTGTTTAGTCCCAACGCTTTCCATCAGCAACCTTTTTCGCTTTACTAAACGAAACACATTTCCTGATTTTTTTTTCTCTTTTGACTTTTCATAATAATTTTTTTTTCAATAAATCATAGGAGGATAAACACTTTTCTGTCACTGCTTCAAATCATTGGTAATACAAGAAAAACATCTGTTTTCTTCACTGCAAATGAGAAAGATTTCCGATTATCGTACGCCGCTGGTAGCGTGGGGCGCCAAACTTATGGTAGCGAAACTACAGCCGAAAAAAAATGTACGGATTTTTTTGACCCACCTTATAATTCAAATTAAGCCTAGGAGATCGTGAACTTAATATTTTTAAAGAAATATTCCTTTCAACTTTTAAATCGATTTTTTATTAAATTAGTTTTAGTTTTGTTCTCAAGCTTTCCTTCGGTATTTACTTTACTTGGAAAATGCAGGAAAACTTTTATACCTATGACAAGAGACAAGTTTGTTGTCCGAGATTACTTTACGGAATTTTTATTTCTTGTATTTAAAAAATGCACATCTCTGTTGTAAGTAAAGTTTGAATTATTTAAAAAAAAAAATCTGGAGAATTTTAATTCTTTACAAAATGATCCCACAGGAGTTCTCGGTGGTAAACGTTAAAAAGTTTGGAATAGTTGTTTCATTCGCAGTAAATAACAAAAACAATTATTCCTAAAATCGACCTCTGGGCCCGTATTCTTGACGAACTGTGAGGTGAGTAGTCACCGGTGAGTATTTGCCTCTCTCACGTTTCACATGGTTCAAAGCAGGTGAGAAGTGAGAAATTTGTTCACATTCACGAGCACGGGTGTCAAGAATACAGCCCCTGGGAAACGCTAATAGTCATGTTTATTTGAGTTAAAGAAACTTTTTGGGATTCGTTTTTCTCACAAAGTTTTTGATTCAAAAGATGATGATTTACACAATAATAAAAGGTTACAAAAATATTGTCACTGTGACTACGTAAAGACAGTTTATTTTTTGGAGGATCCAGGGCGTAGCGTGGGGGGGCCAGGGGGTTTCGCGTCCCTCCTGCCCTCTGGGTCTTAGCGCCCTTTGGGTGGCCTCAGTATTAAAACAATAAACCTTACAATAATATAAAAAAGTAACAAAACATTTTTATGTTAAGCAGTTTATATTTTAAAGACGCCCACAAATAAAGATCATTTTTAAGCAGTGTATAATAAAAGTCCGTTACGCGTGCAGCAATATGTAACAATTAGGACCAATATGAGTAAACGATAATCGGAAGTCTTTTTTTTTGCCGTGAAAAAAAAAGATGTTTTTCTTGTTTTCCCAACGATTTGAAACAGTGGCAGAAAAGTGTTCATCCTCCTGTGATTAATTGCCAAAAAGATTCAAAAATAAATCTGAAAAGTCAAAAAAAAATCAGGAAATATATTTCGTTTAGAAAAGCGAAAAAGGTTGCTTTGATTGGAAATGCTCGTAATGTGGAAAAAACGTAACCTATATGGCCAAATTTCTCCGGGTTTCCCGATTTCATCTTTTAATTCGGATATCAACAAACAAAACGATTTATATTCCTTTATAGTAGTACTTTTTAAATCTCAACTATTATTTATGATAAAAGACAGTTTTAAAAACAGCTTACCAAAAATTTTTAAATTATACTGCCCTTAACAGACCAAAAAATAAAAATTGTGAAAGGTCACAAATGACGGAAGACAAGCTGAATGCGTTTGCTGTAATTAGCATTGAGCGGGAATATAGCCATACTATTGATACTGGACTACAGGAAACCTGGAAAACCTGAAAAAGTCACCCACTAAACAAAACTAAAAAAAAACGTTATTTTAATAGTGAAAAAAACGCTGAATATCCGCTAAATAAACGTACTCGTACCAGTGTATGTTAAATGTTATTTTAACGTTTTTTCGAAAAAAATGTTTACTTATTTAGAGGATATTCAGCGTTCTTTTACTATGAAAATAACGGTTTTTTGTTTGTTTTGTTTAGTGGACAGGGAATTTAAAAAGCGTCCCAAGTCATGGAAATCAGGGAATTTTTACAGTATGCGGTTTTTATCTTTTATGCTTTTCTCACTCTGTTCCTCATATTATGCCAAAAACATTTTTTTTTGTTTTTCAATGTTTATTTTTGTTTTTATTTTAAGAAATTTCCTCCTTAACTGCGGCGCGATAACATATTTAGTTATTAGAATTTTAGATTAATTCAAGAGTCTTCCAAGTTCATCACATTTACGTCATGATTTTAGAAACACAAAAAAAGCTGCGACTGCCCCTGAATATTATTTCACAGAAACGCGAAAAATATCAACATTTTTGAAGAATTTACTGCTATATTGCAAAAAAATGTTGCCTGCGGTGCCATAACATCATTGAAAACGTGTCAAAAATTACATTTTCAGTATACTTTTCTCAAGGTTTTTGCCTACAGTACATTTAGGACATAATTTTGGTAACAAGTCCAGAACCCCCCACCCAATCCACTTTTTTTCAATATGTAAATTTTTGTTTTCTGCTTAAATCGTAAAAAATTCACGAAGTATTTATAGGTTCATAAGCTTGTGAACATTTAAATAAAAATTATTTTTTTAGTTTGCTTATTGGAACTCAAATTCAAGGAAGGGAATTCAAATATTAAAATGAAAATCAGGTATGGACCAACAACCGTGGCGCCCTTTTGACCCTTTGCACCACCCCACCCCCCGCCATTTAAGTCACGATAAGCCGCTGTATAATAGTCCATGACTTACCAAAAATAATGAAGACAAGGCGCTCATGATATTTTGTACCAAACTAGAAGTACTGCCCTGCTAAGAAAGAAGAGCATAACTCTACTTTTTTCGAAATTGACTTTTTTCGTTTGTCTGAAAGGTTTAGGGAACAAATTAAATTTCAACCCTTATATTTTTTTATGTAAAGCTTATATGTCTCTTTTATTTTACTTGTGGGACCTGCCATTTGAAGAAAGAAGAGCATAAGTAACAAAAAATAGCATTTGTCACATTTTCTCTTTCATAATATTGAAAAAGAACAGCATATATATAAACCAAGAAATTTGCACATGTGATGTTTTTCTAAGCAATAACTTCAATTTTTTTGTAACATACGCTCGAGTTCACTTTCTTGCTGGATTTAAGCTCTTTTTTTCTAGTAATGTGAGATATCACGCGTCTTTTCCTAAGCTCAAGTCAAAGGTACGTGTTTTATTTACCATTTGCTTTAGTTTTGTTTAGATTTATATGCTCTCTGGTTTTGTGTTGTTGATGCGGGTATACAGGGTGTTCCAAATTCGATGCTCACCATGGGGATCTCCTAAACGGTAGGAGTTTAAATTAGGGCAAAGTTGCACAATTTGAGGCTTTGCTCAAAACCAAAAAAAAAGTTTACAAATTTCGGGTAGTTCCGGAGAGAAAAAAACCGAAATCTTTATTTTTAATTTTTCTTTTTCTGCGCCCTTATTCTTAAAGCTGTCAAAAAACACTTTCTACAGGCACTTTTTTAAGATCTACCTAATGAGAAGTCTTTTTTCGAGATTTGACATTTCAGTGGGACAGGAGCAATGTCAAGTTCATTTTTTCTTAGGGACACAAGCTTTTTTTCTCCTGCTGTTTTGTTCATAAAGGATGACAGATATTTTACAACCTCATTAAAAATAAAGAAAAAAACGTATTTTTAAAATGCTAAGTGAAGTTATTTTGTTATAACAAAATGTCAAAAAAACTGTCATTTTTAAAATGTTAAAAAAAGTACTTCAATCGGTTTTCCAAAATATCTTCAGTAAATTAAAAGCAAAAATTAAATTTGGGCTGATGATGGTCAATAAACCTAGAACGTCCGGCGCCTTGTCAAAATAAGCTTGCAAAATGTTATCTGTCATCCTTTATGAACCAAATGGCAGGAGAAAAAAAGGATGTGTCCATAAGAAAAAATTAACTTGACAACTCAAAACGGACCTCTCACTAGATAGATCCTAAAAAAATGCCTGTAGAAAGTTTTAAGCGTTTTTTGACAGCTTTAAGAATAAGGGCGCAGAAAAATAAAAACTAAAAATGAAGATATCGTTTTTTCCGCCTATCTCCGAAACTATCCGGAATTTGTAAACTTTTCTTTTAGTTTTGAGCAAAGCATAAAATTGCGCAACTTTGCCCTAATTTAAACCTTTTCGTATCTCCTACCGTTTAGGAGATCCCCATGGTGAGCATCGAATTTGAAACACCCTGTATGCTATTTTTTCCCAGTTTGTTGAAGTTTTTTGATATCCTATAATACTTAAAAGAAAGCATACGTGTAAATTTAGCAATATATGCTCTTTTTCTTCAGGAAGTTGGCATATACATACGTTTTTGGTATTTTTTTTGTAATTTGACAAAATTTGGAGAACATTTTTAAATAATATTTTGAAAAATTGTAGAGTTTTTTGCAGTGCTTCTAACTAAATATAAAATAAAATTGTACCCCCTTCAGAAAAAAAGTTATAGGCTAAAAACCAATATAGATTAGATCAGATTAGATTTTATTGTTTACGAAAACATTACAGTATTCATAAAAATCAGTGCTAACTAAAACTAGTTTTACATTAAAAAATGTCTATAAAAGATATTCTAAATACTAGGAAACTTTTTGCAAATATAATTTGTTCAAAAAATGAACTTAAATTACTAAAAAAAATCACTAACAATTCATCGTGCCCATGCAAGCATAAAAAAGATACCGAGTTATATAAATATTTGAACTTTAATATAGAAAACTAGATTATTTGTACTAGCAATGAAATGGAAATAAACAACACAAAAAAACCAAAAATAAGTCAAAATAATTTTTAAACTTTTTGTTTATTACGCATATATCATTCGTTCAGAATAAACGATCTGTTAATCAAAATACTCCATATTTGCTCGCAGAGTCTTTTGGTCGTTTTATAGTTTGGATTGTATAGTCAATTACAATATCGTCAAACGAAGATAATAAATTAAGCTCTCCCTGTCTTAAGAATGACTAAATTGGGCAATCAAAGAGAAGATGAGATAAACTTTCATTTTGGTTTGTATTGCAAATGGTACACTTCGCGACCAGATCCCAGCGATACGTAGAGCCTCTGTTGGTAAACTTTATTGCATAAATGCTACAAATATAGAAACTTTGAAGCTCTTTTTCTCGAAAGTTAGAAAATGTCGCTTATACTACTCTTTATTAGCAAGGGAAACAAACGCGTGCATTTTACAAAATACAGTGGCGCACCTAGAAAATTGACTTGGGGGGTGGTTAAGGGTAAATAATAAAACTTAATTTGAAGTAGAAATGTGACCATAACTGGTACAAGGAAACAGGCGCTTACAAGCGTAGACCTGGGCTCAAATGTAGAGGGGGGGGGGGTGTATTAACCAAATTTAAAATTATTTATTTATCTAAAATTTGATGTTCAAATCATGCTTCAAAGCGCCGCCGCCGCAGACAATTTTTTTTAAAAAGTAACACTTAAAATGCAATTTTTGGCTTGAAATTAGACTAAAATCGTAAATATTGATGGGGTTTTGTGAACTTAAGCGGTGGGATTTACTAAAAAGGTTTAGTCTATTTCAGAACGGTCCTAAGTTTAAGTGAAATTTTTGGTTTTAAGCATTTTAAACTACGCCTCCTTGAGTTTTGGACATAGTTTTATTTATAAGAAGAATTTTAATAAATTTGTTTATTGAATAATCATCTTTTTAGAAAAAAAAAAATTAAAAATTTAAACCCACGCGGGGTTTAAATAGAAAACACTCTGTAGAATAAATTAACATTGGAGCTATAAGTATGTCACTCTAATTAAGACTTACCCTTGTTAATTAATTTTTCCAATTAATACTTGATGTAACACAACGATTTAGATGAGTAATAATAGAATAAGGAGTAGATTATTTTGTATTTATTTAAAAGGTGTTTTTATTTATGAAATGTATTAAAAAACTTATATACAAGTTTTTTTTTACATTTCTGTCACTGTCGAAATATCAGTTTAAAAATATTAGCGCTGCGTTCAATCACAAACAGCGAGTTCGGATCTTTTACCTCTGCTTGCACCAACCTCTACTGATGAAAGCTACAGTAAGGAAAGTTTTTTTAAATGAGCTCTTAGATAACTTCAATGTTTTACTTTTAGTTTGTAAATAAATGAATATAGTTGTTTTGGGTTTTCTTCTTTGGTATATTTTTCGTGCCTAATCAGTAACCTTCACTTATGTTTGTTTTGCCTCGTAGTGCCCTTATAAATATATTTTTTGTGCTGAAAACGGGTTAAAAATATGGCGTTTTTCTGGACAAAATAGGAGGTGTTTTCTTGGGTAATGAACAACTTGGGATATTAAATAAGGTAAACTAATCCTTGTAAAAACGGTTACGTAGGAAAATTATAAACGAACTTATTACCAAATGCCACAAAACAATCCTTTCTGGGTGCTATAAATTTACACCACCCCCTTGAGGTGGTCTAAAAAAACACCAACTTTATAAACTCAAACACAAATAATGAAGTTATTCTGTGCCAAATTTTTGGCGTATTCACCATTTGACATTTTAAAACCTGCCGAAAAAAGTTATTTTTAGGCCATTTTCTTCTAAAATGTGGTGTATTTTGAGAAAAAAAGCAGTTTTTCAGTGGTATTTTGCAATATCAATACAAAATAATCAATAACTTTGTATCTTTTCTGTATGGGTAAGTGTTTTTTGAAAATTAATTTTAAAATTTAGTAGTGGTCCCCCACAGGTGTAAATATTTAGACCTGTGGGGGCTACTATTTTAGATCTTAGTAAATCTCACTGGAGTTGTTTATTTAAGAAATGGTAAAATGCACCGCAGGCAAAAATTTGTACGAAAATGACACTAAAAAGCCATCTTGGACACAAAATCACAGGAAAAATGTTTTGAACACTAAATTGTAGAGATGAAAGGCGAAGAATTTTGCAATTTACGATTTTTTAGTCCAGTTTCTTGTATTTTGTATCCTATATATTTTATTTCTGTTATTATTGCATTGTGCCAATTGTAACCAGGCTACTCCGGGGGGGGAGGGGGGTGGTTTAACCCCGAAACGCCCCTCTCGGTGCGCTACTGCAAAATATATTTTGTTCCTCGGATGTTTCCTTTTATAGGTCTTCCAGAATACACAAAAATTAAAACCAACAATTTTCCATTTAATTTATCATAACTAAATGGAGTTCAATTTCAATTAATTGGAACTTATATGGAAAACTTAACGAGTTATGGTTTACTTATTTTCTTGGTCCCAGTCAGCACCGTTACGTAAAAGTTACAAGACTTGATTACTTTGTTACATAAATTCTAGGTAAACTGGAAGACACAGTAAAAAGTAACTTCCATGTTCTGCATAATGTCATGCAAAGGTCCCTAGTTTTTACGTTTATATATATATATATTAAAATAATATAAATACTACATAACAACAAAAAATTGGGAAACGGCATATATCGATTAACTAGTAACTAGAAAGTAAATCTTAAGGTAAAATGGGAGTAATTTCTTTTTACATAATATTTATATCTCCTACAAGTAACATCAAGGTAAACTTGACGTCACGTAAATAACGCACTCTTTATCTAACTACTATATAAATTTATAACAAAGATTTTATATAAATATTACATATTGGAATGTAACATTTATGTGAGTATTACTGTGTATATAATATTTATATACTTCTAATGTGACAACAAGGTAAAAGGTAACTTTTATGTTCTGCATTATGCCATGCACAAAGTTCCCTTCTTATTACGTAAATATAATGTAATTAAACAAACAAAAGTTATATTATGTAAATATTACGTAAATTTTATGAAAACTTTTTTGATGTAAATTTTTTGACTTTAGATTTAGACGAAAATAAAAAACAAATAACTTTATCTTAATATTTTCACCAAGTAGAGCTGAATGGGGAAGTTTGCCGGAAAGTAAGTAGTTAATGTCTACTTGATGAGGAAAAATGGCACCGTAAATTTTCGGAAAAGTAACGTGTGATATTAGGATTTTTTAGGAATCATAGCAAAAGGCTCCCCTATCGCTTTTATCGTCCTCTGCATGATCTGCATCAGCCCCTGTCTTTTTTATTTAGCCCAAATAAATAAATGGATGATCCCATGCATGGACGCCACCCTGTTCATTCGTTAATTTAATCAACTTCAATTATTTTATACGATATTTTCAAACGTGTGCTTCTATCGAATTCCAATTACGAGCGTTATTTTTCAAAAAGCGTAAAAACATGCTGTCAGCAATAAAAAAACTGTCGTCAGTATTGATTAATCAGTTTAATTATAAAATTTATTTTGAGGTGCTTTTTTGATAAAGGTTTATACGTATATGCAGTAGATTTCTGACAAATATACAAAAAAAAATTAGTAAATTTTTGGTTGAAGTTTATTGATTGATTTATACATAATATATCTATATCTTTATTCTTTCCGTGATAAACTTGGGAAGCTAACGTACATCTAAATGTCATTCCTATTAGAGCCAGCAGATATCGTTTTTTTTTACAAAAACCCAATTCTACCATGTATTTACCATGGCTCGCATTTTCTTGAAGGTCTAGAATCGCAGTTTGTTTTAGCTGCGCCTTCGAGCTTTTAAAAGTTTTAAAAAACGTTCGAGGGCTAAAGAATTTTTTTTGATTTTACTAATTTTAAAATCGCGTTATTAAGGAAATTACTGGACTGATTAAATTTTTGTTTGCAGGTAACCAAAGTTCGAGACATTCTTTATAATATTTTTATATACTTTTTTTTATATTAAATTAGTATTTAAGTAGTTATTAAGGTTTTTCTGTGAAAATTTAAGACTTTTTAACATAATTACGGACAAATTAATTTATTATTAATTAACGGACAGTGCTACAAGTTTGAAATTTTGTACAGGAGTTGCCATGGAAATTATCTTTCGATAGACACCAACAAATCCGCACATTTATACGAAAGTTTTCCGAGATTTGTCTGAAAGTACCAAAATATCGTGGTACTGCAGCATAGCAATCTGTGTTGGAGTTTTTCAACTTTTAAAATAAAACTTTGGCCATCATAATATTCCTTTTCTGTGGAAAATTGCGAAAAACAGTGATTAGCGGAGTGGAGATAAGTAGAGACAGTGGTAAGTGTAGGTATAGTAAGTTCTGGACAAGAAAAATGTAAAAATTTGGTAAAAATCCAAATGTTGGAATGTAATATATTTTTGTAAATAGAATTCTAGTTAGGTAGGTAGTTCATGAAAGTGAGTAAAAATTTTATTAAATAATTACCAATTTTTTATCAGGCACATTTTTTACCTGCTTTATGTTTAATTAGTTTAGTTGTGTGTATGCGAGAATTGGGAATGAAAGAGTTACATGACTACGAAACAAATTAAAATTAAACGAGCGGTTGTCATAAATGTTTTTGAAGGTTTGAAAATTATATAGGCAATAAAAATACTATTGTTTATAAAGTTATTTGCGAATTTTTTATTACAAGCTATCATAAAGGCTAAAATTTTTATTTTTTAGATGCTCAGAGGACTTTCCTAAATAGGAAAGGAGTGGTTTGGAAATTTTTAGGCCTCTACGTTCCTAAGGGAACGGTTTTGGATAAAAATAATTAATTAATAATAGGTACAATGTGTATATAATTTTAAAAAATTGGTTGTTATGAACAATGTCAGAAATGACTACTTCAGATCATAATTATCATTCCCTTGATTCAGACTTAATTAGTGAGACTTTGACCGCATAAAAAAAAGACAAGAATGTGCGAAAGTAGAAGAAGCCCAAATTTTAATACAATATTTAACGATTCAGAAATCACGATGCGACCAATGAGGCTAAATAATAATCTAATCGTTAATTATAATGACTTGATTTTTTCCAACGGTGCATCCTCCTAGGTTTAATAACCATGTTGGTAGACAAGAATGGGCGAAAGTAGAGGAAGCCCAAATTTTAATACAATTTTTAATAATCTAGTCGTTAATTATAATGACTTGATTTTTCCCAACAGTGCATCTGAGGCGAGACGATATTGATCCGTCATGGCCACCTAAACTGTCAAAATTTGACATATGGGGTACCGTCCCAAGTAGCATTTTTGGTCAGAACTTGGATATTATACCCTAACATAGAATAGGACTTTTTTCCTATACAAATCAAATCGAAACTAAATTACGTAAAAAATACCACTAGTCTACCTAACTGGGGACAGAACCGATGTTAATTTTCCCTCCAAAATAGGTCACAGTAGTTAATTGTCCACACAGGTCAACATAAAAATAAAAAAATAGAGCAAAGCTTTTTAATAAAGTAATCTTGTAAAGAATAATTAATATATGCCTAATATAATTTCAAAACACTTAAAGGGCTTTTTCACCAAGGGCGGATCCAGGGGGGGTGGTCATGGAGGTCATGAACTCCCTGAGCGGTTCACATCTTTTTATTTAATATGTAAATAACAAAAATACTTTAACTTGGACATTCATAACCCAGTGCACATTTTTTCTGCAACTTGAAAACATAATCATACCTGTATTAATAAGGACATAAAAATGATTAAGCATGTCGTCGTAACTTATAATGATCTCAATGAATATCGGTTGCGGACAGAAAAATAGAAACGGGAGCTATACTGCAGACGATTCCTGATCTCATAGTGAATTGCGATGTTGATATGTATCCGAATATAATTAGGAGGGGGAAAATATGTCCGCTTACCTTTTCGCCACTGATGTGACCCCCCCCTTACTAAAAAGCTGGATCTACCCTTGCTCTCCACTTATTTTACAACTTGGGCTTATTTTGTAGAAGAAGAGCTCTGAATCCTTGTAAATAGATACTATTTGTTTTTGGAGATCTCCAATTATAACGGATATATCGAATCACATGCATTAAGCTTTGTAACTGTGACGTCACAGTCCTTTAGGTATTTACTAAGATGGACTTTTGACTAAATTTTTTGGAATCTATAATCACACAACTGTTTTCGCGTGGCTTTCACTAAAGCTTCATCCGGCATAAGTTAAAGACAAGTATCAAGCCTAAATCAAATTTTGTAGTCTGCAGGATTTTTTAGTTTCCTGGGTCGTATGTGTATAAATTGCGATCTTTAAAATCTCACTAGATACCTGGGCACAACAGGCCCATTTGAGGCCGCAGTAGCTCAAGCCAGCTACATCCTCTCCTTAACGAAACTCAATTTGGATATTGTAAAAATTATGTACTAATTATATACTAATTTGGTCCCCTTTTAAAAAAATTTGTACTTAATGAATAACGGAGTTATTCCCACTTAAAAGGGGGGAGGGTGTAACTTGGCGCTAAGCTGCAACCCCCATGCTTAGGAGATAGATTTAATGAAAGTGGATATGTCATAATTTTGTAATAATTATGTACTCTTAAATAAGGGTACTTTTAGTTTGCAAAAACCATGGGTTTCTAAGATTTTTGTTTGTTTGCTATGTGGTGTGTAGCTTGATATTAAGGTACATCCCCTTCTGCTTAATAAATAGATTTTAAAAAAAGCAATTATACCATAATTTGCTGCTAAGTATGTACTAATTAGCCTTATAAAATATTGCCTGCTCTCAAGATAACTTAATTTTTTTTGTTTATATGGGGTGTGTGGCTTGGTATCAAAGCACACTTCCCTCTGCCTAGGAAAGAGATTCGACGAAAAGTGACGATGCCAGAATTTGGTACTAATTATGTACTAATTTCGTCCCTTTCTAAAAAATTGCCTCCTCTCAAGATAACTTGATTTTCTTTTGTTTATATGGGGTGTGTAGCTTGATATCAAGGCACACCCAAAAAAAAAAAAATAAGTTATTTTAAGAGTAGGCAATTTTTCAGAAGGGGACGAATTTAGTACCTTTGAACCCCAGACCAGGTATTTTTATCTGGTCTTTTTGTCCTTCAATAGCCTACCGACTGGGGAGTGAGTAACTAGGACTGCCTCCACGGAATACCGATCCCATCCGATCAAGTAACCGCCGTGAATAGAGGGGTAGTTACCTTTTGCACTCTTCCCTGGTTTTTTTAGCCTATTAAGTTTTATCCAAGGTCGAACAATTTTTTAGACAAAGGATTTTAGGACTGTGCGGGGTCGGTAATAAGAGTTAACCGATAAATTCCCAAAGCCAAATAAAATGTTCGCAAACATCAAACCTCGAATATAACAAATGTCGTACTCGAAACAAAATACAATTACACCTAATATAAGTTTCTTTCACCAACGCAAACATATTGTTTTACATCTATATTGACCACTTTAAGAACAATGCTTTTGTATTTTTTACACTAAATTATTCAGTCTAGACGATGTGGGTCAAAAATACCTAGGAGAAGTTTTGATTAAGTATTACGTGGTGAAAATCTACTAATAATAGAGAGTTATCAGCAGTGACGCGCTCCGTGCGACACATTAAAACGGAGTTTGGGTAAAGCAGTCAAGTGCGGGAAATATAGATTCTTTCAAGCAACATTTTTTCATCAATGTTTTTTCTACGCACAGAAAAAACACTACGATAATATCAATGGGAGTTCCTAGCCATATTCTTAAATAGCAATGAGGAGTTGTCGTAATAACATTCCCTTTGAATCAATAGTAAATGAAAGGTAATTATTAATTCAATGACACCTGTTATTGATGGATAGGAACTCCTTGAAGGTTTTTCAATGGGCAACTAAACCACTGAACTATATTGGACTATTGACCTTAGAATGGACGTGGATATCCAGTGTACGTTCCCATAATAGGGTTGATGCCCCAGGTGCGACCTAGCACTCGACTTAAGCCGTTTCGCAGTGGCGTAGCCACGGGAGAGGGTTTTCGAGTAAACCCCCCCTCCAGGGCGTTCAACCCAATCTAAAATAAACTAATCATGCAAAGGTGTCACGTTGGGGGCGCCAGGGGAAGCTATATCCCCCCCTTCACCTTTTTGACCCTTTACTCCGGTTTGTGACATGTGATTTGGTGTAATGTCTTAAACTGCAAAAGTTTTGCTATGGAGCTTTAACGTCATTAATTTTAGTTTAACTTTAAGCAATTTTCTTTAGTTCAATAGGTACCTAGAACCCCAGAACCATTAAATATTGATTTTTCCAGCCCCCCTCCAGAATACTAAAATTAACAAATTTATCTTTCAACCTATTCAGATATTAGACATTTAAAGTAAATATTAAAACGCATCGGTATGGGTATACGTATCGCGTTCGAAATAAAGCCAAAATACAATACATTTTTGACTTGTTTATGCGATGTTTCGAACGATGCCCGCTTTTTTAAAAGGGGCGATGACAGAACTGCTAACAGCAATCGATGCGTGCGTTGAGATGGACGTAATGATACGTTCATCATTCCGTACGCATCGATTGCTGTCAGCTTTTGTGTCATCGCACCCGCCAATCGTTCGAAACATGGCAGGAGCAAGTCAAAAATGTATTGTATTTTGGCTTTATTTCGAACGCGATACGTATACTAATACCGATGCGTTAAAACATTGACTTTAAGTGTCTATTAAACAGTTTAAGTTGGTCATAGGACGTAGGCGAAAACATGGAATATAGCGTAATATTCTATCTTCTTTTTATTTGAAGAAAAACAAAGACTTCCGCTCGATTACAGATATAGCTGATGCCACACAAATTTGCACTGCACCGAATAACGCACACCATAGGGTTTCAACCAATCAGCGCTTGATTTTAGGGCGCCATTTTGTGTTTGCATAGAAACTATCAGTAAGGTTAAACGTTTATGGAGAGTTGATATGCTGTCGGTCGCGTGGACACACGTTAAAAATATTAACCTAAAATAAGTAACCATTTTTAATGTTTTTTGTTTGAGACTTTTATAAAATCTCCACGACCTACACCATTGATTAAAAACTATGGAAGATCACATGTTATATTGTGATAATTATAATATAAGTGATAGAGAGGAAATTGTAACATGGGTAAGGATGCACGGTGATCCGAAAACAATGAAAATGTCTCAGAAAATTTGTCAACTTCTGATGAACTTGTTATGATGTAAATTCAAACAACATAGGCATAAAAACGTGTCTCTTGCAATGTCTCTATGCTATGCTATGCCCCATCATGGCGCCATCTATGCAAGTTTGTGTGTGAAGGCCTTATCAGAGACCAATTTCTGCGGTCTAGCGTTGACCTTTTTCATCAAGGTTACGTTTTTAGCATGAATAAAGTTGAAACGAGATACAAACTTACGTTCTATAACGTCTGATGTATAGGTTGTGTACCAAACAGCACTTTTTTAAATGATTATAACTGAGCGGGAAATTGTCCGATTTTAATAATATTTAGTTTTTTAGAAAGCCAAAGCTTCAAAATTTATTGAACCATACTTGATATTTCATAAAAATCCAAGATGGCGGACCTATTTAAAAAATAGGCATCTTTAACCCCCCTAGATATTTTTTGTGTGCAACACTGTAATAATAAATAGACCAGAGTTTACCTGCAAAATTAAGCTTAATAAGAAAAAATCTACTTGTTTAAATAGCAATAAGTTTTTTTAAAAATTGATCGATTTTAATGAGATTAAACTTTTTGAAAGGCACAGGCCTCAAAATTTATAGAACTTGTGTCAAAAATGAAATTTGTTAAAAATTCAAGATCGCGGACTTATTTAAAAAACAGGCATTTTTGACTAGAAAAAACTTTTTCTGAAACACTGTATTCAATCTCAAACATAGGTTACAAAGACACAAACTTACCAAGCACACCAATGAAATATTTTTAAAATTTGGACAAGAAATAAGGGAGTTTTAAATCTTTATATAGACCAGAGTTTGCCTGCAAAATCAAGCAATTTTTTCTTAATAAGCTTGATTTCTCATGCAAACTCTGGTCTATATAAAAATATAAAACTTCTTTATTTCTTGTACGAATTTTTTAATGTTACATTAATGAAGTTGAAAAGGATGTAGCTTTGTAACCGATGTTTGAGATTGAATACAGTGTCGCAGAAAAAGTTTTTTCTAGGGGGGCGAAATGTGCCTATTTTGTAAATAAGTCCACAATCTTTCATTTTTAGTAATTATCAAATTTATCATTATTTCTATAAATTTGATAGCTTGTGACTTTTAGAAAGCTTAAACTTATTAAAATTAGTTTTTGAAAAAGTTATTGCTATTTAAAAAAACAAGTAGATTTTTTTGTTAATAGGTATATTTTAAAATTGAAAACTTCCTTATTTCTTGTCCGAATTTTTAAAATGTAACATCGATGTGCTTCGAAAGAATGTGGCTTCGTAACCGATGTTTTAGATTTATTACAGTGTTGCGCACAAAAAATATCTAAAGGGCTTAAAAATGCCTATTTTTCAAATAGGTCCGCCATCTTGGATTTTTAGGAAATACGTTTGACTTTGGTCCGGTAAATTTTGAAGCTTTTGCTTTCCGAAAAGCTAAATAATATGAAAATTGGACAATCTTCCTCTAAGTTACAATTATTTAAAAAAGTGCAGTTTTTACTATAGCAGATATATATATATATATAGATTAATAAGTAACAAAATAATAGAGAATGCACTTCATAACTGCGAAGAGGGTCTGACCGTAAACGGTATAAAAATCAACAACATACGATATGCCGACGACATAATAGAGACATAGAGTTATTTGTAACTCATCGCGGTATACGTATCCGCATCTAGCGAGAACCAAGCACATTGATTGGTCAGAAACTTGTAGCACGTTCGAAAAAAGCAGATATATGCTAATTTAAGGTGTTTCTGAACGCAGTAGGTGCTGAGATACGATACGCGTGCCGTAACGATACGTGATACCTAACGCATCTCAACATCTATCGCGTTCAAGAACACCTTAGATTAGCATATATCTGCTCTTTTCGAACGTGGTACAAGTTTCTGACCAATTAATGTGCTTGGGTCTCGCTAGATACGGATACGTATACCGCGATGAGTTACAAATAGCTTTATGTCTCTAATAGTAGACACGCTGGAGGCACGTTAGAAGTAAATGGGCAGCAAGTCGAACGCGTGGATTCATACAAATACTTGGGTCGTCTCCTCAATTAGAACTGGGACAACATGCAAGAAGTTCGTGCAAGAATTAAACAGGCCAGATCATCTTTTATCAAAATGAAATCAGTGTTGTGTAGTCGCGATCTTAATACCACTCTCTGAATTCGTGTGTTATGTTTTTAGCATCTTATATTATGGCATCGAAGCAATGACACTGACTGAGGCCATGTGTAAAAAGTTGGAGGCATTCGAGATGTGGTGTTATCGTAGAATACTAAGTATATCTTGGATGGACCGAGTAACTAATGTGGATGTTCTGCTTCGAATAAATAAAGAGCTGGAAGTTTTATTTACCATCAAAAAACGAAAACGAACTGACGAATATAAACTTTTAAAATTGATAATAGAAGGCAAAATTTAAGGCAGAACAGGTCCGTGTCGTAGACGGATATCATGGCTTAAAAATCTTAGACAATGACATGTTGTTAGAACTACGACACTTTTTCGAAAAACACTAGACAGGGTGCAGATCGCGCTAAAGATAGCCAACGTTCGAAGAAGAGATATGGGAGAAAAAATCAATAGATTGGTAATTGGAATGGCCGAACTAAGCAAAAGACAGAAACGTCCGATTCGGCAAATTAAACGTCTACAGATAGGCACCTCATACGTGTCATGGCCAACTTAAACTGTCTATTTATTATTCACATTACAACTAACAATAGCGTAATCCGATTTCGAGTATTGCAGGTACGTTAAAATAAATCGATAATTTATGCGTATAACATTAAAATATAAAAAGTGTCTGTAGGAGAGTGCTTGTGGAATTTGTAAAACTCATTCTGCTCGAATTCGTAATAAGGAGGGGAAAATTTATTGAATAATTGTAAATATTCATTAGGCTCCATGGTCTAAATGCTGTACAAAAGTGGCGATGGAAATAAGTAATAAAGGGAATAAGGGGTAGTGATTCGAATATAACGTAGCCCTTACATCTGCTCAAACCAGTGGCTCGCAGCAAACGTGGGGTCAGAGGTTTTCCATCAATATCATGCGGATGCATGTAGCCTCTTATATCCAAATGCCAACCTCACCTTTACTGGTGCTCCCTGTCTAAAACAGACGAGGCTCTAGTGACCAGTGTTGCCACCACAGAAGAAGAAGAAGAAATTATCGTGCAGTGCTGCCAAAATTATCGATTCTTCTTGAAAATTATGATACATTTTTTTTTATAAACAAAACACCGCATGCTTATTTTAATTTATTTTTAATCGCATAAAAAAAACAACAAAGAGCAACACAACAACCTTAATCTATCCGCGAAATCGATGTAAAAATCTATAAAATCAGCAAATTACGCGGAGAATCCCGTTTAGTCAAGGAGATCCTCCATTCCGTGAATCAGGGGACGTTTTCGAAGTACGACAATATTTAATTTGTTGGTTTCTTATAGGAAGAAAAACACCTGCAACGAAGTTAAAAAATTCAAAGTTCTAGAGTAAAAAAATATGTTACAATTATCGATTATGACACATTATCTTTCAACTCAATTTTAAGGAACAATTATGTTACAATTCCATAATTATGATATAAGTGGCAACGCTGCTAGCGACCAAACATGGGTGGTATAACCCTATGAGAAAGATGAACTATACCCAATAACCACTAGGAACTGCTCCATTAACGACCTGTACAAACTTATACGTAACTAGAATCAAAGGGTGCTCAATAAGCCAATAATGGCTGCAGTGCAGTGACTCTGACCAGCCATCAGGCTGGTCGAAGCCACGGTTCCTAGAATAGATACGATCTAGTAATTTTGCCCTATTCCTTGACCCGATAACGACACAAAGATAGCAGCTGATTTTTGTCCGCCATTTAAAAATTGTATGAAGGCTTGACAAACTAAATTAACTTTTCGGATTTTTTTTAGTTTAAATGATTGAGGCAAGACCTATTTTTTGCTTTTTTTCTTTTATTATAACTTTTTGTGTATAAGTAAATATTAAATATAATTTATTTTTGGCCTGTATGCGTTGGTCTTTTACCAAATAGGAATTAAGATCATTAGTTGGTAATCGATTCCGTGAAGAAACTCATCGGATGATTTGGAGTTAGTTCGAGTTCGTAGTTCAGAAGTTAGGTTATGTAGTTGTTATTTTTCCTGTTTTGGAAGCTATTTTATTTTGTACTTGATTTTTTCCAGGCATTCTTGGGAGAGAGATTATGTTTTTTATTTAGAAGGAAAGACTTGTTTTGCATATTATATGCAATAAATCTGATTAAAAATTTAAAGGTATAAGGTACCTTGTTTTTTGTTTTTTAATTATTTAATGATGAGCCTTCTCGCTAAAATACACGCATAAATGCAACTACCTATGACGAAAATAATGTAAGTAATATCACAGGGTATTTAATTAAAGCCAGAAGAAAAGAAATGATGAACAAATACAATTTTTATTACAAAAATTTACGCAAAAATAATATAACCTCAAATGTCACCCATCAAAAAAATCAGGAAGCAGCTGATATCTTTGTGTCGTCATCAGGTGGGTGGAGCAAAAAAATTACTAGACCGTGTTTATTCTAAAGACCGTGGGTCGAAGCCACAATCGGGGGGTTTTGGTCGGTAAGAATCCCACACTATCGGGGCTGGTGGATTGGTTGGTTGTACCGGATGTCTCATGCAAGATTTTCCCTTGACAGCCTTGAAAAAAAAAAGTAATAAATATTTATACAGGGTTCCTAAGATTTTTCTTAGGGATAGGATTTCAATAAATCAAACAGAAATGGCATAGAAAGTTCTGCGTGCACAAAAGAAACAGGTATATTGAGCAAGTTTGTTATTATCTCCGGACTGCTTTCATGTGAAAAAATTGTCGCCACTCTTTCATTGTGAGCATAAATCATAGTTGCAATAATAACCGCTGACAAGATGTCTGCAAATTCCGCTAGATGGCGGCCACACCTAATTAAAAATTAGATGATTTCAGGTCCAAACCATAGCTTTTTCTTGCTTAAAGGAGGCGGCAGGGTCCATTATTTACGATACTGAGCGATAAACTCGTGAGGTTGTTAACATTAGAAAGAAATATCTTCGCTTTTAATTAAATTTCTTTCCATTCTGTTCTGCTAGTGACATCTATCCGGAAACGGCCAAACCATGCAGCTAGCACTAGCAGCCAAAGAAGTCAATAAACGGCGCTGTTTTTACTGCAGAGCTTTTTGCTTGCGATATTATTGATTTTAAATAAAGCTGGCCCTACACTATATTTGATATTTTCGAGGTGTTTTATGACATGATCTCGAAACATGTAGCGAACCAATTCTTCAAAACTAGCGGGAGGGTAAAAGCGAAAAATAAGGGGCTCCCAATATTTGTAACACCCAAAAAGGGGTGAAAAGATTTATTTTGCTCTGTTTCTTTACAAAAAACGTTTTTTTTACGAAAAACTTGAGCTCTGCCACTTTTTTTATTTTTTCCTTCAACGTTCTCAAAATTTTCGTAATACCGTAGAAAGAAATTATTTCCGTCATGGTCATACTCTATTTTTATTCGAAAAAATTTAGAAACAGAGACGGGATCAGTTTTCCTAAAACGGGGGATCTTGGTTTCGAGTGAGAAGATAAAGGGCGCCGCAGCCAAAAATTTTTCAATTAAATTAGCCGAACGCAAAAATGTTAGGAAAACAAAGCACGAAATAAAAATGGCGCCGCTTACAATTTTTTTTCAAAAATTACGTAATTTCGGGAACGCCAAGAAATAGGTCTTAAGAGTATAATTTTTAAGAAAAAAATATCAATTTTCTCGCCCTCCCCACAGAGGCCGTGCACAAATTACGTAATGGTCATAGGGGGGAGGGGGGTTACAAAACGTTACGTAGGGGGGTTTTCGACAGCGTTGGCATTTGTGTGAAACTAAGAAAATTTGGAATGAAAATAAGTGAAAAGTTTTTTTTTTTTTGGGGGGGGGGTAGTGGTCTTGAAATCGTTACGTAATATTAGGGGAGTGGCGTGCCAAACCGTTACAAAACATTACATAGGGAGGGGGTCAAAAATTGGTAAAATCACCGTTACGGAATTTGTGCACGGCCCCACATCTGACTGTTCCTCCTTTTTGATTTCGAATCAAAGTGCAAAACCCGGGTTGGACGTTCGAAGGCGTCAACCTGTCCTATTTGCCTGATAAAGTTTCTACGGAAATATCTCAGTCGATTTCTCCGGCCGTGTATGAAAGCTTTAGGTTAGGCATTTGCATGTATCTCAGTCCCCAGCCTGTAAACAGTACGTAAGGACAATGGTTACAAAATGAAAAGCCGAAAAATATTTTTTTTTTACGATATCTTTCATCAGTTTGGTATTAAAGTCGAGCAAAAACAATTTTTATTCCAGTCCTAAAGGTATGAAAATGGAAAACATTAGAAAACAACAACCTGGAATGGATTTACTACGTGTAAGATGTAGTGACAACATCGCCCCATGCCCATCCTTTTCTGCTTAATGTGCTTTTCCGTTTGTCTGCGTCTTATACACGGCTGCTTGGCCCCCTAAGGATTTGCTTAGGAACCCTGTATACACATTATAACCCAAAATGAAATATTGCGTAGAGGTCGAGAATCGAGAAGTATATTTATTCAAAATGGGGGGTTTAGCCAATTGAAATCCAGTCAGTTTGTGAGGCATAGAAATATACTAGAAACGACTAGAAATCACGTAAGAAAAACTATTTCCATAGTTGTTGGACTTTTGGTACCTAATACGAGCATGTGTAAAGCACCTGATTTTTCCAATGGTGCTTCTTAGGTGATGCGGACTATATTGCGCATCCAAATCAATAGTGGATTTTTCGAAATTCTTTTTGGTGATATTGGGAGTTCGAAACTAGTTCTTAATTTAGGGATAGTTGGTTTTCATTTTTCTCTACGCTTTAAATGAGGAAGGTGTAGCTTCACGTCCGGCTGCACACCCCATTTTGAATATAAAAAACCAGGAAGGAGTGTGGTTCAAAATTTTAAAAGTGGTTCAAAATTAGTTCGAAATTGGCTCGAAATTATAAGCATATCAAAACTCGAATATCTTTCGAGGGGGGAGGGGGATGTGGCTTGACTGACCTCGATTTTCGCTTATTAACCAGGTGAAGATCAACAAGCTTTTATAATGGATGAGGTGAATAGTCACCGAATTAGATTCGTTTTATTTTTATGGCATAATATAGCGTAATTTAAAAAAACATTACGTAATTAAGATTGCATTGTATTGCGTAAAATTGTATTTCTCTGTGCTTATACCCTACAAAGCTAAAGAGATCTGTCATAGTTTACCAAAAATACTCAAAATTAAGGAAGTTTTTACTAACGAATAGAACTTCGTCTTTTCATTATCTTATAATTCGAGTACCTTACCCTGGTGTAATTCGCTTATTATTTATATTTATCTTTTAACAGGCAAATGAATTAAGAGCTCTCTTTTTTCCCTTTTTTTGTTTCAGCTAATTAAAGTTTGGGCTTTGATAAAATTTAGTTTAAGTATAAGACTTACTTTAACTTAACTTAGAATGGGAAGTAAACATTTTGCAAAAAACAGTTGTATTGTAAAAAACTTGTAATTATTTCTAAAGTACAATAAAATACAAGTCACAAGATTTTTTGGACGCAAACACTGAAATGCCTAAAATGTTTTTAATGGTTTTACCTACGACCAACGAATAATACTAATCTTACGACCATCTCAACACGATTTTAATGGCTCATTTACGATCCTAGGCTAATAATAAAGCTTAGATTTAAACCACAAAATGGCGTGACAAGCGATGAAACTTTGTTTTATAAGAGCACTAATTAACGCAAAAATGTGACAACAAATATATAATAAACGTAAATAAATGCAATATAATATAATTTTAACAAAAAAAACTTAGTTTTTAAAAAGATATATGAAAAGTCCCTTAGTAACCTTATTTGATTTGACGTTTTAGATAGAACGTCATTAGAACTTCAGGTTATGAAGGTTGTTGACTTAAGAGTATTTGCGTTTGATATTTTTAATAATTTTTGATATTTATGATGATTTTGGTCAAAGGTAAAGTAAACTTCTTCTTCTTCTTGTAGCGCTACAACCCTGGGTGGGTCTTGGCTGACTGTACGACTTTTTTCCAATTTGTTCGGTCTTCCATCAACCTAGGGTCAAATGGAATGTTCATTTTCCGGAGATCTGCTTGGATGTTATCTTTCCATCGCATTCTGGGACGTCCGAGTGGTCTTTTGCCTGTGGGAATCTCCTCCCATACCAGTTTTACAAGTCTTTCGTTATGCAGTCTGTGCACGTGGCCTGCCCATCTTAGTCGCTGTGATTTAATTTCTTGGACAATATCGGCGTCGTTGTAGAGTGCTTTTAATTCGATATTGGTTCTGATCTTATACTGGTTTGTGGTGATGTCATGGTGAGGTCCGAAAATTTTTCTAAGTATTTTTCGTTCAAAGCGCCTTAGCTTTTCTTCGTTTGCTTTGGTCATGGTCCACGTTTCGCATCCGTACGTTATTACAGGTCTGACGATGGATTTATAGGTTTTGATCTTTGAACTTCTTGTGAGATTTTTTGATTTTATGAGCTTATTCAGTGCAAACAGACAGCGGTTTGCAGATTGGATTCTGTTTTTTATTTCTTCGGTAACATCGTTGTCCGCTGTGATTACGGCCCCCAGATACTTAAAACGTTGTACTCTTTCGAAATTAAAGGTGTTGATCGTCACATTTTGCCCTATTCTGTCTCTTCGTGTCGTTCTATTTATACACATATATTTCGTCTTCTCTTCATTGATCTTCAGCCCTACTTTACTTGTTGCTCCTTCCACCTTGTTGAAAATGTCTTTCGTGGATAGGGTGGAGTCTCCAACGAGATATATGTCATCCGCATATGCGAGTAGCAGCTTGGGACCTTGAGCCGATAGCAATTCTGTTTTTATAGGTATAGTATAGTACACTAATTCGCATGTTATAGTCATTACACGCTCAGATAAAGTAACACCCGGTTCCCACCTACGCCTTTCTCGTGAGTCTATGACGCCACTCGTAATAGTAGTTTGTTATGATGGTCATTACACGCGACAATGAAGTTTGAGACGCGAGCCGAAAGCGAGTGTCTTAATTCATCTGAGGGTGTAATGAATATAACATGCGAGTTAGTGTACTATACTTTACCTACGACCAGTGAAAATTTCATTAAAAATATCAAAAACGATTAAAAATACCACACCTAAACATTCACAAGTACATAATTTGGATTATATATGCAACATAACTGTTTCTAAGAGAATTAAGACAAAATTGTGAAATTTTGAAAATTTGATTTGAAATTTGAAAATTTTTGATTTTTTTTTGAAACTTTGAAACTGTGCAAATTTTTGAAAAATTTAAGAAATTTTATTTATTTTTTGAATTTTCAGAATTTTGGAATATTTTGTGCTTTTTTTGAATTTTGAAAATGTTTAAATTTTTTAAAATTTTAATGGTTTTTGGAATTTTTTAAATTTATACATTTAATAAATGTTTATTTTGTTAAAAATAAAAAGGCTGTTATTTAAGGACGGTTTTAAATAAAATATCTTTCTCCGAGTGTTTATACGTCCTTCATTAAATGTCATTAAATATGTCAGTTTAAAGAAAAAACAAACAAAACAACTTAGTTAACAACAGATTTTTCGGAAAACCAGGGTTGAGTATATCTTTGGGTTGGAAGAAATGCGCAAAAGTGTTTTTAAAGTGTTTACAACGATTTTAAAATGGGTTTTAAAGTGATAAACCACTTTCTTAAACCGCTTTAAAATAAAGTTGATTTAGTGCTTAAAACGGTTTTAGTGGTACGACAACATTTTTAAACCGTCCTTATATAAAAACGCTTTAACAAACAAATTGACCCTATGCAAGAAAGTTTCATCGCTCGGCGCGCCATGTTACGATTTACGTCCAAGCTTGGTTATTATCCTAGGAGCGTAAATGTTCCACTACTGTCATGTTAAGGCGCATTTACACAGACAAACTTTCCTTTGATGTTGAAATGCCGACAAACATTTACACGAGCCTCTTGAGCAAAATGTTCAAAGAAATGTTCGAGCAAATCTTGTACAAAAAAACACACGTAAATTTTGGAGAGAATGTTGAGCAAAATTTGTTTGAAGATTTGGGGGTATAAAAATTTCTTTACAAATTCAAAATATATATTGTTATCGGAATTCATTGAACTTAACTGAAAATAGAAAAACAAAGTTTCAAAATAAGGTATTTTTAATCAAGTGCTTTCCGACGGAAAAACGATTTGATGCCGAAATTCACATTTTACCTCATAAGCAGCTTCGATTGATCTGATTTTTATAGGGGATATGCCAGTATACTTGTAACTTTTTTGGGGTTGTAAAAAAGGCGAGAATAAAAAAAAAATAATAATTGGCACTTATTTATTGTGGTTACCTGTAAAATATAATGATAAAAATTTACGTTTAAAAGAATATTCCTTTATTTTACTTCCTAGTTTAGTCTTTTACAATAATAATTAAGTCAAATTAAAAATCCTATATACATTTTATTAAATCTCAAATATATGAACAAAAGCACGTTCGGTTTAAATAATACCCGTTTATTACCCACTTTGACAACCCTACGAACCCGACCCTTGTCTAAAAAATATAATTTAGCAGTAATTTAGTAGACTGTGTCTCCGATCTATCATCCCGCGTTTTGGATTTCGCAGGTAGTTCGCAATGTTGCCCTTTGCATATTGCTGGTTCAGTGTCAGTAATCGACCTTGATTATTACATTAAATTGACAGTAAATATCTATATCTTCAGCATTTTCATGAACCTTTTGCTTTTTTAAGCAACCCTTGGGACCTTAAACTAAGGAATTAAAAAACAACAATAAAAGCTAAAGGTAAAGCAAAGTTACAAAAATATGTTCAAAAAAAATCCCCCTCCCCACCACTCCTCATAGTCATGAGGCACGGATTATCGCTTAAAAGTGCAATTTTTGAGTTTTTTGCCGATATTTGAAAAACTCAAATTTTTTTAGGAAAATAAAAATTTTCCTAGGTTTTTTTTGACTTTAGGAAAAAACCCTTGGAAATAAAAAAAAACTCGCAAGTAAATCCTAAAAAAAAACCCGGGCAAAAAAATCCGGAAAAAACCCTAAGAAAAAAATATTATAAGTAACCCTAATCCATGTGACAAAACTGATAGTAGAGCCAATAATAATGTTTCGCTTGCCGTCGGCTTTTTTTCAAAAAAATTTTAAATAAAACTTGGTGTTCCATTTTTAAAAAAATTGAGATCACTGATCACTAATGTGAAATTTTATTTATTCTCATCTTTAAAAATATGTTTCCAAAACAGATAGCAATAATTTGCTCAAAAATTTACCCGAACAAAATGTTCAAAGAAAAGCTCACAAAAATGTTCACGCAAAAAATTTTAGATCTTTTGCACGAGCTTTTATTTGAGCATGTTCGTCTGTGTAATTGCGCCTTTAGGATGCTCGTTAACTCTTACCGGCGCGGCGCGGTGGTCGATAAAATGAACCACCAAATTACTGACCCAACCGGCGCGGTGGTATACTGTCGGTGTTTGATGCGGCGCTGCATAGTAACATCTCTTAGCTTGAGCTCAAACCTGTTTTTTGTATTTTGATGCAGTGGCCATCCCTCGGTTAGTTTAGTTTTGTTGTTTTTATGGCGGCCATGTATATTATTATATTGCAACATTTGCGCCACCTGGAGCTTAAAATATTTAGAATTTTGGTACAGGTAAGAGTGAATAGTAGTGCCGCAGGAGAGTGTCTTAATTTATCTAAGCGTCTAATGACTATAAAAAATGTCATCATAAATATCAGAAATTATTAAAAATATCAAACGCGAACACTCTTAAGTCAACAACATTCATAACCTGAAGTTTCAATGAAGTTCTATCTAAAACGTCAAAACAAATAAGGTTACTGAGGGTCTTTTCATTTGTCTTATTAAAAACAAGTTTTTTTTTTTTAATATGTGAATATAGCGGGACTTGATTTTGGTTAGGTACTAAAATTATTCTTATTTGTTGGTAGTATAAAGAATAGAGAGTAATAAAACGATTTACAACCCATTTTCTCGAGCGTACCATTGGCGTAGGTGTTTTGCCAACATTTAAATTTAAAAAAAAATAGGAAAAAGACAGCAGTTAAAAATATATATTATGTTTCAACCTGATAGATAAATTTTTTATTATGCGTGTTCTGTTTTTGCACTATAATGCGTAGGTATGCAGATAATTCCATAATTGTTTTACGTGCATAATTAGAGGATTAAGTTTAATTGAGGAATAAATAGCACTGTAATAATATAATTTGATGATTCTAATAATTTTAGATTATTAGCAATTTTTGTTTCTTCCTGGTATTATAGGTACTTATGAGTTGGCCCTACATATTATTTTTATTAGGTAATTAAGTTACCATTTCAGAAGTCTTGAAAAAGTACCAACCACAGCATGGAGAAAATCTGATATTTGTAAGTGGCTTACAGAAAAAAAAACATAAATTTTGGGGCAGATATGGTAAAAAAGGAACCACTATCATTGGTAAATAGCCACAAAGAAAAATTCAATAAGAAAATTGTCGATGATATGTCCGAAAAATAAAAAATTAAGACTGCTGCCTTACCATTGTGAACTTGGAACTTGAAAGGGGTATGTAGCAAGGAATAATACTACTTATAAATTAAAGGATGTGGAGGTGCTTTTTCAAGGATCAGTTAAAAAAGTAACTCCAGATAATTCGCATAAATGTGTACAACACGTTTTAAAAGTAGAAGGAAAGATGTGGAAACTTGATTGTTTAATCGAAGAAACTGTGGAACCCTTAATTATTTCTTTGGAAGAAAATGAGAGTGATGATAAGAGTAAGTAATTTATTCCTATTTTATTTTTGACTGGCTTTAAATAAACGTATCTACCTTCATTTCATTTTAATTATTTTTTTAGTTATAGTAATTGATAACCGTAACATTTTTTTATGTACCAACCATTTGTTTAGCCTTAATTTAATTTTTGAGTGTGCTTATTAATTATAGTTATAACGCCAATACGTTTTTGTATATATATTATAATATTATTTTTATTCCTAAAATGTATTTTTATTATTTAATTTATAATTTTTTTTTAATAAAGTCATTTGTTTTATTAAATTCCATAGAACTTTTCACATATTTACTACTTGGGGAGTAAGGGGTAGTGATGCGAATATAAATGTAACCTTCATATTTGCTCGGAACAGTTGGAGGCCGTGCTTGCCCCCATAGGGCATGGGACCAGAGGAGAGGAGGATGCGAATGCATCTAGCCTCACATATCCAAATGCCAACCTCACCTTCTCGTGGTGCTCCCTGTCTAAAACAGACGAAGCTCTGGCGACCGAATTTGGCCGGTATAGCCCTATGGGGAAGTTGAACTAGACCCAATGACGGCTAGGAACTGCTCCATTAAGGACCTGTACAAACTCGTACAGGGGAGTGGAGTGGTTAAACTAGGATCAAAGGGTGCACAATAAGCCAGTAAGTAATGGCTGCAGTGCAGTGACTCTGGCCAGCCATCAGGCTGGTAGAGGAGAAATGACTCTGGCAGTCTTATGCAAGATTTCCCCTTGATACCCTTGAAAAAAATAAATTTACTAGTTTCTTCACTGATACCTATATACCACGGTACTTAAAATGTAAGTTTCCCCCAATTGCGCCGCCTATGAGAATAGTTTATCGCTTGCCTTCTATTGTTCTCGGTTTTGGGTTCTATTGTATTCTCCAGTAGAAGAGGGTGAGGTGAGGTATATAAAAATAAAGGATTTTTAACTGAGGTACATTAGAAAATTTTTAAAAGAGAAGAAAAAGTGATTGATCACTCAGTACAAAATTTATCCAAATTTGAATTTTTATTACTCTCTCTTCTTTTGTGAACAGACTTTAGGTAAACTATAGTATAATATATAAATACCTGAACGCACTTTAGGGTATTGTGAATCAGACGAGACGGTGCGGTACTCTTAATGCATATCCGGAGATCTAGAAGGCTACGGGATTTATTGAGACATATTTAGGGATTTCTCAAATAAAATGATGACATGTTTCATACCCGACATGATTGACTTCAGCTGCTTGAGGCGTATTATTACGTCCTCTAGGCATATCCTTTGGCCCAATTGAATTGAATGTTATAATTTATGGCAGAAACGTCGTCGCATAAGGCATGAGTATTCAGGATTTGATTCCTGCAAAATGGGAAGTGTTCGCAATTAAGCAGGCTATGAACTTATACATAAATTATGCTGAAATGAACATGCTATTCGTTAATCCAAATGCTTTTATGGGTGAAAATACCTTATTAACGAAAACATATACATTATATGCATAGCATACAAATAGCACCTAAAAAAACAAACAAAAATGTAAAAAAGTGGATAAGTACTTTTAAGTAAAAAGATCAAAACCAACTTTCAACCATGACCGACAGCCTTAGCGCAGTGGGTGGCATATTCGACCCTCGCATGGAAGGTCTCGGGTATTCTACTTGGACTTTTTCTCGCAAAATTACATAATTTTGTGAGATTAAGGATAAACGCCGTATGGAGCGAAGTAGGCCTTATTAGATAAAAGTCAGGCTAACACGATTCCATACCGTCCCTTGTAGAAGACGATATATGGGGACGGTACCGTGTGATCCATATATTAATAGGGCAGTACGTTAAAGATGCCTTTCTAGGGGGAGCTTATCAGACCGGTCTGGCGAGCGGGTAAGAGGTCAGGTCGCAGTGGAGGGAGCTGTAAGCTTCACCACTCATAACAAACCTAACCTTCAACCATACCGAATATATACAGTCACGTCTAGTTAACACTAATAGAGTAAATTTGCCACGAGTTTTATTTTTAGTAATTACTACTTCCTAAATAAAACTCAAAGAAAGAGCAGCCCTGTCTATCAGTGACTCCTGAATATCAAGTACCACAAACTACACTACACCAATTTCTAGGAATTTAAAAGGCAATTTGCATTTTATGTTAGGCAGTGGCGTACGCCAAAATTGTTCACGTTCAATTATTCAATTGGTCTGAAGAGCTTGAGCGCGTAAGCCCTCCCGAGTACGCCATTGTTTCAGATATCCATGGGCTTATCCAAGGGGGTGCAAAGGTTTTTTGCTACATTAAAATTTTTCAATTCCCTTCCCCCCTAACACATCTGTTATACATGTAACAATCATAACTTTGAAAAACAAAGAAAATATGTCAAAATCAGGGTTGGCTCTGGGTAAGGCCAAAGGCAAAAAGCTACTGCGCATGCCTAACGCAGTCTGCTCGCGCCCAGAGGAGTTTTGGGCTCTGCATTTTTTCCAAGCTTACTTGATTTGGAGAGTTATTAGGGATATTTTGGAATGCTTATTTGACACTTTGTAGTGGTTGTGGTAATTACTGCGTCTGCGCAATAGGTAAAAGTCATTCTGTTGTGGTAGTTAACCACTACCACTGCCGTAAGCTACGAATCCATTTCGTTGTGGTTGTGGTTATTTTGCTGGTTAATTTTAGAGAATTTTGGCATAATTAATTTATAAAATAATGAATTATTTCAAGGTTCCAACATATAAAACACTTATTGTGTAAAATTAATCCAAATTATTATCTTTTCTCATCTCTAAATTTTTTTACAAGTGACAGTTGGTAGTGGTGGTGGTGGTTAAACACTACCGTAGCGGCAGTCAAAGTTGTCGAAATTTTAATCGTTCCAAAATATCCCTATTATCGCTACGGTTTTTTTTTAATGCAGTGGCCGTTATAGTATTTCGTATCGTAGTTATAGGGAAAATCTCCGTTCGTAAAGTTCAAAATTTCTACATTTTACCAATAACCAATAAGCCTCAATGGGCAATCATTATAAACAAAGGATGTAAGTTACAACTTTCACATGGTTAACATTGAAAAAAAATTAAAATAATTTAAACCCATTCAAATTTTCCGAATTTGGGGGTGCAAATAAGCTCAATTTAAGAGGTGATCTTTTAAGAAGCTTTTATTTACCTTGCAATATACACATATGTTTGGGTGGAATCTTGTAACTTCATTTTGAACACTTCCCGACATCCGATCGGCTTCAAATTTGGCATGCTTATATAGTTGCTGTGATAACACAAGAATATAGTGTGATGAAATTGACAGCTCTCCCCTACTCAAAGGGGCCCACATAGCAATTTGACATCCTTGCACGTGCATAGAATATCCTCAAAAATAAATAGGACATGCTAAGGATGTTCTAAATTAACATTGGAACATCTTTAGCATATGCTAAGAATAGCTTACGTTCCGCCCTAATCACATGTTATGCAGGTTCTTAGGATGTGCTAATAGATATTCTTATCAGATGATTGCCATGTGCTTAGCACATATAGCAACGGGTCATCCTTAGCACCGTTAACTCCTAAAATATGGCTTTAAATAAAATAAAAAATAGATTTTTGAGCTCTAAAAACCATGTCCTTTCACAATACACCCTAAGAAAAAAAATAAAAACAAATAATAAAAAAAAGTGCGACGCGCCGACGGGACTCGAACATACAACCTAGAGGTTGAGAGACCAAAGCTACATCCACGCTTCTAAAGAAATAGGTTGAAACCGCGGAATATAAGCGTTTTGGTCGACTTAATTTGCGTTTGGTGGAAGTAGACACTACACTTATGGTTTTCTGAGTGCACTGAATTAAACACTCATGATTTTATTGTGTCATGCATATAGATGTACTTAATATTGTACGATAAGATGTCCTAAAAGTAACCTTCTTTAATGGTATTTCATTATACAGACCGCTTCAAGCTACTGCGAACATAGGGGGAATCACGTCCAATTTACTCTCCGTGCCGTACGACCGAGGTGGATTCGAAGCACGCCGCAGTGTTATCTTTTGGAAATTCATTTTGATTTTATTATTTTGTTTTATTTCTGCCTTGCTCGAGAAACAGATGGGTAAGTTCTTAATTGAAATAATACATTTTTAAAACTAAAAATGGATGTCTACGAAGTTGCCGAAAAAGTGCAGATGGTCAAATGGTCAAATCGTCATAACCCAACACACGTTCGATATTGGTCGAGGGAAAATTTGCATTTGTATTTTGACGTCAGAACACAGTTTCCCCAAAAACTAAATGTTTGGTGGGGGGTATTGTAGGGGAACACGTAATTGGGCCATTTTTTATTAACGGCAATTGCAATTTGAATGATCCTAGATACTTGGATCTACTGCAGCAGCACATTATTCCAACTGCTAGGCAGTTGTTAGGTGTAAGATTTGGTGAAACATGGTTTCAACAAGATGGTTGTTCCGCTCACAATGTTGGCCTTGTTAGGGAATATCTTGATAATGTATTTCCTAATCGGGTTATAAGTACACGGGGAACTATTTTATGGCCAGCTCCATCTCCCGATCTTGCTCCTAATGACTTCTATCTGTTTTTGAAGAAGCTTTTCAAATTATCACCCCTAACATGCTTGGAAACGTTAGAAGGGGTTTTTATAGTAGGCTCGGATATTGCCTAGCCGAGCAAGGAGGACTTTTCGAACATTTGCTTTATTTTTTTTTTGACTGGGAGAATCTTTTTGGTTTTTAGAATGTATTATTTTATTTTGAGAACTTGCTTTTATTTTGTTTCTCCTTATTATTTTCATTGTAACACGTCGTCACTGATAAATCTGAGCAGTTGACAATAAAACGCTCTTATTTATCAGGGACAAAAAATAAGAAAATTACGTTATAAAAATTTGCGTATTTATTGACCAAATTCCGGTTTCATTGACTACGCTCCACACAGCACCGTGGTTAGAGGCGTACTAAATACAAGGCGAACGGCGGCGAACGGCAGCGAATGGCGATCGAAAGCCTGAGTGTTGGTTGCTTCACTGATAGGCGTGCGGTGTCTCTGCATGTACGTACACTGGCAAATTAGACTTCTTCCGCCCTATGTTCGCAGTAGCTTGAAGCGGTCTGTATAGTATATGCTAAGGAAATACTAGAATAACATTATTTTGATGTTCTGTTTTTACGGTACCAGAATAGCTTGTGCACTAAAAGGACCAAATAATGTTTCAATGAGTGATATATATACTTTGCATATGCTAAAGATGTTCTAAAAGTTAACTTCTTTAATGGTATTTCCTTAGCATATGCATATGTGGTATATCCTTAGCATATGCCAAGAAAATACTTAAAAGCTCATTCTTTTGATATTCTTTTATGGTACCAGAATAGCATGTGCGATAAACTGACCAAAAAATGTTTTAAAATTGATATATTCTTTGCATGTCTTAAAGATGTATTCAAAAGAACCTGCTGAAACGGTACATTAATAGCAAAGATGTACTCAAAGGAACATCCTCAAAAGGAGGTTTAACGCATATGCTATGAATGTAAATGTTGTTGTTGTACGCCCGATTTCGTTGAGTGTGGGGGCACCTGGGGATGGAGATAACGAATTTTTAATCAGATTTTGAAAATTCAATATGGCGGATTCAAGATGGACGATTTTTGGTCATCTTTTGCTAACCAATTTTAACTAACTTATACACATCCGATTGCCCTCAAATTTGGCATGCATTTATAGTTTCGGTAACAGTATAATAATAGGTCGGTGTTAGGCACCCCTCTCCCCTACGAGGGGATTGGGGGGGGGAAAACACCTAAGTTTGTCCGATTTCGTTTTGGGGATAAGGAATACGAATTTTTGATCAGATTTTGAAATTTCAATATGGCGGATTCAAGATGGACGAATTTCGGTAATGTTTTGCTAACCAATTTTAACTGACTTATCTATGGATACCAATTGTGTTCGTTATGCTTTTATAGTTCCGGTAAAAATATAATAATATGGTATTCTCAGGTACCCACCTCCCTCTGACGAGGGAAGTGGATTAGTTTGTTCGATTTCAATTATTTTTACAATTCAATTTCAATGTTTAAGGAGGGGAATTATGAATTTTTATCAGATTTGAAAATTTCAATATGGCGGATTCAAAATGGACGATTAAGGGTACAAATCTAAAAATTAAGGGTATAGTTTCGGCGACAATACAATAATATGTTATTATTAGTTGACGGCCGCCGCGCCGTAGCACAGTGGGTAGCGTATCTGCGTGCCGCACGGAAGGTCCGGGGTTCGAATTCCGGCTAGGTGCATGGATATTGCAAAAAAAAGGTACACACTTCTCTCTAACCAAGGAAGTGGAGGGGGAAAAGATTTAGTTTGTTCTATTTAAATCAAAATTGGCATACAGGGGTTTTTTGGGAAGGGGATATGAATTTTTGATCTGATTTGGAAATTTCTATATGGCGGATTCAAAATGGACGATTTAAGGTACAAATCTAAAAATTAAAAAATTAATTAAAAAAAAACTTTCAAAGAACAAGCTTTTATTAAATGCATTCAAAAGTAGAAAATAATTTTTTATCTTTCTTATACCATAATAAAAGCGATGGACGCAAATTAAAAAATTTTAACTTTACGGTGACAAAGAGAACTACAAAAGAAAAACTAAATTCTTCTTCTATTCGAATGATAAACATAATGCTTTCATCTAAAGAAATTGAGAACGGATGAAATTGCCGTGCTTGTCAAGCCTTTGAAAATGTCCTTAAGTTATAGAGTAATACAACTGATTCTGAGGTGAATCGTCAATGTGACCGATATACGATATATAAAGTTAAAATTTTTATAAAACTAAAAAGGGATTTAGTGAGGGTGAATAAATAAAAAAATCAAGCTTTTCCTTAAAAAAGGTAATATTAACCGTAGATCCGGATTGAATCCAGACATGAATCCTGTGTCATATTTGTGCATCATCATTTCATCTCCTAATTCCTAGCACCGTACTGATGAGCACCACAAGTGTGAAATCTGGATGTACGGTTACCATTACCTTTTTGAAGAAATGCTCGCTATTTATTGATTTTGTTATTTTTTCACCCCCACTAAATTCCTTTTTAGATTTATCAACTCAAGAGCTTAGGATATCTGTAAAGATAATTATATCTCTCTCCGTAGAGACGCTTAATTTTCCTTCAAATTGAAGGTACATCTGCCGATTCTACAATTTGACAGATGGTTGTCTTTTACATGAATCCTCTCCTCTCATCTCCTAATTTTTAGCACCTTACTGATGAGCACCACAAGTGCCAAATCCGGATCTACGGTTACCATTACCTTTTTTGAGGAAAAGCTCGCTATTCATTGATTTTGTTAAAATTTTTAATTTGCGCCCATCGCTTTTATTATGGCATAAGAATGATAAAAACTTATTTTCTACTTTTGAGTGCATTTATAAAAAAAAATTATCATTCCATAGACAAAATAATAGTAATCGTACTTGGTATTGCACAAGATCCGTTTTAAACCGGGCTTTTCGCGAATTCTCAATGATATCAAGGCTTTTTAGTGACATAACAAAACACATAAATTTAATTTGATTCTTATATGTTTGACAAATAGATTCTTAAACAAAAAGGCGTGTCTCGTTTTCTTGATCCCCTTAATGTGTTCTAGTTTTGCAATTTTTTCCATACGCTATAAAAGAACGAACAAGATTTGGAACAGTATTATTTTTGTCTTAAGTTTTATCTGTGCTGAACATATATCAAAGTTTTCAAAAATGGTTTTCAAAGTAAGTTTTTGTTATAGTGGGTAAAACAAGTTTTTTAGCCTTTTCGTTTGTGTTAAGAAGAGAAAAAGTGCATGAAAATAAAAAATTCAGTGATATATTTTAACGCCAAATTAAGTGCTCTGGTTGGTTTAAGCCTAGCTAAGAAACTTAAACCAAAAAAAGGTGTTTGAAAAAATTGAGTTATTTGGTTCACAATAGACCAAAATTTTGTGATCTGTCTGTCTGTATATCCGTCGGTCGGTCTGTTTGTTTGTCGGTCTGCGCCACAATTTTTTATTAAATTGTCTACATAAATTTTTTGGTACCAAGCGATGAGTTGATTACTTTTTAATAGGGTGGGAGGTTGAAAAAAGGATAGAAAAGGGAGTTGAACCAACTCAGGAATTGTGGAGTTAGCGACACACGGTTTTCACATTTAGATGAATGATTATATTTTTAAAAAAATTGTAGAGGGGGAATGAAAAACTATACCTTTGTTAAAGTCTCTCAGATCCGTAGTTTCTAAAATAATCGTGTAATTTATTTTATTTATAGGTATTAATTATTATTCCAGAAGATTTTTTAAAGGTTTTATGCACTATGCAACTTTTCCATGTATCAAATTTTCTAATAACAGGTTAAAAGAAGACACAATCCGCTTGTGCCTTCTTATAACCTGTGCGAACAGGGCATAAAACAATAACGAACCCAACGACAGAGTCGGATCGGCCTTTAAATTTTGGACTTTTTTTTAACCTTAGCTGAGGTCAAATAATATTAACCAAACCATATTAAACCATAACATAATGAAACTGATATTCTCACAGCTTTTAAATTTTCTAACAAATTTATCTCGAGTGCAGGGATTCTCGAAAGCGTGGGAAGGGAGTACTCGCCAAGGAAGTATCTTATACTTGTTTTTTTCAGTTTGCACCTGAAGACGATCAGAGATTGTACTGATCGAAACGTCGTGTATAAATAAAATATAGACAATGGAAGTCCGAAACACAGAGTTAGTTTCAAACACATCATTGTCTAAAAGTTTCAAACAAATAACGGTTAAAAGGGTTTTAACGTTCCTGTCTTGGTTTTTCACAAGCATTAAAAAAGGCTTTTTAACTCATATTATTTGTTTTGCTAAAGTTCTTGATGTCATATTGAAATGAGTTGGAACTTATTGTTACAACAAAAAAAACTCTATTAAATTTGGACCTAAGTATAAAAAGTGCCAATCTCCATTTTTGCCCATATGGAGTTAATACCATCACTGAAATAAGCACATTCAAAATTACAGGTAGAAAAAAGGCCATACGCCGATCTAGTTCAATTAATTTTGGTCTATCTCCCATATACATATACATAAGAACGGAACTTTAACTAACGATTACTCAAAACACAAAAAATAGAGTTTGCCCCTTTTTATACTCAGGTCTAGAAATATCAAATTGGGTATTGGTGGAAAATACTTAATATTCATCGTAAAAAGCATTTTTAACCTGTTTTACAATATTAAAAATGTAATTCTTTTTGGATTGATATTTATTTCAGGCGTAAGTTTAAGTGTTACAACCAATCAGGTCCAGAAATATCAAATTGGGTATTGGTGGAAAATACTTAATATTCATCCTAAAAAGCATTTTTAACCTGTTTTACAAAATTAAAAATGTAATTCTTTTTAGATTGATATTTATTTCAGGCGTAAGTTTAAGTGTTACAACCAATCTGAAAAAAAAAAGCTTGGTAAAAAGGTCAAATACATAGCACAAGTGCCTGTTTATTAATGACGCAAGCATTTTATGGGAAGGGAGGGTGGTCATTTGCATGACAATATGAGATAAAAAGGGGAGAGGAAGGTGTAGCCAACGTTATGACACAAATATAAAGAAATTGCTACTGCATAGAATTTTACTCACTTAGCAGTTAATGTTGAACTTAGTGAATTAGAAAAAAAATCTTTCGTTGGATGTAGTATTATAGAAAATATTTTGCTTATCCGGCATAAACTTTTATTCACAACTTTATTTTCAATCGTATGCAAGAAGGTACAGTCTTATTATATAGGGTGGGCCAAAAAATCTTGCACACTTTTAAATTCGCTATAACTTTTGATCGAACTGCTCGATTTCAAATTTTTTTAACCTTTTCCGGTTTAAAATTTGACATTTCGCAAAAATCCAAAATGCTGGACCGTTTTGAATATCGGGTAATTTTCACCCACCTGCAAAAAAAATAGGTACGGCACTGGAGAAAATCTAAGTCATTGCGACAAAAGCCTTATGTATGCTTTCTATACCAAGGCATTACTGAAGTAAATCGGTTAAGAGATAAGAAAACTATAAACCTCTGATATAAGTGGTTTTTGATCCACATTGTTATTTGCAAAAAAAATCGCAGTTTTTGCATTTGCTTTAACTTTTGATCGGATTACTTGATTTTACACATTTTTACATTTTTGGGTGAACAAAGCTTGCGGCTTTGATATTTTTCAAAATTTAAGATGGCGGACAGCTTTAACACGCTTTAACCATTGGTTAATTTCACTCCTCTAAAAAAGTAACAAAACAAAATGAAGACTATTCTACCTCCCATCTCTGCTAGGTATATGGAGGAATCACTTGCTTAAATCAGTTAAGAAGTAAGTGTCATCATTTCCAGCGTTTTCAATAAGAATTGTGACTGTAATAAAATTAAAAAAATATCTGTGGTTTTAAACTACTGATTTTTTAGCCAGAGTGGCATGTATTGGTTGTTTGGCCGAGCTTAAGCTAAGTTTACTTTGTTACTAATCATCAAATACTTAAATTTTTTATAAATTTTTTTGCACACTTATACTTTAGTTATTAGTTAATGTATAATAATCTAGATCGGGCTACTCAGTTTTTCTAAGCTGATACCTATGTGTTCTTAAGACAGTAGGCAAATCGTTACGCCATTTATTAAAAGCATTGGTAATGTTTCTTTGGGACAAACTTGACACAGTTCGTTAATGTAGCCGTAGCTGCGGCCATTTTTGTACATTTCTTTTTCACACTTCTTTTTTTAAATCTCCCCAATAATGGCTGTCTACCAGATTCAAAACGCGGATGTTATTTATGTCAACATACTTGATGATCAATTTTTGATATCTTAACCTATTTAATTTGCTGTTCCCCTTATATATGCAGCAGAGAGGGAACTGTCGCATTAATTTGGATTTTGTTCAGTATAGGTACCAAACATAATTTTTTTTTCGTGGCAGAGAGGGAGGGGGGGGGGGTGAAAATTACACATTGTTTAAAAATTGTTAAATTTTGAACCACAACATTTTGTATTTCTATCTTAAGTTACAGCAAACAACTCCACTCAATATAAAAGCCCGTATTTTTTTTATTTCTTAACCGATTTAATTAAGTACTGCCTTAGTATAGATACAATATATAAGACTTTTGTAACAATGACTTAAATTAGACATATTTTTTTTTGCAGGGGGGGGTGAAAATTTCCCGTTATTTAAAATGATCCGCCATCTTGGATTTTTAGAAAATGTCAAATTTTGGACCGGATCGGAAAAGTCTCATGTCTTGCCTTCCAAAAAGTCAAAACATTTTAAAATCGACCGATTCGATCAAAAGTTATAGTGTGCAAGATTTTTTGGCCCACCCATTACAACTACTTGATGACTCCTTATAAGAATAAAACAAATACATATTCTTCATTAGATGTTGGAGGTCTGCATGGAAATTTTGAATTAAAAAGCTAAAATTTTGGTCCGTACATTAACATTTTATAAAGTTGCTGGATTTGATGTTCTCATGAGCTCCTTAAAGCTAAAACTTTTATTAACGCCCTGATAACATCGAAACATATTAGGAACGTTCTAACTGGCAGTGATTTCTCACACCTACTCAACCCATCTCTTCAACTTTTTGAGGGCTTTGTTCAACGCTATGTATGTACCCTATTGAAGGACAACTATTTAAATGACAAAGTGTGCATTTTAAGTTTATTCCCTATTTTAATTTTAAAACACATTGAAGATTTTCCGCCCTTTGTCCACTTTAAATTTATTTTATGACCAACTAACCTGGAGTCCACAAAAGAGCGACTATATTGATCCAGTCTGCAGCACAGCGCATTATCTGGATTATTTGTGACCTGAATTTACTTTAAAAGTGGGATATAAAAAGACTATAAAGTATTACTTACACCTTATTATTCAATTAAGTTTACAAATGGACTTAAAACACAATATTTAATTGAATCCTAATAAATATCTTTCGTCTTTCTTTTAATAATTTTCTTAGGGGTTGATAATCCATGCTACTTTTTACGACGCCATTGCCCTCGGTTTTTATTTAATGTTTAAAATTGAGCTTTTTTAGTAAATTATTAAAGCAAAATAAAAAAGGAGACAAACCAAAAACAAATAAATAAAGCAATAAATACTAAACTGAAATGTTTATTAAATATTCAAATATTGAAAATAAACGTAATTGGTTTTATTAAAAATGTTTTAATGCAAATATAAAATATGTTTTTATTGACTTAAAAAGTTGATTAAAATACATAAAACCAGATATTTTTACAGTGAGGTTCAGATTCGGCCCACTATGGACGTAGGTTTGTCAGATTTATTCAGATGCAATTTACTACTACTGATACTACTTCACAAAATTAGTTTTAAAACCACACCCTTTGCTTGTGTTTCTTTTTAAATCCATTTGCATGTATATGTGCTTCAGGAACCACGTTCTAACGTAGAGATATTTTATATAATAACAGCGGTCGACCCTCGACGTTGCACGTGAATTTCATTTGACAGTTGTCTTTATTAAAAGAAACTTTTAAAGAACAAGCTTTTATTAAGTGCACTCAAAAGTAGAAAATAATTTTTTATGTTTCTTATACCATCATAACCTAAGTTCTCAGCTTCTTTAGATGAAAGCATTATGTTTATCATTCGGATAGAAGAACAATTTAGTTCTTCGTTTGTAGTTCTCTCTTTGTCACCGTAATGTTAAAATTTTTAATTTGCCCTAATCGGTTTTATTATGGTATAAAAAAGATAAAAAATTATTTTCTACTCTTTATTGCATTTAATAAAAGCTTGTTCTTTAAAAGTTTTTTTAAATAAAAATTTATTTTTTCATTTCTAGATTTGTACCCTAAATCGTCCATTTTGAATTGGCCATATTAAAATTTTCAAATCTGATCAAAAATTCATAATTTCCCTCCAAAAACCCCTGTATGCCAATTTTGATTGAAATCGAACAAACTAAATCTTTTTCTCCCTCCAATTCCCTCGTTAGAGGGAGGTGGGTATCATATTATTGTATTTTCACCGGAACTATAAACGCATACCAAATTTGAACACAATCGGATGTCGAAAAGTCAGTTAAAATTGATTAGCAAAACATGACCAAAAATCGTCCATCTTGAATCCACCATATTGAAATTTCAAAAATTCGTATTCCTTATCCTCAAAAGCTCCCGTATACTAATTTTATTTAAAATTGGACAAACTTAAGTATTTTCCCCCCTCCACTCCCCTCGTAGGGGGGAGAGGTGCCTAATAATGACATTATTGTATTGTCACCAGAACTATAAATGCATGCCAAATTTGAAGGCAATCGGATGAGTTTTAAAAACCTGATTAGAAATTCGTTACCTCCATCCCCAAGTGCCCCAACACACCAAATTTCAATGAAATCGGGCGTACTTCAACTGTATTCTCCCTCCACCCCCTTCGAGTAGGGGGGAGCTATGTGTTGTATTGTCACCGCAACTATATAAGCATGCCAAATTTGAAGCCGATCGGATGTCGGGAAGTTGGTCAAAATTAAGTTGGAAGATTCCACCCGATCAAACATACATATTTACATAGAAGGTACATTGCAAGTTAAATAAAAGCTTGTAAAAAGTAGACTATGTTTCAATCTAGGTCACATCCTACCTGCTTAAAAAATTTCATCCAAATTGGTTTAACCGTTTTTGGGAGATTGAAGAAGAACATTTACATATATTCGTTTGAAGGTTTCAGACATGATGTGTTTGAAATTAACTGTGTGTTTCGAACTTCCATTGTCTATATTTTATTTGTACACGAAGTTTCGATCAGTAAAATCTCTGATCGTCTTTAAGTGCAATGTACAATCTATTCACTCAACCGTAAAGTTTAAGAAGTTGGCTCCTCCCAAGGAGGGGCTTCCAAATATTTGGAATTTCAACACTTGGTTTACTAAAAATACACTGATTCTGCTCAATAAAAGCAGCTTGAAGGAATTATATTTTCGTTTCTTCAAGTGTGACTCCTTGTGCAAAACCTTTGCTTCTGTCCACTTTATTCATTGTTGTTTTGATCTTGCGTGTTCGGCGATTCCTGATTTCATTGTTTCACCTGTTTCAGTATTCGTCTGATGTTCTACAGATGCTCCATATGGACAGCTTCTAAATCTTATAATACAATTCGAAGCCTTCTTAGTAAAACAAAACCGGAGAATAAACAAAATAAGGAATGCATTCACCATGTTCCTTGTGAGTGTGGCGAATCATACATAGGCGAAACAAAAAGACCACTAACTGTTAGGCTTAAGGAACATCAGACGAATACGCAAGAGGTCAAACAATGAAATCAGGAATCGCCGAACATGTATGGTCAAAACAACAGCTAATGAAGGGGACAGAAGCAAAGGTTTGCACAAGGAGTGACAGTGGCAGAAACGAAAATTCCTTGAAGCTGCCTTTATCGGAAAGAATCAGGGTATTTTCAGTAAACCAAGTGTTGAAATTCTAAATATTTGGAAGCCCCTCCTTGGGCGGAGCCAGCTTCTTAAACTTCACGGCTGAGTGATTTCCCATAATATATAAGTACGTAGCCTTAGGAATAGATTGTAGTTTGCCCTGAAGACGATCAGAGATTGTACTGGTCGAAACGTCGTGTACAAATAAAATATAGACAATGGACGTGCGAAACACAGAGTTAATTTCAAACCTTTACATCCAAACTTTTGCTTTTATAATATTAGTACGAGAGGAATATTTTTTAATCAAGTCACTAATTAGTATTTCTTCCTTAATTTTAGTTTTTGACATCTGTTGCTATTCTCGCAGTAGCTCAAGCTGGTGTTATACAAGGTCCATATGCTGCCCCTGTACATTACGCCCCCCAACCATTGGTGGCTAAGGTAGCCGCTCCGTACGCACTGAAACAGGTCAGTTAAAATCATCTATACTAATAAAAGAACGGTAGTCAACATAATCAAAATTATGTTGGAAACAAAATTATGATTGTTTTCCACAAACCAAAACTATACTTTTTTGCACTCGACGCGCGTTTCGCTAACAATGTTAGCATCATCAGGAGACGATAAACAATGAACTAAATTAATCTACGCTCTATCTTATATACAATCCTTTAGTGGGCGGAGATAAGACTAATAATTTGTGATTGATCACGATTTTTAATCCTATCTCCCCTCAACCAAAGAATAAAGTGTACTAAACGGGATGGGTCCTCTATCTTTATTTAAACTATTTCTGGATTTAATGATTTCCATACTTTCATATGCATTCAAAAGTCTTTTGTTTGGTACACTTTTTAGAAGTTTTAGGTTATCTAATGTGAATCTATGATTGTTTTTAAAAGCATGCTCGGCCACACTTGACTTTTCTGTTCTTCCGTATTTTAAGTGTGCTAAGTGTTCTTTAAAACGTGTTTGAATAGAGCGTCTCGTTTGGCCAACATATTTTTTGTCACAATCCATGCAACTAATTTCGTAAATTCCACTTTTTTCTAGAACTGTAGTTTTATCCTTGGGATTTCCTAGTAAGCTTCTTATTGTGTTACCGGATTGATATACTAATTTAAGACCGGTGTTATTAAATACTTTGTGTAATCCTTTCGTATAATTAGGATTATAAGGAATTGATACAAATTTTGAGTCGCAGGTATCTTTTTGTCTGAAAAAGGTAGAATTCCGAAATGTCTTTTGAAAAGAATGTCTATTTATCAGCTTATTTATTAAGCCTTCGTCGTAACCGTTTTCGCCAGCTATATTCCTAATCCTATTCTTTTCTGCTTCAAATATTTCTTTGTTTAAGGGGAAATTTACTAATCTATATGTTAAAAAGTGCAAACTTGCAAGCTTATGTTGTAAGCAATGAAAAGAGTCATTTGGAATATACCTGTTGGTGGCCGTGCCTTTTCTGTATAGGTCAAAGTCCAATTTATTTTTATTTCTTATAACTAAAGTGTCTAGAAATGGCAGTGCACCGTTGTTCTCTGTTTCATAAGTAAATTTAATAGTGGGAAATTTGTTATTTATTTTTTCCATAAAATTTTCAACACTAATTACTTTAGTGTTGAATACTGCAAACACACCGTCTACATACCTGAACCATACTCTGGGGAAACACTCAAATTCTTTGCTTATATCTGATTCAAATTTGCTCATAAATAGGTTTGCGATAAAAGGTGATAAACTATTACCCATTGTGGTTCCTTCTAATTGCTGGTAGTAGTTATTTTTATATTGAAAGTAATTTTGATTCATGCAGAGTTTTGTTAAAGATAGGTATTCTAAAGTCTGTTTGTCTTCTAGATTGTTTTTTCTTAGTGGTTCCTCCAGGTATTGTAAGGTATTGGGGATGGGCACACTTGTTTTATAATCAAAATCGTTAACTATAGACGCACAGGTCAAATCACTTGACCTACACTCATGGTATTATCCCCCATATTTGATAAAAATTTTGATCTGTTAATATATGGGTTGTTGGGTATCAAACTGAAGAAACAAAGCCCGGAATCGAAAAACTTTTGCAATTTTTTATTACCCGTCCTCCTCCCCCCCATATTTAATGAAAATATTGACCGAGTAAAATATGGGTTGTGTGGTATCAAATTAAAGGAAATAAACTCCGGAATCGAAAAGAGCGAACTGTTAAAAAGTAAACTACCTATAAAACCAAGCGTTTATTTGAAAAAAAACTACTGTGGAAAAATCAGGGTCGTCCCCGGGCAATGCCAAAGGCAAAAAATCTACTGCGCATGCCTGACGTAGTCTCCTCGTGCCCAGAAAAGTTTTTGACTGAATTTTTTTTCTAAGCTAACTTGATTAGTTATAGTATCGCATAATTATATGGTTAAAATTTACTTTAAATTATTAGGGAGTTTTTGGAACACATTAAAAACTGCCACTTGTAAAAAAATTTAGAGATGAGAAAAAATAAAAAATTCGGCTTAATTTTACAAAATAAGTGTTTTATATGCTGGAACCTTGTAATATTTTATTATTTTTAAAATTAATTTAGCCAAAATTCTCTAAAATTAACCAGAAAAATAACCACAACAACAACGAAATGGATTTGTAGCTTATGGCAGTGGTAGTGGTTAACTACGTTAAGTTTCCTACTCTGATTTAAATTGATTCTATGAACTGAACTAACTTTTTTTAGGTTGAAGCTGAACAATACGACCCCCACCCACAATACAGCTATGGCTATGAGGTTCAAGATGGAGTTACTGGCGATAGCAAATCGCAACAAGAAGTAAGTACATTATATGTTAAACTGTCTTAATATTAAAGTCATAGTTACGATTTAGGGAAAGAGTCGGTAATTACCATGAAACGCCAATGAGTCCGCCAAATAACCACGTGATTTTCTTGATTTTCTTTGCCAAGGTACCCAGATCTTTAGAAAATAAATCGCTTAATACTCAGAAAATGTCGAAATGTCGTACAAAACGGGTCATGTGATATCCATACTGTTTGGTGTCTAATAAACATCAGAATTGGCTGCACTTTGAATGGAAGGTACATTTTGTAAAAACTAAAACACGGCTCAGAGCATTCTTTTGACTTTTTGCCGAACAAGCTAAAATTTCGAAATATTTAAACATTTAAGGTCGTAGTTACAATCTGGGGAATTGTTTTTAGCAACACTGTACAGGAAATCAATTTAACTAGGTCGACCTGATTTTTTTGCGAAATTTTCGTCATTGAATTTGTTTTTCATTGCAATGCGGAGACTTTATTTATGTTTATCCACAGTGGGACACCAGAGATTTTTTAGCACCGAGTCAAAAACTCGGGGTTAGGTTACTTATTTTGACTTTTCGCGTTCTGCGTCGCTAAAATACCAAGGAAAATACTAAAATAAAGGAAAACCATTTATTGCAGAATTATCTGAAAAAAGCCGCTACCCAACTATGTATTAAATTAACTGGGTGTAATGTTTAAGGTTGCATTTACAGGTGCCTTTATAATTGAATTGGAAACACTTCCGCAATCGGTGACTGGCTCTAGACGAAATAATCGTATTCTATTTTAAACAGGAGCGTCAAAGACGAGCAAGAGTCTTTACAACCTCTAAATGGAGCTTTACTGACCTGTTTTGTTAGTACTTAAGTATCCATGTATTTTTGAAACTGAGGTTCTGAAATTTATACCTTGAACTCCAAGACTTCACTAGTAGAATTGCACATAACTATGACGCAATAATTTAAATTTTAAAAAAATGGTTAAATCGAAATAAAAACAAAATTATGTGGGGTTATGGCACCGAATGTTTCTATGCGAATTCCTAGTAATACCAGCGAGCCAGTAAAGTTCTTTTGGTTCTTTGTTGAACTCGGGGTAATGCCCGCGTAGCGCTAGGCCTTTTTCGGCGGGCGACCGCACACGTGGTGGTTTTATATTTGTTTTAGAACATTGTTTTTGAAAACACATTTTTGAAAGATAAACATAACCTCGAATGGTTTTCTGTCAGAAAACGTAAAAATACTCTTCTGTCCCACTGCGGCCCGATTTAAAGTTTGTTGACAAAAAAAACTGCGTGTGTCTCCCAAATTCAAAGACGTGTGATTGATTGATCGGTTTTCTTTTCTGGAGTGCACACTCTTTTAGAATAAAAAAAAATTAAAATTCATTCTGTATTTCGGACTTCCATTGTCTATATTTTATTTATACACGACGTTTCGATCAGTACAATCTCTGATCGTCTTCAGGTGCAAACTCAGACGATCAGAGATTGTACTGATCGAAACGTCGTGTATAAATAAAATATAGACAATGGAAGTCCGAAATACAGAACTAATTTCAAATTCATCATTGTCTCAAAGAAAACTTCGTTTTTAATTTCGCTAAAGCAAGGAAATATAAAAAGGAAAAATGTAATCCAGAGGAAATTGTGAGTATATCTCTATTTTTTTTGTAAATCCGGTTTGTTCTAAACCGCAATTATTTTGAGGTTTTTGGGATAGATGACAGCACCTAAGCTTTTATTTTGAGGAAAAAATAATTGAGAATTTTGAAAATTCCTTCAGATACTTTTGTTAAGCATTTAAAAATGATCACCCCTGCAAAATTTCAGCTAATTCTGATGTTTAGTTTTCCCTGTGCTTTCTGGTAAAATATTAAAAAATTAAAGAACAAGGCGTTGCCAATTGTACTGTTTTTTACTTCAAATCTGGGAGAAACTATAGCCTTAACTCGGTATCTTTAAAAAATTTTAGCAAAAAATTAAAGAATTGCGCCGAGTCGTGTCTAGCGCTAGTTGTGCGTTCCATTCAAATTTCAGCCAATTCTGATGTTTATTTGACTTCAAAAAGTATGAACATCGCATGACTCGTTTTAAACGTCGTTTCGACATTTCGTGAGCTAAAATCACTGATAGAAAAAAAGTCTCCATTCTAATGCACGGAAACAAAAAAAGGAATAATGTAATTCAGAGGAAATTGGTGATAATTTTTCAGTTTTTTTTACAAATTGGTTTTGTTCTAAACCACTCTTAGAGCACAAACCTTCAAAAAAGATAATAAGAGCGGCAGAACTTTTTTTGTAAAAAAATAAACATCCCTGCAAAACTTCAGCTTATTCTGATGTTTAGTTTTTCGTGGACGCCTTGTATAATTATTCTTGTGGTAGGGGCATGTATTCTTGAAATCAGGGAGAAAACACCTATTTCCCTGAAATTCGCGGTAAACATTGGTTGATGTCTTTGATTTCTTCCACAAATGATAGTGTTTTAAATAGAAATTGTTGTATTTTATTACTCTCGCTAAAGACCAGTAGAAACAAATCCCATCAAAAGTCATATATGTTATTAGTATCATTTTCGGGGGAATCGGTGGCGATGACCAATAAGATCCGTGCATTTATGGGATATAAATGTTTTCACCCTGAATTCCAAAATAGCTACACAGGAGAAGAGAATATTTCCCTACAAGTGCTCGGTTCCCATTGGTCGATGTCGTTGATGTCTCTCACAAATGACAGAAATGACAGTACTTTAAATAGAAATTAGCGTCGACCAATGGGATCTGTGCGTTTCAGTGAGATAATTATTTTCTTACTGATTTCAAGAAGAGCTACACTCAAGACCATTTAAAAAATAATAGCCAATAAAAATAAATTTTAATTTCTTTGAAAGAAACTATGACCTTCAAGGCAAAATGTCTCTTGCATGGGTTAATTAATATTATTGATTCGCTGTTTTCTGAGAGAACAATAGCTATAGTCGTAAAATAAAGCACCAAAGAAGAAATAAAAGTGTTGTAAACAAATCAGAGCAATTACTTTAAAAAGCCCAATTTAACTGGCACAATTTGAATAAACAAAACTTCTGGAATTAGATTGTCTATTCGAAACGTAAAAGTAAGTGAACCCCATTAAAAAGAAATGAAACTGGGAACGGAAATGGAGAGCTAAAGCAATTTTTTGAGTACACAAGGCACGTTTTCAGTCGTAGCTGATGTATAAACTAAATAGAGAGAACAAAGGAAATACAAGGAGTGGGGATTTAAAAATCACAAAAAATATCCTAGAATTCTAGACCAACTCAGAAATTAGTTTTGTAAAAGACAAAGTTAGTTTTTGCATACGTCACAAACTATAATTACATTTTTGCTGGTAAAAATGAATATTTTGCTGGTAAAAATGAATATTAATGAGCCTTTGAAAATATTAAACACATAGAGCGGTATTTACTAAGGGTTTGCGGACTCCACCGCGCAAACATGAACTGCGCGAACCACAACCGCGCTGGCCAAGACCGCGCAAATCAACAACCGCGCAAATTAACAATCGTGCGTTCCATGACCGCGCGAGCCCACAACCGCGCATAACGTGTACCGCGCAAGGCCAATACCGCGCATATTGGGTTGGGTTGGATTGTGTTGATTTGGATTGGGTTGGGATGGTTCGTGATGGGTAACGGGTTAGATAGCTAACCCAACCCCTACTAAATGTTATGCGCGGTTTTGGGTCTAGCGCGGTTCGTGTTTGCGCGGTTGTGGGCTCGCGCGGTTGTGGCTTTGCGCGGTCATGGACACGCGCAGTTGTTGACTTGCGCGGTGGTGGACTTGCGCGGTCATGGACACGCACGGTTGTTGTTTTGCACGGTCTTGGCCAGCGCCGTTTTGGTCCGCGCGGTTCGTGTTTTCGCGGTGGAGTCCGCAAATCTTTACCAAGGACTATAGTTTATGGAGAGTGTGGAAGGCTCACATATACATGGGCAATTGGGTATCTAAAAATTGATTTTAAGTCGAACTATAGCGCAATTGATAAGATATTTTTACATTTATGGACGTTAAAATGCACTGGAATTAGAATAATCCATAAACATTAATAAAATCTGGGTAAACAAGAAATCTGAACGATCAAAGTGATACGGGATCCCGTATTTCAAGTTAAATCATCGTATATTATTTATAGACCACCGCCAAGAAGTAGTTTATCGGCTTTAAATTGATAGTTGATTTTCTTTTAAATAAATATTTTGTAGCATTTTAATTAATTTTCTAAAGTCTATAGTGCCAACCAGCTCGCTTAAATCATTGTCTAATGTATAGGAAAGTCGGGCAACTTTAAAGAAAAAAAGAGTTCACACTTTTCTTGCTCCAAATCATTAAATATCTTGGACAAAATGTTTTCTTTTAATACAGATTTTATTTTGGAAAGTCTCCGACTCATTTTGTCCAGGATATTTAATGATTTGGATGACGATTTGGTCTAAAAAGTGTCAAATGTTTGTCAAATGTAACAGTGGTGGTCCCAGCTATTTGAAAAAGGGGAGGGGCGATTTCGATACGAAAAAAAATAGATTAAAAGTATAGCTTTTATGAGAAACATATCATTATATGCAAACAAAACTGAGTAACTACAAGCGCGGATTTGATCTCAAATCTAGGTGGGGGGAGGTACTCAGATTTTAAGTCGTTTATTTCATACATTTTTTATTTTTAATGTTAGAAAAACACAAATGCTCTGATTTAAAACTCAAGATTTTATTACGTTCAATGCCTCTTACGGTTAATATTATAGGCCTAAAAATGGTTTCGACCCATCTGTTTTGTTTTTAAAAGCATTAGACGAAACAAAACACTTGTGTCGCTCAAACTCGATAAGGTTTCTTAAGAAATCTTGAAACTAATAACTCTAACAAAATAATAATACTACACTCGGCCATCCTAACCATGGGACTGTCCTCAGGCCCACAAATGGTGTCATACTTAAAAATCTTATTAAAGAAAATAACTACAAAAGGTAATGTAAATCACATCATAGTGATAATTTTCGTTTCTTCCAGTGTGACTCCTTGTGCAAAACCTTTGCTTCTGCCCACTTCATTCGGTGTTGTTTTGACCATGCATGTTCGGCAATTCCTGATTTCGTTGTTTCACCTTTTTGGGTATTCGTCTGATGTTCCTTAAGCCTAACAGATAGTGGTCTTTTAGTTTCGCCTATGTGTTATTCACCACACTCACAAAGAACTTGGTAAATGCATTCCTTATTTTGTTTGTTCTCCGGTTTTGTTTTACTAAGAAGGCTTCGAATTGTATTACTAGAATTAAAAGCTGTTTTAATATTAAAGTGTTTCGCTACTCTTCGAATTTTCTCTGATACTCCTTTAACGTATGGAATTGTAAGGAATGCATTTGCCTGGTTTTGGTCTTGTAATCTCTGTCCTGCTTTTTGAACTTTAGAAATAGTATCTGTTATAAGTTTAAGGCTGTAACCATTCTGCTGCAGATCCTTCTTAATGTTTCTTATTTCGATTTCCAAGTCATGAGAATTGTTACAAATTTGAACGGCTCTGTTATACAAAGTTTTGATTATGCCTCGTTTGGTTGTAGCAGAATGATTTGAACCTTGATTTAAATATTGTCCTGTGTGAGTGGGTTTACGATAGACTGTTGTTCTGATGTCATTTTCTACTCGTGTGACAAGTACATCAAGAAAAGGAATTTGACAATTTTGCTCCAACTCCATTGTGAATTTAATGGTGGGTCTTATGTTATTTAGGTGGTGAAGAAATTCTGAAAGTTGTTGGTCATTCCCGGTCCAGACAATAAAAGTATCATCAACATATCTCAGCCAGGGCTTAGGTTTATATGTTGCGGTATCAACCACGTGTGATTCGAACCACTCCATGTAAATATTGGCCACCACCGGCGAAAGCGATAAACCCATTGCCAGACCGTCATCCTGAGCATAAAACCTATCTTTCACTTGAAAATAAGAGTTATGTAGGCAGCACTCCAACAACTCCATCACTCCCTCCAGCGGTAGGCTGGTACGTTCATAAAGGGATTCGTCATCAACCAGTCTCTTTCTAATAATATCTAGCGATTTCTTTATCGGGACATTGGTGTATAGACTTTCGACATTAAAACTGACAAGTCTATCCTCGGGTCCTATAACAAATGATTTAAGAATATTAACAAAATGGTTGCAATTTTCTACAAATGAAGGCGTCTTGCCTGCAAGAGGTTGAATAATTTTCAAAAGGAATTTAGACAGGTTGCTTGTTGGAGAATTTCTGGAACTTGTAATTGGGCGTAAAGGCATCGTATCTTTGTGAATTTTGGGAAGTCCGTATAGATGAGGAGGCTTGCTATGATGTGGTGTAAGTTGAGACCTTGTATTGTCCGGAATATATCTGGAATACTTTTTCAGAATTCTATAAACCTTAAGGTTTACAGCCTTAAACTTACAACAGATACTATTTCTAAATTTCAACAAACAGGACAGAGATTACAAGACCAAAACTAGGCAAATACATTCCTTACAATTCCATATGTTAAAGGAGTATCAGAGAAAATTCGAAGAATAGCGAAAAACTTTAATATTAAAACAGCTTTTAAATCTAGTAATACAATTCGAAGACTTCTTAGTAAAACAAAACCGGAGAACAAACAAAATAAGGAATGCATTTACCAAGTTCCTTGTGAGTGTGGTGAATCATACATAGGCGAAACTAAAGGACCATCTGTTAGGCTTAAGGAACATCAGACGAATACCCAAAAAGGTGAAACAACGAAATCAGGAATCGCCGAACATGCATGGTCAAAATAGCACCGAATGAAGTGGGCAGAAGCAAAGGTTTTACACAAGGAGTCACACTGGAAGAAACGAAAATTCCTTGAAGCTGCCTTTATTGGGCAGAATTAGGGTATTTTCAGTAAACCAAGTGTTAAAATCCCAAATATTTGGAAGCACCTCCTTGGGCCGAGCCAACTTCTTAAACTTCAAGGGTAGCAATTTATTGTAGTTTGCACCTGAAGACGATCAGAGATTGTACTGATCGAAACGTCGTGTATAAATAAAATATAAACAATGGAAGTCCGAAACACAGAGTTAATTTTAAACACATCATTGTCTCAAACTTTCAAGCAACATTTGTCTTATTATTCCTGGATACTCATTTAAAAAGGTAACGTTTGTTAAATAACAGTTACGTTCACTAATTGACAACTTTTGTCTATTTGTTTCTAGATACTTAATACAAAGAGTAACGTTTACCACATACTTACGTTCACTAATCGGCAACGTTTGCCTTAATGTTGTTTAATTATGTTTATCAGCAGGTAACGTTTACCGTAACGTTCACTAAGGCAACTTTTGCCATAACTATTCAAATAAAATCTATATGTTTGTGGCGGATTCATAATGTCAAAACTACTTTTTTTGGGTTTTTTGCCACTAAGTTAAGGAAATTTTTTCAAAAATATGTTAAAACCCACTGCGTAAATTCCTAGAGAAAAAATTTTGTTCGTTTGTCAGTGGTTTTTAAATAAGATAAAAAATTTGCCTACGCACACGCAAATCCTTACTAGAATCTAAGTACTTATCTGACGTTTCGGCAGAAATTCTACTGTCGTTATCAAAGAAGTTTATTCTTTGAAATTAACTCTGTGTTTCGGACTTCCATTTTCTATATTTTATTTATACACGACGTTTCGATCAGTACAATCTCTGATCGTCTTCAGGTGCAAACTACCGATCTAGACGATCAGAGATTGTACTGATTGAAACGTCGTGTATAAATAAAATATAGACAATGGAAGTCCGAAACACAGAGTTAATTTCAAACACATCATTGTGTCAAATTTTTAAAGTTTATTCTTCTCAAAAACTTTTTTCGATTCTTTTTTAAAATATCTGTCTGTTGTCATACAACTGACTGACTTTGACTGATATATATTTCAAATATTAACTTGACAGTTTGGTGCGTCGATAGTAGCCAACAAGGTATTAAAAACTCTATAAGGTTTCTTAAGAAATCTTGAAACTAATAGCTCTAACAAAATAATAATACTACATTAATAATGTTTAAATGCGCCGAAAATTTTTGAGAAAATTACATTAAAAATGCAATTTTTGAGTCGAATTAAACTAAAATCGTCAAAATCAACGGTATCATAGCGCCGCAGGTGAAAATTTTTAAAAGTTGCACTAAAAAATGCATTTTTTGATTAAAAATTAAACGAAAATTGTAGCACTGTTTCAAAGCGCAGCAGGCAAATATTTTTAAGAAAATGACACTAAATGCCATTTTTAACACAAAATTAAACTATTAGCGTAAATATCAAAGGTGTTATAACGCCGCAATTTAGGCCCTACTTTTGATTTTCTAAATGTTTTCATAAAAAATTTAAAGCCAGGGTAGGGGGGTTAACTATCCCTGGGACAGCCACTGATATTAAAGAGTACTTAAATATTAGATCACAGAATGAGAAATAAATTCCCAATGTCCAAAGTGGAGTTAAATATAAATAAAAAAGAGAGTCTTACCAACAGACAATTATTGGATTTTTGAGCTCCTCCACCAGTTCTACCACTGGCTTGTTTAAACAGTCCATAGTGGAGTTAAATATAAATAAAAAGAGAGTCTTACCAACAGACAACTATTGGATTTTTGAGCTCCTCCACCAGTTCTACCACTGGCTCGTTCAGACAGTCCATCCATCAGTCGGGCTTTTTACTATGACGAATCGATAGAAAAAAAAACGAACTTTACAAAATACACCGGAGTACCACCACAAGAATACATACCGGATGCGACTTGGAGACTAGACGCAAACACATGTGTTACAGTCAATGATCAACAAGTCACGGACAAATGCTAGGCAAAATATTAGATAACAAAATAAGAAATAAATTCCCCATGTGCATAGTGGAGTTAAATATAAATAAAAAAGAGAGTCTTACCAACAGAAAACTATTGGATTCTTGGCCTCCTCCACCAGTTCTACCACTGACTGGTTTCAGACACATATCGCCCTGATGATCCCTAATAAGGGAGAAACACGTGTTTGTGTCTAGTATCCAAGTCGCAGCCGGTATGTATTCTTGTGGTACTCTGGTGTATTTTGTAAAGTTATTTTTTTTGTTATCGATTCGTCATAGTAAAAAGGGTGGATGGACTGTGTCTGAAACCAGTCAGTGATAGAACTGGTGAAGGAGCTCAAACATCCAATAGTTATCTGTTGGTAAGACTCTCTTTTTTTATTTTTATTTACTTATATATTATTTCCGAATAGTCTGTACTTTCGTCGCATGGCCTTATCATGACGATGCTATAAAAAACATACTGCAGGCTATTTTCGTATTTTTGCAACCTAAAAATGAGTACGAGGAAAATTAACTTTTTCGTTTCAGTACAGATTATTTTTGCGGACGAGAGCCGAAAATTACATAGAAAGAATAATCTTACATATAAAATATTAAAATTCTAGTTTTTTTTTTATTTTGGATTATATTATTGGTAAAATGACACAATTTTTGTTTTACATAATGCTATCTGCACCTGGAATTTTTTTTCTGAAAAAAAAAACAACACTTTCAAAAATATAACTTTAAAAATTTTTTTTGTTATATTATTTTTTTATTTTCTTTATTACTACTACGTTTTGAAATACATATATCTTTCTTCCTCGGCTTTTCCACGATAACTCTATATAATTTTAGTATTTATACCAAATTTATACAAACACAGAAACTAAACAGCACTGTTGTCATAAAATTAGTCCGATCGAATTTAGATTGAAGTGTAAAAACGTCGTATTTGCTGGGATCGATTCCTAATAGTGGTTATTTGTCTAATGGAAATTAATTAGGGTGGGGCGCTGGCGGGGCACCGTAAGCTTGCAGTGCTTTACGCGAAAATATTTCCACTAAATTGTAGAAGTTCGGAGACAAAATTAGGCGAAGTACATAGTTTTATATTAAAGAAAAAAATCAGGAAGGGACTCTATACTTAAAAAAGGAATTTGGGCCATATTGTTTGCTTATTTTAATCAAAAGAATTAATGTGAGTAATTCTTTCCAAATGGCATGTGGAAAAAACACTTACCCATGATAAAAAAATGTCATAATGTTCTACCTACTAACCATTTGGATGTCCTGGTAGCATGTAGGTATATACAATTGACTTAAAAACATGCTCATTTTCACGCAATCAGTGTTTGTACTTAACATGGGCATAAAGTGTCTTTTCCATCCCTGGGTAACGATTCTGGAAGTCATAGGAAGTGATCGTTCGCCTGAGAGAAGAAAAGTAGTTTCAACCAATAAACGCGCTTAAAAGCAGTGACGAGACGATCGAATAACCACCAAACTATTATGGGCACGCGCAGAGCTGCCTCGAACAACAATTTTTGAGCGAAGCCGTTCTCTCGACTAGACCCAGTAGTTGGGAGTTGTAGGAAAGCTCGTGTGAAAAACGTCACTCGTATTATTTCAGAGCACTCTATTGGACGAAACCATCACGTGACCGAACTCTTTAATGCGCATGCTACGGCAAACTTGATGATGATGATAACGTGTGAATTTTCACATTTATCTTAAGGAATTTTTAAGAGATAAAAGATAATTTATTAATTAGCTAAATTTGTGATGGCGGTGTGAGGGGGGATCTACGAAGAACATGTAGATTGAAAGACGATTGGAGCTTGAATGGGTTTTATTTAGCCAAAAATGTTGGGATGTCAAATACAGTTTGAATATAGCACTGATGATCAGCTGACTATTTAAAAGTGTCCAGTCACGTAATAATTTCGGTTACAGTTAAAGTCACATGATATTTTAATTTTAAGCTCACTTCACAAAATTAAACTAAAAATGTTAGTTTAGAACAATCAAATTTACTTTAAAGTAATTGGCACAATATATAAATGTTACAGTAAACTAGAATATTTTTATGTATATAGAGTATATTAAAAAGAATGCCAACCGAAACTTTCAAATGAAACACCCAGTATATTATTGCATTTTTGCATTCTGTTTTGAAATTCTAAGCATTTTTATATAACGTACCCTATGTCGATCTTCAACTGTTTTCGAGATATTAACAGTTAAATACTGTCATACTCTGGGCCTTCTATTTGAAATTTGATGTTGAATACTGATACGTAGGTCGCGATTCTTCAAAAACCGTCAGAAAATCTCACGCTTATAAAAAACCTGATGATTTTTAAACATAAGTTTACACTGACTGTTTTTTGTCAGAACTTATTTGCTAATATTCCTTAAAATTTAGTTTCTTCATAATGTTTCAGTAAACAAGAAATATGGCAATTTTAATTTATGTATGCAGTTTTTGTGAAAAACCCTTTTTTTTATTTAAAAATGTATTTTATTAATCGTATTTTTGTGTGTAAACAAACCTTTAAAACTTTTAACCTACAAAACCATAGATAGCCGTGGAATATTTCCCTGTCACTGTTCAGAAATGTCACACAAATTCGGTCTTTCGTTTTACATGGTGAGAATTTTCGACACTTTTTGACGTTTAGTGGTACGCGTAGTAACAATTTAGATCGGCCATAAACTAGTCCTGCAGAATATCTTTAAAATATTAAATTAACAAATTGTTATTAAAAAAATGACGCAGTTTTTCTTACAACGTTAGGATAAATATGAATGACGCTGTGTATTTATTTTAAATGAGGCGATAAGTAAAAATCGCCACTTTTCAGAATTCTGACGGGTGAGATTTTCTGTCGTTTCTGAAGAATCGCGACCTACGTAATGTGAAACTCGTAAAAAGCATAGTTTATTCTTTGGCCAACTATTCGCCTAGTATCTTGACAACCATATAGGGGCAAATTTAGACACATTTTGAATTTTTTAATTTTTCCATTTATGTCCGCGTTTTCCGGAAAATCGACCCCCTGGGCGTAATAGAACGATCATACCCTGAGAAGTGATCAATCGCACAAAAGTCATTCGAACGACGCACGGTGGTCGATTTTCAGAAAAACGCGGACATAACTTGAAAAATTAAAAAATACAAAATGTGTCTAAATTTGCCCTTAAGATACTAGGCGAATAGTTGGCCAAAGAATAAACTATGCTTTTTATGAGTTTGATATTACGCATCAGTATTCAACATCAAATTTCATATAGAAGACCCAGAGTATGACAGTATTCAACTGTTGATATCTCGAAAACAGGTGAAGATCGACATAGGGTATGTTATATAAAAATGCTTAGAATTTCAAAACACTATATACATAAAAAATATACTATTATACTGTAACACTTATATATTGTGTCAATTACTTAGTAACTTTGATGTGAAAATTCACACGATCGTCCTGTGTATCAGCTAAAAAAGAATAAATGCTTACTTATTTAAATATTGTAAACTATTAATTTCTTTATTAAAATTAAATATTTTGTAAGATTAAATTACAATGTGGAAGTTTTTTTTTAATATTTGCGTTTTTACAAAAATCGACCACTGTGCGACGTCGTACTTTACGAGACAGTCAAGTTGGCCTTAGCATACGCATTAACGAGATCTGTCACGTGATGGTTTCATCCAATAGCGTGCTCTGAAATCATACGAGAGACGTTTTTCACACGAGCTTTCCTAACAAGTTCATACTACTGGGTCTAGTCGAGAGAACGGCTTCGCTCAAAAATTGTTGTTCGAGGCAGCTCTGCGCGTGCCCATAATAGATTGGTGATTCTTCGATCGTCTCGTCACTGCTTTTAAGCGCGTTTATTGGTTGAACCTGCTTCCCTTCTCTCAGGCGAACGATCACTTCCTATGACTTCCAGAATCGATACACAGAATAGAGCCCCTGATGGCATGCCCGAATTCCGCAAGAGTCATTCGTGCAATTGCAATTTTCGCCCTTGTTAGGTAATTAGGAAAATAATTGTCCACGTTTAGTTAACAAATCAATGTCACCTATTTCAAGATTCTTCCTGATAAAATTTTAACTATTAAAATTAGGTTACTACCCTAATAGCACACTTCGTCTCCGGGACGTACTTTTTAAGTCCCTATAGGTCGAGTACGTCCCAGACTCATAAAAGACGTTCCGGGGACATCACCAAAAAACGTTCCAGGCACGTTTATAATTAGCTGTCCCCGGGACATGGTTTTTAGGACACTTTAGATTCTAATTAATGTATAAATAAAGTTGTGATGATAAGGGGCAGTTTTTACCTATGAGGTCGCAGTCGTACGACCAACGAACGTCCCTAAATATGTCCTAGGAACGTTCCTGTACAAGTGTCCCCGGGACGTACTATTTAGGACACTGTAGGTCTCAAGTTTTGAAACTACGATTTATTATATTAGGCATACAAATTTAATTCAAGTAAAATTAATTTGCTTAAAAAAATGAAGCCTTCTAGATTTTATTTATAACAGGGAGTATACCAATAAGTTGCAAAGCTAACATTGACAATAGACAAACGGTCGTTTTTACCAAACTGCCGTGAATCCGATTCAAATAAATCAAATTCAATTCAAATAAATCAAACTAATAAATCGAATGCAGACAGCAAAAAAAAACGCTTTTCATCGAATTCTACTGTCAATGTCACTTTTTGCAACCAAGGGTAGGATCGTTGTCTAGTTCCTCCTTAAAGATGTATCTCGCAATATTAGCAAACGTCCCCGAGACGTTCTAGAGCTATTCCAGGGATATTAATAACAGTACCTCCTTGCAATGTTCCGGGGAACGTTTCTTTGATAATCAAGGTTCTAAAGCTGCACGAAACAATAATCCGTCTTAGAGTCGTACAAAGAATATGGTCTGGATAGTGGTTACGTAAGGGAACGTTTTTTGACTGTTTGTTTTGGTACGTTTCAAAAACGTCCCGAGAAGACGTCCTGGGACGGTCGAGAAAGTATGCTTTTACCAAAAACAAAACGTCCCCAGGAGGTCCCGCGACGGCACGGTACATTCTCGGGTCGCCCAGAAAGTCCCGGTGGAACGTTCCAGAGACGTTTTAAAAACGTACTTGTGCTATTAGAGCACCGACATCTAATATCGTTTAGTTGAATTATAAAGAACTTTATTTTTCCAGACTCGTGATGGTGACTCCGTCCAAGGCTCCTACTCCTTGATTGACGCCGACGGCTTCAAAAGAACCGTCCACTACACAGCCGATTCCGTTCACGGATTCAACGCCGTAGTTCAAAGAGAACCGTTAGCACACAAAGCCGTGGTAGCTAAGGCCGTATCTGCCCCAGTAGCCTATGCCGCACCAGCAGCCTTTTCTGGTCACGGGTACTCCGCGCCAGTGGCCTATTCTGGACATTCTTACGCCGCCCCTGTAGCCTACTCTGGGAATACTGCTCCTTTGGCTTACGCTGCTCCCGTAGCTAAGTTAGCATACTCTACTCCAGTTTCCTATTCTTCCGCTCCAGTTGTAGCTAAATCCTACTCCGCTCCTGTGGCTTACTCTGCCTACCACTAAAAATATTTTACTTTTGTTTATTGCTAGACTGATTTTATAGTTATGTATTTATTAATTGTATGTATTATGCCTTTATAATGTGATTTTGTAAATAAATTTGTTTACGATAAACTTTGTCTTATAACTTCATTACCCTGGTTAATAATATTTGTATATTCTCTCCCTACATTTTCATTGAAAAATCTTATTTAAAATCTAAGGTTAAAGCGACTCAGAATGTAACCGCAACCGCATACAAATAATTAGATTGAACCTTTCTCTTTGTGTTTCGACCCCCAATAATTGATAATTGAACTTTCCAGGGTTATTTCTAGTGGTTTCTGTTATTAAATTACCAGCCATATAACCACATCGTTCCTGTCTTTTACAGCGCTTTTTGTTAAGAGGAAAGTGAAAAAAAATATGATTTTCGCAATCACTCTAAACAAAAGTAGACACCTTTTTACGCAGATTGTCTCAATGAATCCACATTGGCCAGTCTCAAAGGTAAGCAAATGCACAAACTTGTTTCATGCTTAGTTTATTGGTTCAGACATGAAGGGCTTAAAATTTAGCAGTACGTTTATGTTTATGAGAATATTCCAAGGGGTAACTAGTAAACAATAGTAGTTTTAACAACTAGTGGCTAAAATAGTGCTTTTTTTACAAGCATTGGTTTAAATAACGAGCGCAGCGAGGTATTTAAAAACGCGAGTTTATCCGCGACTGTTAACACTATTTTTTTTAATACCTTATCATAAAATTCAAGAAAAACAGGAAAATAGTTTTAAAAATCTCGAACGAAGAGAACTTCTCGCAATACACCATCTTTACACTATAAATCAAGGCGGCTGGTAAATGAAATAACAATCGTTTCCATAGCGATGTGTCTTTTTACTCGGTGACGTTCATTGTTTTGACATTTTAATCTTTGATAATTTGATATTTTTACGATATTTTTAAATTATTTTTTCGTAAATACTTGGTGCAAACTGGCGGAAATGGCTTAATTCTCAAGCAAGAATAATTAGATTTTTTCAATATTACTATTTTCCGCTATTTCTCTTTAACTTTGGGTAAAAAACGGACAGAAATCTTTTATTGCACTCGTGATAAAAAAAAGGTTTTTTTGCATCGGTAACCAAAAAAGCCATGCTTTAGTTATCTGCAGACAGTTACTAAAATCATGTTTTTGATGAGGGTATAAAAAAAAATATTTTAAGCTTCATGACCCTACCATAAGTTATAATGCATGCCGTATTTTAGGGTCTTTTAGGTTTTATAAAAATAAGGTCTAGTTTAACCCGTAACGTTATGCGGACAAGGCACAAATTTAAGCATAGGTTTGTGTCTTTCTTTCATACTAAAATGAAGAGAGATAGGTGACGAGAGTACTTTTATGAAAAAAAGATGTCAGTTTTTGTACATTTTCTAACAGTTTCTTTTGCCAAGAATTTGACTCCATATTTTTTTCCAGATACTCCTCACTGATAGATGGACGAGTGTTTTCAAGGACCCAGCAACTTGCCGTTAATTATTACCAAACGATTTTGTTATCGTTAACAAATTTTTGCTTTAAACATTGAAATTTATGAGTTGTTACCTGGAAACAAATATCTAATAAGCCAAATATGGGTAACACCTTTGGGTACTGTTACAAAATTCTGATTTAGGTGTAATTGTTTCTAAAACTAAAGTAAACAAGTAGATTTTTCCTTTTTAACTTTTTTCAGTAGCATATACTACACCTGGGCCTGTATTCTTGATACCCAGTTGTTCAGTTGTAGCTAAGTGATACTCGGCTCCTATAGCTTACTCGGCCTACCACTAAAAATTCTCATATTATTTAATTTATATGCATAGCTAGCTATATATTTATTAATTGTAAGTATTCATAGTGTGATTCTGTAAATAAATTTATTTACTATATCCTTCTTTTTTTAACTTTATTATCTTTAGTGGCGGCTTCAGAAGGAGGCACAGAGGACGCCCCCCTCCAAGATTAAAAATCGAATTATTTGATTACATTACATATTTTTATCGGAGAAGGTGTGACGGCTTATCCACATCTATTTTCTACTGGGACTGGAACAAAAACGAATATCTGATGACTTTTGACCAATCCAAAATGTGTATCAGCTCTTGAACTATTAGTGCTACCAAGCGGCAGCCGCCGCGCGACGGTTTCCTTTGCACTTTGAACTTTGATTGGTGCGGCGTCTTTGTCGGCTCCACTGATGTTCGCCGCGCACGCGCTGGCCTCGCTGTTTTATTTCAGTTTGAAACATCCTGCAATATTAATAAGAAAGGGCCAAGTAAAGTAAAGCCACGGAGAATAGGGAATTATCCTAGTGGGTTGAAAGAAAAGGGAACAACAGCACTCCAAAGACTTTCTGAATAAGCCAGACAAACGTAGAGCAAAGCAGCTCCTACAACTATGAAGGAACAGCCTCAGATTAATCACAGGTCTCTATACAGGCCAGTGCCGACTCAACCAACACATGAATAGAACTGGAGTGAGTAATACACCGATTTGTAGATTCTGTGGAGGAGAGGGAGAAGCGCCGGTACATATCCTATGGACTAATGAGAACAAGGATAAAAGTATCCCCAAGTTGCAGTGGAGGGTTCAGCATTACACCACTCATAACAAACCCAACCTAACCTAAGTAAAGTAAATAATAATAGTGTGTAAGAGAATAACAGAATTTCGGTGAAATCTATTTTAATTTAATTAACTCTTTAACAATACCTAATGCTTTCTTTATCCAATAGAATAATTTTTAATACTAGAAACCAAGAAACAAATCAAAATAATAACAAGGATAAAAATCAAATTATTAGATATGCCTCAATACCATACGTACAAAATTTGTCGAAAAACAAAATATCAGATTTATTTATAAACAAAAAAAAAATAAATGTTGTATATTAACTTCCTTTTAATAACTGTAGCAAAACTTATGTTGGACAAATTTCTCAAATAAAAAAAGTCGTATGTCAGGACATGAAAGTGATATAAGACTAAAAAAAGACAACACAGCTTTTAGAAAAAAAGATTATTTTTACATAGAATTGAAATACAAAAACATGAAAACTTAATGAACATTAGATCCGATATTAATTATTTGAACTCTTAAACTTAAAGTTTTTTAAACAAAATGCCATGATCAACCCTGTCGAAAGCCTTTGAGAAATCTGTGTAAATAGAGTCAACCTGACCCCCATTCTCAAAAGCTTCCAACCAATGTTGGTCAAAGGACAAAAGACAGTTGACCTGGCTTTCATAAATCCACGTTGCTCTGTTATAATCACGTTTTTAAATATTGGAGTTATTTTATCAGCCACAATAGCTTCAAATATTTTGGCAAACAACGACATTTTGCAGATTGCTTTGTAGTTTTTTATTTTTGACTTGTTTCCTTCATTGTGAAGGAAAATTTACCAACATTTAAAGACAGGTTAATGATTTTGAAGAGAATCTCGGAGAGAACAAATTTACAATTATTTATTATTATCACAGGTACCCAATCTAGGCGTGGCCCTAACGTTTGTTTTAAACGTGGGATTTTATTAAAAACGGCAATAGTAGAATTCATGCAATTATTTTTGATTCCTTGTGGTTAGCGTATCTTTGATGCGTTTGTGAAAGCGTCCTTAAAAAAAGAGTTAAAGTTATGCTTACAGCGTACGACCGTAACCAAACCAATTCTTGTTTAGTTCTTGATGCACAGTTTTACTTTATGCCCCTCACTTTTATTTCCTTCCCTATCGAAAAAAGTGAGTGGACAATAGAATGGCAAATAGAAGAAGTGAAACTGTGGACATTTATGAAAACCCACAGATAACAAAATGGTTAGGATACGCTAGCTGTGTACGAATACTGCAAGGTCGGTCATAGAGATAGGTGCGACATGGATGCTGATGTACGATGTATCCGTTCTGAGTGACTTTAAGTGTCTACCATGTTTTCACATCGTACTCAATACGTATTAAAAAGATTGTCTTCTTTTTCTTTCATGGAGCATGTTCTCTGTTCCGACAAAGAGCGTGGTATCCGAGCAAACACAAATCGTCTGCATTGAATCGGGTCAATGTCGACAACGTCGGCAGTGTGTCGGCATCGACGACTACACGCTGACCCGATGTTGGACAGATTGCGATTTTCAGTTTTCAGTCAATAATCGGCAACTGACGGAGGTCCATATTACTACAGTCGACTTTATGCCGACAGCACTTTAGGACCGACGATGGTCCAAATGGATCTTTGCTTTATCGGTCGAAAATCGGCAACTGACGATGGCCCGATTTACTATAGTCGACTTTATGCAGACGCCCACTGTATCGGCAACTGTTGATAGCCCGATTTACTATAGTCGACTTTTTGTCTACGACCACTTTATCTGCTTTGGGGCCGACGATGGTCCGACTGAAACTTTGTTTGATTGGTCGAGTATCGGAAACTGATGATGGTTCGATGTACTATAGTCGACTTTATGCCGAAGCGCACTCTATCTGCTTTAGGACCGACGATGGACTGATCAGATTTTTGTACGATTGGTCAATAACCGGCAACAGACGATACTTTCTTCCTAGTATGTATTGATGGCGCTAATGTCACTATGTTCCCTGTACAATGGAAGATAATATTATATATATAATGAGCAAAGATATTTCAAAACTAGAATGCAGACTTGACAAGATGGTGGTGGTAGAATCAACTCTTCCGCCACTTAAACCACCCCGACTGGTTAAGCACCTGCATCGGATCGTATCAAGCAACCACCGACGAACCTTCGTCAATCACCGACGTCGGCCCGCTTTGAGTGGCCGATGTGGGGCCTTATTATCCACCCATTATCGGACCTTTGTGGTTTGCCATTGTCGGGCAGCTTAAAGCTACCACCGACGGACCTTCGACAATCGCCGACGTTGGACCGCTTTAGGAAACCAATATCGAACTTGAATAGTTTACCGATGTCGGGCCGAGACTAGCTTGCCTACGTTAGACTGACCAAATTAAGCAGCTATATGGGCGGATGGTCGGTACCATGTAGTTAAACCATATCGAACCTTAATGGTACCGCCACGGTATGCCGTGTCAGCAAAAAGTAAAATTTACCATTGGTCCGACGGCGTGCTACAGTCTAACGTTGCGTCGGCAAACATAAATTGGGCCTACATCGCAAAGTGGACAAAAAGTACTGCTGGTCCGATGTCATAAGTCGACGTCATGCTGGTCACGGCAAATTCGGTAATCGACTTCGGGCCGACGAAGGCCGGTGAACCGTGTTTGCTGGGATATGAAAGAACAAGATGCTTGATTTTCGATGCGTATTGAATACGATGTGAAAACATACCAATTAATATTCATATTTTAGCCCTGAAGCAGGAACGAAGTAGTTCCGACAGCTTGGTATTGTTAGAGTTAATTAAATTAGAATACATTGGACCAAAACCCTTTCTCCTCCATACTAAATATCTACGGTAAAATACAATTCAACAAGTAGAAGGCGCTTTTAGCACAAATTCAAGACCTTCGTCAAGTCAAAATGTAGACGTATGATATTGACGCAGTTTTGGGAAAAATTGATACTAACTCTGACATCACCAAATATGATTCATTGAAAAATCATTGGGTGCCTGAACCAGAATATGACTTTTTCCTTTCAATTCACATCAAACGTTCAACAGTGGCGTATCCAGGAATTGACTTCGGGGGGAAGAGGGGGGGGTTAAAGATAACTAATAAAAAACCTTAATTTCATTGATCGATTTGATGAAATTAGATTAAAAAGACCATTTCGACACGAAATTGTAAAAATGAAACGTGTTACAGTGCCGCAGGCAAAAAATTTTGCAATTTACGATTTTTGTTAAAGGCTCTTGTACTATATTCCTCATATATTTTATTGGACCACCATCCTTAAATTTTTGAAAATGACATTATGGGTAGGTTTAAATAATAAATTTAGACAAGTTCCTCATTAAAAATTGGAGAAAATGTTGGTTTTATTCAATAAAACCTTTGAGATGCTATAGAAATTCATATTAAAATAAACAAAAAAATGAAACCTGGTACCATTAAAACCTTCAAAAGAAAAATCTTTTTTACAATTTCAAATAGGTTGAGGTACAAAATAATAGACATAGCGATGCAAAATCAGAAATTATAGGTTTAATCAAAATCAATCGAACTACTTTCTGATCTATGGCTTCAAGTTTTGGGTAGCCATTTTTCAACAAAATTCATATTTTACAATTTTGTTACCCACTAAATCCTTATCATATGTTAAAATCAACAAGATAGAAAAAGTTTTATTTAGCTTAAAGTGGCAGAAGGTCGCAATTTCCAAAAAACGAAAAAAAAAACCGACTGCCCCAATGAATTACTCCATAATAAAAAAAGTACTTGGGGATCAATAAAAAAAGTAACAGTGACGAAGTTGAGGGTTTGGGGGAAATTCTGGAAAGATTTTATTAAAATCGCCATATAAACTTGAAAGCTATTTATTTGATTGAGCATATTGTAACAAGGCTTCTCGGGAAGGGTTTTAACTCCAATCCCCCCCTCGGTGCGGCACTGCGTCCAACATACACTCACTTTAAAAGGTTTAAATGGTTAGTTTTTTTTTGAAGGAAGCAAAGGCTTTTTTGTCAATATCGCGCTGTGTTTTTTCATACGAGAAACTTGTCGGAGCATCTCAAAGTTTAGTGCCGCAAAAAAAATGTTTAGAGTTCTTTTAAGGAATTTTGTTTTGATTGTAAATAATGATTTTTTTTATACTTACGATATGTATAGATTTGACTTTTTCTTATATAAATTTTCAATGAAAAATCTTATTTAAGCTTCAAGGCTTAAAGCGATTCAGAGCATAACCGCACATAAATAATTCGATTGAATCTTTTTTTGGGTTTTTACCAGAAATCGAGTGTTTATGGAAATAATCGAACTACGCAGGGCTATTTCTAGTGGTTTCTATTAATAAATCACCTTTTATACAACTGGATCTCGAAACTGTTACGACCGGTTTTGCGTGTCTGTTACAAATCTTTGAGTTAAGAGGGAATTGAATAAAAAATATTATTTCCTCAATCAGTTGAAACAAAATAAGACATCTTTTTCGTATGTTCCCTTAGTAACACAGAATGCTGTAAACAAGCTGGGATAACGTTTCCGTAGCAAAAAAGATAACAATAATGCTTTTGTTGTCTTCTGCCACAACATTTTGAAAACGTCATTAAAATGTTGGCACAGCTATCTTGAGGAATATTTTTTGCCTGTGACAACGTCTACGGCAGCTGAAAATACAGCATTTTTGCACATGAAAGCAATGTTGTTTAAAATTTAACTTCCCTGGCAAAAATGTATCTAAAAATAGCAATTAAGTCAAAATTGTTTGCCAACAAAAAAGATGGAAGAAAAATAAAATAAATATTAGTGATGTTTAACAAACTCTCAATCAAAAATACGCATTTTGTGGCCTTCCCAAGAGTCAAGCCTGTCATGATACGTCGTTGAACTGCACGCGCTTCACAAGTTTGAGATAATAAGGGTTTTTTTAATCACAAAATTTTTTTATTTTTTTCTAATTTTAATCCAGAATTAAAAGAAAATCATCATGTCTTGCATATTTAGTTAATTTCGAAGAATTTTCGGACTTAGATTTGAGCATATTTATGTAGAAAATATTATTTTTTCACAAATTCTTAAGAGGTTATGTTTCGCCATAATATAAAACATGGCCGCCCGCCCGCCCGTGCAACCAAGCATCTTTGCGTTTTTTTAAACAATAAATCTAAAAAAAGCAAATCTTGATGTTTTTGCACTAAGATAGAACAAATAACTGCCGTTGCCATCTTGGCATTTTTTTCAGTTGTATTTTAAGAAAAAAAGTAAAAATTGAAACTATTTTTGTTAGTTAAGTTTTAGCATATTTTTAGGTATAAGTTTTAGCTTTAAAAGTTGATTAGCTAGATGAGATAACTATAGAAGTTATTTTATATGTAATTTAGTAGTCAAACAATCTTAACAGCCAAAATTACAGATTAAATGAAGCTTTTAATGCAAAAGGAGAGCTGTACTAACGTTTTTGCAGCATTGACTTGGCTTTAAAGTCTGTATTGTCGAAGCTGTGTTACTTGGGTTGCCTCTATGAAAATTAAAAATGTGTTAGTTTTATTTATAGCTAGACTGAATTTGTAGTTATGAATTTATCAACAACAACAACACCCGGTAAGAGGGTCCGATCTGGAAGAATCCTTAGTGCGCTGACACTAATTATTCTGCCAAACCTTTACTTCCACCCCCACTCAAGTGGACCTCTTAAACTCTCCCTACCGCTAGATAGCCTAAGTTTTGTCAATTTTTGGGGAGACTAGCTGCCTGAAGGGCTTAAATGTCGTGACTGTTCTAAAGAACTATTTGTTGTTGTTGTTGGGGGGGGGAGGGGAGGAAAGTGGGATTTGGAGGAGGAGGGAAAGTGAGAACTAGCTCGCTAGCTGAAGGCTAGAGAGCTAGCTGAAGGCGGGGTCTCTTGTGACGATGTCGGATGTTCTCGTCGTAGTTGACGGCCTGTCGAATAAGGGGATTTGAATGAGTATCTGCTTTTGGGTATACATTATGGGCTTTTTTGGAAATAAAGGTCGTTAATGGGGTAAGATTATTGTCTCTCATGAGTCGAGTATACGATGTCTGCCAGGGAAGGTCAAGGGCGTTACGTCTGTAGCGATTCTCGAGGTTTTGGATAATTTTTAGATGACTTGGCGCGGCATTGCCCCAGGCGGTTGATGCATAGGATAGGATCGGGGATGAATTTATCAATTGTATGTATTATGGTTTTATAGTGTGATTATGTAAATAAATTTGTCTACCATAAAATTTGCCTTTTTACCTACGACTAACAAATGATACTAATTTTACGACCATCTCAACACGATTTTAATGGCTCATTTACGATTACGATTAGACGTAAACCACAAGATGGCGTGACAAGCGATGAAACTTTATTTTATAAGAGCACTAATTGACACAAAAATGTGAATTATTTTTTTATATTTAAAAAAAAAATAAATATTTATTAAACGTCAATAAATCCAGTATAATTTTAGTACCTAACCAAAAACAAGTCCCATTAAATTGACGTATTACGCATTTTTAAGAAAAAAAAACCTTGTTTTTAAAAAGATATATGAAAAGTCCCGTAGTAACCTTATTTGTTTTAAAGTTTTAGATAGAACGGCATTGAAACTTCAAAAAATTTCATATTGACATCATGTGGGCACTCACGAAAATGTCGTAGGTGGGAACCGCGCGTAACTGCATATAAATCATTCGTTTGAACCTTTTTAGAGTGCTCTGAACACCATCAAGTTTCGATAGCAAACAATTGAACTTTCCATGACTACTGAAAGCGGCTTCTATTATTAAATTATCTGTCGTCCAACTGCATTTCAAGAATGTTATGGAAGTCTTGCATGTCTGATACATTTGTTATTAAAAAATATAACCTTTTTTCATATGTTACCTCTATTAAAACTAATATAATATATCAAAAAACTGAAAAAAGATTAGACAAAATGAATGTTTGTGAAACTAAGCAGGTATTTTTAACAACCGGTTCATTAAACTAATCCTCATGTATCCTTTAACTATTTTTTTTTGCGATACAGAACACGCATTATTGTAAATGGTACTAAAACCGGCGTATAATAAGTTTTGTGAATTTATAGTTAGCACAGTTTTCTAGCCCACTGCATTCCTCTAAAATGCAATAATATGTAATATAAGTTAAGAGAGTACTTGAGACGATGTTCTGCATGGAATAATTTATCTTTGGTATATACCGCGGTTATTCTTTTGGTTGACAACTTTGACATTAATTGTGACATCATATCCCCCATCTCTCAAGAATCATAAATAAATGGAATGAGTCGCGTAAGTAATGTAGGGTTATGTTCTTGTTTTTTGTGATACATATTAAAACATGGAATACTGTTTTGCCTCTAGGACTCCCAAAAAGGTCTATTTTGGTTAAGACCGAAATCGCGGAAATCCATTGGTAAATACGAATTAAGAATCATTTCAGGATGAAAATCGCCTTTGGTATGAGTAAGGGGAGGATGAAACCATGTGAAAAATTTTCAGGAAAAACGGAGCATTTTTGTGAGAAAGATTTTAACACAAATGTTTTTAAAAAAAAACTAAATCGAACATTTCTGAAAAAATATAAGTTTTAAAATTAAAAAAGCTACAGAAATTTAAAATATAGGACTTTGCAACATTCTGTAGTCATTTGCCAAAAACTTTTCTCAATAGTTTTTTAAATCAAACAATGCATCAGACTTTTTGATGGATTGATTGATATATGATATCCTCTAAAATGGCAATCTCTATCCTTAATCAACGCTGTTTCATACATACACGTAAATCCATCTTACTCCGTCCAACTAATAAATACATCTCAATACTAAATTACTAATAAAATAGTTGATTGAATTACTTTAAAGTCCAATTGATGCCAATTTCATGCACGAACGCCTGTAAAGACGTTAATCTTGAGATGACTTAATCTGAGGTCATAGCTCTGCTATACTTGCCACAAGAGTAAAGAAGAAATTACTTTTACTTTCAATTACCATGGTAAAATAAATATTCTGTACAAGGTATTAAAATTACTATTAAAAATTATAAAATTAATTATAAAAAAAAATTATATAAAAATATTAAAAAAATGTGGCCCATTATTACATATCTTTTCAGTTTAAATTGGTTTAAAAAGTAGTTTTAATCTCCCGTATCAATATTGTTCCTGAGCAGTACCCCCTCCACATAGGCTGATCAGCACCACAGAGTAAATGTTCTGTGCACCAGAGTAAATACCTACGGAATAGAGATGCAATGATTATGAAGCCGGTGGACCCCGAAATAAAGTAAAAAAAGAGTACATATATCTTAAAGACTACTTTGCACCTCTGTCTGTTCCGTAAAGTGTTGCCAACTGGGTTCGTCGGAAATTTCCATTTTTTTTGTGGAAAAATCCCTAGAACTCCCTAGGTCAAAATAATATTGAATCATGGTCTACCTGAGCAGACCGGCGACGACCCTAAGCTTGTGTCGTCAAACTCCAACGTAATTTCATTAGCAACTGTCAGGCAAAATATAATTCTGCCTTCAAACTACGTCGCGATTGTGGGGTGTGTGACGTCACCAAAGTTTAGGGTCGTAGCCTGTTCGTTTATGTAGACCCTGATTGAATATTTAAACTTAGATGTACCTACGTACGTCAAAATCAAAATACAATATCTTAGGAATCAGGAATTTGATAAAATTTAATTATTTAAACTCAAAACAGGTTAATTAGTTTAAAGCAGTCGAAAAAAAAATTAGGTGAGCACCAAAAAATCTTTATTATTAAATTAACTTGGGGAAAATTCCCTAAGTTGGCATCACTGGTTCCGTATATTAGGTATTTACCTTAAAAAAAAGAAAAGATCAAAAGATCTTGGTGAATCCACTGACGAGCCCACGCTAGTCACCCCGGGCGAAACATCGTTTAATTGTTTCCCTTTTCGCTTTGGACTTTTGTGTGTTCCTTGTGGGATACTCGTCCAATTTTGAAATTTCGTTCTTTCCTCCCAAGATCTTTTAATCTTTTCTTTTTTAGATTCTTTTCGGTTGATGTAACTGATTTGGAAGTTTTGACTTCTTGTTTTAATTGTCTTAGGAGCATATTCCTATTGGAAAGATTAACACGCCAGGACGAACCCGTATGAGGCGATTTATAATAAGTACCATGCGGAACGATGCCTATTTGTGAGTGTTTTAGAGTTGGAAGTCAGAGTGTGCGATGGTGTTAAATGATATCTGGATTGAGGGTGACTGGTAAATCCACTGACGAGCCCACGCTAGTCACCCCGGGCGAAACATCGTTTAATTGTTTCCCTTTTCGCTTTGGACTTTTGTGTGTTCCTTGTGGGACACTCGTCCAATTTTGAAATTTCGTTCTTTCCTCCCAAGATCTTTTGATCTTTTCTTTTTTAGATTTTTTTCGGTTGATGTAACTGATTTGGAAGTTTTGACTTCTTGTTTTAATTGTCTTAGGAGCATATTTCTATTGGAAATATTAACACGCCAGGACGAACCCGTATCAGGCGACTTATAATAAGTACCATGCGGAACGATGCCTATTTGTGAGTGTTTTAGAGTTGGAAGTTAGAATGTGCGATGGTGTTAAATAATGTCTGGATTGAGGGTGACTGGTGAATCCACTGACGAGCCCACGCTAGTCACCCCGGGCGAAACATCGTTTAATTGTTTCCCTTTTCGCTTTGGACTTTTGTGGGACACTCGTCCAATTTTGAAATTTCGTTCTTTCCTCCCAAGATCTTTTGATCTTTTCTTTTTTAGATTCTTTTTGGTTGATGTAACTGATTTGGAAGTTTTGACTTCAGGTATTTACCTTGTTATAGTCTCAAGACCTAAATGAATAAAAATCTAAAAGCTATTTACTAGTTTTCCATTTTGTGCGCTCTATTTCTTAGAAATTAAAGAGGGAGATAAAATGTTATTATCTTCTTTACATACCTACGTAATACACTTCCAAACAAGTGAGCTCAACAGACCACCATTGTTTTAGTCGACCTTAAATATCTAGTTTGTAACTGAAACCCTATAATAGATTGAAACTCAATACTCTATGTACTAAGAACACAAAACTGATGCACAACTAAGTTACTGCAGGATACATTATTTGCTTTAGTTAACCGCTAATCCAGCAACAAGAACAGAAGCCAAAGAAAAAGGTAAAAGCTTGATCAAGACAACCCTTTGTTGCGGTGAAACCGGACCTCTATAGGACTGACAAGAGGGCTAAATTAATCAACCTTTAATGACTGGGTCTTTGCCAGATTGCAAAAAACAAAGACAAGTTGCCATTTCATTTTCTAGCTCTTAATGTACAACATTTAAAAAAAACTCGGACCAAAGGTCTTTAGAGAAAAAGAATTTTAAGATAGTCATTCAGATGGTTGGAAAATGTGACCTTTATTCAAACGACAAAGTGGTTTGGGTATGAGAGATTACAAAAATAATTGAATGCGTGTGCATGTTGGTATTACTACTTCTACGACCAACCTTCTCACCGTAGCTGTTTGATTGTTAGAATTTTAGTTTACATCCGGTTTCACAGCAAATTTTGCCTGCAACGCTACAACACATTGATTGAGTGATTAAGTAAAAAAATAATATATTTTTACAAAATTTTCGCTTGCGGCGCATTAGTGACATGAGTTTAGCAACAAATCTAGAATCAAGATCAGTCCTAACCCAGTTTTTTTATATTTGATAAAAAAAGTCGAAAATATTAAACTGCAAAAAATGTTAGTATAATCTTAGGCAATTTTTATCAACAGCAACAGAATGTACGTGTTCAAAAATGCATTATTACTATACTTTTACAAAATTTTCGCCCACAGCACATTTTTGACATGATTTTAGCAACAAATCTAGGATCGCTACCAAGTTTTTTTTTATATGAGTTGAGTTGAATTTTTTTAAATTTTTTTTATACTGTCTGCCCCCAAGTAAAAATCGTATCTACGCCCCTGATAAGATTAAAACTTAATAGATGTTTGAAGGTGGTAAACAATGTTGAACTTGAGAGTAAACTAAAGTTTCAAATTTCGATTATTTTTGTTTTCAACTTTTTACGTTTTCACAACGTTTCGTTTACTTATTATTACAAAAAAGGCTACCTAAGCTTACATACTTATTGTATTTAGTGGACCATGAAGTTTATGTTTGGTTGTTTCCACTGTTTAACAGATGACACCTGTTTCCTCCAAAAAGTATGGGTTTTCAAATACCTTTAATAATCAGATGATCTTGAAAAAATACATTCTTGTATCCCCCAAATTGGGATAATTGGCCTTCGGAAAGAGACAGCAGATCTGTTGGCGATCCCTCTTTCGCATATTGTAAACCTCTGCCTTAATACAGGCATTTTTCCATCACTGTTAAAACCTGCAATAGGTAAACCAATTTTTAAAAAATATAAGTAAGATTTTTTAAAAAATTATACATAATCAATAGTAAAGTTTTTGGAAAGAAGTAGCATTTTATCAAATGGGCAAAATGAGAAAGGGGAAATCAACAGAACTGTGTATCAGGCAGGATAAAATAATCGATTCTCTAAATGCAAAAAAACAAACTGTTGCAATATGTATTGACCATTCTAAAGCTTTTGACAGTGTGTACTATGTAACATTACTAAAAAAGATTTTAAAGAAATAAAGAGAGGCGTACCGCAGGGGTCAGTCCTGGATCCTCTGCTCTTTATGGTTTACACGAATGAGATTAAAAACATAATCAAAAATGAAGTTTTTGCCTTTTCAGATGGCAAAAATCTGTTAGTTATTTAAAATACCCAAGAAAATGCCAAAAATGAGGTTAGCAATACACTACAACATTTACAAAACTGGTTCACACCAAATAACCTCCAGGTGAACATTAAAAAAACACAGCTAATTAATTTCAAACCAAGTGTGCAGTATAGGGGAGGACCTAGTGTCAATAGATCCTGTAAAGTTTCTGGGACGACAAAAACCAAAACTGGGAGGAGCAGATTCAGGAACCGGCACAGTCTATAAGAAAATAGATCTATGCTCTAAGAATAATCAGAGAAAATGTGGACCTAGAAGCATCACTCTCTGGTTCCCATGCATACGTTCTATCTCGGATAAGATATGGTCTAATCTTTTGGGGAAATTTTTCTGAGGGTCAACAAATTTTAAAAATTCAAAAAAATGCATGAGGATAATATTTAAGATTAAACAATCAGATAGAAGTAAAAATCATTTTATAAACTTGATTCAAACAATATTTATCCTTTAAATCATAGAATGCATAAGCTTTGTCTCTAAAAATGCAGATTTTTTTTAGAGAAATAATAAATGTCTCCAATATGAAACTGGATTTAAGAACAACCTTCAAGCAGAAAAGGCAAACATCACATACATACGAAAAAACATAACACAATATTTTCGGAACATGGAATTCTTTACCAACATTCTTAGGATTGCTTGTCCCTAGAGAAATTCAAAAAAAGATGAAGAGTTTTCTTGAAGGTAGAGCATATTAATCTCTTAACGAGTTTTTTGAGGATGACAAAAGATTTTAAAAACAAATCTGTGATGTTATTATTATTTGACGAGTTCTACACCAAATAGGTATTAAGTATATATATTTCGTCAAATACTTAAAAATTAACAAGAAATAAATATAGTATAGTTTATTTATTGATTTGGAAAACAAAATTTCAACTCTCAAAACTTTTACAAAAATTTTAGAAATTCTTACTTCTCATTCGGGATTTTATTTATTGAAAAATTCATTTGCAATCCCTAAAATGTCGTACCTTATTAGATGTACACCATGTTGGACAGAACCTGCACTTCTCCATAAATACGATATTATTTTTAAAAATACTTGTGAGGTTATTAAAAACTGCAATTTCAATCCCTCTGCTTGGTCATTTTGTAAATTACCAGTAAAATTTGTATGTTTAGGGATAAGGGACAGACGCCTTTATTGCTTCAAATACCGACATTTCCGAAACAATTAAAACCCTTCTTCCTTTATCCATTCAGATTTCTCCAGATGAATATTATTCGGTAGCTTGTAAAAATTGGTCCATCTTTTGTGAAAATACAATTTCTTCTGACATTTCTGTAAAACAAAAAATTTTAGATAAACAACTTTGTAATTTTCTTTTAGAAATATTTTTAGCAAATATATCTGACCCCATAATAAGGCTCGCATTTTGCCTATCCAGGAAAAAGGGAGTAACGTGTAGATTGAGGTTCTTCCTTCTTCCTCTTTAGGTACTCATCTGGATGACACCTCTGCTCTTGTGGTGAAACTGTTCTCCCAAACGGGCTTCATGGTCTTTCTTGCCGAAAGAGTGCAGGTAGGTGGTCTTGGCACAGTTGTCTTAATGATATAATAAAACGGGCTTTAGTTTCTGCTCAATTTCCAGCAATTTTAGAACCAAATGGAATCTTTGAATCTGACGGTCTTTCTCTTGTACCATGGTCCAAAGGAAGACCAGTAGTTTGGGATGCGACTTGTTCAGATACTTTGGCAGCATCCTATCTAAATTTAACGTCGAAAAGAGCTGGAGAAGCTGCAAAAATTCTCCAAATTATTTTCTTGTTCCTTTTTGTGTAGAAACTTTTGATCCATGGGGAGAAAAAGCTAAATCATTTGGGAAAGAACTGGTTGCTAAGATCTATGCTTCATCATTTGAACCTCGATCCACCTATTTTTTGAAGCAGATAATAAGCCTTGCTATCAAGAGGGGTAACGCTGCCTCTGTTTTGGTATCACTTCCCGACCTTCAGCCGTAAGACGAGGTCTTTTACCTTTAGTGCTTAGAGGGTTCTCCAAAGTTTATTTCATTATTTATTTATTTCAAAATTTTATAGAAGTGGTTCTTTTATTTTTATTTTGTATTTTTAATATTTTATATAATTTAGCACATATTTATTTAGTTTAAAAAGGTAACAATTTACATTGGTATATAATATAATAACAAAATCTATCTATATATCTATCTATGAACGCCGCTCTTTGAACTTTCGTTAAAATAGATTTTCCTCATTGGCGACGACCCCTTTCCATTGGTGATTGTCCCAGCAATATTATGCTTTAAGAGTCAAGATTCTTTGTTTCTGTCAGTGATCTTAGCTTAGGAAATGTCAAATTGACATTCATAACGGGTCATGTGACATTTTTGGAGTCAAATAAATATCAGAATTAGCTGAACTTTTCAATGGAAGGCACATTTTGATAAAACTATGAAAAGGCCCGGACCATTTTTTTTTGCCGAATAAACTAAATTTTCTTTCTCAGGCCACCTATTCAAATGTTTGATTATTTTAAAAAATGTTAGTAAAAAGTCAAAAAAGTGCTCCAAACCGTGTTAGTTTTTAGAAAATGTTCCTTCCATTCAAAGTTCAGTTATTTGTCTCAAAAAAGTATGAATATCACGTGGTCCATTTTGAACGTCACTTTGACATTTCCTGAGCTAAGATGATAGACAAAAAATAATCTCTACTCTTAAAGCGCACTTTCATTGGTCGGCTTATTTCCCCGAGGTAGATATCCCCAGACTTGCATGGTATAGTGCTTCCAATGTCGGTTGGCACGGTCTGAACACAAAAACCTCATAAAACGTCGACATCGTCTTTGTGAGACAGAGGCGGAGGCAGGCAAATAATATCGAGGAATATTTAGTTAGTAAAAGCTTTTTCAAATTAAAGTAAATATTATAAAGTTGAGGAAAATTCGTATTATACATCATAAAATATTTAAACTTTACTTAGTAATCTAGGACGTGGTTATTTTTCTTACATATTATCATTATCCGAGTTTTCTGAACTCGAATCATTATTTAATGAAATAATTATTGGAATATTCGGTAGTGGAACGTGATATTGATTCTCCTTTTCAATAAAATGGTTTAAACAGCTTTTCCATAGGTCTGTTTCGCCTATTTGACCAATCACATTTGTAATAGTAATTAAAAGCGACTTCGATCGGATTAAAAATGCAATAATATGGCGGAAGTCGTAAAACGGTGTTGCCGTATTGCTCCAAGACTATAGTCTTTTTCAAAATTTAGCTTTTTAATCAGCTCTACTAATCTTTTCTTGGAAGCCTTTTAGCTCAATTGGTAAATGGCTTGCGTCTATAATAGATTCAAAACCACAAACATGTAAAAGTTTATCTGATAAATCTCTGTTTCTTGAACCCATTAAGGAAACAGATCTTACAAATATAATAGGTTCGTTACCTACCAGCTCATGTGGAGAGGATGGAATTTCCTCTAAGCTTATAAAGGAAAATCACAAAAGCTTGAATAAACCACTTTCTTATTAATATCATTTTTTCTTCAGGTTATTACCCTAAACTTTGTCTGTTTTGCAGATGATACTGTTCTATTAATCGCAGGTAACTCATCGCTCGATGCATACTCGAAGGCAGAATTGGACTTGCACAAAATAAAGTGCTGATTGGACTCAAATCAACTAACTTTAAATACTGACAAGACAAAATTTATATCTTTCTCTATGACTAAACGGGACATATCAAACAAGGAGTTCATTACTTTACATAACTCCTCATGTGGCGTATCTTTGAGATGTAAGTGCCATCTAAAAATACAATCATGTGATAACATAAAATATTTAGGTGTGTATTTTGATAGATTAGAAAACTAATTTACAAATTTTCTCAACTTAGACATATTTTATCGTATAGGTTAACAAAAATGGTATAGTTTTCATTGGCCGAATCAGTTTTAAATTATGGTATTAGTCTGTGTTAACACCAATAAAAATAGCCCAAAAATATGTGTTAAAAATATTATTATTTAAACCCAAGCTGTATTCCACAGATTTACTGTTCTCTCAAGCTGAGTTTCTTAACCTAAGAAAACTGTACTGTGTTAGAGTTATACAATTCCTTTTAAAGTATAAGATTTTTCAAGACATTGTTAACCACCCAATATAAAATAGGGCTGCATAAGAATCAAGAATTTGCACTTCTTTACAAAATTTTTTCTCTACTCAGAGAAGTATTTGTTTTACTACCTAGATTATTAAAGCTTCTACTACATCACATAAGAAATAAACATACAATTACTAAAAAAAAATAAAAACCTTATTTAAAAAACAATTGTCTGGTTTTCGGAGTAGATATTTATTTTAACTATTATTATGTTATATTTTTCAAACTATTACTATATTTTTATATTTTTTTTGTAAGAGTAAAACTAATTCTTAATTAATTGTAACTAGGCTAGAATTATGTAGAAAAATCAAATAAGAAGAGAAACCTGGATGTTGGCTAGGGATACACACAAATTTTAAAATTCATCGTATCCTTCGCTCGACATTTACTACAAGGTGTTAATATAATACGTAAACTTGTTTAAATAAATTTGATTTGATTTGGTTTGAGCCTTCTCTGGTATTTCTAATCCTTTGGTTTCCAGGAATTTAATCATGTCACCTTTTCCTGTTTTGCTTTTTGGTATTTTTGTCTTTTGGCGCGAATGGTACAAAATTTGGCAGAATATTTGGTATAAGTTCAAGTCAAATATCCAAAATAACCCTTTGAGTCTGTACATGTATGTCTTTATTTACAAATTTGGGAGTTTCCACTTTTACAGACTCTTCTGAACAAGGCTCACCGCGGGCTCCTCAACAATCTGTCACCAGTCCAAGGTCTCCACATCGCCATGTTTAATCGCAAAATTTTTCCAAGAACGCTTTTACTAAAATTTATTTCAAGTCACCACAAACTTGTCACGGCACTGACTAAGAATATACGTAGATAAATGTAATATTTCATTAGCATAGGGATTAAGTACCTGCCTATCGGCCACACAATCAGAACTCCGTATACCCTTTCGGTTACTAATAAGCCTTTTCCTTCGACCTACTATGGAGTGCCATAAAAATATGCGGGGAACGTCACATGAATTTAAAGGAACAATCTAAAACGAGGTGTGCCAACTGACATTAGAACTGCAAGTAGATGCAGTTCTTGACGCTATTATTGTTGTTGTTATTGTGGTTTAGTTTTAGTTAATTAGCTTCTTATGGTTGTGGTCGTTCTGAAGACAGTTCGAAGGTGCTACTGGTATGGAATTATAGTTGTTACCTTTCTTTTAGTTGCGACATGTGTGTGAGAACTATAGGTTTTTCTAAACTTGTATAGGATCATATTGGGTAAAAAAAATGTATTCCTTTTCATACAGGCTGCTCCAAAAATAAAATATGATACAAACGTGACGCCTTAAATAATATGTCAATTTCTGAATCCTTTAATAATAACTTTTACAGTGAGATTTACTAAGATCTAAAATAATTTTAAAACCAATTTTCAAAAAACACTTACCCAGAAAAGACACAAAGTTATTAATAATTTTGTATTGTTATTGCAAAATACCACTGAAAAATTGCTTTTTTTCTCAAAATACACCATATTTTAGAAGAAAATGCCCTAAAACTATTTTTTTTTAACAGGTTTCAAAATGGCAAATGGCGAATACGCCAAAAATTTTGCACATAATAGCTTCATTATCTGTGTTTGAGGTTAAAAAGTTGGTGATTTTTTAGACCACCTCAAGGGGGTGGTTTAAATTTATAGCCCCCAGAAAGAATTGTTTTGTGGCATTTGGTAATAAGTTCGCTTATAATTTCGTAAGTAACCGTTTTTACAAGGATTAATTGACCTTATTTAATATCCCAAGTTGTTCATTAACCAATAAAACACCTCTTATTTTGTCCAGAAAAACGCCATATTTTGAACCCATTTTCAGCCCAAAAAATATATTTATGAGGGTACTACGAGGCAAAACAAAAATAAGTGAAGGTCACTGATTATGCACGAAAAATACACCAAACAAAAAATTTCAAAACAACAATATTAATTTATTTACAAACTGAAAGTAGAACATTGAGGTTATCTAAAAGCTCAGTCAAATAATAAAAACTTTCCTCAGTCAAAGCCCACTCATTTTAAAGCTGTAGCTTTCATCAGTAGAGCTTGGTGCAAGCCATGGTGCAAGCAGTGGTAAAAGATCCGAACTCGCTGTTTGTGAATGAACGCAGCGCTAATATTTTAAACTGACATTTCGACCGTGACAGAAATGTAAGAAAAACCTGCATTTAAGTTTTTTAATACATTTTATAAATAAAAATACCTTTTAAATAAATACAAAATTAATCTACTCCTTATTTTATTATTTTTCATCTAGATCGTTGTTTGACATCAAGTATTAATTGGAAAAATTAACGAATAAGGGTAAGTTTTAATTAGAGTGAAATATAGCCCCAATTTTAATTTGTTCTACAGAGTTTTTACTATTTAAAGCCCGCGTGGGTTTAAATTTTTTAATTTTCTTTTCTTCTAAATTGAAACTTTCTTCTTAAATCCAACAAAAGATTGTGTTAAAATGATTATTCAATAAACAAACTTATTAAAATTCTTCTTATAATTCAAACTATGTCCAAAACTGAAGGAGGGTTGGTTTAAAATGCTCAAAACCAAAAATTTCACTTAAACTTAGCACTGTTCTAAAATAGACTAAACTCTTTTAGTAAATCCCACCATTAAAATCCAGTTTTAAAAAAAACTGTATAAAAGGGTATGCATTTTTAGCCCGCTTCTTTTATCTAAAATGATCCCATAAAAGATTGTTTTTAAAACCCTATATACTTTTGGGACACACTGTAGATGTCATTATCGCAGAGTTCTTTTTCACGACTAGAAAAAACGTTGTACAAAATAAAGGCAATGGAAGTAAGAAACTCTAGTTTACTCTTAACTTAATACTCTATAGTTAAACAGTAGGTACTTATATCCTTGATGTCAGGCGTGGTCACTTTTCTTGCGGTCGAATGCTGACATTGGCCTCGATGGCTCATTTTATAAATTTAGCGTTTTATATATTTTGCAGGAAGACGAGTTTTTTAGTGTATGTTTTTATATGCAAAATAAATAAATAAAAAATCATCAATTACTTTATTGAGTTTACCGATTGTTTTTTTTTATGAAAAAGCTCCCTCAATAAAGGTAATCGAAACGTTTGGCATTCACTATATAGAATAAATGAAGGGAATTATTAATTTACTGGATTTAAATCAATTTTCGAGCGGATACGTTCCTTCTCTCAAAATTTAACAGTAGGTACTTTTCTAAACAATGATTTTCTGGAAACGACTAACGTCTTATTTTAACCAATAGCCCATGGTAGTCCAAGCATACGTCGGACCGGAACCGTGTCTGGGATTTACCAGAGGTCAGATGAAATCTGCCACCAAGGAATGGATCCATAAATCTACCTACCTACCACTAAATCAGGAGTGTCAACACCAAGGGATACCAGGCAAGCCAAGGAGCTCATCCAGGGCTTCAGCAAAACAAGAAGGGACTGGAAGGATAGATGTCCTCACTGGACACTGCGCGCTCCAAAAGCACCTGGCAAGGATGAAGGTAGTACGGGACTCAACTTGCGCAGAGTGCTGGGAGGAGGAATCAGAGAGGGAATCTTCGGAGAGAAAGTGTTCGAGCCGGAACACCTTCCGACGCTGAAATGGTCGGATATCCTGACCTTTATCCAAAGGACGGGAAGGTTCGACCATGGTGGAGTGGGAGCGTGAGGGGGAAGCTCTGGGAGATGGCGAAAAGGGCTCGCTACTACTACTACTACTACTACTACTACTACTACTACTACTACTACTACTGCTACTGCTACTGCTACTGCTACTGCTACTGCTACTGCTACTGCTACTGCTACTGCTACTGCTACTGCTACTGCTACTGCTACTGCTACTGCTACTGCTACTGCTACTGCTACTGCTACTGCTACTGCTACTGCTACTGCTACTGCTACTGCTACTGCTACTGCTACTGCTACTGCTACTGCTACTGCTACTGCTACTGCTACTGCTACTGCTACTGCTACTGCTACTGCTACTGCTACTCCTACTCCTACTCCTACTACTACTACTACTACTACTACTACTACTACTACTCCTCCTACTCCTACTCCTACTTCTACTCCTACTCTATAGTAGTCAAGGGGATAAGTGGTGATTTTTAATCAAACCCGAATTTTCTTACCATAGTAGATTTTATGGTGTCATATGAAAGCTGAGTCTCCCAGATTATCAATCTGCCGGATGACATCTCGTAAATGTTGAGTGTTTTGAGATATTTATCAAAATATCCATGGAGTAAATTCGATATTTCTATTTTTTGTCTACATTCAAATTGATTGGGTTTGATATTAATTTATATGTTTTACCTAAAATGATATTTGACACATTTTTGACAGCCATTTGGTAAAGAAAAATGGATATTTTTGAAAAATTATTTATTTTTTATTTCTTTTACGTGAATTAGTGGCTTTTAATAACCTTTATAGGTTCTTTTGATGTAAGAAACTTGTTCATTTTGAATCAAAATTACTTACCATTTATAATAGATAGCTGAAAGTAACCTTATATTATATCACTTTACAAGCTCCGAAGTATAAGAAGTTTGACTAGTTTAACAAAAATATATATAAATTGACATTCGATATATTTTTGACAGCTTTTATGTAAATAAAAATGGCTATTTTTATTTTAGTGATCCAAAATTAAAATGTTGTGAAAGTAATTATTATACCTGGGGCCTATTGCATCAAACTACTTGGCAACTTTTCACTTTACACTTTTTTTATCCAAGAACCTCTAAATGTTAGATAGTTTTAGAGGGGAAAGTTTTTTGCTTTACATGCTGTCAAAAAACTATCAAATGTCATTTAATGCAGTTTTTGATGGCGCATATAATTATCTTACATCAAAGAACCTATACAACTTTATTAAAAGTTAGTAGCTTCTTCTCGTAAAAGAAATAGAAAATAAATAATTTTTCAAAAATCTCCATTTTTCTGTACCAAATGGCTGTTAAAAATGTGTCAAATGTCATTTTAGGTAGTTTTCGGTGGAAGATTCGAAAAAATAGAAAAATCGAATTTACTAATTGGTCGCCATCTTGGATATTTTGCTAAATATCTCAAAACGCTCAAAATCTACTATGGTAAGATTTTCGTACCCAAGCCTCACTTCCCCTAGACTATAGGGTCACCATCTATCTATAGAATATTTTTCGGACATCTGTCGTTTTTGAATTTTTTAAATTAAACAATAAAAAGAACGGTCTTATGGAGGGTTTTAGGCATAATTATGAGTTGTGTAAACCTGCCTTTACATTAGCTTTTTGAATTACACAGTATGCGACTGCCTGACTGCATTCGAGAATTCACATGAATCATCAAAGCAGTGAATTTTGAACGTGAAAATTTGACGTTTGCTTACGCCAAAGCAGAATTGGAATATGGTCAAGAAGCACGGGCGGATCTAGCTTTTTAATAAGGTAAGCGGACATATTTGCCCAGTCCCAAGACTAGAAAAAAAAACACAAAAAAGCCAAAAAATTTACTAAAAAAATGGAATCAAATTACAAAATCAATTTTTCACTTCTGGGCGATTCCATGAACAATACATTTTTTTGTAATTTTAAAGTGAAACATTTCTGAAAATATTTGTACTTTTTTGTAGTATATTGTCTATATCACAGTCTATTTTAGCAAGGTCCTAAGTTTAAGTGAAATTTTTGGTTTTAAGCATTTTAAGCCAACCCTCCTTGAGTTTTGGACATAATTTGATTTATAAGAAGAATTTTAATAAATTTGTTTATTGAACAATCATCTTAATACAATCTTTTGTTAGGTCAGCCAGGGCACCCCCCCCCCCCTCTCGAAAGATATTCGAGCTTTTATATGCTTATAATTTCGAACCAATTTCGAACTAATTTTAAACAACTTTTAAAAATTTTGAACCACACTCCTTCCTGGTTTTTTTAATATTCAAAATGGGGGGTGCAGCCGGACGTCAAGCTACACCCCCCTCATTTAAAGCGTAGAGAAAAATTAAAAGCAACTATCCCAAGATTAAGAACTAATTTCGAACTCCTAATAACACCAACAAAAAAATTCAAAAACCCATTAGTAAGCCTGTTTTTTTTAGAAAATATGGTGGGGGGTGTAGGTTGATATCAAGCCTCACCCCCCCCTCCCCCGAAAGATATTCGAGTTTTGATATGCTTATAATTTTAAACTAATTTCGAACTAATATTGAACCTCTTTTAAAAATTTTGAACCACACTCCTTCCTGTTTTTTTTTAATATTGAAAATGGGGGGTGCAGCCGGACGTCAAGCTACACCCCCCTCATTTAAAGCGCAGAAAAAAATTAAAAGCAACTATCCCAAGATTAGGAACTAATTTTGAACTCCTAATAACACCAAAAAAAAAATCAAAAACCCATTAGTAAGCCTGTTTTTTTTAGAAAATATGGTGGGGGGTGCAGGTTGATGTCAAGCCTCACCCCCCCTCCCCCGAAAGATATTCGAGTTTTGATATGCTTATATGCTCTTTTAAAAATTTTGAACCACACTCCTTCCTGGTTTTTTTTAATATTCAAAATGGGAGGTGCAGCCGGACATCAAGCTAAAAAAAAGCCAGGAAAGAGTGTTGTTCAAAATTTTAAAAAGTGGTTCAAAATTAGTTCGAAATTAGTTCATAATTATAATAAGCATATAAAAACTCGAATATCTTTCGGGAGGGGGGGGGGGTCTGGCTTGACGTCAACCTACAGCTCCCGCCATATTTTTTTTTTTAAACAGGGTTACTAGTGGGTTTTTCGAAATTATTTTTGGTGATATTAGGAATTCGAAATTAGTTCTTAATTTTGGGATAGTTGCGGTTCATTTTTCTCGACGCTTTAAATGAGGGGGGTGTAGTTTGACGTCCGGCTGCACACTCCATTTTCAATACTAAAAAAAACAGGACGGAGTGTGGTTCAAAATTTTTAAGAGTGGTTCAAAATTGGTTCGAAAGTATAAGCATATCAAACCTCGAATATCTTTCGGGGGGGGGGGTGTCTGGATTGACCTCTTTTGTTGGCTTTAAGAGGAAGTTTTCCATTTGGAAGAAAAGAAAATTAAAAAATTTAAAACCACGCGTGGTTTAAATAGTAAACACTCTGTTAATTATTTTTTCCAATTAATAATATAATAAGGAGTAGATTAGTTTTGTATTTATTTAAAAGGTGTTTTTATTTATAAAATGTATTCAAAAACCTAAATGCAAGTTTTTTTGACATATCTGTTACTGTCGAAATGTCAGTTTAAAAATATTAGCGCTGCACTCAATCACAAACAGCGAGTTCGGATCTTTTACCTCTGCTTGCACCTTGGCTTGCATCAACCACTACTGATGAAAGCTACAGCTTAAAAATGGCTTTGAGTACGGAAAGTTTTTTTGACATAGCGTTCAGATAACCTCAATGTTTTACTTTTAGTTTGTAAATAAAATTAATATAGTTGTTTTGGGTTTTTTTGTTTGGAATATTTTTTGCATAATTAGTGACCTTCACCTATGTTTGTTTTGCCTCGTAGTGCCCCCATAAGTTTAGGGGTTCAAAATATGGCGTTTTTCTTGACAAAATAGGAGGTAAATTAATCCTTGTAAAAGCGGTTACTTAGGGAAATTATAAACGAACTTATTATCAACTGCCACAAAACAATGCTTTCTGAAGGCTATAAATTTAAAACACCCCCCGGAGGTGGTCTAAAAAAATCATAATCTTTATAACTGCAAACACAAATAATGAAGCTACTATGTGCCAAATTTTTGTCGTATTCACCATTTGCCATTTTGGAACCTGTCAAAAAAATTAGTTTTAGGTATTTTCTCCTAAAATATGGTATATTTTGAGAAAAAAACTGTTTTTCGGTGGTATTTTGCAATAAAAATACAAAATAATCAATAACTTTGTGTCTTTTCTGCTGTATGGTTGTCTGTCTGCCTGTTTATCTGTCTGTTTGTCTCAGCATCACGTAAAAACTGCTGAACCGATATTGATGAGAATTTAACTACTGCATTTATTGAAGTCCTGAGCAGTCATTAAAACCGGTTCACAGAAACAAAAGTAATGAAGATTTTAAGAAACAGAAACGGAAAAAATGGGTAAAACCGCAAGCAAAGCAAAAAGTAAACTGCCATATCGCCTATAAAAATCGGGCCAACCGTTCCTGACTTAATTATGCGATAAAAATTAAATTTATGGATCAAATCGCTTTTCCGTCGGAAAGCACTTTAAAAATACATTAGAGTTTAATTTTTAGTTTTTTTATTTTCAGTTAAGTTCAGTGATTGCTGATAAAAATATATTTTTTTACCTTCTAACAAATTTCTATACTAACTTATTCTTTAAACAAATTTCCGCCAGCTTTTTGGAAATGTCGTCTGTGTGGATGCCACAGATGGTGGATGCAGAGAATTGCACCCGAAAGCAACATTTAAAAATTACTATCCTAAAAATTGTCGGGACGAGAAACCAGGCATTAAAAAAACCTTTTTAGAACATACTTATTTCGTTTATTATCTCTCCAACTCATATCGCCCAAAGGCAACGATATAATAATATAAATTATTTCTACATTTCTTCCCTGAATTTGGACAGTTTGGCTTTTATGATGCAAATGGCTCCAAAAGGTAACCTAATATTCAGAACTGAAGGCAAAGCTCAAAGCTACTAACCGCAAAACTACTTCAACTTTATGAACTCCCGACTATATTTAGTTATAAAACAAGTTTCCTGGGACATGTATAAAATGCTTGTATGAGTTTTCGGTACATGTACAGTGTTATTTTAACATTTACTTAACGTAACTTTTTGTATGTATAACGTATATACAGGGTTTCTAAACAAATGCTTCGAGTGCCAAGCAGCCGTTTATAAGACGCAGGCAAACGGCACAAGTAACAATTTTTGGTTGCACTAGTCGCAATAACTAATAAATGCACACATTTCAACGTCGCATTATGTAAAAAAAACTAGTTATATGTAAGACGTGCTAATAACGCCTGAAGACCCCGCACGAAATACATTGAAAAATTAGTTCGGTGAAATTTGATAAAATTTTGGTATGTTATAGTGGGTCATGAGATAAGAAAAATATTGGAACATAAAATTATTTCTATGACCAGTTCCAGAGATATAGATGTTCAAAGTTTAAAAAAACGTCGTTTTGCGCTATATTGGTCACGCTCAAAAAGGAATTTCCTGACTGAAATAAAATAAGTTATTGACGAACATGGTTTACTGAGGAACCACACACGGACTTTCTTATTATTATGTTGGTAAAATAGTAACAAGTTGTATATAGGGGCTAGGCAAAAAAATAATTTTTTGACAATTTTTTATTTTCCCTGATATAAAAATATAAAAGATATTTTTCACCAAACAATAATGTTTTAGTATTTTCTAAATAAACTGAACAAGTTTTTGTTCCAAGTAACAGTTAGTTTGTGTTACATGTTTTTTGAATTTTTATTATAATAAAAACTTGACGAAAATTGTTTTTTATACGAAATAATTATTTTGCAACTTAAAAATCTAAATATTCTTTTGCATTCAAACTTTAAATGAAATGAATTTAATTTTTTAATTTTTTTCGTAGATACGAGGTACATGCATAAAGTTCTATATCATTAATTTTTACAAAAAAGTAATCAATTTTTAAATTCTTTAAAACTGATCGACATATTTTAATTTATTTTGTGTACGTCTTTATAATACTTTTATCTAATACAGGTTGCTATTTTTTACCACTGCTGTATGTTTTGCATTGGGGATTATGATTTTTTAATGGTTTCTCAAGGTTCTCTTAACTAAATGATAACACTTTTGGTGGGGCTAAATTATCAAACAAACAATATGCTATAAATTATGATTATGGGTAATTGCTCTCCCTCATTCCTATATAGGTACTCTATTAAGTACTAGTCAAAGTCATTGGCTCAAAAATATTTTTTTTATTTTTATATCGGGGAAAATAAAAAGTTGTTAAAAAATTATTTTTTTGTGAACATTTTCCGTCAATAGCTTATTTTATTTCGGTCAGGAAATGCCTTTTAGAGCGTGCCCAATATATCCCAAAATGACATTTTTTTAAAACTTTGGCCGTCTATATATCTGGAACTAAACATATAAATCATTTTATATTTACTCATTTTTCGTATCTCATAACCCACTAAAACATACTATAATTTTATCAAATTTCACCGAAATAATTTTTACTTTGTATTTCGTGCGGGGTTCTTTAGGACACAGCAATGTTACGGATACCTATAACGTTATAAGAACGTTCTTTCAATACTGTTAAATATAGTTAATTTTTGCAACGTTCTGTTGGCCGTAACAGCGACGTTCCTTTATCTCCGTAAATTGCAACGTTTTCTGGCCGGTAATGTAACGTAGGCATATTTCCATGTGCATTTTTTCTTTGCTATGAATCAATTCAAGTATGAATGTCATCAAACGCTAACCTCACTTTTTTTAATGTTGTTTTTGTGAAAAAAATCGTCAAAAATTAAAAGATTTCGGTACTCGTCAACTTTTTATAACACGAAGACACATGTGATACTACTTTTCTATTGCCCTCTCACTCTTTTACACAAAGAGAGAAATATAACTGAGCGGCAGGAAATGATGCTGTGGATCAGGCATCACTCTATATTCGTTTTTGGTGCCAACATGGTTGCGACGGCCAACCAGAAAAGCCATAGTTGCAATCAGTTGTAATTTTGGTGAAACTATTTTAACTCTTTCCTTATAATGACATTAGCTGCATGTAGACAAAAACACATATTAAGTTGTCTCTGGCAACGTCGGAAGTTGCGCGTGCAACGTTGTGTTTCAACCAGAAATCATTCACCATTTTGGTGTAAATGACGGTCGCCTTGTTGTTTGTAACAACGTAAACACGCAATGTTTTGTTGCCATTGACGACGTTGTACTGTCCGCAAATTGCTACTTGAACAGGACAGGTTGTCAATACGTTCATACGTTTAAGACTGGAATAAAAATTGTTTTTGCTCGGATTTTAATAACAAATTGATGAAAGCTATCGTAAAAAATGACGTTTCTGGCTTCTGGCTATTCATTTTCAGCTGTTTACAATACCTGGAAAACCTATCCCGTATTCTTTTAATATTGTAATAAAAGGAAATATTTCTTCCAAGATTTGTTCGAAAAAGAGAGAGTGTGAAAAGAAATTTAAAAGCAAGTCTTTCAATATTGGATTTTTTTTTGCTAGTTTTAAAGAGTAGGTTCGCTACTTATTTCGTTATCAGGACATGAATAACCTCGTAAAAAACATATCAGATTTTTAATGAAATGTGATTTCAAAGCAATGACAAGCGAAAATTGTCCGTGTGGGGGCCGCTTTATTCAAAATGAATGAAATGATAAAGCAACATGCTCTACACGAAAAATAAGGCTGTTTATGGATTTCTTTGATCGTGTAGTGTAGCGAATGCTGGTTTGGCCTTTTTCAGAAAGATGGCACTATTATATTTTATTTACTTTTATTTCATCTTAAGCAACATACTTATTACAAGAGGTTTGGTTTGTATAATAGTTTCACTGAAACAAAAAGGGATAAAAAGAAAAGAAAAGAAAAAACAGAGACAACATAATAACTTACGGAGACTAACAGAAAGATAGATGCGGCGGAGATGAAAGTAATACTTGTATTAAGTAAATACCTATCTTGCCCCGTCCATCTCTTTCTAAATAATCATAAAAGCAAGACAGAGCATTTTTTAATGTCGAAATATATGTCACACAATTTTAATTTTGTACCTGCCGGTTTTTGCCATCGGTTTTCAAAGTCTGGCAAGCGGTTTTTTACATTTTCAAAAGTGAGTTATTTTAATCAGTTTTGGTTGGAAATCCGGCGACTTTATGGGATTAGCTATATAGTCGACTAACAACTTAGTCTAAAATGCCATTCAAATCAGGCTGAATCACTACCATTAAAGCTATATAGAGAACATGAGACTGAGTGGGAAAGAAAAAGAGACATTATTTTGGGGTGGTTAGAATATGCGAAACACCTAACCGAATATTATGTGTACTACCTCGTTAGACATGAAAAGGCATAAGGTGTCCTATTACAGGGAGTTTGAAAAAAGTTTCACATCTTTTTTTCCAGACTAAATTGTTGACTACGCCATCTTCAACTTTTGACATTTTACATCTTTTGTACAAAAATAGTAAATTTTCTTCTTTTAGCTTCCTAAAATGCCAAACTTTATAAAAATCGGCTAAGGAACAAAAAAGTAATTAGAAAATTAAATCAGTCGAAGATTTTCTGGCTCCTCTCATATATTATTATGGATTAAACCATCAAATGGGAGAGACGAGTGAAGAGGGGGCGGTTAAAAATGTTATTTTTACGTAAGTATTGCCGTGCACCTAACGCACACCGATAAAAAATACTTACCTGCTTAAAACTGAATAAAAACACAAAAGAAGCATTGGTGTTTTAAGTAAAATGGGATGACTTGTAAAAATCTTCTATGTTTGACAGCTCACAGACAAAAAGCCTAAAGGCGTTCAAAATTCAAGTTTGGTGTTTTTAAAAGGATATTTCATTGTCTTCAAGCAGCTGTAAAAATTCCACTAAAAAGTTCTAAACATACGACAAAATATAAAGCGTGACATAATTATTGTTATTTTTGAAGTTTTTAGCAAAAAGTTTTTTTTATGTATGTTGTTTAATTTTATTAAAACTTGGATGCCCATCGTGCCTTGTTATATTTAATATTCCAGCGTGTTATATAGCCTTTTAAAAAACATATTTGGCATATTTTTCCGTGGCATAAATTTGCGGTTTTTTGATATCGGCGAATAGCTAGAACCTTGTTACAGTCACTTCAAAATGAATTTTCACAATCCCGTTCATAAATACTGAATAGGATTTTTTTTTTAATTTTTAGAAAAAAAAAATACATTTTTTTTAAAATTTCAAATTGATTATTTTTTTTATGCAATCAACCGGAAGTCAAAAATCATGTTTTGCATACCACATTAAAGGTCAGTTCGTAACTTTTTAAGAGGTTTGACCAAACGTGCGGAAAAGTGGCAGTTTCCGCACGGAAATAAGTGCAAGAAATGCGTTTTTCCTCACACTCGAAGGAAAAAGTATTTTTTAGAACAAAATCTAACCCTGACTTGGTTTTGTCTAATTTTATTTTATTTGCATTTAAAAAAAATTAACTTTAGTTAGTAAACTTGTAAACACTATATTTTGAACCCCTGGTTAGAGCATTTATTATTGATGATAGAAAAAAAGTCTAAATAGAAAAGCTTTATAGTTTTTTAAAAGCCTTCTAACGCACATGACAGATGTTGTCGAGTGTCATTCCATATGTCAAAGTTTAACATCAACTTTCTTGTATTAAATGGAACGCCCTGTATATTTTTTAAAACTTCGATAGATCTTTTCTTTTTGATTCCAAAAATATACCATATGTTACTTTTGTCTTAAACGGTTATTGAACAAATTTAGAAAAACTTTGCCATAAGGGCAATGTGCAAGGAAAAATAGTTTAGCTGGTTCTTTGTTCAACACATTGCTTCGATTAACTGTCATCCTTAAAAACACTCGTTCTGTAGCTGCAACTAAAACATCTCTTACTTGGCGTATACTTTCCCGTCGATTTCTGAGATGCCGTAAATCACGACCTTGTAATAATCTATGGCGAACCCGTACGACGTCTATAAGTCTCATCATTGATCACCTTCTCCAAACTCTTAACACTGTTGATGGATTGGCATTAACCCTTCTTGCAATTTCCCGTAAACCAAAACCAGCCTCTTTCATGCCCACGATGCGTCCTTTCTCAAAGTCGTTTAAATGATGAAATTGTTGGCGACCGCGAACTCTTGGCATTTTTATTTTTTAAATAAATTGTAAGCAATCCAAAAAAAACCAAAAACTACGAGAAAAATGATTTAAATTTTCAGAAAAGGTCTTTTATGGTTGTTTTTTAAAATGAATGGAAAAATCTGTGAAAAAAGGAAAAATTAGAAGACAAAAAATTTATCAAATATTTCTAAGATTTACACACAAATAATCTTCATTTCATTCAAATAATTCAAATAATTATCCATATACACTCCTCGCATCAATAAATTTTCGCGCATATATAAAAATTCGGAGCTAAGCAAGCCAATGTCTTTTGTTTTGGAATTTCCATAGTTGGCTAGATTAACAGATGTTGCTTAGAAGTTTGACCTCGGTAAGGCATATATTTAATATAATAGGTATAATAATATAGTAAAACTTTTAATTAAAAAACAAATGTCATTCATTCGGTACTATATAGAAAATTATGCTAATTCATTATGTAGTTTTGTTGTTCATTTTAAAACTTTTTAAAGAAATTTTAAGATTTTTGAAAGGACCAATTTCAAAATACTTTAAGAGCTCTACCGATATTCCAGAAAATTAAACAGTGGGATTTACTATAAGGGTTTAGCCTATTTTAGACAGGTGCCAACTTCCTTGAGTTTTGGACATAGTTTGTTTTATAAGAATAATTTTAATAATAATTAGTAATTTTTTTAGAATCATCTTAACACAACGTTTTGTTTGAGCAAATTAAAATTGACGTTATATGTCACTCTTATCAATCTTGTTTATGGATTGTCGCGATTAATTCTCAATGTAACAAAATCATTTCGATATGCAGTCATAAATTAAGGATTAGATTAACTTTGTATTTGTTTAAAATAGTCCAACCAAATTAAAATAAAAGACAAAAAAATTTTTAACAGCAGTTTGATGAGTGGAAATAGTAAAGTGGCTTCAGATAAACGTTAAAAAAAAAATGCGGAAAGGGGGAGAAAAATGGTATTATTGTAATTTCCTGCAAAACTAAACGTCATAGAGTAAAAACTTCAATATAAAAATTGTAGACGGTGCAAAGATCTACAACTTTTGTTAATATCACTTTTTCACATAACCTCAAAATTATCGAGAAAAATGCGAAAATTCGTAATATTTTTATTTTTTCGTTTCTAATTTTTAATTTTCGCAAAAATAAGTGTTTCTTTTTTCTGATCATGTTTTTTAATTGTAACTATAATTTTTTATTATCCCACCAAAAATTATATGTCAAAACAAAAAAAATGAGAAACGGCAAAAAATACTACGAGAATTTTCCTGATTGAAAAAAAGTGATTTGGACCGAAAAAAATTAATATCTCAAAAAATGTTTAAGTTTTTTACCTAAAAAAAAATTATAGGCATTAAGAACACAGAGAGGTATATTTTGGCCAAGTTTCGTGAAAATATAGTTATTTTTGCGAAAACGAAAAAATAAAAATATTACGATTTTTCGCATTTTTCTCGAAAATTTTGAGGTTCTGTTAAAAAGTGACATTTACAAAATTTGTAGACCTTTGCACCGTCTACAACTTTGATATTTAAGTTTTTACTCTATGATGTTCAGTTTTGCCGGAAATTGCTATAATACCATTTTTCTCCCCCTTTCCCCCCATCGAATCAACCCCGCAAGAGCCCCACTCACGCATTTTTTTTAAACGTTTATCAGAAGCGCCTTTACCATTTCCACTCATGAAAAAGCTGTTAAAATTTTTTTATTTTTTTCTCGCTAAATGAGTTAATCCGATCGGTCTAAAAGGGGTTTTTAATCTATCTAAAGTATGAAAAAACTTTACAAACACAAACCCATCGCAATCGCAAACCACCAAACCAAAAAATATTTCATTAAAGGAAGTCATGTAAAGATTTCCGCCTAAAAACAGACTTGAATTCAAGTGATGCGTTCACAAAAGAGTTATGTCGGTTCAATGAACTGGACGGTGCCCGGTTCTTTTATACAAAATAATCGACAACTTTGTGTCTTTTAAGTATGGGTAAGTGTTTTTTAAAAATTGGTTTTAAAATTTAGTACCCCGGTAGGTGCAAATATTTAGAACTGTGGGGGGTACTATTTTAGATCTTGGTAAATCCCACTGAAAACTTTTAATTTGAACGAAATGTTCCCCCATACTGATTATGTACCGCAGAAATAAATAAGCACTCTGGGAGGGGTTTTTACTCCCAAAAGGCGCTGTGTCGCATTGCGTTTCTCTACGCCACTGCATATATTAGTATTTTCTAAGAATTAAGTTACCATCTCACTTCTCTCTACTTTACCACTCACCTTAAAACTTTAAATTGCAACTCTTACCTTGTTATCCCTTGTTGGAAAACTTTTAAAGATCCATTTTATCAGAGTGCTAAATAGTTGGATAACAATTTGAAGAAAAATTACAAAATTTAAGCAATTATATCTAGTTTTATTTTTTCTAATGACCGACTTTAAAAACCACCGACGCATGATCAGAAAGCATTTGATTGGGGCGGAGGGGGGGTGGCATAAAGGCAGTTTTTCATTATTTTTTATTGCTGTTTAAAGAATATTATTGTTGTCTAAAGGAATATAAGAGAATGTTGCAGCTAGTTACTTAAATTTTCGAACAAGCAACATTGGAGGGAAGGATCCCCCAAAAAACCGACGGCATCGGTGTTAAAAACTCTTTAAACCTTTTGTAAGAAGAAAGAATGTTAACGAAAAATTAACATTTTGCACAGCAAACTGAAAGACGTATTACTTTTCTATATATTTAGCCTGTCAGCCCTCGTATCGCGAGTCGAAGCACATTTGGGGCGGTCCGAGGAGTGGCTGCACTTTGGTGTACACGCCGATGGCATTGCCTGGCATTTTGAGGCATTTTGAAGCATTATTTCGAAACATTTCGGGAGCATTTAGAGGCATTCTATGCATCTTAAGGGAATGTATGGCATTCTGCGGTATTTTTAACAAAAAAATCTGGTAAAAAATGCCCTTTGGTGTATATAAAATGACGACGAAGCCACCCCTCGGGGCAAGCGAGGTTCGATCGAGAAGTAGCTTGGTAATGCACTTTGGTGTACACGCCGATGGCATTGCGTGGCATTTTGAGGCATTTTGAAGCTCTATTTTGAGGCATTTCGGGGGCATTTAGAGGCATTCTATGCATTTTAAGACAATTTATGGCATTCTAAAGCATTTTTAACAGATAATTATCTTTATAGATATCTTAGGCTCTGGAATTGATAAATCCATGTTAAATTTATATCTATAAAGATAATTATATCTGTCTGTGTAGAGATACCGATTCCGCAATTTGACAGATGTTTTTTTTACATGAATTCTGTTTCAGATTAATTTCTAGCACCGTACTGATGAGCATCAAAAGTGGGAAACCCGGGTCTATATACGGTTACCATTTCCTTTTTTGATCGTTTTTATAATTTGTACGATAGAATTTGAAAAAATTTACAAGCCTATCGAAATGATTTGCTATTTTCTAAATTTTTATTGACAAAATAAAAGGCTGCTCTTTGGTACACTCAAAATTCTTAAGTTTGTGGTTTTAAATCGAAAATCGCTGCACAGTCTAAATAGTGGCTGATAAACCTCAAAAAATTTATATTTCTACAAACCTGTAACTTTTTATGAGAGGTTTTTTAATTCCTTTTCATTTTTTTTTCTTTAAAACAGTAATCGCTTCTTTACCAAAAACGGGGAAAAAATCGCTTCTAAATAATTTGTTCGCCAAATTCTGCGCAGGCAGCCAATTTTAATAAAATGTGCGTAAAATCACATTACTTAAGGCTAAAACAATACCTATAATTATACTGACCTTTAAAATTGATGAAAACTCGTTCTTTTTCGGGCCATACAAAATTGCAATTCGTACTTGCATATAAAAACAAAAGGTGGACCAAAAATGCAATCAGTGTCCTAAAGTGCACACAGTATTGCGTTTAAATTAAAAAAATGGCATCCAAGTTGATTTTATTGGCGTGTATGGTAGCGTACGCTAAAGCAGGAAATTTGGTCGGTCCTGCCTTCCCATCGGCTGAAGTTAGGTAAGATTAGACACTATTTTTGGCTATCTACTATATTCCATTTTTTTGTTTAGCTTTTGGCAATTTTGAAGAAGTAATTTTAACAAACAAAAATAAAAGCAGGTCAAAAATACAAAAAGCAGCCTACTATCGAAAAGATAAAACTGAGTAAATTATGTTGTAAACTCCCTCTTATCGTTTGGCAAGGTAGTTTTTTTTCTCTAAAAATAAAAAATTATTTAATTGAACCTCAATAGGCGAACTACATATTCGTAGCAGCCTCGGTTCAAATATATCAACCCCATCGACGTAAAAAATATTTACTAGTTAGCTATCCCCCAATATTCAAAATGCCTAAACCCCTCATTTTGAATAAATATGAAATATCACAGAAATTAGGGTGGCTAATTTTTTTTAAGTCGTACAAAATTAGTTCGAAATTTTTTTGAGGGGGGTGTGGCTTGACGTCAACCTGCACCCTCACCACCGTGGTTACTAGTGGATTTTTCGAAATTCTTTTTGGGGGTATTTGGAGTTCGAAATTGGTTCTTAATTTTTGGATAGTTGCTTTTGATTTTTCTCTACGCTTTAAATGAGGGGGTGTAGCTTGACGTCTGGCTGCACCCCCCATTTTAAATATAAAAAAAAATCAGGAAGGAGTGTGGTTCAAAATTTTTAAAAGTTTTTCAAAATTAGTTCGAAATTGGTTTGAAATTATAAGCATATCAAAACTCGAATATCTTTCGGGGGGGGCTTGACTGACGTAAAACTATATAGTTTGTAGGAGCCTCGGTTTATAAGCCCCCAGACCAGACAGGCCCTATGAAGCTAAATAAAATCGTTTAAAAACAACAACCAGTTTCGTTGTTAGTTCAATAATACTAGGCAACAAATTTTGATTTTTTTGGTAAAAATAGAGTTTTTCAATTGTTTAGGTTTGAAATAGAGCCAAAATGGTTTTTGCAAAATTTCCTTAGGTCGTAAATAAATTTATTGAATAGGCACGCCATTTGAAAATTTTAGTATGATACTGTTTTTAGGTAATAATTCGGGATTTCGTAAATTACCATATCTCTACATATTATAAGAACTACTATGCTTAATGACTAGTCTAATATTAAACATAATTAACTTATTGCTAAACAAAATAATAAAAAACTAAACTAATCACTTTTCTTATGTCTTTTCAAGTTTCTAAGTTTCTCTTATACACACAGTCCCTTGTTCCTTTTCGCTAACATTGAAGCATTCCACTTTCCTTGGTATCTTTTTTCCATATTTGCAATTTCTTAATGGTATCGTTCTTCATGTTCTCTAAGTCTCTAGTAGTGTAAGTGGACTAAGGACATGTTACGTCCCATAATTTCATATGATTGTAGAAGTTTGTTTACAATATCTGGATAATTTTCTGCTCTTTCACTTCCTAAAGGTGCAGTTAGACTGTGATAGTGTAGTCGTCGTTACATTTCAGCTGTAGTGAATTTTTTTCCATAGATAATTCAGAACAGGATATTTTACAGACAAATAGTTAAAAATATTTTTTGGTACACGCTTTTTAATATAATTTACCTTGTTTAATGTTTCAAACAAATATTGGTGATAATTTTTGAACATGTTAAAAGATCCGCCTTACATATTTCTTTTGTATTAAGTTCCGTTTTTTCTTAATATAAGTTCAAGAATGCTTTAGTTTTAAAATTAGGGTTGATTGAGTACCAAAGATGGACCAAATTAAACTTGGGGAAGAAAAAAAAAATTGTATTTGCATACATACATACAGTCAATAAATAAATTAACAAGGTACTATAGTAGTTATATCTGATCCGCTGATTAATCATTCTGATTTATTATAATTGCGAAGAAATTAGAGCCTTTTTTCTAAGTGAGAAAAAGCGCTTACTTTTAGCTTGCATGTACAAATTATATCAAATAATTTACTTTCTTAATCTTATATATTGCTTTAATAATAACCTTTAGAAAAGTTATAGTACCGTATTATCAGGGGTGCACGGTGGTTGTAGTGAAAAAAACTCACACAGAGAAAGGTAGATATTTTCGGGCGCACATGAAAGAGATGACGTGAACACACCAACTTTAAGCATGGGAGTTATTTCGTGGAAATGCAGACAGTCGATATTTTCAATAAATGAACAAAGTATTATATTTACTTATGTCCCTATCCCCTGAATAGCCGAAGTTAATAATTAATAATGGTACCTACCTACAATAAACAGCGGCGCTATATTACCCATCTCCCCTTTTCTACGTCAAACTAGTAATTTTCTAAAATTGTTTATAAAACTGTTTAAAAGTAACTTTTTTAAAAAACATTTTCCCTCAAATATTACTTATATTACCCACTAGACATATTACTTTTATTACACACTAGACTCCGCCGCGCCGCTTTGCCTGCGGTTTTATTCCTTTAAATGCCATAACTTTTGTTTCCGTAAACCGATTTTGATGAAACTAATGCCTATGTATTGTCTGTGCGGTCTATGCGTGATGCTGGAACAAACAGACATACATACAGATAAAAATTATAAAAATTGCATTTTTGGTATCTCGTTTGTATGTATGTACAATTCAATGTACAGAAATGGTCCTTTTAGAGATTTATTATATGTACAGATAAACAACTAATTATAGTCAGGGGGATAAGTGGCAATTTTTCCATATTTCATAAAATTTCGGTTCAGTGGATTTTGCCTAATTGTCTCCCAAACAGACAGACAGACACCATAAAAAATTTTTATATTTAGGTCTTTCTTTTTGCCAATCCCATTAGCCTATACTACAGTATGGATGGCTGAAAATAGAGTTCGAGATTACTACATAGCCGGTACCTACTAAGTTTTTGTTTATGGGTAATAAAAATAACACGACCGCTTTATTTATAATATTGATATTGCTATTTTGATAGAGTGATGAAGGAGAAAAATGTAGAGATAAAAAGTTTGGTCACCTCTACTTTATAGCTGTAGCTATTGCAGTATGTATATTGATTACATAAGGCGATATGTATTTATATTCTTTGGTTTAAAAAATATTCAATGTACAGAAATCAGAGATTTACCAATAAATGTACCAATAAATTTTAGAAAATTAATAGTTTAATGTAAAAAATGGGGGGGGGTTTACTGTATCGCCACTGCGTATTGTAGGTAGGTAATATTAATACTATTAACATCGGTTGGTCAGGGGATGAAGACATAGGTAAATATAATATCTTCTTCATTTTATTTTATTGCAAAGATCGGCTATATGCTTTTCCACGAAATCACTCCCATACTTAACGTTGGTGTATTCATTCCATCTCTTTCATACGCGCCCGAAAATATCTACCTCTGTGTGAGTTTTTTTCACTACAACCACCGAGCACCGCTGTTAATACGATACTATAACTTTTCTAAAGGTTATTACTAAAGCAATATATAAGATTAAGAAGGTAAATTATTTGATATAATTTGTCCATGCAAGCGAAGTAATGCTAAAAGTAAGCGCTTTTTGTCACTTAGACAGAAGACTCTAATTTCTTCGCAATTATAATAAACCAGAATGATTAATCAGCGGATCAGATATAAATAGTATACTACCTTGTTAATTTATCGCTAATACCACTGAACACACTATTGACTGTATGTATGTATGCAGATACAAAATTACCACATTTTTTTTCTTTCCCAAGTTTTATTTTGTCCATTTTTGGTACCCAATCAACCCTAATTTTAAAACTAAAGCATTTTTGAACTTATATTAAGAAAAAACGGAACTTTCTTGGTTAATACAAAATAAATATGTAAGGTGGATCTTTTAACATGTTCAAAAATTTTACAAGAGGGTCTATTATCACCAATATTTGTTTAAAACATTAAACAAGATAAATTATATTAAAAAGTGTATACCAAAAAATATTGTTAACTATTTATGTGTAAAATATCCTGTTTTGCATTATCTATGGAAAAAAAATCACTACAGCTGCAATGCAACGACGACTACACTACCACAGTCTAACTGCACCTTAAGAATTTGGTCAGCACCATTCTAAAAGCTTCCCATGCCTCTTTTTCTTTTCCCTACAGAATCAAATCCAGAAACCACGATAAACTTTCTTATTTGGGGTCCCACAAAAATTCCCTCTTTAATCTGGGCTTCACTTAATCTGGAAAATTTATGTTTTATATGATTGAAGGCAGGAAGATCTCTATTCATAGCTTTAACGAAGTTTTTAAATAAGCCAAGTTTGATATGTAACGGCGAAAGTAATATTTTATTTGAACGAACTATATAACTAGGGTGAACATTCGTCCCCTATTTTGGTGTTCCGTCCCCCATTGTAAGTATACCCCTAAATGTCCCCCATTGCTAAGAAAAGTCCCCCACGCATGCATCGCGAAAAAAAAAATAACTGATATAATTTTTGTTAGGCATAGATATTCCACATAAATATTATGATGAGACTTTCGACAATAAAATTATTCCAGACCTAAGATGGATGGAAATTTTGGGACATTTTAGAAACGAGCCAATTGTTTGCGGCAATTTTGTTAAAATGGCTGAATACTCTTTCAGTCTCCCGGGTTACTAACGCTGTACTTAACTGAAAGAGTGATTAGCAATATGAATAATATGTGGACCACTGAAAAAAGTAGGTAGATTAAATGTAGAAACTGTAGTTAAATATAATATAACCGAAAAATCATTCTTCAGAAAAATATTCATAAATTTTGTTGGATTAGTTGATGATATTATTGTATAAGTTCGTCGTACAGCTATATATATGTAATATATAACATACCAAATGCTTACTACTAGCATATTGAACATTTTATTAACCAAAATCCTTTAAAGTCTCCCATTTCACTGCAAAAAATCTGGTCACCCTAATATAACCAGACTTAGAAAAATATTTTAAGCGAAGAATTTGTGTCGAGCAGGTTTAAATCTATAAGACTAAGCTGTTTTTTATTGTTAACCTTTTTTTGTGTTGAATTATGTAATCTTTAATATTTCTATATAAGTTGTAGTAGTATTATTTTGCTCGTTGTTAAATAGTTCAAATAAATAATTACACCATGGCCAGAAGCATTTTCTCTTTAGTAAATGTAAAAAAATAACATGAAAAATAAGCAGCCCCTTAAAGTTTTAATATCGTCAAACATTCAAATATTTTTCATACTATCTATAAAATTGCTCCGTTATTTTAAACAATTACTTTGTGAGTTTCAATTTCTAATTGAAGTAACTATATAGTTATGGTATTTGAGGTAAGCAGCTCGAGGCAACCAATACAGCTGCTGCATCTAGCCTCAAAACGGGGCAATATTTGCTTTCAGTATTTGCTTAAGTTCTGCTCATAAGATACACAACGCAATCTGGCGAGTACATACTGCAGAGCTACACAATCTATAATTCCAGTTTCTTGAAATAAAAGTGAAATATAGCTTTTGTACTACTGGGCGTAAAAAACTCTAAAGAAAGCTTTTGCCATCTAGTTTTTGATCTTTTGGTGCAAATATGACAAAAGAGGACTTAAAATAGTTAATTTTTAGTTTAATCCGTGTGTAAAGTGATTTTATTATTATTATGGTTGCTCTTTATTATACAGAGTGTTTTAAGTAAAAGGAACAGAGGGGATTTCCGGCATTTTTCGTACAAATTTTGAAAAAAGCTCGGAGATGTCGATTTTGTTTTCCAAGGGGACACTTTTTGACCGCTTTAAGCTTTCGATAGGATGCACCCCCTAAGGAAGGTGATTCTCACCCCACTTATTTAAATAGGAAACATAGGTCGAGTGGCACCTTGTTCGAAAGGTCTTTCAATGTTCTATACAACTCGGTATTTTTTTCAAAAATCGTGCAATTGGTTTTCGAGATATTCGCTGTTGAAGAAAAATCAAATAACTTTTTCGTCTTATTTTTTTCAAAATTTGACTTTTTCCTCGGACTCGTCGATTTTATCTTTTTGAGTAGTCTATTTTAGCCATCTTGGATTTTTTGCATTTGTCACCCCTCCTGAGGGGTGATTTCCACCCCACTTATTTTAATAGGGAACATAGGTCGAGTGGTACCTTGTTTGAAAGGTCTTTCAATTCTCTTTACAACACATTATTTTTTTCAAAAGTTCTTTGATTGATTTTCTAGACATTGAAAGTTGACTTGGACGGAGAATGAAAGTGTATTTTTTTGCCACGTTTTTTCGAGATTTGACCTTTTCGACTGACTTTTCAATTTTAGTTTATAAGTGCCACTTCCTGCACTCACAACACTGCGGAAAAGTGCACTTTTCCGCACGTGAGTACGAAAAAAAATATCAATGAATTTAACTAAGAAAATGGATTTTATTGCTTGTCATCCTTGTACAATAGAAAAACATCACTACAAGCGCTGTTGGAAGTGCTTGCCTTCTTCCTCCATACAATAGTAGAGATTTTGCTCAAATCTAGCCCTTACGTTTTCCAAAAATTCTGGTGTGATAGCACTGCATTCGTTTAATATACGTTGGCAGAGATCCTCTAGACTAGCTGGTGGTGTCGCGTATACCTTAGATTTCAAATAACCCTATAAAAAATAGTCAAGAGGAGTCAGATCTGGGGAACGTGCTGGCCATTCTATCGGTCCACGTCTCCCAATCCACTGTCTTGGAAAATGTGCATGCAGAAACTCACGCACTTCCCTGGAGTAGTGAGAAGGAGCACCATCTTGTTAAAAATGTGCCAGGTCGTCAGCATAGGTAGGGTCATTTTCTATTAAGTCTACAACTCGAGGAAGTATCGCATTCTGTAATAAATCGAGATAGGACTCCCCCGTCAGATTTCCTTCTATAAAAAAATGACCAATAATTTGGTTTCCAAATATTCCTGCCCATACATTCAATTTTTGTGGTACTTGCGTGTGTATTTCAACGTATTCCTGAGGATTGGCATCTGACCAATAACGACAGTTGTGCCGGTTCACGATTCCATAAAAAAAAAATGAGCATTCATCAGAAAAGCAGATGTTGTATAATAAATTCGGATTCTCTATCAGACGTTCGCTCATTACTTCGCAAAACTCCAGTCGTCGGTCAAAGTCGTCTTCATTGAGTTTCTGAACAAGCTTGATTTTGTATGGATGGAATTTGTGTCCTTTTAGTATCCTCCATACGCTAGTAGGACTGATATCTGTCGACTCGGACAATCGCCTAATACTTGACCTGGGATTAATGGCCACTTCGCACAAGACTCCCACCTCATTGGCTTCATTTCTCACAGGCCGGGCAACTTCTCCCCATTTACAGTTTAATACGGAACCTGTATCCCTAAACTTGCTGACGATCTGCAAAACCACTTTTCTACTGACATTTTTGCCAGGGTGCTGTTCATTGAACAATATTGCTGCTGTGTTTGCACATTGTTCATTTCCGAAAAATAGGGCAACCATAGCAACTCTTTCATCGACCGAATAAGGCATGTCAGAAAACTATGTAAGTACAGTACCTGCTCTAAATTCGAAGTCAAACTAATAATAATTATTAGTAAAAAGAGAAATATGAAAAATAAGTAAACAAAAAAACAATGCAAATTTAATAATTTATTTTGCCCATATTTAGATGCCGATGAAATGTAAAATAGGTAAGTATCATGGAGTAAATTTAATTTCATCCATTTTCTCCTTCTATTACGTTTCCTATCTGAAGAGCACTCCTTCCAAGACACATGCCCAAGTGAATGACTTTAAAATCCAAAAACGATCTTAAAAAAAAAATGAAAATCAAGTTTTATTCCGTGCCTGTTCTCGAGTTTTTATGCTGTAATGTAAAGAGAATTGAAAGACTTTTCAAACAAGGTGCCACTCGACCTATGTTCCCTATTAAAATAAGTGGGGTGAAAATTACCCCTCAGGAGGGGTGACAAATGCCAAAAATCCAAGATGGCTAAAATAGACTACTCAAAAAAATAAAATCGACGGGTCCGAGGAAAAAGTCAAATTTTGAAAAAAACAAGTCAAAAAAGTTATTTGATTTTTCTCCCATAAATTCAACAGCGAATATCTCAAAAACCAATTGCACGATTTTTGAAAAAGGATACTGAGTTTTATAGAGAATTGAACGACCTTTCGAACAAGGTGCCACTCGACCTATGTTCCCTATTTACATAAGTGGGGTGAGAATCACCCTCCTTAGGGGGTGCATTCTATCGAAAATCCGAAGCGGTGAAAAAGTGTCCCTCTGGAAAACAAAATTAACGTGTTCGAGCTTTTTTCAAAATTTGTACGAAAAATGCCCGAAACCCCCTCTGTTACCTTTTACTTGAAACACCCTGTATAATTTCCAACTTGCCCAGATTAATTTCTTTAATTCTGGATACAAATTTTAAAGTAAGTTAAAGTTACACCTTCGATACATACAATTTGCATCTCGCTTAATTTTTTTGTACGGGCTTCTTAAAGCACGGTTTCAAAATATGCACCAAGAAAACCGATTTTAGCAATTTTATTTAAATCGATTAACCGCTTTGAAACCGATTTAAAAAAATATTTTGTAAACTTAGTTATTTTGTTTGCATTTTTATAATAATGAAATAAATAATTTTTTATTTTAAATATATATATTTTTTATTTTTTTGCAAACCGTAAGCTAGAAGACGATTTTATTAGGGGACGTATAAAAACCGATTTTATTTAAAACGGTTAATAAAAATCAAGTCAATTATAGTAAGAATCCAAAAGTATAAAAAAGTTGACATGTAACTAAATGATCTTATTTAATGTCTCATATTAAAGTGCTACTGAAAAGCTCTTTAATCTAACAATAAAAAAATTTACGGTTCATAAGCGGTTATAAATATGGCATTTAAAATGTCAAAAATATAAGCTATAGACCACATTAAGAAAAAGCTGAAGTCGTGTCTGCTACAATTTTAAAAAATATTTTATTTAAGAATTATTATTCGAAATGGCGGGCAATAAAAAAGTTAATTTTCCCTTCTGGTTTGATATTTACAGTAATATCTTGCAACATATTCATTTATACGAAATCAAGGACACATATCAATCATAACATATCAATCATCAAATACAAAAACAGCATTATTTTTCTGTGCGTTAACATTTTTGCACAAACAAAAGTAGCTTTATTTTCTTTAATGGTGTCAATCTCAAGATGTTGCAGATTTAACCCAGGAAAAAGTGCTTTTGGCATATTTTTTTCATCATGCCAAAAACCTCAAGGCTTCAACAGTTTGGTCTCATTATTCAATTATTAAATCGAAGCTGATTGCGGAAAATTTAATTTATATAGCCTGACAAGGAGCGGAACTAAAATATTTTAGTCTCGGGGATAAAAAGTACCATTTTAGTCCCTGAAATGAGGGATTAAAATAATTTTTTAGTCCCTGAAGTGCAAAAAAGGCTTTTTTGATTTATCGTAAGTTAACAAAAATACTGGGCAAAATATCAGATTTCGTTAAATTAGATATAGCGATTCCAAAAGTTTAAAAAAAAAATTATATATGTCCTGTGTCTAAAATGAAGTTTGTAAAACTAAATTATTAAAATGTAATTTTTTTACACAAAAATTTAAAAAGATTTTGTTAAACCAAGAGAAAACACTTTTTTTACTTAAGCGTCCGATATTATATTTAATCTATTAAAATCACTTTTTTACACAAACATTTAAAATTAATTTAGCTTATTCTAAAACTGCTTCTGTTTGTACAAAAAATGCTAACGCGCAAAATAATACTTTTCTTTTTTTTTAATCGCCGCCATCTTTCGAAATTGACATATGTATTTGTTTTTGCAGTTTTTCAAATAAGCATCTTCGATTTGGTATAAATTAATATATTCCCATGATATTACTGTAAATATCATACCAAAAAAAAAGTAACTTTTCTAAGGTTTTTTCGCCACTTTGGGTGGGACTAGTGGGACCTCATTACTATAAGTCAATAAATTTTCACTGGATTTTTTAAAAAACGTAGGAATCACATTTTTTTCTAACTTTGACAGTCGCCATTGTGGTTTCTGGAGTCAGAAAATAGGGAATCGTCTACTGGAAATTTAGTCTTTGGTGTTACTGTCCCAAATATTAAAAATATACCCTTTTTGAAGCTTTCTTTTGAAAATCTCTCCAAATATGCTCCAAAGCAATATTGTCTTGAATGCCTTAATTTGCTTTAAATTCTTGGTCATTCAAGGGATATGCAGGAGCATGTATTCTGGTGATATATCTATGTAAATAAACGGATTTTGTATCGTACATGGTAATCCAATACTTAACAAGAGTTTTAAAACAGAATCGCGCATATTCTTCAAATGTGTTAGCAATTGTTGCATTTAGTCAATCATTTTGAGGATCTATAAAAACCTGGGGTAAGTTCCAGTGATATAAGGTAACCATTGATTGCTTCATTATGATTTTCTTGCAGATCTTTTAGAATGTTTAGATAGTAATCCACAGCTTTTTGGTTCACATTTGTTATAGTCCCTTCTGGGACAATTACATTTAGTTTTAAGTACTCACAATGTGTCTAGTCCAATTATCCTAAGAATCGCAAGCGACATCACCATTTTATCCATCTTCTAGTTCTTGTTCTGGTGCTTTTGTCGTGTAAGTGATCCCAAATATTTTTGCCTTCTCCATCTCTGTCCTACGAACCGTTGGGGCCGATTCAGAGTTCCGTGAGGTAAGCGGTATGAGGTGTGCGGTAAGACGCAAGGAAAACAAACAATGACAAACACATGCTGCTCTTACTGCTTACCGCTTGCGACTTGCTATAGTTTATTTTCCTTGCGTCTTACCGCATACCTCATACGACCAACCTTACGGAACTCTGAAAGATATCATCAAATTTTTTTGTTGATAAGGTGTAAGCAAAGGATCTAAATATACAGGGTGTTCATTTGAAATCTTCCCACCCAAGATTTACGTAGAGTCATATTTTTCAAAAAATCCGCGGACACGTCGATGTTTTATTCGAGGAGGACCCATTTTGGTCTTGAAATTTTTGTAGCAACCACCCCTTTCGAGGGGTACCCCTAATCTTTAAGAAATTGGGTCGAGTGATACCTTATTTTGAAGGTATCTTAAATTTTTGACAACCATGTAAAAATTTTGAAAATTTATCAATTCGTTTTTGAGATATTTATTTTCAAAATAAACTCAAATTGTATAGGTAAATTTGCAATGATAAAATGTATATTTACCCTTCAAAGGGGTTGCGTGTAACAAAAATATATGGATAGACAAAATGTGTCCCCTTTAAATAAAAAATCGACTTGTCCGAGGGTTTTTCTAAAATCATACTCTACATGCGTGAATCTTGGGTGGGAAGTTTTAAAATGAACATACATAAATTGGTATGGTAACAACAGAAAGTAATTCTGAAAAACTTACCCAATAATTGTGATAGTCAGAAGCAAGTTAATGTCTTTTTTATAAATTATACAATAAAAGAGAAAGTTAAGAAACCAGTAAATGCAAAATAAATAAATTTTATTTTTGATTTTAAAAATATCCAATTCATCGATTTTATCTTAAATCAATAACATTTCAAAATTGCATTATAAAAAGAACAATCTATGAATAACTTATTCTCCCAAACCCATAATTTAAAAAAAATAAAAGCCTACATTTTTTTCCTGAGAATATTTTATATAAAATCTATTGTTTACCGAAAACTTTTGCAGATATATTTACAGAAAATATAGAGAGTGTTTTTTATTTGAAAACTTGTAGTCCTAATATAATAAAAATAAAAACTAAAAATACGTTGTTTAATTGATTTAGCAAAGAGGATAACTTTTGACATTTTTCGTCCAAAAAATTTAAATAACATTGAAGCTCATGTAGTTGTAACATGCTATTTAATAATGTTTGAGACAAAATATATTTTGAATCCAACTGTTTAAAAGTGGGTACACTATTTTAAAACGTACATACTAAAAACTCCAATAACAGACCATCATGCCGCAAGCCTTTGCTCTCCTTTCAATTTTATACAAAAAAAAACACTATTTAATAGAGCCTTTAAATATTAGTTTTGAACGCCTCAATCCTGGATTAAATTGTATTAAATTTCCGATTCTAACGAGAGCATGAACGAATTTATTTCAATTTTTTTCAACACAAAGTCAAAAACCAAACAAAAACCAAAAGCCGTCTGCGTGGATCACTAACGGTTTTACAAAGTCAATTTGTACAAGAGAAAAGCGCCTTATGCGGGTAAAATTAAACCCTGGAAACGAAGAACTACGAAGAGAATACACTACACACAACTACAGAAACCAAATTCATTCCGTATTAAAGGATAGTAAAAATTAATATTACAATACGCAACTTGATAAAAATAAAAATAATTTTAAAAAATTATAGAAAACAATTAAAGGAATACGTTACCTTAAAAAATCAGAAAATCTACTCGGAAGGATTGGGAAAAATATTGGAAAGCGATAGCGAATTGATAAACACAATTAAAGAATTAAAAACGAATAAAACACACCCTCTTAGTAACTGTCAAAGAAACGTATAATGAGTTCTCTAAATAAAAATAATATTTTAAATAAATTACAATTTAATTTTCAGGAAAACTTAAGCAGGATACAGTAGATCATACATTGTTGTTAAAATAACTTTCTTTGAGTCTCAGAGCAAAAGCAAAAGCTACCTAAAGGTGCAGTTAGACTGTGGTAGTGTAGTCGTCGTTGCATTGCAGCTGTAGTGAATTTTTTTTCATAGATAATGCAGAACAGGATATTTTACAGATAAATAATTAACAATATATTTTGGTACACGCTTTTTAATATAATTTACCTTGTTTAATGTTTTAGTGTAATAATAGACCCTTTCGCAAAATTTTTGAACATGTTAAAAGATCCACCTTACATATTTCTTTTGTATTAACCAAGAAAGTTCCGTTTTTTCTTAATATAAGTTCAAAAATGCTTTAGTTTTAAAATTAGGATTGATTGGATACCAAAGATGGACAAAATAAAAATTGGGGAACGAAAAAATTTGGTAATTTTGTATTTGTAATCATAAATACAGTCAATAGTGTGTTCAGTGGTATTAGCGATAAATTAAAAAGGTACTATAGTAGTTATATCTGATCCACTCTTAATAATTCTGGTTTATTATAATTGCGAAGAAATTAGAGCCTTTTTTCTAAGTGACAAATTATATGAAATAATTTACCTTCTTAATATTATATATTGCGTTAGTAATAACCTTTAGAATAGATATAGTACCTATTATCAGGGGTGCACGGTGGTTGTAGTGAAAAAAAGTCATACAGAGATAAGTAGATATTTTCGGGTGCACATGAAAGACATGGCATGAACACAGCAACTTTAAGCATGGGAGTTATTTCGTGGAAATGCAGACAGTCGATATTTTCAATAAATGAACAAAGTATTATATTTACTTATGTCCCTATCCCCTGACCAGCCGAAGTTAATAATTAATAATGGTACATACCTACAATACTACAGCGGCGCTATATTACCCCCATATATAACTTTTGTTTCCGTAAACCGATTTTGATGAAATAAATGCCTATGTGTTGCCTAGGAACACAAGGATTAGTGAAAGTCCCATCAAAATCGGATGGGCGGTCTATGCGTGATGCTGGAACAAACAGACATACATACAGACAAAAATTGTAAAAATTGCATTTTTGGTATCTCGTTTGTTCAAACAATAAAATACTACAAAATAGTCAATGTACAATTCAATGTACAGAAATGGTCCTTTTAGAGATTTATTATATGTATAGATAAACAACTAATTATAGTCAGGGCGATAAGTGGCGATTTTTCCAAATTTCATAAAATTTCGGTTCAGTGGATTTTACCTAATTGTCTCCCAAACAGACAGACAGACAGACACCACCAAAAAATTTTATATTTAGGTCTCTCTTTTTGCCGATCCCATTAGCCTATACTATAGTATGGATGGCTAAAAATAATAGTTCTAGATTACTACATAGCCGGTACCTACTAAGTTTTTGTTTATGGTAATAAAAATAAAATGACCTCCTTATTTATAATATTGCTATTGCTATTTTGATAGAGCGATGAAAGAGAAAAATTTAGAGATAAAAAGTTTGGTCACCTCTATTTGATAGCTGTAGGTATTGCAGGATGTATGTTGACTATATAAGGCTATAGGTATTTATATTCTTTGGTTTAAAAAATATTCAATGTACAGAAATTAGAGATTTATCAATAAATGTACCAATAAATTTTAGAAAATTAATAGTTTAATTTATCGCCACTGCGTATTGTAGGTAGGTAACATTAATATTATTAACATCGGTTGGTCAGGGGATGGGGACATAGGTAAATATAATACCTTCTTCATTTTATTTTATTGCAAATATCGACTGTATGCTTTTCCACGAAATCACCCCCATGCTTCACCTTGGTGTATTCATGCCATTTCTTTCATACGCGCCCGAAAATATCTACCTATCGCTGTGTGAGTTTTTTTCACTACAACCACCGTGCACCGCTGATAATACGGTACTATAACTTTTCTAAAGGTTATTACTAAAGCAATATATAAGATTAAGAAGGTAAATTATTTGATATAATTTGTCCATGCAAGCGAAGTAATGCTAAAAGTAAGCGCTTTTTGTCACTTAGAAAAAAGGCTCTAATTTCTTCGCAATTATAATAAACCACAATGATTAATCACCGAATCAGATATAATTAGTATAGTACCTTGTTAATTTATCGCTAATACCACTGAACACACTATTGACTGTATGTATGTATGCAGATACAAAATTACCACATTTTTTTTCTTTCCCAAGTTTTATTTTGTCCATCTTTGGTACCCAATAAACCCTAATTTTAAAAATAAAGCAATTTTGAACTTATATTAAGAATAAACGGAACTTTCTCGGTTAATACAAAAGAAATATGTAAAGTGGATCTTTTAACATGTTCAAAAATTTTGCAAGAGGGTCACCAATATTTGTTTAAAACATTAAACAAGGTAAATTATATTAAAAAGTGTGTACCAACAAATATTGTTAACTATTTATCTGTAAAATATCCTGTTCTGCATTATCTATGGAAAAAAATTCACTACAGCTGCAATGTAACGACGACTACACTACCACAGTCTAACTGCACCTTTACAAATCGAACACAAACGGTCACGATAGGTGAAACCTTAAGCTCTAAATATATCGTGAAGTCTGGTGTACCTCAGGGCACACTGCTTGGTCTGATATTTTTCCTATTTTATATAAATGACCTATAAACCCATGACTGAGATTTTTTTTCGGTAGCATTTGCTGAAAATAAAGGATTGTTCATAAAAGTGTCACCTTGGGAAGAGGTAAAAATTAAAGGCGAACGAGCTCTTAAGTGGGTGAAAAACTGGCTTAACCTAAACGTCCTTAGCTCAAATTGTGATAAATATAAATAAAAGTAACACTCGTGGCATATCGGACAAAGAATTTTTGTTTCTCACTTCATTACGACCAGGCCTCCAACGTCTAATGGAGAATCCAGACACCTACAGACCTGTTTCATCCTTATTAGGAATCATCAGGGAGTCATAGGATTATACCTGGCAGTTGAAGCTACACAGTCACCATGCACACCTCTAGAATTTAAAACTAAAAGTTTGAATCCTTGGGGACGTAGTAACTGTGTGCGCCACCTGTCGAATAAAACGAGAAACAAAAACATCAAAATTGAAAAGTGCAGGACACCGTAAATACAGAATCCTGTACCGTTCAGCAGGTTATAAAGTAGAAACCTGTAAAAGTATAAGGTCACTGTAACATGACTCTTAAAAAGAGATAACGTTCGCAGCAGCACCGCCCCCAATTGGAGCTTCAACTGCCAGGTATAATCCTATGACTCCCTGATGATTCCTAATAAGGATGAAACAGGTCTGTAGGTGTCTGGATTCTCCATTAGACATTGGAGGCCTGGTCGTAATGAAGTGAGAAACAAAAATGCTTTGGCCAATATGCCACGAGTGTTACTTTTATTTTTATTTGCGGACACGAGATTCATTTTGTTGTTTTATAAATATAAATATCCGCCTTAATTAACGAAAGGACAAGATTTTCACGCTCTGAAAAGATTAAGGTGGTTGAAAACCTTAAGTATTTGGGTCTAACATTGGACAGTCGACTCAATTCTAAAGAGCACGCTGATAAACTCGCTTCAAACCTTAGAAAAATCAATTTTATGTTTAAAAACCGTCGTAATATTCTAAATATCTCAAACCTTGAAACGATATTCGATAAACAATTAAGAAGTACTTCAAAAAAGATGTATAAAAATACATTTGTAAAATAATAATTAGATTATGACAGTTATATGCAAGTTAAGTGTTACGATATACAGGGTGGATTCTTTAAACGGAACGGTGCTTCTAGCGAGTCAGAATTTGGTTGAATAAAAACTTCGATATTCATTCAAATATCCCCCGTAAGACAGGACATAGACAACAATTCCATGCAAGTTTAAATGCCTCTATCTTGGAAACCATAAGAGATAGAGTATTAGTGTGTTGTATTATCAAAAAGATAATTTTTTTTAGAATTCAAAAATGTCAAACTATACAGGGCGTCGTATTTAAAAAAAAATATTTTTTTGGCATACCTCGTAAACAAAACGACATAAAAAAATCCAAGATAGCACGATTAAAGAAAATTAAAAATCTCAGTTGACGTGTTTTGGATTTTTTTTTATAAAACCAAATCCTAACCCGCTAGAAGTTACGATTAAAGAATCCACCCTGTATAATAAAGTATACACATTATAAACTAAAAACCAATATCGAATCTGACAGATATCACAAAACATTTCCAAAATACCAAAGAAACATAAAGAACTTATTCAAAAGTGTATAACCTCTAAAATATTTAACTTTCTAACAGCCGATCCAAAATCTCTCTCAAATAAAAAAATTAAAAATGTGTAAGACATCTATAAGATCAATCCACTATGAATGTATTATTAAATCTTGTTTTTCTAAAAAAAGTTTTTTAAAAAAGTTAAAAAACTTAAACAAGCATAAGCACTTATCCTAATTCTAATTCGACTAAAATCCATTTATCTTCTTTGTTATTTTTTTATTAATTTAATTATAATTTTAAAATAATATTTTTTCCGAGAAAGATAGTTGTGGATTTTAAATAAAGTATTCATTCATTCAGGTACGTGCTAAGTAGAGATGTGTACACAAAAATGTATTTTTGGCGTAGTAAAATGAAAAATAAATAAAAGAAGTATATACCTACTTTAAAAAATATCTTGGTATTCTTTTTCGCAAAACAAAACATTACTTATTTCATCTAATTAAAACATAGAAAAAGTTCTTTTTTCAGTTGAAATTCTTGTAAATTGAGTTCGTTAAAAATTATATTTCGTCACTAAAACCTAGGTATTAAAGTTTTATTTTTGCTAATAAAGTTTGGCCCATATCTCGAGGAAGATCCTGTAGATAGAGAAGTTTTTATGTCTTTTTAGATAACTGTATATTTTATTGCCTGTTCTATTCTGTTGGTACTTTAACAGGGCTGAACAAACAAAATTAAATTTATAAAGTGCCCGCGTTTACAAAGAACGAAAACATCATAAATTTTTGTGTATGTAGGAATATTTTATAGCCTTTTTCAAACATAAAGCAGTTTCCACAAATAAGCCAAAAAGTAAAGTCGTGTCATACATCCATTGCTCATTTTTATTCATATCCAATAGGGCTTGTTTACAGCCAAGAACACCAGGATATTGTCTAATGAAATATTGAGATGCCAAGACTTCAGACATTTATTGTTTTATAAACATTCTGTGCTTCCTAGTTATAATTTCAATTACTGTGTTTGTTTTATTTTTATTAAAACAACCAGCGATTTTATTATTCTAATTGGCTATATATAGTACCGTTTGGTCGCTCGACTTGGGACAGTTTTTAACTTTGCAAGCAGCTGTCTAAAAAACTGTTCATCTTTATGGTATATTTGTGGTATGAATTTTTTAATCTTGATCGTTAGTTATGATGGGTATTACTCAATAAATAAAATATTTGATTATTTTCCAGTTTAAAAAAAAAAAAAAAAACAAGTAACCCGCGAGGTCCGGTGACTTGGGACACCCCTTATATCTTAAAGGCGCCTCAAGTTACAAGCGACTGAGTCGACTTGGGACAAAAAAAGGTTTTTAAACACTTATTTTCGTCATTAATCTTTGTCAAGGTGCAAATGCACCTAAAATATAGCAAAAAAAGAGAAAAAAACATAGAATTAAAATAAATATTTGCTTTATTTCACATTTTAGTTCCAATGGTAACCAACGAAAATTAAATAATATTCTTTGAACGAACGGATATAAAAAAAATAAAATAACTAACTAAACTAAACAACTAAACAAATGAAAATATCGACTTGGGACACCTATGTTTCAACTGCAAAGCAATGTCTTCCCCGCCTAACAAATTGGGGATACAATTTTGTAATAATTTGGTCCCGTTTCACTTCACCAATGTCTGAAATTTCTGAAAAAGTAGGTATATATGTTGTTAGAAAGTTACAAACAAAGCTCTGATCTTTTATTTCCTTTATATTTAGAAATCTAAGAGAAAAAACATAACTTTAATAAAACAGACCAGATTCACAATTTACAGAATATGAGGGTTAGCTGTACTTTCTTTGTACCTTTGCTAAATAAAGAATTTAAAAAAGGGTGAGTTTGGACATGTCTCAAGTCACCCTAAAAAGTGCAGTTTTTTTTGTTTTTTTTATTAAAAAAATCTAAAATTGCTCGAGTTGCTTCACATTAATGTTAGCATAGTTATACAATCTACCGACACTTTTAACTAATATAACCTTAAATATAATACTCACCACAGTGTATGACCTATTAAACTACAGACGCTCTGACAGGAAAATAAATCCGCCTACCACTAGCACTGTGTCGGGCGAAAAGGTGATCCCTGGAAAAACCTTTTTGATCGACATGCATGATATTGTAAGAGTCGTTTCAAAGGGGTGCGATCAGTAGCTCATGTTTTTTAAAAATTCGAAGTTTTGCCCCAAACCATCCGACTGTGCCAAGTCGAACGACCAGACGGTACCTACGTTCTTGTAATAAACTGTATAATCTCAAAAAGAGACAAATTAAACTAACTTTAAAGTGCAAGAAAAAAATGAAAGGTAGCTGAAAATTACATATTTGACCTCGCATGTTTTGCAGTAAAAGACATTAGGGAGTTTTTGGACAGCATACAAAGATAACAACCTTTGTCGTTATCGTTATTTGACAAAGCGTCAAGAATAAAGTGATTTCGGTCTATTTTCCTATTTCTATATATATATATTCTTACCCAAAAAGACAAGTTTTAGCTTTCTTTTCGCAAAATTCGCCAAAAACACAAACACTTTGACGTGAATTGACAGAAGTAAATATAAACAAAATAAAGATAACTTCAAAAATCATTGTTAATAAATTACAATTATTTCTGAGGTTATTTTTATTTTGTTTATATTAACTTCTGTCAATCCATCTCAAAGCGTTTATGTAGTTTACAAATTTTGCAAAAAAGCTTCAAATTGCTACTTTTTGACTAAGGTAGATGCAGAATGCGTTGTTCTATGGGTAAGCGTAGAAAGAGTTAAGAAAATAAACGTAAATAACTTTATTCTTGACGGCTTGTCAAATAATGATAACCACAAAGGTTGTTATGTATGTATGTGGTCCAAAACCTCCCTAGTATTTCCAGCCGCATTTTTAAACGATGATTAGTGTACTTCGTTTGTTTTTCTTCTTTAAGTGGTGCTCCCATGGAACGTTGGCCATTACACAGTCCATTCCAAATTGCTGCGAACCAGTTTCTTGACACTGACAATGACAGTTCCATTTAGCTTTTGTTGTGTTTAATTGTCAGCTGTCCTATTAAAATTGGTCCGGAGAATTTGGAATGAGGTGTAGAGCGATTCGCACGTTATTTAATGTACCTTTCTAATTTTTATAAAAAAAATTTTTAAAGAAGCTTTTATTAAATGCACTCACAAGTAGAAAATATTTTTTTATCTTTCTTATACCATAATAAAAGCGATGAGCGCAAATTAAAAATTTTAAGTTAAGGTATCGTATGTCGGCCACGTCGACGACTCACCTAAGATACAGTTGTATTACTCTATAACTTAAGGACATTTTTAAAGGCTTGCCAAGCACGGAAATCTCACCCGTTCTCAGCTTCTTTAGATTAAAGCATTATGTTTATCATTCGAATAGAAGAAGAATTTAGTTCTTTTTTTGTAGTTCTCTCTTTATCACCGTAAACTTAAAATTTTTAATTTGCGCCCATCGCTTTTATATGGCATAACAAAGATAAAAAAAATATTTTCTACTTTTGAGTGCATTTAATAAAACTTACTCTTTAAAAGTTTTTTTTTAAGTAAAAAATAATTTTTTTAATATTTGGATTTGTACCCTTAATCGTCTGTTTTAAATCCACCCTATTGAAATTTTCAAATTCGATAAAAAATTCATATCCCCTTCCCGAAAAACCCCTGTATGCAAATTTTGATTTAAATTGAACAAACTAAATCTTTTCCCCTTCCAGTTTCCTTGTTAGAGGGAAGTGTGAACCTAATAATACCATATTATTGTATTGTCGCCGAAACTAACACACTCGCTAATTTGACCAAAAATTCACAATCCCCCTCCTTAAAAACCCCTGTATGCCAATTTTGATTGAAATCGAAAAAAACTAAAGCTTTTTCCCCCTCCACTTCCCTCGTTGGACCGAGGTGGCTACCTGAGAATACAATATTATTGTATTTTCATCAGAACTATAAATGCATGCCAAATTTGAAGGCAATTGGATGTGTATAATTTAGTTAAAATTGGTTAGCATGAGATGACCAAAAATCGTTCATATTGAATTTTCAAAATATGATTATAAATTCGTTATCTCCATCCCCAAATGCCCCAACACACCAAATTTTAACGAAATCGGACGTACTTCAACTGTACCCCCCTCCACCCCCTTCGACTAAGGGAGAGCTGTCAATTTCATCACACTATATTCTTGTGTTGTCACCGCAACTATATAAGAGTGCCAAATTTGAACCCGATCGGATGTCGGGAAGTTGGTCAAAATTAAGTTGCAAGATTCCACCCGATCAAACATATCTAGTTCGTTACATACATACATATATACATAGATACATTGCAAGTTCAATAAAAGCTTGTAAAATCAAGTTAAAAATAGGTCCTTCTATAAGAAAAATATCAAGTTAGTGTTATATCTCAAAAACTAAACATTACACATAAAATCCAGTTTGACAAATAAACTTTACTTTAAACTACTATGGGAAACCAATTAACACCAAAAAGAAAGTTTTATTCATAAAAGAGATATAGGTCCAATTCTAAAAACGGGTTGACTGACATGCGGTTTCCACCATTAATAATTTTTCAAAGATTTTCACTATCTTCCCCAAAAACACCCCAAAATCCCTTCGAATTTGAACCACCCTGTACAAATCGTTATTCGGTGTGGAATGGAAAGATTTCGGGGTTAAAATCTACCATTTTATATGCGAAACTTAAAATAAGCGGAAACAAGAAGACCAACAAACAAAATTTACGAGCAATGGCATCATTTTCGGACACACGTACAGACATTTTTAAAGCTGCAAGTAAGGATAAAAATTAAATATTCATCCTATAAAGTGACGTTTTTATGTAAATCTTAGCTCTGTTATTCGCATAAGAAATATTTGTTAATATTACTATATTATTAGGTAGAAATTGAGAAAAATCTAATAGAGTGAAAAACGTTGATTTTAAAGATTGCTTCTACTTCTCAGTCAGCGTACCCCTACAGAAAAAAATAGAAGCTTTTTTGCGGGTTTTTGTTTCCTAATTTTACTTTATTTAGCAACTGGATAGACTGCGACTTTATACTTATAGTGAATTTGTGTATCTCAGTGGCGTAGCCAGAAATCCGTTCTTGAGGATCATTTAATAAAAATCAACTACCTCTATTGCAAAATAAAAAAAAACTTTTTTACTGACCCGAGCGAATACTTTTTGATTTTAAAATTGTGCCCATCAATACCTTTGCTTTTTCGCAAATCCTTTCTAACAATTTTTGACTTGTATTTGTTTATATTGAAATAGCTAAAAGAATTGAAAATATTATGATTTTTTATATTGCTGTTTAGTTGCTTCAATTGTTCAAAAAGGGAATGAAAATGGTCCTTTTATAATATAATTCTAAATTCCTCTTAAGAAGCTGCAGGATAGTTTGTTATTTCTTTGTGTTTGCCTGTTAGCTATTCGTAACGGCATTTTTTTGATGAATAGCTTTCTCTTATAAATATTTAAAAATATTATTTTTGCATTTTTCTAAAAGAAGACCATAAAAGTATCGAATTGCTTGCTTGCTTGCGTCTACTTCTCAGTCAGCGTAATAAATCCGTAGAAATCCACTCTTGAAGGGATCATTTAATAAAAATCAACTACCTAACTATTGCAAAATTAAAAAAAAAACTTTTGTGCTGACCCGAGCGAACACTTTTTGATTTTAAAATTGTGCCCATTAAGATACTTCTTCCTCAATACCTGTTGCTTTTTCCAAAATTCTTTCCAACAATTTTTGACTTGTATTTATTGATATTGAAATAGCTAGAAGAATTGAAAAGATTATTATTTGTTAATTTCTCTTTAGTTGCTTCAATTGTTCAAAAAGGGAATGAAAATGGTCCTTCTATAAAATTTCTCTAGAGAAGCTGCAGGATAGTTTGTTATTTCTTTGTGTTTGCCTGTTAGTTATTCGTAGCTTCGTTTTTTTGGCGAATAGCTTTGGCTTTCTTATAAATATTAAAGCATCGAATTGCCTGCTTGCTTGCTTCTACTTCTCAGTCAGCGTACCCCTAGAGATCACGTTCTTGAATTCAGAGAAAAACATAAAAAAAATTACAATGTACAGCTTTTTTGCGGATTTTTGATAATTAATTGTTATTTAGCAAATGGGTAGACTTCGAAATTATATTTATAGTGAATTTGGGTATACCAGTGGCGTATCCAGAAATCCGCTCTTGAGGGGATCATTTAATAAAAAGCAACTACCTAACTATTGCAAAATTAAAATGTCTTTCTCTCTTACAAATATTTAAAAATATTATTTCTGCATTTTCCTTAAAGAAGACCATAAAATTATCGAATTTTCCGCAGATATAATGGCATTCTTAAGGTCAGTATCTGCGGTTTGCAAATATTTGCTCAGAATAGGAAAATATTTAACAACTGTTCCAATAATAAAATTTAAAGCGTTATCATGAAACTGCCTTGATTGACCAAGTAGTGATTTCCTGTACACTGAAAGAAAACTTCGATTTTATAGTTAACAAATGTTTGTTATTCCGTGTTTTAGTTATAATTAATAAGATATATTACAAAAGTGGATATTCTTGTTTCTGGTTAATCACTTCTTCAAAAAAGAAGGTTTATAAATAATGGCTGATTTATTTCTTTTAATTTTGAAAGACATGGTAACTGAGAACAACACTTATTAAACAGAAATAATACCAAATAGTTTTTCAAACAATAATGGTCTGTGTCTTATCCCAAAAAAATTTATAGCTATAGAGCTTGAAATTTGGAATCAAACAAAGCAATGAATTAAGACATCAAGACTTTCAATATTGTTCTAAAACGTGAAGCCTTTTGGGAAGTTTGAAAAATACTTAAATGGCCTCTACAGTACCTAAAATATTAGAAATTTCGAGCAGAGAATATCCACCAGATAAAGCTAGATTTAACCTATGCGAAGAGCAGAGCACGTATATTGCCTTTCTTTGTTTTTGTTGTATAATTGCTTGAACCCTCTGGATTCTCTGCGGGGGAAGTTTTAACCCCAAACCTCCGCCCCCTGGCTATGCCACTGTGTATACTGAGGTTCTTTTAAATTAAAAAAATGATTAGATGATAGCTAGCAGAAGATAGTACACGTTTCTATAACTATGATTTTTTATTAGTACACAGGGTGTACTCGATCGCCCTGCTAACTTTTAAGTGGATGAGAGAAGGTTAAATAAAAAAAAATCATATAACCTAAGATGAGGGTCAAAAGTTATATTTTGTTGTACCTATATCTCGTTTAAAAAAAACAAAATTCTGTAGAGGCCCACATCATAATAAAAAAAGTTATTGTTATTTCATATTTTTACTCCAAATTTGGATGTAAAATTTCCGTTTTTCTTGAGAATTGCAACTAACATTTTTACCTTTATTGGCTTGGCTTTTGTCCAGAATTTTGAAGTTGTCGGAGTTTTGTTTTTAACAATTTATATTGCTGATAGTTAGAAACTGATATGTAGGTAAACGGTACTTCTTAGAACATATTAACCAGACCAGAGTTCTAGAAAAATGCTTTAGTAATTTTTGTTCAGGAGAACAAATTCTACTTGCAGTGAAAATCTTTCTAGGGAATTTTAATTCGCCCTTTATAACCTACAAGAAAAATTCAGTCTAAAAATTTTAATAGTAATACTTTTGTTTACATACTAATTTTAAAAAAAGTCGAATTATAATGATTTAGATCACAAGATCCGACAAGATCATTTCCTGGAATTTTTCCAAATGTACTGAATAGAATATTTTTTCAATAAAAAATTTAAAAACCGAATATATTGGAAACGAAATTTGGACCCCCATATTACGCAAACTTTTTTCCTGTTTTTTAAATAATAATACACATATTAAAAGGTATGCAGAGAAATTGTTTGTATTGATAATAATAATTATGCAGTGATGCATCATCCCAAACTTATTGGAATCGAGATTGTTGTTTTGGTTTTCCTCAAATTGAAAAGTCAATCTTCTCTAAAACTTTTCTTTCATTTGATTTCAGATATGCCGCACCTGCACAAGTGCTTCATCCAGCACCCTTGACTTATTCTCATTCAGCACCTGTGGCTTACGCTCAGCCATCACCTTTCGCTTACAGTCAACAAGCACCAATCTTTAAAAGCGCTCCAACTTTAGTGCAATCGGCACCAATCTTAAAAAGTGCGCCAACTTTGGTACACTCCGCACCAGTTTTAAGGTAGGGACAGATCTTTTTTACTTTACAAATTCTAATTCTGGGAGCCGTTCAACGAAATTAAAAAGTGTTTTATTTTTGGGTGCAGAAATGTTATTGGTGCTTTCGGGCTCGGGTTTATTTGTCACTGCACTATGATCAAGCGTTTTTTATTTTTATAAATTTTGTTTTTAATAGGCTCTAGGTAGTTAGGTTAAATAACTTTATGTATTTTTTCTTTATTCTTATATATTAGCTTTTATTTTTTCTGTAGTACTTTATTTTTACTTTCATTTTACAAAATATGTTCCCAATTTTCGGGCAATAAAGCTTTTTTAATTTGAATCGAATTGTATAGGTTAGGTGACACGGATGAGATCGTTAGCATTTAATGTTCTTTGTTCAGTGTCCTAGTTTTCAAGTGGTAATTTTTGAGTTATCATTAACTTATCTTTTGAAATCTGAATAATAGTACCTTAATTAGAAATTTTGGATAGACAACTTTCAGTCAGGTGGTTTAATCGTTTAATGCATCATAATACAGGATAAATGAAGGTTGTTTGAAGAGTGCGATCTTTTTTCCTAAGCCACAGACTAGCTTATCGGGATTTTTATTTTTTTAAAAATCAAACCGTCTAACTTTCTGATAAATACTATGCAACTTTCTAACTAATATTATCATTTTTATTAAACCATTTACTTCTGGATGCTTATTATTGAAATTGACATGACGAAAAAGGTAGTAGTTTCAAAATAATTTATAAATTTTAAAGGTCCATTCTACTGGTTTGGTTAGTCTCTTTGATTGGAATAGGAGAACTCGGAATTCCCTCGATATATCCCTTGGTTTTGACTATACCCTAATTCACTCCCCGAGAGCATTTTACTCATTTCTTACTCACTGACTTTTAACAATACGGGCACTGGGGGTATTTATAAAAAAATTAAAGAGCTTAGAAGGTGCGGATGGAACATCCATTTTTTTGGCAATACCTTTATAACTACAGCTGTTTTCAGGGCCGCCCCAACTTTAGTCCACCAAGCCGCACCAATTGTCAAAGCCGCCCCTATTATCGCTAAGTCTGACGAATTCGACCCCAACCCTCAGTACTCTTTTGGATACGACATTCATGACTCCATAACTGGTGATATTAAAAGCCAGAGTGAAACCAGAAACGGAGATTCTGTAAGTATCGTTTTGAGAACTGACTGCTCTGTGTATTTGACAGTTTGCAACTGAAAGCACACAGTAAAAAATGATATTTTTGATTCACTCAATGGTCATTGAGTGAAAAAATATCTAACTCAAAATAGAGTGAAAGTCACTGACAATAGTTTACGTTAACTTAAAATTATGTCATTTCACTCAATATTTCGTGGACTCGTTTCGACAAAAAATTTCGTTAAAACAAGTCCACGAAAAATTAAGTGAATATTTTTGACATTTAAACTGAATTTATGTGAACACCATTGACGCAATGTTATGACAGTCATGTGACGTGTGAGCGGGTAGACATGAAAAGTTGTAGGGAACTGGGGTTACACTATTTTAAGTGACTTTCACTCAATTTTAAGTGAAATATTTTTTCACTCCAAGGCCTTTGAGTTGATCAAAATTTTCATTGCATTATAAGTGATATTATCTGAAAAAAAATTGCCTCAGGATAAATAAACAATTTGAAATTTGGTTACTCTACATTTGAGCCCATGTCCGCGCTTATATCAATTATGGTCATATTTTTAATTCAAATTAAGTTTTTTTAATTATTTATCCTTAACCCCCCCCCTTCCCCCTCCCGAAGTAAATTCCTGGGTGCGCCACTGACGTAGTAGCTCACCGATTGGTCGACCAAGACTTCTTGATCTTTTTTATTAATCAGAAATATTGACATAATGTTATGACAGTCATGTGACGTGTGAGCGGGTACACATGAAAAAGTTGTAGGTGGGAACCGGGTGTTACACTATTTTAAGTGACTTTCACTCAATTTTAAGTGAAATATTTTTTCACTCCAAGGCCTTTGAGTTGATCAAAATTTTCATTGCATTATAAGTGATATTATCTGAAAAAAAATTGTCTGCGTCGCATTGAAGCATGATTTTGACATCAAATTTTGGGTAAATAAACAATTTTTACTTCAAATTAAGTTTTTTTAATTATTTATCCTTAACCCCCCCCCCCCTTCCCCCTCCCGAAGTCAATTCCTGGGTGCGCCACTGACGTAGTAGCTCACCGATTTTATGGTCGACCAAGATTTCTTGATCTTTTTTATTAATCAGAAATATTGAGCGAGAGTCAGTAGGAAAACATTTCAAAAAATATTAGCCAAAATTGCTTAGGTATACCCCTTAAATTCGGGCGGGAGTGATGAAAAACTACTTCTTCTTTTTAACCATTTTTTATTAAAGGTTTAGTTAGTTGACGAATAAAAAACAAGTGTTAATCATTAGTCATTAAAATAAATTAAAATATTTTTGGTTGGTTGTCACTTTTTGGCTGTATTTTATATGTTATGTATTTTTTGTATATTGTGTAAATGAAGACTGATTTTGTAATATTTTTTTAAAATACATTATTCTTGATAAAAGGCCAAACATTTTAGTTTTTGGCAATTCTTGGAGGTAAAAAAAATATTAAAAAAGTGCGACTTAAACGCTTTTTAATTTATGTGAACACCATTGACATAATGTTATGACTGTCATGTGACGTGTGAGCGGGTACACATGAAAAAGTTGTAGGTGGGAACCGTGTGTTACACTATTTTAAGTGACTTTCACTCAATTTTAAGTGAAATATTTTTTCAAGGCCTTTGAGTTGATCAAAATTTTCATTTTTTACTGTGCAGTTGGCAATGCACCAAAATTTCTAAACTGCTAACTGATAACAATAAAAACCACGCATTCGCGCTAATCGCGAAAAAGGCTCTGGCATGAACAACATTTGGTTTCAATTTGACGACAGTTCTTACAAGAACAAAACACAAAAGGGAACAAGAAAAATAAAAAAAAACCAACATGCTCGCTAAAATCTTTGGAAACAAAAGAACAAAACAAAGCGAAAAAAGGTGCTAGCAACCACTATTCTAAACCAGTGGCGCACCGAGGGGATTGGGTTTGGAGTTAATCCAACCCCCCCCCCTCCGCCCGCCGAGAAGCCTGGTTATGGTCACATTTTTATTTCGAATTAGGAATTTTTATTTTTTATCCTTAACACCCCCCCCCCCCCGAAGTCAATTCCTGGGTGCGCCAGTGTCTAAACAAAACGTGGATAATAAGAAAATATGGTTGGGAATCTTTCATTTTCTTATACAGTTTGCTAGATCCATTTATAGCAAAGTTTTCAAAAAATTTTTTTAAAGTGGATACATATCTTAATAAATAATTGGGTTTTATTCAAAACTTAATAAAACTAATTTTATTCAAGTCGGTTTACCTTGGTTTCACCAGCACCAAACTATTACATGCACGAAGCAGTCATCGCGGGCGTACGGAGGGAGAGGGGACATAATCTCCTAAGCATTTCTAGACTCATTAAATTTTGACTCCTAAAGTAAAAAGTACACTTAGGTTTAGGAAATTCGTTCCCATGGGATAAGAGGCTTTTAAAACCAGGTTTTATGTACCTATAGTAGTTTCTTTTCAAGTTAAAAATATTAAGTTATGTAATGACATAACAATTAATTGTCTTAAAACGGAATAAAAAGTATTAAATAATTAAATAATAATAATAATTAATAATAATAATAAATAAAACGTGGGTGCATGAATAGTTCACATTCACCTAATAAGTCACTTATGTTTTTATTGCTGTTTTTAGTTTGTGCGTGAACTTTTCGACTAATTATACGACCCATTTCTATTGTCTATTTCAAGTGCCGTTTTTTATGTATTGTTTATGTCTATGGGGCTAGAGAGAATTATTTTATACTTTCTAGTTAGTTTTAAAAACGTGGTATATTAAAGTTTTCAATTTTTTTAAAAATAATTATACTGGATGCTTTTTGTTCATGTGTTAGTTAAAGTTTGCAATGTTTTTCTATCTCTGATAATATTAAACATAGAAATAAGCCGTAAATACAAAATTTGAGAAACTTTTACTTGGCTTTAAAAATATTTTATTAGTTAGTTACTACGTTTAAGCGCGCCTAAAACGGTTTTAGTGGTGTTTATACGACAATATTTTTAAATCGTTCTTACATAAAAGTGCTTTAAGAGGCCCGTATAAACAAAGTAGGTAATTGTCATTCCAAATCTGAAATTTTAATAACAACTTCCCTATATAAAAATAAATACTCTGTACGATTTTTAAATTAGGCTTTTTTCTATGATTTCAAAATAAAAAAAAAAAAAATTTTCTAAATCAATTTTGCAATGAATGTTTACCTTAAAGTGTTATATGTCAAAAACTATTTATCACAACGCATACAAACTATATATTTCTAAAATCAGAAAAAAAAACCATTAAAAAATGAAATCATCTTTTATATAAGAAATTTGCAATCATGAGAATAATTAATCAACTATTCTCAAAGCCTGGTAAAAATTGTATAGTTTTATATTTACAGTTTATTTCTATTTCCAAAAGGACCAAAGAAATTTAAATTAAAAAATATAATGAATCACTCTGTAGGACCTAATTCGATACTTGTCAATTATATTTTTTGCGTATAACTTCTACAGGTCCAAGGCAGCTACACCCTTAACGAACCAGACGGTACCAGACGTATCGTAGACTACAGCGCCGACCCAATCAACGGGTTCAACGCGGTGGTACGCAAAGAACCAATCGCTCAACCAACTATCATCAAGTCTGCTGCACCCGTCGTCGCCGCTGGACCAGTCGCCTATGGAGCATCACCAATTGTCAAAACTACCACTGTCTTGCACTAAGTTCATGTAGTATAGTGGCGCACCGAGGTGGGAGGGTTGAGGTTGACCCCCCCCCCCGAAAAGCCTGGTTACAATTGGCACAATCAAATAACAGCAGAACTAAAACAATATAGGGAATAAAAAATAAAAGCCTGGACTCCAATTTTAAACAAAAAATGTTGAAAAAATACTAATTTACGATTTCGTGTAAAAATGGTCTTTTTAATGTAATTTTATTTAAACATTTTGTCTACGATTTGGTGTCAAAAATGTAATTTTAAGTGTCATTTTCAAAAAACATTTTCGCCTGCGCATTTTCGCATTGTTTAAATACAAATTAAGGGTAAATCAACTCAGATTCCCAAAACCCCATCAATATTTACGATTTTACAATGCGTCGCATTGAAGCATGATTTTGACATCAAATTTTGGGTAAATAAACAATTTGAAATTTGGTTACTCTACATTTGAGCCCATGTCCGCGCTTGTATCAATTATGGTCATGTTTTTATTTCAAATTAGGTTTTTTTAATTATTTATTCTTAACCCCCCCCCCTCTTCCCCCCTCTTGAAGTCAATTCCTGGGTGCGCCACTGACGTAGTAGCTCACAGATTTTATGGTCGACCAAGACTTCTTGATCTTCAGATCAAGGGATCAATTTTAGAATAACAGTAACAACGAATATTTCTGCAAGTATTTCCTATGGGTTTTAAGTGGTTCTCTAATTTAATTAGAAATATTGAGCGAGAGTCAGTAGGAAAACATTTCAAAAAATATTAGTCAAAATTGCTTATGTATACCCCTCAAATTCGGGCGGGAGTGAAAAAAATGAAAACTACTTCTTCTTTTTAACCATTTTTGATTAAAGGTTTAGTTAGTTGACCAATAAAAAACAAGGGTTAATCATTAGTCATTAAAATAAATTGAAATATTTTTGGTTGGTTGTCACTTTTTGGCTGTATTTTATATGTTATGTATTTTTTGTATATTGTGTAAATGAAGACTGATTTTGTAATATTTTTTAAAATACATTATTCTTGATAAAAAGCCAAACATTTTAGTTTTATTTTTTGGCAATTCTTGGAGGTAACAAATATATTAAAAAAGTGCGACTTAAACGCTTTTTAAGGCTTGGTGGCCTCAGAAGAAATTTTAACTTATTCGGCAAAAAATCAAAAAAGTACTTTGATCCGTGTCTTAGTTTTTCCAAAATGTGCCCTCCATTCAAAGTTCAGCCAATTTGAATGTTTATTTGACTGACAAAAAAAAAGAAGATGACAGAATGAGAAAAAAACAAAAGAGTTAAACTTAACTCCACTATGGACATTGGGAATTTATTTCTCATTCTGTCATCTAATGTTTTGCCGAGCATTTGTCCATGACTTGTTGATTTGATCGTTCATATTATTCGACTATATAAAAAACTTATTTCGCACTGATGATCCCTAACAAGGATGAAACGCGGGTCTGGTGGGCGTTAAGTACCATATTAGGCTCTTAAACGCGGACGTTAAATTTATACTTACTTTAACGCCCGGTCGTGGATAAAAGATATGAAATTCTAAGCAGAATCCAGAGTGGGTTTAATAATCTGATAGTTTTAAACCCGTTTGACAAGGAGCAATAAAATGAGAATTGTATGCAAGTTTTCTCATCTTATCTCGCGTTAGTGGTACCGGTAAATTGAGATGGAAAGATTCGACTTGCATGCAAATCTTGTTTTAATCTCCATGTTAAAAGGGCTTTATGTTCATACAGAGTGTCGGCTCTAACTGTATATTAGAAATAGTTTTTAAACCTTTTTCAATCTTTAAAAATTTTGCACGTAAAACATTTGCTATAAATTTAAGGGAAACGGATAAAATTTATGTTTGTCTGACAAAAAATGGACTTGAAAATCTGTCGTAAATAACAAAAAACGTTTGTAACGAACAATAAAATTTATAATTTATCACCGCCCTTGGGGACACTTTGAGCCTCCATAAACACACATTTAAAACGTAATAATATTGAAAATATTTTTCCACATTGGTCCACAAAATCCCTGTAATAAATTGTTCAAATTATATTTATAAACGCACAACAGCAAAACAAACGAATTTTGCGAAAAGTGCAATGCAAATGGGGCTGGGTTTCATAGAGTGATGACCATGCAGATGTCTTTAGAAGGAGGCCAATTAAGAAAAAAAGCCTGATTTTCCATAAAAAAAAGCCTGAGACTCAGAGCACTCCAGCTTGGTCAAAATCGGCTGAGCCTTCTGGTCTGGGGACAATAACCGGAGCATTTTCCAGGTTCACGGGCATTGTTCACAAAGTGGGATGAGCTACCATTTAAAAAAATAAAAGTATTTCAACGTTTGTTCTTTTTTAATCGATTTTACAAAAAAATTGCATTTTGAAAAAAAAGTTTTTTACGTTTTTCAAGTTCGTGCCGCCACTGAGAGTGACGTAAGTCAAATATATCAATATTTTCCACTGCATTCAATAGTCTGGTTCTCTACTTAAAAACTCGTATACTGGAAGTAGCAAATTTGGTACTCGAATACAACAAAATAGGCCAAAAACTGATTTTAGTGAAAAATCCCTTAAATCTGAAACCTCCAACTTTCAACACCTATATCTCTGAAACCGCGGGTCGAATCAAAAAAACGTTGATCAGGGAGAACAGATCTACAACATATGAAAAGCCCAGCCCATTCCAACCGAAAGGCAGTGGCAATGCTAAGTGAGCGAGGTCCTTTATATCCATTCCAAGAATCAATTTATTTTAAACGGTTAGGGTAGCTCTTTACCGATTCCACAGAAAAACATTTTTTTCTACAACCGTGCAAAAAGTTGCACTTTTCCGAGAAGCGAGTGTTTTTTTACTTTGTCGCTCCCAAAGTAACCACTCGGCGAGCGACAAAGTACAAAGACGCTCGCTTCTAGGAAAAGTAAAACTAGTTTTCGTTCGGTTGTAGAAAAAATCAGGTCAGTCAAGCCACACCCCCCCGAAAGATATTCGAGTTTTGATATGCTTATAATTTTGAACTTATTTCTAACTAATTTTCACGACTTTTAAAAATTTTGAACCACACTCCTTCCTGGTTTTTTCTAATATTCAAAATGGGGGGGGGGGTGCAGCCGGACGTCAAGCTACACCCCCTCATTTATAGCGTGGAGAAAAATGAAAAGCAACTACCCTAAAATTAAGATCTAATTTCGAACTCCTAATATCATCAAAAAGAATTTCGAAAAACTGCTTTTTATCACAAATATTGAGATTTAAAAAGTGCTCTACTATAGATGAATATAAAGAATATAAAAAAATGAAATCAACCCGAAGAAATTTTGGTTACGTTTATTTACATAAAAAAATCGCTTTTTAAAATTGTAGAGAAAAATAATTTGTGGCAAGGTCATTATGTATGTTGTTAGTAAAAGTCAGTATTTTCGCAATGGTCACTATTGCAGTGCAACTTGCGACTTTTTTTTATTAGAACCTGTACTGTACTGTTTAGTCCCAACGCTTTCTATCAGCAACTTTTTTCGATTTTCTAAACGAAACACATTTCCTGATTTTTTTTATTTTTTGACTTTTCACGATCATTTTTTTGCAATAAATCACAGGACGATAAACAGTGTTTCATGTCATTGGGAAAACCAGAAAAACATCTTTTTTTTTCACGGCAAAAGAGAAAGGTGAGCGATTATCGTTTACTCACATTGGTCCAGTAATTGTTACATATTGCGGCGCGCGTAACGCACTTTTATTATACACTGCTTAAAAATAATCTTTATTTGTGGGCGTCTTTAAAATTTAAACTGCTTAAAATAAAAATGTTTTATTACTTAATGTAATGTTTATTGTTTTACTATATAGCTAAGGGCACCCAAAGAGCGCCAAGACCCAGTGAATGGGAGGGGGGGGGGCGAGGAGCCCCCCTGGTCCTCGACGCTACGGTGCTGCCTATATGTTCTATTTTCCCTGCAAATTTCACACGATCGTGAATGTTCTTTCTAAGGCCACCAAACCGAAATATTCAAACGTTTGAATCGGTGGCCTTAGAAAGAAAATTTAGCTTATTCGGCAAAAAATCAAAAAGTGCTCCGAGCCGTGTTTTAGTTTTTACAAAATGTCCCTTCAGTTCAAAGTTCAGCCAATTCTGATGTTTATTTGGCTCCAAAAAGTATGGGTATCACATAATCCGTTTGAACGTGACTTCGACATTTCCCAAGCTAGCTAGCTAAGGTCACTAAAAGAAAAAAAAGAGAATCTCTATACCTAAACAAAAAAAACTTACCAATTCTGAAGTTTTTGCTGTGTGTATACTCACCTGAAATAAAAAAATAAATGTATCAAATAAATTTTGTCAAAATATCTTGAAAAAGTGTGGTTGTGGTTTAATCTGACTACGATTTGTTTGGGTCCAAGTGCAGTTTTCTTTGTAAGAGTTTACCTAGCTCAAGGCGGTCAGTAAACGCAACACTGTCAGATTGATCAGTTAAAGCTGACCTGACCCATACCCAGAGAGCACCAAAACGTCCATTGGATATAATACAATGGACGTCCAATGGACTATACATATGGCACACTTTTGCCTGTTAAATGGACGTCCTCTACACTGGACACTTTCTGGGCGTTATATACTACCATTGAAAGTTCAATGGACGCGTTTTGGATAATCATTCTTTAAATTTATTGCGCGATTGAATGTCCAATGGGCATCTTTTAGACCATCGTCCATTTAAGTTTGGTATTGTAGGCTTTGTGCTCAAAATAAAAAGGACATGCAGAGGTATTTTAAATAATTATAAAACCCTAAATTGTATTTTTCTTAAATTCATTAATATAGGGTGTTCTAATAACTTGAAATCCATGTAAGAATATACATGACCCAAGGAGGAAGGAATCCTTCGGAATGATTATGAATACGGCCCTAAAGTATACCCTTTTTAAAGACGCGCAAATGTGCAGCCAGCATAAAATTTTTGCGAGGAGCAATGTTCCTAGTGGCTTGGTTCGTGCCTCCTAATCTTCGATTAAAAAATTTTTATTAAAAAAACTTTTAAATAACAAGCTTTCATTAAATGCACTCAAAAGTAGAAAATAATTTTGTATCTTTCCTATACCATAATAAAAGCGATGGGCGCAAATTAAAAATTTTAACTTTAGGTATCGTTATCGGTCACATCGCCGATTCACCTACGAAACAGTTGATAACCTAAGTATATTTTCAAAGGGTTGGCAAGCACGGCATTCTCACCCGTTCTCAGCATCTTTAGATGAAATCATTATGTTTATCATTCGAATAAAAGAAGAATTTAGTTCTCTCTTTCTTAGCGTAAACTTAAAATTTATAATTTGCACCCATCTCTTTTATTATGATATAAGAAAAATAAAAACTTATTTTCTACTTTTGAGTTCATTTAATAAAAGCTTGGTCTTTAAAAGTTTCTTTTGAAGCGTGTATCTAATAATACCGCATATTATTGTATTGCCATATTGAAATTTTCAAATCTGATTAAAAATTCATAATCCCCCTCGTTAAAAACCCCTGTATGCCAATTTTGATTGAAATCGAACCAACTAAATATTTTCCCCCCTCCACTTCCCTCGTTAGAGGGAGGTGGGTACCTGAGAATACCATATTATTGCATTGTCATCGGAACTATAAACGCATACACTCGGATGTGGATAAGTCAGTTAAAATTCATCCAACTTGAATCCGCCATATCGAATATTCAAAATCTGATCAAAAATTCGTATTCCTTATCCCCAAAAGCCCCAATTTTGGTTGAAATCTGACAAATATAGGTGTTTTCCACCCTCCACTCCCCTCGTAGGGGTCAGTGGAACTAAAAATGCATGCCAAATTTGAAGGCAATCGGATGTGTACAAGTTAGTTAAAATTGGTTAGCAAAAGATAACCAAAAATCGTCCATCTTCCATAATCCAGTCCATAATGAATTTTCAAAATCTGATTAGAAATTCGTTATCTCCATCCTTAGGTGCCCCAAAACACCACATTTCAACGAAATCGGGCGTACTTCAACTGTACCCCCCTCCACCCCCTTCGAGTAATGGGGAGCTGTCAATTTAATCGCACTATATTCTTGTATTTTCACCGTAACCATATAAGCATGCAAATTTGAAGCCGATCGGATGTCGGAAAAGTTCCACCCCAACAAAGATAGTTCGTTATTACATACATTCCAAGTTAAATAAAAGCTTGTAAAAACTGGACATTTCTATATTTGTAAGGGAAAAATAGACAGATTTGCGTCATCGTCGAACAAAAACATCGACATTATAAATCTGAAATAAGCCCTTTAATTTCTGATCCAATTTGAATTGCATTATTATGTATACAAGCTAACTTTAATCCAATTAGCAATTATAATTTTATTACAATTTTAAAATCTGCCGCTGAAGCATTTACGATTAAAACTACCACATTGTAAATTTATTGGATTGAAATGTAGATATAGAATATTTAGATTACGCCAACTCAAAATTTAATTTTAATGAATAAGAGTAGTTCCATGAAAATAAGAACATGATGTAGTGGTATATATTACACACAATACACACGCGTGTCGTGCTTCAAACATTTCAAAATAGCCAAAATGTGTCCACCTCGAATAAAAAATCGATGTGTCCCTAGGATTTTTCCAAAATCACACTCTAAATACGTAAATCTTGGGTGGGAAGTTTTAAAATAAACACATGATTGTATGTATAATGAAAAGAAAGGTGAAATTTGAGCGAGATAAAGGCGAACTTCTTCATTCTTTTTACATGCAAGTAGTTTATTTACCACCACAATCACCAACTTATTAATTTTTTTGAGTAATAAGTATTTACGTCACTAGACCGGTATATTGGTCTTTAAAGGTCGATGCAGAAAATTTACAGGGCGAGCCGCAGGCGAGTCTTGTACACCTGCGGAGACCTGTACAGACACTTTCCGGTCGTATATCGTACGTACTTTTTTTTTCAAACGATCAGAAAAAACATTTTAAAACATACCACTTTCGTCAACGCCTAGCCGCGTTACATAATTTATAAACAGTCCCCTAATTAATAAGAAAATGTTCTACTTCTTGTTGGCCAGATAGCCATTGCCGCTAAGGCCAGTAGTTTTTAATATCGAAACCAAATAACAACAAGTAAACTTTTGTGGTTAGAAATGATTTTTGTACTTTTAACTTGTGCAAAATTGCAAATGCCTATTAACTTCACACAGCTAATTCAGTGATGACTGACGACCAGTTATGGCCGACCATGGCCAACTTATCAAGCAGTATAGTGATAAAACAACTCACGAAAGGCAGATTTTTACACTGAGAAAACGGGTCCAACCCACGGCCGTGGGTTGAAAATTTGGGGCCACCAGAACTCACACCGTGCGTTACTAGAGCACACGGTATGATTGTCCCAAACCATTTGAATTTAGCTGGGAGAACTCAGCAAGTCGTGGGCTACCATAATTCAGGCATGGGATTGCCCCAGTCCAGTTTCATGTATTAATTTTTTGGGTCTGTGGTAATTCACGGTCTGGGCTACGATAACTCAGGACCTAAATTATTCTAACTCATGATCATGGTTTATTTTTTCCGCCGTCTAGTAAAACCCAGGGATTTACACATGTGAATCCGATTATAGGCGGTATTTGCCGAATGTCGAGTTTTGCATATATTCGAGCTTGCGGGTTGCTTTGGCTGGCAGTTGCTAGCTTCATTTCCAGTTGTGATTTAGTTAGTGTAGGTCATATGTGCCGGTACCCTGGCCGGTGCAGCGGCATCGGCAGGTTCACGAGTGAAAAATACTAACGTGTTTTGTATAGGGTCTGTTTTGTATTTTAAACAGTTTGACTGAGATTTACTAACGCCGCTAACTTTCCTAAGCCTAATTTACAACTATATATATATATATCTGTCATTTTCCTGAGCAAGTTAGACTTAGACGGCTATAGCGTTATAGTTCAGCCTTTAGGTTTCGTTTTTAACACACCATATTTATATTAAAATAATTGATTTTGTTTATATTTTTCACAGTTAAACATTTTTAAACGCGATATTCTAGATTTTTTTAAAGTTTTTTTTTATGTAAGGTGTTATCCCTTATAAACCTTATCGTGTTATCTGAAATCTAACATTTATAATTTACAAATTGTATAGATATGTTTCGTTATTTTCAACGTAACACCTTGTTTATTGTGTGCATTTTTTGAATTTAACAGAAATTTAAAAAATCTCGCATTGATGGCAAGGGTAAAGCCTGCTTAGCTATAAAGATTACCCAAAATACAGGGTGTTTCATTTAAAGTAACAAAATAAAAGTAATGATTTGTTTTCCATGTCCTTTAATTTAATCTTTGATTAAGAGTCAAAAATTCTATACTTGTGTATAATGGATAGCGCGGTATAGTTAGCTATTTATTCATTATATTTTGTATACAGTCAGCCGGGGCGGCTTGAGAGTCAAGGGTTCGTTGGATTTTGTTTTATTTTTAAATTACAAAATCTTTTTTTTTAGAAAAACACGATCCGCATTTTTAATACTCCCTAGTTGACGCTATTTTTTTATCTCTAGTAGCCATTCGTGCTGGAGATTAAAATTAATATTTTTTTCTTTGCATTCGCATTTATTTTGTTTACTAACACATTTTTAACCTTGCAGTTTCTTATAAAAATAAGCAACTTGGAAAATTATATATATGTTGGAACTTTTCAAAGGTACGGTTCTCCCAGCCCAGACCATGAGTTACCACAACCCAGGTGCTGAGTTCTGGTAGTCCAAAGGCAGGGTTCTCCCAGCCCAGATCATAAGTTACCACAACCCAGGTGCTGAGTTCTGGTAGTCCAAAGGCAGGGTTCTCCCAGCCCAGATCATGAGTAACCACAACCTAGATGTTGAGCTCTGGCAGCCCAAATGGCTAAAAAAATACATTCAGTATTTATGCATATTCTGGGCTACCATAACACACGAACCGTGTTTCCCTGCAATCCCTTGAACTTGGTTCTCACAACCCAGAGGTCTTGGCTGTCCTCTATTGGCAACACGACTGGGTCTAAGAGAACACATATTTGAGTTCTCGTAGCCCACCATTTTTCTTAGTTTCTTTTATTTATTTGTATGGAGTATGGATTATACAAGCTTTTTTTAGAGCCTCCCTATAAAACTTTTAGTTTTTGACTTTTATAATTTAGCAATCAAAACATTTTGCAAACATTTCTTATAAAACTTTTAGTTTAAAGTTGACAAGTTTTATAAGATCGTAATCAAAATCTGTTAAAAACTATTCTAATAGAACTTTAAGCTTGAAGTGGTTCAGGTTTCATAAAATAGTTAGCAAAACATTTTAAAAACTCCCTTTATACAACTTTTGGTTTAAATTCATTTAAGTTTTATAAGATAGAAATAAAATCTTTTTAAAAATAATCACTACAAAACTGTTGGTGTCCATAGCTTCTTTCTTCTTCTGAAGAAGAATTGCCTTAAGCTTTTTATGTGTAAGAGTTTTTTAAGTTGTTAAGTAGTAAGCAAAACCTTATCAGTAGTTTTGATATAAAAACCTTCGCTTTATAGAGAAAGCCAAAATCACGTGAAGGTAAATTAGCCATGCAGCGGACGCGTAAAAGGCCAAGTGCCCAATACATAAGGGGCCTGAATAATTAAGGCTAAAAGAAGACACACTGAATAAATTGACGTTTTGTGACTGTCAAATAAAAAAATGGTAATTTAGAACCAATTTTGGTATTTTTCTTTTGCTGAAATGAGGGGTATTTAGGAATAGAAACGTTTAGAAAAAAATTAAAAACACGCAAAACTTCCGTATAGGCAGGTGTAAAGATATTTGCATTTTATTATTAACTCTCCTAAGCCCAGACGCAAGGACAATAAACTACTAGAAACATGTTCTACTTCATATTAATAGGTATATATACATTACTAGACCGGAAAAGGGAACTTTACAGGTTGACACAGAAAGTTTACAGGGCTACCATCCAATCCATCTTCTGTCATTTTTTAGTGGATTATGATGCTGTCGAGATTGAACTAAACAAAATGTTGGATATTGTCTCATCAACGGAAGATGAAAATGTGACAAAAACTTTGCTAAAAACACCTTCCCAATCAACATATTACTTTGTTTGTTACACAATCGTGACTTTGAGAATATTATGAACACCAGCATTTGTTTGCTATAGTTTCCTTTGCTTGCATCTTCCTTCTTACCGCTTACCTTATGGAACTCTGAATCTGCCTTAAAAAGTAAGATGTATGAAGTAAGAAATACACAGAAACCATAAGTCCTTAATGCATACCTGTTACTTTTTCAGCACACTGGAAAGTACACACTATCTGAACAATTTTTTGCAGGGAAAGTGTAACTTTGCAAAGATGGCTGCAAAATGATATTTTCCGGTCTATGTTTTATTTTCTGGTCCCATTTTTAGTCAAGTTGGCTATGACTTGTGTTAAGAGTATTAAAATTTTTTTATAAATATTTTTTAATCAAAAACTTTTTTTTAATTTTGAGTTTTTATTTTTAATTTTTTTTTAGTTTTTATTTTGATATTTTAAACAAAAAAAATTTAATATTATTTTATTTTTTTCTTATTTTTGATTTTTTTAAAATTTTTTGTTTCTCCTTTTTCTTGGATTAGAGACCGGAAAAGGGAGTTCAAAAATAAAATTCAAAAAAACAATAAAAATAATTAAATTCTAAAAAAACGAAAAAAAAAATAATAAAAAAAAATAAAAAAAAATAACAGTTTTAAAACTATCAACACCAGTCATACCCAACTCGACTAAAAATGGGACCGGAAAATGATGACCGGAATGATGTACGGAAAGTGTGTACTTTCCGGTGTTCTGAAAGAAAAAGTAGGACATATGCAGAAAGGAGATATGGTTTCTGTGTATTCCTTACTTTTTACTTAATAGGTCTTACTTTTTAAGGCAGATTCATAATTTTATAAGGTAATCGGCATGAGGAAAGATGCATGCCACTAAAATAAACCATAGCAAACGCATGCTGGTGTTCATAGTGTTCCTTAAGTCGTCCCAACTGGTAAAAGAATTATGCATTTGCTAAGGTTTATCTTCCTTCTTACCGCATATACCTCATACCGCTTACCTTATGAAACTCTGAATCTGCATTTACTGCTTACTTTACGGAACAATGAATAGGCCTTTACTACAAATTCCTTGGCATCACTACCAGATTTACATTTCTGGCAATATGTACACTTCCGGCCACATAAAATGCGTACAGCAGAAGTTAGCTGCAGGTCTGTTGAATTTAAGTTTTGTTAATTGCGTTGCTTATTGTAACTGACTTTGACGTTTTCCAATTACAGGTTAGATCTTTTTACATTGTAAACACAAAAATAAGGAGACTGGCCACACTTTACTATAAGACTATTATACTAATGAACAAAATAATTTTTGTAAAACTATTTAACATTTTCCTATAAAAATTTATTCTCATTATGAACGAAACAAGACCAAAATTGTGCGAATAAGAAAAAAGTATTAAGAAGGAACTGTTTGGCGAAAGGAAAGCAATAACTTAATCATAGTCAGCGCATCTCTGGAGGATCGATAAATTTGAGTAATCCAATTGCAGATAACCAAAAATGTTCAAAATCAAAAAGAAATTATTAAAAAAACAAATTAAAAAAACAAGAAAACGATTCTTCAGTAGCGTGTCATTGCCCCGTCAGCCTCGATAATGTTTGCTTCGTGGCATGGAATCTGCTAAATTGTGAGATAAATTTGGATTTGAAACAATGACTTCGTCGTACCCTCTGACTATGAGCTCCATTAAGTGGCTGGAATTTCTGGGAACAATATTCATTGGTGTTAACTTTTTTGCTATAAGGCCCCACATATTTTCCATGGGATTGGCGTCAGGGGTTTTTGCCGGCCATGGCAAAAGCTCGATTTTGATTTGCTGGAACCACTGTTTAAAAATGCTTGATACACAAAACCTTCTGGATGAAGAATGGTTGCTTCTGGAAGCATAACATTTCTCATCATATCGCCTCTCGCCGATATCCAACTCCACACATTCACGGAAAATCTTTCAGCCCGGTCTTCGTTCCCAGCAATATATTTTTCAAAATAGCGTGTTCGTGGCAGGCGATATACCAAAATTTGTTTGCTGTTATTGTGGGACTGAAAGATTTTTTCATCCGTGAAGACCATCTTCTTCTTGTAGTGAATAGTTTAGAGCAAAAATTAACCTGGTTCGCTTCTTTTTCGCACTAAGTAATATTTTCTTGGCAGCAACGCGACATCTAAGCCTAGAACGGGTTTTCGGTCTGCGCGTCGTTCTTATGGATCCAGAAAAATGTGCCTCAATTTTCGCCTCTGGGGCCATCGCAAATGGGTGGTCTTCAAGAAATTCGATCAGGTGTTGATACTGCTGAGGCGTACTGGCTTTGGTCAAGCCAGTGCCTCGCCTTCGTCGAACGGTTCCTTCTTCTTGATACTTTCTTTTTATTCTTACAATTGTAGCCTTGTTTCGTCCATAATGGACCGCTACTCTTCGAACCGCCCAACCACCGTCTAATTTTGCCAAAATTTGGGCTTTTTCGAATTCGTTTAGTTGGGGCATTTTTAAATATAAGCGTATGACAGGAAAAAAATATGACGGTGACATTTTTTTGTCAATTTGAAATACCTAAAAGGTCACCGAGTTGCGAGGCCCATAATATACTATATAAAATCGGCGTACGCATTTTATGTGGCCGGAAGTGTACACTTCACTCCACATAAAACTGGTACAGCAGCCTGTTTAATTTTTAAAATTTTGATAGTACGGCATTGTCTTCCTATAAGTGACTATGTCACAGACTCCTAACAACATCATGTTTTGCATGTCAGTGCCATCCAAATTTTAAAAAAATGCCGATGCATCTTTCGGAATTTGATAAAGCTCAAATATTAGCAAAACAAGGCGGTGGTTGGTCTATTCGTCAAGTAGCTGTTCATTATGGGGAAGCAAGTCTACGATAGGAAACATAAAAAACCGATTTCAAGAGGATAGAACTATCTACCGAAAGGAAGGCACCGGGTTGACGAAAGTTAGTAGCACAGAGGCACACCAAGAAAATCATTCGTTTGCCAAAGCGAAAGAAGTAAAAATTGAATCAAATTTTCCAGGATCCATAACAACATTAGGCAGGAGGATTAAACGTTCGAGGCTAAGTTGTCGCATTGCGGCAAAAAAAAGGAATTTTGGCAGCAGGTGGTTTTTACAGATGATTAGATCTTTAAGTCCAACAGCGATAAAAAACAATTTCTGGTTTATCGACCGCCAAAAATCCGATACGAAGAACGATATATTGCTGCAAATGAAGACAGGGCGGGAAGATTTTCGGTAAATATTTGGAGCTAGATATCGGCTAGAGGACATGGCTCTCTATTTAGAATTAATGGGCGATTTACAGCCGAAGTTTACATTAATATGCTGGAAATCTAATGCTTCCAGAGGTGAGAGTCCCTTATCCAGATCATTTTGTATTTCACAAGATAACTGTCCAGTTCATACGGCCAGAATTGCGCAGCGATGGTTCCAGGATAATAATATCGAAGTTTTGCCTTGGTCTACAAAATTCCCTGATGCGAATCCAATAGAGAATGTTTGGAGACTTATCGCAAAGAAATTATCAAGTTTTAATATCATTCCCAGGAATTCAGAACATCTAAGGGTATATAGGGAAATTATTGCTGAAAATCCAAACTTATTTGAAAATTTAGCCAATTCAATGTACAGAAGTCTTCATTGCAGCTAACGGTGCAATGACGTGTTATTAAAAATAAGTATTTTTTTATATGTTTTTTCATAATCAGTTAGTCGAATGGACCAATTAATGTGGTTTTCATTTTTAGTGGCCTTATATTTTGCATTAGGAAAAAATAAACAAGCCGTCTCCTTATAAAGAGTTTATATATGCAAAAAATATAACCTAAAATGATAAAGTCAAAAAGTCAGTGTTGCACATAGGAAAATATATATTCCTTCTGCTGTACCAGTTTTATGTGGAGAGAAGTGTACATGTACAAATTTTGGGCAGTGATTACCCGTTCGGCCTTTACTTCTTACTGCTTACGTTACTGAACTCTGAGCATAATATGGTGGTGATTGAGAAGGTGTTTTTGACAAAGTTTCTGTCAAAGTTTTTTTCACATCTTCATCTTCCATGGATATTCAATATCCAACATTTTGTTTAGTTCAATCTCGGCAGCATCATAATCCTCCAGGAACTCTCTTTTTTTTCGACAAAGGTAGGTTTTTCACCCCTGTCCTGTAAAGGCTTGGAGTTGGTGTCGTAAATCAATGTGGTCAGCCGAGATGGCGGGCGCCACGTTAGGGCCTATTGTTAAATTATTTTTATCCTGTTTTCGCATTTGATCAATTTTAAAGCCACACATTTTATTTAAAAAAAAACAATTTTTTTTGTGAAGTTTGAAAACCAAAGAAAACATTTTGGCTGATTGAACTGGCTAAGTGGCCACTAGGCCAATAATGGTAATTACAACTTCTTGGGATTATATAAGGGTTTTGATAACTCTTATAAAACAAAAAGTTGTATTTTCGACTTTAAGTGCAAACAGTAAGATGTTTATGAATAATAAGTAAGAAGTTATGTAATAGTAGTTGAATTATTAATCGTTCCACCTGCATTTTCTTATTTGTTCACTATTGTTTGAATTACAGGATCTTTAAGAAAACTAAGCCTACTTTTTTCTCCATAAATTTATTTAAAAATTCTTTAAGTTACGGTTTTTAGAAGGCAGAAATTAATTCTACACGATAAAGACGACGTGTCATATATGATTTCTTGTAGAGAATCGACACATCAATAAAATATTATATATTTGTCAAAATTAATATCCATCAAAAAAATATTTTTCAAAATTAATATCCATCAAAAGTTTCGTCCTTTCTGTAGACATTTTGCAAATTATAAAAAAACGCATGACTGTAACTTTTTAAACAAGCAAATCAAATACCATTTTATATGCTTAAATCAATAATCAAAACTACTTGTAGTTAGCTGAAAATTTTGTAAAGAGTTATAGAATGTTTTTAAAGATATTTTTAAAAACTAAAACTGATGGGGAGAATACATCCCTTTATAAAAACTGACACTGAAGGCGTATAAGGGCTTATACAACTTTTCATTTTATTAAGTATTTGCCAGTAGGTATTGATGGCCATTATAAAAAAATAAATGTTACTTGGGTACCGATTGTAATAAAACTAAAATTATAGAAAAATAAATCTTATTCCACCATAAAATCAAAATTGAATTGTAAAGTTTCCTCTTTTTAATTTTTGCAGGCTCTCAGAAAATGCTCTGCATTTTCTTCTATTTTTTCTAACATTTTTACAAAAATCCCGAAAACTGTTAAAATTCAGTAAATTTCGATTGCAGATTTGGAATCATCAATCATCAAATTAGTATAAAAATATCCCTCCAGTATATAGTTTGTAACAACAGTTTAAGGACCCCTGTTCTTTTTGGGAGGGGTGACTAAAGGAGCGAACCACCACCGATCGCAACAACAAAATATAGAGGATATGATAAAAAGTTAACTTTTCTTTTGTATTAGAAATTATCTTTTACCTTTTACTAAAACCATTCGTCAAATCTTTTCATATCCTGATCAAACCGCTACCCTTCGACACTCGGAGCTCCAAGATTAGACGGGAAAAAGGAACAATAGGAATAGAGGATGTAAATTTTTAAAGACTTCCGGCAACGCATTTTTAAATAATAGTAGTTTTCACATTTAGTGGCTAAAATAGTGCTTTTGTACAAGCGTTGGTTTAAATAACAAGCGCAGAGTCATGGTTTGGACATTTGTAAATAATACTTACATAGTTAAAAGTTAATAAAAAATAATTAGGTAAAAAGGATTATTTCCTAGCTTTTACAGTATTTAGGCAAATTAGTTTTACGAATTCTTTTTTATAAAGTTTTCGTTCTAAAAAGAACCGATATTGCAGTCTTGCGATAGAACGCACCTACTTATAAATGCATACTAAAAAAAGTCTTCCTCTGCATCTGACATATCATCCATGCTTTCAGAATCATTATCGTCATCCGTAATAATTAACGGTCTGGCTTCGTCTATAACTTGTTCCGTCTCAAAAAATTAAAAAATAATTTTTTCCGTGTGTTCAATGCATTTCTGCCATTTTTCTTTGCCCACTTTGCTAAGTGCCTCCTTCCACAATTTTATAAAGGCTCTCCGATATTTTTACAGGCATGTTTGTCATAATAATTTTTGCTAATACCTCGTACAAATTCAATTACGTTTTAATGGCAATGGTAGAGTGGTAATCTCAAAACTTGGTTGGCTAATTGGTCAACCACATATTTTTTTTAAATGGCTGCTCTTTACAATTTTAAAAAATAAATTTTCATGGTTTATATTTTTCTTTAAAAACCACTCTCTTATTTCCTCTATTTTCTAGTTGCTTGTAGGAAATTTCTCTTCGAGTCTCGAATGGTAATACGCATTGTCCAAAATAATTAAGGAAGGATTTTCTAAACTTTCTAAAAGTTTTTCCTCAAACCAATGCTCAAAAATTTTAGCATCCATATTGCCTTGATAATCGTCCGTTTTTTTGTTGATGAAAATATTAAACTGTCATTTGAAATAAACCCTTCTTCATTGCCTGCATGTATTATTATATATCTTTTTCCATTACTTGCATGGGTACTGGAATAGTAATGTTTCGATTCCTCCCTCCTGCCAAGACGATTTCGTTGAAGTTTCGTGCGCAAATACCCAGGTTTCGTCAAGGAAAACAACTATAAGTAATAGAAAACTATAAGAGCCATCAGATTTTCGAATACCGAAATCGTGTTTCGAAATTATTGATACCGATATTGCCTTGGTTGGTGTCGGGGTTAACGCCGCGACTTTCAAGCAGGAGATGCCGGGTTCAAGCCTCGGGTCTTGCAGGTAGTCTACTTGGACTTTTTCTTATAAAATTACAGGCCGGATGGGATCGGATATCACGTGGAGGCGGACCTAGATACACAATCTCTAAGTCGGTACGAAGGTAGTTGATGACCCATCCGATTGATTTAATGGTGCCTACGGGACTCAAAAAAGTGACGGTAATCAAATGAGAAGAGAGAGAGGGCCGCTTAAGATCTTTCCTTTACATTTTATATTCTGTTCTCGAATTAACGACAAATTTTGTACATGCACATGCTGGTTTTATTATGGCAGGTCTCAACTAAGCTTGTTTTTGCGGTTTGTTTGTGGTAGATTATGAAAACTTAAAAGCAATGTTCAGCCTAAAAATGTAATTTTAATTAGGTTTACAAAGCTCGTGCTTTTAAAAAATGCATGGGGTCGTATTGTAATTAGAAGCAACGAGATTAGCTTTTACTGAAACAAATTAAGAAAAGGATTAAAAACCTAACTTTGGATATTAAACATTTTTTTTATACCTTCATCAAAAACATGATTTTTAAGTGTCTGCAGATAAGTAAAGCATGGCTCTTTGATTACCGACGAAAAACTTTTTTTTTGATCACGTGTGCAAAAAAAGATTGCTGTCCGTTTTTTCCCCAAAATTAAAGAGAAATAGCGGAATATAGTAATATTGAAAAAATTTAATTATTCTTGCCTAAAAATTTTTCACCAAGTATTTACGAAAAAATCACTTAAAAACATCGTCAAAATATCAAACTGTCAAAGATTAAAATGTCACAACAATGAACGTCACCGAGTAAACAGGCACATCGCTATGGAAACCGCATTATTATTTAATTTACCAGCCTCCTTGATTTATAGTGTAAAGATGGTGTGTTGCGAGAAGTGCTCTTCGTTCGAGATTTTTAAAAGTATTTTCCTGTTTTTCTTGGATTTTTTGATAAAGGTATTAAAAAAAATAGTGTTAACAACTCGCGGTTAAACTGTGCTTTTTTTTACTTGCTGCGCTCGTTATTTAAACCAACGCTTGTAAAAAAAGCACTATTTTAGACACTAGTTGTTAAAACTACTATTTTTTTTATCACGGGTGCAAAAAAGAATTTCTGTCCGTTTTTACCCAAAATTAAAGAGAAATAGCGGAAAATAGTAATACTGAAAAAATATCGAAAGAAATCTAATTATTCTTGCCTAAAAATTAGGTCATTTCCGTAAGTTTTCCCCAGGTATTTACGAAAAAATCATTTGAAAACAACAGAATATCAAACTGTCAAAGGTTAAAATGTCGCAACAATGAACGTCACCAAGTAAAAAGGTACATCGCTATGGAAATCCAGCCGCCTTGATTTATAGTGTAAAGATGGTGTGTTGAGGGAAGTGCTCTTCGTTTGAGATTCTTAAGAGTATTTTCCTGTTTTTTTTGGATTTTTTGATAAAGGTGTTAAAAAAAGTAGTGTTAACAACTTGCGGCTAAATTGTGCTTTTATTTACTCGCGTTTCTAAATACCTCGCTGCGCTCATTATTTAAACCAACGCTTGTAAAAAAGCATTATTTTAGCCACTTGTTGTGAAAACTACTATTATATCTTGATCCGTACGAATTTATCTTCGCCAAAAAATTTCGACCATTCACTGAGTACATTTTTGGGTATTTTATAATATTTCTAACAGTAAAACTCTACTCCAGGATTTTGTGATATATTTCATCGTCGACATGTTGGTCCAATAAGGGTAAGAATAGGTCACTCAAGCCACACTCCCCCCCTTGAAAGATATTCGAGTTTTGATATATTTATAATTTCGAACCAATTTCGAACTAATTTTTAACCACTTTTAAAAATTTTGAACCACACACCACACTTTTGAACCACACTCCTTCCTACTAAGCTACACCTTCTAATTTACAGCGTAGAAAAAAATGAAAAGCAACTATCCCAAAATTGAGAACTAATTTCAAAACTTCTAATATCACCAAAAAAAATTTGAAAAATCCACTATAAACCCTGTTTTTTTTTTAAATATGGAGGAGGTGCAGGTTGACGTCAAGCCACAACCCCCTCAAAAAAATTTCGAACTTCAATAAGCTTACAATTTTGTACTAATTACGAAATAATTTTGTACAACTTTAAAAAAATTTTAATTACCCTAATTTCTGTGATATCTTATATTTATTCAAAATGAGGGGCTTAGCCAACTGAAATCCATTCAATTTGGAGCACATAGAAATATATTATAAATCACGTAAGAAAAAGTATTTCCATCTTTGTTGGACATTTATTGGTACCTATAGGCATGTGTAAAGCAGGACCTGATTTTTTTAATATAAAAAAATATAGTGTTTTTTTTAATATAAAAAAACCAGGAAGGAGTGTGTTTCCAAATTTTTAAAAAGTGGTTCGAAATTAGTTTCAAATTAGGGGATGTATATCAAAGTTCGAAATTTTTTTGAGAGGGGGTGAGGCTTGAGGTCAACCTGCATCCTCTACCATATTTAAAAAAAAAGTCAGGGTTACTAGAAATTAGGAGTCCCTATAGTTTGTAGAAAAAATACATTAGAGTAGAAATCGAACTTTGGAGAAATGTACATCGCAGAAATCATAAAACAGAGAAACCGTAAAACGTAGAAATTGTTAAGGTGAAAATCTGTTCTGTGCCTGACAGCTGTTTGTATGTGCCCTTAGAATAAGAAAGGGCGTAGATCAAGTTATTTTTTTTTCTAAACCAATCCGACTTGTCCAAACTAAACACAAACCAACCCAAACTAACCCAGATCAATTCAAAACACTTGAAAAACCAACCCAAACCAACCCACCACCCCTTTAAATTTAGCATAAAAAAATAAAAATAAAGAATGTATTTTCTATACTCCCTTTCTTATTCTAAGCTCGCATGCAAACATCTGTCAGGCAGGGAACAGATTTTCGCCTTACCAATTTCTACGTTTTACGGTTTCTCTGTTTTACGATATCTTTGATGTATATTTCTCCAAAGTTCGATTTCTACAAAATTCGATTTTGCCAAAGTTTATTTGTATAAATAACGATTCCTGCCTTTTACTTTTCTGTATTATATGGGATTCTTAATTTTGGGATAGTTGCTTTTCATTTTAAATAAGGGGGGTGTAGCTTGACATCCGGCTGCACCCCCATTTTAAATTTAAGAGAAAACCAGGAAGGAGTGTGGTTCAAAATTTTTAAAAGTGGTTCAAAATTGGTTCGAAATTATAAGCATATCAAAATTCGAATATCTTTGGGGGGGGGGTGGCTTAACTGAACTGTAAGAAAGCTTCTCTTTAACACCATCACTGAACGGGGGTTGAATCAACAGACTCTCGTATGGGTCCCGGGCCACACAAGAATTGAATGAAATGAAAAAGCCGACTCTCTTGCTACGGCAGGAGCGGAATCTACGTTTTTAGGGCCAGAGCCCTGTTTTGGACTAACTAAAACCGCGGTCAATAGGGAATTATCTGGGTGGCTTGAAAGAAAAGGGGTGCAGCACTGGCGCTCAACTCCGGAACAACAGAACTCCAAAGAATCCGGTTAAGAAGTAAATGGGTCAGCTAAGGAATGTGCGTAGAAACCCATTTTCGTCTGAAGCCCGCCCACTTATAGTCGGAGAGCTCGCGAAGAAAATGTGCAAGAGTATTGAAAAGGCTGAAATTTTTAGGATGGACTACACTTTGTCCATGTAAAGGAACTGTAGAGTCAGCAAGCTGGGTATCGGGACACCCGGCGATGGGGCGTTAGCGAAGATGTTAAAATAATGGGCATTCTGAAACTGTTTTGAAAAGGCTGAAAATCCATTTCTTAAAAGCTGATGCACTACCAAACGCAAAACAAACAGTCAGACCCTATAACACTAGAACGCGTGACGTCAGCAAGGCTCCAAATATGTCAAAAAAATGAGTTCAATGCATCTGTTTTGAAAAAGTTGAAAGTTAGCCATATGATAGTTTGTGTAATTACATTTATGAAAAAAATAGAAAACCGGATTGATAAATTTTTTGCAACTTTTAACTTTTAATTGGATTTTCATGATTAAAAGACATTTGAAAAACTAAAATAATTTGCCTTAAGGGTCAATGTCAAAAAATGTAATTTTAAGAATATCAAAGATGGCGTTAGCCAATAAAGAACCCCGCACAACACCAATAAATTTGGATCTCGGTCGAATTTAATAATATTCTGGTATGTTGTATTGTAAGTCAATATTAGAAAACTGGGAAGTTTTAGATCAGTTTGTACGATTAGTTTCTGAGATATTTGCACTTAAATTCATGAAAAATGCTATATTCCAATGGCAAAAAAACATATTTCTTAAACGAACTAAACCAAAATAGAGACAAACTTAAATTCTCTAGATAATGCAGTTTCACCCAGTAGGACAGTTTTTATACAGGGGCTAGTCAAAAATAACGTCGACATAGCCAGTATTTGAGGCGGAAAAAAATTTTGCGCACCTGAAACTTTTTATTTGACCATCATTACTTTTAAGTGTACGAATTTTTAAAATTTAGATGTGTTCTCGCACCTTAATCAAGTTGATATAGGAACACTTAAACCCTTATAAAAATAAGGTAGAAAAAACGTACACTGTAGCAGATGAACCATTGTTTTAATGCTATCTTTGGCACATATTCGGATAACAACAATCTACATAATCTGTAAAACTTTGGTCGACATTCAATGTCTAGTTTTTAAAAGTTTTTAAAATATACATGTTGATTGTTTTTAGCCGAGTATGTTTAAAAGATAGTGAAAATTGACCGATCCGGCTTAGAGCACCATATAAAACAACAAAAAATTGTAAGAATGATATTCAAAAACTATGTTTGAATGGACCCCGTTTTAAAACAATAGCTCAATTGTTACAGTATACGTTTTCTCTAGGTTATCCAAGGTCTGTACTACCCGATATACTCTAATTTTTTAAAAAGAGGGCTGAATAATTCATTAGACACTTAAAGTAAATAATTCAACGATTTTGTATCGGTATACCTAACGCGTTCAAAACAAAGTCAAAAGACACTACATTTTTCACTTGTTTACGGTATTTTTCGATCGAGGCCTGCTTTTATGGCGGATGCGATGGGAGAACAGCTGACTCCACTCGTTGCGTACGGAGGGATGTACGTATCGTTACGGTCTCACGGTCTCGAGAATAAACACAGTCTAGTAATTTTTTGCTCCGCCCACCTGATAACGACACAAAGATATCAGCCTGCTTTCTTTATTGGTTTTTTTGATGGGTGACATTTGGGGTAATATTATTTTTTCATCATTTCTTTTTTTCTGGCCCTAACTAAATAGCCTGTGATATCACTTATATTATTTTCGTCATAGGTAGCTGCATTTATGCGTGTTTTTTAGCGAAAAGGCACATTTAATATTGAAAAGAACAAACAAAAACAAGGCATCTGCACAGGAAGTCTTTCCTTCTAAATAACAAAATATAAACTTGACCAAAAATGACTTATTATGCCCTCTTTAAAAAAAATGGGACTATAGAATATTAAGCAAATTCATTGGCGTTTGCCATCTTGGAAATTCTTGAAATTAAATATGGTCTTTTTCGGGTTACCTTACTTTAATTGACTGCTCAGTGCGTCGGTCCCAATAACATGAAGTCTGACTATTTTCTTCATAAATGTAATTACACAAACTATCATATGGCTGACTTTCAACTTTTTCAAAACAGCTGCATTGAACTCAATTGTTTGACATGTTTGGAGCCTTGCTGACGTCACGCGTTCTAGTGTTATAGGGTCTGACTGTTTGTGTTGCGTTTGGTAGTGCATCAGCTCTTAAGAAATGGATTTTCAGCCTTTTCAAAACAGTTTGAGAATACCCATTATTTTAACATCTTCGCTAACGCCCCACCGCCGGATGTCCCGATACCCAGCTTGCTTACTCTACAGTTTCTTTATATGGACAACGTGTAGTCCATCCTGAAAATTTCAGCCTTTTCAAAACTCTTGCATGTTTTTTTCGCGAGCTCTTGGACTATTAGCTCGCGATTGTTTTGCCGTATGGAGTCATAGGCGTAGACGCTCTAATCTGTTTATTGCACTTTGTGTCTTGTTGTCTCTGTGACGATACGTACGCCCCTGCCACAGTGTTCGTCCCTGCCTCAAACAGAGACAACAACCGAACGCCGCGCATCGTCCATGCTTGTCGTGGCCCACTTACTTAATAATCGGACTCTACCAAAGAACCGCCTGAGAATAATCACAGGTCTGTATACAGGCCAGTGCCGACTCAACCAACACATGAATAGAATTAGGGTGAGCAATACACCGATTTGTAGATTCTGTGGACGAGAGGGGGACACGCCGGTACATATCCTATGCCGCTGCGTAGGACTAATGAGAACAAGTGCATAAATATTTGGCCCTGTATTAAAAGTGCCCCAAGATTTCGAGGAAGTCTCACCAAATAGACTGATTTCCTTTATCAGAGAAGTTGGGATGTGTGAGTCGTAGACAGGTATGAGCCACAATAGATCTCTTCGGTCGCGATGGAGGTTGCAGTAGGGCACCACTCATAACTAACCTAACAGATTCCACCGATGCTTTTGACTTTAAAAATTATTCTTTTTGACAGTAAAGGCATAACACAAGGGAAGAAGGGTGATTTTGGAAAACCCCTAGAATCCCGTAATTCATCTTCTCTATCTAAGGCGATTTTTGGCCTGGGATTATTAATCTTCGATATATACAGCGGTTGTTCTTTCGGTTGACAACTTTGGCAGTAAGTGTGATGTCATATCCCCCACCACTCAGGAATCATAAATGAATGAAATGGATCACTGAAATGTATTTGTTAAAGAATAAAGGAATGTTTTTATGTTTTTGTTTTTTGTGATAAATGCTGAAACATGGAATATTGTTTATTTTAAAGTTTTTTGCCCATAAGACTACTGGAAAGGTCAATTTGTCGGCTGATATTACAAAGAAATACCATTATTAAGCAGAAGACTTGCTGGTTCGAGGTCGTTGACGTCGATCAGCATTCCTAATCCGTTATAGTTTACCACTACTTCGTATTTTCCTTTCATTACCTAAACACTTCTCACAAAAGAGAAACGAAAAAAACCTTAAAAGTCTATAACCAAAATATGAACCCAAGCCCAGAGTTTCCGCTATAGTTTGGAATAGTGGAAATGCATTGATAAATACCAATTAAGAATCATTCCAGGCTGAAAATCGCCTCTAGTACCGTTCGGTGAGAGTGTTAAATGATTCGAGCGTGCTGAACGTTTCTTTCATGCCCTAGTAATTCTTAGCATATTTTGGTAACATATTTAAAAAACAACAAAGTGAATCTCGTGTCCGCAAATAAAAATTAAAGTAACACTCGTGGCATATCGAACAAAGCGTTTTTGTTTCTCCCTTCATTACGACCAGGCCTCCAATGTCTAATGGAGACTCCAGACACCTATAGACCTGTTTCATCCTTATTAGGAATCATTAGGGAGTCATAGGATTGTACCTGGGATATAAACATGAAACAGGTCTGTAGGTGTCTGGATTCTCCATTAGACATTGGAGGCCTGGTCGTAATGAAGTAAGAAACAAAAACGCTTTGTCCGATATGCTACGAGTGTTACTTTAATTTTTATTTGCAGTCACGAGATTCACTTCGTTGTTTTTTAAATATTTTGGCTTTTTAGTTCTGCGAAACAAGCCTCCTCTGGAGCGATTGCTTGCTGATGCCTTAAAATTAGGGCCACGTAATACGAAGCTCCAATTGGGGTCGGTGCTGCTGAGAACGTTTCCACTTTTTAAGAGTCATGTTACAGGGACCTTATACTTTTACAGGTTTCTTCTTTATAACCTGCTGAAAAGTACATGATTCTGTATTTATCGTCTTCTGCACTTTTCAATTTTGATGTTTTTGTTTTTCAGTTTATTCGACAGGTGCGACGTCTCCGCGGATTACCAACTTTTTGTTTTAAATTCAAACAGGTCTGTAGGTGTCTGGATTCTCCATTAGACATTGAAGGCCTGGTCGTAATGAAGTGAGAAACAAAAACCACTTTGTCCGATATGCCACGAGTGTTACTTTAATATTTTGGTAATTCCTATAATTAACCAAGTAAAATAACACATATTTCGAGAACTAATCAATCTTTTTATCCTCTCAAATCAAGTGGGGAAGCACCTCAAAAGTGAGCTGTTTATTTTATTTTATTTTTACTTGTAAATGTTTTTAGTTTTTTGTATTATTTATAAGTTAAATTTCATTGGTGAACATTAAAAATATAAACTATATAATAAAAATAAATGTAAATTTCAAAAAATAAAAACTAAAAGAATAAAAAATTAAATAATAATAAGAATAATAAAATCATACATAAAAAAAAGCTTAAACCGTCTTCCAAACTCTGTGCCTCGGGGATTGTCCCCAGCACCGAGGCAGCATTACCCCTTTGTATGGCAACACTGATCCGCTGAGTGATGAAGCTTTTAAACTTTGGTATTTCAGCTTTTTTACTTATTTCAGAAATAAGTTGTTTAGCTTCATCACCCCACTAACCAAATATCTCCACAGCAAAAGAAACAAACAAGAAACCACGGTCTTCAAATTCCTTGTATTTTGTTCTCTTCTGATCCTCTCCCTGTCTCGCTGCCTCTTCTGATCTCGTGCATGTCTTTGAAATATAAGACTTACAAAGAGTATCGTTAAAAGTCGCATCCCAGAGTAGTGCCCTGCCACCCCTCATCCCATCCACCGGCTTGCCGTCACTCCGACAAATCCCAGACGGTTTCAAAATAGATGGAACATTGGCTGATGAAAGGCTCCGGTTAAGATTGTCATTTATCACGCCCTGCACTTTTTTGCATCATAAGCCATGTACGCCATATTTATCATCTTTTTCGCCGCAAGTGCAGGTGTGGGGCTCACACAACAGTTGACCAAGACGCAAAGCCGCGGAAACTCGGAAGGATGAGTCGTCCGGTAGGTTACCCAATGAAGATGATGGCAGTGCATTTAACCAAGCGTTACTCTCTGGTTCTTGAAAACTTTGTGATTTTTTATCATTTTTGGCTGGCAATAAAAGTAGATATTTGGCTGATTTTCTTCCTCTCTTTCATTTCATATTTTAAATTGAAATAATTTTAGATGTAATACTCGGCTTTCCACACTGTGTACTACTTTTTTAATGAAAAGGGGACTGACCTTATTTCCATTTCTTTATTTATTCTGGAAACAGCAACTACACGGACTCTTTGACATGGGTAGGTACTTGCAAAATGTGAAGGCGAATAATTTATATCCGAATTTTATAGCATAATCCTATTTTTATGTATACAATAACATTGTTGCATTTAAAAGGATTTTTTCGAAAACTGATCAAATATTTTTTATATCTCCCCTTTAAAAAGCAAGCTTCACCTCCAAAATTTAAATAAATACCTTTTTAAAAGTGATTATTTTTTTAGGTTTAGTTAGGTTTAGTTAATCAATAGTACATTTTATCTTTATACAGGGTGTTTCAAATTCGATGCTCACCATGGGGATCTCCTAAACGGTAGGATATATGAAAAAGTTTAAATTAAACTTAAACTTAAAAAAAGTTTACAAATTCCGGATAGTTCCGGAGATAGGCGAAAAATAACGAAATTTTCATTTTTAGTTTTTATTTTTCTGCGCCCTTATTCTTAAAGCTGTGAAAAAACGCTTAAAACTTTCTGCAGACACTTTTTTAGGATCTACCTAGTAAGAGGTCAGTTTTTGACTTTGAGAAAGTTAATTTTTTCTTGACGTTTTGGGCTTATTGACCATCATCAGCCCAAATTTAATGTTTGCCTTGAACTTACTCAAGGTATTTTGGAAACCCGATTGCAGTACTTTTTTAGCATTTTAAAAATGACAATTTTTTTGACATTTTGTCTTAACAAAATAACTTTACCTAATATTTTAAAAATACTTTTTTTTCTCTGTTTTTTAATCTTTGAATTTTGGCTGATGATGGTTAATTACTCAAAACGTCAGGTACATTATGAACTTTATGAACCACATGGGAGGAGAAAAAAAGCATGTATCCATAAGAAAAAATGGACTTGACAGTGCTCCTATCACACTGAAATGTCAAATCTCGAAAACGGATCTCTTATTAGGTAGATTTTGTGCCTGTAGAAAGTTTAAAGCGATTTTTGACATCTTTAAGAATAAGGACCCAGAAAAATAAAACCTAAAAATAAAGATTTCGGTTTTTTTCGCCTATCTCCGGAACTACCCGGAATTTGTAAACTTTTGTTTTGGTTTAAAGCAAGGCGTCAAATTGCGTAACTTTGCCCTAATTTAAACCTTTTCGTATCTCCTACCGTTTAGGAGATCCCCATGGTGAGCATCGAATTTGGAAAATCCTGTATACATATATATATATATATATATATATATATACACTTGTACGAGGAGAATAGTGAACATCTCAAAAACTAATCGCTTTGAAACGTTAACAAGTTTGTAAAGGCATTTCACCTGCTTTCTTTTTTTAAATATTGGAGATAAAGCTTGCATGATTCTGGAACAAACAGACAGACAGACAGACAAACAGACAGATACAAATTCTAAAAACTGGATTTTCGTTATCACCTGTATCACTTTAGTTAGAGGCCAACACCAAGAGTTTTTATAAAATATTGAATGTACAGAAATGTTTTTTCCAGAGATTTATTATTTTGCTGTAATTTGAATTTTCTTAAGAATAAAATTTTATTGTAAATTTATTTAATCCTCGTCGAATATTATTTGTAGCTTTTAATAAATAACTAGTTAAAGACTATGCAACGTCGCGTTGCCTGCGGTTTTACCCGTTTTTTCCCGTTTTTCTTTCTTTAAATGCTCATAACTATTGTTCTTGTGAACTGATTGTGATGAAATAAACCCCTACATTTCATATATTCGGGGAACTGCACTTTATTATTTAATTTTTATTTAACTAAATAATATTTGAAATACTTATTTCTAAATAATGTTTTGAATAATAAATGGTGTGGGTTCTTAGTGTTTTCCTAAGGGAAGTTAAGTGTAGGATTATTTTGCCAATAGGGAAGTGAAAATATACAGGGTTGGCCATTTATAAGGATTCACCTGGATTTTTTCAAACACCGTTAATAATTGGAGAAATGGATACTTTTTGGCTCTTGAAATTTTTATTTATATTGAGGGGTAAACTTTAGCCCTATATTTTGAATAGGGAAAGTGGGTCGAGTGATACCTTGTTTTGAAAGTCTGTTGAATGTCTTGAAAATCGTGTAAAAATTTCGAAAATCTATCGATTAGTTTTTGAGATATTCACTTTCAGATTTGCATGGACAAATGCAAACATATTTTTTTTAAGAAATTTGTTTTTTTTTAGAAATTCTGGGACACGTCGACTTTGCTTTTGTTAATAGTATATTTGATCACTGCATTTTTTCTACTAGGATACATTCCTACTTACTACGAAAGGTGAAATTTACCTGTACAATTTGAGCTTACCTTAAAAGTAAATATCTCAAAGCGAATCAATATATTTTCAAAACAAGGTATCACTTGACTCACTTTCCCTATTCAAAATATAGGGGTAAAGTTTACCACTCAAAGGGGATAAGCGCTATTTTAAAAAGTCTCCCCCTTACAAACAAAATCGATGTGTTTCAGTATTTTCTTCAATTCTTTAAAGTTTTTAAAAAAATAAAGGTGAACCCTCTTAAATGGCCAACCCTGTATATTATTGCTATTATTATTAGGCAATACGTAACGCAACCTCCCTCATTCTGGTAAGGCTGAGGCTGCATCTGCCCCTGCCTTGCTCTCGAGATTAACGCAATTTGAAGAGCCCCCTTTAAAGTTTTCGGAAAATTTATTTATAAGCTAAATACTTGTGCATTTTTTTTTCGTTTTTTTTTTAAATAGTCACAATTTTTTGTCCGTAATCTGAAATCTGAGGAACGCAGTAATGCAGTGCAGTGCTTTTGGGTGATGCTAGAACAAACAGCTGGATACACAGAAAATCTCAAAATTGGATTTTTGTTAGATACAGATAGACATAGATGTATTGTCTGGTTAGAAGTCGACTACAAAATGAAAAAAAAAAATACTTGACGTATAGAAATGGTTCATCTACATAGAGGTTTATTAAATGTATAAATTAGGCAAATTTTGGAACTCTTAAAGTTTTGACGATATTGACAGTGTTTAACAACCACTACGACTACCACGCTCTGTCGTTACCAGAGTTTTTTTAAAAACTGTCACTTGTAAAAAAACTAGAGATCGGAAAAACACAAAATTGGACTTTGTTTTTAAAAAATTTTGATATCTATGTTGGAACTTGGTAATATTTATTTTTATTTAATTGATTTCGCAGGAATTCTCTAAAATTAACCAAAAAAATAACCAGAACTACAACGAAATTAATTCTTAGCTTACGGCAGCGGTAGTGGTTAGTTACTACAACGGCATAACGTTTAGCTATTGCGCAGACGCAGTAATTACAACAACCACTACGAAGTGTCATTTTTTTTTCTTTTTTTTTCTCTCTGGTGGTCTACCGAATGTGCCCGATTAATCCTGGGCTGTAGATTTGGTCGAAATAGCGGAGCCATTCTCAGGAATATCACGTCACTATTTCGCCGTTTACTGTTTTGATCTCTTAGGTGCGTTCGTCTTCGTGTTTAGTTTTTAGAGTCGTTCTGATCATATCATGTCCCTGGTTCCATTTGTCTACGTCTTGTCTCATTTCTTTAAACAGGTTCGCTATAGTCATATTCTCTATTTGTAGATCTTCGACAGTAAATTAACGTATTTTTTGCCTCATCTATTCTTTGACAGTACCGACATGTCATCTAAACATGCTCATATTGTGCCATTCTTAAAGTTGACAAATTAAAGTTAAAGCCGTCCTTTATTAAAGTCAGGCACAAACATTATGAAAGTTGACATTATTTGGTTAGCAAAGATGACATATTTAGACAACAACAATGTCAGAATCCCTTAAAACTTCGGGCGGAATTGTCAATAATAGTGCCGTCTTTATTAAAGACAGGCTATGCCGACTTTATGTACCGATAAGTCCCTATTAATATAATAATAAGTGTCAAGTAAGTGTTATAACATTTCCCTATTAAATGACGCGAATAATTATAATTGAAGGGAATTAAACTTTTAATTACATTGCTGTGCAGTCAGTATATCAAAAACATCAGTTTATTTTGGCTATACCTTACGCTGGACTAAATTGAAATTCTTCTGGGTTTGATTGCAAACCAAAATAAAATAATAGTTTGACATAAAGAACGGGTTTTACAAGCTAGCTTTTTTATTTACGTGAGTTCTTATAGTACAAGCACAGATTATACAGGGTGGAGACTTTAAATGGAATATTGGCCGTAACGGGTTATTTTTTTTTAATCCAAAAACACATCATCTAAGATTTTTAGCAGCTAAACTTTTAAGCAAAAAGCCCTAAGATGAGAAATCCCTGCTTATTGGAAAGCTTATCAAAAAGGAAAAACGCTCGTGTAATTTTGTTTGACATTTAATGTCAATCCATGTGTCAAAATCCTCAAAAATGATTGTGTTGGACTTCAAATGGCACATTGCCCAGCGGGTTGAAGATTTGTTTTTTAGAAAAATCCAAAAACTCGTGACCTAATATAATAATAGCAATAAAAACTTTCGGCGTAAAATTTTTGTGAACCTACCCTCAGAAAGGGGTTTTTCAAATGAAAAAAGAAATTTCCAACCCGCTAGGAGCAATGTTCTATTTGAAGTACGACAGAATCATTTCTTGAAGATTTTGACACATGCATTGACAAATATCAAAAAAAATGACACGAGCGTTTTTCTTTTTCGATAAGCTTTCCGACAAGGCGCTACAAGCGGGGTCTTTTCATTTGAAAAAAAAGTTTTATGTAAATAAACCTTTTTCTGAGGGCCTGTTCTCATAAACTTTTTGCCGAGAAAATTTTAGCTGCTAAAAATTTAAGTTGACATGTTTTGGATTTTTCCAAAAAACAATATTTTAACCCGCTACGGCCAATATTCCATTGAAAGTCTCCACTCTGTATATGGCGATCCAAATTCGAAGAGATTTGGGAGGACGGGGTTTGAATATTTCTAAGAAAGATAGCGGAAAAGCTAATATACATGAGAGTAAACTAGAGGTTCGAACTTCCTTTTTTTTTTATTTTTTACTATTTTACAACGTTTCGAATGCTTATATATCTGCAATCGTCATCAGTATCCACCTGAGAAGAGTATAATCAATATTATACCGGGTGGGCCATAAAAAACCGCACAAAAGTTTTTTGGCTATAACTTTTAAAGTACTTAACCGATTTTTACAAAATTGGTGGTATTGTGTAGATAATTACTAAGGTTTTCTGCTCCATACTAAAAAAAAACGTCGCCATCTTGAAATTAAAAATAGCGCATTAAGACAAACAAAAGCATTTTTTTTATCTCGTTGTAATATTTAGTTTTTTTTCTGAAACCACCATTCATGCTTATTTAAAAAATCTATTAATCATTAAAATCGAATAAATACTTTTTGAGATATTAGATTTTATATTGGTGTAATTTTTCAAATCCATCTCTTAGTTTTTTCGGTTTTCATTATTATTTTTTTTCGTAAATTTCTTATTTCTTAACCGATTTTTAAAAAGTTGGCGGTATTGTGTAGATAATTAATAAGATTTTATGTTGCGTACTAAAAAAAGTAGCCATCTTGAAATTTAAAATAGAGCATTAAAGCAAACAAAAGCCTTTTTTTAATCTCGTTGTTTCCAATGTCGTCAATATTTTTTATTTTTTTGTTCTGAAACTACCATTCATTCTTATTTAAAAAATCTATTATTAATCAAAATCGATTAAACACTTTATGAGATGATAAATTTTATTTTGGTATCATTTTTCAAATCCATCTCTTACTTTTTTCGATTTTCATGATTATCTTTTTACCGTAACTTTCTTAGTTTTTCACCGATTTTTACAAAACAAACGTTGTTGGAAAGAAAGAAACTGTGCTTAATTATCAATTATAAAAAAACTTCATTTTTAAATTTAGTATGGCAGACTTAATAAAATAAAAAAAAGTAGAAGTTGGAATAAAATATTTTATTTTATTAAGTCCGCCATACTAAATTTACGAAAGGTCTATTTTTTTCAAAAAGGATAATAAAGTACAGCTTTTTTATTTTCAACAAGGTTTGTTTTGTAAAAATCGGTTAAGAAATAAGAAAGTTACGGAAAAAAATAATGATGAAAATCGAAAAACTAAGAGATGGATTTGAAAAATTACACCAAAATAAAATCTAATATCTCAAAAAGTGGTTATCCGATTTTAATGAATAGTAGATTTTTTAAATAAGCATGAATGGTAGTTTCAGAAAAAAATTAAAATTAAAAAAAATGACAACATTGAAAACAACGAGATTAAAAAAAGGCTTTTGTTTGTTTTAATACACCATTTTTTATTTCAAGATGGCGACATTGTTTTAGTACGCAGCAAAAAACCTTCTTAATTATCGAGACAATACTATCAATTTTGTAAAAATCGGTTAAGTACTTTAAAAGTTATAGCGAAAAAACTTTTGTGCGGTTTTTTATGTCCCACCCGGTATGGCTTGTGATTAACTTGGTTAACGGTTAAGGATAGACTAATGCGGTTTTTACGTCTCTGCCTATCATTTGGCTATTTTTAACCAAGGGTTAAATAAACATTAAAATATTTTAATCCTGAATCAGTTCTAAAACGATAGCTTGTTAAAACTTAAGATAGGGACTTAGAGACCGCAATGCTCTTACCTTAACTGTTTAGATGTTATATGGGCTGTCAAAATTATAAAATGTCATTATTCAATTTTCAATATTTCAAAAACAGTTGAAAATAGGTATACCACATTATACATAAAATGTACGTAAATTTCTTTTAAATAACCCAAAAATGCTAAAATTTACAGGATGTTTAAGTTAAAATAACAAAGTTATTGCCAAGTTTTCCTCCAGATGGTAACAATGCAAATATTATGAAGGCATTTTAAATTATGCTCACATACAAAGTTTTAAAACTTTCTATTCTATGGCTTTTAAAATAATCTAATAGGTTACTTAACTTGGGATACCCGGTATTAATTTTTACCCACATTCTTCAAATACGGGAAAAAACATACAAACTTTTTTGACATTCGTGTCCAAGTATATAATTAATTAATAATAATTAAAATAGTGTTTTTGACTAAAAGATCATATTTGATATTACTCAAAATATGTAACCACCGTATTATATCATATATGTCAATAAATTATCTGACTATATAAATTATGACTACTGCGAGGGCAATTTTGCTCGTGGCAGCTCCACAGTGGTGTCAGCATCCACCCTTTAGGAGCTTAATCTTATTTTAAACGTATACAAAACTGTTATTTTAAAGTTTCGTAGCTAGATATTCTTTTTTTTTGTCAGTGACCTTAGCTCAGAAAATGTCGAAATGACGTTCAAAACGGGTCATATCGTATCCATAACTTTGGGAGTCAAATAAACTTCAAAAATGGCTGAACTTTGAATAGAAGGCACAATTTGTAGTAACTGAGACACGGCTCTGAGCACTTTTTTTTATTTTTTGCCAAATAAGCTAAATTCTATTTCTAAGGCCACCGAGTCAAATGTTTGAATATTTCGAATTATTTGATTCCAAAAATATGAAAATCACATATATGACCCGTTTTGAACGTCACTTTGACATATCCTGAACTAATGTCACTGAAAGAAAAAAAAAATTGTTTACCACAGATGATGTGATTATAGTTTCTTTTTATAAGATTTTATAAGTAAATTTTGTACATATTTATAAGTTTGTCAGAACATAGGAATAGGTAAAAAAACATTTGTGTCCAAGTAAGTCATGTTTTTTTTATTTGTGGACAATGATTAAAATAGGTAAAAAACATATATATTAAACCACACAAAATCTTGCCAGAATCAAAAAATAAGTCATAAACCATTACAAACCCACAACTTTATCTCACAACTGATAAAAATCAGGTGTGTTTTTTATAAGATTTGATGCGGGTTTTTTAAGTAAATTTGAAAATTCGTTATATTATATGGGCAAAAGGCTTTACAATAAATTATCTTAAGAAATTAGAAGCAACTTTAAAAACTTACTATTTAATATTTAAGTGAAAAAACATTTTATTTCCTTTTAATATATTGTTTGTATTGCTATATTTTAATATTTTTTTTTTTGAAAATATTGTAGTTGTAACTAAATTTAATAATCAACTTTTATTTATTGTTCTTAGTTGGTAAGTTTGAATTGACGTGTTGACGTTTGTATTTATACTTTGTATGGCCAGAGTACTAATATATATGTTCTATTCTCTATTCTAATTATGTAAATAAAACTTCATCTAAGCAAGTAGGTAAGCATTTTCTCAATAGGAACTTCGCAACCACAGTTTAGGCAACTAAAGAGACCGGGGGTATGGCTCTTACATATAAGTAAACAGATATGATGTCACTTACCTTAACATTATAATGCATAAAAAATTTGATCAAGTCAAGATAATTACTTAAGATTGCAAAAAAACTTGTAGGTATTATTACATATTATTAATTAGCATTGTGCCAAAAACGGACCACATTCTTTTAAAGGTCCTTTATAATGGTTTACTTATTTTATTTAATTAAGTAGGTACTTAACCAAATCTTGTTTTACGACCTAAATCTTAACAATCTTATCTACACGTATAGGTAGTAAATCTCTAGATAGACCATTTCTGTACACTGAATAATTTGTTAAAATTTTTAGTGTTGGCTTCTTATCTAACCATATAAATATCAAAAATATAATTTTTGTCTTTTTGTTTGTCTGTTCCACCATCACGCAAAAACTACTGAACGCATTTTTATAAGAGTTCAACTACTAAATTTCTTGGAGTCCTGGAAAAATAGTTATGACCATTTAAAATAAGAAAAATGGGCAAAAAACGGGAGAAACAATAGGCAAAGTGGGTATTCGATTGGACAGAAGGGTTTGAGGGGTAGAAGGAGAAGAAGGCAGAAGAAGAATAGAAGGAGGTAGGTAGATGGAGGGCGTGAAGTAGAGAAGGAGGGGGAATCTACAATTTTAAGGCTATAGCTTCTCCCCATATTTTAAGTAAAAAAAAAGTACAACTGGCAACGCCTTGTTCTTTACTTTTTTGATCTTTTGCCAGAGTGCACAGGGAAAAGTAAACATCAGAATTAGCTGAAATTTTGTAGGGGTGATCATTTTTAAATGCTTAACAAAAATATCTGAAGGACTTTTCAAAATTCTCAATTATTTTTTCTTCAAAATAAAAGCTCTGGTGCTGTCGTCTGTCCCAAAAGCCTCAAAATAATTGCGGTTTAGAACAAACCCAATTTACAAAAAAAATAGAGAAATACTTACAATTTCCTCTGGATTACATTTTTCCTTTTTATATTTCCTTGCTTTAACGAAAATAAAAACTAAGGTTTCTTTTTGTTAAAAGCCTGTGCAGTCCGAAAAAGAAAACCGATCAATCAATCATAAACGTTTACACTTCATTGAATTTGAGAGACACACACAGTTCAAGTGTTGGCCGATAGATCGCAGAATTTATACGATTGCATGGTAACTGCAGGTGTTTAGTCAACAAACTTTAAATCGAGCCGCAGTGGGACAGAAGAGTATTTTTACGTTTTCTAACAGAAAACCATTCGAGGTTATGTTTATCTTTCAAAAAAATGTGTTTTCAAAAACATTGTTCTAAAAAAAATATGAAACCACTCCGCGTGTGCGGTCGCCCACCGAAAAAGGCCTAGCGCTGCGCGGGCATTACCCCGAGTCTACCAAACAACCAAGAGAACTTTACTGGCTCGCTGGGTTTACTAGAAATTCGCATAGAAACATTCGGCGCCCATAACCCCACATAATTTTGTTTTTATTTTGATTGAAACCATTTTTTTTTAAATTAAAATTATTGCGGCATAGTTATGTGCAAGTGTGCTAGTGAAATCTTGGAGTGCAAAAGATAGATTTCAGATCCCAACCTCAGTTTCAAAAACACACGGATACTTGAGTACTAACAAAACATGTCAGTAAAGCTCCATTTAGAATTTGGAAAGACTCTTGCTAGTTGTTGACGCCCCTGTTTAAAATAGAATACAATTATTCGTCTAGCGCCAGCCGATTTTTAAATCTGCATGCTTTTAAGTTAACCTGTTGTCGGTATAGCCGAAAAGCGAGGTTGCTGTTATCGGTGGAAGATCAATTATTGAAATGCCATCATACCATTTATAAACTTTTTAGCGTAAACCACACACACTTTACGAAAAAAGTGAAAGTAAAAAATACTTATGTGCTTTAGTGGCGCAGAACGCGAAAAGTCAAAATAAGCAACCTAACCCCAAATTTTTGACCCGGTGCTAAAAAATCTCTGGTGTCCAACTGTGGATAAACATAAATAAAGTCTCCGCGTTGCCATGGAAAACAATTTCAATGACGTAACATTAAGCAAAAAAATCAGGTCGACATAGCTAAATTGATTTCTCGTACAGTGTTGCTAAAAACAATTCACCAGATTGTAACTAGGACCTTAAACACGCATCGCGTCGCGCTTTCCGCGTCCGCGACACCTCAGATTACTAAAAGAGACATAGATGTAATAACTCTTGAAGTGTTACTGGCGTACTTGAGCGTACCATTTAGTAAAATACGCCAAGCGAAAAGGCATGGTAAACAATTATGTTATTGATGAAATTGGTTCCTAAAAAAATATCTACCTTTTATAATAGTCCTGGAGCCTGTGTTAAAAATCACGGGTGTTCACGTATTTTTAGACGCATTAACGCATAATTTTTTTTGTAGGAAATGCTTCCAGAATTAATAATTTCCATGGTGGAGTAACGGCATTTTGTGCAAAGGATGTCTATGACGTCATCAAAGATGGCCGTCGTTATAACCACAAATTAATGGTGTTGAAATGGGTTTTTGACAATAACTTCGTATTCGTATATTCTAAAGACAAAAAACTTGGCACAGCTTTATTAGATACATTGGAGACAAAGTACGTGAAGTTTCAAAATAATGCGTCTCATTTTGTTAAAACCAGAGGCGTACAATTTCAAGAAATATTTTTAAAAAAATTTTGGAACACATTATTTTTAAAACTTTTTGACTGACAGCCGCTTTGACATATGTCAACATTATTTACTTTTTTGCATTACCATTACTTCAATATTTAAGAATTTTGATGGTGGAGTTGGGAGATATTATGCAAAGGGTACCTTTAGCGTCATTTATTTTTACGGATCAGAAACTTTTGTGTGATTTTGTTTATGAATCGTTTTATTTTATTATCTACTCGCCGAAATGAGGAACTACCACAAGATTCACTACAGTTTTACTAGAGACACCATGATACTTCTTTAAAAGTTTTGTTACAAATTTCTTGTTATTTTTAGTACCAGTGGCGTACAAATATACTAGTTTTTATTAATAAATTCATTTTACCTTATATATTCAAATATTACTCACTGACAACCCTTTTGACATATGTCAATACAACTAATATTTTTGCATTGGAAATAAGTTTAAATTCAAAAAAGTTTTTTGCTGAAGTGAAAAAATATTCATATTGTTAGAGCGAGGGACCCCCAAACTTAAAAATATGTTTTTTATTATTTTTTCACTACCCTTTATTTAAAAATATTTCTCACTGACGTAGTTTTAACAGATGTCTGCACGATTAGCCTTTTTAGATTCAAGTATTAGCCAACTTTAAAAATTTGTATGGTTAAGTAACAAATTATTCGTACCAGCGGCGTAGAAATTTATGGAAAGATTTGTGTAACTTCATGTACCAATCCTTTTTTAAATATCCCTGGAGGACAGCGGTTTTGAATTATGTCATCCAGATTGATACTCTTAAATTAAGATTACTTTCAAATGAAATAATTAATATGCTGGAGTGGCAATATAATAACAGTGTTATTGCCAGTGGCGTTAGAATTTACAGTTATATTGTTTCATTTTACTATACCTCCTTTGCACAATATATTCCTGATCGAACTATTTTTGAGAGATGTTTGCGCGGTTGATATTTTTACATTCAGAGTGTTTCTAGATTTTTAAAAAAATTTGGTGGAGTGGCAAGGTAATATCACTAACAGTACCAGAGGCGTAAAAATTGGTATAAATATTTTTTAAGGCATTCTAATTTCAAAAATATCCGACTGACAGCGGTTATGACATATGTCATCCAAAAGGACATTTTTGTATTAGAATTACTTCTTACTTTAAAAATTGGAGTGGTAAGATATAAGTATTGCGATATGCCGGTGGCATCAGAAACAGATATATTGTTTAAATTTTATTATTACTCTTCATTAAAATTAGGCGTGTTCGACGTATTTTTGACAGAAGGCTGCACGATGTGTATTTTTGTACTCAGATAGAACCCAAACTTTAGGATTTTTATAGTTGGTTAATAAAGTACAAATATTGTTACTACCAGTGGCGTAGTAATTATAGAAACTTATTTTAAATTTTATTTACCTTACAATATATTTTTAAAAATCGCTAACCTACAGCGATTATAACAAGTTAAAACCAGATTTAAATTTTCGAAAAGATATCAATATTGTCAATACCAGTGGCGTCAGAATATAGAATTATATTTTTAATTTTAGCAGTATATTTTAAATTAAAATATTCCTCGTCCCTATCTGCTTGATCGGGCACTTTTGCACTCAGATAGTTGATGGTGGGATAGTAAGGTGTTACCAGTTATATCGTAGCTATTCATGTAAATATTCTGTCCAACTTTATTTACCTACCTAACAAACTCTAAAGTAGCATTTACACAGACGAATATCACTTTGATCTTCGAAATGCCGACAAACATTCGCGCGAATTATTTATTTAAAGGTTCGGCCCAAAAGATTCGGGGTTTGGGTAGAAAGGTTTGTGGTGTTCGGACAAAATTTTCTGAAAGAAATATTTGAAATAAAATAAAAATTAGAAAAATTATTTACCGTAAATCACTGAACTGAATTGTAATATAAAAATTAAATTTTAAAACCTTTCCGACGGAAAAACGATTTGACGCACTTGATAAAAAATAATGAGAACTGCTTTATTTCATTTTGTGGGGTTTTGGTGGTGGGGTTTGGTGGAGGGGTGGGGATGATGGGGTTTGGTGATGGGGTTTGATTATAAAACCTAAACACTTAATTAAGGAAAACCAAAAAAGTGTAAAGCATGGCAACAATTAGGTACAAACTTATTTAGTAAATATCTACCAACCTCACAACCTACCACCCAGCAAATAATAATTTTTAGCTTTCTGTCGGCCTGTACTATTTAATCGAAAAACAAAATAAAATATTTTTGTTGTTCCAATTTAATTTTAAGAATTGAGGAGAATTGTGTGAGACCAAAAATATTATCTATATCCACTTTCAAAAATATATTTCCAAAAAATCTTGCGAAAATTTGCCGGAATGTTCGTGGCAAATGTTCGCTGCAAATTTTCGAGTGTTCGGGCAAACGTTCGTCGAAAAAGGTTCGCCAGATTTGGCCCGAATTTTTGGACAAACCTATTCGCTCTGTGTAAATGCGCCTTAAGGAGAAATAAATCTGTCGTCAAGCGAACATTTTCCGTTTAAAGAAGAGAATACCTTTTACTGTGTAGTAACATAAGGTTTACATTAAAACGCTGAGTATACGCTAACATAATTTCTACAGTATTTTTGAGAAAAATTTGGATTGCCTATATTATCGCGTTTTCGTTAAAAATTCTTATCGTTGAGTGTTTTAAGTTCCCCAGCGTCTTAAAAGAATAATATTGACATTCATCCGACCACCCTATCGACTCAGCTACTCTCAAACTCAAATTCTGTACGTCCCAGCCAGGACGGAATAGATCCCCTATCCTCATCCGGATCAGATCCCATTGACCACCTCAACGAATTAAAAAAAAAAACCAAACACAAAACAACTTTATTGACGCTTTATCATAATTATCAGATTTCAGAACCTATCACACAGTGGAGTCATCACCGACAAGAGCTAGTTTTTAAACTTATACTTTATTAACCCGAATTACTTACTTCCTGGCTGGTACGCCTAGTGTGAACTGACTTTCATATTTACAGTTAGCCATTATTGTTCACCCTAGACCTAACTATGTACAATCACTAACTTAAGCTAACTGATGATGCGCTAAATAACTTAAACTTTAAAGTCTCCACTTTAAGTACATCTCTCCATAGAAACGTTTTAGTCCTTTCGGCATAAACCAAATAAGTTATCTTATTCTCTCCAAGATATTTCTATATCGGTACTCTCATCGCAAAATCTAAATAACACTATATTCACAAGGTTTGAAACTAGGGTAGGCATGTTTGAAAGTTTGAGACAATGATGTGTTTGAAATTAACTCTGTGTTTCGGACTTCCATTGTCTATATTTTATTTATACACGACGTTTCGATCAGTACAATCAATGATCGTCTTCAGGTGCAAACTACAATCAATTCCTAAGGCTACGTACTTATATACCGTGGAAAATCACTCAACCTTGAAGTTTAAGAAGTTGGCTCCGCCCAAGGAGGGGCTTCCAAATATTTGGGATTTCAACACTTGGTTTACTGAAAATACCCTGATTCTGCCCAATAAAGGCAGCTTCAAGGAATTTTCGTTTCTTCCAGTGTGACTCCTTGTGCAAAACCTTTGCTTCTGCCCACTTCATTCGGTGTTGTTTTGACCATGCATGTTCGGCAATTCCTGATTTCGTGGTTTCACCTTTTTGGGTATTCGTCTGATGTTCCTTAAGCCTAACAGATAGTGGTCTTTTAGTTTCGCCTATGTATGATTCACCACACTCACAACGAACTTGGTAAATGCATTCCTTATTTTGTTTGTTTTCCGGTTTTGTTTTACTAAGAAGGCTTCGAATTGTATTACTAGATTTAAAAGCTGTTTTAATATTAAAGTTTTTCGCTACTCTTCGAATTTTCTCTGATACTCCTTTAACGTATGGGATTGTAAGGAATGCATTTGCCTGGTTTTGGTCTTGTAATCTCTGTCCTGTTTGTTGAAATTTAGAAATAGTATCTGTTATAAGTTTCAGGCTGTAACCATTCTGCTGCAGATCCTTCTTAATGTTTCTTATTTCGATTTCCAAGTCATGAGAATTGTTACAAATTTGAACGGCTCTGTTATACAAAGTTTTGATTATGCCTCGTTTGGTTGTAGCAGAATGATTTGAACCTTGATTTAAATATTGTCCTGTGTGAGTGGGTTTACGATAGACTGTTGTTCTGATGTCGCTTTCTACTCGTGTGACAAGCACATCAAGAAAAGGAATTTGAAAATGTTGCTCCAGCTCCATTGTGAATTTATTGGTGGGTCTTATATTATTTAGGTGGTGAAGAAATTCTGAAAGTTGTTGGTCATTCCCGGTTTGATGTCGAAAGTCTATACACCAATGTCCCAATAAAGGAATCGCTAGATATTATTAGAAAGAGACTGGTTGATGACGAATCCCTTTATGAACGTACCAGCCTACCGCTGGAGGGAGTGATGGAGTTGTTGGAGTGCTGCCTACATAACTCTTATTTTCAAGTGAAAGATAGGTTTTATGCTCAGGAAGACGGTCTGCCAATGGGTTCATCGCTTTCGCCAGTGGTGGCCAGTATTTACATGGAGTGGTTCGAATCACACGCGGTTGATACCGCAGCATATAAACCTAAGCTCTGGCTAAGATATGTTGATGATACTTTTATTGTCTGGACCGGGAATGACCAACAACTTTCAGAATTTCTTCACCACCTAAATAACATAAGACCCACCATTAAATTCACAATGGAGCTGGAGCAAAATTTTCAAATTCCTTTTCTTGATGTGCTTGTCACACGAGTAGAAAGCGACATCAGAACAATAGTCTATCGTAAACCCACTCACACAGGACAATATTTAAATCAAGGTTCAAATCATTCTGCTACAACCAAACGAGGCATAATCAAAACTTTGTATATCAGAGCCGTTCAAATTTGTAACAATTCTCATGACTTGGAAATCGAAATAAGAAACATTAAGAAGGATCTGCAGCAGAATGGTTACAGCCTGAAACTTATAACAGATACTATTTCTAAATTTCAACAAACAGGACAGATATTACAAGACCAAAACCAGGCAAATGCATTCCTTACAATCCCATACGTTAAAGGAGTATCAGAGAAAATTCGAAGAGTATCGAAATACTTTAATATTAAAACAGCTTTTAAATCTAGTAATACAATTCGAATCCTTCTTAGTAAAACAAAACCGGAGAACAAACAAAATAAGGAATGCATTTACCAAGTTCCTTGTGAGTGTGGTGAATCATACATAGGCGAAACTAAAAGACCACTATCTGTTAGGCTTAAGGAACATCAGACGAATACCCAAAAAGGTGAAACCACGAAATCAGGAATTGCCGAACATGCATGGTCAAAACAACACCGAATGAAGTGGGCAGAAGCAAAGGTTTTGCACAAGGAGTCACACTGGAAGAAACGAAAATTCCTTGAAGCTGCCTTTATTGGGCAGAATCAGGGTATATTCAGTAAACCAAGTGTTGAAATCCCAAATATTTAGAAGCCCCTCCTTGGGCGGAGCCAACTTCTTAAACTTCAAGGTTGAGTGATGTCCCACGGTATATAAGTACGTAGCCTTAGGAATTGATTGTAGTTTGCACCTGAAGACGATCGGAGATTGTACTGATCGAAATGTCGTGTATAAATAAAATATAGACAATGGAAGTCCGAAACACAGAGTTAATTTCTAGGGTAGGCATACTAAACTTAATTTAAAAATAATTTTAACAGAATGTTGAGATCACCAGAAAGAACACCTATCCCGGAATGTTAGGAAGATTATTCTCTATTTCAAAAGTTCCCATTCGACAAATTACGGAATGTGGAACGCTGATACGACTAGCGTTTTCACAAGGGAGCTAAACGCAATATCTTCGGGAAAAAACTCATTAGGAAATAACTTAAATTATTGTCAATCACGTAAAAAGTTAGAAAATGACCACTACTCTAAAAACTTATGAATTTGTCAATTAGATTTTATTTAAAAGTTTGGCGATCAGAAAAATACCAAAAATTATGACAAACATATTTTATTTGAGCAATTTTGGCATCAGATTTTGTATCGACTATTTCAACTTAATTTTTGTAACCAATACGTTTATGAAAAAACTTTGTCGACATGTCAAATGTTTAATAGTTATTGGTGTCACAAAAGTGAACATAAAGTGTTATTGAGAAAGGTGTCCGACACTGTGAGTTCATTTGGAAAATACAGACGAAAACTCCAAGGCAACAGTGGGTCGCCAATAGCAAATCTACGGAACATTTTAGAACACTCGCGGTTTTGAAATGTTAATTAACTACTGAAACGATTCTTGAAACTTGATCGAGAATTTCTTGGACAGGATGGTCTTTCGGAGGGGGGGACTTGTTGTCTTTCTTTCTGAAGGTATAAATTAAAAAAAGACCACACCACATTACTTTTAGTTATTTACTCATCAAATCAATAATCACTACAGACAAACAGAGAGACAAAAATTGTATTTTTGGTATCTGTATGGTTTGCTCAGAATTTTCCGGGTCAATTTCAATATGGTGGCTCACATTTAAACAATGAAGTTAAATGGAAATGTCACTGTCAGTGTCAAAAAATTGGTCCGAAATGGAAATGTCACTGTCATTGTCAAAAAATTGGTCTGGATAAATTCGATGGATAGATTATATTTAAAAAATTATAGTCTGGTGCCACCGTCATTAGCAGTATTAATATCTTACCAGTCCATGGCACCTTAAAAAATCTTATGTTTTAAAGTAATCTCAATAAACAAATGTCAATCTGATTGGTGCTTGGTACAATCGCTGTCGGTCAGCGATTTAAAAAGTATATTGTAAGGTAAATAAAATTTAAAATATGTTTCTTTAATTACTACGCCTCTTGTAGTAATAATATTTATACCTTGTAACTCGACTTTTAAAATTTTAAAATCTAGGTTCCAACCGAGTACAAAATGACCATCGTGCAGACTTCTGTCAAAAATACGTCGATCAGGAATAATTTTTAATAGAGTGTGATGACAAAATTTGTAAAATATAACTATTTCTGATTCCACCGGCATATAACAATACTTATATCTTACAAAAATGTCCTTTTGGATGACATATGTCATAACCGCTGCCAGTCCGATATTTTTGAAATTAGAATGCATTAAAAAATATTTATACCAATTTCTACGCCTCGGGTACTGTTAGTTATATGACCTTTCCACTCCACCATATTTTTTTAAACTCTAGGAATACTCTTAATTTAAAAATGCCAATCGTGCAAATATCTGTCAAAAATAGTTCAATCAGGAATATTTTGTACAAAGGAGGTATACTAAGAATGAAATAATATAACTGTAAATTTTAAATCCACTGGCAATAACATTTGGAAGTAATCTTAATTCAAGAGTATTAATCTGAATGACATATGTCAAAACGGCTCTTATCCAGGGATATTTAAAAAAGGATTGGTACATGAAGTTACACAAATCTTTCCATAAATTTCTACGCCGCTGGTACGAACAATTTGTTACTTAGCCATACAAATTTTTAAAGTTGGATAATATTTGAATCTAAAAAGACTAATCGTGCAGACATCTGTTCAAACTACGTCAGTCAGAAATATTTTTAAATAAAGTGTAGTGAAAAATTAATAAAAAACATATTTTTAAGTTGGGGGATCCCTCGCTCTAACAAAATGAATATTTTTTCACTTCAGCAAAAAACTTTTTTAAATTTCAACTTATTTCCAATGCAAAAATATTATTTGTATTAATATATGCCAAAAGGGCTATTAGTTAGTAATATTTGAATATGTAAGGTAAAATGAATTTATTAATAAAAACTAGTATATTTCTACGCCACTAGTACTAAAAATAACAAGAAATTTGTAATAAAACTTTTAAAGAAGTATCATCTTGTCTCTTTAGTAAAACTGTAGCGAATCTTGTGGCAGTTGGTCATTTCGGCGAGTAGATAATAAAATAAAACGATTCGTAAATAAAATCACACAAGATTTTCTGATCCGTAAAATTAAATGACGCTATAGGTACCCTTTGCATAATATCTCACAACTCCACCATCAAAACTCTCAAATTTTAAAGTAATTTTAACGCAAAAAAGTTAATAATGTTGAGATATGTCAAAGCGGCTGTCAGTCAGAAAGGTTTAAAAATAATGTGTTTCAACAACAACATGGGTCGCATTATTTTGAAATTTTACATACTATGTCTTCAATCTATCTAATAAAGCTGTGCCAAGTTTGGTGTCTCTAGATTACACAAGTGCGGCGTTATTGTCAAAAACCCGTCTTAACCCCATCAATTTCTGGTTAAAACGACAGCCATTTTTGATGACGTCATAAACACCCCTTGCACAAAATGTCGTTACTCCACCATGGAAATTATTAATTGTGGAAACATTTCCTACAAAAAAAAGTATGTCACAATGCATCCAAACACGTGCACACGGGAAGACATAGGCTGCAGGACTATAATCATCACACCTGTTGAGAGTCATTTATATATAGAAAAAATCTGTAGAGAGACCATTTCTGTACATTGGAATATATTTTTTTAAATTTTTGTTGTCGGCTTCTGACTAAACCATATAGGTACCAAAAATAAAAGTTTTAGCATTTTTGTCTGTTTATATGTCGGTTTGTTTTTACCATCTTCACGCAAAAACTGCTCATCGGATATTGACGGAAGTTTCACTGCTGGATTTCTTGAAATTCTGAACAAGACATTCAAAAGTTATGAATTTTGGATTTTTTAAATATATCATGCCCCTCTTATCCCCTTTATACATCCCCCACCATCTTAGTTTTTTCATGTTATTTTATATCTCACCGAAACTATAAACCCATACCAAAAAAAAGTTGTTCGAGTAGAAGTTAGTCAAAGAACCACGCAAAACTTAAATGGAATTTCAGTGAGACTTAAACGCCGTCTAAATATGTTATTGTGTCAGTCCCTGACAGCATTTTGTCTCATGAGCACAGGTGTCAATATCTACAGGGTGAGCCAATTTTGGGATAAGATTATTATATTACATATAACATATGGGCAAAAAAAGGATCAATTCAAATGACATTTAATTTGACACCTGTCAAACCCAGTCAAAATGGCGGAAAAATAATTAATGAACTTCGAGTTTTACTTCTTTTTACTCTGTTGAAGATAATTAAATCTGAAACCGTCAAAAAAAGTTACAGTTGTCTTAACTCTCATGGGGAAAACCCGAGGGAAAACCACTGATGCGATGACACATATTTATTAGTGGGGACTCGAGCTACACTAAGTTGAGGTCGATTAACTCAAAGATATTATTAGTTTTGACACCTGTCAAACCCTGTGAAAATAACGAATAAATAATTTATAAACTTGAACGGTGGGATTTACATACCCTACAAGAAACTTACAAGAGATGCTAAGTTTAAGTGACATTTTTGGTTTTAAGCATTTTAAACCAACTCTCTTTGAGTTTTGGACATAGTTTAATTTATAAGAAGAATTTTAATGAATTTGTTTATTGAATAATAATCTTAACACTATCTTTTGTTGGATTTAAGAAGAAAGTTTCAATTTAGATGAAAAGAAACTTAATTGCAAGTTTTGTTTACATTTCTGTCACTGTCGAAATGTCAGTTTCAAAATATTAGCTGCGTTCAAATCATAAAGAGCGAGGATCTGTTACCTCTGCTTGTACCTTGGCTTGCCCAATCCAACTCAACCCAACCGCTACTAATGAAAGCTTCAGCTTTGAAATGAGTGGGCTTTGAGTAAGGAAAGTTTTCTTGACTGAGCTTTTAGATAACCTCAATGTTTTAATTTCAGTTTATAAATAAACTAATATAGTTGATTTGGGTTTTTTTGATAGGTATATTTTTCGTGCATAATCAGTGACCTTTACTTATGTGTGTTTTGCCTCGTATTGCCCTCATAAATATATTTTTTGTGCTGAAAACGGGTTCAAAATATGGTGTTTTTCTGAACAAAATTGGAGGTTTATTGGTTAATAAACAACTTGGGATATTAAATAAGGTAAATTAATCCTTGTAAAAACATCTACTTAGGAAAATTATAAACGAACTTATTACCAATTGCCACAAAACAATCCTTTCTGGGGGCCATAAATTTAAACCATCCCCAGAGGTCCAAAAAACTTTATTACCTCAAGCACAGATAATGAAGCTATAACGTGCGAAATTTTTGGCGTATTCACTATTTGCCATTTTGAAACCTGTAAAAAAAATTAGTTTTGGGGCATTTTCTCCTAAAATATGGTATATTTTGAGAAAAAAGCGGTTTATTAGTGGTATTTTGCAATAACAATACAGAATAATCAATAACTTTGTGTCTTTTCTGTATGGGTAAGTGTTTTTTGAAAATTGGTTTTAAAATTTAGTGGGGGGGTTACTATATTAGATCTTAGTAAATCTCACTGTAAGTTTTTGAAAAAGCAAATATATTTTTTATACTCTGTTAAAGATATTGAATCGGAAACCGTAAAAAAAGTGACTATTGTCTTAACTGTCATTTACTGTGGAAAGCCAAACACACAATCAATCAAAAGAACATTTTTGAGTTCATCGACCTGAATTTAGTGTATTTCGAGTCATGGGTGGTCATCGCAGCAGTGGGTTTTCCCCATGACAGTAAATGACAGTTAAGACAACAGTAACAGTCGGTCATCACAAGCATGATAATAACAAGCTTATCCCAAATTTTGACAACTATTATTAGCTCATCTTGTAGATATCGACACCTGCGCCCGTAAGATAAGATGCTCTCAGGGACTGTCCCAATAACTTACTTAAACGGCGTTCAAATCCCATTGAGATCCAGTTTCAACTTAATTTGTGCGTGGTTCTTTGACTTGAAAGACTTTAGCCAAACATACAAACCATCAAACAAATAAAGAAACAAACATATATGAAGTAAAAAATAAAAGCTTATATAAATAAAGTTAATATGTGTTTCCTTCAAAGTTTAATTACATCACAAAGAAAATAATAACAGACAAAATGTTGCAAGAAAATTTGTTGTAAATTCATATACTCGTCAAGGTGCCCTGATATCATAACCGCCGTTGGTTTTCTCAAGTTGGCTCGGTTTTGCAGAGAAAAATTAAAAAAACAATTTTTTATCAATTTTAATTTAAAAAAATATATATTTTTTGAAACTCTTTTGGGTACACAGCTTAAATTTGGGCCATAAATAGAAGATCAAGAGCTGCATCTTTTAGTAAAATATAAAAACAATACGCAGCGGTTTTATGGAGACACAGCTTAATAAAAGCAAAAAAGCAGACATATTTTTAAAAAATCGCCCCTTTCTAAATAAGGACTGAAATTTTTTAAAAAAAGTTTGACCATTGTATTGTATTATGAATTTAGTACAAAAAATGCTTTGACACTTTCTTAAAAAGCTAAATCTACTGGAGATAATTTACTTTAAAGTATAAAGAAAGCAATTATAATTTACTCTGAATTAAATGGAAAAGATTTTTTTTCTTGAAAGAAGACATATTTTTTTTAGGAATCTAGTATCTACTGACCTATACTAGAAGCCAACCACAAAAAAATTTTTTAAACGATTGTCTTTGCTGTTCTGTGTTGGAACAGTCCCGTTGTAACCCCCAGCAGTAATCTGCCATCATGTGAATATCCCATCGACCTAGATGGCCTTCTTCCATTGTTTTAATGTCTTAGTGAAATCGCTCTCCTTGATCTTCACTATAATAACCAAGATTATCTGAAAATCTGTCTGGAAATCTGCATTTTTTTCTTAAAAATTTCAATTTTAAACCCGAATGAATATCTTTTTAAAAACATTTTTACCTACAAGACCTTTTTTGCATGATTTTTTTTTACTGATCATTCTATAAAAAAATATTTATCTACAAGTTTTTTTTTGTATGTACTGTATTTAGAAATACACCTAGATACAGAGGGACTTTTTTGTTGTATTATTTTCTTTCATAAAAATACCCACATGCCTTTTTTATAAAGTTATTAAATTTTGGTAATTTAGTACCAAGCGTTTCAAAGTTACACCAAAGTTTCTTCAGGAAAACATAGTTAAAATTAAAAAAAGTTTCATTTTTTTTTTAGTTAAAACTGAGCCAACTTAAATACATAAAAGGTATTTACAAAATCTGTGGTTCATAACCAACAAAAATTCGTATTGTTTTTTTTTTGCAGCATAACTTTTCTATTATTTTGTAGAGCTGTGAATCTATGTTCTTTGTGATTACACTTAAATGAGAATCAGGCATTTGGGCTATAACCTATGTTTACATGTGACTTAATGACTTGATTTCAATTTTGGCTATTTAATAATACACCGACACTCACAAGGGGATTGGGCCAGATTCCCTCAAGGGATATGGCAAGTCCAGAGTGTTAACACACTCCGCGATGCCTAACGGGATAACGCTTTTAATTGCTATTGCGGCATCCGAAGGACAGAGATGTAACTGGTCAAACGTATCAACGACGTTTGAACTTGTTTAACCCCGTCAAAATACATAAATTAGTTTAGCTAATTCATGCTCTCTCTTTATTGATCTATGTGGGATCAACAGAGAGAGATAAAGAACGGATTAGGTAGGCAATCGCGATTAAGTGGCTACGGTGCATTCAAAGGTAAAATAAATTTTTAGTAAAAAAAGTTTTAAAGAACAAGCTTTTATTAAATGCAATTAAAAGTTGAAAATCGTCTTTTATCTTTCTTATACCATAATAAAAGCGATGGGCGCAAATTAAAAATTTTAAGTTTAGGTATCGTATATCGGTAACATCAACGATTCACCTAAGAAACAGTTGTATTACTTTATATCCTAAGGCATTTTCAAAGGCTTGGCACCCGTTCTCAGCTTCTTTAGATGAAAGCATTATGTTTATCATTCAAACAGAAGAAGAATTTAGTTCTTCTTCTGTACTTCTCTGTTTGTCGCCGTAAAGTTAAAATTTTTAATTTGCGCACCTCGCATTTATTATGGTACAAGAAAGATAAAAAATTATTTTCTACTTTTGAGTGCATTTAATAAAAACTTGTTCCTTAAAAGGTTTTTTTAATAAAAATTCACGAAAAACCCCTGTATGCCAATTTTGATTTAAATCGAATAAACTAAATCTTTTCCCTTTCCACTTCCCTCGTTTGAGAGAAATGTGTACCTAATAATATTATATTATTGTATTGTCGCCGGAACTATAAACGCATACCAAATTTGAAAACACACCCTTAATTTTTAGATTAGTACCCTTAATTGTCCAATTTAAAGCCGCCATATTGAAATTTTCAAATCTGATCAAAAACTCTCCTTAAAAACTCCTGTATGCCAATTTTGATTGAAATCGAACAAACTAAATCTTTTTCCTCCTCCACTTCCCTCGCTAGAATACCATATTATTGTATTTTCAACGCAACTATAAACGCATACCAAATTTCAACACAATCGGATGTGGATAAGTCAGTTAAAAACATTCGTATTCCTTATGCCCAAAAGCCCCCGTATACCAATTTTGGTTGAAATCGGACAAACTTAGGTGTTTTCCCCCTCCACTCCCCTCGTAGGGGGGAGGGGTGTCTTATAATGACATATTATTGTATTGTCAACGGATCTTTTAATGCATGCCAAATTTGAAGGTAATCGGATGTGTATAAGTTAGTTAAAAAAATTTTAGAACCAGTCTGGGAGGTTGGTTCAGCCCTTTGGTTGTAAACATAACCCCGAAAATTTTTCAAAATTATAGCTAGTCTTTTTTTGAGTAAAATCAAAGATATCTTCACGATATTTTAAATAACGTCATTATTTTAGAACCGCTGTCAAAATGTATGTCAAAATGATATCAACCAGAACCAGCACCAATTCTTAAATCGAAAATCCCTTATATAAGCATGTCAAAGTTGAAGCCGATCTGATGTCGGGAAGTTGAGTGGAAACGAGTCCACTAAAAACTGAGAAACATTTTTAAATCTACTGCGGAGTGAGTACATAAAGATAACTATTTCATTCCTGTCTAAAATGTTTGACCAATTCGAGTCACGTGACTATGAGTTTATGTTGACCGTCTGCTTGAGGCAAACAAACCGTTTTTCCATAAGCCGCAATGTTAACAAAAACGGCAAACGATGTAGTTTCAAAAACGGTACTAAATCATCCATATGGTCTTATGGTCTTGAAAAAATGCGTGTTTTGCAAAATATTCAGAAATAAGCAGGCAAATCGTTATCAAATAAGGCTATGTTTGCTATTCCTTTCTCTTACGTTCTTATACTAATGTAAGTGGCGTCTTCTATCTCGAGATTTTTATTTAGTGATCGGATTAATTCTTGCCTAAAAAGAGAAAATTATATATAAGCACATATACGGTTTTAGCTTTGTAGCTTTTAAAACACTGCTTTTTTCATCCTCAACCTGCTGCTATTTTTGGCTTGTCTCTATCTTTCTTAGTTATGGAGATCCAATTGTATCCAAGTCGTATATATGCATGTTTTTTTAGACTTTACAGAGGTAAAACGCGATATAACTTTCTTATGGAAAAATCAAATAAACAACTATGAACTATTTTACTTTTGACCTCTAATTAATTTTTTTATCATGCCACCCAACAAACAATCACATATGAATTATTATTTGATTTTACCATTGTAACAAAGCATAATTTTTAAAAATATATACGCATTTATAAGTTTTTATACTTGCAAGAATTTATAGTTAGAATTCTTAGTTGCCAAAAAAAATGCCTATCAAAAGCACATACAGACCGCTTCATGCTACTGCGAACATAGGCCGGAAGAAGTCCAATTTGCCAGTGTTTGTACATGCAGGGATACCGCACACCTATCAGTGAAGCAACCAACACTCAGGCTTGCGATCGCCGTTTAGTACGCCTCTAACCACGGTGGTATGTGTAGTGTAGTCAATGAAACCGGAATTTAGTCAATAAATACGCAAATTTTTATATTTTCTTGTTTTTTGTCACTGATAAATTAAAGCGTTTTATTTTCAACTGCTCAGATTTATCACTAACAACGTGTTACAATGAAAATAATAAGGAGTAGCAAAATAAAAGCAAGTTCTCAAAATAAAATAATACATTCTAAAAACGAAAAATATTCTCCCAGTCAAAAAAAACTTAGAGCAAAGGTTCGAAAAGTCCTCCTTGCTCGGCTAGACAATATCCGAGCCTATTATAAAAACCCCTTCTAACGTTTCCAAGTATGTTAGGGGTGATAGTTTGAAAAGCTTCTTCAATTTTAATCCGAAGTTCTTCCAAATTATTAGCCCTTTCATATAACTCCACAGATAGAAGCCATTAGGAGCAAGATCGGGTGATCGAGCTGGCCATAAAATAGTTCCCCGTGTACTTATAACCCGATTAGAAAATTCATTATCAAGATATTCCCTAACAAGGCCAACATTGTGAGTGGGACAACAATCTTGTTGAAACCATAATATACTGCTGCAGTAGATCCAAGTATCTAGAACCATTAAAATTGCCGTAAATAAAAAATGGCCAAATTACGTGTTCCCCTACAATACCCCTAAACACATTTTAAAAAAAATATAAATGCAAATTTTCCCTCGACCAATATCGAACGTGTGTTGGGTTATGACGATTCAATAATGGAAAAGTGCTTTCATCTGTGAAAAGAATAGATCTCAGAAAGTTTTCAGCACAGGGCTAATTGTGCTGAAAACTTTCTGAGATCTATTCTTTTCACAGATGAAAGCACTTTTCCCAAAATTCCATACGACGATAGTTGTCCTCGGGAAAAATCTTGATACGTTTTTGACGCTTTGTAAGAATGATAACCATTCTTTTTGAGAACACGTAAGACACTGGCTGAAGACGTATTAACTGCTTCGGCAATTTGGTGGCTAGTTAACTTTTGATTTTCCTCCACTACAGTGCAAATCATCACACCTTGTACTTCCTGCTCGTCATTCAAAACAGTGGCTTTTTTATGGTTTCTTGGCGCTACACAACCAAACTTTTCAAAATTCTGCACAAACCTATGAATCGTTGATAAACTAGGTTCTGGGTGATTTACAAAATTCTCCAAAAAAGTTCTTGAATAAGTCTCAATGGTCTGCCTTGATAGTACCATTTGACTTCTGTACTTATTCGGCAACTTCGTAGACATCCATTTTTAGTTTTAAAAATGTATTATTTCACTTAAGAACTTACCGATCTGTTTCTCGAGCAAGCATAAAAACAAAATAAATTTTCAAAACATAACACTGTAGCGTGCTTCCAATCCACCTCGGTCGTACGGTATGGAGAGTAAATTGGACTTGATTCCCCCTATGTTCGCAGTAGCCTGAAGCTCATTGTATGTGATTTTGCCTTAATATTAAGTTTTAAATTTTACACCCCGCCACCATCACTTTTAGAAAAGAGTTCAGTTTGCTGTCCATGCTCTTAGTGTAAAGAATGTGTGCAATAGTTTTTTCTTAGTTTAGCAATAAAAGCAGTGCAATATATTTTCCAACGTGAAATCAAGAACAAGCACAATGGTGAAAAGTGCTCAGAGGGGTCTTCCAGGAAAATCAGTTAAATGTAAAATTTGCCATATATTTCCAATTTTTTTAAGGCGGTATACATAAAGACTATTTAGGCAATTTGAAAATTTGTTACGAAACATATACGACTGTATTTACACAAATGAACATAGGCGATCCAAAAAGTTTTAAAAAAAGCATTTGAAAAGGTAAGGGTATGTATAAACAGGATAAAACAGTTCCTTTTGATCAAGCACAAAGTTTTATCGCAGACATTCAAAAAGTTATACTCCTGCCTCGAATGCCAGACATTAAAGAGACTTTTTTTACTTCAAGACTTATAACTTAGCATGAGACCTTGACTTCACTCCAAAAAACTGATGATCGCCATCATTTAGTTGTAAGGCATGAAGGTATCGATGGACGTAAGGCGGAAGATGTTGTTAGTGCGTTTATCAAAGTATTTGACTAAATCGCGATGCTTCTAAACTAATAATTTTTTTGGATAACTCCGCTGGACAAACCAAAAATTTTGCGTTGTATTTAGCTATCATATTATATGTCAATTCCAAATTTTGCTCTATAAACGAAATTGTATTGAATTATTTAGTTAAAGGTCATACATATTTGTCCGCAGACGGCCTCCATGGGCGCATTAAGCATATTGTTCAGAAAAGTAAGAATGTTTACGATTTTCAGGACTTTCTCAAAGTTTGCAAAAATTCGTCAAAAAAGGGTAGATGTAACTGTTTTAGAACATTCTGATTTTTACAATTTTGAGAATATTATTAGTCCCAGAAGAAAGCAAGAAAACGAAAACTTGCCCTTTTTTAAAGATATATTCTCTGCGAAATTTTTAAAAGGAGGCTCTGATTTTTTTTACAAAACTGCGCCTGATGGTGAGTACTTATGTACAAGTAGAGAATACCATCAAAAGAAAGGCAACCGTAGACACTCTGCCTGGGAGTAAAGAGAATAATAAAGGTGTTGCTAGTATAAAATTAAAAACCGCAGGTCCTTTTGGGAACGGCTTTTTTTAATTTTTAAGTTATACATTTGTGTCCGTTTGTGGTTATATCTTAGTTTTTAGTTTTCATATCTATTTTAGTAAAATCTCTTTTAAATTTGTTAAACAAAAAAGTAGGAACCTCGTATATTTTAAGGAAGTGTAATAAAAAATTTTACAAAACAAGGTGAAAATTTCAAAGCTCTTCAGAAGGGGCTAGGGCAATCATTAGAATATATGTTATTTTACTTAGTGTTCACTTAATGTTTATATTTTTAGTTAGGTAATATAATTTTAATATTATTATATTATTATTGGTATTGTTTTTACGTAATATTTTGGTAGCAAGACCTGATATTTTTATGTTTGTTTTCTCAAAAGCAACAACTGTAGACACAGCCATATTTAGCAACGATTTGCCAGCTTAATTTTGAATATTTTGCAAAAATCGTATTTTTCCCATACCTTTAAACAAAGGACCAATGCTTAAAACCGTAGCGTTATTATGGGAAAACGGTTTGTTTGCCCCGCGCACAACACGGCTGACGGCCTGGGGTTCGATTCTGGGCGTAATAGAACGATCATACCCTGAGAAGTGATCCATCGCACAAAAGTCATGGGAACAACACACGGTGGTCGATTTTAAGAAAAACGCGGACAACTTGAAAAATTTAAATGTGTCTAAATTTGCCCTTATATAGTTGTCAAGATACTAGGCGAATAGTTGGCCAAAGAATAAACTATGATTTTTACGAGTTTGATATTACGCATCAGTATTCAACATCAAATTTCAAATAGAAGACCCAGAGTATGAGTATTCAACTGTTGATATCTCGAAAACAGGTGAAGATCGACATAGGGTATGTTATATAAAAATGCTTAGAATTTCAAAACACTATATACATAAAAAATATACTAGTATGTAACACTTATATATTGATATATATACATATTTATTGTTCTAAACTAAAATTTTTAGTTTAATTTAGCCAATTAATAAATATGTATCTTTTATCTTCTTAAAAATGTCTTAAGGTAAATCTGAAAATTCACACGATCATCCTGTGTATCAGCTAAAAAAGAATAAATGCATACTTATTTAAATATTGTAAACTATTTATTTTTTTATTAAAACTAAATATTTTGTACGATTAAAATACAATGTGAAAGATTTTTTTTTAATATCCGCGTTTTTACAAAAATCGACCACTGTGCGACGTCGTACTTTACGAGACGGTGAAGTTGGCCAATAGCGTGCTTTGAAATCATACGAGTGACATTTTTTACACGAGCTTTCCTACAAGTCCATACTACTGGGTCTAGTCAAGAGAACGGCTTCGGTCATAAGTTGTTTTTCGAGGCAGCTCTGTGCGTGCCCATAATAGATTGGTGATTTTTCGATCGTCTCGTCACTGCTTTTAAGCGCGTTTATTGGTTGACACTGCTTCCCTTCTCTCAGGCGAACGATCACTTCCTATGACTTCCAGAATCGGTACCCTGATGTCAACCCGAATTGTGAAAATTGCATATTGTCCTATCCCCACCAACGTGATTTTTTCCTCCAAAACGAGGAAATATTTAAAACACCTAAATGTAAAAATGCATATCTGTAGCAGGTTTGGTTTAAAATTTACTCAACCGCTTTTCATCGGCGTAGTTTGTTCCTTCTAAACCTGGAATATATTTAGTGGAAAGCACATCTTAAAAATTGTATATTCGTAGTATTTAATTCAAAGTAATACATTTTTAAATATATAAGAGTATTTAGTGGAACTTATCTGAAAACTTTATAGCTTTGGTTCAATAGTTATGAATTTTGAAATATATTAACTCTCTTTCTACCTCTTAATTAATCCTAACCATTGGAGATTTTTCCCATCCAACTAAAACATATATTTAAAGAAACTTAAATATGTGTAATCGTAGCAGCTTTAGATCAAAGGTTATAAATGTTTAAATACATAATATATCAACCCTTTCCTATCTTCTTAACCACCGCCATCAACGTAGTTTTACACCACTAAAGGATTTAGTTGAACTCAAAAAAAATAATGATTTTTTTAATTTTTCAAGTAGTCAAATTTCATTAAAATCGGTAAAGAGGAAGTTTGGGAAAAATGCAACACAAGACTTTAGAGATAAGCATATCATGGAAAGCAGCCTATGTAAAATATTAAACTTTGTATCTTTGAAGAATTTTAATTAATCTATTCACTGTCTTAAGTTGACAAACCCACAAACCTATCGTGGTTTTAACAAGTAGCAGCAGATTTCTACCATTAACGTAATGAAACATTAAACAGTTATGACATCTCTCAAGCTAAAAACAAAATATGCAACTTTTTTTTGTAATTTTGTTAGCTACACTATCAAAGAAAACGAAAGATGAACATATTCCTTTTGGGCTATCAGCTGTAATATATTTGTTATTAAAACAATCATAATTTTTTTTTAGTGCAACCAAAGGTTCCAAATTCCCAACATAATATTTGTTACTGTAATGATTTTTGTCATGACTGAATACTAAAATTATTTTTATTAAAAAATTGCCAAATGAGCAGTTTCCAAGTGCCATTTTTCCCTAGAGAAATTACTAGAATGTTCATGTTTAAAAAAAAACATGAAAAAAGTTGCGCCAATCTGAGGAATAGCGTCGTGAAGATTGCCCAAGAAGGGCCATCTAAAAATTTCAACAGCTTGACCGTCAAAATAAAGTTGCACTTGACCCTTGGTTCCTTTCAAAAATCGAACTCGTTACCACCGGTGCTAACATTACATGAAACCGGATGGTATGAAATTACGATAACAATCGTGTTATGTTGTACTGAAATGGTGGTCAAGTATAAAAAGCAATGGGACCTTCCAAAAAAGTACACTTTGATCACACACTCAGTGCAGAAATCAACATGGCATTCAAGGTAAGGTGGATTTTTTTTATAAGGTAGAATTTTCGGTTTTGGTTTTAAATACTGCTGAGTTTCTATTATTGCACCATTTTTATATTCTGACATCTATTACTATGTAAGACATTTTTCCAATAATAAATATAAGAATTTCAAAAAGGAATATTTTTAACAAAAAATATATTTTTAAAAGTGAAGTAGTGCATCGATTATTTTGAATTACCTGTTTTACAAACATAGCAATTTATTGTGGATATTACTTCAATAATGTATTATAAAATACTACTTAGCAATTTGAACCTTTTTTTTCTTTTAGTTCGTTGTTTTCGCCGCTTTTGCCGCTTGCGCTCAAGCTGGCCTTATCGGAGCCCCAGTGGCTTACTCCGCACCCGCCGTAGCTCATGCCGCTCCCTTGGCATACGCCGCCCCCGTAGCTAAGGCCATAGTATCTGAAGAATACGACCACAATCCACAGTACAGCTACGGTTATGATGTTCAAGATGCTTTGACCGGAGACAGCAAGAGCCAAGTAAGTTATTTTGAAACTGGACGAAAGAAAGAAAGCTATTGTTTAAGTCACCGGTACACAAAAAGAAAATGTTGCCAAAAATATACATATTAATTAACCACTTTAACAATTCTTCGTTTGATTTTAAGGTTGAATCTCGTAATGGAGACGTCGTTCAAGGATCTTACTCCCTCAACGACCCCGATGGTACACGAAGAACTGTCGACTACACCGCTGACCCACTTCACGGATTCAACGCCGTGGTCCGCAAAGAACCTTTGGTAGCCAAAGCCGTAGTCACTAAAGCCGTAGCCCCAGTCGCCTATGCCGCCCCAGTAGCTAAATACGCATATACCGCCCCAGCCGTAGCTCACGCCGCTCCCTTTGCTTATGCTGCCCCAGTAGCTAAATACGCTTACGTCGCCCCAGCTGGAGCCCACGCTGCTCCTTTGGCTTACGCTACCCCTGCTGTGGCACACGCCGCTCCTTTGGCTTATGCTGCTCCAGTAGCTAAATACGCTTACGCCGCTCCAGCGATTGCTCATGCCACCCCTCTTGCCTACTCCAATGCTCTCATTCATTAAGTTGCAACTGTATATTTCTTGTAAATATTTATTTATTAAAATAAATTTTTTTAAGACTGATTTTATTGTTCTTTTTTATGTACATTAAAATTAAATGGCACCATACCTGATTCAAACACTAATATCCTACCTCAAAGCAAAAGATTAAGTCCAAAATGTCTCTAAGTTTTCATAGCTAGATTCAAATTTTCCCCTCAATTTTTTAATTTACATAAATCAACGACGGAGATAAGAGAAAATAATGCAAAATAGTTTTTATGCACAACCGGGCGCTAAAGTGCCCTTTAACGCCCACATTTTAGGGTGTAATAAACGCCCGTGGGCGTTAAAACTTATTTGAAGGCCCGCATGTGTTAAATTTAGGGGCTTCTTTAATTATTTATGAAAAGCAGTCATTCTATGGTTTTTTGTAATATTCTTTTCGTGAATTTGTAAACGAAAAAATGCAAATTTATGTTTCAATAATTTTTATTAAACGAACGCAACAATAAAATTAGCCATAGTAAAAAAATAATAACTATAATAACTCCATAGGGAAGACGGCTTGTGTTGTTTCACTTTTTCGTTGAAGTATGCAAGTAAGGCGTCTTCTTTTACGATTAGGTTGCTTTCCGGAATGTTTTTGTCAGTTCACCACAAAACATAATAGCGACATAAATCTATTTTTAACTCATCGCCGTATACGTATCAGCATCTAGCGAGAACCAAGCACATTAATTGGTCAGAAACTTGTACCACGTTCGAAAAGAGCAGATATATGCTAATCTAAGGTGTTTTTGAACGCGTTTGGTGTTGAGATGCGTTAGGTTTCACGTATCATTCCGGCACACGTATGACAAGCAGCTGTTTGTGTCTCAGATTTCTTGATTGAGAATGACAGAATTAACCATACAACAGGTCACTTTCGAATACTTAACTATTTGTCAACTGGTGATTTATCTATTGTCGAAATATTAGAGAGATTTTGACACCAAAAAAAAAAAAAAAATTAAAATATATTTTTTTTAATTATAAGGTTGTGCATTAAACATTGTATGTATCTAAGTCATAAAATGCGTTTAACACCCTTAGCGTGTAAAAACCCTCGCCTAGCGGCTCGTGTTTTTATTTCCACGCCGCGGGCGTTAAACGCCTCCTTTATAACCTACATACATAAATAGCTACTTTTTTTGCTCTCCTGTAAAATGTATGTTTTATGAGTTATTATACTTTTGCTCCGAGGATCCACCTACAGACATAATATAGGTCTGTGGTTACTTATTGAGAAAAAAAAGATGGTTATTTAGTATGCATTAGAGTAAAAATCTTACATAACTTTTTTCACTATACAAAAAGAAATCCATATTTTTTATAAAGTGAAATTTTTCTTGTTTCTTTGTGTTGTTTCTTTCTATATTCAGTTTTAATACTGTTAAACTAAATTCTCACGATGCAATAAATCGCTGCGATATCTATTTCCATCCTTTTTTTAGATTTCAAACATAAAGATAGAACTAGAAATTGCAGCAATTTATTGCATCGTGAGAATTGAGCTCTACAGTTACCTCCTTAACTACTAGGCTAAGTTTCGTATATATATAGTGAAGGGGCATGTGTAAGTCCGTGCGACTTTAAATGAAGCAGTTTTGTGACTATATTCCTGGGTGTTTTGTTCGCATCCATGTAGAAGGGGTTGATATGACGTCATATTTCAATATGGCGGCCAAAAATCATAAAAAATACAAATTTCGCAACCGGGGCATGGTTATACCCGATTCCATATAATTCGAGGGCGAGGATTCCAAAAAATTCACTTTCAAGGTCATCCGACATTAAATGACCTTGAAAACCGCAATAAACAAGATTTTTTCCATTTTCTCTTCAAAAATCTTAATAATTCGCCGTTTATCAGATCAACTTCATATGTACCTCAAACTATTAGGCATCTATGCAAAATTTGATCCTTAGAGTTTGATGCAGTTTAAAGCTTCGTGACTTTGAAAAATACCCCAGTAAAATGAACTTATTGCCAAAATAACATACTGAAGGATGCTATTCATCAACTATTAAACCCAAGAAGACCAAATTTGGTAATGAGGATAAGAAGATCAGGTATAACAACATTATTAAAAACAAAAATTGCAATATGGCGGCTGATATAACAAAATGGCGACCTCTAACCACGTTTCATTTTATCCAGTTTCGTAAAAAAGCAAAAACGACAAGGAGGCCATTAATGGTTGTTGACTTATCGCCGATTTCTTCGAAAAAAATGTTAAGTTGATGCATGACCTTGATTGACCTTGAAAATAGCATGTAGAATTGAAAAACAAGCTTTCTGTAGTGTTTTTTCCAATTTACCACAAACTTAAAACTTCCAAATTTAAGGTAACGATTTACGATAGGCATATAGGTCATTTTTACCGGGGTATAGCATAAACATTTGGAACGCCAAATCAAAAAAAATTGTAGGGAGGTTTAAAAGAAAGTGTTTAATTGTGTGTTAATTTCATCTCCGGTATTTAAAATTTTTGCGTAGTGGTAAATTGGAAAAAACACTACAAAAAGCTTGTTTTCAATTGTACATGGTATTTTCAATGGCAATGAAGGTGGTGCATCAACTTAACTATTTTTTATAGTAAGCGGCAATAAGTAAACAAAAATTGATGGCCACCTTGTCATTTTTGCTTTTTTACGAAACTGAATAAAATAAAATGTGGTTATAGGTTGCCATTTTGATATATCAGCCGTCATATTGAAACGCATCATATCTGAACCAAGTTTTTTTTAACATTATTATGATACTTAGTTGTATAGTTGTATAGTTTGAGGTACATTTGAAGTTGGTTTGACAAAACGTCGAATTATTAAGATTTTTTGAAGAGAAAATGGCAAAAATCTTGTTTTTGGCAATTTTCAAGGTCATTTAATGTCGGATGACTTTGAAAGTGAATTTTTTGAAATCCTCGTCTTCGAGTTATATGGATTCGAGTATAGCCATGCCTTGGTTGCGAAAATTGCATTTTTTATGATTTTTGGCCGCCATATTGAAATATGACGTCATATCAACTCCTTTTACATGGATGCGCACAAAACACCCTGGAACACTTGATTGTGTGACTAAAAAGCTATCAGTCCCATATAGTCATAAAACTCCTTCATTTAAAATCCCACGGACTTACACATGCCCCTTCACTATATATATAGAAAACTATGAAAAAAAAGTTGATGTAAGACTTGATTGACCTTGAAAATACCATGTAAAATTGAAAAACAAGCTTTTTGTAGTGTTTTTTTTCCAATTTACCACTACCTAAATCTTTAAGTGCGGGTCATGAAATTAACATCTTAGCCATAAATAAAAAAACTTCATTTTTAACCTCTCTACTATTTTTTTTGATCTGGTGTCCCAGATGTTTATGCTATACTCCGGTAAATATGACCTATATATCTGTCGTTTTTAAAGTTTCGGAATTGTGAGTTTTATGTTCTACTCACTTGTCTAGCCAAAAAAGTCAGTTAAATTACGGATAAGAGAGTTACCAGAAGTTAGATATACATTACTACATAATGGACCAGGTGTTTTAGATGCCATTTTCCAAAGTGGCAGTCGAAAAATCATAAAAAATTCTAATTATATTAGTAGGGCACGACTATACTTGCTTATTAACTTTCATAATAAAATTCAAGGATAACGATTTACGATAGGCATATATGTCATTTTTACCGGGGTATAGCATAAACATTTGGAACGTTAAATCAAAAAAAATGGTAGAGAGGTTTAAAATGAAGTGTCTGTCTATGGCTAAGTTGTTAATTTCATCTCCGGCATTTAAAGTTTTTGCGTAGTGGTAAATTGGAAAAAACACTACAAAAAGCTTGTTTTCAATTGTACATGGCACTTTCAAGGTCAATCAAGGTGGTGCATCAATTTAACTTTTTTTTTATAGTAAGCGGTAATAAGTAAACAAAAATTGATGGCCACCTTGTCATTTTTGCTTTTTTATGAAACTGAATAAAATAAAATGTCGCCATTTTGGTATATCAGCCGTCATATTGAAACGCATCATATATGAACCAAGTTTTTTTTTAACATTATTGCTGTACTTGATCTTCTTATTTTTCTTATGAAATTTCGTCATCTCCGCTTTAATAGTTGATGAATAGCGCCCTTTAGTATGTTATTTTTGCAATATGTGATTTTACTGGGGTATTTTTCAAGGTCATGTCAAGCTCTAAGGATCGAATTTGGCGTATATGCCTAATAGTTTGAGGTACATTTGGAGTTGGTTTGACAAAACGTCGAAAAAGAAAATGGCAAAAATCTTGATATTGACTTTGACTTGTTTTTGACCTTCAAAGTTAATTTTTTGAAATCATCGTCCTCGAGTTGTAAAGAATCGAGTATAGCCATGCCTTGGTTGCAAAAATTGTATTTTTTATGATTTTGTACGCGATCTTGAAAGATGTCGTCATATCAACCCCTCAACCCCTCAACCCCTTCTACATAGTGTGACTAAAGAGCTATCAAACACACATAGTTACAAATCTCTTTAATTCAAAATCCCACGGGAAAGAAATTATCGACATATGCCCCTACACTAATAGGGATGTTGACGAATAGTTAAATTGCACTACACAGAAGAATGCTGCGAAGGACAATAGGTATTTACGTCACTAGACCGGAAAATTTGTCTTTATAGGTCGACGCAGGAAATTTACAGGGAAAGTCCTGTAAACCTGCGGAGACCTGTAGACATTTTGCGGTCGTGTATCGTACGTACTTTTTTTTGTTAAATGATGAGAAAAACCACAGTACCTACCACTTTCGTCAACGCCTAGCCACGTTACGTCATTTATGAACAGGCTCCTAATAAGCAAATGTTAGCCTTCTGCTTCTTGTGGGCTAGGTAGCCATTGCCGCTAAGGCCAGTAGTTTTTAAGATCAAAAACAAGTAAACTTTTGTGGTTAGAAATTATTTTCGTAACTTGCAAAATTGTAAAAAGCATTAGAAAAATTATAGTGTAGTGCCTATAAGCTTCACACATGTACAGGGTGATTCAAATTGGGAACTTTTATATGGGTACGGGTACTTCTAGCGGAGATAAAGCCTCCTTTGCGGGGCTCAAATTTCAAGACAAGATTTTTGCGCATTTTGATATGTTCAACCATCTTTGAGCTATGGCGGCTTTTTGAAAAGTCTGCATTTTGAGATAGGGTCTGTAACTTCTTTATTTATAAAAATTTTTTTTTGGTGTAAATTACTTTTTATAGCAGAATCCAGATCTCAAATTGGATTTTATCTGCGACTTTTAGTTTTCAAGATATAACGTACGGCTACCTTTTTTCTTATAGAACACCCTGTTTTTTATTTTAGTTTTGTGTTCAGAATTAAATTTGAATCAAAATGATACATCATATGTAATATTTTGGTTAAGTAGTATTTGAGATATTCAACATTTTCTATTCACAACAAGGTGGCCATGGCCGGATATGGTTTTGACAATAAAAATAAAGTAGGCCATGCACTAACTCTTTTAAATATCTGAAGCCGGCGGAAATTGAGGTTTGAAATTAATTCTTCACGACTCATAGTTAGGAAGGGTAGTTAGGTCGGTATCCGGACATGACCCTCTGTGACTAGTACGTATGGGGCACATTAACGGAAAAAACGTTCAGAGATGGGTGACCCGACAACAAACAAGATCTGGAAAATCGTTTTATGGACTGCGTTAATGCTTTAAAAAATGTAGAAATTCTTAATGCCGCTATAAGTTCCTCCGCTTATGTAATGGACAAAATGGCGGACATTTTGAGCACCTTTTATAGTCTTGTTATTAGTTTTTTTTATTAGTTTTTTGAGATTAAGTCGTTTCAAATGGAGAGCAGCACATTTGCAGAATTTTCAAAAACGCTTACAAGTACACCTTATTAACTCCTGTAAACTGTTAGAAACAGTTAGAATAGTTGACCACATCGTGGTTCAAATATATTTTTTACGGCGGACAGATTTATGGCAAGTGGGTATTTTTTAAATTTTTTTATACATTGACGCTTTGGCGTTTTTTACAAAAAATTAAAGTTAATAAATTGAATAATGTCTAAACAATAATAATGATAAAACACAAAATGTCTAAAACAAATATTCTGTACAAAATTTTTACAATTAAAAAAAAGTTGATAATTTTTTGCAAAATATTAGTAATAAATTATTAAGTTCTAAAATAGTCAGTCGATTAAGTATGTAAAAACACTAGACAAGAAGTTTTACTTTTGAGTATTCAGTTTACTCTAAAACTTCACAGTGTTCAATTAAGTATCAAGATAAGTTGGTTTTATTTTATGGCAAACCTAAACTTTTGATTCCTAACCCAGAGCTCAGATGGACTATCATTTTTTATGCTTGTTTTGCAGAAAATTTATTGATTCTAGTTGTGGTGCAAATTAATTTTCTTTGTCATGTATATGTTAAAAGTTAGAAAAGAAAAATGGCGAAAAATTGTGACAAAATTTTAATGCAAGTATCATGTAAAAACCCGCGGTACGCCACTGACTCCAATAAGCGTATATTTCATTAGATACTTAACGGCGCAAGAACAATCCAGAGATAATATAAATTTGTCAATCGATTTCAATACGTCATCTACCACTCATTATCTATCTCTGGTTTCTTTACTGTATTCTCCTGTTCACAGATTGCGCCGCGAATCATTGGGGATTCCCCCCCATAGGGTCACTCGATCCTAAAACCTGCGGCTGGGACCGCAGTTCTCAGGATCCAGTGACCCTATGGGGGATTGTTTATTTATCACCTAGGTGATGGAATTGAGAGCAGTGACAACTAGTCAAATGGCCATACACACAGACCACTTAAGGGTTCTAAAAAGTAGCTTTTCACCAAAGGAAAAATTATTAAATAAAACACAAAAACCAGGCCGACGAACTCCAAAACAAAACGACAAAACTAAGGTTATGAAGAATCTCAGGCAGACACACTGACATTGGTTAGTTGCAAATACAGTGAGTCGACCATTTTCGATGTTTGCATGGCATACATTTTTTTTCCTGGTAAGGGGTGTTACCTAGGTATATATGCTAGATCTCTCTTAGCCGAATACATTTAGGAAAGGAGAACACTAGAAACTATGCCTAGGGTAAGCTCACAAAAAAAAGACGTGGGTGGTTTATTTTGATGGTGGCGGTATCTATAATATAACCATTTAAGTACTTTTTAATGCTAGGTATATAACTAATATTGATAGGTAACCAGTATAGTCCATGTTTTTACATTTCCGCATGTTTTAGCTTTAGAGGAAAATAATACTCAATTTGTTTTTTATTAGAGGAAGAGGATTACAAAGCTTATTAATACAATCTAGAGAGTTTTTGAAATTAAGTGTCCATTATTTGGAAAATTACAAATATTTCCAATTTAGTTTTACAGGTCTCTATAAAGGGTATTTATTTCTGACTGTTTCTGACGTAATATGGGCGCGCCAATTTTGAAACACCACAAAAGCTAAAACAGTTTTTTTCAAAAAATAAACAAAATTTTAAAAAAGTACCAAGATTTGATAAAAAAACATAGTCCAATAAACAATTTAGGCAAAATTTCAGGCCATTTGGAAGTCCCGTTTCCGAGAAACATGCGGAAAAAGAATTGCCTAATAAACGGACCCAACAGCGTTGCCGGTTTAACGATGTAATTGGGCCGTTAAAGTTAATTTTCGGGTTTATCGGCATTCATATCCTTATCTGTATCGAGTCGACCTATCGAGCAGGTGTACTTTTAAACTATTGGCGAATGCGTGACAGCTCCAGCTGATCAAATGCGTCAAAACATCGTTTCGTATGCAGGGTCGTAACGTTACGACTCCTTTATCGTACCTAGAGGCCCTGTATACGATTTTTGATAGTTATTGTTTTACCAGAGGTGAGCCAGCGCCACCAAGAGGAGAAATTTTTTTCTCTGATCAAGAGAAAAAAGTTCTTCTCTAGGTGGCGCTGGGTGAGCAACTGGATTTGACAGTTTGTTAGGAAAATGTTTGAAACATTACCCTCTCCACATAGGCCGATCAGCTCTTATCGTTTTAGTGTCCTTTTATCCACCTTCGCCGCCATTTTGACAGAAAACTCATAGGAGTCTTAATATCTTACTTATTATTTATACTTTTAATATCTACCGTGTGTATTCACTGTATGTTTTTGTTTTTTTTTTGTCAAAGCTTGCCATAATTTACTAACCAAAAAAAAAACAATTTTTTAAAAACTGTCTGGGGAAATTATAAAAAGAGACAACAAAACATAAGTCCATTTCATAAAATCCATTTTACATGCAAAATGAAAAAAAATAGAAAGAGGAGGCAATATGAGTTGCCCACCTCTGGTAAAACAATAACTTTCAAATGTATAGAGGGCCTCTAACGAGGTTTTCTTGAATATAATCAGCTGGAGCTGTCACGCATTCGCCATAATTTTTAAAGTGCACCTGCTTGATTGGTCGACTCGATAGATATAAGGATGCGAATGCCGATAAAACTGAAAATTAACTTTAAGTGTCTAATCAACACCATTCTCAACTAAAAAGCCTGTTAACTCCTACCGCCTCAGTGCCCTTTAGCCTATTGTGGCAGCCATTTTTATAACCAAATTGACAAGTAAAACATGGACTTTCTGTCAGTTTGGTGTCAATATGGCACCGATCATAGGCCAAAGGATACTAAAACTAAAATGAGTTAGCTGGCTTTTTAGTTGAGTACGGTGTTGGTCTAATATCTCAGTATTTGAGCTTTGATTTACTCCTTTGCACTTTTTGTGTCAGATAAAGTCGAGAACAATGGCTTTTGTACTTTTTTGACGTTTTTTGACAAACTATCAACAAAAGGTAGTAGGTCCTAGATAATGTCCATTAACAACATTCAGTTTTTTTAAAACCATACTATTTGTGGTTTATTACAGGTGAACTTAATAAGCCCACTAAGCAGTAAATAATTACCAAAAAAAAAATAAGCTTTTTTACAACTACAGTATAAATAAAAGCCTGTTAATAAATTTATATTTTAATTAAAACATTAGGTTAACAAACTAATATACTAAAAATTATACTTTTACGCAACTAAATGAGTGCTGTAAAGTGCACTTAATTAAATTTCTTCTTCAAATTCCGAATCGTCAGATTCAGAACTTAATTCCATTAATTCCATAATTAATGGTATCCCAAGATTCCAAAATAACTTTAATTGTATGGCCAACATAGTTCTCCCACTGATCAATAGAAACTTCCTCAAGTACTCTTAAAAATAAAAATAGAACAATTATGAGCCAAAACTTTTTTACTGGCCGCTTCTGTCGTATTTTAGTGATTTTTTAAATATTTTATTTTATCACAAAATAAATAAAATTTAAAAAATAAAATAAAAATATATTGCCAGCTTGGACGAAGTCGTTCGCGTCGTTCGGTCAACTGCCGTCTCGTGTGGTAAAGTATCACTTTCCGCACTTGTTAGGTAAATAACTATAAACATACTAAAAGTACCTAAAATACCCTTTCCAAGTCAACAGAACTTTTTCTGGCGTTCCTTTAAGGCTTAGCATGTACTGGTCCTATTTCCGTTTGCACTGAGACCATACCATTTCAATGGCGTTATATTGGTAGTGATATGGTGACAACCGTAATATTTTGTGGCCCAAAGGTGTGACATACTCATCTAAGTTATATTTTTTGTTTAAGTTGCGTTTTTTATCAACAAGTGCCCAAATTTCGTCCTTCATCGCTTTTTCGAGAAAGTCAATAATTTTATTTTTTAGCCAGTTAATTAACTTGGTTTTTGTCCAAGACTTTCTTGGTATATCTTCCACTAAACCAGAGTGATAACTAGCATTGTCCATGATAATGAGAGATTTTTTTGGCAAGTTTGGCACTAACTGATTTTTAAACCATGCTTCAAAATTTTTTCTATTCATGTTGTCATGATAATCGCCCTTTTTAGTACCACTTTTAAATATCAAACTGGTCCCTGGAATAAAACCTGACTCCCATCCTGCATTGATCACTATATATCGGTAACCTATAAGGTAAACAAAGTAGTGTCACAAATTAATTAAACCCCATTGACCAATTTTTTAGATGTAAAAAAATTATTTATGTATTTTAAAATCTAAACTAGTATTCAAATGATCTACCTTCTCCAGTCTTTTTATAACAAGTTTTTCGACTGTTATCTTGCCAACTGGTGCGTAAGGAGCGCCCTTACTAAATATCCACGTTTCATCTATAAAAATGGGGGTTAAACCATTTTACTTTAAGTTATATCTGGTAGATCCATGAGGTATTTTCTACAGCTGCTCTTTTTCCATTTTAGGCCAATATCTTTCACCCATCTAAAATATTGAAAAAGGTTACAAAACAAATAAAAGAAAATAATAACTATAAGTCTATATGACTGTCTTAAACAATACGGACCTTTACTGTGCAGCCCGAACACCTTGATATTAATATAAAAAATGTGTTTACTTACCTATTTAGAGATCTAACGGAATAATTAAAAAAGCCACTCAATTCTTCATTTAGCTTTTTATGAAGAGAAGCCATGGTCACATACTCCTGATATTCATACATTCGATATATTACATCGCGAATTTTGTGTTTCATCTACTCCGTTATTTTAGTTTTCTTTTCCTTGGTTTGTTTTGCTTGGTTTTCAACATAACTTGCATCACTCTGATTCCTTTTTTTAAATATTCTGTAAAGTAGCCCGTGAAATATTTAAAGTTTTTGATGCTCTCTCAGATGGGCTCTTAAAATTTATACACTCAGTACAGTTTCCCTGCAAAGTCATTTCTTCTTTTTCAAGTTGAAAAAAGGTTAATACATTTAAAATTATAATCTGAGCTTGTTCGTTATATCGCGGCATTTTAAAAATAAATGCCAAAATGTAACACTGACATTTTTTCAATCACTCATATTTGCAAAAATTAAGTAAACTCAGGTAAAAATTTGATTCAAGTAATCCCTTATTTTGAAATTTTTTATGTCGCTCTCGTTTTTTAAATGTTAGAGAGAGATCACAAAAATGTCAAAAAAGGCCAAATGCCTATGTCCTGGACTTAAACTCTAAAATAACATTTCTAGCGGATTTGTTGAATATAAAAGAATTATGGTTTTCTGAAAACTTTCCGATTTAATTTATTCTTAAGATGCCAGTTAGTACTTCGTGATATAAAAAAATATTTCATGGTTCTTGGAGTCCGATGTAGCGCGATTTCCGTTTTCGGGAGGTCATTTCGTTGACATACAGCTTGTGTCTCCTACGTTTTTTAAAGCACCAGGGCTCTGCTTTTAGACAAAAAAAAATCTCAGATGCATCCATGTTTGAAGTTTTTTTTATGCTAAGATACTGGACTAAATATGTATTATTTATATTAGCTCAAACGTATATAGTAAAATGGCACATATTTTCGGAACAAGTCACAGACTTTTAATTTATAAAAAAAAATACAATAAAAAGCTTTCTGGTGAACAATGCAACATGCAATAATAGATAAAAAGAATATGTATCACAACTAAGATACTACACCTATATACCAACACTTGTATTTAATCAATTATATTGTATAATTAATTAATATTTTTACTAGAAAAATGCTTACCTTAATTACTTTATTTATATAATATTATTTAGACAAACAGGTATCTACATTAGTTACAATAAAATAATGATTGATTATTTATCTTCTCACGCACGAGAATACTCTTGTGGGGTAATTTGTATTTATTGTTACATTTGAAAATTGTATATTTATATTGTAGTTTATTCAATAAATGCCTTATAATAATAATAATTGTTTGATATAAAACTTATGTACCTACTATTACACCACATATATGTCGTCCACATTACCAAAGAAATAATGCTGAATATTTTGAAAAATTTGCTACAAACTGAGCAAAAAAATAAAATTGCGCTTGACCCTGTGACGATCTCGCGGGTGGTTCCTTTCAAAAATTGAACTCGTTTAACATAGGTGTTAACATAACAAGAACCGGATGGTATTAAATTCAATTTTAATTTTATTACGTTATATTTCAATGGTGGTCAAGTATAAAAAGCGAACGAACCCTCGAAAAAAGTACATTTTGATCACACAATCAGTGCAGAAATCAACATGGCATTCAAGGTAAGAGCGCGAAAAATTTTAATTGTAAAGATAAACTCAATAGCGTAGATTTAAATTGGAAACCTTATCAATAGTTGCTATTTTTGACACAAACCAACGGCATATTGTGTACGTTTCATGATTTTTAAACAAAAATTAAGCCGTTAGTTAAATTTTGGGAATATAGCAATAACTAATTGGGTATTTGCGGGATGCTGAGTTTATAGAAAGGCTTTAAAATTGATTAAAAATTAATACTGAGCAAATAAGCAGATTTCATATCTGATTAGAAAACATATTTCATAGAGATTTAATCTGAACATTAAAATTTTTTGGAAAATAATTTCAATAAAATATTCAAGATAAATATATTGAAAAAATACTTTTATATTGCAAGCTGGTTTCCAAAAGAGAAGGGGTTAGGTTAACTAATCCATTCAGAATAAAATTACGTCATCGTCCGTCTGGCCAATTACAGGATAACACATAATAAACTAATTCTAGTATATAATCAATTTATTCCCTGCATAATTTTAGAGCTTAAAGTACTTAAAAAATTTAGGGAATTTTATATATGTTTGGTATACATAAACGTAGATTTAAATAAAATAAATCAGTGTTTTCGTTGCTACGAGAAACACAGTTGTTATACTTACGTACGAGCACATTAGTTATAATAATAATGAGAGAATTTGAAAAACATCTGATCTGAATCTTTCTATGCAAAATGTTAGCCTGGTTCTCACCTGGTAGGGAGTAACATTAAAATAATTTGCTTGCAATGCTATATTTTCTTGGATTAAATTTTGCTTTATTTATTTCTTTTAGTTCGTAGTATTCGCTGCTTTTGCCGCTTGTGCCCAAGCTGGCTTCATCGGAGCTCCAGTGGCTTACTCTGCCCCTGCATTAGCTCATGCCGCTCCCTTGGCCTACGCCGCCCCCGTAGCTAAGGCCGTAATAGCTGAACAATACGATCCAAACCCACAATACAGCTACGGTTATGACGTGCAGGACGATTTGACCGGAGACAGCAAAAGCCAGGTAAGTTGTTTTACCATATAATAATATTTTATTTAAAATATGTTTTTTTGTAAACACAAAGCACCTATATTTTTGTTTCACTTACCTTCAACAAATGAGTTAATAATAAGTTATAAACTCATTTTTCAGTTAATATTAAACAACTTCTATTTATCATAGTATCTTTAATAATACCCATATTTAAATATTAATGACAAGGAAGCCGTAATGTTAAACCACATTTTGGTATCTTTAATTCTTGTGTTTCAATTTTAGCATGAATCCCGTAATGGAGACAGTGTCCAAGGATCTTACTCTCTCACCGACCCTGATGGCACCAGAAGAACAGTCGACTACACCGCTGACCCAATCAACGGATTCAACGCCGTAGTCCGTAAAGAACCTTTGGTAGCCAAAGCCGTAGTCGCTAAAGCCGTAGCCCCAGTCGCCTATGCTGCCCCAGTAGCTAAATACGCATATGCTGCTCCAGCTGTAGCTCACGCTGCTCCTTTGGCTTATGCCGCCCCAGTAGCTAAATACGCTTACACCGCGCCAGCTGTTGCCCACCCTGCTCCTTTAGCTTATGCCGCTCCAGTAGCCAAATACGCATACGCCGCTCCAGCTGTAGCTCACGCCGCTCCTTTGGCTTATGCTGCTCCAGTCGCTAAATACGCTTACGCCGCTCCAGACGCTCATCTGGCTTACTCCGGTGCTCTCATCCACTAAGTTTGTAAGGCTGGGATTGTATATTTCTTGTTAATATTTATTTGTAAATATATTTTTCAGACTGAAGTCACTGCTTATTACTAATTTTCGGGTAATTCCACGCGTAATGAAGGTTTTTGACATTTTTGAATTTTGGTATCTAAAAAAGTATGACAATCAAAGTTGTGTGTGGGATATTTAAACGTGTGCACTCATTAGAACGCAAGAGCTTTTTTCCAAATCATAAAATAATAGCCAGTAGCTAAAATATAGGCAACAAAATATTAACGTTTCATAAGAAATGTCCTATGAGTTATCAAAAAATTACATTTAACTTAAAATCAAAGCACATAAAGAAAAGCAATATCATACATATTTTGCAACTCCTAAAGTTTAAGAGAAAAAGCACTTTCTAAATCCATGATTTTTCTCTGCCCGTTTACCACCAATTTATGAATGTTGAATAAAAAAATGAATATGATTTAATTTTTAAATTTTTCACATAAACCCTCGACATAATGCATTAAAATATTGTCATTCTGGTATATCTTAAGAGAGAGAAGAATAAAATTTGTCCCATGAGTTAACATCCCAATGAGCATTTTCAGAAACCTCTGGTGACAAAAATTTATATAATTATTATAAAGAGGGTTCCATTAATGCCCTATGGTATTTAGAGGTTTCCTACAGGAATTAAGTTTGTATATTTGTTTTATTAAAGGTTCTAAATTGATGGTACCCTAAGGTAACATAAAACTGGCGTTAACAATATTTCCACGGACATCTTTATAAAAATTAAAGTCATCGGTAACAAATGTTATATAAATTGGTATTAACAATGTTTCCACCAACATATTTATAAAAATATAAGTCATCAGTGACAAAAGTTATATAAATTGGTTTTTGAAATCTTTCTGTTAACCCATCTATAAAACCGTAAGTAACTATCAATTAAAGATATATAGATTGGTTTTTAAAATGTTGCTATCAACTCACTTATAAAAACTTAATTAACCAACAACTTCAAAGAGACACTTTTATATAAATTGGTGCCTGTAATATTCTTATAAACTCATCCATAAATCTTTTTTGCCCATTCTTTCTATAATGTTTGTATTAATTTCTTTGTATAGTGGTTATAATACCACTGTTTTTACAACCAAAAAAACAATTTTAATTTATAACAAAACAAACAAGATTTTTTAGGTTAATTTTGTGACATCAAAAGGCTCGTTTTTGCGACTTTAAAAGGTGCGTTTTTGCGACATAAAAAGGCGCGTTTTTGCGAGATACCATACCATCATTATCTAGTTTTAATTACATCAATCAAGATCCAAATCTTCTTGAGATAGTTTTCGATGACAGATATCGGGATCGAATGCATTCTACACCCGGTTCCGACCAGCGTTTCCCATGCTCTGACTCAAAAAAACTCATCACGTGGACCGATATGAACTTGTATAGGCAAATCTCGCTTAGACTACGTGATCCGTGTTTTGATTCGGGGAGCCCACGCATAAGAAACCCATAGATGGGAATCGGGTTTTAGAAAAACCTTGTTAAGTTCGCAAAAATGCACCGTGAAACTTCGATTCACGGTGCATACAATTCGCACGGCTGGTCGGCGGCAATTGTGAACACATCACCTTACGACGCGACGGAACGCAGCCTCAAGGTCTATTTCTGCGAGTTTGACATAGTCACTATTATCCTCTTTTTCTAAATGCATTCGTCTGAGAGAGATCCAGCATACCAGGGAAATACCTGCCTGTACACCCTTCGACCCCGCAATCTAACTATCTTCTTGAGATAGTTACCTCTGACAGTTATGCGGGGTTAAAGGGTGTGCAGGCGGGTATTTTTCCTGGTATGTGTAGTATGCTGGACCTCTCAGACGAATACATTTAGGAAAAGAGAACAATGGTAACTATGTTAAGCTTGCAGAAACGGACCTTCAGTGTTCAACACTGCGCCATCTGCAGCCTTTTGTTCCAACTAAAAAAAGTGTTTTTTTTTTATAGAATTGTCGTAAATTTTCGCCGTTTTGGATTCCAACAATATGTTTTTGACCAAAATAAAAACGTTATTTATAGGGTTTCAACATGTGCTTTAATCGAAATATTGCTTGTTTAGGGTTACGAACAAAATAGAAAATTCAATATTTCTCCCAGAAAGCAAAAAACATATGTGAAAAAAAGTATTATTCAAATGAATATTTTTTTTCCCGGTTTTCTTAAGTATTTTTGGAGCCCATGAAAATTTTGTGAGTGTATTCGAAAACTACACAGTACACACGGGACCGCAGTTGATTATCAGAGTAGGATGACTGGGAAAACAGCTTTTATTTAACATATAGTATAATAAATATTCATATTCCTGCTTCAACTTATCTCACTTCCATTTAAATTTATTTTAGAAGATTGGTAAACACCATTTTACAAATTTTTTATTTTAAAAAGAAAAAGAACAATACATAACAAGCAAAGGGAAGAAAGATGGAAAATTTATATTTCTAAATCGATAAAAACCTTTAATTTGTTATGTATGTAGAACAGTTGTAAAACCTTTTTATAATAATATCTAGACTCATAAGGAAGTTTTATAAAATCTATATGTTGTTTTTCTATCCATTACTATGTACCATACATTTTTATAAGCTGGTGTTGGTCAGTTATTTTTCAAGTCTTTTTTACTCATTTAAGAGATATATTAGAGTTATAAAATTATCACCAACACTAAATAATATAACTTTTGGTTATTTTATGAAGGTTTTATATTATTTGCTGTAACTTCTATATTGACAAAAATGCTCATTGGGATTGGAAAAACAGTACCGGCGATAGCCTCCTCTCCAAATTAAGTTGGCTTTACAAAAGTGGGAACGTGACTTGCGTCAATTACGCATGACATAAATTAAAACCACGAAAATATAATTTTTATTTAATATTTTGTGTTAGTGTAAAAAATAATAGAAAATTAAGCATCAGGTATTTCAGAGATTCTAAAACATTGATAAAAAATAGAAAGCCTAAAACGAGGAAAGTGATACCTTTTCGCACGTGGTGACGGAGTATGAGTAAAGTGGTGTAAAAAAAGCACTTTTTGCTTATATTAGGTACAACATTTTTTATTTGTGCGTAATAAGTATAAGCTAGTTAGTAAATTTTCTGTTTGTAATTTTAATATAAAAAGATTGAGCTCAAAACACTCGTGCTTAGTGTTCACCTTCTGACCAAATTTTAAAAATTATTTTAGAAAAGCAAGCAGCTTTATTATATTGTCTAATGCCTTTGCTTCAATAAAGCGTTGTTTGATGAGATAATCAAATAAAGGATAGATGAAAAACATAGGTGGTGTTGCATTTTATTTTACCTACGACCAACGAATAATGCTAATTTTACGACCATCTCAACACGATTTTAGTGTCTCATTTTCGGCTAATAAAGCTTAGATTTAAACCACAAGATGGCATGACAAGCGATAAAACTTTATTTTATAAGAGCACTAATTGACGCAAAAATGTAAATTATTTTTCTATATTTTTAGGACAATAAATATTTATTCGTAAATAAATCCAATATACTTTTAGTACCAATTAACCAAAAATAAGTTCCGTTAAATCGACATGTTATGCATTTTTAGCAAAAAAAACTTTTTTGAAAAAGATATATGTAAAGTAACCTTATTCATTTTGATGTTTTAGATAGAACGTCATTGAAACTTCAGGTTATGAAGATGAGTGTTCGCGTTTGATATTCTTAATAATTACTGATATTTATAATGACATTTTCATTGGTCGTAGGTAAAGTATAGTACACTAACCCGCATGTTATGGTTATTACACGCTCAGATAAATTAAGAGACTCGCGTCTCAAACTTCATCTTTGCGTTTAATGGCCATTATAATATGCTTGTTATATAAACTACTATAAACGCCCTTTAAATTAGCTTTACAGATGTTTATTTTTTGGTCCACAATACCAATATGGTCCCCCATACTATTAAAATCGTGAAATTTTGACTTTTCCTAATGTTATCAAAAATGAGTTACTACGGTTCCAAAACAGCTTAACCGAAAACAAAAATTTGTCTGTCGGTCTGTTGTCTGTTGTATGTTGTCTGCCTTTATACACGATAACTCAAGAACGCCTTAATCGATTTTGAACTGATTAACTTCTGGGTTGGGTGGTGGGGGGGGGGTTGAAGGGGGGAAAAGAGGATAAAATATTAAACAAATGTGTAACTTCGGAACAAAGGCAAGTAGCAATATACAGTTTTCAGATTTAAGTTTCCAATCCATTCCAAAAGTTAAGATTTAAGGTTCCATGAATATGGACTATAAATTTTTTTATAAAGTCCAAATTCGTGGGAGCTATAGTTTCCTGAAAAAACGGTTTTCAGATTTTGGTTTTCTTAAATATTACCCAAAAATTTTGTTATAAGGCTCAAATCTTTCAAAGCTACAGTTTTCGAGATATTTTCATTTCCTTTCAACATAAAATAATCGATTGTATGGTGGACTATCTGTGTTTTCTAGCACCAATTTTTTTTTATTTTGCTGTCAAGATATTTCCCCGATGAAACCGACTAGCGACTGTCCTCCAAAAATAAATTGATGGATTTGAAAAAAACACTTGATTCTCTAAAGGGAATTGAAAGACCCTAAAAACAAGGTAGGTGCTCCCCATCTAAAAATGAAAGCAAAGTGGTGAGGATATACGTATAGGGAAAATTGAAAAAAAAATTATATCTTATTCATGGCGTTTTCAACTTATAGAACTAATTTGGTTTTTAGTGTTCAACATAACAGTTTTTGGAAAATTTTTAATTTTTTTAGTTTTCATCAGGTTTTCCGTTAAACTTACAAAAAGTGACAGCATGTATCCGACGTGTGTTCAAATTTAGGGAAACACTCCACTAGTTCCCTACTATTGGCACGAGCTCTTTATGCTCGTGCTATGTTTTCTGTTAAGGCATACGATAGATGAAACAATCCAAAAACTTTTTTTGAGTTATATTTATTTTGAACGAAATATAACGATTTCCTTTTGACAACAATGACCACAAGAAATTTATTAATCTAACAAATGCTCGAACACATCACTATTTATTTCAACACAAAGTTCTTAGGCCAGAAATCGTGTTGATTATTTTACGTCTCAGGTTTCTATTAATACTAATTTCTTCATTATTTCCGTGATTTTCAATTTCTTCTGATTTGAGTAAACAGTTTCCTTTAAATTGTTATATTTCATGTTTTTCTTTGAAAATAATATAAAAATTCAGAATTTTTTAAAAAGTAAACAATTACATGACAAACACCGAATTCTTTGTGTCAAACAACAACGATCGACTGCTTTCGTGGTTTCGGGGCTTAAGGCCGCCTCAGACACGCATACACTCCGTCTTATTTATTAAAGTACAGTTTTCTCTTCAGTCATCTGTCTTTAGTTTTCGGAAACATGGACCGACAAAAATTAACTGTTTGTGCAGCAGCAGTCTTGATAATAAAAAAGAGAAAAAGGAGAGACCCCGAAAAATATGGTCCAAAAATGGATGCTTTTGAGAGAAAAATTTACACACATTAATTTGTTGGAAGAATTGAAGTTAGAACCGGAAGACTGGTTTAATTTTATTTACGTATGGATGAAGCAACCTACTCCGAATTATTAAAAATAGAATGAAATCTGAGAGAAACTCTCGTGACATCAGTCTCAGATCAGTAATTTTTCTTCTCAAGCAAGTTGGAACGCAAGTTGGAACGCGAACGAAAAATCAACCGGCGGCTGATTGCGTTCAAGCCAGTCAATTGACGGTACACAATAAACAAAACGGACGACTCGATGCCTCACACACACCGTCTTGCATAGCAAATTAAGACTCTGCAAGCAAAACGAGCGAAAAGCATGCGTGTCTGAGGCGGCCTTTAGACGATGTGTATAACGGCGTTACTAAACCAAACGAAATAATAGGGAGAGAAAGGGAGATAACTAAAAGAGAAAGTAGAGGGACATTTTGCTTACAACTTCGTGCATATGCTAAGAGCATTGGAAGAGCGTATCAAAAACGTTACCCCTTAAATTATGCTGAAATATTTTAAGCCTTAAATTACCATCATGGCTTTACCATTACTTCGAAAAACAGAGTATTTGGTAGACTGACATTACAATGCTCAGTAATTTAATAAATATTTAAGCTAATAGACATATGTGTGAAACACTTTACAAAGGCCATTTTATTTGCCTTTATGGTAAAGCCATGAGACGTTTTCTCACCTTGAAATTGTTTAAAATGTTTTTAAAAAGTTTGAAACATTTGTTTTCTCGCGTTGCAACGGTGACGTCACATCTAAACGGGTTAAAAATATTTTGAAACGGAATCCACTCTAGTTTTAAAACTGACGCGTGCGTACAAGATACGTCAAATTTCTACATTTTTGTTTTGACCTAAGATTTTTTTTTTGTTTTTACGTGAAAATAGATGAAAAATCGTATTCTAGATATCTTGTCAGCCGTTCTTCATGGTACCCTGTGGTCTTATATGATTTTTTTCGGGGATTAAAAGAACAGTAAATAAAAAAACTTCACTATCCATGTAGCTTCCATTGCTTGCCATCCATGCTACTAAAACTGGCCGTACACTCGAAGGTTTTGTTAAATAAACCAGTAGTTGATCCATTTTAATTTTAAGACATCTTTTTGCGACAATGTTTTCGAAAGCACATTTTGAAAACATACGTCACCGTTTCAACCGCAACGTCACCGTTTCAAACCATCGCCACTGATCGCCAAAATGACAATTATAGTGTTTGCGTGGCTTCTCGTTTTTTAGATTTGGAAGATTTTTTTGTGATTTTTCGAAATAGATATCCTAGATCCACAAGTGAGCCTTTTTTTTTGTCGCCGCTAGATAACCTTGGCCTATTTTCATTATTGCTAAAAATTGACAAGTACCGCCATATTGAACCGTGTTCGAAACGGCGACCGAGGCGCTTTCGAAATCCTTTGAAATGTTTTGAACCGTGACGTCAGCGTTTTGTCGCCAAAATAACATTTTACGCATGTTTTCAAAGCGGTTTCGAAATCATCGGTCGCGGAAAGATGTCTTTAACTAGGTCAGCGTTTTGAACTACTCATTTTTTCTCGGTTCTAAATGATGACGTCACATCTAAATAGTTTCAAATAATATTTCAAAATAATTTCAACGCGAGAAAACGCCTATGATGACCCTTAAAATAATTTAGTTTAGATGTGCTTAAATACACTTATAGTAGGACACGTTTTTGGTAAATTTAAAGGCTGTAAAGAACTTTGATTGAAAGAAATTAATACCACCTTATGCCTCACACACTTTATGCTTTGAAAAATTAACCAAGTTTTACTGTTTTTTACGGAAAGATGGCAAAATATAAATCATATTCACGACATCATCAAGATGACAGACAGATAACATAACAGAAATTTTTAGTAAACAATTGTCTTAAATTATTTTCATCTTTCTCAAATACTTTTGTATAGCGTGGTGTCTCTCTTTAGCAACTTTAAATATTTTTGCACTTCACTAAATTATCTCTCTATCTACCTCTAAAATTCTGCCCCCTTTTCCTAGATATTTTTAATTTTAACAGAGAAAAAAAATTTTTTTTGGTAGTACTTTTTTTGAGCGCCTAAAAAACAGTGAAAACTTGAAAAATTTGAGTGTTTCTATTCTAGAAATCGAAAGTTTGGCAAGAAAGCTTTAAAATGTCAGCAGTATTATAAAAATGTGAAGAACATAGTAAAAACTGCTTAATCAAAAACGTTACCCCTTAAATTATGCTGAAATATTTTAAGCCTTAAATTACCATCATGGCTTTACCATTACTTCGAAAAACAGAGTAATTTGCAAAGAAGAATAATTCTACTAATTCTAAAATGGAAGGAAATATCTGGCGCTGGCATCAATTGATAGATTTATTTTTAATTAACAAAGGTTGACCGAGGATTCTTGCAAGTTTCCAATTTCTGCCATTTCTTTCCAAATAAACATTGGTAATTGAGAGGTTTCATTGATTAAAAAAAAATGTTATACAATAAGTAAGAGTTATCAATAAGTAATTAAAAAGTATGTCCGAATAAAAACATTGTAACGTAAATAACATTTTTATGATAAAATTATAGTCCTTAAGTCCTTTAGAATGCTGATATTAAGACTCATTTACGGCAAAAAGAACGTAAAGGAAAATACGACGTTTTTTCCCAAAAATTGTTCAATTTGATGCATTGTAAAGACACTTTTTTACCTGGAGATATTTAATGGTTTTGATATTTACCCTAGTTTTACTTATCGATAAGGGTTCCAAAAAAACTACACACTGGGAGAAAAGGGGAGGGAACATACAATTACGTGGACAACCTCATGCTTGTTATTCTAATCAACGGATCGCTATCTCGAAATTTGTCTTGTCTTCGAAAAAGCCGAGAAAGTATGTTTTACTTGGAGAAATATTTCTGGGCATGCAGATAGATTACGTAAATTTTCATACATGTTGAATTTTTGCCACCTTTTGATGATTTTGAAAAAAATCGGATATAAAGTCATAAGTATACGTACCTCTTTGTTGCCGTAGAAGCAGCAAACTGACACAAAAAACTAAAATAATACATTTACACTAAATCTACCTACTGAATATCAAAGAGTTTTATTTTTTTTTATTTATGTATGTAGCGGTACAAAGTGTTTCAAAATCTTTAATCACTCGCCTTGAAAAATTACATTTTGTCAGTTATACTTCCTTTTTCCTTGCATGGAATTATCGAAATAACATAGTTTAATCTTGCTTATTCACTGATCCTCGGGGAAAGTGCTATAAAATATCATGGAAAGATCAAAATTTAGATGATCTATTTTCCTGCAATCTTCGTGGAAAAAATCAAAAATTTTGAGCTTTCGGAACATTTTTTCTGGTTAATTTTTATTTTACTCATTTTCTTAGTGTACAATGACTGATTAAGAAGCCCATCAGTATTATATTCTGTACTGACTTCTCTACCCTACTCACTAATACACCTATTAGATTTTATTCGTTTTGTTTATGCTATCCTTGTCGTTTTAAAAATTATTTCCTTTTTAATTTTTTTAGTAATTTACAAAAAGGGTTTTAACATTTTAAAGTTGTTCACTTAATTTACGAAAAACTGCACAAAATAAAAGAATATAAATCTTCCACCTATATTAAAAAATTTGCTACAACCTGACCGCCAAAATAAAGTTGATTAAACTTGACCCTGTAGCAATCTCGCGGATTCTTTTTAAAAATTGAACTCGTTTTAATTACGTGTTAACATATTCAATAAGAATTTTATTACGTTATAATGGTAGCCAAGTATAAAAAGCGATCGTACCCTCTAAAAAATTACACTTTGGTCACATACTCGTTGCAGAAAACAACATGGCATTCAAGGTGAGCGCACAAAAGATATGTAAATTAGGGCCTAAATTTTACATAATTAAGTTAATACGATATAAGTATAGTTGCCTTTTTAACTATAAAAGGCATTTTTTGTGTTCCTCGGTATTCATGATTTTCCAACCAAAATTTAGCTGATTTTAGCTTAATTTTAGGAATAAAAAGAAAACTAGATATTGAATAAAATTAATATTGAGCAAATAAGCGGATTTCAGTTCTGATTAGAAGACATATTTCAAACAGTTCTTATCTGAGCATTAAAATTTTTCATGTAATATATTCAATAAAATACAGGATGATTTAAAATTACCTAGAAAGATTTGAACAGTGGTTAGCTATTACTAATTTAACAATTTTAGTAGTAAAATTTTCGTATTTTTTGGAGAGTCGCCTTTAAAATAATTTACCAAGCGAGTTACATGAGCTGACAAAAAATTGATATTTCTACCACGTAGATTCTCAGAAAATACTAACAATTTGTAAATGCAAATATCTCTGAAATGAAAGAGTTTACAAATATACATTTAACTATTTTTTGTTCAAAACAACAAATTCTACCAAGCGTTAAGGTCTTTCTAGGAAATTTTCAATCAACGTGTATAGAAAATAAATATATTAAAAAAAAATACTTTTTTTATCGCAGTCTGGTATTTATTTGTTTCAGTTCGTAGTATTCGCTGCTTTTGCCGCCTGTGCCCGAGCTGGTTTCATCGGAGCTCCAGTGGCTTACTCCGCTCCGGCATTAGCTCATGCCACTCCTTTGGCCTACGCCGCCCCCGTAGCTAAGGCTACGGTAGTAGCTGAACAATACGACCCAAATCCACAATATAGCTATGGTTATGACGTTCAAGATGCTTTGACCGGCGACAGCAAAAGCCAAGCAAGTTTTTTTACCATATAATAATATATTTTTAAATATACCTTAAACAAATAATTTTATAAAAATAATAAGTAAATAAGTCTATTTTCTAGTTAATGTTTTACCATTGCATCTTTAATAATAATCAGATTTAAGCATTAATCACTTAGAAGCGGCAATATTAAACCACATTTTGGTTTTATCTTTAATTCTTGTATTTGATTTTTAGTTTGAATCCCGTAATGGAGACAGTGTCCAAGGATCCTACTCTCTCACCGACTCTGATGGCACCAGAAGGACTGTCGACTACACCGCTGACCCAATCCACGGATTTAACGCCGTAGTCCGTAAAGAACCTTTGGTAGCCAAAGCCGTAGTCGCTAAAGCCGTAGCCCCAGTCGCCTATGCCGCCCCAGTAGCTAAATACGCATATGCTACTCCAGCTGTAGCCCATGCCGCCCCATTAGCTTATGCCGCCCCAGTAGCTAAATACGCTTATGCCGCTCCAGCTGTAGCCCACGCCGCTCCATTAGCTTATACCGCCCCAATAGCTAAATACGCTTATGCCGCTCCAGCTGTAGCCCACGCCGCTCCTTTGGCCTATGCTGGTCCAGTAACTAAATACGCTTACGCCGCACCAGGCGCTCATCTGACTTACTCTAGTGCTCTCATCCACTAAGTTTGTAAGGCTGTGATTGTATATATCTTGTTAATATTTTTTATAAATATATTTTTGATACTGAATTCACTGTTATTTTAACTTCTTCCTTTGTATTTTATGAAAAAAAAATCCGTACCGTCCTACACCGCTATTAATGTAATGTGGGTCTTTTTGATCAGTACATTTAACGGCGAAGTTATCGCTATTGTTATGCTTATTTTTATATTTAATCCACTTTTGTAGTTGACGTTAAACATAACCTAACTTTTTTTGTTAAATATGACCCTACTTTTTCAACGATTTTCTTCGAATTAAAGAAGACGAAGGCGACGATAAGCACCTTTTCAATAAATTTAGCAATTTTATAAATAGTTTTTCACAAATATTGCGAAAACAAGTAAATAAAAATAACGATAAGTATAAAGTTCCATTATGTTTAATAGGGATATTTTGGAATGCTTATTTGACACTTGGTAGTGGTTGTGGTAATTACTGCGCCTGCGCAATAGCTAAACGTCATTCCGTTGTTGTAATTAACCACTAACACTACCGTAAACGTAGATAGAAAATACCCCGTAAGTTACGAATCCATTTCGTTGTGGTTGTGGTTATTTTTCTGGTTATTTTTAGAGAAGTTTGGCTTAACTAATTTTTTAAATAATAAAATATTACAAGTTTCCCACATATAAAACACTTATTTGGTGAAATCAAGCCAAAGTTTGTATTTCTTCTCATCTTTAAATTTTTTTACAAGTGACAATTTTTAATGTGTTCCAAAAACTCTGGTAAAATCGATGAGTGGTAGTGGTTGTTTAACACTATCACAGCGGCTGTCAAAGTTGTCAAAATTTTAATCGTTCCAAAATTTCCCTAATAACTACTACGGAATGATATTTACCAATATAACTATAACGAAGAGTCAAGAACACTGACCAAAAAGACCCTATTTAGTTGGGCTTGCAAACGTAGGGCAAATAATTATTGCATTCATCAATTATATTTTAAATAAATTTCAGTAAAAAATATAAAAAGGAGTAAAAAGTAAAAAATAATGTTTTAGCTTTCTGATAAAATAATTAGAGGTGTTAGTAAGTACCAAACTTCGTACCAAACTTGTGATGAGCGTCCTTTTATTGTTATTTACTTCTCTAAAGTTCCAAATTTAATTTGCACCCATCGCGCATTAAGAACATTTTATACTTAACTTATTCGAATTGGATGATTTGGCATTTTATTTAAACGAAATCGGTCGTAGTTATAGATGGTAATCCACTTTATTTACGACCAACCCATAACACTAGTTTAACGAGCATCCCAACACGATTGTAATGGACCATTTACACTCCTAGGATAATAATAAAGCTTAGATGTAAACCACAAGATGGCGGGATAAGCGATGAAACTTTATTTTATAAGAGCACTATTTGACGCAAAAACGTGAATTATTTTTCTGTATTTTTAAGACTATAAGTATTTATTAAACGTAAATAAATCCAATATAATTTTAGTACCTAACCAAAAATAAGTCACGTTAAATTGAAATATTATGCATTGTTAAGAAAAACCTTGTTTTTAAAAAGATATATGAAAAGTCCTTTAGTAAGCTTATTTGTTTTGACGTTTTAAATAGAACGTCATGGAAACTTCAGGTTATAAAGGTTGTTGAATTAAGAGTGTTCGCGTTTGATATTTTTAATAATTTCTGATAGTACACCAACTCGCATGTTATGGTCATTACACGGTCAGATAAATTAAGACACTCGCCTACGGCTCGCGTCTCAAACTTCATCTTCGCGTTTAATGACCATCATAACATGCTTGTTATGCAAACTACTATTACCGCCTCAAAAAGGGGAAAGCTGGCAACTTTAAAACTTTCAAAATCTAAACAAAAATCAAAATCAGGAGATGATAACTTTATAATTTTCAACATCTTACGAACAATTCGTAATCTTTTACACCAGAAACACCAGTACACCAATTGCGAATCCCCTTAATCACTCCCCATCGCCGTAGTTGTTACCTGTCAAATTAGAAAATATTTATGGTGAAACATAAAACTGAAAACTGAATATTCATAGCAGCTTTAGTTAAAACGTTATTAATTCTCAAATATATTGACCGTTTCTCTCTCTCTGTATAGCATAACAAAATACCTGGCAGAAGCTTTAAAATCTTTGAAAATCTAAACAAAAATCAAAATCAGGAGATGATAACTTTATAATTTTCAACATCTTACGACCAATTCGTAATCTTTTACACCAGTACACCAATTGCGAATCCCCTTAATAATTCCCTATCGCCGTAGTTGTTACCTGTAAAATTAGAAAATATTTATGGTGAAACATAAAACTGAAAACTGAATATTCGTAACAGATTTAGTTAAAACGTTATGAATTTTCAAATATATTGACCATTTCTTTCTATCTGTATAGCATAACAAAATACCTGGCAGAAGCTTTATAAAAAATAAATGTAGTATTTTGTGTATTTTACGTACTTATCTGTTTTTTGAGCTATTTTTTTGTTTTTGTATGTCATTGGAATGTTTGTTATTTTATACGTCTTTATACACTTCATTTTCGTAAAATCACCGAGTACAAAAAAATCAGAATCGATCATTATTCGCTACCGAATTTTTATATTTTTCCTTTTTTAAGATAAGATGGCCACCATGTATAAAATTCAGTATTTTAAATTCAAATCGGGGTCTTTGAAAATTATTTATTTTTTTTCTTAGTTTTAATGGCTTAGCCGATAAATCTTATGAAAAAATCCTGTCACTTTGACAAAGTGAAAATTATTTCATATATTTTTTAATACTGGCTGGTAGACAAAGAACACAGTTATCTTATGCATTTGATATTTTTTTTCAAACGACCGGAAAATAGTCACTTTCCGTACGATTTTTCGTACGGAAAGTTCTACATATTTCCACTCTCAGGAAAGGACCTTATTGTTTTATTTTCTTTTCCGGTCCCATTTTTGGCCAAGTTGGCTATGACTTCTTGTTGATAGCTTTTAGCTTTTGTTTTTTTGGGCAGTTTTGACACTTCTAAAAGAGCTCTTTTAAATTTGTTTCAAAAGTTGTGTTGAAAAATGAACTCAGATCTTAGAAAATGAGTTGAATCCGGAGGAAATAATAGAAGCTGCTTCAAAAGTTTCATACACTGAAAAATCGACCACACATTTTTAATTCACAAAATAAGTATGCTATAATAATATAATTATATTATGAGTTCTTTTATCATTATTTTGCTTGATAAGTTGGTCATGGTCGGCCATGCATAACTGGTCGTCAGTCATCACTGAATTAGCTATGTGAAGCTAATAGGCACTACACTATAATTTTTCTAATATTTTGCACAACTTAAAAAAATCATTTCCAACCACAACACTTTGCTTATTTTTTTTACTTTCCATCTTAAAAACTATCGGCCTTAGCGGCAATGGCTATCTAGCCTAAACATTAGGGGACTCCGACATAACATTGTAGGAATATTCAGGTTATAGGAATATTCCCTCAAAGTGATTTTTGGAATATTCTATTGCGAATATGACAGGAATTTTTCAGACCTATTTTTTGTCAAATATTCTTTAAGAGTTTGTGATAGTTATATTTCTTTGTGATTAAGATAATAATATGCCCATAATAACCTGATAATTATAATGAATTTTTTTTATGAATATTTCCAAAGAGAATGTTTTTGTCAGGATTTTGGCATGTTTTCTGAAAATACTACTATCTTGTGAAAAGAACGCGATTTACATGATAAAATTGTGTTTAATGTCATCTATTGTAGGTAGATGGCACTGGAATCAATATGTTCTCTATGTAGCAGGTAATGTATCGTTGCGAGGTTATTATTATTATTAGATTAGAGATTAGATTATTATTATATGATCTTTTAATAACTAATCTCAAGTAGTAGGCTACTCCGTAATTGCACTTTAGTGGAAGACTAATGCATATTTGGTGGATATTAATGTGGATTCACTCCATATCTTAGGATTTCCATCTCGTCGCTATCTGGACATGTTTTGGATCACAAAATCATCCATGCAATTATGGTCGGTGTTCAGGTACATTACTAAAATTCTTTAAAAAAAATAATCTGGTCGTATTATAGTCATGTTTAACGTCACGTTTATATCACATTTATATCACCTGTAGGAGCTAGAACGTAACTTATTGGCGGCATAAAATGTAACATTTTCATCGCATTCTTTGTTCTCTAAGTATATGACTATTACATTACAGGAATGTTTAGCTGTTATGTGGGCTGATCATAAATTACGCAAAACGGCTAGGCGTTAACGAAAGTGATAGGTACTAAAATCTGTTTTCTGATTGTTTGAAATAAAAAGTACGTACGATACACGACCGAAAAGTGTCTTTACAGGTCTCCGCAGGTTTACAGGACTCGCCTGCGGCTCGCCATGTAAATTTCCTGCGTCGACTTCTAAAGACCAATTTTCCGATCTAGTGACGTAAATACCTATTATCGCCAAAAGCCTGGTGAAACCTTAGTGCAAAAAAGTCCAATAAAATTGACCATTTTTGCAGAATTTCAAACTATATTTCTTTTTGTGAGAAAAGTGTAGATGGTCCAAAAGAAACTTTATGCAGAACATTTTTTGTTCAACATGACTCTATTATATTTTGGCATATTTTTACTTAAAATTGAACGCTTTAATGAATTCTATTTTTATTTTTTTTATAATGTAACATTTTTCGTAATCTAAAGCAAAAAAGAAATCAAAATTTCTTTATAATTGAGAAAGCTTTATTCCTCCAAAAGCATTTCAAACCTTTTTAAAATAAAATAAAGCCTGTGACACTCTCGGGACTCTCAGCATTCCAGCAATACCACTCTAGCATGGTACATATAAACAAGCGCGGATTTTGGGGGGTAATTACCCCCCCCCCTGGACTCAAAATTTTAGCAAATAACATAACGAAAATCAAAAATTTTAAAGAATCGGAAACACAAATCGCAAAATTTTTCGACTGCGGCGCTAGATAAGGCTATTACAATCAGATTTACTAAAAGGGTTTAGCCTATTTTAGACAGACAGGTCCTAGGTTTAAGTGAAATTGTTGGATTTAAGCATTTTATACCAACTTCCTTCAGTTTTGGACATAGTTTGATTTATAAGAATGATTTTAATTATTTTTTTTTAGTGAAGAACAACACAATCTTTTGTTGGATTTAAGAAGAAAATTTCTATTTAAAAGAAGTTTTTTTTAACCCTAGGGGGGGATCTAAATGGTAAACACTCTGTTGAGCAAATTAAAATTGACGTTATATGTTACTCTTATCAAAACTTACCCTTGTTTATTGATTTTCGCGATTAATACTCACTGTCACAAAACCATTTCGAAATGTAATCATAAAATAAGAATTAGATTAACTTTGTATTTATTTAAAAGGAGTTTTTATCTATCGAAAGTATGAAAAAACTTTACAAACACAAACCCATCGCAATCGAAAACTACAAGTAAAAATATTTCATCAAAGTAGGTCATAAAAAAATGCGGCTAAAAACAGAGCTGAATCCAACTCATGCTTTCACGAAGGAGTCATGTCAGCTCAACGAACTGTTCGGGTCCCGGTTCTCTAGTAGAACATGATAAGCGAAGTACCGATAAAAACTGCAGAGTTGAGACCTGTGAGTGTGATCTTTCAGTGGAAAGCTTTGTTTGATGATTAAGCTTTTAGATAAACTCAATGTTTTAATTTCAGTTCTGTTTATAAATAAATGAATAGGTACAGTTGTTTTGGATTTTTTTCATTGGAGACAGTTTTCGTGCATAATCAGTGACCTTCACTTATGTTTGTTTTGCCTCGTAGTGCCCTTATAAATATATTCTTTGTGCTAAAAACGGGTTCAAAATATGGCGTTTTTCTGGACAAAATTGGAGCTGTTTTATTGATTAATGAACAACTTGGGATATTAAATAAGGTAAATTAATTCTTGTAAAAACGGTGCTTAGGGAAATTATAAAGGAACTTATTACCAATTGCCGCAAAACAATCCTTTCTGGGGGGCTATAAATTTAAACCACCCCCCAGAGGTGGTCTAAAAATCATCAACTTTATAACCTCAAACACAGATGATAAAGCTATTATGTGCCAAATTTTTCACGTATTCACCATTTGCCATTTAGAAACCTGTCAAAAAATATTAGTTTTAGGGCATTTTCTCCTAAAATATGGAATATTTTGAGACAAAAAGCAGTTTTTCTGTGGTATTTTGCAATAACAATACAAAATAATCAATAACATTGTATCTTTTTTGTATGGGTAGTCTTTTTGACAATGGGTTTTAAAATTTAGTACCCCTCACAGGTGTAAATATTTAGACCTATGATAGGTACTCTTTTAGGTCTTAGTAAATCCCACTGTTAATGCCCACAATTTTAATGGAAATGGTTAGAAAATACCATTTTTAGTGTAATTTTATCAAAATTTTTGCCTGCGGCGCATTTTCACACATTTAAAATAAATTGATATCTCGAAATCCGATTACCACTCTCCTGGGTTTAAGGCCAGATCCGCGCTTGCATATAAACATACATACATAGTCTATCCAACTCGAAAAACATTACCCTAACTAACACACACACGCTATACCTAAAGGGCTGCTTACCCTCATATTCCAAACGACACAAAATATCGGCGTTGGTTACGTACAGACCGATATGGGCGCCAGCCGTTCGGACGTCAACCTTTTTCTCCAGAAAAGGAAAAACTTAGAAAGTCACTTAACAAAACAAGAAAAAGTGATGAGAATTTTTTCCAACCCGCTGATAAATTGATATTTTCTTCTTTTTAAATATGCTTCCCAATTTTTTCCTTTGCTGGCGCCTAGACGATCAATCCACAAATGTCCGGCGCTCAAAAGTCCTGCTTCATAAAATCAAAACTGCAAATAAATATTAACTATTTCAAAAACTTGCTTGCGAATAAGAAGGTCTTTTTAATCACGACGCGTAATAATTTACCTACATGAATTTTCCGTAACCCTGCGGATAATATAAAAAAACAGGATCTCAATAAGTAATTTTAACGACATTGCCTTTGGTAAGGACGCTTGCTGACCTTCCTGGGTTGGGTCCTTTCAAAAATTCTGAGCCCGCAAGAACCGGATGATATGTGGTCTTTGCTACCGGTCAACTATAAAAACCAAACAACGCCCTGTAAAAAGCACATTTGTACTCATACATTCAGTGCAGATCAATCTTAAAATGGCATTCAAGGTGAGTTGTGTTAAAGTTTTTCTTCTAAATTTACTGAGATATATGTTTGTGAAACGTCAGGGGCGTTCCATAATTATATTTATTCTCGCGGGATAAACGTGTTTATCAAGGACAGCTTATCATATATTTTTGCAATTAGGAAAAAAAATATATAAAAATTTCATAAAACACAAGGGGTTAAAAACAGAAAACTCTTAAAATTTAATATTGTTAAGCTTTTTTTGCATACATAATAACAGGAAAAAAGGGAGGTAAATTTATGGGGGAGGACCTTGAATCTATCGAATTTCTTTTTAGTGATATTATGTCAGTGATAATATACAGAGCTTGATTTCAAACCTAATCGGTTGGGACGTCAGAATAAGTTTTAAAAAATATTTTTTTAAAAATTCTGTACATAATAACATATCAAAATTTTGTAAAAATCAGATGAATATAATTTTATCATCAAAACAGGGTCATAATCTCAAAAAAAGAACTTTTAGGAATATAGGAGTAAAATTTTCCAAAATTTGTTTATTCATTTAAACAAAAAAAATTTTATTTGCCCTTTCTATCTAACAATGATTTTCTAAAACTAATGATAAACGAGTGATTTCACACATAATTACTATTTTTGATTACAAATCTGTTTTAAGTGCTTTTTTATATATTTTTAGTACTTTAGCTAATGATCCGAATTGAAATAAATTCAGTTACGTTTTTTTTCATATTTTTTTGAAGTTAGAGTAACCCATAACAATATTCAAAGCTGATTTACAATAATATAAACAAATTAATAATAAATTTCAACATAACAAAAAATTCGAAACAAACCCTAATTTGAAGCAAGGGAAATTCTTATTCTTTGAAACATATTATTGTGTATATATTAGTTCCGATTTTCTTAAGTACTGCCAAAACTAAGTCACCTTAAATGAAAGGTGTGGCAAGGCCGCCATATAACCCATGTCTATCAATTTAGAATTATTACGTGTACGTATTATTGAAGAATTCGGTTTAGCATAAATTGCCAAATTTAAACTGTTTCAAAAAACCACTTTAATATGTAACAGGAGCACTTTGAATGTTATAAGAAGGTCTTATTTATGTAATATTTAAATTATTACAATGAGTTTTTGCTTAAACTAACAGTGACTAAACATTTTTGTCTATGAGTATAACAATTACTCCCGTAGCATATGAATCGACAGATAAAACCAGAAACAGTAAATCTTCATTTATATCCAATATTGCCCTACTTGATTTAGCTGTTTCAAAAATATATTCTTTAAAATTTTTCTGTTTGAAATTAGCACAAATTTTAGTGATAATGTCGCTTGATACTAGAAAAAATGATCTAAAATTGTTTCTTTGGTGTTTTGAATAAATAATTCAATTTTTTTTATGTTTTAGTTCGTAGTATTCGCCGCCTTTGCCGCCTGCGCCCAGGCTGGCTACATCGGAGCCCCAGTGGCTTACTCCTCCCCCGCAATAGCCCATGTCGCTCCCTTGGCCTACGCCGCCCCCGTAGCAAAGGCCGTTGTAGCTGAACACTACGACCACAGCCCACAATACAGTTACGGATATGATGTCCAAGACGGTTTGACCGGAGACAGCAAAAGTCAAGTACGTACAAATACTTTAGTCAAAATCCATTTTTAAGTCTTTTATATTAGCCAAACTGTATCAAAATTTTACAATTAAAAAAATCGGAGCAAGAATATATATTTGGCAGCAATGGATGCAATCTATTTGGGTGTATATGGGAAAGTTCTTTTGTTCTTTTAAAAAAGCTGTCATGGTTTGGGCTCTCAGAAAATCTTCTTAAATTGTGTGTATCATACATGAGCTTTCGAAAACAGTACGTAGTTTATAGAGGAACCACTTCAGAACTCTTTACGGCGTATTCTGGAGTTCCACAGGGTTCGAACTTCGGACCTCTGTTTTTTGATATTCTTATCAATGACATGCCTGGGTCGCTGCACAATTAACTTGGCTTATTTTTTGCAGATGATTTAAAATGCTTTAGGAAAATTCAGTCTCAACAAGACTGCGAATGGTTGCAAAAAGATATCAACGAAATCATAAAATGGTCAGAAACTAATTCTCTCAACTTTAATGTTAAAAAATGTTATGCAATGACTTTTAGCAGGAAACCCAATCCAATTGATTATAGGTACAAAATGAATGGAAATGTTTTAAAAAAGAAATATGAAATGCGAGATCGTGGCGTAATTTTTGATCCTGAATTAAAGTTTAATAAGCACATTCAGCAAATTACTTCAAAACCATACTGAATGTTGGGGTTCGTGGTTCGAAACTCTCATGGATTCCAAAGCAGAAAAACCTTAGTTATTTTATAGAACTCCTATGTTAGAAGTACTGTTCAATTATATGGGCTCCATTTTATTCTGTATATAAAAATGATATTGAAAAAATACAGAAAAAATAGCCGAAGCCAGATTTTTATTTAAACTAGTTTGGTATAAGATAGATTATCCCTATCTCCTTAGTCATTTGAAATTTAGTGTACCCACCTATCTTACAGGAAACAATATTACTTTTGAGCTCCCTAGAGCTAGTACAAATTTGGGTCAAAACAGTCTAATTTATAGAATGTTCAGTTTAATAAATACAGAATTAAGAGATATTGATATATTCCAAATAAGTTTTCAAAGCTTTTGCACCAATATTTCAAATAAAATTTAATTTATTTAGTTTTGTGTTTGTAGTTTGGCGTTAGATACTTAGTACAATAAGAAGTGTTTATCTTTTTTTTAAAACTAATGTAGGACTTTGTAAATTATAAGCATCCAATATCTGTAATTTATTACATAATTGTAATCTGTTATTAGGCGCAAGCCTGTTGATTACTAAATAAATAAAAAAATTAAAAAATATATTTTAATTTCAGAAACAAGCTCAAGTCAAACAAAATGGAGAAACTTACAAGAAGCTTATCAGAAAATCAGAATATATATTATTTTAACTTTTTCAATATTTTTCTTTCCTTAAATCTATATTGCCTGCCATTTATCATTCCAAGGCGAGTTTTAACACTTTGAATCAATAAATCACTTCAATATCAAAGCCGTTGTATCGAAACGACTATATTATTATTAAAACTGTTTATGTTTACGTTTTGTAGCACGAAACTCGTAACGGAGACGTTGTCCAAGGATCGTACTCCCTCGTCGACTCCGATGGCACAAGAAGAACCGTCGACTACACCGCTGACTCCGTCCACGGATTCAACGCCGTAGTCCACAAAGAACCTTTGGTAGCCAAGGCCGTAGTCGCCAAAGCCGTTGCCCCAGTTGCCTATGCCGCCCCAGCAGTAGCTCACGCATACGCCGCCCCAGTAGCGAAATACGCATACGCCGCCCCAGCTGTAGCTCACGCCGCTCCCTTGACTTACTCCGCCCCAGTAGCTAAATACGCATATGCCGCCCCAGCAGTAGCTCACACATACTCTGCCCCAGTAGCTAAATACGCATACTCTGCCCCTGCTGTAGCTCACGCCTACTCCGCTCCAGTTGCTCACGCTTACTCAGCCCCCGCTGTAGCTTATGCCGCTCATTCTGCCCCCGTCGCCTACTCGTACCATCACTAAGATATATAATTTATTATATACCTGAAAATGTTGTGATCTGTACATAGTTTTTTTTGTAATTACTATATAATTTAATTTAATAAAATTAGCACTGAAATAAACAACTGTATTTTAATTTTAAATTAAATCTCATATTACTATAACTATAATATCGGTATATAAAATGGCATAGCCTGACCTAAATTAAATTTGGCATTATTTTTGACAGTTCTGGACAAAGGTTAAACGTCAAAACAATATGAGCCAACACCGTTCTCAACTAAAAAGCCAGTTAACTCATTTTCGTTTTAGTATCCTTTGGCCTTTGATCAGCGCCATATTGACAATAGGCTAAAGGGCACTGAGATGGTAGGAGTTACCTGGCTTTTTAGTTGAGTACGGTGTTGTATGAGCATGTCTATAGGACAATAGTAGTTGTTTACCCACAGTTCACTTTTTGATTGATTTTAAGAAAAAAAATATACTCTTTTCGAAAGTTATATTTTTGTGTAGGTGCCGTCCCTAAATAGGTATTATGATAAAAATTAAAATCTTCTATATACGTCTTACTGTCAAAAACCTGTCAAAAATATGTCATTTTTTCCCAAAATGTAAAAAAAAATATTTTTAAAAAATAAAAAATAGGGCTTATAGAGCATTTCATTTTGGACAAGAAAGAGTCAAATAAGCATTTTTGTAGTACTAACCGTTTTTTTTATAAACGTCATTTAATTGTTTGAAAAATGGAAAAAATTGACACATTTTGAATTTTAATGCTGTTAATTAAAAAAAATATATTTTCTGAAAAAGCAATGTGAAACCTGAAAAAAAACATATTTTCGCTAAAAACCCGTTACAATGTTTTTTACATCACTTTTGTTGCAGATAATGCTAAAATCATGTCGATTGTATTGAACGTCTTTGCACCAAGATTTTTCTAAAAACCTAACCTTAAAAAAAAAGTCAATTGAGTTCTAAGTAGGTAGTCTTATTACTATCAAACGACTGTAAAAAAGTTTTGGCTTTTTTATTTTTATTAAGTACAAATAAGAAATAAGAAAATTTCTGCAACATAAGAAAAATATTTTTTTTCTCTTATATGTTCTATAAGACCCTTCAAACTCACCGGGATTAAGGGGGCATGATACAAGCAGGAATAAGGGAAGTACCTTATATAGTCAATATTTGTTGTTATTTTATTCTTTATAAAAATATGTCTTTCAGAGAGTTACTCTTATTTAATTCCGCCAGAGGTTACCTTTTCAAATCTAGTCGAAACTTTTTTACTGTCGTTTGATAGGTGCTAAGAGTAACTATTTAGCAAATAATTGTCTTTTAGAGTTAGTTTTATAGAAAAATCTTGGTGCAAAAAAGTTCAAAAAAGTTAAGATGAATTGAAATTAGACATTACATTTTCGGACGCTGCATTGTATGGGTATATAATTCGAAACTAGTGATTAGCCTTATCAAATATTGCGGTAACTTTAGCAACAGTGTAACTAAAGGCGATCTGATAGCAAAACATGCAGAGCATAATATCAGTGGCGTAGCCAGGGGGGGGGGGGTTAAACCCCCCCTAGGAGGTTCAACCCAATGTACAATAAACTAATCGTGGTTAATGGCCCAAAAAAAGTGGGGAAGCTAAAATTTTTAAAAATTTAATTAAATAAAAATAAAAATTTTTGAAGTGAAAGTCAGTTTTGTATTTTTGTGCAAAATATTTAATTTTTAATAACCAGCGAGCGCTTTCGGGCGTTGGCCCATCCTCAGGCTGCTCTTGATTTAAAAAAAAAAACCCATACATGCATTTTTTCCTATGCCACAAAATTTAGCTTTCCATTAGTGTATACTATTATAAGGCACCACCAGCTTAGTATGCCTGACAGCTTAAAATACAGTGTGACCACCTTAAAAATGCCACAGATATCAACATTTACAAAAGTTCAAATTATCACTAGAGTTGTACAAGACGGCTGGTCTAGAAAAAGAGCGGTCACCCATTTTGGAGTTGATAAAATAACGATAATGCGATGGAAAAAGCGCTGGATTGAAAATAATTCTACGGATAGGAAAGATGGATCAGGACGATCAAAAGTAAGTTCTGAAGTGCAAGATGACTTATTGACCATCTGAGTCAAAATCCTTTTTCAACATCGGTTGAAGCAGCTAATGTAACATTATTTCCGGGTTCTTTAGCAACAGTAAATAGAAGTGTAACGAAATTAGAAGTCTCTTGTCGAGTTGCTGCAAAGAAGCCTTTTCTAACAAAAGAACAAAAACAGGCCAGAGTAATTTTTGCACTGAACAACGTTCTTCGTGATAATGACTGCTGGGAGAGGGTGGTTTTCACTGATGAAAAAATTTTTCAATCATCTTCAAGCAGCAGGAGAATTTTAGTTTATCGTCCACCAAATTCTAGATTTGAACCCGAATATACAAACCAAATTAGAAAAGCTGGACATTTTTCTGTAAACATATGGGGCTGGTTTAGTGCTAGAGGTTTGGGTTTTTTTTTGGAGAATCAAAGGAAGATTCGTATTATTGTTATTTTATTAGAGACATAAAGCTATATGTAACTCATCGCGGTATATTTATCCGCATCTAGCGAGAACCAAGCACATTGATTGGTCGGAAACTTGTAGCACGTTCGAAAAGAGCAGATATATGCTAATTTAAGGTGTTTCTGAACGCAATAGGTGCTGAGATACGATACGTGTGCCGAAACGATACGTGATACCTAACGCATCTCAACACCTATCGCGTTCAAGAACACCTTAGATTAGCATATATCTGCTTTTTTCGAATGTGGTACAAGTTTCTGACCAATTAATTAGCTTGGTTCTCGCTAGATGCGGATACGTATATGGCGATGAGTTAAAAATAGCTTTATGTCTCTATTAACTCCAAAATGGGTTACCCCCCTCTTTATAGAACAGCCTTCGCCCGTTACTCGAGTAATAATTTGATATTTTTCATTAAAAACTTTACTAAAACATTATTTTTGCTGATTTTTTAGTATTATGCAAAATTTAGTGCAAAAATAAGGTTGCCTTTAATTAATGTAAAAAAATATTTTTAGTTTTAGAGACCTTTTTTAAACAATATGACAAATTGTCGTACTTTTGAAGTTTTTAGGCATTTTAGCTGGTAGTCCGAAAAAAAAACCTTAGCGATAATAAATCTCCTAATCAAGTTAGCCTGGAAAAAATGCGGAGCCAAAAGTTCTTCTGGGCTCGAGTGTTCTGCGTCAGGCATGCGCAGTAGAGTTTTCGCTTTTGGTGTTGGCCAGGGCCAACCCTGACTTTTACAATATTTTCTTTGATTTTCATGGTATTGTTTTTACACATTTTACTTGGGCCCTTATAGTATCTCATACACAGCTTCCTAAACTTCACAATAGCCTTAATCAACAAAACTTGTTTTTAAAATCGTCCATGTAAAATTGACTGTACAATCGGCTGATCAATAATGACTATACAAAAAAATGGTACTATCTTATTGATTTAATAATCAAAAAATTTGAAACTACATAATTTTATAATATAAAATATACCAACTACTGCAAGAAGAAAAGGCTGTTCCCTCCCTTCCGACGCGCCCCCTTGCCCCGCTGAATTGTTAGAAAGGGTAGGTACCCTCGCATCAACTATAAATGCTTATACTTTATGAATTTCAGATGCTTTCAGCATAGTTATTATGCGTGACTTGTCATTGCTTCCAATATTAAAAGCTTACCAAAGTTGGTCATGATCTTAAGTTAAAAAACAATTACTCTTACAACGACAGGTTCACTTCTGCATTTTATTTTCTTTAGCAGCGTTCAAATTGGTTTAGACCAACTATTCTAAATTCTCAGAAAATCGTTTCACAGGTTCACTCCTGCACGTTTCATTCTTCTTTAGCAGCGTGCCAATTGATTTAGACCAACTATATCCCGTAAAAAAACTATAAAATTAGTGGCAAGCTGTTGACGTTATAAGAAAACAAGGGTGTTAGCTATGATCAATGCGATGAATGAAATTTTTAAATTTTGTACAATCCACCATTTCACGCAGGCTTCCTTGCTTCAGTTGATATAGGATGAATGAAATTCTTCAATTTTGTATAATTCCTTACTTCAGCTTTATAAAGCATCCGCTACATATAACGGCCGGCTTACATTCATCGTATTGATCAAAGACCAAAGTTGACACCCTTGTTTTCTAATAACGTCAACAGCTTGCCACTAATTTTATAGTTTTTTTACGGGATATAGTTGGTCTAAATCAATTGGCACGCTGCTAAAGAAGAATGAAACGTGCAGGAGTGAACCTGTCATTTACTTAGTTTATACGGCCCGTAAACCGTTTTTATTTTAATGCGGTTTATCGACAATGCGCATTTCGCCTACTGTTTATACGTTGAAATTAAAAACGCTTTCGGATTAGATGCTCCAGCGCTGCCAACCTTGGCGCAACCAAAAGCTGACTGGTTGGTATAGTGGGTACAAAGCTGGTTTCACATCGGAATCGACCTTGAACTCATTTTGAACTTTTCGGTTGGCAGAACTGGCTTCAAAAACGGTTTGAGGGTTTATACGCACTTTTAAACAGTTTTACAAACGCTAATCCGCATTTTTAAAACGATTTTAGCTAAAGCGCATCGGACCTTTTAAAACGGTTTAGGTAGTGTTTATACATGCGTTTTAGGAAAACGGCTTGAAATTTAAACGGTTTAACGGGCCCGTATAAACTAAGTAATTGTAAGAGCAACTGTTCTTTAACTATTAATCATGGCCAACTTTGGTAAGCTTTTAATATTGAAAGTAATGACAAGCCACGCATCATAAATATGCTGAAATCATCTAAAATTCATAAAGGATAAGCATTTATAGTTGATGAATAGTATCCAGGGTACCCCTCCTAACAATTCAGCGGAGGAAGGGGGCGCGTCGAAAGGGGGGAACAGCCTTTTTTTCTTGCAGTAGGTGGTATAGTCTTTTTATAAAATTAGGTAGTAATCGAGTCGAATACCCGTTTTTCCTGTGATTTTTCCGGTTTTTTGGATTTAAATGATCATAACTCGTGTTCCCGTGAACTGATTTTGATGAAATCAAGCCTGTGCCTTGCCCAGAACACCAAAGGAACCCAGTATTAAAATTCCTGTTAAAATCCGTTTAACAGTTTTTGCGTGATGCTGGTACAAACAGACAAAAAAAGAGACAAACAAACAAAAATTGTAAAAATTGGAATTTTGGTATGTATATGGTTTGGTTAGAAGCCTAACGAAACATTAAAAAAGAACTTGAAGATTTATTAAATGTATAGATTTTATTTTTGGTATTTGCATTTGTTTAAAGCATATATAGGGGGTTCCAAACAAAACCGGACTTTTTGGATTGCCTACAACTTCCACAATAATTCTTAGAATTTTAAAATGTAAACTTTATTTGAAAAAGGAAACTTGAAAATTTATGTGCTCAATGTCAAAACTGACATGCCTTTAAAACTCAAGATGGCGGACAGATTTAAAAAATGGGTATTTTTGACCCCCCCTGCAAACAAATTGTGTGAGCTACTGTAATAAATTTAAGATACGGTGTAAATAGCCTTATCATTTAAAGGTGTACAGCCGTTTTGTTTTTTTAAATCGGTTAAGAAATAATAAATTTCTGCAGTGTTAACTTTGATGGTGTTTGTGTGTATGTGCATTTAATAGCCCTAATTCTTTAACGTATATTCACGTAACGATTACTAAAGTCGGTTAAGAAATAAGAAAGTTTTGCGGTTCTACATTCGATGTTCTTTTAGTAATAAAAATTATCTTCTTTACTTGATGGGCCAGATTTTATAAGGCAACTGGAAAAGAGACAAAATTATAATCTTTTTAAAAAATTATGTAAAAAAAGCACTTTTCAGATTTGTCCACCATCTTGAATTTTAAAGAAATGGCAGTTTTGACATAAAGTGCATAAAATTTGGACTCTTAGCTTTTAATAGAGTTTAAAATCTTTAAATTCTGATTATTTTTGCCCAAACCATATTCCGTCGCAAAGATGATCATTTTTAGTGAAACAGTGTTTTACCACACAAACAGCATTAAACGTAATACTGCAGAACTTTCTTATTTCTTAACCGATCTAAAAAAGATAAACGAGTATATGCTTTTAAAGGATAGGGCTATTTAGAACATATCATAATTTTGTTACAGTGGCGCACACAATTTTTTTGCAGGAGGGGGGGGTCAAAAATACCCATTTTATAAATCTATCCGCCATCTTGAACTTTAAAGAAAGGTCAGTTTCAAAATTAACCGCATCAATTTTAAAGCGTCCTTTTTTAAATAAACTTTAAATTTTAAATTTTGGATAATTATTATGGAAGTTGTAGACAATCCAAAAAGTTTTTTTTGGAACACCCTATACATAACTATGAGATACAATAACGGTCCTGCTCTTGCAGTTTATGAAAAAAAGCCTTAGCGATAATAACTCTCCTAATCAAGTTGGCCTGGAAAAAATGTAGAGCCAAAAAAACTTCCAAACGCCAGCAGACTGCGTCAGGCATGCGCAGTAGATTTTTCCCTTTTGTAATTGCCCAGTGCAACCCTGATATTCTTTATGGTATGTACTTGTTCGAATATGTTAAAAATATAGTTTTTACTTAAAATATGTAACAAAGAACCCAATTTGGTATGCAGTCTCTACAAAAATATAATTTCCCGGTTTAAAATTTTAAATATTTAGGTATATGCATGCTGTATCCTTATACACACTATATCTAGCTTCATAGTTTAAAAGGCATTCTATCTAAGCCCTCGAGACCCGATAGCCATAAAGTAATATTTATAGCCATTTTAGAAAGTTCCAGGCCAACCGCCATTAGCTGACGCTGCATAGATTCAAACATTAAAGTTAATATTCGTGAAGATTTTTCTTTATATTTAAAATAATTAAGGCGACATACTATTGGAGAGATTCGCCTTTTTAAAAACGACGTAAAAAGTAACAAAGTAAAAAGTAGAGCCTAACTATTTGATAAAAAAATAAACTAAATTTCTTTTCAGTACGGAAGTAGGGGGATAATAAAAATGGAAGAGTATGGAATAGGTATTTACGTCACTAGACCAGAAAATCGGTCTTTACAGGTCGTTGCAGGAAATTTACAGGGCGAGCCGCAGGCGAGTCCTATAAACCTGCGGAGACCTGTAAAGTCACTTTCCGGACGTGTATCGTACGTACTTTTTTTTTTCAAACGATCAAAAAAAAAATTTTAGTCGACGCCTAGCCGTGTTGCGTAATTTATGAACAGTCCCCTGATATTTTCTGCTTCTTGTTGGCTAGATAGCCATTGCCGCTAAGGCCGGTAGTTTTTAAGATGAAAACTAAGAAAAACAAGTAAAGTTTTGTGGTTAGAAATGATTTTTGTATTGTTAACTTGTGCAAAATTGTATAAAACATTAGAAAAATTATAGTGTAGTGCCTATTAGCTTCACACAGCTAAATCAGTGATGACCGACGACCAGTTATGGCCAACCATGGCCAACTTATCAAGCAAAATAATGATAAAAGAGCTCATAAAAGGCAGATTTCTAGGTTTGTTCTTTATTTACCTATACTTATAGTATACTCTAACTTTGAGAATTAAAAATGTGTGGTCGATTTTTCGGTGTATGTGACGCTTGAAGCAGCTTTTATTATTTCCTCTGGATTCAACTCATTTTCTAGATCTGAGTCCATTTTTGTAAACAAAACTTTTGAAACAAATTTAAAACAGCTTTTTTAGAAGTGTCAAAACTGCCCAAAAAAACAAGCTAAAAGCTGTCAACAAGAAGTCATAGCCAACTTGGCCAAAAATGGGACCGGACAAGGATCAAGGGACCGGAAAATTGAACAAAAAGGTCCTTTCTGGAGTGTGGAAATATTTCAAAATGCCTTGTAATGTAGAACTTTCCGTATGAAAAATCGTACGGAAAGTGGCTATTTTCCGGTCGTTTGAGAAAAAATTATATTAAAGGATATATTATTATAGTCTAAACATTCCGAGCACTCATTTTGATCGCAAATCCTCTAAAGAATTGTTTTGTTTAGACTCCTCGACGAACTTTATATATTTATTTTACTTACTGTTTTTTTTTTTAATTTTGAGAGTATGAAGTTTTTACATAGTATTCGTCGTCCATTAAGTATGTAAGTCTTTTTATGAATTGAATTATAATGGTCTAAAGGAAATAAAAAAGTGGAAATTAATGGTACAAGAAATTTGTTTACCGATTTGGTTAGGCCAAAGCCGACTAAAATCGGATTATTAAAATAGACTATCTTGGCAAACAAAATCATCAAAAAATTTATTGTACCATTGGGGCAAAAATCGTGGTTTGACAACCAGACTATAAGAGGATCCCCTCCATTCAAATGAGATTTAGTATAAAATTGTACAGGACCATTCTCCTCGATTTGTAGCTTTTTATTTTTCTTTGCCCTATCCTTAACCACCGAAAATCAAAAATCGCAGATATAGGAAGCAAAATCTCTCATCATTTTAAGGGGATAGGGTTAGGTCATCCGCAGGTATGTCAAGAAATATTAAGTATAGGTATTATGATTACACAAACCACTTGTTGTCCTTTGATAACAATAAGTTTGTAGCACGCACACAAAACCAATTATTTAAGGTACCTTAAAGGTCTCCTGACTTGTTGGTCAACAATCAAGAGTAGATCGATATTGTTTTTCTTTTTGTTCATAACTCGTTTTCTTGACCTAAATTTAAAGATTAAATAACAATATTTTTGACTAAAATGTTAGTAGGTAGTAAACATGTGATATTAATATCAAAATAAAATATACAGGGTGGATTCTTCAAACGGATCGGTGCGTTTAGCGGGTTAGAATTTGGTTTTATAAAAAAATCCAAAAACACGTCAACTGCGATTTTTAATTTTCTTTAATCGTGCTATCTTCGATTTTTTTTTATGTCGTTACACCCTGTATATTTTACAATTTTTAAAATTTGAAAACAGTTCTCTCTTCAGCAATAATACACAGTAGGATATATCTTTTACGATAATCAAGATATTTTTGTCTAAATCTGTATGGAAAACTTCGATATTATAATATCCCCCGTAAAACAGGACATAGACAACAATTATATGTAAGTTTAAATTGCTCTATCTTGGAAACCATAAGAGATAGAGTTTTAGGGTGTGGTATTATCAAAAAGAGAATTTTTAAAGTAAGACTCGTGGCATATCGGACAAAGCGTTTATGTTTCTCACTTCATTACGACCAGGCCTCCAATATCTAATGGAGAATCCAGACACCTACAGACCTGTTTCATCCTTATTAGCAATCATCAGGGAGTCATAGGATTGTACCTGGCAGTTGAAGCTACACAGGCAACCACGCACACCTCTCGAATTTAAAACAAAAAGTTTGTAATCCGCGGGGACGTGGAAGCTCTGTGCACCACCTGTCGAATAAACCGAGAAACAAAAACAACAAAATTGAAAAGTGCAGTACTCCGTAATACAGAATCCTGTACCTTTCAGCAGTTTATAAAGAAGAAACCTATAAAAGTATAAGGTCACTTAAAAAGAGGTAACGTTCGCAGCAACCACCCCCCAATTGGATCTTCATACTACGTGGCCCTAATTTTAAGGCATCAGCAAGCAATAGCACCGGAGGAGGCTTGTTGCGCAGAATTTTTTTTAGAATTTAAAAATATCAAACTATACAGGGTGTCCTATTTAAAAAACTATTTTTTTGCCATACCTCATAAAAAAATGACATAAAAAAATCCAAGATAGCACGATTAAAGGAAATTAAAAATCTCAGTTGACGTGTTTTTGGATTTTTTATTCAACCAAATTCTAACCCGCAAGAAGCACCGTTCCGTTTAAATAATCCACCCTGTGTATACAGGCTAATTTAAAAATTACTAAAAAATAAAATTTTTGGCTTGAAAGCTATTTTCAAAGTCACTAGTAACACTGCTGGGTCTTACTAAAAGAGCGGACCTAAAATTTTTACCGTAAAGACGACCATGGTTACCGTCCAATTCAATCTCTAATCTAAACTTAATAAAATGGAAGTTTTCGTACTTGGGCAAAGTTTTTAATTATAAAATTGCAGAGCGCCTTCGCACAGATCATCATCAGTGCTTCATGAAGATAGTGTACAGAGTGTTTGTTTGTAACTGGAACACTCAGTATCTTTTTTATTATTGAAAATAAAGGCTAGGTCTAAATTCAAAAATTTCTTGGCAAATTACAACGAACTTAAGTGCTATAACAACTTTTTTTTGCTGCCCTTGGTATTCAGTGTGTGGCAATAAAGACAATTTTTTAAATAGAACACCCTGTATATTTTTACATTTTTGAATTTTTAAAAAAATTAGCTTTACAAAAATATCGAACACTATTTTAATATCTTTTGTAGTTCCTGAGATATTTGCGTTAAGTTTTAATAATTGTCAAAATGAAAATGTATTGGAAATGACCAACTGATCCAGCTACCAAGTGGGCCATGAATCTATTTCTTTATTTTAACAATATAAAGTTAAAAATCTAGTGGCCTTGAAAAAAAAACTCAGAAAATATCTCAGAAAATACAAAAGATATTTCAATAGTGTTTGTTATTTTTGTAAAGTTATTTTTTTGAAAAATTCAAAAATGCAAAAATATTGCCACACCCTGTATACCAAGGGGAACAAAAAAAAGTTGTTATAGCGCTTAAGTTCGTTGCAATTTGCCAAGAAAATTTTGAATTCAATCCTACCCTTTATTTTCATTAATAAAAAAGATACTGTGTGTTCCAGTTATAAACAAACACCCTGTACATAATTGTTTACATAAACTAATAGGTTGTCATTTAATATACTACTTAAAGAAACGTTTCTTTGAACGATATATTTTAAAATAGTAACAAAATAAAAACATCAGTTGAGTCCTATTAACTGTTTAAATTGTTATCGCTTTCAATAAACAATGTTGGTTTTCTGTAAATAAGATGCGTGGGGTTTATGTCAGTGATGTAACCAGAAATCGGCTGAGGAAGAGTTTTTCGTCATTTAGTAAAAATCAACTACCTACCTATTCCAAAGTTTTAAAGGTTAGGCAGGTGGACAAATGTAACAATTAATAATGTTATAGCGCCGTAGACGAAAATTCTTTAAGTTCTTTGTAAGATATTTTTGAAAAATTAGATTGGCTTAGATTAGAAGGGGTGGGTTGGGGTGGTAAATGTAGATTTATTGCCAAAATCATATCACAAATGCGCTGCAGACGAAAATTTACAAAAAATTATACTAAAAATGCCATTATTTAAAGGTTTTAAATTCCGTTGATAAACATTTAATAAAAAATTTGAAATTTAAGACGTAACACGTCACAAACTGGAGTAATGGGCAAAAAAGTGGAGTGCTCCTTCTGGCGCTCCAGAACCCGCCCTGGCTACGCCACTTCTTATGTATAGTATAAAACGACTTTGTTATTTTAAAAATAAAAGCTTTATTCTAAATACAAGAATTTCCATTTTATTGTATTTGCACGAAATCAGCTATCACTTTAATCAAATGTTACCCAATTCAGTGGCGGTCTTATTGGGGAAGCGGGGGGGGGGGGATGGAGCGATCGCGAAAAAAGCAACAAAGATGTTGGTGGTTTTTGGAGAAAAAACGAGAAATTGCAGAAAGTTCCTTTAAAGACATTCTAGAATCGCATCACATTATTTTGGGAGAGTTTGACTTTTAATACGTCACCCCAAGAATAAAAAACGTATGGCGTACTTACTGCGCGAACCATTGGAAATGCAGAACAGTATTACAGAGTTTCTATTTATAAACAAGGTTTAGACAAAATCATTTCGGACATAAAAAAAGTATTTTCGACCTCAGCATATCCATATCAAGTTTTATACAACGTGAAGCCAAAATCAAGGTAAAATTAACTACAGTCGTCTCTAAATACTATCACAGTTGGTCTAGAGAGTGGTTTTAAGAAAAAAAATATATAATATTTTAAATATAGATTTTTGTTTTTGATACATCGCCAACTACTATTTCCCGTAGAAAGTAAAATCCCCTATGTAGCCCTTTTCTGGGGGGCTATTTTTGGAAAATATTCTAAAAACCTTAAATAGTAACTCCCTATTTTGACTCCATATTTGAATTCTAGCTGAAATTCTCTTTCCAATGGTACCCCATATCATAAGGTTTGCTTTACTCATTTTCGAGATATTGGCTTTCAAAATGTCAAAAATTCAATTTTCAAAGGCCCATATCATAGAAACTAAGCAAAATATCTCTATTGTGTTTATTATCGACTTTGAGGGTTTTATAAGAGCAAATAAAAAATGACAATAGCTTGACGCTTGCATATTCCTATTTACAGTTTATTGATTTTCAGTGATTTTGACGATATTATTCAAAAAATATGAAGTATTTCAGGTCAGATTGTCAAACTATCATCGTTTTTTATTTCCTTGTAAAAAACCTCTAAAATCGATAATAAACACAATAGAGATATTTTGTTTAGTTTCTAAGATATGGGCCTTTGAAAATTGAATTTTTAACATTGTGAAGGTCAATATCTCTAAAATTAGAAAAGTAAACCTTATGATATGGGGTACCATTGAAAAAAGAATTTCAGGGAGAATTCAAATATAAAGTCAAAATAGGTGGTTGCTATTTAAGGTTCCCAGAATATTTTCCAAAAATAGCCCCCCAGGAAAGGGCTACATAGAGGATTTTACTTTTTACGGTAAATAGTAGTTGGGGATGGATCAAAATCAAAAGCGTATGTTTTAAAGATTATATATTTTTTTTCTTAAAACCCCTCTCTGGACCAACTGTGCTATAAACTGTTTGATTAATCCAAAACACAAATTCTTAAACTCTTATTGAGGGAACTCAGTATTTGGAAACAATATTGGTCATTAGTAGGCAAAAGCTCAAATCAAAACATACCTGATAACCAAAAATCAGTGAATAGAATCAAAAAAGGTAATGGTAACCGTAGATCCGGATTTTCCTTCAAATTGAAGGTACATCTGCCGATTCTGCAATTTGACAGATGGTTCTCTTTTACATGAATCCTGTGTCAGATTTTTTCATCATCATTTCATCTCCTAATTCCTAGCACCGTACTGATGAGCACCACAAGAGCGAAATCCGGATCTACGGTTACCATTACCTTTTTTGAGGGAAAGCTCGCTATTCACCGATTTTTTTATTTATTCACCCTCGCTAAATCCTTTTTTAAATATACCTGATAACATTTTCGAGGCAATGAACAAGTGTGGCGATATTTTTCCCTTAATAAAAACATTCTTAGATGACTGCCAGTATGTAATGCTTCGTCGGAAAGAAGCTTCTCATGCCTCAGAGGATTAAAAACATAAGTACCTAAAAACACTATGACGGAAATTCGTGTGAGGGGCTTAGCGTTGCTGCTTATCAACCGGAAACAATTTTTTTTTGAGGCATCTTATGTTTGAGATATGCAATATAAAAGACAATCTTTCAACCTAAAAAGCTTCTTAGATTTCAAAATATGTGGTTTGTTTGTTGTTACTCAAGCGCGAATTTCAGGGGGATAGGAGGGTAATTATCCGACCCTACCCCAGCTTAAAAGCTTTATGAAAACATTTAGAAAATCAAAAGTGGGACATAAAGTGCGGCGCTATAACACCTTTGATATTTACCGTATGAGTTTAATTTTGTGTTAAAAATGGCATTTGTAGTGTCATTTTCTTAAAAATTTTTGCCTGCTGCGCTTTGAAACGATTGATATATTTACAATTTTAGTTTAATTTTAAATCAAAAAATGCATTTTTTAGTGTAATTTTTTAAAAAAATTTTGCGTGCTGCGCTTTGAAACCATTGATATATTTACGATTTTATTTTAATTTTAAATCAAAAAATGCATTTTTTAGTGTAAGTTTTTAAAAAATTTTCGCCTGCGGCGCTATGATTCCGTTATTATTTAGGATTTTAGGTTAATTCAACTCAAAAATTGCGTTTTTAATGCAGTTTTCACAAAAATGTTCGACGCATTTAAACATTTTTTTAAATAAAAAATGTAATCCGCGCTTGTAGTTACTAAGTTTTGTTTGCATATATTGATATGTTCCTCATAAGAGCTATGCTTTTAGCCCCCCCCCCTTTTGAAATGTCTGGGACCGCCACTGCCCAATTCCACCTCCTTTTTTAACTTTTTCTCTACCTATCATCTCATTTAAAAATTTCAATGACCTGAAACCAAATCTATTTAACCATTATTGAGTTCTCGTGGCTGTACAATAATAAAAAAATTACTTACATCATTATTAAACGAAGGTATAATGGGTCCATCGTTTGATTCCCATTTATTGGCTATCCTAATAGTTTCTGCGGTTTTCTCTTGAACCGATTTGTTTTCATCAAGGAGGGTTAGTTCGTAGAACTCTTGGATATCTGTAACAAAATCAAGTGTTAGTGTTAGTGTTAGGCATTAACTATAATATAGTTCAATTGAAAAAAGTTGAAGAAAATCTCTTCGACATTTTTTGTTGAAAATCTAAAAATACCCTGACAAAATGTTCACAATACACAGTGGCCAGGTTTTCAGAGAGGGAAGCAGTGCTCAAGAAGATCAATTATATTAAAATTGCAAGAAATTTGTAATTATGATTTCTTTTAGGTGAAAAAAACTCTGACAAAATGTTCAGAATACACAGTGGCCAGGTTTTCAGAGAGAGAAGCAGTGCTGAAGAAGATCAATTATATTAAAATTTCCAGATATTTGTGAATCTGATTTCTTTTAAGTGAAAATTTTGAGGTCATGAGGTTTGCTAGATTGAGAATTCAAAAATAACTAATTCAGGTTTTATTTAAGGTCATAGTTTTTCCCTAGATATTTAAGAAAACAAACTACAACTGGCAACGTCTTTTTCCATAACTTTTCCAGGGTGCCGAGGAAAAGCTAACCATCAGAATTAGCTGAAACTCTGCACGGTTGTTTATTTTGAAATTATTAACACAAATATCTGGAGGATTTTTCAATATTTTCTTTCGTTTGGAAATTGGAGAATTATTAATAATTTCGTTTGGATAACTTAATTCCTTTATATATTGGACACTCGGTCCAAGGAAAACATTGATCGATAAATCTTGCTTTGGTTCATGGATTGTAATACAACTGTTCCAGACATGCGTGCAGTATTGCTAAAAGCTATTTTCCTAGATAGTAATTATGGCCTTAAATGAAAATTTTGCATGTGATGGGTTGGCTTGGAAAGATACAAGCATTAACCCGGCCCAAGGGAACCCACAGTTTCCTTCTCTGAATCTCACTTGGGTAATTCTCAACAGGTGGGTCAAAGTCGCGGGGGCGGACCCGACTGAATAAGTCAGTGACTAAATCCTGTTGGGGAACGTTATACCGCACCCCCCTGGAACACAGCGACTTTGGGGTCGGTGAGCCGGAAATCGGGAGTGGTGGTGGGTGAATCCAACTCTGGCTCGTTCTCGCACTTGGACATTGGACACTCTACAAACGTATCAGAGACGCCTACGAATACCGCTGATGTAAACAAATGGACCAAAGAGCTCAGAAATGGTCAGGAGGGGTCAGCAAGGACGGTCCAACCGAAACAGAGCTGACTGAAGAGCACTTACTCGAACTACTTGCTCCACCTCTAGGTAGGAAGGATGTGAGAGTAGCAACAAAGCGCCTAACAGGACACTGTTGCCTAAATAAGCACCTAGAGACGCTGGGAATCGCCGGAGACTCAGAAAGATATCCTGCTGGAGTGTTCGGCTCTGGTCAGGTCAAGAGAGTCGCACTTTGGGAACTATGACTCCAAGCGATGTAAGAAAGTTGCAGGCCAGAAAAATCTGTTCTTTTGCAAAAGAGGCAGGCTTCCTGAGCTAAACCGTGGATAGTTGGCGTGAAACAGGGCCAGCAAGGTGGCCTACGTACATGGGAATTGTCCCGCACTTCTACATTCATTCATTCGTGACCTTAAGGCTATAGTTTCTCCCCAGATTTTAAGTTAAAGAAAGGACAACTGGCAACGCCTTGTTCTTTAATTTCTGTATTCTTTTGCCAGAGTGGATAAATATAATATAATTTAAGTGCATAAAAATAATATAATTTAAAAAATAACATTTAGTGCATCTGAGGGCCGCTAGAGGGCAAAATGTGTTTTTAGATTTTTACATGTCCTGGACGACTTATCCTGCACCCTTGAATCTATGTGGTTTTGTAGTACATACTACTACCAATCAGCCTAATATCACAAAAAAAATTTTTAGCCTGTGAGCAGAGGGCCCTGAACAGATGCCATTTTTTTGATAATTTCGAAAAAAAATTGTAGTTACGCAACTGAAGCGCATCAAAAATTTATATAAATCGGTTACTTATAGACCACCTATAAATAGCGTCAAAAATGTTGAAGCCCAAAAGTAAGGTTAGGGTGACAAAATATTTTTTTAAATCTTAACGGTTTGACCTACTATATAAATAAAAAAATAACATTTAGTGCCTCTAGGAGCCGGTAGATGGCAAAATGATGTTTTGGTTTTTTGCGTAAATAGATTTTTTTTTTCGAAAATGGCGTCTGTTCGGGGCCCTCTGCTCACAGGCTAAAACATTTTTTGTGATATCGGGCTGATTGGTAATAGTATGCACTACAAAACCACATAGTTTTAAGTGGATAGGATAAGTCGTTCGGGAGATACAGAAAAAGTCTAAAACCACATTTCGCCCCCTACCGGCTCCTAGAGGCACTAAATGTTATTTTTTAAATTTTATAATACAATCTGACCCGAAGGTCAATATGAGTACCAAATTACAATATCGTAGGTCAAACCGCTAAGCCAATATAATTACCAAATTTCATCATCGTAGGTCAAACCGTTAAGATTTAAAAACAATAATTTGTCACCCTTACCTCACTTTTGGACTGAAACATTTTTGAGGCTATTCATAGGTGGAGATATGTTGAGTGTCTATAAGTAACTGATTTATATAAATTTTCGATACCCTTAAGTTAAGTTTGCGTAAATAGATTTTTTTTTCGAAATTGTCAAAAAAATGGCGTCTGTTCAGGGCCCTCCGCTCACAGACTAAAAAATGTTTTTGTGATATCAGGCTGATCGTTAATAGGTTGTACTACAAAACCACATAGTTTGAAGTATGTAGGATAAGTCGTTCGGGAGATACAGGGAAAAATCTAAAAACACATTTGGCCCTCTACCGGCCCCTAGATGCACTAAATGTTATTTTTTAAATTTTATAATACAATCTGGCCAGAAGGTCAATACGAGTACCAAATTCAATTATCGTTGGTGAAACCGTTAAGATTTAAAAAAATATTTTGTCGTCCTAACCTCACTTTTTGACTGCAGCACTTTTGAGGCTGTTCATAGGCAGGGTGATGTTAAGTGGCCTATTACTAACCGGTTAAAACAGGTTTCGTAAAATCAACATCAAAAAGCCCACGGAAGTCCACATGTCCCCCAACTAACGGAAAAAACAACTCATTCGACTTAATACAGATATGAGCTGACGTCTTGACACCAATTGGCTGTATTTGGGCACAGTTAAATTTCTGAAGCAAATTTAAGTTGTGATACGGCCCCGGACTGCAAACCCTAGGGACAGCAAAACAATTGGCAGTATGTAGTTTTGGGATACATACACAAAAATATAGATTTTGGAAGTAAAACAAAGTAAAAAAAGTAGTGATAAAACTGTGTCTCAATCAGCAGTCCAAAGATGAAAAACTCTAGCGGGGAGAGAGGACGGCCCCGGACATTACACATATATTTTAATTTTTTTGCCAAGGATGACATAAAAAATCTATTTTTTTTTCGGGGACAGGCGTTTCCTTTCTAGGGAGAAGAAAGCATTGTCTAATAGTTAACAAGTTAATGAATGTTTGAAAGTTTGAGACAATGATGTGTTTGAAATTAACTCTGTGTTTCGGACTTCCATTGTCTATATTTTATTTATACACGACGTTTCGATCAGTACAATCTCTGATCGTCCTCAGGTGCAAACTACAATCAATTCCTAAGTTTAAGAAGTTGGCTCCGCCCACGGAGGGGCTTCCAAATATTTGGGATTTCAACACTTGGTTTACTGAAAATACCCTGATTCTGTCCGAAACACAGAGTAAAGTTAATGAATCTTGGACAAAGTGGATTCGGAATGGTTCGTAATTCGTAAATGTATGTTAACTAAATTTTTCATAAAAACCTTAAAATATACCAGGTCCTTTAAAATAATGCGTTAAGTACAATATGGTTAACATATAACTCAATCCGGATGTGAGCCTAAGGGTAACTCGGGACCTAAATTCATAAACTGGTAGATACGATAATTTTCAGAATATCGGTTTTCGATAATTTTCAAAGACAATATGGTAATTCGTCTCGAATTAGATTGGATCCCCAAAATGGGAACTCGATTATCGACGTATTGTCAGTCTGGATAGCCACATCAGCGACCCCATTAAAGAGCCCTCTCTTGTTAACCGCGGCGAAAATAACCAAACTAAAAGGCTAGGACGAGTCAGCAAACACTCATTGTCGGTGCAAAAGTGGACCTGCATTGGCAACGATGGCACGGAGCCAGTTTACTTTTGTTGGACCAATACCGGTTCGATTTCGGCATTTGCACACTGGAATATAGACCATATCGTTATGCTGGTAGGCAGCCGAAGGTCAACAGTGGACTAGTATTGGCAATCGCGCGCCTGCCAACGTGATGGCCTGATTTAGTTTAACAAATTTGCCCGCCTTAAAAGTGAATTATATGGGTATTGAATTGTAGGTAGATGACGCTGGTTTTAATATTGCCCTCTATGGTGGATAGTATTATTATGCATGTAGTATATACTATTTTTTGCACTTTTGCAATTTTTACAAAAAAATGCCATTATGTCAAATTATATTTTCTTAGATAGCTTCTCTAATAGTTGCTAAGAAAAGTGATATACTTAGAAACAATTTTATTGTCAAGATTTCCGAACGTTTCGAAAATTTAAAAATAATTAAAAATCGCAGAAGATTTACTATATAGGACATAACCAAGGAAAAAATAGCGTATTGTCCTATCTGGCTTTTATTTTTAGTTTCTAGGGATAATGCCTTTTTTAGTCCTTACGGAAGAAAATCACTCTTTTAGTCACTAATTTAAGGAACTAAAATGCGTTTTTAGTCCCTAAAGTACACAAAATGTTTTGTATCGGTAACCATGGCATGGTTATTTTCGGAATACCTTCATATTTCTTTCAGGAAACTTTTGTTGTCCAAATCTAATCCTTTAAAAAAATATACAGAGTACCCAGCAAACACAAATCGTCGGCATTGAATCGGGCCAATGTCGACAGCGTCGGCAGTGTGTCGGCATCGGCAAATACACTCTGGCCCGATGTTGGACCGATTGCAATTTTTAGTTTTCAGTCAATAATCGGAAACTGACGGAGGTCCACATTACTACAGTCGACTCTATGCCGACACCACTTTAAGACCGACGATGGTCCGATTGGAACTTTGTTTAATCAGTCGAAAATCGGCAACTGACGATAGTCGACTTTATGCCGACGCTCACTTTATTTGCTTTAGAGCTGACGACGGTCCGATTGGAACTTTGTTTAATCAATAATGACAATATTTTATGCTTGACATCGATAGAAGGGCCTTAGATAACCCTATCGTATTTTTGATTATTCTAAGAGAGTAAAATAGAAAAAACTCCCATTAAATGCGATTTTGCATGAGACTGTAAGACAAAAAATATTTCTGATCTTTAAGGCCTTTAAAATTACCGAAAAAAAATGTTATTTATTAAAGATTATAGGTTCGAAATAGCCATCCTTAAGATAAAACCAACGAATATGGCCCTTTGTCATTCTTGTGCATTATTTAAAGTATGCCCTTTAAAAGTCAAAGCTCTTTAAAAAACAAAAATACATTTACATAGAGTTTATGGGGTTAAAAAAGGACCCTTAAGAAAATAAATATCGAATCTGGACATAAGCCGTTTTTTTTGCATTAATCAGACTATACGCAAAATGTGCCTTTTAAATAGCTCTTTAAAAAACAAAAATTAATTTTTTATATATTAGAGTTTATGAGGTTTAAAAAAAGACCCTTAAAAAAAGAATTACCGAATCTGGACATAAGCCGTTTTTGTGCATCAATCAATCAATCAATTTTAAATAGCTCTTTCAAAAACAAAAATTTTTTATGTATTTATTTTATTTCGTTAAAAAAAAGACCACATCCAAAGCTGTCTTAAGGCTAAACTAATTTTGTTTTAAAATAACGTCAAAAATTACGTCACACCACACGCAATTCAATTTGGATGCTTTTCTATGACTACTGACGCAAAGATGCCGCCAAAGCAAAGTATGTGGTTTATTGAGTTCTAGCAAGGATGCTATATTTAGCATATACCGCAGTTGGCAACCAGCTTGCTTTTGTTTCCAGTGCTAGGATTCGTCTGCTAAAATAGGGCAAACACTATTATTGCACAAAAATTAAAAAAAAAAAATGAAAACGTACCACTAGAGAATCCTAGATTTATTAATTATCTTTAAAGTAAGACCATATTTATCAAAAAAATCATTCGATTAAATTTTAAAAAAACCTTGGGCAAAAAGTACCTTGGAATCGGACCGTTTATTAACCGACTCAAGCAATGAAACTTAGCACGCTTAGTATTTAGTAATTTTTAAGATATTTAGCCACCACGAAATCCCCTGCAGAAGACCCCTGTTCCCGAAAGTAAAACACAAAATCCGCAAAATTTGCAGAAATTATGGCCCAGAAAAATTTAAACCTCTGTTATTTACCTAAGGTTTGTTGATGAGGGTTCTATTTCCTGTTTTTCTGTTTAAAATTAAAAGTTGAAACACCTAGCGAGGGTCTTTGATTAAGTAACAGATTTAAAAATGTTGTTGGGACTTAAATGAACAATTGTGCCAAATTTTGTCGCTCCACCATAACTTTTTAAAATTTTACGAATTTTGTCTTTTACTTTCGGGAATAGGGGTCCTTTGTAGGGGACTTCAGGGTGGCTACTTATAAAATTACCTGCCCTTTATCCACCTAACCATTTTCAAAACTTGTGAACTGTTAGATATTAAGTGTAACTGTACATTATGATAGGTGTTACTTAGGTAGGTATGTGTATATAATACTGGTTAGCGGTGAAAAGCACTAACCAACAAAACAGAAGGATGTTAATAAGTAAATAAACCACTTTTAAGCACTTTATATTGGTTCAGTTGGAAAAAAATGATGTCCACAACAAAAATTTTCAAAATAATTTGCAGTCAAAGTAATTAGACTAAAGCCACATCTTATGGGAGGTGTAACCAATAGTTACCATTTTTTTAATGGGGCTTTCCCATAAAAAAAAAGTTGCCTTTTTTTTGGAATATACAGAAACATAAAGGTTCAAGAAATCCATCTAAAAACTTTTTTCCCCAAAAAATTTTGGTTTTCTATGTGAAAAATAATGTTTTTAATCGTCGATTCAGTGGCCTTACGATTTTTCAAAACGAATATAGGTGACGTCATAATCAATACAGGTGACGTCATTTTTGGCTGGTCCATTGTAATTTGTCAAGTGCAGTTTTTATTTGGACCACTGGGTTGCGAACTGCGGCCTGCGGCTAACTTTAAGTCATACTGTCAATTCGTTTTTTTGTGTTTTGCTTTTTTGGTTGTGATTCTTTTGAAGTTAATTTATAAAATTATAAACATTTAGTAGTGCGGAAGTTTATATTGTCGTTTAGAAAGCCTACAAGTAATATACAACTATATATGTAGTGAATGTTATTACAAACAGTACGGTTCCTGTCCACCATAGCCCTAGCTGCTAAGAAAATTTAAGCTGGGTTTATAAGCTTAATTCGGAGACAAGAAGAATAAGAACTTTTGATTGCGATTTTTAACAGAGTGTGCGCATACAAATTTTGATATTTGGTAAGTTTTTTTAAGTAATTTTATATAAGGGAGTGTCTATAAAGGGCTGAATAGACGTGAGGGTAAAGAGCCGACAATAATTATTTATTATGTGTTTCATATTTTCATATTTTTTTAAACTAAATTAACCCAACCTAACCTAAACAGACTCAAACCAACTTATTAAAAGCCAAAACAACCCAAACATTTTTTTTATGCCAAAAAAAGATGTAGGGGTTGTAGTGTGTTTTTTTGGGCTGTTTTGGCTTTGAATAAGTTGGTTTGTTTAGGTTAGGTTGGGTGAATTTAGTTGGTTTGAGTCTGTTTAGGTTGGGTTAATTTAGTTTAAAGTGTGTTTTTTTGGGGTGTTTTGGCTTTTAATAAGTTGGATTGAGTCTGTTTAGGTTAGGTTGGGTTAATTTAGTTTGAAAAAAAACGAAAATATGAAAAACACATAATAAATTGTCGGCTCTTTAGACACTCTCTTTATATAAAGCCGCTTTCTGATGCATCGTCAAAAACCACCATAAAAACTCAACCCCAGATCCAAGAATTTTCATGCTTGCTACATGTCTATTAGAAGACAGAATTTTCTCCTAAAATCTATATCTTTTGATAGCTTTTCTTATTTGCTTGCAAAAGTGTAGATTCATACTAATAACATTATAAAAACTTCGTTCTGCTATTGTTTAAAATCTGTATATTGGTACAGCGAACGGGTGAAATGATCCCATATTTTGTACGTCTCCTGTAAAAAGTGTCCATATTCCAGTTCCTCCTGGGTTTAGGATAAAATGAAACTAATAATATAGGAAGCCTGCAAGTGCTAAAATATAGTTCCTGCCAAATATTTTGTGCACTTGCTGGATTGGTTCACCCCTTGGGTACAGCCATGATGGTATTTTCAGACTTCAAATATAGCTATCTATTCTAAAGCGATAATATTCTGTTCTTTTAATTTTTTTGCACTTATTTTAAAGGTTTCAATATTTATATTAAAAAAAGTATTGATAAAAATATTTTTAAAGAGAGCTGTAGGTAAGTAGTTTTTTAACTTTTTGAATTTTGTTAAGATTTTTTCTTGATTTTTTTTTAGAGAATATGGCTCAGAATATGGAGAAGGGATTTGTGAAGGGTGATTCTAACAACTTACCCAAAGTGGATCATGAGATGATTAATTTATATTATTTGGATAATATGGATTTCTTTAGCGCTGAGATGAAGAATGTTAAGACTGGAAGTGAGTATGGTTTAACTGCGCACATTAAAAATCCAAATTGTGTCAAAATATATGAGTAAGACTGTTAAACATTTATTATAAAAACCTTGTCAAGTGACTTGAAATATGATTTTTGGACACCCTGTACATATTTTTTTAAATTTAACTTTTTTTTCCCCGATTACAAAAATCCAAACCTTGTTACTTTTTTATGCCAAGTAAGAAAAAGCAAGGTAACTTTTTGAGAAAGGACCTCAGCACAAGTAATTTAATTTATTTATTTATATTTATAGGGAACAGAAACCCCATTAAAATCAATACCTTGTCAAAAGAAAAAAATTTTACATAGTCAACACTGAATACTAATTAATAAATAAAGACATGAAATATAGTATAGTAGGAGTTATAGTATGAACAATGCAAAATATTTGAAAACAGACACACAACAGTATAAAATTTAACTAAAAAAAATATTTAGTCTGGTAAGATTCTTTTTGTTAGTCTTTTTAAGGAGTTAACAGATACATTAAAAACATTAATAACTGGTTACTGAGTTAAGCAATAAAGTTCTTTCAATAAATTATTTTTTTGTCCATAATCAGTTGTATGAAAAGTAATGTGAAAAGTATGATGATGTCTAACAGTCAGTTAGACCGTTAATTAATTTATGCATCAAACAAATGTCAGTAATTTTTTATGCCTCTCTAAACTATCAAGATTGAGCTAAATTCTGACATGATGATAATTTAGTGCCACATTACCATCAAATTTCTTTACTAACACATTAGGCTTATGACAGTAAAGTTTTTTCAGAAAAATGCAATGTTAATTTCAAGGTTAATTTATATACTTAGCAAAAGCTAGTTTAAAAAAAATACAAAAGAATGTCAATAAAGTAAAAAACTAAACTAAAAATAAATATTTAAAATTAGGATTTTGGGTTTAATAAAACCTGATGACTAGCTTATTAAATCATTCAAGTATCTTTCAAAGAAAATCCCAAACATTTAATTAAAATGACTTTTAAAACAAAACATTATATAATAGTCAATTAATTTGTTGTGAAGAGGGTGGAATTGTAGCAGCTAGCAATTACATTTACGTTGAAGTCAGATCTGTAGTTCTTGAAATATTCAAGGAAAATAAAATATACTTTTAGCAGCTAGCAACACACGGTTTTAATATTTAGATGGATAATTACAGTTCCAACAAAAACTATATCAGATTTGTAGTTTTTCAGATATTCAAGGAAATATTGGACTCAACAGGATTTCTTACTAGTTTTGACCAAGGTTTTGACCAACTTATTAAAAGCAAAATATAAATGACAGTAAATAAGTAATTTATTACAGTTACTATATTTTAAACATCCTGGATTTTTTTGTAACAGTGAAAAGCTGCAAAATGTGAAGATAATAAAAAAGTCATTTGTAGGTACACCTAAAATTTTGCTATAAAATTTAAAACAAAATGTTAGAAAAGCTTTATCAGAAATAATTAACCACAGCTGTAAAATCTGGGAAAACTATTTTGAGGTATATAACTAAGACAGATTTGTAAAAATATAAAAAAAAAATTGTATTTTTTTATCTTATATTTTTAATCTCAAAGAATTTCCAAATTTAATTCATGTTATGAAAAATATCATAGCATGAAAAATTAACAGCTAATGAAGTGTCACCACATGCCATTCAGTGCATTACAAAAAAAATATGATTTCTAAACTTTTGCCATACCTAGAGGACTCATGGTATGTAAACTGGACATATGAAGTTTTGTCTATCTATCAGTTATTCTCGTGTCATATGAGAGTTGCAATTCTACGTGTATATGAAATTATTTTTACTTTGTTTGTACCTTAAAAATGTACATGGTCTGGTTGATTTGGTGTTAAAAGTGAGATGATTGAAGGCTTAAGTGTTATTGTTTATTTTAGAGTTACGAAGGAGGTCTATGGTGACAAGTTAAGAGAGAAGGAGATGTTTGCACAGTCAAGGCGAAAATAACTCCGGAGCACAGAGTAAGAAATACTCCTTATACTGTGGAAATTTCTGTTAATGAGAAGGAGGAAAAAGTGCTGCATTCTGAGTGCAAAGATTGTTCTGCTTCTGCAGGTAGTTTTAAAAACTTGAAACTATACACATTTTACATTACATTTAAAAAAAAATATTTGGTTAATCTCTTTTTAAAGTCTTCTTAAAATTACTTAATAATTGTTATTATTTACATTTTTTGAGAAAAAGAGGTAAAATTATAACTTTCAGAATAGCAGTTGGCACTATTTTGCAATTACACCTGGTAGGAAAATTATATCTTTAAGGTATCCAAACTTACAGAATATTAGGCGCTGCTCTTTTTTTTGTACATATCTGGGGTGGAAAATCCAAGTAAAACTGCTTTAAATTTTTTAAAAGTTGACCTTTATGCATAGAGTTTTTAGAGCATACCAACACAAAAAGTTACATTTGTTAGGACAAAATGAGGAGCTATGAACATTGGAATAATTTTTTTAGACATTAAAAGGTTGTATCCCCAAACCATCTCCGAGACTTGTTTAATTATCAAATTTCGGCGTCATTTCACATTTCTCTGGTGGGGGGATTCCTAACTTCAAAAAAAAAAATATGTGCGAAAAAAAAACACTTTATTTATACCAAAATAACTCAAATAAACATGAAAGACCTAAATACAAAATTTCTTAATTGGTGCCTGCCTGTCTGTCTGGAGAACGATGACTGAAAAGTCACTAAAGTTAACCGATTTTGATGAAATTTGGCACAAAAATCCTTTGGAACCAAAGAATGAGCTGATTAGTTTTTGATGGGGGGTGAGGGTTGTAAAGAGGGTAAGAAACGGGGTTGAAAATCATAACCCACAAACCGTATCAGCTAGCAACACACATACAGTTTTCACATTAAAAGAAATAATTATATTTTCAACAAAAATTAGCAGATCAGTAATTTTGGAGATATTGAAGAAAAATAAAATTTATACATGCCTGCTGGTGCCATGTTTTAAAAAATATTTTTCTGGTATTTTCTAACTATGATGTATTTTTTGTACCAGTTTCTGTTAAGCTAGGAACACACAATGCCAATTTAGTTTTCACAAGATAAAAAAAGACGCAAGCAGAATGTGTCTCCTTTTAACCTGTTATTAGAAAATTGTTAACTGTTTTTAACTTTTCTTTTTTGATACTTACAGGGGGCTGCAAGCATGCCATTGCTGTCCTTTTTTGGCTTCACAGAAGAAGTGAAGAACCAGCCTGCACCTCTACAATGATGTTGGAAATGCTAAAATGGATTTGCAGTCACTTAAACGAAGACGTGCCAGCCCTCGGACCAAAAAGTCATAATTATGTGTCTCAATTGATGTAAATCTGCGCAGATAACAAAGGGGTAATATATACCATTTTGCGATCTGAAGACAAGTACACCTATATCGATGTATACCAGCTCTGGTTCAAGTTTAAAACTGCAGAGAGAATGGACCAAATGGAATGTTGACAGGTTCATTAATTACATGCGGTCAAATATGAGCGATTCCTTGTGTGTCGAAGCTGAAACGGATACTCGACTTCAAGCCAATTCTCCATTATGGCACAGCTTGCGATTTGGCAGAATAACGTTAACTGAGGCTATTTTTGGCGCTTCTAAACACCTGGGCACTGAGGCAGTGGAGAGGGGGAAAAAGTTAAAGATGATGTCTTGAAGGAAATTCAAAAAATTAAAATTTCAAAATCAGGCTTGTACCTGAGAAGCCAATACCCATGTTTTGGTGTGGTGTCTTTTTGTTACATTAGTGGAGAGCTGCTTAACCGATTTTTATAAAAAATTTACAAAATATCTTTGGCATCAAGCAATGAGTTTTTAATGGTCGTGGGAGGTTGGAAAGAGGGTTGAACTTCTAAAAACATCCTTACTTACTGTAGCTGCTAGCTAGAGATATTCAAGAAAAGGTTCTTTGGGCGATATATGTATCTGCTAAAGCACTTTAAAAAATCCGTGTTTGTTTAATTAATATCTGCGTTTTTTTTTTGTTTTTTAATGTTTATATTTTTTTAAAGTCTCATTCGTTACTTAAATATCTGGTCATAAAACAAAAATTTAATCTCAAAGTGCCATAAAAAATGTAGATATCTCAAAACGCGCATACTTACAGTAATACCAAAAATATAGTTACTACCTAAACTAATGCAAAACATTGAGTTGTTTAATAAAACGCGGAAATTATTTATAAAACATGGATTTTTTTTTGTGAAAATCACAAAAATATATGATAAACTCCAAAAAATGTTGTCAGCCTGAATTTTTTTATCTCTGTAGAAACTTCCAAGTGATAGATCACAAATGAACCCCAAAGTGAAGTACCGTTTTTTATCAAATCTTGAAGTGTTCTATGTGAAACATTGTTTTTCGCCAATTTGAATAACATTTTTTGTTTCATGTAAACCATTTATAATGTACAGGGTAAATCAGATATCGTGATTAAAATTTAAAACCTGCTATTAATATATTTATAGTTTGATGACCCAAGTACTCGGATTGCTAAAAAATCAATGAGCATAACTACTAAAGACTTAAAATAAGTGTTATAAAACCCTTTTATGAAATTTTCGTTATGATTTCTGTATTGTGTATTTTGACTATGACAATATACTAAAATTTTATACAAATTGGTGGAGCACAATTTTTTACAGAGGAGTCTTATGACAGGACTATCAAAAACTTAAAAAAACTGTTAAGAGATAAAACCTCAATGTAAGGTACCGCCAAATAAATTATAGGTTTTTGGTATTGCTAAAAAGGTCTTTTGACAAAGATTTTGAAAGAAAAAAAATCTTCACTGATTGATGTTAATACATTGTTTTGATTCCCTGTACAAATCTTGGCATAATAAGAACCGAAGACAGGCTGTTAGGATAAAAAATTGTCTCTCTGAAGAGATATTAGTGAAGTCTGGAGTACCACAAGGGGACCTATGTCTACAATTCTTTTCATTTGTTTTATTAATGATATTTCAGACTGTTTCTGTTGCTGTCTAATCCTTCTATATGCAGACGATTAAAAGATTTTTAGAATTGTTAAAGATTTTAGGGATTGTGAAAGAGTGCAGAATGATCTCAACACTTTTTCACAAAATTTAAAGACTTAAGGGTATTATTTGACCCAAGCTTAAGCTTTAAAAATCACTATAACTTTATCTGTAACAAAGCTTTTAAACTACTGGGTTTCTTAAAAAGGAGCCTATCTGAATTTAAAAATATAATCTGTTTTAAAAATGTTTATTGTTCTCTTGTTAGATCAATATTAGAATATTGTAGTTCCATATGGTCCCCATTCTATAAATGTCATGTAGAAAATCTGGAAAGGGTATTGAAGAAATTCTTATGTTTTGTAGCTTTTAAACTTAAAATTCTATCTGGGGAAATAGTTTATTGTGATGTTTTAAAATTTCTAAAGGTCACAACTCTTGAAAACCGTCGAGTAATGTCTTGATCTAGCTTTTATTTTCAAGATTTGAAATGCAATGTTTGATTCTCGTCAATTAATACATAGAATTGGCTTAAGGGTTCCACAGCGGAGTACAAGAAATAGGAATATTTTTAACTTAGAATATTATAATACAAATTACAACCTTAATAGACCTATACGAAGAATGTGTAGCTCTGCTAATAATGTGGATATTTTTTTCCACCTCTCTGGATTCCTTCAGATATAAAATTAAAGTTTTGTATATTTAGAATAATAAAAAATTGTATAATTAAAATAGTACATTTATTTATTTTGTTTTATTAATAATTTACTATTTTCTTGTGTATCTAACACTCCTTTTGTTTAAATAGTACGTATTTTTGACCATATTATTTAATAAAACTATTTAACTTTAGTCTTGATATTTTTTTGTCCGCCTTTAAAAGCTTGAGTTTTAGGATACATAAAACATGGTAAATTTACAGTAGGTATATATTTATTTCCTACAAAACAAAAGAACAGGCAATGATTTTATTTCACTTCACTTATTAAAAATAAAAATTATATAAAACTATTGTAATATTAAAAATGACAATTTTTTCCATTGAAGGTCCCAAAATGAATCTTATTTACAGAACATGCTTCTAAAAAAAGATTGAAACAATTTCAGACAGTATAAAACCACTAGGCGCCCACCCCAAACATCATTTTGAATCACTCACAAATAGGCATCATTCCGCACTTGTACTTTATTATAAGTCATCTGATATGGGTTCGTCCTGGCGATGGCGTGTTAATATTTCCAATAGGAATATGCTCCTAAGGCAATTGAAACAAAAGAGAAATAAAAAAAAGAAGTTAAAAAAAACGCATCCAATTTTGAATTTCGTTTTTCCACCCAAGATTTTTTTCGGTTGAAAGTTATGAGAAAAAAGTCTTCTTGGGTGTTTGCCAGACATCTGTTATTTGACGGCTCATATGTCCTATCATATAAGATCCTCATAGAATTTCACTATTTTGACCTTTGGTACAATACATTAAAATACGGTTACATTTTACAAGTTTTTGTGCAGGGGGGAAAATAATGTCATTTTTAATATCATTTTTCACAAATTTTCGTCTGCAATGCATTAGTAACTTGATTTTCCCAACATCTAAAATTAAGACGAGATTCGACCCCAACCCAGTCCTTGGCAGGTAAACTAACCCAGAAGTTTTTGGTTTAAGAAAAATTTGGGAAGAAACATTGACTCTTGCTAATCAATGCATCTCTCTAAATTACTTGCTATGAACTTCTTAAACTACAAAAAAATTAACCCTGAGGCAATAAATTTAAATATAAGTTTAAAAAAATTCCACTAAACTTGAAGAAAAAATATTAGAAAAAAAAAATAACTAGAAGTGATTTACCATATTTTTTCACTCCCATCACTGGAGCTAAAAAAAATTTTTACAGAAGTTTTATACGTCCCTAGATTCCCATAAAGGTGGGGAGGACTGACCTTATCAGACTTTTCTATGTCATAAGTGGGAAGTTTGGCTCGGTCAATTTTAAATAAATCTTTTCTTTCCAGTTTTTAAGCAAATCAACAAAAGTCTTATTACAGAATGAGATATAAATTCCCAATGTCTATAGTGGAGTTAAATATAAATAAAAAAAAAGAGTTTTACCAACACAAAACTATTGGATTTTTGGCATCCTCCACTAGTTCTACCACTGACTGGTTTCAAACAAATTCCCACTATCCATAGTAGCCATCATTTCTCATCCTGTTATCTATAATGTTTTGCCGAGCATTTGTTCATGACTTGTTGGTTTGATCGTTCGTATTATTTGTCTATAAAACCTTATGGCGTACCGATGATCCCCAACAAGGGTGAAACACATGTTTGCGTTTATTCTCCAAGTCACACCCGGTATGTATTCTTGTGGTATTCCGGTGTATTTTGTAAAGTTCATTGTTTTTGTTATCGATTCGTTATAGTTGAAGGGCCGACTGGTGGATGGACTGTGTCTGAAACCAGTGGTGGTTGGTAAAACTCTTTTTTATTTACTTTTTTATTTAAAAACTTTATTGCTATAAGAATAATGGGTTAAACAAGAAGTGAACTAAATTTTACTTGTCTTAACAGATTGTATGAGGGTTATTTTACGCGAGAACCATCAAAGGTAAACCTATATTTTTTTACATGATCATGAAATATTTTTTTGTAAAGAAAAATTTTTCCTTTGGGTGGCGATGTCTCTAATGGGGTTGTATTTGAATTTCAGCTGTGATCTTCACACACTATTGCGCCCAGCCGTGGATAATTTTTTCAGCTTTAGTGCCTCTAGAGCCACAATTTTCTTCTTGGTCACAAAGGGAAGGGCAAAAATATCTTAAATTTCCAGGGGAATTCTGACATTTATTTATTTTCACATCCGCGGAAAACGCACTTTTTCATTTTGATGCAGAAAAAGCTCGAGAAAAAATAAATACAACTTTTAACAGATTGTTTACTAAACAGAAATGACATTTAGTGACAGCTAAGCATTAAACTGAAGTTAGGAAGAGGCTGAGAAAAAGGTCACCACTCGCTACTTTTCTCGTAAAGTTAGTTGGCTAAAAAATTTTTTTGAGCGTTTTTGTAGAACTCCAACTTTAAAAAATTTTTTCTACAAAACCAAGAGTTTTTCAGAAGAAATAATAAATGCGTTTTGGATAACTCACTCTAAGGTACCAAATTCCGTTGCTTCCCAAAAATCTGGGAAAACCCCATTCTTCTATTTCCTTTAGTTTTACCACAATGTGGATATTTTAAGAGTTTATGTTGCGACATTATTAAAGCCCACGTCAATACTTTGAAAACAGTATGCAAACACACTAAAAGACAGAAGGTACTAATATACATCGCGCTTGTTGAATATTATTCTAAAAGTTGTCGTCAAGCAGAGTTTTTTTAGCAGTGTCATTTTAGGTGTACTAAGGACCAAATGGTAAGTTATGATACTTTATACAGTCCTTTTTTTGTTGCTTTTAAAACGTTATTTTGTGTCCGTAATATTAACTGGGCAATTAAATGTTAAAAAGTTAATACCGCGGGCAGTCGAAATTATATTAAATTTGGAGTTTACAAGTAAATAACGATAACAACCTATTTCAAAAATGTTATCAGATGGGAAGAATCTAGGTCGATTATTATTATCAACTTAATAACAAAAAATATTATAAATCTTTCTTAACTCATGCTGCTCTTATCTTGTTAATTATTTTTGTCATGTTATATAACCTGAGCCTGTTTTGAAAATTCTAAAGTAGATTAGTATTCATTTATTTCCGAGGGATCCAACCGGTAAGTCATTTTTAATAATTAAATTACCAAATGTTTTAGGTTATATATTTTGCTTTCCTCTCTTGTACTCCAATGACCACCTAAAAAAATTATAGTATGTAACGACGGAGAGGGGTCACGGTTTGTGACTAATGTTGCCCCAGAAACATTAAAAAATAATTTTTAGTTCATGGCATTACTTTTGAATCACTTTTACATACGCCCCTGGTACCACAACCAATAATATCCAACTCAACTGACTAAACTCTCTTCTTTTCCCAGATAATTTCTCGCTAAGCCACTGGCTTAACCCTACTCTAAATTTAAAAGGCATTATTTTAGTAGACATAAAACCCTGCGGAACAATTTTGGTTTATTTAATTTTTTCATGGGGCTTTTGCACAAAATATATTGCAAATCATTGATGCATTATTGGGAAGCTTTTAAACTTTTGCTTAGGTAGGTAAATGGTTTTCTTTTATATATTCATCAAAAACGGGATTTTACTAGCTGAACTAAAAACATTTTTTTATTGTTCAGGAGGTGCAAAAAAAAATTATTTTTATTACTTTTTTGCGAAGTGAATGCTTTTGTTTTCAAGTTTTTTTGTATGTTTTTTCCGTTTTCTAGATTTTTGGATGAAGGTATTTAAAAAAATGTTGTTTAAAACTCGCTGTTTCTTTTTTTATCCGCGTTTTTGAATCACTCGGTGAGCTCGTTCTTTAAAATCACACTGTTGAAAATAGTAGTTTACATAACAAGCATATAATGATGGTTATTAAATGCGAACATGAAGTTTATTTTATTAATCTTAATTTATCTGAGCGTATAATGACCATAACATGCGAGTTAGTAGTGTACCATACTTTACCAACAACCAATAAAAATGCCATCATAAATATCAAAAATTATTAAAAATATGATGACTCTTAAAATAATCTAGAGAAATACCTGTTAAATGATTTTTTGTTGTCCTTAAATACATTTATAGTAGCACACGTTTTTTGGTAAATTTAAAGACTGTAAAGAACTTTGATTAAAAGAAATTAGTACCAGCTTATGTCTTACACACTCTATGCTTTAAAAAATTACAATTTTTGCTTTTTTTGTATAAAAATGGCAAATAAAAATCATATTTACAACACCACTCAAAATGACAGAAAGATGATATAACAGAAATTTTTATTAAACAATTGCCTTAAATTATTTTTATTTTTCTCTAAAATACTTTTTTTATAGCATGCTGTCTCTCTTCAACAACCTTAAATATTTTTGCATTTCACTAAATTATCTCTCCATCTACCTCTAAAATGTTTTTTGGCAGTACTTTTTTTGAACGCTAAAAAAGTAGTGAAAAATTGAAAAATTTGCATAATATTATTCGTTGGTCGGAAGTAAAAACCATTTAAAGTTAGAACTACTATTTTTATGACTGATTTTTTTTGTAAATAGTTGAAAAAATTTAAGCATATGTCTTCTTGTCTAGGTAAAAATAATTAGAGTTTCTTAGGGCTGGTTTCTCAATAGGGGGTTACCAGTGAGTTAAATTAACTGGGGTTATATATCATAGTTTTTTGCTGTTACAAGCCAAAATTTTTTTAGGTTAACTGTGGGGTAAGGTAACTTACCCTCAACCTGAAGCCCTGGTTACCCTGAAGTTAATTTTAACCCGCTTTTTAAAGATTTTTACAAGGTGACATTGCTCGAGTTAACGCTAACTCGCTATTGAGAAACCAGCCGTTAATGTTATCATTTTGTGCAATTTTTCTTTAAATTTGGATAAAACATGGATTTGTTTTTTTTGCATCTGTGATAAAAAAAGTATTTTCCATTGGTAACAAAAAAAACATGGGTTGATTATTTGTGGAGAGTTATGCCCATATCCACCATTAAACACTCTAATCAGGGCTATCCAATTGGAATTAACTTGCTAATCGCGGCTAAACAAGTTTACCTATCCACCAACTTTTTTTATGAAATAATTACCTAATCAGGGTTAACTAACTCGATTAAAAAAAAAGAGCTGGCAACGCAGCATATTTGGTGTGTATCTATTGGTAACACTGAATATGTCAAAAAATTTTTGATGTAAAAGGTTATCTTTTCTGTTTACTTTTTAATTTTCTTTCAGTTTTTGTTTATTTATTTTTAAAACCTATCAGAAAATACGTTCCCAGCTGTTGCGACTGAAACTCAAGTTAAACGGGGATGGCCGAATCGTTGCTGTTTGGAATCAGTTTGTTGTCGCCAGCATTATTTCCAATAATTAACTGCTCATTTTCAGTCGAGTAGTGTAAAAAAGTGGATTTGCTGAAAGTATGTTTTTTCACACAGTGTGTGGTAAACAAAAGTAGGCATTGAACAGTATGCAGGGTGCATATAACCATGAAATACTATAATGGTCCAAGGATTGCAAAAATGTGTATATAAATGGCCTTTTCAAAAATAAATTCTTTGCAACGAAGTCAAGATAGTGACTTTTTGTAACTCACATGCGTTCAGATAAGAGGGTTAAGTTAAAGTAATAGTGCCTTAAATTTGGTAATTATGCAGTATACGGTTTTCTGCCATTTTTGATTTTTTATGAAAAATTCTTTATGGGGGCACCTACTAGGGTCCCTAGGACCCCAAATCCACCTGCTATGATGATGTCATAACTAGGCATGGTCACTGAAAGTAACCGTGACGTCTAGCCTATATATCATACCATTAAACCATGTAGACAGTTTTAAAAACTTACACAAAATTGGTTGATATGGATCATTGTTTTTTATTAATATCCTAATTGATGAGGTTACTAATTTAAATGTATTTTCTGCTGTTGAAAGACAATGTTTTTTTGTGATATGAAATATCTAACTGACCAATGTGATTTATTAAGGCATGTCTATGTGCAATAGTTGTCTGTATTTGTTCCTGGTTTTATTAATGTATTTATTTGGTTTTTAGATAAATAAAACATGTACTTCACTTTTAATTGTATTTGTTTTTATTTTATGAAAATTATTAACTACAAACGTTAATCAACACTTAAATAAAATGTAAAACAAATAAAAAAAACTTAAAAGAAGCTTATGAAAGTGAAATAAGTCTGAAAGCTTTGTGAGGCGAAACCTTCTTAAGAACACCCTGTTGTCCATAGTCTCAAAATAATTTGGTCTCTCGTTCCATCGCTTTGGAAGTCCATCATTGATTATGTCCAACACATCTAAATCGTCATGATACAATAAATTTTCCATATTTAAAAAAAAACAATACAACAAATCAAACTGGAAATCAAAATAAACAGAAAACATAACCAACAAAATGCATATGACAGCGACTTAATTGCTCAATTAAGCTTTAATCGCAAAACATCGGCCGGGTTGGTAAACGGCGCGATTAACGCAAAAATTTTGTTGGTGGATACCGAATTTACTCGCTAACCGCAATTAAAAGTTAATTGGAGAAAAAATGCGATAAAGCGTAAAACATATTTCTGAAAAAAATCTTGACAGTCCAACAAAAAATTAAGGTTTTATTTTTTAACATCTAAATATATTTTTAACCGTTTTTATGTTATGGGTACCTCAAATCGGTAACTAGATTAATTAATCCTCCTAGTTAACGAGCAAGTTACCCTACAAAAATTTGGTATAATAATATGTTATTTATCAGGCGTTTATGGCATTTTAAAACAATTATTTGTACCAAACAATCTTAAATACGAGAGTATTTAATTTAAATTGTTTAAGATTACAAAAAGTTTTTCAGTTTTAACTCGCAATGTATGCAAGAAATGTTACTGTATTTCCACAGTTGACAATTTTTTGACAAAGTTATTTGTGCTGTTTTCAAACATTTTTTAAATCACTTAGGAGGAATATGGTTAAAATCAGGACAAGAGATAGTTTGTGGTCGAGCCAAAAAACGGCCGCAGCTGCAATATTATTTAATATAAAATATCTGGAATTATTTTGAAAACTTTTTATACAGACCGCTTCAAGCTACTGCGAACATAGGGGGAATCAAGTCCAATTTACTCTCCGTGCCGTACGACCGAGGTGGATTCGAAGCACGCTGCAGTGTTATCTTTTGGAAATTCATTTTGTTTTTATTACTTTGTTTTATTTCTGCCTTGCTCGAGAAACAGATGGGTAAGTTCTTAATTGAAATAATACATTTTTAAAACCAAAAATGTATGTCTACGAAGTTACCGAAAAAGTGCAGATGGTCAAATGGTCAAATCGTCATAACCCAACACACGTTCGATATTGGTCGAGGGAAAATTTGCATTTGTATTTTGACGTAAGAACACAGTATCCCCAAAAACTAAATGTTTGGGGGGGGGTATTATAGGGGAACACGTAATTGGGCCATTTTTTATTAACGGCAATTGCAATTTGAATGGTCCTAGATACTTGGATCTACTGCAGCAGCACATTATTCCAACTGCTAGGCAGTTGTTAGGTGTAAGATTTGGTGAAACATGGTTTCAACAAGATGGTTGTTCCGCTCACAATGTTGGCCTTGTTAGGGAATATCTTGATAATGTATTTCCTAATCGGGTTATAAGTACACGGGGAACTATTTTATGGCCAGCTCGATCTCCCGATCTTGCTCCTAATGACTTCTATCTGTTTTTGAAGAAGCTTTTCAAATTATCACCCCTAACATGCTTGGAAACGTTAGAAGGGGTTTTTATAGTGTGCTCGGATATTGTCTAGCCGAGCAAGGAGGACTTTTCGAACATTTGCTTTAATTTTTTTTCGACTGGGAGAATCTTTTTGGTTTTTAGAATGTATTATTTTATTTTGAGAAGTTGCTTTTATTTTGTTTCTCCTTATTATTTTCATTGTAACACGTCGTGACTGATAAATCTGAGCAGTTGACAATAAAACGCTCTTATTTATTAGTGACAAAAAATAAGAAAATTACGTTATAAAAATTTGCGTATTTATTGACCAAATTCCGGTTTCATTGACTACACTCCACACAGCACCGTGGTTAGAGGCGTACTAAATACCAAAGGAAAGTCATGCAAGTGGTGATCGCAAGCCTGAGTATTGGTTGCTTCACTGATAGGCGTGCGGTGTCTCTGCATGTACGTACACTGGCAAATTAGACTTCTTCCGCCCTATGTTCGCAGTAGCTTGAAGCGGTCTGTATGTGATTCCCTCAAACAAGCTTAGCTACAACATGTAGTGTTTATTTGATCTTCCTAGCTTTGACAGAACTAAAGTAATAGGGTGGCCCCTCAGCTTAACGGTTAAGCTAGGAGCGTCGCGTTTTCTCGAAAACGGCTGCCGGTACAAAATTAATTTAACCATAACAAAATAGCTACAAAAAGGCTATAAAATGTAGCGTTGAAAATATTTGGAACCCTTATGATGCTTCCCCAAGTTAACCGATGAAAAATTATCCTCAACATTTCATTTCGGCTATACCACTAAACCGAATTTGCATGCCATTCGACGCAAAATTTAGTCGTTATTGAATAGAATGGCATTTTCTACCAGGGATCCTATTTTCGAAACCATTCGAAATTATTCGCATGCGACTACTTCTGTTTCTCCCTATACCGTATAGAATAGGAGGCAAAAAATATGCCTATATGCTTATTCATGGATAGCACGTGACAGAATAACCGCTTTTTCATGCGGAACAACACCCTCCCTCCACCCACTCGTGCAATATTGATTTAAACCAGTCGAATTCGAACGCGGTCCACACATACCGGCTTATCTTTCTCCTCTCATTTCATACGGTATATAAAGAGACTGATATAAAAATTGACTATTATTTAGTACACGTATGCGTATATTTTCGTATGGATTTGAAAATCAGACCCCAGGGGCCCAATTCTTGAATCACTCGAGTACGTTATTTCTACGCCAAATGGTCCGTCAACTACAAGAAAGGGAGCTAAGAATGAAATCTTGGCCAAGAGCAAGTGCTGTTTGGCTTGACTTGCCATAAATTTAATTATAATTTTCCAGGGATTAGTTTTTTTTAATCCCTGAGGGATCAAATTTACTTATAATCCCTAAGCTGAGGGATTAAATTTTTAAATTTCTTTTTAATCCCTTAGGGATTGAATTTTCTTTGAAACCCTTAGGGATTAAAATTGTCACTTTAGTCCCTAAAAAGAGGTATTAAAAGTACCTATTTAATCCCTGAAGTGCATAAAGATTTTTATTCTTTATGAATAGGAAATTTGTACAATGTTTTTTTTTTCTCGTAGATACGCAGAAGCCAGCCTAATCCGTTATGTCGCATATATTAGAAGACTAGTGGGTATAATTATATAGTATATATATATATATATATATATATATATATATATATATATAATTATTATATAATAGTGGTATAATTGAAGTGTACTTTGTTAGTTTGCATTTTGTGTTGTTTAAAATACAGAACTTGGTTTAAAAAATCCTAATTTTGACTTACTTGGTTTTATTACAACTTGCCAATAAATCATAAAAATCAAAAACCTTATCAGAGGAGGTTACTTGACTTTTGTATCAAATCACTTATACGCTTAAAACACTGAAGGAGATATAAATATAAGCTACAACGCACAAATACAGAAACTTTAATAAGGTCATAAAAAGATCACTTTTTACAAGCTTTTATTTAACTTGTAGTAGCAATGTATTATGTTTGTTCGGGTGGAATTTTGCAACTTAATTTTGACCAACTGACATCCGATCGGCTTCAAATTTGGCATGCTTATATAGTTGCAGTGACAACACAAGAATAAAGTGTGATGAAATTGACAGCTCCCACCTACTCGAAGGGGGTACAGTTGAAGTACGCCCGATTTCATTGAAATTTGGTGTGTTGGGGCACTTGGGGATGAAGATAACGAATTTCTCATCAGATTTTGAATATTTAATATGGCGGATTCAAGAAGGATGATTTTTGGTCAACTCAACCAATTTTAACTAACTTATACACATCCGATCGCCTTCCAATTTGCCATGCATTTATAGTTTCGGTAAAAATACAATAATATGGTATTCTCAGGTACCCACCTCCCTCTAACGAGGGAAGTGGAGGTGTGGAGGGGGAAAAAGATTTACTTTTGTTTGATTTCAATCAAAATTGGCAAACAGAGGATTTTACGAAGGGGGATTATAAATTTTTGATCAGATTTGAAAATTTCAATATGGCGGATACAAAATAGATGATTTAGGGTCCAAATTTTTTATTAAAAACAAACTTTTAAAGAACAAACTTTAATTAATTGCACTCAAAATTAGAAAATAATTTTTTATCTTTCTTATACCATAATAAAAGCGATGGGCGCAAATTAAAAATTTTAACTTTAGGTATCGCATATAGGTCACATCGACGATTCACCTAAGAAACAGTTGTATTACTCTATAACCTAAGGACATTTTCAAAGGCTTGGCAAACACGGCACTCTCACCCGTTCTCAGCTCCTTTAGATGAAAGCATTATGTTTATAATTCGAATAGAAGAAGAATTTAGTTCTTCAATTTGCGCCCATCGCTTTTATTATGGTATAAAAAAGATAAAAAATTATTTATTTTCTACTTTTGAAGGCATTTAATAAAAGCGTGTTCTTTAAAAGTTTTTTTTTAATAAAATTTTTTCATCATTCGTTTTTGGAATGCCTTGCCAGAGTGGATTGACATTTTTTTAGTAGCATTGCTTTTTAGAGCGTTTTTATCATAACTATTAAATTTTTTAGAATTTTTATTTCTTTTCATTGGAAATTTTATTGGATAAACACGGTTAAATAAAAAATAGACACTTAAAGTTGGCAAGCTATATTTGATTCCTTGTTGTTAGCGTATCTGTGATGCATTTGTGAAAGCGCCCTTAAAAAAGAGTTAAAGTTGTGTTTACAACGTACGACATAACCAAACTAATTCCTGTTCAGTGCTTGATGCACGCGGCAATAGAATGGAAAATAGAAGGAGTGAAACTGTGGATCAAGCATTTATGAAAACTCACAGGAAAGAAAATGGTTAGGATACGCTAACTGCATATGAATGGATTCTGAGCATGCGTACTAAGATACGATTAGGATTAAGCACTCTATATTTTTGGAACTTTAACGGTGGAATTTACTAAAAGGTTTTAATCTATTTTAGAACGGTCCTAATTTTAAGTAAAATTTTTGGTTTTAAGCATTTTTAACCAACCCTCTTTGAGTTATGGACATATTTTGATTTATAAGAAAAATTTTAATAACTTTGTTTATTGAAAAATCATCTGAACACCATCTTTTGTTGGATTTAAGAAGAAACTTTAAATCTAGAAGAAAAGAACATTAAAAAATTTAGTTTGAATAGTAAATATTGGGGTAATTGCCACTTTAAATAAAACTTATCCTTGTTGATTAATTTTTTCCATTAATACTTGATGTCATACAACGACTTAGATCGGAAATAATAAAATAAGGAGTAGATATTAATTTTATATTTATTTAAAAGGTATTTTATTTATGAAATGTATTAAAAAACTTAAATGCAAGTTTTGTTTACATTTCTTTCACTGTCGAAATGTCAGTTTCAAAATATTAGCTGCGTTCAAATCCTGAACAGCGAGTTCGGATCTCTTACTTCTGCTTGTACCTTGGCTTGCACCGACCTCTACTGATGAAAGCTACAGCTTTGAAATAAGTTGGCTTTGAGTAAGGAAATTTTTCTTCACTGAGCTTTTAGATAACCTCAATGTTTTAATATCAGTTGGTAAATAAATTAATATAGTGGTTTTGGTTCTTTTGGTTTGGTATACTTTTCGTGCATAATCAGTAACTTTCACTTATGTTTCTTTTGCCTCGTAGTGCTCTCATAAATATATTTTTTGTGCTGAAAACGGGTAAAATATGGCGCTTTTCTGGAGAAAATTGGAGGTGTTTTATTGGTTAATGAACAACTTGGGATAATAAATAAAGTAAATTAATCCTTGAAAAAACGGAAAATTATAAAGGAACTTACTACCAATTGCCACAAAATAATCCATTCTGGGGGCTATAAATTTAAACCACCCCCCAGAGGTGGTCAAAAAAATCACCAACTTTATAACCTCAAACACAGATAATGAAGCTATTATGTGCCAAATTTTTGGCGTATTCACCATTTGCCATTTTGAAACCTGTCAGAAAAAAATATGTTTAGGGCATTTTCTCCTAAAATATGGTATATTTTGAGAAAAAAAAGTTTTTTACTGGTATCTTCCAATAAAAATACTAAATAATCAATAACTCTGTGTCTTTTCTGTATGGGTAATTGTTTTTTGAAAATTGGTTTAAAAATGTAGTACCCCCCACAAGTTTAAATATTTAGACCTGTGGGGGTAGGGTAAATCTACGCCATACGGACGTAACGACCGTTACATTATTTTACAGTGAATTTGTGTAGGCGTAATGTTATATACAACTTTGAGTTTAGACATGTTAAACTAAAGAAATATTCAACTTTCATTATTAGTTACTACTTCGTGGACAATATTTTTAACCTGCGAGTAGCTGGCATCGAAAGTTATAAAACCATAGTTTTAGTGTAACGACCGTTACCGTAGAATTACCCGGTACTATTTTAGATCTTAGTAAATCCCACTGTGAGTGTCTAATTATTAAAGAATCAGTAAAAAAAGTTCAATTTAGTGTATTTGTGTAAATGTCAGCCGCCATGTTGAAATTATTCCGGAGAAAATACTCACACATTAAAACATAAAAACTAATCGAAATATTGTGAAAAAATTGGACCAAATAAATATTTTTTACCGAGCAAGAATATTTTAATTTTTGTTTTACAAAATATTTTGGAAAAGTTCGGTTAAACTTTTAATAAAATCAGACACCCAACTTTTGCGCGTTCGTCTTTAAAAGCCGCAGTATATAAAATCTTTAAAACTTAATTTTAGGCAACCTCGCTTTGCCGTAATTTTGTTATTATAGGGAACAAAATTAATAATCAGTAAATTGATTTAATCTTCAGAAGATTAATATTAATAACAGCAAAATAAACTAATCACTTTAATTTTGAGTGCTCGGTTGGTTAGCTTTAATAATAGAGAATTTTGGTAAACAGTACTCAAAAGGCTCACTTTAAATTATAATAGGTCGGTTTTTTATTTTTGTAAAGTTTGTTTCTAAATAAAAAATACAACAAAAATGCGTTTACACCAAATCAATGGATAACTGTGTCTAATTTTTTTTTAAATTGGTTCATAGGGTCTCAAAAAACACGCTCCGCTACAGAGAACTTTCTCATGTAAGGAGTTGTCCGACTGAACATACAGGGTTGGCCATTTGAAAGGGTTTACCTGGATTTTTTCAAAAACTGTTAAGAATTGGAGAAAATGCTGAAATACTTCGATTTTGTTTGTAAAGAAAACACGTTTTGGCTTGAAATTTTTATAGCGCGCACCCCCTGGGAGGGGTAAACTTTATCCCTATATTTTGAATAGGGAAAGTGGGTCGAGTGATACCTTGTTTTGAAGATCTCCTGAAAATTTCGAAAATCTATCGATTAGATTTGGAGATATTCACTTTCATAGTTCATGTACAAATGCAAAAATTATTTTTTTAAGATTTTTTTTTATTTTTTGAGTAGTCCCGTGTCCCACGTCGTCTTTGGTTTTGTTAATAGTAAATTTTATCATCGCATTTTTTCACATCTTCACTCGTATATCGGTCACATCAACGATTCACATAAGAAATAGTTGTATTACTTTATAACCTGAGGGTATTTTCAAAGGCTTGGCAAGTACCTCAATCTAAAGCTTTCTCAGCTTCTTTAGATGAAAGCATTATGTTTATCATTCGAATAGAAGAAGAATATAGTTCTCCTTGCCACCGAATTTTTAATTTTCGCCTACCGGCGTAACTAGGGGGGGCCGCCCCCCCCCCCAGATCGTTCCAGGCCCCTCCAGAAAACTATAGCCTAGTAGTTGTCAGTCATATGACGGGGCTAGTATAATGTCTGGGAAACGTAAGGGCTTAAAAGTTTTAATAAGAGAAGAAAATCCTTCGGCAATATACATTCATTGTTTGGCACATAGGCTTAATTTAGTTGTTGTTGACGCATGTACAAAAGTTGCACCAGCAGCTTCTCTCTTTAATACATTAGAGGAATTATATGTGGATTTTTCGCAATCAGGAAATCATGAAAAACTTTGGGTTGCAGGGAGCTTCGGTATTAAATTTTTGGAAGTATCTAAATTTTCTATTAATCGCTGGGCATGTCGATTTGAAAATTGTAAAGCAAAAAAGTGAAGTAACTGATAACCACCAGGATAGACATGCTCTTAAAGGTGTTGGACTATTAGCATCTATTCAAAAAGCCGAGTTTTGCATTTGCCTGCACATTCCATACTTTGTGTTATTACGTATCAACGTTTTGAGTCAGAACTTACAGGGTAAAGATGCTACTCTCGGCAAAGCAAATTTAATAATAGTCTACAGTCTACGCTCCAGTCTCTAGAAGAAACTAGAAACAGTTTTTAAAATATTTATCCTGAAATCCAAGACTTCGTCGACAACATGATATTTCTTGAGAACCTATCAGTGTATCAAAACGAAAACGGCAAATTGCTGCTAAACTAAGGATTATATAGTGGAAATCGCTCTTGGACAGCGCGATAGAGTTGCCATCAGATGTAAGTTGCTTATGTCCATTTGCTCTGCGATTTCTCTAAGGATTCCTTGGCGCTAAGGATCTCTTAACGGTGCTAAGTAGTTGATTTGGTTTGCTCAGCTTTTCTTTGTAGTCTAAGGAATACCTAAATTTAAGATGCCAGATATCAAGCCTTAAATCATCCTTAGGAGAGAATTCTAACCTCATTTTTTGTCCACTCGAAACGGTAAAAAAAATAAAAATGGAATTTTTAAATGACGATTTGGATGTGCTGAATATAATTGAAAATGTTTTTGCCAGAGGGGTCTAGATTCAGATTTAGATTTTTTCAACATTTCTAGCTAACCAAACCAACAGTTCGAAATATTTTGCCACTCATACAAGAACAGTTGGAGTTAGATGAAGGACTTTTCGGCTAAGACTATATGACTTACAAATTAGAACCAGTCAACACAGAGACAAGCCCACATTTAATTTAATTTCCATGATGCCCCAATGGATGATGATGGCTTCAAGTTTTTACAATCACATATTTTTATGCAAGTTTTTTTGTCGTTATTAGTTTAAAATAAATATGACTGTTTATTTTTTAGAAGCAATACAACTGTCTCTTCAATTATACTGAGAACTCTACGATTATATACACAGGGCATCTTTCTAGCATTGGGAATTTTAAGGCCAATATACAGGGTGGATTCTTTAAATGGAACGTACTTCTAGCAGGTTAGAATTTGGTTGAATGAAAAAATCCAAAAACACGTCAACTAAGATTTTTAATTTCCTTTATTATTTTATATTTATGCTTTGCAATTTTTGAAATCTGCAAACAATTATCTCTTCAGCAATACCACACAGTAGGATCTATCTTTTACGATAATCAAGATATTTTTATCTAAATCTGTATGGAAAACTTCAATATTCATTCAAATATCCCCTGTAAAACAGGGCATAGACAACAATTCTATGCAAGTTTAAATGCCTCTATCTTGGAAACCATAAGAGATAGAGTATTAGTGTGTGGTATTGTCAAAAAGATAATTTTTTTTTAGAATTCAAAAATGTCAAACTATACAGGGTGTCCTATTTAAAAAATATATTTTTTTCCATACCTCGTAAACAAAACGACATAAAAAAACTAAGATAGCATGATTAAAGAAAATTAAAAATCTCAGTTGACGTGTTTTTGGATTTTTTTATAAAACCAAATTCTTACCCGCTAGAAGCACCATTCCATTTAAAGAATCCACCCTGGATATGTTTAAATAATGACCCTTACTGAAGCTGAAAAAATTAATGTAAAACCTTACGCAAAGAATAATTAATAATAAATAATAATTATAATAATAATAACAAATAATGGTTTTATGACAAGCAGCGCCATCCAGTGGTTGAACTTATAACAAGATTTAATTCCTAGCTATGGAAAACTTTTTTTTGGTCAGAGCAAACGAATAAAATTTACGGAATACTGAAAAATTATGGATTTCTTTACTACACATTACTTAAGCAAATCGCAGAGTAAATGGGCATTAGAACTGGAAAATAAACATGCACTACCTAATAATGGATAATTTAGCAGCTAATTCTAGGGAGAGGTTTTCAAACTTGCTATTGGCTACATCGGTAAATGCTTTATTTAAGTAAAACATCGAAGAAAGTCAAAATTGTATCGAAAGTTACTCCATGATTACAGGTGTGGATGTATCTATGCTTGAAGTTGATATCTTGGTAAAAAAAATGATTACTTGTAAAAATTTAGAAACAAATTTAAAATCTCCCAAAGATTTTATTAATACAAATTATTTCAGATTGCTCTTCTTTTTCTATTAAGTTGTTAACGAAGCTTCTCTGCGATGCGTAGAATAAAAAATTGAATCAGAACTACAATGGGACAAACCCGATTTTCCAGTATTGGCAATTTTTAACATCCAGAATGATTTAATTAAAGAAGAGATTACAGCAGACCACGTTCTGGATATATTTTCACATAAGACAAGGAAGTTGCAGTTAATTTAAGTTAATTTATATTAAACAGCTGGGTTGAGTAAAAATGCATAATATTCGAGGTAATATTAAACAGTTTTGAGAAAACATCACTACCAAGCAGTGTCAGCTAGGCCCCCCCTTATTATGGTATCAGAAAAAAAAAATATATTTTCTACTTTTTAGTGGATTTAATAAAAGCTTGTTGGGCCACCAATTCGAAATATTTAAAATTTTAATGTGGCGCATCATAAATGTAAATAATAATAACAAAGAAAATTAGAGTAAACTAATCTAACTCATCTTAATTTCCGACAGTGTGTTATTTTCTGTCTCTTTTTAATGATTTGATTGAGGTAAGAATAAAGAATTTCCTAATATTGCCATTTACGTCATGTTTCTTCATATTTGGATAAAAATAGATAAACGTTTTTTTTGCACCCATTGACGAACAATTACTTGAATCATGCTTTTGATGAAGGTATATATAAAAGAAAATGTCTAAACAAATACAATAAAAAAAAATTACTAGGACCCTGTACAAAAAAGGAAAACTTTAAGATTAATGATAACATTCAGTACTTAAAAAAAATAATATTCATAAATCTTATTTAAACAACGGATAACTTTTTACCCGCCACTGACAAGCACATATCTTTAGTAATATGTAAGTATTATTTCTTAGTATACATGCAGTCCAAGGCAATGAAAATCGTCAAAAACATATATTGGACCAGAGTCAGCCCTGGAGGTACCAAAATGTACTATAAGGTCCTAGGTCAAACTCTGGATAAGGGAAAAACATGAAAGCCACTTGCTAGAAAGACAGGGGCTAAGACACAGCAGAGCTTTTATCAAAGGCCTTAATGCCAAACTCACGAAAGACCTGCTAAGTTATAGTAGGATCTAAATCATGACCGGCCATATGGCGATTAAAGTTTACCTAAACAACATGGGCCTGTATCACGGAGACCTCAGCTGCAGACTATGCAATCAGGAACCGGAAAGAGTACAACATGTAATATGCCTATGCGAGGCACTGGATCGCAAAATGCACCTAATATTTGGGGAAGTTAAACTAGACTCAATATCGACTGGGGATTACTCCGTAAAGGACCTGCACAAACTTGCACAGGGGACAAAATTCATGGATTAGTAAGCCTAGGAACCAAGAGGGTGCACAACACAACGGTTTGGGTATTGATATTCAGACACCAAGGAATATCCGAGGGAATATCAACAAAATGAACGAAAAGCGTATATTTTTATCCATATAAATTGTCGTTTTTATAGTCATCAAATTTTTATAGCAATCATTTTTACACAAGAACTTTTATATTATTGTTTTAGAATGCTCGCGCTGGTTGACCGACAATTCCACTAAATCTATCTGTAAAGTTTTTATTATTCATGGTTGGGGTTCGACGTGAGCTGCTTAATGGCGTTTCTTTTAAGATATACGTTTTGCGCTCCGAGCAGAAGTCCTTTAAAACCGCCTTCTGAATATATTGGGCACGGACTGACTGAAAACCATCTTATAAATCATTAAAAGTAACAGCTTAACTTCAATTTCGATTTGTATAGTTTATTTCTGATGAACATGCAATATTCTCGTAAAGATATAACACCTTTTTGTCGAGCGCATGGATCTTTAAACTGCGCAGCAAGTATGTCACAGTGAACCGCCGTCGGCTTTTCCGAAAGGTGATCCTAGCTGTCACAGGTTAGACTTGCATCTATCTACATCGCTACCATCCCAGCAGAACTTGGTTTTGAGGTAGGTAAAGTATTTTTCTGGCAAAAATCAACTCCGCCGGACTTCAGGATGCAGTGACCCTAGGTTTCACTAGTCGAGGTCACTGCCCAACTTACATTTAAAGTTGTCACGACGTAACCGGCACCACATAGAATTTCCTGAAAGTAAACGCAACTTACCCCCGCTACGTGCCTGTATACTATAACGTAACGTAGTAATTCTCTAAGTGGGGAACAATTTTTCGGTTATTATTACGTTGCCACGACTTCAAAGTTAGGTACTAAATACCACCCTGCTATGCCGCAACCTCGTTCCTGATACGTCGTGGAAGCGCTATTTTAGTTCCAAAATTTCTATTCGTTTCTTTTAGGTAACATAAATTCATACAGTGAGCGTAGAGGTTGTCGGTTCTAGGACAATAAATGAAAGGTCTAATTTTTAGCTAACGTTTCGTTTATTACGCATAAACTTCATCAGGGCCTCAATTAGTAATTAAAAACACTTTGGAGCGTATATCATAGATATAGTTTGTACATAATAAAAAACGTGAAAGTTATAAGTAGTTAAGAACATGGTCTCCAGAACACACACTTAAAGGAACAAAAATATTGAAAACTTTATAATAAAACTGAACAAGAAGCTATATGCATGCACAGCGAAGGTTTACACATTAATCTGTAAACTACTATTTATCGCCATCTTGAAATCCAAGATGAGGGGCAAAATCAAACTTGTCCCTTTAAAGAAGCTCGTTTATTTACATGTTCTGTAAACTTTTAAATATAGTTTTTTAATTTGTACAAAAGTTCTGCTTCCGCCACGCACAACAACGTATAAATCATCAAAATCGGTTTGGTGGTTCTCCAAAAATTAATTTTTGTTTTCATCACTGTTTTCCAGATTATACGATTGACTTCTCAAATTGACACCGATTTCAATAAAATAAAAAGCATCATGGCTAAGATCAAAAACTGTTAAAAGAATACTATCGAAATTTTTCGCCATTTTGAAACTCAAGATGGTGGACACAATTAAATGTATGTCTTCAAAGAAGCTCGTTTATTCTTAGGTTTCAAGAACCTAAAAATGCCCTTTTTCCAATGTGCATAACTAGGTACGAATCATTAAAATCCGTTTAGTGGTTCTCAAAAAATTAATTTTTGAATAACCACTAAACCGTTTTTAATGATTTGTACCTAGTTATACGCGGCGAAGAAAGAGCTTTTTTACGAATTTATAAAAGTGGAAAAGGTTCTCGAAACATAAGAATAATTTCTTTGAAGGGTCGAATTTGATTTTGTCCGCAATCTTGGGTTTACAAATTACGACAAATTTCAATAGTGGTATTTAAAGTTCAATCGATCTTTGTCATAATGCTTTTAAATTAAAATCGGTTCAGTAATTATGAATTTATCGGGAAATTAATGCAGACGAAATTGAGAAGGCAATCGTTTAATCTGGAAAACAGTGATGAAAACAAAAATTATTTTTTTAAGAACCACTAAACCGGTTTTAATGATTTATACCTCGTTATGCGTGGCGAAAGCAGAACTTTTCTACGAATTAAAAAAAAAAGTTTTCAGAAAATATGAATAAACGAGTCTCTTTGAAGGGTCAAGTTTGATTCTGTCCACCATCCTGGATTTCAAGATGGCGGCAAATTTCAATAGCAGTGGTTAAAAAACAATCGATTTTCGCCATGATGCCTTTTATTTCATTGAAATCGGGTTTCTAATAATGAATTAATGAGAAAATGTATGCACACAGAATTGAGACGGCAATCGTATAATCCGTAAAACACTGATTGGAATTTTTTTTTTTTGGGAACCACTTAACCGATTTTAATGATTTACACTTCGTTCGGAAAAAATAGATTTTTTTTACGAATTCATAAAAAAATACAAAAATTGTCCTTAACATAAGACGGCGGACAAAAAATATTTTTACTCAAAGTCTTGCTCAATTCCCTGCAAAGAGCAGTTTGTTGCATTAAAATCGGTGGTATGGTTCGAAAGTTATAGCAGAAAACATTTTTTTCGGTTTTTTATGGCCCACCCGGTACATCACGTTTATGGCAAAAAACTATTGCTATTTTCTTGTAGCTGATGAAACTTTTTCGTTGTTGTTTTTGGGGTAATGTTTTTACAACCGGCAGCTGGGCCTCTCAAAATGTGCAGGAAATCGTCGTTCGCTGATAATTATTTAATTTGGGTCAAAAACCATTTAATTTTTTAACGTTAAGGCTTAAAAAAACGAAAATAAAAGAAAATGTTACTTTAAAAGAATTGTTAAAAACTTATTTTCTCCACCTGCCCCATTATTATGCAACTGTGATGTCGCAACCTTTTGTAGTGAAAGTAATTTCCCAGTCATGGCATTCAACGTCGGCTACTTCAATGTGGCTTAAATTTATTGAGGCAAATAAGTAACGAATAAAATCGGGGCTACTACAAATTCACGAATGAAACCTTGGAGTTTCTGGTGGTAATTATTACGTAAGGTGCATTTTACACGATACTAGAGAATATTCCAAACTTATAGGTTCCAAATTGTCGTTCTATCAACCATACTACTACTATGGGACAGTAGCGAAGCCTTTACTCATGTATCTGTTACTATAAATGTTAGTTGAGTGTCGGAGTCTCGTTTAACGCATCCTTTGGAGTAGTCCTGCTGTCCGAAAGCGAAGCTCAAATACAAGCTACTAGATACTAGTGATACAATTTCAAAGCCGTTAGGTCAATGCTGTAAGTTAAAATAAAAATAATAAACACAAGCTACTAGTGACAGATACAAAAACCCAAAGTTTTGGTATTTAGAATCTTGTATTTTGTATCTCGTTAACAAAAATCGCAACAAAAAATGAGGTTAGAAATATCTGTAATCTGCATTTAGTATCTTGTATTTTCAATTGTGCCTCCAGCTTGGGTGGGTCAACTTTGCCCTTCCCCCCAGATACAGTTTCGGAAAAATTTTTAGGCCATAATTTTACACACAATAAATTAAATTTTGCACACTTTCCTACGAGTAAATGTGGTCATTTTTCTGTAGGGGGGGGGGCTAACTTGATCGTAGTCCACCACCATATAAGGTTTTTGAAAATTTTGGTATCATTTTAAAGGTACAATTTTGCACACCTATTTAGGCCCCACCCATATGATATTTTTTTAAAATTTTGGCCTCATTCGGTAGGTCTAATGTTGCACAATTTTGAACACCTATTTTGAAATTTTGCAGGCTTCATGGAAACCCGCAATAGGGTTCTCGAGTAACGATGCTGCCCCCTTAACCCAACCCAACCCAACCCTATTGCGGGGTGTGTAAAATTTCAAAATAGGTGTGCAAAATTTCGAATGCTACCAAAATTTAAAAAAAAAAACCTTATATGGGGGAGCTACCACCAACTTAGCCCACCCCATAGAAAAATGCTCACAGTTACTCATAGGAAGGTGTACAAAATTTAATTTATGGTGTGCAAATTGTGCAAAATTATGACCTAAAAATTTTTCAGAGACCGTATCGGGGTGTGGGGCAAAATTGACCGTGGTCTCCAGCTTAACGGTCGAGAAACACAGAACGGAGCCAACATAAGCAACCAACGTGGCTTCTGCTGGTCCCTTTTTGGCGAATGCGCTAGCCAAGCTTTATCTGGTTTTTTTTGTAAAGCTTAAAGAGCTAGAGACACAATTATTAAAGTATCCAGTAAAGTAACAAAATACACGTATTTTCAGTTTTTTATTGATTCAACATGTGCTAAAATTAAATAATGGAAATAGTAATTACTTGATGCATTTGCATGCAAATAAATTGGTTAGGGAGCCTTTATGTGGATATAAATTCAACCAAAGCCAAGTAAGTGTATTTTGGAATTTGAGAAATACAAGGTGTTTCAAATTCGATGCTCACCATGGCGATCTCCTAAACGGTAGGAGACACGAAAAGATTTTAATCAGCGCAAAGTTGCGCAATTTGATTCTTTGCTCAAAACTAAAAAAAAATTACAAATTCCGGATAGTTCCGGAGATAGACGGAAAAAACCAAAATCTTCATTTTTAGTTTTTATTTTTCTGCGCCCTTATTTTTAAAGCTATCAAAAAACGTTTAAAACTTTCTACAGGTACTTTTTCAGGATCTACCAAGTGAGTGGTCTGTTTTCGGCACTTGACATTTCAGTGTGACAGGAGCCCTGTCAAGTTCATTTTTTCTTATGGACACATCCTTTTTTTCTCCTGCCGTTTGGATCATAAAGGATGACAGATAATATTTTGCAACTTTATTTTGACAAGTCACCTGACGTTTTGGGTTTATTGACCATCATCAGCCCAAATTTCATTTTTGCTTTTAACTAAGGTGACCAACTGTCTCGGTTTGGCCGGGACAGTCCCGATTTTTAACCATTTGTCCCGGGGAAAAAATCTGTCCCGGATAGTCCCGATTTTTCAGCAAAAGTTCCGGTTCGCCCCGGTTTTGATACCACTGTATTTTGTAACTTTAAAATCACTACAATTAAAAACGCGGATGTTTTCTGCCATCTCTATAAATTTGAATTGAAACCTTACTTAAATTATTTTTCTTTAATAAGTATTTTGGAAAATACATCTTAATATTATTAGGGGTGCATATAAGAAAAAATACATGATATACAATACATTGAATGGCCGGAGTGTCCCGGTTTGGCCCCTTTAGGAGTTGGTCACCTTATTTTAACTTGCTCAAGATATTTTGGATATCCGATTGCAGTACTTTTTTAACATTTTAAAAATGAGAGTTTTTTTGATATTTTGTTATAACAAAATAACTTTACTTTATTTTTTAATCTTTGAACTTCAGCTGATGATGGTCCGTTAACTCAAAACGTCAGGTACTTGTCAAAATGAGGTTATAAAATACCTGCCATTCTTTATGAACCAAACGGCAGGAGAAAAAATGCATGTGTCCGTAAGAAAAAATGAACTTGACAGTGCTCCTGTCACATTGAAATGTCAAATCTTGAAAATGGACCTCTCATTAGGTAGATTTTAAAAAGTGCCTGTAGAAAGTTTTAAGCGTTTCTTGACAGCTTTAAGAATAAGGGCACAGAAAAATAAAAACTAAAAATAAAGATTCCGGAACTACCCGGAATTGAAAAAAAATTTTTTGGTTCAAATTGCGCAACTTTGCTTTAATAGAGACTTATTGGGCGTACATTTTCGGGTTCCCTTATTAAGGAACATTGAAATTTGACATCTGAGCATGCGCGTGACCTGCATTTTTATTAAGGGAACCGTAATAAAATACGGTGTTCCCTTAATTCGGTACAGTTACCGTACGTCCTTTATCTTTAAACATAATTCCAATTAGCATGGATAATAGTGATGGTTGGTTTGTTTTTTGACAGGAATTTTATTAATATTCTTTGCATTTTTAGTTTTTTATTTATAAACAAAAACAGTCTTTTGGATTTTTAAAATTTATGTGAAAAAATTAATAAATTGGAGAACCCTACAAGGTTGAGGTTCAGCTACAATGACGATATCATTCTTTTGCAAAAATTTATCAGGGTTAGGAATAAGGAAAAGTAATGCGACTTCCAATAACATTTAGGTAACATAACATCAAGGTTCATCCTAAATAAAATAAGGTTTTCCCTTATTATGGTAAAACCTTATAGAGTAACGCCCAATAAGTCCCTTATTTAAACCTTTTCGTATCTCCTACCGTTTAGGAGATCCCCACGGTGAGCATCGAACTTGGAATACCCTGTATATTTATTTTATTTTATTATTTTTTTCAATAAAACTTATATTTATTTAATTACCACCAAGGCATTAAAATAAAGTTGTGCTTAATTTTTTTAAGTTGTAACCAAACCCACACTAAAAAAATTACATTATCTACTGCAAGTTTATCAGAAAAATCTATTTGGCAGGTGGATTTCGGCAGAATTTTATAGATAATTAACTCGCTGTTCCGGACTTCCATTGTCTATATTTTATTTATACATAGTATATAAATAAGATATAGACAATGGAAGTCCAAGACACAGAGTTACTTTCGATTTAATTATTATTTATGTTTAAAATTATATTAGGGAACCATTATTCTTCACAAGATTACTTTATTATAACAGCGTTGACATATTTAATTTTGTTATCCATTCACTGGACAACTAACTACTGTGACCTATTTTGAAGGAAAATTTTACGTCAGTTCTGTCCCCACTTAGGTAGAATAGTGGGATTTTTTACGTTAGTTAGGGATATACCCACGTTCTGACCAAAAATGCTGTGTGTGATGATTATGTCACAGCACTGGATGGTAAATCAAAGTGGACAAATTATAAAAAAGTTCCAGTATCTTAACGAAACTGAAATTTTACATCCACCCTTGGGAGCATCTCGAAATAAATCGTTTTGTATGCAAAGTTGTTTATTATAAATACAACGAAGGAGTGGAATAAGTTTTGTTTACAAAATTTCATTTCAGCGAATGAGCTTAGCAATTACTACGTTTATAAGCATCTAAAACCGGTTTTATATAAGGACAGTTTTAAATCAAATAGTTTTCTGTAAGGGTTTATCAATCCTTCATTAAAATCGCTAACCCAATGATCTAACCTTACAGTTTCCGAAAACTTATTATATATTTTAATACTAAAAAAGTCTTATATTCCATTATTAAAAAAAACGTAAATTAAAGAACTAAGTCACCTATTAAATTTTTCTGCTAAAGCCCAGGCAACCAGTCACGTCACGTCACGTGCATTTGACGTGTTATTTGGGACTTTTATTCAACGTGATGTAAGTGACGGCGAACTTACGTCGAAAATTGGGTTTCAGAAAAGTCACACGAATTTGATGTGTTTTTTGGGATTAACATTTGACGCAACATAAATGACGTCAAAATTTTAGCTCTCAAGCAACCAGAGATATACAAGTAACATTTTTCTTACATCTGACGCAATAATGGTATTTTATTTTATGAAAACCCATATCCCCGCCAACAACTCGCTCGCTAGGCATTGGCCACGGGAGTATCTAATGAAAGTATTTGTGAAGTATAAATGTTTGGCTCGAAGTTGATCAGAAGGGCGTAAAAGTATCATTTTACGCCTTGATTTGCGGTAATTAATATATTGTAAATCGCGTTTTTAGACCAATATGTCGTTGAGGTTACGTCAATTCACGTAAATTAATTTACGTCAAATTTACGTGACTAAAGTCACGTCAAAAAGCGGGTCAAAACCAAGAAGAGACGTCGCAAAAATTACGTGATTGGTCGAATTTTTGAAATCTTCTCGACGTGATATAGAGGGTTTGGTTGTCTGGGAGTAAGGTTGAATATTTCTATTACACTAAAGCGTTTTAAAAGTGTTTATACCAGTGTTACCAATAGCTTATTGGGCGTTACTCTATAAGGTTTCACCATATTAAGGGAAAACCTTATTTTATTTAGGATGAACCTTGATCATACTTTAAAAAAACATGTTATTGGAAGTCGCATTACTTTTCCTTATTCCTAACCTAAAATTTCTAAACTTGTAGGGATTTTCCCTGATAAATTTTTGCAAAAGAATTATATCGTCATTGTAGCTGAACCTCAACCTTGTAGGGTTCTCCAATTTATTAATTTTTTCACATACATTTTAAAAATCCAAAAGACTGTTTTTGTTTATAAATAAAAAACTAAAAATGCAAAGAATATTAATAAAATTCCTGTCGAAAAACAAACCAACCATCACTATTATCCATGCTAATTGAAATTATGGTTAAAGATAAAGGACGTACAGTAACTGTACCGAAATAAGGGAACACCGTATTTTATTACGGTTCCCTTAATAAAAATGCAGATCACGCGCATGCTCAGATGTCAAATTTCAATGTTCCTTAATAAGGGAACGCGAAAATGTACGCCCAATAAGTCCCTATTAAAGCAAAGTTGCGCAATTTGAACCAAAAAATTTTTTTTTCAATTCCGGGTCTGAAATCTTTATTTTTAGTTTTTATTTTTCTGTGCCCTTATTCTTAAAGCTGTCAAAAAACGTTTAAAACTTTCTACAGGCACTTTTTAAGATCTACCTAATGAGAGGTCCATTTTCAAGATTTGACATTTCAGTGTGACAGGAGCACTGCCCTTATTCTTAAAGCTGTCAAAAAACGCTTAAAACTTTCTACAGGCACTTTTTTAAGATCTACCTAATGAGAGGTCCATTTTCAAGATTTGACATTTCAGTGTGACAGGAGCACTGTCAAGTTCATTTTTTCTTACGGACACATGCATTTTTTCTCCTGCCGTTTGGTTCATAAAGAATGGCAGGTATTTTATAACCTCATTTTGACAAGTACCTGACGTTTTGAGTTAACGAACCACCATCAGCTGAAGTTCAAAGATTAAAAAATAAAGTAAAGTTATTTTGTTATAACAAAATATCAAAAAAACTGTCATTTTTAAAATGTTAAAAAAGTACTGCAATCGGATATCCAAAATATCTTAAGCAAGTTAAAACAAGGTGACCAACTCCTAAAGGAGCCAAACCGGGACACTCCGGCCATTCAATGTATTGTATATCATGTATTTTTTCTTATATGCACGCCTAACAATATTAAGATGTATTTTCCAAAATACTTATTAAAGAAAAATAATTTAAGTAAGGTTTCAATTCAAATTTAGAGAGATGGCAGAAAACATCCGCCTGTTTAATTGTAGTGATTTTAGAGTTAGAAAATACAGTGGTATCAAAACCGGGGAGAACCGGAACTTTTGCTGAAAAATAGGGACTATCCGGGACGGATTTTTTCCCCGGGACAAAAGGTTAAAAATCGGGACTGTCCCGGCCAAACCGGGACGGTTGGTCACCTTAGTTAAAAGCAAAAATGAAATTTGGGCTGACGATGGTCAATAAACCCAAAACGTCAGGTGACTTGTCAAAATAAAGTTGCAAAATATTATCTGTCATCCTTTATGAACCAAACGGCAGGAGAAAAAAAGGATGTGTCCATAAGAAAAAATGAACTTGACAGGGCTCCTGTCACACTGAAATGTCAAGTGCCGAAAACAGACCACTCACTTGGTAGATCCTGAAAAAGTACCTGTAGAAAGTTTTAAGTCTTTTTTGATAGCTTTAAGAATAAGGGCGCAGAAAAATAAAAACTAAAAATGAAAATTTCGGTTTTTTCCGCCTATCTCCGGAACTTTCCGGAATTTGTAATTTTTTTTAGTTTTGAGCATCAAGCAAAGCATCAAATTGCGCAACTTTGCCCTGATTAAAATCTTTTCGTGTCTCCTACCATTTAGGAGATCGCCATGGTGAGCATCGAATTTGAGACACCCTGTATTTCTGAAATTCCCAAATACACTTACTTGGCTTTGGTTGAATTTATATCCACATAAAGGCTCCCTAACCAATTTATTTGCATGCAAATTCATCAAGTAATGCTATTTCCATTATTTAATTTTAGCACATGTTGAATCAATAAAAAACTGAAAATACGTGTATTTTGTTACTTTACTGGTTACTTTAATAATTGTCTCTAGCTCTTTAAGCTTTAGAAAAAAACCAGACAAAGCTTGGCTTTGGCAACATTTTTTCTTACATCTGATGCAATAATTGGTATTTTATTTTATGAAAACCCATATCCCCGTCAAGAACTCGCTCGCTAGGCACTGGCTACGGGAGTACTTAATGAAAGTATTTGTGAAGTATAAATGTTTGGCTCGAAGTTGACCAGAAGGGCGTAAAAGTATCATTCTACGCCTTGATTTGCGGTAATTAATATATTGTAAATCGCGTTTTTAGACCAATATGTCATTGAGGTTACGTCAATTCACGTAAATTAATTTACGTCAAATTCACGTGACTAAAGTCACGTCAAAAAGCGGATCAAAACCAAGAAGAGACATCGCAAAAATTACGTGACTGGTCGAATTTTTGACATCTTTTCAACGTAATATAGAGGGTTTGGTTGTATGGAAGTAAGGTTGAATATTTCTATTACACTAAAGCGTTTTTAAAGTGTTTATACCAGTGTTACCAATAGCTTTGAGTAAAACTATGCTTTGCATCTGCGGAAATTATGCGATTTTGTTCTAAATTATGCTCCGTTGATTTTCGCGGCGGCGCGGCACGGGTCACCGCAAAATAAAACCAAACACACCCCTTTTTTTTCTGGGATTCACACCCCTTCGATAAACTATGCGTAATATTCCGTCCATTTCTATTATACGGGCAAAGAACAAGACAGCCAGTCATCAGGTTGTTGGTGTCACAAACAAACAAAATCAGTAGATTATGAAAACTAACTTTGAGCAGCGCATTCACCGACTGATATGTTGCTATGGGTGTGATTATATGCTGGTATTATGCGATTTGTTTTATATTAAGCCCAATTATGCTTTTTTACCCATTATGCTATCATTATGCTCCCGCTAGTGAAATTATGCCCAATCGCATAATTATGCTCTGATTGGTAACACTGGTTTATACCGAATCAAAAATCGGTTCTAAAGCTTTAAAATGGAATCGATTTAGTGCTTGAATCGAATTTAATGTTGTGTATTCGACCAAATTTTTCAACCATCTCTATGTAAAAACACTTCCCGGAGACTGTAAAAACAATGTAAATGCAACTTGTGTGGAAGAGGATTTCAGTTTGCCAAGTTGAGTATTAATTTACAAACAAATGGACTCCCATCCCGCACAGTATATAAAGCTTCTTTCCTGCTAACGTTATGTGAGAGGTTATTAAGACGCAGTTTCTCAAAATCTTCTTTCAGGAAAGTGCACAGCGCGGTAAAAAGTTTGACAGTACCAAGAAAAGCCATATATTTCACTAAGAGATTTTAATCCCCAGAAAAGATACTTGGAGTATGAAAGCTAGCCGCGCGTATGACACAGGAAGCATTGCTAGGTAAACCTCATTCCAAATTCTCCAGACCAAGTTTAATATGGCGGTTGACAATTAAACACAGAAGCTAAATCGAACTCAATGTCAAAAAACTGGTTCGCAGCAATTTTGAATGGACTGTATATCCACTATAATGGTAAAGCCATGATTGAAGTTTTTGTTTAAGCAATTTTTAACTCTGTGTTTCGGACTTCCATTGTCTATATTTTATTTATACACGACGTTTCGATCAGTACAATCTCTGAGATGCAAACCAGTTTGCACCTGAAGACGGTCAGACATAAGGTGGTATTAATTTAAAAAAAGAAAAGATCTAAAGATCTTGGGAGGAAAGAACGAAATTTCAAAATTGGACGAGTGTCCCACAAGGAACACACAAAAGTCCAAAACGAAAAGGGAAACAATTAAACGATGTTTCGCCCGGGGCGACTAGCGTGGGCTCGTCAGTGGATTCACTAGTCACCCTCAATGCAGAAATCATTTAACACCATCGCACACTCTGACTTCCAACTGTGAAATACTTACAAATAGGCATCGTTCCGCATGGTACTTATTATAAGTCGCCTGATACGGGTTCGTCCTGGCGTGTTAATCTTTCCAATAGGAATATGCTCCTAAGACAATTAAAACAAGAAGTTAAAACTTCCATATCAGTTACATCAACCGAAAAGAATCTAAAAAAAGAAAAGATCCAAAGATCTTGGGAGGAAAGAACGAAATTTCAAAATTGGACGAGTGTCCCACAAGGAACACACAAAAGTCCAAAGCGAAAAGGGAAACAATTAAACGATGTTTAATTGATGATTGAGGGTGACCATTAAATCCACTGACGAGCCCACGCTAGTTGCCCCGGGCGAAACATCGTTTAATTGTTTCCCTTTTCGCTTTGGACTTTTGTGTGTTCCTTGTGGGGCACTCGTCCAATTTTAAAATTTCGTTCTTTCCTCCCAAGATCTTTGGATCTTTTCTTTTTTTAGATTCTTTTCGGTTAATGTAACTGATTTGGAAGTAGGAATATGCTCCATTCCTATTGGAAAGATTAACACGCCAGGACGAACCCGTATCAGGCGACTTATAATAAGTACCATGCGGAACGATGCCTATTTGTGAGTATTTCAGAGTTGGAAGTCAGAGTGTGCGATGGTGTTACCTGATGTCTTTATTGAGGGTGACTAGTGAATCTACTGACGAGCCCACGCTAGTCGCCCCGGGCGAAACATCGTTTAATTGTTTCCCTTTTCGCTTTGGACTTTTGTTTGTTCCTTGTGGGACACACGTCCAATTTTGAAATTTCGTTCTTTCCTCCCAAGATCTTTGGATCTTTCCTTTTTTTAGATTCTTTTCGGTTGATGTAACTGATTTGGAAGTTTTCACTTCGTGGTATTAGTTTGTTTAAGTTTACCAAAAGGCGTAACCTACTTATAAGTGTATTTTAGCATATCTAAAAATAATTTTACATGGGTCTACCATAATACAAACTGAAGCCAATTTTTGAACTCTTTTGTAAAAATATTATACAGCTTATATTACCTACGCTGTAACAGATTTCATAAATTAAGCGATGAAGACCTTATAGATTTGGTAGTGTAATTTTTTTTATTTTGTATTAAGACAACAGTAGTAGCAGTAGTAGTAGTAGTAGTATAGGTCGTCCTGAGCCTTTTCTGCCTTATCACGAGCTAGCCACTAATCCGCCACCTCCACTGGGGATCTGGCAGTCTGCTCTCCTGGTCTTACTTTGTTTTTGCAAAGTTCAGTTTCATTTGAGCATATGCAGGTCCTCTGCATGCCTCACAATCCGCTATGACATGTCGAGATGTCTCTTCTGCCCTCCCGCAGGCCCAGCAGGTCGAGTCATTTTTTCAACCGCGATTTGATGGGATTGGTTGGGTTGGGTGCTTTCTCATCTCAGTCGGTTGTGACCTATTTTCATTTCTGTCAGTACCTTTCGCGATATCCCCGAGAGTCGCATCCGGGACCTCTACTATGTCTTTGGTCTATCTGCATCCTGTTTCTCTTCTCCAGATGGCTGACATGGCATTGTTGGTTGTTGAGTCGAATTTACATTTGCCTCTTGGTGGTACCTAGGAGTGGTTCGGGGCCTTCATACTGGGTGCTTGCCCTGGTTCTGGCATGCTCGTCAGCATTATCGTTTCCCGATACCCCATATGTCCTGGTTCCCACGTTAGTGTTACTTGTTTGTCCTCTTCCAAAGATTCCAGTGATTCAGCAGATTCTTCGACTATGGTGTGATCTTAGCCGCTTTTAATGCCGCTTGGCTGTCGGAGCATATATACAATGAGCTTCAGGCTACTGCGAACATAGAGGGAATCAAGTCCAATTTACTCTCCGTGCCGTACAACCGAGGTGGATTCGAAGCACGCTGCAGTGTTACCTTTTGGTAATTTATTTTGTTTTTACTATTTCTGCCTTGCTCTAGAAACAGACTGGTAAGTTCTTAATTGAAATAATACATTTTTAAAACTAAAAATGGATGTCTACGAAGTTGCCGAAAAAGTGCAGATGGTCAAATGGTACTATCAAGGCAGACCATTGAGACTTATTCAAGAACTTTTTTTGGAGAATTTTGTAAATCGCCCAGAACCTAGTTTATCAACGATTTATAGGTTTGTGCAGAATTTTGAAAAGTTTGGTTGTGTAGCGCCAAGAAACCATAAAAAATCCACTATTTTGAATGACGAGCAGGAAGTAGGAGATGTGATGATTTTCGCTGCAGTGGAGGAAAATCAAAAGTTTACTAGCCACCAAATTGCCGAAGCAGTTGATACGTCTTCAGCCACTGTCTTACGTGCTCTCAAAAAGAATGGTTATCATTCTTACAAAGCGTCAAAAACGCATCAAATTTTTCCGGAGGTCAACTATCGTCGTATGGAATTTTGCGAAACAATGATAGAAAGGGCTAATCGTGATGAAAACTCTCTGAGATCTATTCTTTTCACAGACGAAAGCACTTTTCCATTATTGAATCGTCATAACCCAACACACGTTCGATATTGGTCGAGGGAAAATTTGGATTTGTATTTCGACGTAAGAACACAGTATCCCCAAAAACTAAATGTTTAGGGGGGGGGTATTGTAAGGTAACACGCAATTGGGCCATTTATTATTAACGGCAATTTGAATGGTACTAGATACTTGGATCTACTGCAGCAGCATATTATTCCAACTTCTAGGCAGTTGTTAGGTGTGAGATTTGGTGAAACATGGTTTCAACAAGATGGTTGTCCCGCTCACAATGTTGGCCTTGTTAGGGAATATCTTGATAATATATTTCCTAATCAGGTTATAAGTACACGGGGAACTATTTTATGGCCAGCTCGATCACCCGATCTTGCTGCTAATGACTTCTATCTGTGGAGTTAAATCAAAAGTAAAGTTTACGGGCATGAAAGGGCTAATAATTTGGAAGAACTTCGGATTAAAATTGACGAAGCTTTTCAAACTATCACCCCTAACATGCTTGGAAACGTTAGAAGGAGTTTTTATAATAGGCTCGGATATCGTCTAGCCGAGCAAGGAGGACTTTTCGAACATTTGCTCTAATTTTTTTTTGACTGTAATCGTCAGTGATAAATCTGAGCAGTTGACAATAAAACGCTCCTATTTATCAGTGACAAAAAATAAGAAAATTATGTTATATAAATTTGCGTATTTGTTGACCAAATTCCGGTTTCATTGACTACGCTCCACACAGCACCGTGGTTAGAGGCGTACTAAATACCAAAACCAAGTCACGCAAGTGGTGATCGCAAGCCTGAGTATTGGTTGCTTCACTGATAGGTGTACGGTGTCCCTGCATGTACGTACATTGGCAAATTGGACTTCTTCCGGCCTATATTCGCAGTAGCTTGAAGCGGTCCTTATACATGCTCCGCCGTGCCGTTCTTTATTACCTCTGAGGTTGCTGCCATTATTATGGCCTATAGTAGTTGCTCTCCGGGAAAATAGCTCTGTCGAACTTCCTGATCTTCTACGTGGACCCGGTTTCTGTAATTTGCCTCTCCGATAGTCTAGATCCGTCGGTGTAGCAGATCACAACGTTCTTTTTGAACTGTTCAAGGAGGTTTTGGCTCTGCCCTGTCTGGAATTGCCACTTTGTACTTCTTGTTGAATCTCCAGGGGTTTTTTGGTCTTTTCATTTTCATTAGTGAAGGTTCCTGGCGCTCAAACCCCAGGTGCTATTAAAACAATAAACAAACAAATCAACTCTCAAATTCTTCTTCGATTGCGACCGAGTTTGTGTTGTGAATTGTGCCTTTGGCGCACCATTTTTAAGCCCCAACGTGAATGCGAAAAAAGGGGTGTTATAAGTTTGACCCCTATGTGCCCATGTGTGCATCCCTTTCGGTCTCTGCGCATGTAGCTCTCGAATTAGTGTACCGATGTTTATGCGTCCTTTTCTGTTTAGAGACTATTCTTCATGGAGCGTTCTTACATTCCATTCAATTTTTTTAAGTTGCCAAAATCAAACGCCCTAGGCTTTGGTTATCGGCATTATAACTACCTTGCTAACCTTAAATCACTCCGAATAACCCCTTATATTATGCTTTCGTATGAATCAAATGCATCAGAGTGAAACAACATAGGGATACTTTATGAATGAAAAATGAATATGCCAGCAGCTTTGATATTCGTTTTTATTTGTGTACCGAACATAACAAATAAAACGCGATGCAGACCCAATATGCCTGAGGGAGACAGACACAGACTGGTGAGCAAAGTCACCCAAAATATAATGAAATAAAATTCTATTTTTACGTTGAAAAATGCAGGACCGGCTTTTAATTTTGCGTATTTTTTATTACAAGCTTTTATTTAACTTCACCTCTATGTATGTATGTTGCAACTCAATTTTGACTAACTTTTATATGTCCGATTGAATTTAAATTTGGTTTGCGATAATATTTCCAGTGACAATACAATAGTATGGTATTATTAGGCACCCCCTGGGAGGGGGGGGCAAACGCCTAAGTTTGTCCGATTTTAACCAACATTGGTATATGGGGGTTTTTGGGGACAAGGAATACAAATTTTTAATCACATTTTAAAAATTCAATATGGCGGTATGCGTTTAAAGCTCTTGTAACAATACAATAATATGGTATTATTGAGCACCCCCTCTCCCTCTACGGGGTTTGTCCGATTTCAACGTAAATTCTTATAGAGGGGTTTGTGGGGATAAGGAATACGAATTTTTGATGATATTTTAAAAGTTAAATATGGCGGACTTAAGATGGATGATTTTTGGTCATGTTTTGCTAACCAATTTTAACTAACTTATGCGTTTAAAGTCCTGTTAACAATACAATAATATGGTTATCTTAGGCACCCCCTGGAAGAGGGAAGACGCCTAAGTTTGTCCGATTTGTACCAAAAATTAATATACGGAGGTTTTTGGGGATAACGAATAGGAGTTTTTGATCAGATTTTGCGAATTCAATATGGCGGATTCAAGATCGACGATTTTTGTTCATGTTTTGCTATCCAATTTTAACTGACCTTCTAGTTCCGGTGACAATACAATAATATGATATTCTCAGATACCCACCTCCCTCTAACAAGGGAGGTGGAGGGGGGAAAACACATCGGATTTCAACTAAAATTGACATACGGGGGTTTTTGAGAAGGGGATTATGAGTTTTTGATTGGATTTGAAAATTTCAATTTAGCTGATTTAAAATGGACGATTTAGGGTACAAATGTAAAAATTTAAAAATAATGTTATATAAAAGAAGCCTTTTACATATAAGTTTTTTTAAAATTAAAAGTGCACTAAAAAGTAGAAAATAATTTTTGGCATTCTGATATAATAATAAAAGCGATGGGCGCATTATAGGAAGTTTGGCCATCTTGACTCGATAAATTTATATTAACTTGCTACTCTTGCGACTATATGCCTGATGTGGAGAGTAAGGTATAGTGATACAAATATAACGTAGCCTCTCATATCATAGACCCAAAAACCTCTAGGAACTGCTCCATTAAGGACATGTACAATCGGAGGTTTTAGTCGGTAAGAATTCGACACTACCTGAACTGTTCTGACAGAAGGATAAGACTCTGTCGGGAGAGTCGACTGGACGGTTGGACCGGGTGTATCATGCAATATTTTCCGTCGATACTCTTGAAAAAAAATAAGCCCAATGTGCCCCTAAAAATGACCGATGCGTTCGTCCACCATGCCTGTGCCCTAAAAAATGTCTGAGCTTCATTCATTTGAGAATTCATAACCAGCCCCTTCTATGATGTAGATCGTATCATTTACGGTTATGTGTTGGATCAACACTTGGGGCCCTGACCATATCCAGTACACTGTGATTGACTGTCTTACGATAACAATAAGAAAAAAGCAGAAAAAACGAAATTGAAAATTTTCTGAATGAGGCCCTGTCCATACGGCCAGTTGACGTCAATCAATGTGTATAAATTTCGAGTGGAAAAAAACTGTAACTCTTTTCCGAGCCACCTTTCTACTAGTCGTGGCTAAAATACAGTGCAGCTTGCATGTATAGTCCAATTTTTTGATGAGCGGACTGACGTCAGTTTTGCTTCTGAAAACGTATTTCTTTGTGGTCAACAGTTCGCATGTCAAATAATTTGTTGTTGTCAATTTTAAGTAACAGTTGAAACAATCAACGACATTACTTTTTTTACATATTAGAAACCTTTTGCACCTATAATTTTGATGCCTTTTTACTTTGTCGCTTATTTCGGTCATGCGCAGTTACGAAGTAATGACGGAATCTCTTACTAACCGATAAAGTTTGACGTTACCTGCGGGAGAATAACGTATCCCTTATAATTGACATGGTTGCCGACAGTAAAACGTTATGTAGAAAAACAAAATATTTAAATTAATTTTTCAATGCAAATATGTTTTGTATTCTTTTTAGTTGTAAAGATGAGGGTCAATTTTTGTCTAATCATTTTCTTTGGCGCTAGAATTTAGTAAGAAATGAACAACATTGATTTGCACTGGCAACTATGACAAGAATTCTGATCTGTTTATCATAACTTCCCATTTCTCTGTTGTGTTTCTGAGTTTTTAAAGATTAATAATAATTAAAATTCACAGTAAAAATAACAAGAATAAGATAATAATATTTTAAAGGAAAAATATTATTGCACAATTTTTTTTTGTAAATCTTTATAATAATAAATACCGTATAAAGTCGGCCATAAACAAACCAAAGGCGGCGTGCAAAAACTAAAAATGCTATCTTAAAAATAACGTGACGTTAGCTACGTCACAACGCGTTATGAAGCGATAAAGTCACCTAACGGGGATTTTTTATAAGAGGTGCAAAAGGTCTCTATTTATTGTCGCTGTCTAAAACAATATATCAAAAAGAATGACGTCATTCCGCTAGTCAAAAAATTGGACTATAAGGAGGTGGAGTGTAAGGCGCTTAGATTAAAGAGACAAGATATCTGGTCCAACGAAAACTCCTTGGAAAATAATAATCACTGTTTATTTACAAATAAAATCAAAACAAAGCAAAGGTGAGAAATGTCGATTATTTTTCTATCCTTTTTAACGACGTTAGAACGATAGGGACAGAGAATTCTGTCTCAACCACTTTAGGTCGTGATTGGCTTGTGGGTGGGGAAAGTCGGCAGAGCACATCGGTCGGTCGATATTTTTATTGACATAAGCTTTTTCGTGCTATTTATTTTAAAATTTCAGGATGTTTTAAGCAGTTTATAAGTCGTTTGAAAACCAGATTTTCTCAAAAAGTGTGTTTTTTTACAAGTAGGAGAATATTTCAGTGCATTTAAAGTGATATTTTGGAACAAATCGGCCAATGTTTTGAAAACAAAGCGAGAGCAAATGAAATCAGTCAGTGGCGGTACATGCCGGTAGGTACACAGAAAATAAAAAAAAGTTTATGAAATATACTTAAATTAGTAGATTCTTAGACTAAAATATCAACAAACACTTTTTTTTTTAATAAAGTAGTTAATTCCCAATGCGTCAAATCAGATATTTTCGAACTTTTTATAAGGTTTTTTCGTGTTTTTTTTTATGAATAAAATAAAGCATACTTTTGAGTAGTTAATGCGCAAATAGGATATTTTCGAAGGATTTTTTATAAAGACTATAAAATAAAGGTAGGGTAAAGTCCTTAAACCAACTTGCAAACAACAATAGAAGTTAATTCACATGTGTTCAGGTTTGTAAGAATATTGTGACAACGTCTGCGCCAGCTGAAAATAAGGCTTTTTTGCACATGCAAGCTATGTTGTTTAAAATTTAACTTCCGTGACAAAAATGTATTAAAAAATAGCAATTAAATCAAAATTGTACTCCAACATAAAAGACTGAAGATGGAAGACAACTAAAATAAATATTACTGATGTTTAACAAACTCTCAATCAAAACCACTAATTTTGAGGACTTCCAAGAGTCAAATCTTTGTGCGAAGGCCCGTTTGATGACGAAACCTGGAATGATACCTCGTTAAACTGCACGCGCTTCAAAAATTTGGGATAATAAGGTTTTTTTAATCATTATTGTTATTTTTGTTTTTAACATCATCTGAAATTGGCACCGATGTTAACATTTCATTAAACATCGGATTCTGACAGCCATCAGTGATGATTAATCCATCCATCAATAGTCAAAAGAACGCGTTTGATGGCATCGGAACGTTTCAAGAACTTGTTTGATGCATTGATTGCTCAATTGATGAGATTACAAACTCGCCTTATTTATGTAAAAAAGATTATTTTTTCACAAATTTTTGAGAGGTTATATTTCGTCATAATATAAAACATGGCCGCTCGCACGCCGTTCAACCAAGCAACTTTTAATTATTCTAAGCAATGTAAATCAAAAGCACGTGGGCTCACGGTCCCAGCCTAGCGGCAGAGGGCGCTTATTCTCAAATGCATTTTAATAAAAACTGCATTAGAATACAAAAAATAACTGCCGTTCTCATCTTGGCATTTTTTTTAGTTGTATTTTTTTAAAAAAAGTTTAGATCGCAACTATTTTGTTAGCTAAGTTTTAGCATATTTTTACATATAAGTTTTACCTATAAGTTGATTACTTAGATGGTATAACTAGAGAAGTTATTTTGAACGTAAATTTAGTAGTCAAACAATTTTAACAGCCAAAATTGCAGATTAAATGAAGCTAGCTATTTTAAAGCAAAAGGAGAGCTGCAGTAACGTTTCTGTAGCATTGACTTGGCCTTTAAGTCTATATTGTCGAAGCTGTGTTACTTGGGTTGTTATTGGGAAATCAAAATAAAAAAGCGCCTAATGAAAAGCCCCCAATTATGCTAAAGCTCCCGTTTCTATCGTCAACCAATCATGTATCGGGCCGCAGTGGGACAGAAGAGTATTTTTAAGTTTTGTAACAGAAAACCGTTCGAGGTTATGTTTACCCACAATTATGTGTTTTTAAAACCGCGTGTACGTTCGCCCGCTGAAAATAGCCTAACGCTGCATGGGTGTTACTCCAAGTTTATTAAAGAACCAAGAGAACTTTACTGGCTCGCTGGCATTACTAGGAATTCGCATAGAAACATTCGGCGTCCATAAGGCTGATCACACACAAACTTGCATAACACATAGCATAACAGTTCGATCAATTAGAGACATTTCCATAAGGTTGAACTTTTTATACAGCATGCTATGCACTGTGCAATTTTGTGTCAGGTTAACCCCACATAATTAAGAAAAAACCGTTTGTGTTTATGCATTAAAACTTGGGCAAATAAGCCTAAGGACGCTTTGTATTAGGTAAGAGTTATTGGAAAATAGGGGTCACGAGGGGTAATATATTCGATTGAATGCAAAACCACTTTAAAATATATTGTTTGTAAATTTCTGGGCTTACTTGAATTTATTATAGTTTTCATCTCTTAGCCAGATGTTTGTCTTTATAAAAAATAGCAATTAAATCAAAATTGTACTCCAACATAAAAGACTGAAGATGGATACTAAATAAATATTACTGATGTTTAACAAACTCTCTATCAAAACCACTAATTTTGTGGACTTCCAAGAGTCAAATCTTTGTGCGAAGGCCCGTTTGATGACAGACTTCTTGGACTATTTTTCGCCTTTTTAATATTTTTATAGAACTTAATCGTGATACTGAGGGTCCATATAGTACTGTTATATGAATTTTTCTTAAGTATTTGAAATGTTTCCTCCTCGATTTTCTTCCATAAAATCAATATTTTGATACGTCAACGTCAAAATAACTACATAACCTCGATATTTTTAAGGGTTAAGGTCGACTGCATCTCGCAACTTTAGAAGACGGGTTCAAAAAAGCTCAAAAAATTAAAATGCTTCTTTTCACAAAAAATTGGGTTAGAATGCTAAAAACTCTTCTGTCCTACCAGGCGTCCAGGTGCGTCCAAGTGGCGGGGATGGACCCGACTGAATAAGTCGCTGACTAAATCCTGTTGGGGAACGTCATACCGCACCCCCCTGGAATACAGCTCTTTGGGGTCGGAATGCCGAAGATAGGGAGCGCTTAGGTGAACCCAACTCCGGCTCGCTCTCGATTTCTCTAAATCGTGGATCGTGGACGGATGTGGGGGCCTTGGCTTAAAAGCCAGGGCCGCGTGGATAAGGCACTATAATAAAAACCTTCCTCAGGGAACCAGGCGCACCCTGTTCATATAGCCCCCTCCCCGAAGTGCTGGGGAGGTGATTCTAGCCGATTTACTCATCTGTGAGAGAACTCCAGAAAGACCTCCGACAACTAGGAGGTAACACAGGGAACAGAACAGGTACGCACTGGAATCTCTAAAGACAAGAATCAACAAGTAACTGTTCAAGGACCCAGTAAACACAAGAGGCCCGACAGGGAACTGCTCAAGTGCCCATTGGGCACTTTACAAACGCATCAGGGGGGCCTACGGACACCGTTGATGTAAAAAAATTGGCAAAAGAGCTCAGGATTGTCAGCATGAACGGTCCAACCGAAACAGAGCTGACTGAAGAGCACCTGCTCGAAGTCCTTGCTCCACCTAGGCAGGAAGGATGTGAAACCAGCAACAGGGTTCCTAACAGGATACTGTTGCCTCAACAAGCACCTAGAGAAGCTAGAAATCGCCGGAGACTGAAGAGAGTCGATGATGCATGGAGGACGAATAATCGTCCTTGCATGTCCTGCTGGAATGTCCGGCTCTGGCCAGGTCAAAAAAGTCGGATCTTGGGAGCTATCTGTTGGGCCCAGGCGATGTAAGAAGATTATAGCCTGTTCTTTTGCGAAAGAGGCAGGCTTCCCGGGCTAAACCATGGGACTTAAAAATTTTCCCGCCTGCACTTCTAACTGCAATACTGGTTACTAATTACTAAATCGACACCATTAAATTGATTTCTCAATAAAAGTGCATTATTACTTGCTCTGTATTTGTTAAGTAAGACACGAAGATGACTTTAGGCAACTTTACTTTAATTAACAAACGTTAAAAAATACAAAAACATTTTAAGAAAACTGCGAGAACTTCATGGTTATGTGTCGTGTATTCCATGACTGCTTATGCAAACAGGCTATCACGATATACACTGCTTAACCCAATATTAAGAATAACATGCTCAACATAAATATGGTTAGGTATAAATACACTGCATTTTCTCCCCCTATTTAAAAAAAAAACTACAAATCTAATTTTTGAGGAATCTTAACAAATCTACCTGATCTAGTAGTTTGTTGGTTTAGAGTTGTTGGAGTACCATGTCCTTCAGCTTTTTGAATTGAGTTTTTAGTAACTGATTCTTTATTTCCTCTAGGACTTAAAAATGAATTTGGATCTACAATAGCAGAACTTGGTACTTCCTCAACACCAGGATAATTTTGAGTAGATACATTTTTAGGCATACTGACAAAATTATTTGACACAGTAGGATTAGGACACAAATCAGGATTGTTTACACTTATTTGAGATTGCACTGATAAATTTTCACTTTGATCATTTTCTAGCACTGATTTACTTTTTCGAATATCATTAATATGGCATAATTTAATATTTTCTCCTATTTTTACAAGTACTGTAACTCATGCAACGTACAATTTTACCCTTTTGCCATATATGATTATACTGATTTTTGACCTCATCATTTTCACAATACAATTTTATTTTGCTCAAAATGTCATGTTGACGAGGTTTCTCTTTTTTCGACCATGGTTTTAATAAATCAAATCTTGTTTGAGGACGAATTTTAAACACATTTCCAGCAGGAGATAGACCTGTAGCTGTAGAAGGAGTATTCCTATATACAAATAAAAAGTTTTCTAAACGATTTAAGATTGTTGTAACGTTTAATGTATGTTCTTCCTCCTTGAACAAAGATTTTGTTAAACCCTTTTTGACAATTTGCACTCCTTTTTCCCCAAGACCGTTACTTTCAGGATGTTTTGGTGGAATTCTAATAAGTCTGATACCATTTGCATGGCAAAAAGAAGTGAACTCATAGGAGTTTCCAAAGGGTGAACCATTGTCTGAAACGAGTTTGACTGGCAAACCAAAAACTGAAAAAAAAAAATTTAATTTTAAAATGCTCTCTCTTACATTTGTGCCATCATTCATAAGTTTCACCTCACACCATCCAGACTTATCATCAATAAGAATTAAAAAATTAAAGTTGTTCTATAAAAATTATTTGGTGCACTTGGCCACGGAAGGAGAACACCTCTATTGGTAAAATTTGGTTTTTGTTGACATATGTCGCAAGAATATATAAACTTTTCAACGTCCTCGTTGATGCCAGGCTACCAACAGTAGGACCTTATAAGCATTTTAGTCTTAACTATATATTTTGTAATTGTTTAGGGATCACAACTTTATTGCCAGATAATAAGCAACCGTTTTCGACAGAAAGCTCCAATTTCTTTTTAAAATATGACTTTAAATTGTCATCTTTAATTGAGCTTGGCCAACCAGTTAATGTAAGATCCACAACTTTTGATAAAATGACATCTTTTTTTGTAGCTAAAGCTATATGCTCAAAATAGGTAACTCATTTTAGTTTGACTATTTAGGGGTAATCTTGACAAGCTATACGCAATGATGTCATAATTATAAGCCGATAATGATATAGCCCATCTAGTAATGCGAGCTGCTGCTGTGACTGGAATACTTTTATTATTACCAAAAATAAATTGAAGTGGTTAATGGTCTGTGATCAGTGTGAAGTGTCTACCATAAATATATTTATGAAATTTTTTTAATTCAAAAATGATTGCCAAACTTTCTCTTTCCAAATTTGAATATTTTTTTTCAGTGAATGCCTTTACTATCAATTCTGTAACCTAAAAATTCTACAGATTGCTCAAAAAACCTTTTTTTTTTCATTGATCTTAACATTATATTTTTTTAGCTGTTCCAAAACTGTTTTAAAATTCTGAAAACATTCTTCAAGACTAGATCCATGAATCAAAATATCATCCCAGTAACATTTAGTTTTAGGCAAACCTGACAAAATGGCATCCATAATGCACTGAAAAATACCTGGTGCACTACTGACGCCATATGTTAACCTGCTAAATCTAAAAAGACCCATATGAGTGTTTATGGTAAAAAGTTCTTTAGATGACTCGCTAATTTGAAGTTGTTGGTATACTCCCTTTAAATCGAATATACAGTAAAACTTACTCCCACTTAGTGTGCAAATATGTCACTGGGTAATGGTAAAACACAATAGTCACTGTCTATTGCCGAGTTTAGTGTTTTCTTAAAGTCAACGCACATCCTTATATCAGATGAGTTATTTTTAGGCACGATCACGATTGGACTTAACCATTTTAGTAAGTTTTTCCTCAACCTGAGGTTTTAAAGAATATGGAATTTCTCCAATTTTTATTTAAAACATTCAACCAATTACTAGCTAAAAGTGGTACAAATTTAATGTCTGACTTCAAAATGACTATTGGTAAATAGTAAATATTATTTTGATATTTGACTTGCATAAAAACTTGACCTAGAATTTGCGCTTTTTCTCCTGTTAATACCCTTAACTTAAAATTTACAGGTTCTAAAACTAAGCTGTTAAACAAAGATCTAAAATCCTGTTCATACATTACAGACCTGACCGCTCCTGAGTCGACCTCCATCTCAATATTTTGTTCATCAATACATACATTAACCTTCAAAATGTCAGCAAAACTGGTTTAGAGCGCATGTATTGTACATTCTTCTGACAGCAAACCCAGCTCAAAATTTTCATCAACGTCAACATTTGAAATTTCATTCTTTTCCTCTTCCTCCAACTCATGGACTCTATTTTTACACATCACAGACTTTGCAGTGTGTCCTGTCAAATTACATGAGTAACACGTCCAATTTAGAGCAGGGCATTTAGTATTGTCATAATGAACTCGGCAACACCTTTTACATTTTTGACTTTTACTTTCTACATGACTTTTAGGCTGACTTTGACTTAGTTTCGACTTACTTTGACTTGACTTACTTGTACTTTGACCTTGACTTGGTTTAAACGACTTATTTTGATTAAACTTGTAGTACACTTTGTTTAGATGACCAGACTCCATGCCCATAGCTTTAACCTGACCTTCTGCTAACTCCATACCTGTAGCAATCCTATAACCTCTAACGCCTCGTCTTTCTTGGATTGAATAACCATTTTGCGGGTCGTTTCCGTTATCGTCGCGAAAACAAATGCTCTGGATTTGTTAAGTAAGACACGAGGATGACTTTAGACAAATTTACTTTAATTAACAAACGTTAAAAAATACAAAAATATTTTAAGAAAACTACGAGAACTTCATGGTTATGTGTCGTGTATTCCATGACTGCTTATGCAACCAGGCTATCACGATATACACTGCTTAACCCAATATTAAGAATAACATGCTCAACATAAATATCGTTAGGTATAAATACACTGCATTACTTTGGGCTGGAAGTGACTTAATTCTGGACACTTAACTCTTACCTCTTCAGCGCACTTTAGCCTACTGTTGCAACCATTTTTATAACCCAATTGACAGGTTAAATATGGATAAACAATGCGGTCGCGTTCAGAGACCAAAGAATACTAAAACGATAATGAGTTAACTGGCTTTTTAGTTGAGACGGTGTTGGTTTTTACCTGTCAATTTGGTTAATCAAATGACGGAAACAGTAGGTTAAAGGGCACTAAAGAGATAGGACTTTTTAGTTGAGTATGGTGTTGTACAAAATCACTAAACATCAGGTGTAAAATTCTTGTTGACAATTGAGGCAGGCGAGTGTCTTAATTTATCTGAGATTGTAATGACCATAACATGCGCGTTAGTGTACAATACTTTACCTACGACCAATGAAAATATCATCATAAATATCAGAATTTATTAAAAATATCAAACGCGAACACTCTTAAGTCAACAACCTTCATAACCTAAAGTTTCAATGACGTTCTATCTATATAAAACGTCAAAACCAACGAGGTTACGAAAAGATTTTTCATATATCTTTTTAAAAATAAGGTTTTTTTCTCAAAAATGCGTAATATGTCAATTTAACGGAATTTATTTATTTTTGGTTAGGAACTAAAATTATATTGGATTTATTTATGTTTAAAAAACAAAAGATCAAAAGATCTTGGGTGGAAATAACGAAAATTCAAACTTGGATGAGTATTCCACAAGGAACACACAAAAGATCAAAGCGAAAAGAGAAATGAATAAACGATGTTTCGCCCTGGGTAACCACCGTGGGCTCATCAGTAGTTTCACTGGTCACCCTCCACTATACATCATTAAACACCATCATACACTTAGATTTCCAACCTAGGTTGTATGATGGTGTTTAATGATGTATAGTGGAGGGTGACCAGTGAAACTACTGATGAGCCCACGCTGGTTACCCAGGGCGAAACATCGTTTATTCATTTCTCTTTTCGCTTTGATCTTTTCTGTGTTCCTTGTGGAATACTCATCCAAGTTTGAATTTTCGTTATTTCCACCCAAGATCTTTTGATCTTTTGTTTTTTAGTTTCTTTTCGGTTGAAGTAACTGCTTTGGAGGTTTTTTAACTTCTTCTTTGTTTTATTTATGTTTAATAAATATTTATTGTCTTAAAAATACAAAAAAATAATTAAAATTTTTGCGTCAATTAGTACTCTTGTAAAATAAAGTTTCATTGCTTGTCACACCATCTCGTAGTTTACGTCTAAGCTATATTATTATCCTAGGACCGTAAGGGAGTCATTAAAATCGTGTTGAGGGGGTCGTAAAATTAGTATTATTCGTTGGTTGTAGGTAAAAATAATTGTTAACCTTTCGTCAATGGGCCAGAAGCTTATGTTTGTTGTTTTTTAATGTTTGAAAATTTTAACCCACAACATGCATATGGCTTTGCAAGGTTATTTCCGCTTAGAATGAAAATGCTAAAGCACTTAATCCAAATTGCTATTCCACATAGCAGCAAGAGTTATAAGGTAGCTATATAAAGTCTGGCTACATTATAGTTTTTGTCGAGAATGAAAAACGACCACTTTGTGTTATTAGACCAGTGTCACTGGAGAATGTGCTTGTCAACCAAAATTCATAATTTATTTATTTATAAAATTTAGTTATACCAATGCATGTAAATGTGTTTATAACTACTTATATTTGCAATGCAATAATTTTCTTCTTAAACTTTAATCATTATTGAAGACTAATCTGTGTTAACTTTATATGAATTCTAAATAGGAAGCGATTATTATTTATTCAGGAATGATTATATGGGCCCAAGATCTCTTCTGGTATTTAGGGGGGATAGACGTGGGACTTTTGATGAAGATTTTAGGAAACCTGTTTTAATTGATTACTAATGAATCCACCAACACTATCTAATATGCAGTCAAAAAGTTGGGTTAGGGTAAAAAAAATTTTCTTAAATTCATTTAAGCTAGAGCAATGAAATTTGGCATGTGAGTTGGCCTTCCGGCAACGTACCCCCTGGGGCCCCTAGGGGGCAACAGAGGCCAAAATGTATTTTTAAACTATCCTTCATATTATCCATACTAATGCACCTTACCTAAAAGTCTACTATACCGAAAAAAATTGCGTGGTTGTCAACAAGGCCCCTAGGCTAGGAGCTTAAAATTTTGTCGATTTCTATTAAAAAATTATATTTCACATATATTTCAGCCAATGTCAACAAAAATGCACCACCAGGGACGCAGTGGACCATTTCTCAATTTTAAATACTCAGAACTTTGCCCCAGCTGCTAGAGGCTGTAAGGGGGCATAATTTTCACCATTTTTAGATTCCAGAAAACACTCTATATGCATATCTAAAACTCATGAATTTAATAAAAATCTCAAACCCTAGGAGCGACCCAAATAAGGCCTAAAAATTTTAAATCTCGAATTTTTTTGGCAATTACAAGTTTGCGTCAAAACACTTACATTTTAAGAGCCTATATTTTTCATATCTAACTTTTCCCCAGCACCTAGGGCTGTACGGGGGCAATATTTTTAGCATTTCTGTATTCCAGAAAACCACTGAATATGCACATCTAAACCTCATCAAAAAGTGTTTTTTTTTGGAATATGAAAATGTTGAAAATTAGATCCCGCTCCCACAGCCTCTAGGAGCTGGGACAAAGTTGGGGGTATTCAAAATTGAAAAACGGTCCGCTGCGCCCCTAGTGGTGCATTTTTGTTGACATAGGGTAACCATAACCCAGGAGCCTTGCAAACAGCTATAAAAATTTTTTCGGTAAGGCAGACTTGTAGGTAATAGTATAAACTACTAACTGACTGAGACTCAGATGTGCAATGTGCATTAGTATAGAAGGTATGAGGAATTTTTAAAAGCACATTTTGGCGCCTGTTGCCCCCTGGGAGCCACAAGTGTAATTTTGTATGGCACACAAGGGTACGTTCGCGGAAGGTCAACATATGTACCAAATTTTGTTGCTCTAGCTCAAACCTCTGAATTTAAGAAAAAAATTTGTCACCCTAACCCTACTTTTTGACGGCAGCATTTTTGGAGCTGTTAACAAGTGGTATATTAGTACTCGATTAAAATAAGTTTTCAAAAATTTTCATCAAAAGGATAACGGAAGCCAAATTTTTTACGTATGCCCCCTAAGTATGGGGCTAAATCGCTAAATAATGAAATGGTTGTCAAGCACACAAAGTCAATAAGCTAGAGCAAGAGCAGCGTAGGGTCTTTCGGAAAGGGGTCTGACTGGGTTTTAGTATACTTTATTATGTCTTTATTTTTTCTTAATTTTCTCCTTAGGTAGATCCCCTTCCCCGAAACCGATTTCTTGCTACGTTGCTAAATGGAGCGCACACGCGTTTGTATCATCTCTGCGTATATATGTATATATGGGTTATATAAATTTGGTTTCCAGATGTTATTAAATAGTTTTTTTTTAACTGAAAAAAAAAATTATAAAAAAAAACTTTTAAAGAACAAGCTTTGATTAAATGCACTCAAAAGTAGAAAATAATGTTTTTATCTTTCTTATACCATAAGAAAAGCAATGGGCGCAAATTTAAAATTTTAACTTTAGGTCTCGTATATCGGTCACATCGACGATTCACCTAAAAGACAGTTGTATTACTCTATAACCTAATAATAGTAGTAATAAGAAAGATAGAAAATACTTTTGAGTGCATTTAATAAAAGCGTGTTCTTTAAAAGTTTTTTTCGTAAAAATTTATTTTTTAATTTTTAGATTTGTACTCTTGTATTAATATGTTAAAATCTGATCAAAAATTCATATGCCCTCTCCGAAAAATCTCTGTAGGCCAATTTTTATTTAAATAAAAAAACTAAATCTTTTCTCTACTTCCCTCATTAGCGGGAAGTATGTACCAAATGATACCATATTATTTTATTGTCGCCGGAACTATAAACGCATATCAAATTTGAACACACACACACTTAATTTTTATATTTGTACCCTTAATCGTTCATTTTGAATCCGCCATATTGAAATGATTAAAAATTCATAATCCCCTGTATGCCAATTTTGAATGAAATCGTACAAACTAAATCTTTTCCACCTCCACTTCCCTCGTTAGGGGGTACCTGAGAATACGATATTATTGTATTTTCAAGGGAACTAAACGCATACCAAATTTGAACACAATCGGGTGTGGATAAGTCAGTTAAAATTGGTTAGCAAAACATGACCGAAAATCGTCCATGTTGAATCCGTCACATTCATTCAAAATCTGATCAAAAATTCGTATTCATTATCCCCAGAAGCCTCCGTATACCAATTTTGGTTGAAATCGGAGAAACTTAGGTGTTTTCCCCCTCCACTCCCCTCGTAGGGGGGGGGTGCCTAATAATGACATATTATTGAATATTCACAGAAGATGCTACATGCCGCTTCTGCAAGAAAAAGAAAGAAATCTAATGTCAATGTGAACGCCTAGTTAGAACCAGGGCCTTACTGGGGGAACTAGAATGTTCGCGACCAGGAAGCTATACACAGGGCCCACTGCCAAAATTTTTGGGTTTCATGACAAAGGCGGTGCTGCAACTTGCTTTGTAGTTCTAGCAAAGCAGTGAAGAAGAAAGGGGAACCACAATAGATCTGAGAAGGTCGAGGTGGACAGGTGTCTACACCACCCCATTCTAATCTAATCTAATCCACGTTTACACGATGGTTTGGCTTTTAGTCTCTATTATCATGGCGCAGGGACCCCAACTCCTAGAATTGGTTTCAGTGACCCCTTAAAGCTTCAGTCGCGCCTGCGTGCGGCGTGGCGAGCATGTGAACGTTTCATTGCATATAGAAGGTTCACTGGAAAGGTAAAACGAGCTGCCGGAAGACGCGTTCTAAACTCTGCATTTGTGTGATGAAGATCGCTTTCCCGCCATACACAACTTACTAAAAATTTTTATCACCGGAACTATAAATGCATGCCAAATTTGAAGGCAATCGGATTCGTATAAGTTAGTTAAAATTGGTTAGCAAACGATGACCAAAAATCGTCCATCTTGAATCCGCCATATTGAATTTTCAAGATCTGATTAGAAAAGCCCCATCACTCAAAATTTCAAGGAAATCGGGCGTACTTCAACTGTACTCCCCTGCGCCCCCTTCGAGTAGCGAGGAGCTGTCAATTTTATCATACTATATTATTGTGTTATCGCCGTAACTAGATAAGCATGCCAAATTGGAAGCCGATCGGATGTCGGAAAGTTGGTCAAAACTAAGCAAGATTCCACCCGAACAAACATATCTAAGTTAGATACAGTTTAAGTTAAAAGAAGCTTGTAATAAAATGGCACTTTTTGTAAAAAATTTTTAAGGTACTTTTTGTAAAATTTTTTGTACCTATAAAAGGTTTTTACTTTACTAGACGTTTCCAAAAGGTATTGTTTTTTACTTTACCCGGCAGTTTTTGCTGTTTAGTTCCTTTTTTCAGTCACTTGTATTTAGTCAACTTGACCATGCTTTTAAATTTTGTTAATTTTGACAATTTCGGCATTTCCAAAAAGTAAATGGCTCCCTTTTAAATAAAAGAAACCCGGAAAATTTAATAAAATCTAACAGTGGGATTTACTAAGATCTAAAATAGTACCCACCACAGGGCTAAATATTTACACTTGTGGAGGGAACTAAATTTTAAAACCAATTTTCAAAAAATACTTACCTAAACAGAAACTACACAAAGTTATTGATTATTTTTTATTGTTGTTGCTAAATACTACTGAAAAACTGCTTTTTTTTCTCAAAATGTACCCTATTCTAAGAGAAAATGCCCTAAAACTAATTTTTTTTGACAGTTTTCAAAATGGCAAATAGTGAATACGCTAAACATTTGGCATTATCTGTGTTTGAGGTTATAAAGTTGGTGATTTTTTAGACCACCTCTGCGGGGTGGTTTAAATTTATAGCCCCCAGAAGGGATTGTTTTGTAGCAATTGGTAATAAGTAGCCGTTTTTACAAGGATCAATTTACCTTATTTAATATCCCAAGTTGTTCATTGACCTACAAAACACCTCCATTTTTGTCCAGAAAAACACCATATTTTGAACACGTTTTCAGCACAAAAAATATATCTATGAGGACACTACTAGGCAAAACAAACATAAGTGAGGGTCACTGATTATGCACGAAAAATATACCAAATAAAAAAAGCCAAAACAACTATATTAATTTATTTACAAACTGAAATTAAAACATTGAGGTTATCTGAAAGCGCACTCAAGAAAACTTTCCTTACTTAAAGCCCACCCATTTAAAAGCTTTAGAGCTTTCATCAGTAGAGGTTGGTGCAAGCCAAGGTACAAGCAGAGTTAACAAATCCGAACTCGCTGTTTGTGATTTCAACGCAGCTAATATTTAGAAACTGACATTTCGACAGTGACAGAAATGTAGACAAAACTTGTATTTAAGTTTTTTAATACATTTCATAAAAAAAACACCTCTTAAATAAATACAAAATTAATCCACTCCTTATTTTATTATTACCCAAAAATTAATGAACAAGGAGTGACCTGTAACCCCAATTTTAATATTTAAAACCACGCGGGTTTAAATTTTTTAATTTTCTTTTCTTCTAAATTGAAACTTTCATCTTAAATCCAACAAAAGATTGTGTTAAGATAATTATTCAATAAATAAATTTATGTCTAAAATTCAAGGAGGGTTGGTTTAAAATGCTTAAAACCAAAAATTTTCCTTAAACTTAGGACCATTCTAAAATAGACTAAACCCTTTTATTAAATCCCACCGTAAGAGTTTTACCATTGTAATTTGAATGGCAAACTGTTTGAGGTTATTTTTTTTATAACTATTAATGTTGTTTTATGTCGTCCGTTAAAAAAATACGTTTGATAATAAATAGAGGAACTATTTTCTTGTCTTTTCAGAAACAGATTCAACTACTGATCGTTGTTCTCAATATAGCCACCTTTACTGTGGCAAAAGCATTTAGCCATAACAGGGAGTGAGGCTGCTCTCTGACAGTAAAGAGTTCTTAAAGTACCGCTGTCCAGTTCAAACCGTAGTTGGGCAAAGTAATTGCCGAGGATAACTTATAAAGTAAGCTTTCCCGGTCTAGTATAACGTAAGCTATTAACTCAGTTAAATGTCTATATATGCATTTTAACAAGTTCAGTTGTAAATAAAAAAATAAGAGAGAAAAGTACGGTTATTATAAAATTTTAAAAAAATCGTATCTTTAAATTAAATCAAACAAAAATAAAAATCTTTACACTATGATTTAAAGTACCATTTTATCCTATCATTTATTTAAAAATAGTCTTACGTAGGTGCATTGCGATATTACTGGCATTTTAGATCCTCTTTGGTATCTGAATTGCCTATAGAATATCGTTCAAGTAGCCCCGTTGCAATTACACCAACAAATTGCCTTTTTGGATTGACTATTTCGGTTAGAGTCACGACAACAGGTATTTAACTAAAGATCTAATTAAGGGTAAAATCAGTGGCGGATCTAGAGAGGAACTAGGGGCAGGTGCTCCCTCCCCCCCTCACTCCGAGAGTTTATACATTTATGATGAAAAAATATCAATGTTTCATCGTGTCGCTACCCGTATAAAAATTACTGACGGTGCAGTATTAGGGACTACCGCGTAATTATTTGATGGATGATGGAAGTTGTATTTTTATGATTGTTCGCCGCCATATTGAAAGATGACGTCATATCAACAACCCCTTCTACATGGATGCAAACAAAACACCCGGTAAGAATTAAATGTGTGAATAAAGAGCTACCAATACCACATAGTCACAAAACTCCTTCATTCAAAATCCCACAGGACAGAAATTATCGAAATATGCCCCTACACTAAAAACCAGAATTAAAACTGAAAAAATGGTATGTTCAGCTACCATTTGTATTTGTATAGGTGTACTTAGTTATTGGCACTTCTCTTTTAAAACTGACCATGGCCTCTTTGGTCCGGTCTATATTGCTGAAATGCTGACGGGCACCGAATTGAATTTGTGTAATTTGAATTTCTATAGCGATCAAAGTCGAATCATTTTAGAATCTCTCTAGCGTTGATTGTGTGTAATCTGTCTTGCGTGCAGAGTTAGTGCGATCTCTCTGTTTCATGTCAAATTTACCAACTCTAATGCAGTCTGAAAGATAAAGCGCTATGCTACAGTGTTACAACAGTTTCATCATGAAAGGAAAAAAGGTATACTGGTACCAAGAGGATATATGTTGATCGAAGCATAAGTTCGTTTAGATAGTCCTCAATGTTAATGAGTTGTTGGAACAGGATTGGATTTAAGTTGAGAATGAAATTCTATATTGTAATGTTTAGTTAACTAACCCGTGGTTATTTTAAGTAATATTTTACCAAGTTAAATAATATTATTTAGTACATCACAAATACAAGCTGCTGTATTTGTGATGTAGTATATTACTTATCTTAGTAAAATATTACTTAAAATAACCACGGGTTGGTTAACCAAACATTACAATATAGAATTTCATTCTCAACTTAAATCCAATCCTCATCCTCGACACATTTTTGTTCTGCTGAAAAATGGGTCTAGACTTGAACGCGCATTCCTAAATTCTCCTAGTCTGGACGTACCTTGGAGCCAAACCGAACGCGCCAAACGTTTCCGGTGATCAGTTTGTTCAGTTATTTGGAGTCAAACGGTGGGATTTACTAAAAGGGTTTAGTATATTTTAGAACGGTCCCGAGTTTAAATGAAATTTTTGGTTTTAAGCATTTTAAACCAACCCTCCTTGAGTTTTGGATATAGTTTGATGTATAGTATAAGAAGAATTTGAATAAATTTGTTTATTGAATAATCATCTAAACACAATCTTTTGTTGGATTAAAAAGAAAGTTTCAATTTAGAAGGAAGGAAAATTAAAAAATTTAAACACAGGCGTAGTTTAAATAGTAACCACTCTGCAGAATAAACTAAAATTGGGGATATATGTGACTCTAATTAAAAATTACCCTTGTTAATTTTTTTTTTTTAATAATTGATGCCACACAGTGATTTAGATAGGATAGGAGTAGATTAACTTTGTATTTATTTAAAAGGTGTTTTTATTTATGAAATGTATTAAAAAACTTAAATGCAAGTTTTGTTTACATTTCTGTAGCGAGTTCGGATCTCTTACCTTTGCTTGTACCTTGGCTTGCACCAACCTCTACTGATGAAAGCTACAGCTTTGAAATGAGTGGGCTTTGAGTAAGTGAAGTTTTTTTGACCGAGATTTTAGATAACCTCAATGTTTTAGTTTCAGTTTCTAAATAAATTAATGTAGTTGTTTTGAGTTTTTTTGTTTGGTATATTTTTATATATAATCAGTGATCTTCACTTATGTTCGTTTTGCCTCGTAGTGCCCTCATAAATATATTTTTTGTGCAGAAAACGGATTCAAAATATGGCGTTTTTTTGGACAAAATTGGAGGTGTTTTATTGGTTAATGAACAACTTGGCTTATTAAATAAGGTAAATTAATCCTGGTAAAAACTGCTACTTAGGGAAATTATAAACGAACTTATTACCACTTGCCACAAAACAGTCCTTTCTGGGGGCTATAAATTTAAACAACCCCCCAGCGGTGGTCTAAAAATCATCTTCTTTATGCCAAAGTTAGGGCTAAATAATAAAAAAAACTTAATTTGAAGTAAAAATATGATCATAACCTGGCTCCTCGGGGGGGGGGGTCACCCGCAACCTCCCCCCCCTCGGTGCGCTACTGTGGTCTGGCAGGTCTAGAAACGATTTTAGTAGCGTAATTATAATGTAACTTTTAACTGCATGCTGCCTAATGATAAATCAATATTAAGCTAACTTAATTTAGCTATTATTCGGTATCAACTAGAGCAACCAAAATATATGTAAGCTTTTAGTAAATGTTTTTATTAGAGACGTTTAGTCGTTATAAAGAAAATATCTCACATATTATAAGTTTCGAGAATATAAAATAAAAGCGTTTAATATTGTACATCTGTATCTTCTGAATACGACTACGACATGAAACTTTTAACCAAACTGGAAAATGAGGCTTTTACTATAAAAGACGTTTTAATAGAATAAAAAGATTGGTTAATGCAAAAAACTTCCAAAACCATTGATTTTATAATTGAGATAAGATAGGCATCTTAATGCTCTAATAAAAGACCCATATTTTTTCCTGCCCTCATCGAATCGATCATCACAGCCTGAGAACAAGGTCGATCAAGTTTGCGCCCCCCCCCCCAGAAAAATTTTGTGAAAAATTGGAATGACACAAATTTGCACACGCTCCCACGAATAACTGTGGGTGGTTTTTTAAATGAAGGGGGGTTAACTTCATGTCTGACCCTCTTCCCAACAGGGTTGCCAGACGGACGGTCCCGCTTTTTGTTAATAAGTCCCGGGTTTTTTTAATTCTTTTCAAGTCCCGCTTTTTGTGAAAATCGTCCCGATTTTCCCGCTTTTCTCATTCTTGCGTAATTTTTTAAGTTTAAGTTTTTACTTATTCCCAACCCTTTGCTGGCCTTCTCGAAGCATCGTAGATTTTAATAAATGATCGTGTCGAACCATGAACAAAAGGTGTTGATCGGGTATTGTCGGACAATTTTTGCCCCATGCCACGTTCGTTTCTAGGTAGAGGTCACCTGGATCGTATGAAATTATTGCGTGAAATTTTTTACTTGTATCTTAGACAGGGGTAAAAGACATTATTGAGTTTCAACTGAAATATCGAGCCATAGTGATCACACGAAGCAAAGTATGCCTGCTTGAGGTTATAGGCTAAATGGTATGCGGGACTATTAAAATCGTGAAATTTTGACTTTTCTTAGTTTTATCAAAAATGAGTTACTAAGGTTTCAGAACACCTTAATCGACGAAAAAAAAGTTGTCTATCAGTCTGTTGTCTGTTATACACGATAACGCAAGAACGCCATAATCAATTTTATCGAAATTTGGTGCAAAAATCCTCTATTGGCTGACTATGAACTGATTAATTTTTGAGTAGGGTGGTGGTGGGGGGGGGTTGAAGGGGGGGGGAAAGGGGAATAACATATTTAAAACAATTCGAACTTTGGAACAAAAGCAAGTAGCGATACACGGTTTTCATATTTAAGTTTCCATGATTATGGACTACAAATTTTGTTATAAAGTCCAAATTCGTGGGAGCTTTAGTTTCCGAGTTATTTGAAAAAAATGTTAAAATATATAAAAAAAATCATAACTTTAGAAGTAAAGCGGAGAAGCAGACGATATTTTGAGAAATATTTCATCATGTAAAAAATATAGTTAAATATGTGTGTTAGTGTTACTTTATATTTACTTTTTTTTTTTAAATCCACGTTCGTTTAAAAAATGTTTTATTATTTTTTGTACAACCGGGATGAGCTCTTTAACGCCCGTATTTTCAAGCGTTAAGTAGGTAGTACATTAAAGTGTTGTTGTTTTAGGGGCTTGTCAAGTTTATATATATTTTGGAGTATTTTTGACTAATGTAAATATTAAAATGCAAACATGCTCATAGTGCATAAAATATTGTATGTATCTCAGTCAAAAACAGCTTTAACGACCTTAGCGTGTTATCTACACGTTAGATTACGTACAAAAAGTGAAGTAATAATATTAGCCCAAATTTAAATCTTAAAATTATATTATATTTATAATTACAAAAAAATTATAAAATGTATTTTTAGAAGGGCAAATAAATTAATAAATTCTAGTTTCCAAAACACTACAGCAATTTGTCCCGCCTTTTAATTAAAAAAACCTGGCAACCCTGCTGCCCAACGGGAGTAGGGTTGTTGAGTAACCAGGGTAGTCCCTCCGAGACAAAATTGAAAATTTCGTGTCATTCGAAAGGAGTAATTTTGCACTGTTTTGCGCACCCCTTTTTCAAATTTTGCACACCTCCTAGGAATCCACAGAAGGGTTCTCGACTTACCGACGACGTACCGCCCTCCCAGTCGATTTCTTTTTAAAATTTTTATGCCAATACAAAGGTGTTATTCTGCACAATTTTGCACACCCATTTTTAAATTTTTTCAACTTCTTAGGAACCCTCGTAAGGGTTCTCAAGTAACCGTGTTCCTGTGTGTCCCGCAAAATTGGACAATTCGAATAATATAAAAAATTTCAAAGCATATTGTTTGGGTGGGGCTAATTTGGTTACTAGTGAGCCCTCTTGCATGCCTCAAGGGAGAGTGTGAATTTTAAAAATAGGTGCGCCAAATTGCATAAAGTTAGATCCACCATACCATACACCATAAAATTTTTCAAAAAATATAACCTAGTTAATCGAGAACCTTCGCGAAGGTTCCTGGGAGCTTAAAAAAATTTATAATTAAGTGCGCAAAATAACACCTTTCGAAGACATAAATATTTTCAAAAAAATATTGTCTGGGGGGCTAAGTCAATTACCGAGAATCCTCCTGTGGGTTTCTAAGTAGTGTGCCATGATTGAAAATGGGTCTGCAAAATTGACACAAAAATTGTTAAAAAATGTCGTGTTGGGGGGGGGACTACCTGCTTACTCGAGAACCTTACTGAGGGCTTCCGAGAGGTGTGCAAAATTTGAAATTTGGTGTGCAAAATTATACCTTTCGAAGGACACAAAAATTTTGAAAATATATCTTCTAACTCGTGGGAGGATGTGCAAAATTTAATTTTTGTTAAAATATTGGCAATCAAATTTTTTTAAAACGCTTCCTGGGAGGGGCAAACTTGACCGAGGGAACGAAAATATTTGGTGTAGCATTATTGTTTGAAGGTGGTAAACAATATTGAACTTGAGAGTAAACTAGAGTTTCGAATTTCCATTGCCTTTATTTTTTACTTTTTAAGAACTTCTCGAATGCTTATGTATCTGTCATCGTCATGGGTGTAGCTATTCTTGAAATCAAGGAGAAAACAATTATCTCCCTGAAACGCACAGATCTTATGGGTCGCCGCCACCGATGCACCGATTCCCTCGAAAATCACACTAATAACATGACTTTTGATGAAATTTGTTTCTACTAGTTTTTTGGTAGAGAAATAAAAGATACCAATTTCTATTAAAATTTTGTCATCAGTGTCATTTGTGGGAGAAATCAGCGGCGTCGATCAATAAGAACCGCGCACACGGAAACAAGATTATTAATCTTGATCCAAGAATAGCTTCATCTTCGATATCCTCAACTCTAGTTATTATTTTACCAAGCAATATCCTATTCTTACATATAATGCATGACTAGCATTGAGATAAGTGTAATTTATATGATAATTCAAACATAGGTCTATACTTATTTTAAGACAATGTAGTTTTTTACTTTAAGCGGACACTATACTTAATTCAAATTTTTTCTTTGCTTGTTTCGAACACTGCTTTAGGTTGTATTGATGTCAAATGATATTCGAACGAGAATAACATGTTTTTAACGCAAAAGTAACCATACTTCAATCAAATAATATTTTATACTTATTAAGAAAATGTTATACTTACCTTAAACAGTTCTTATACTTGACTGGAACCGACCTCATATTTCACTTAACACCAATTGTAATTAAAACAAAAGTACTGGCATATATATAATATATGCTAATATAATAATGTTATTTTATTTTACTATAACGTAGCGTAAGCCCGTTACTTGCAAAATAACCCTTCTCCTATACTCATGCTGATTCAGTCCCGTAGCAGAATCAAATCAACACGATTATTGGATATAAATTGAAAAGGCTTACATTTCCATAGGCGGATTATGTGGTGTAATTCCAGTGCCGAGTTTCTGCGGCTCACGCGTATATCAGAAAACTTCCGCAAGCTGCCAGCGAGATGTTATGACCACAATTTCGAACCGACTCTCGCGACAGCACGCTCTGAAGCGCTCTTGCAAAAGAGGCGGTCAAGAACGTGCCAAACAATAGACGCTTTCGCCACTTCCTCCACACTTCTTAACAACCGTGGGTATACATAATGATACTCGGTTTTTCCTATTCATATAAGGGAACTACTTTTTAAGCGTTTATAATAATCCGAACCTTTAAACTAAAGATATAGGAGTATAGTTTTACCTATATTAAATGATAGATGTTGAGATAAAAACCTGAAACTGAAGGCCATTAAGTCTTTGTTGACCCCATACCAAACAACAAAGAGGGAGAATGGATTATCCAAACGGTCTTACGGTGCGATTCGATATTGGGATATTTATTGTTTTTATTACAGCTCTTCTTATTTTAAAAATAACTAAGGCTTTGTAGCAATAATAAATAGACTTGACCCAAATTAAATCTTTGTAGTTAAACTAAGTTTAAAGTATGATTCAATCAATTCGTAACATATTTTAGGTCAAGATTTATCTTTTTCTTGTGACAAGTTTTTTTTCGACTTGATTTTAATATGTTTTCGCTTTCAAAGAAGAATTTCTGGTTTTAGGCCAAGTAAACTACCTGTTTTTTGAAAGAATGATAAACTCTTATCGGTTTACCTCTAGAAGTTATTTAATTTATTAATAGCTTTTGTTTTGATTTAAATTACCGCCTCTTCTTATTTAAAGTATATTTGCTTTCTATTTAAGTATAAGAGCCTTCGTATATATAATAAAAAATAAAGATAATAGAAGTTAGAAACTCTGGTTTACTCTCATTTTTACCATTATTAGGATGCCTTATATTAGATTATTATATTTACGACATATGTCGTGTCCAGACTAATGTCTTCAATTTCCACACGATCGAATTTAAATAAATTAAAATAAACTAGAAGGCGCATACCATATAATAAAGGCAAATTTTCCAAATCAGAGGACCAGTTATGGCAACATTGTAGAGCAGCGTTTTGATTGGTTCTAAAGCAATATTTAAAATATGGCGGTTTAATACAGATGTGTTGTTTACTCGTCAAAAGATATTTCCGCCGACTTTTCTGCACTTCTTTTGCATTTTTCGAAAATATAAAAATAATAATTACAAAAAACATAAAAAAATAATAAAAATTCATTGGGTGCGACAAGTGCCACTACAAATCAATAACATTTTTGCCCTGGTTGTGAGAATGTAGGCAGAAAATTTCCTAATCCTTATTTCAATAATTGTTTCTAGAAAGCATTAGCAGAAAAAACAAGTTACTTAAGTATGTTGGGAATTTGGAACCTTTGGCTGCACCAAAACAAAATTATGATTGATTTCCACAAACCAAAACTACACTTTTTTGCACTCGACGCGCGTTTCGCTAACAACGTTAGCATCATCAGGAGACGATAAACAATGAACTAAATTAATCTACGCTCTAGCTTATATACAATCCTTTAGTGGGCGGAGATAAGACTAATAATTTGTGATTGATCACGATTTTTCATCCTATGGTGTTGTTTTATGGAGTAGTTCTGCAAAGGCTAGGGTAGTCTTCAAAAAACAAAAAATGACACTAAGATGCATATTCGGTTTAAACCAGATGGAGTCATGTAGAAAGATTTTTGAAGAACAAAATATACTCACACTTTTTTCACTTTATATCTTGGAAGTGTCAAAATACTTTTTTAAAAATAAGGCAAAAATCACTACAAATGAGGACGTTCATAGATACAACACCAGGTTTTAAGCTAGTGCTAGGATGCCACTACATAAATTTATTGTAAGAAAAAATTTGCCACTAACAGTGGGAATAAAAATATTTGCAAATCTGCCACTTGATATGCAAAATGCTCTCAATATCAATATATTTAGTAAAAGATTAAAAGGATTATTACTAAGATATTCATTTTATTCAATTGAAGAATATTTTTTAGAAAGATTTAGCTGACAATGTTTGTATTTTTTATATGTCTTTTTATTTTTTTTGTTAGTTTTTAAGTTTAATGATATAAGACAATCCTTCATAGAAATTCAAGGACTTTTACAAATGTGTACCCAAGATCATTGACTATTTTACTTGTTATTTTTAGATTACTTAAATAACTGACATGTTAAATAAACTTTTTTATACATTTTAAACTGAACTTTTTTGACTCTATATATACTTTATTAAAATACCTATTATAATATTACGTAATTATAGGAAATAAAATAAGGGTTAATTAAGGAAACTTGGCAAGCGCCAATTTGCCTAAGAATTTTTACGCGGTTTCTATTTTATTTCAATTTCTTTGATCGAATTAGAATTCAGAGATTACGCTGCGAAACGAGAAAATTAATCCCTGGTTTTTGTCCCTCTGTCTGTTCGTGAAGTTCTTTCTCTACTAAATGAATACAAGGCAACTTTTTGCATTAAAAATAAACACTATATATATATATAACTCGCGCCTATTTTTTAAACATCGCCTGCGTGTTACGTTTTGTATAATGTGGCGGAAAGAAAATATTTTGCGAAAATTTAAGTAATTTTAATGTAAGATGTCTAAAAATTTTATTTATTGCCATTTTGTTATTGTTATTGTAAGACAGTTGATTACATTGTACTAGATATGGCCAGGGCCGCAAGTATTGATCCTAGACATAAACGTAAATAGTGCAAACTCTATATCATAGAAGGAACTGATTGCGAAATCTTAAGTGAATGAAGCTCAAAAATTTTTTGGGGCACAGGCATTGGTCATTTTTAGAGGCACAATAGGCATATAGCCGCAAGAGTAACAATTCCCTGTAATGTTAGGAGGTAATTTGTTATTTCAAATCTAAAAACTGCATATTCGTAGCAGCCCTAGTTGTTATGAATTTACATCAACACCCTCACGAAACTGTAATGTATAAAACAGCAGCTTCGCATCAAAACTTATGAATTTTCACATAATATATCAACCCACAAATTGTTTTTTTTTTCTTAAAATTAGAAAACATTAACTTTATTAAAACAAAAGATCAAAAGATCTTGGGTGGAAATAACGAAAATTCAAACTTGGATGAGCATCCCACAAAGAACACACAAAAGATCGCCCTGGGTAACCAGCCTGGGCTCATCAGTAGTTTCACTGGTCACCCTCCACTATGCATCATTAAACACCATCATACACTTTGATTTCTAACCTTGAATCACTCACAAATAGGCATCATTCCGCACTGGTACTTATCCAAGTTACCTGATACGAATTCGTCCTGGCGTGTTAATATTTCCAGTAGGATTATTACAAGCTTTTATTTAACTTCACCTCTAGGTATGTATGTTTGTATGTATGTATGTCCGATTGCATTCAAATTTGGTATGCCATTATAGTTCCGGTGAAAATAGAATAATATGGTATTATTAGGCACCCCTTGGAGGAAGAAAACGCCTAAGTTTTTCCGATTTCTACCAAAATTCGAATTCGGAAGAATTCGAAATTTGATTTAAGATGGACGAATTTTGGTCATGTTTTGCTAAACCAATTTTAACTGACTTACACACATTTGATTGTCTTTAAATATGGTATGCGTGTGCTTTTATTATTATGATATCAGAATGATAAATATTATTTTCTAATTTTTAGTGCACTTTATATTTTAAAAAAGCTTCCATTTAAAAAGCTTTTTTTTATATAAAATTATTTTTTAATTTTTAGATTTGTACCCTAAATCGTCCATTTGGAATCCGACACATTGAAATTTTCAAATCCAATCAAAAATTCATAATCCCCTTCTCTAAAAAACCATGTATGCCAATTTTGATTGAAATCGAAAAAAAATAATTTTCCGCCTCCATTTGCCTCGTTAAGGGGGAGGTGGGTACCATCCTGAATCCGCCATATTGAATTCTCAAATTTTGATCAAAAATTCGTATTCCTTATCCCCAAAAACCCTCGTATACCAATTTTGGATGAAATCGGACAAACTTAAATGTTTCCCCCCTCCACTTCCCTTTCCCCGTAGGGGAATAGGGGGGTGTCTAATAATAGCATATTTTTGTACTATTACCGGAACTTTAAACGAATACCAAATTTGAAGGTCGGATGTGTAAAGCTACGGTTTCCTAGAAGATCGGTACCGTAATAGAGCGGCAGTTACAAAACGGCGTCCTTAGTTTTGTATGTGCCCGGTTTTCTAGGAAACGGTAAGCAGCACCGTCACACAAAAAAGCGGCACCGGGTCGTCATTTTGGTAGCGACCATCATATCGAGACTGTGTTTGCAACATTTTTAGTCGGTGTGGTGAGTTGAATTTGTTGTATTTTTTATAATAAATGTTCGAATGTTGAGAAACAATGTCGGTTGGCAATAAAAATGTAGTCTGGAGGTTGGAGGAAGATAAAATTTTGACTGATTTTGTGAATTGCTGTTTGTTATCATTGTCAAATCAAAATCATATTGTTTTTATCAATGAACTAATTGAAAATTGAATAACAATGAACTAATTGAAAATATTGTTTAAATACTGAAAGCGGCCGTCAAATTCGATTGCCGTTTCGACCGGAATGTTACGGCCGCTTTATTATGGCACCGCTCTTCTAGGAAACCGTAGCTTTAGAGTCAGTTAAAATTGGTTAGCAAAACATGACCAATAATCGTCCATCTTGAATCCGCCTATTGAATTTTCCAAATCTAATCAAAAATTCGTATTCCTTATCTCCGAAAACCCCAGTACAGCAATTTTAGTTCAAATCGGACAAACTTAGGCGTTTTCCCCCCTCCAAGGAGTGCCTAATAATACCATGTTCAATCAGACATATAGAAGTAAGTCAAAATTGAGTTGCAAGATTTGACCCTAATATATAAACATGCATACATATAGAGGTGAAGTTAAATAAAAGCTTGTAATAAAAATATGCAAAATTAAAAGTCGGTCCTGCATTTTTAAACGTCTACATTGTATTTAAATTCATTATTTTCTGATTGGATTCGCTCACCAGTCTCGGTCTCCCTAAGGCATATTGGGCCTGCATCGCGATTTCTTCGTTATGTTCGGTATACAAATAAAAACTAATATCATAGCCTCTTTAACAGGCATATTCATTTTTAATTCATAAAGTATCACTGGTATCATGTTGTTTCACTCTGGTACATTTGATTAATATGAAAGCATAATATAAGGGGTTATTCGGAGTGATTTAAGGTTAGTAGTCGAGTTACTAGGCAACATAAAAATCTTGTTTTTGTTCTGTGGAAATTGAGGTTATATTTTGTTTAAATAAAAATCGAATGAACTGTAATTTAGATATTATTTAAAAGTGGAGGGTAAGAAAGGGAAGCGAAGGCTCGCTGAATACTCTTTTCAAATTTTTAACTTGATTTATCCCAGCGATAAAATCCCAGTTAACTGACCAAAATAAGCATTTGTTACTCTGACTCAAAAACATTTAGCAAAGACGTAAAGTAGTCCATTTGCTAAACAGGAAAAAAAAGAGCCAAATTGTACTGCAAGCATGAAATTTGGTACGATTGTTACGAAAGAACTTTTACGATTTTTTTTTTGCATAATGCGGCGCTATAGCATCATTGATTTTTACCATATTAGTTTCATTTTGTACAAAAAATAACATTTTTAGCGTAATTTTCTCAAAAGTTTTCGCCTGCAGCATAGTAACACTATTAAAATCTGCAATTTTAGTTTAATTTTAACTCAAAAACTAAATTTTGGTGTAATTTTCTTAAACATTGTCGCATGCGGCGCATTTCTATATGTTTTTGTCAACAAATTTAAGGTTCTAAAAACAAAAGATCAAAAGATTTTGGGTGGAAATAATGAAAATTCAAACCTGGATGAGCATCTCACAAAGAACACACAAAGAACCAAAGCGAAAAGAGAAATGATTAAACGATGTTTCGCTCTGGGTAACCAGCGTGAGCTCGTCAGTGGTTCCACCCATACATCATTAAACACTTTCTTTGTGTGTTCCTTGTGGGATGCTCATCCAGGTTTGAATTTTCGTTATTTCCACCAAAGATCTTTTGTTTTGAGATTCTTTTCGGTTGGTGTTGGAGGTTTTTTAACTTCTTTTTTGATTTTTAAGGTTATTAAACAACTTGAAATCTGATTACGTTCGAAGAGAGTATGCCCCCAAGAAGGAGAAGAAGAAAAAGGGTAATTGGGGCGAAGTGGGGTGTGGTACTGTAAATAAAATTTCGAGGGTAACTTCCTTTTTTCCGGAATTTTCATGCAAATTTTCTATATGAGAAACCCGTAATAGTGTAAGGTGTTGAAAGCGAGATTCTAAAATGCTTGAGCTTTTAGTCCGTAATGACTTTAAACTTGTAATCGATCAGAGTGTGACGGTAAATAAGATTTATAGCGTGTATTAAGTGCCCTCAAAAAAGTGCCGTATTTCAGTTTTAATGGAGTACAACTTCATAGTAATGTGAACATTAACAAGCCTTTTTTTTATTTGAGAAAATCGATCAATTTAAAAATATATGAGCTAAGAACAGGAATGGATTAAATTAACAAAAAAAAATAATTTAGACATTAATTTTTTTTATTAAAACTTTACGGTAAGAAGTATACCAGAAAGTTTAAAAGATGATATTTGTAGCGTGTTTGTGGGGAAAAGAAATCGCGAAAAGAAATAAATATGTGAAAATAAAAAGTAATTAAAATTTCCAATAAAAAATACTGGAACCCTTGGACCAATAGTAACGAAAATCTTGGATCTCACTTAGCCTTAATTCTCTACACGGCAGTGCTCGGCTAGCCGCTGAGTTTTTCCTGTTTTACGCACGTATGGTGGTTTTACTGACTGTTTGTCCTTGGTTTTCTGCGCGCTCTTTACAGAGTGATTTATAAGTTATTGACCAGTAATGACTGGTCATATTTGGTCAAGACTAATGCATCTAAGTGACACCAGTTTTAACCAAAATAGGGAAAATTGTGACGTCATTGATCAGCTGTTTTAGTTTTGGTCTTGACCAAAGATGACCATGCTCGGGAGTTGAGTTATTGTTCCGGTCATTAGTTTTTGAGAGGGGTATATTTTCAAATAGCGATTTTTAAATTTATTTTACGAACTTCGATGACAATCTTGATCAGAAGGTGAGTTATGTCTTTGGATATCAGAGTTAAAGGTGATTCAAGCTTTTGTGTGGAAAAATATCTGAGGCGAACAACTCCGGGATTATAGGGCTGCGCCCCATTTTTAGACTACACTGTGTTACCGTTGAACTTCAGAGGTTGCGTGGGTCCTAAGCCGAAAATTCTTGCCTTTGGCGCTACTACTAAAATTTTCCAACCAGTCAGTTTGACCGTTCCATCCAAGCGAACGGTCCGTTGGGTTACGGTTATTGTGAACTACATCATAGCCTAACCTTAAAATCAATTACCAAAAGAATAACTGCGGTCAAAACCGCTCCTTACTGGTCAATGCCTTATAAATCACTTAGGTCCTACTCAGTTCAGACCCAGCGCACATGATCCGCTGCGCACGCATATACGCGGACAAAGTTTGATCCAAGCATAAAACGTGCAATGTAAATAATTTAAGAAAAAGAAAACCTTTTCCGACAAAAGTTAATTATAAATTAAATTAACCAAAAAATAATAATATAATAATATATTCAAAACTAAACAAAATATTTTAAAAAATAATGTCGGCAATAACAACAATTAATAAAGCATAAAGCTACTTATAGTTTTTAAGAATAACTTAAAAAATCCGATTAGAAATGATTTTGCCTGTGCTAAAAAAGTTATTTGACAATTACAAAAATTTTGGGACATCCTATACAGTAACATAATTATTTAGTCCTTTCCTCTTTAGTAGATAGGTATACCGACGACTGTTAATTTTGAGATAAATTAGAGCCACTTTACAAACATCCAAAATTTAATATACCCGAAATTAAAAACACGAAACTAAAAGTAAAAAAACATAATACAAAAAAATACATTGAACGAAACGTAGGGCTGGTGACTTAAGATAGCCCCCTAAGTATTTTTTGCTCTAAATCAAAAACAATTTGAGATATAAAAACAAGGTTTGCTGAAAAAATATGTGATCATATAAGCAATGGTTTTATTCCCTCATATAAAATTTTTGCCCATAGGCTTATGTTATCCAATGATGGCCCCTTTTTTAAAATTGTATAAAGATAAATAATTTTACCTAATTAAATTACAAAATATTTTTAAATTAAAAAAAAGTTAATATAAAAAAAACTGGTATAATAATAATAAAAAAAGAAAAAGTGCCTCTAAAATTTCTTTCTAAGCAAAAAAGGAAATATTGGGGAACTCCGGGCCATCATAGGAATGCTGGGGCAAATATAGGCATAAAGTTATGCAACGCAAAAACACTATAAAATAACTATATGTAAACAAAACTTCAAAAGTACTACCAACCATGTAACGTCAAACATAGTGAAATATCTCTCTCTAAATTGTGTCTATTTATCCTGGTAGATAGGCCATTCTCATTCATATAACGGGCAACTTGATGCCGCTGGTACTTTATTATTTTTATATTTTTGTTTATACTTGACTTATAAAAATGCTTAAAAATCGCCAATCTTTTAACAGGTAAATAACACATCTATATTAAACCGCAAAATTTTAAACATTGCTTCAAAACCAATCAAATCGCAGCTCTACAATGTTGCCATGAATTGTCCTCTGCAATTTCCTTAGATTTGGTTACTGATTTGGAAATGTTGCCTTTAGTGTTCTTTCTAGTTAATTTAAATTCCTTTGGTTTGCCCTAATCGCTAACGCATCCCAAACGACGTGAACCGAAACGGAGCCGAATCAAGCTGAGTAGCCAAAGCCAACGAGCCGCAGATCATCCAATTATTTACTCGCGTAGCTCCACATACACGTACCATTGTAACAACAAATATTTGGGTAGACAATATTCCTAAAATAGTTGTGAATTCTGAAAATAGATTCGAAATTTAAATTTATTTAATCAGAAATAAAAGCACTCCTTTCTCTAGGATTTGAACCATGCCACACTATCTATAATCGACTACGTTTGACTTCTTTCTTGAAAAAATGATAAAATTATTATTATTAACTAAATTGTTAAGTATTTTTATGGTATGCTTTGATAATGTTGTAGGTGTAGGTGATTACCATTGTAAAGTGGGAAAAAAATTATCTAAATCGGACAAGCATACTCCAAGTTTGATTGAAAATGGATTTTGCAATCCTTGCATCAATATTGTTTAGCGCTGTTAAAAAGCTATCGACTGAACATGAAAAAGAAATCTTCTTTTTGCATATTAGAAATTATGCACAATTCGTTGGGGTTTACATTATACGTTATTCCTCTAAAGGTTAATTTAATAATATATTTCCTCGTAAATGCAATGACGCCATAACGTAACCCATAACGTAACCACTTAATTGAGGTGTCAAATTAAAGGTATTGATCTCTTCGATACGAATATCAAATGGCGCCATTCCAAATCTGGCCGGAAGTGCCCGGCACCAATCATTTTATACTCAAAACTCGCGGGCAGTTTACTATAGAGGCGAGTTGATTATTGCTATATATCTTCGAGGAAAACATTAGTAGCCACAATTTTTTTTATAGGGATTTTAGGAATACCAACCTTAATATTCCCTAATAAACCCTCAAAAATCCGACTATTAACAACACCGCTATATTGAAAAAATGGTGGAAATAGGAAATTTTTTGGATTTGTCTCGATCTTTTTACTAATTATCTCGAAAACTGTTCGGTTCACGAAAAAACTTATAGTGTCAAACTAAAAGCGTATAAAATTATCTCTCAAACAAAATTTTTTTCTTTCAATATGTGTTTCTCCTTCTTTTCAAAATATCTCCTATTACAATAAAAAATATAGGAATTGCAAAAATAACGAGTTTTTTGCGCTCTCTAAAATATAAGATATTATATGTTAGTATATAAAATATATAAAAAACAGTGGTGGTCGTGTCGTATTTACGAATAAAATAATCAAAAATATAATAAACATGAACGTTGAAATTTAATTTTGCCAAAAAGGAAATGATCGAAACTAACAAGCTCAAAAATAATTTTGTCAAATCCTAAAAAAAACTTTTAATGTGAAATAACTCAAAACATAAAATAAAAAAAAATTGATTAAACCGTAAAAAAGTCGAAACGTATATTAAACGAAAATACAAAAATGATATATAATTTGTTCAAATCGCAAATCGGTCGCCTCATACGTTGGAATCGCGACTTTGTGAAGCACAATTTTGCAAGAGTACAGTAGGTATTCGTGTTTCAGGGTAGAGTCACAGGGTACAACTCCGAGCTGCAGTTTGGCAATTCTGCAACGTCGTTTTTTTGTAGGTCCCGCCTTATGCACCCTTTTTGCGTCCGGATCAAATAACAGTTCCTTAAAATTATTTTAGATCTTTTTACGGTTCCAGAAAATTATTTTCATTCTTTTATGATGATGGCTGGCCAGAGTCACTACACTGCAGCCATTACTGGCTTATTGTGCACCCTTTGATCCTAGTTTAACCACTCCACTCCCCTGTACGAGTTTGTACAGGTCCATAATAGAGCAGTTCCTAGTGTTGATTCTAGTTTAACCACACCATTAAATTTTCCCCTGTACGAGTTTGTACAGGTCTTTAATGGAGCAGTTCCTAGTCGTTACTGGGTCTAGTTCAACTTCCCTATAGAGCTATACTGGCCATATTCGGTCGCCAGAGCCTCGTCTGTTTTAGACAGGGAGCACCACGAGAAGGTGAGATTGGCATTTCGATATGAGAGGCTAGATGCATTCGCATTTGCTCATTTTATGGACTCCCTATTCGTAAATACGACACGACCATATAATATACGACTGTGTAGGTACGTTTTCTATTTTTGTACAAAACCGTTACTAGTAGATTTGGTAATCGGGTAATTTTTTTATTAATTTTTTCGGTTACTAAACAGTAAAAATGTAGCAACGAAAAGAAAATAGCCAAATTCGCAGGCTCATCGAGAACTACTTGTTCGATAACATGGCTAGGCTGTACGAGGTTGGGCAATGCCCTTTAAGGAATTCACGCATACTTGAAACCAAAATAAAACCAACAGGTGAGTGTTGTGTCAACTGACGACAAAGGTAGAGTAATTTTGTAATATCAATACCATATGATTGGTGACAACCTTGGTCCTGTTATTTTTAGGACTTATTGGACCCCCTAAAGCCTGACACGTGCAAATTGGGGACCGATCAGTAACAGAAACTGCCAACCACCGACACATCACTAGTGACAAGAATCTACCACTCAACAAATGAACCGACACTAGTTTCTAGTAAGTATAAGACCGCTAAGTCTCTCTTTGTTTGACACGGTTTATAAAACTAACCTTTATTATCTACTTTATTTTCGGGTGTTAAGTAGTTGACGGAAGGAGAATTTGATATAATCAATAAAAAAACAAAGGCTTACTAATCTAGTAAGTTGGCGGTTTAAACTATGCGCTAGAAAGACCGTTTTGGTGTTAAGTTATGTAAAATTATGTTATTTTTTCTTGTTTCAGGTTACTGCAGAGCCAGAGCAACGTTTCTTGGACTGGTTAAATTATACAAGAAAAATACGAAGTTTCATTGAACTGTAGACTGTATATCATTAGTTAATATAAAAGAAAGATGGATGTTGTAATGTTATTTTTGGAAAACACATGATTTGCCACTGTAATTAAATTTATTGGTTTATTAGAAAGGGTTCAATGGTGTTTTATTTGAAATATTGAGGTTTGCTTTGTTTTGAAAAAAAAGTTAAACAGAGTAAAATGCCTCCACATAAAATAATCATAATTCTAGTATAATTCAACCTCAGTCCAACAGTAAATATTGTTTTTCCAGCGCATTCGCCATAAAATAGTAGGATATAGAATAAACAAAATGCTCAGACATATAGTAAAGATGATTGACTTAAAGATTTTGCCAGGGTATTAGAAGGGTGTTTTGAAGAATTATTTTTTTCTAAGGACTATTGTTAGGGAAATATTGAACCGTTACAAGTTTGCTTAGTTTAAGCTGTCGTAGGTGGTCATTTGTCATTTATAAATTATTAGTATCCACCTACACCTAGAAGCCGAGAAAGGGAGATGGGCTAATTAAATATATTTTAAAACTAATTTTGCATAACTTAGTGCAATCAGAGACAATATTTTAATCACTAAAAAAAAATATAACATAAAAACTCATATTAAGAACATTATGTCTGTTTTGAGAAATGAAAATTGTTGTTTAGAATATTATGTTAAGAAACTTCAAGTATATATATATTTTAGAGAGGGCAAAAAACTAGTAATTTTTTTAACTCCTATATTTTTTATATTACTAGGAAAAATTTTGGAAAGAAGGAGAAACACATATTTAAAGAAAAAATATCCTATCTCCGCCACTGGTGGTCTGAGCCTAAAAGTTGTTACATTGTTTGAGAGATAATTTTATACGCTTTTAGTTTGGTACCATAAATTATTTCGTGGACCGAACAGTTTACGAGGTAATTGGTAAAAAGTTCGAGACAAATCAAAAAAATTACCTATTTCCACCATTTTTTCAATATGGCGGTGTTGGTACCAGTTGGATTTTTGGGGGCTTACTAGGAAATATTAAGGCTGGTATTCGTAACATTCTTATAAAAATTGTGGGTACTAATCTTTTTCTCGAAGATATATAGCAATGACTAACTCGCCTCTATAGTAAATGGCCCGCGAGTTTTCAGTATAAAATCATTGGTGCCGTGCACTTCCGTCCAGATTTGAAGTGGCACCATTTGATATTCGTGTCGAGAAGATCAATACCTTTAATTTGACACCTAAATCAAGTGGTTACGTTATGGTTCGATTTTGCTTAAAAAAAGCACCCCTTCGGGCGATGGTGCCGCGGCAACGCGGCCGGATTTTTGGCATCGCCTAAGTCTAATCCAAGTCCCAATACAAGTATTTTTTTGTTTCGCCCGAAAAGAAGAAATGTCAAAAAATGGGTCAAAACATTTTTTTTTTGACATTTCCGGCCAAATGCCGACTGGCACCATAAGCTATTTTGAGGGGTTACGCGATCGGTCAAAAAATTTGCAGCCAGATCTCGTACTATCAATTGTGTTTTGTCAATGATAGTTGGTAACCCCGAGAGACAACTTAATTATTACTTTCTCTATGGTAACCCCTGACAATAAATAGTTTTGTCACTGTCACATTTTTGTTTAAGAATCGTCCGGTCAACACCGTTCTCAACTAAAAAGCCAGTTAACTCATTTTCGTTTTAGTATCCTTTGGCCTATGATCGGTTTTACTTGTGAATTTGGTTATAAAAATGGCAGCCACAGTAGGCTAAAGGGCACTGAGGCGGTAGGAATTAACAGGCTTTTTAGTTGAGAACGGTGTTGGTCCGGTTTAAAAATGAAATTTTGCCGTTTCGAAAACTGTAAAAACACGTATTGTTCCGTTGTCCAACGGAGAAAGAAACTCAAGAAAAGTGGAAAGAGCATTTACCAAGCTGGAAAATTAATAAAAATTGCCGAATTTGCGAGGTAAGTGAGCTATAAGCAATAGCACACACATTATGTTTCCGTGTTTTATTGTAAGAAAAAGAGTAACAAAAATATAGATCAATAGAAGTCTATATTTTACCTATAATTTACATTTTTAAGATCTACCGGGTGTAAAATTTGACATATTTTACCAACCAAAAAAAATCAATCTTTCAAAAACTGTTTGGGAAAATTATAAAAAGAGACAACAAAACATCAGTCCATTTCATAAAATTGCTTTTACATGCAAATATTAAAAAAAACTAAAAAGAGAGGGCAATATGAGTTGCCCACCTCTGATAAAACAATAACTGTCAAATGTATAAAGAGCCTCTAACTATGTCGCCGACATTATGTACCGCTAAGTCCCTGTTAAAAGTCGGCACAAACATTATGAAAGTCGCTCGGATAATCGATATTATTTTGATAGCGCCGCGCACAAGAAAGCTCTGTCCGAACGTAGGTTTCGGATAGCCCCGGCAACCAAGTAGAGCGCCGTCTCATAACAAATGGGTAAAGTGCCTAAAATATGTCAAAAATAGTGCCGACCTTATTAAAGTCCGGCTATAATGTAACGATAATTTTTTTTTATTTTTTTACACATACTTCGATATGGCCGGACAGTAAAAAAACCTCGGTCGTTTTTGTGTCAAAACGTTTTCCAAAATGTTTAGAAAGCCAATATAAACCGCAATTGCGGTCATGAATTTTTTTTAAAGTTTCTCGTTTAAGGTTCAAACTCCATTTAAGGCTTCCATTAAAACTTTAAGTGGAATAAATTAAACATAAAGTTCCTTTAAAGTCTCTTTCCAGTTTTTTAATGTGCATTTGCGTTCCAAATATGTCATTCATCTAAAACCTCGTCTAAAACTCATCAAATTGCTATTTTAGGTATCGAAACAGATTTTCTCGAAAAAACAATTTAGGATCAAAAAACTGCACGTAAATCCTTTTCCTGAACCACACGGTAAAAAATTGTGAGTGAATTTTCACTCAAAAATCATTCCGAATGTGCCCAAAATAGGTCCACATTAAAATGAGTAAAATTTTCACTCAATTTTTGGGAGTAAATGATACTCCTAATGTAGTGTATAAAGTAACGCTTTTTTGAGAGTTGTTGCACTCATTTTTGGGTACTTTTCGGGTGGTTGATCCGATTAAATTTTAGCAGTTTTTGGCACCTCTTTTAAAGTGATTGGTATGTACCATTATGACAGTCATTGTCAATTGTGTTTCTTGAAGTAAATATAACATTTTAAATACACACAAACATTTTTTTTTATTTTACAGTACAAAACCTTAAACCTAAATTATTTTTTTTAATAATATATATGCTTAATTCTTTAATTCCTTACTACAAACAAAACACATAAAATATTCTTGTAATTTTTTTTTGTAATAGATTTAGTGTTATGCACGATTGTAATTTTAACATTTATGACCAATAATTGTCGTAGACTTTACGCATATGAAGCACAAACCATTTTGAACGATAATGTTGTTTTCAGGAAGAACAGTTTCTGCAAGAATATTTTCTAGAAGTGTTTCCTTCATTTCATTTGCTGGTATATGTTTTTTTGTTCGGAGTTTTAAAAAGGTTTCTTATGCTACTTTTATTATCTTTACTGCTTTCTATGGGTACTTGTTCTTTATTATCACATTTGTTAATAATTATGTTTTGTGATTATTTCTTCGCCTTACACAGCTTGCTGCTTCCTATGAGTTCTTTCTGTTTATTACCATATTTGTTAATATTTATTTTTTGTTCTTGCTTCCTAGCTTTCTGTTTATCACCATTTTGGTTCAAATTTTTGTTTACATTGCATTTTTCTTTCTTGCGTTGCTTTGATATTTTTTCCTTTTTCTTTTGCTTTAAGTTCCCTTTTTCTTTTATTTTCAATTTAATATTTTTCTTCCATTATTTTCTTATATCTACATGAAGTTAAAACATGGCACTTTCTCAGATTGTTTTTTTTTTCTTTTCGTTCTGATGTTAATGTTTCTGGCAAAAAACTTTCTAGTTCAATATTTCTAATCGTTTTTTTCCTGTCCAATGATTTCCGTGGAATTATTTATAATATTTTCTTCCTTAAAAAAATTATCTGGTAACTTCGGTAGTCAATTTTCTAGGTAGTTCTTTTTTATTTGTTGAAATGGAAAAAGTTGTGGTGTAATAACAATGTTTTGATGAACTCTAACCTTTTTACTTCTTACATTTATGATGCCATCATCATCACATGTAGCTATTACAATTGGCATATCATTTAATTCGTTTTTGGAAAAATATTTATAGGTATTTACTTTGCTATTTCGATTAGAACCATGTGGTGGAGAGCTGCAAAAGGGTCATCAATTTAAACATGAAAAGGTACACCTGGGTAGGTATGGTGGATTTAAACAAAAAAAATAAAGTTTTTTACCAATCATTAAACCGATTTTAATATGTGAAAACTGAGTTGTTGGCACCCACCATTAAATAAGAACAGATTATTAATTTAGGTAGTTATTGGCACCCCAAAATTCATTAAAAGAAAACATTTCCCATTTAATTTTATAAAATATTAAGAAAAAATAGAAAGAGTGCCAATAGCTACTCGAATGCCAATATCTACTCTGCTTACTCTATATGCATAACATAAAATGTGCGAGTCGGGATTTATTCAGTCGATACATTTAGTGTATGAACGGTGTAGACTCTGAAAATAATACTCATATTAATAAAAATCGCCAATATAGCGTAAGCCATGAAGTAAATACCATTTTCAACAAAAGCGTAATATCACAATGTAATAAATGAGAAAATGAAATCCTGGAAACTATATTTCTATAAATCCAGCTCTAATAGTTATAAAGACATGGAGATAATCCCAAATCAGCGAACGAAAGACTTTCTTAAGGGTTCAGCAAATAAGCTCCAGGCGTTCCATTGATTTGATTCTTTGGAAATTGTGAAAAATTACCAATTTCATGTCTTCGGCGTATTTAGTTATTGTTTGGATTATGACCGGACGTCTAAGCCTTAAGCAATTTTAGATATAGTACCACAAATAAATAAAAAATTAAAAAATACCCAGTTTCAGATCGGACAAACACTAGAAATTTTTGTTTGAAACGAGCGCAGCCCTAGGTCAAAAACTGAGAAACGTAACACCTTTTGCTTAATCTGGAAATACTAATTTTAAGCAGTTATATCTAAAATGAGTTTTTTTGGTTTTGAGGCATCAAGGTTATAAATTAAGTCATAATTTTCATAACATAACTTAAAGTTTGTGGGTGTGTATATTATTCTTATATTGTAGTTATGCCCACCCAAGTAACACAGCATGCTGTAAATAAGTTGGAATAACGTTTTCGAAGAAAAAGATATAACAATAATATTTTTGCGGTCTTCTGCCCCAACGTTTTTAAAATGTCATGAAAATGTTATCACAGCTATTTTGAGGACTATTTTGTGCTTGTGACAACGTCTACGGCAGTTCAAAACACAGCATTTTTGCACATGAAAGCTATGTTGCTTAAAATTTTCCCTGACAAAAAATTTATTTAAAAATAGCAATTAAATCCAAATTGTCCGTCAACATAAAATACAACAATTAAAGACAATTAAAATAAATATTACCGATGTTTAACAAACTCTCAATCAAAAATACACATTTTGTGGATTTCCCAAGAGTCAAATCTTTGTGCTAAGGCCCGTTTGATGACGAAACCAATCATGATACCTTGTTAAACTTCACGCGCTTCAAAAATCTGACATAATAAGAGTTTTTCTAAATATAATTTTTTTTTAATGTTAAACAAGAATTAAAGGAAAAAAATCATGTCTGGCATATTAAGGTAATTTTGAGAAATTGTCAGACTTAGATTTGAGTATAATTATGTAGAAAAGATTGTTTTTTCAGAAATTTTTAAGAGGTTATATTTCGCCATAATATATAAAACATGGCCGCTCGCCCGCCCGTTGAACCAAGCAACTTTGCATTTTTTTAAACAATAAATTTTAAACAAAGCAAATCTTGGCGTTATTACTGTGAGCTCACGGTCCCAGCCTAGCGGTAGAGGGCTTATTCTCAATGCTAAATAGCATTGGAAGCAGCTGCATTTTAATAAAAATTGCACTAGGAGACAACAAATAACTGCTGTTGCCATCTCGGCATTCTTTTCAGTTGTATTTTAAGAAAAAAAGTTGAAGATTGCAACTATTTTGTTAGTTAAGTTTTAACATATTTTTAGGTAGTTTCACCTTTAAAAGTTGATTCTCTAGATGATATAACTATAGAAGTTAATTTGAATGCAAGTTTAGTAGTTAAACAGTTTTAACAGCCAAATTAAAGATTAAATGAAGCTTGCTATTTTAAAGCAAAATAGAGCTGTACTAACGTTTTTGCAGCAATGACTTGGCTTTAAAGTCTATATTGTCGAAGCTGTGTTACTTGGGCATTACTACCTTATTTTGTAGAACATCAACTTCTTAAAAAGTTTCTGGATTTGCAAAATATATAGTCGTGCAATACGGAAAATCCGATATATTTGTGGAATTTGATTGATTCAAAAAAATTATTTATTTATTTAATTAAACAGATATACTTATATATTATTATACTAATATTATTAACATTTCATTTTAATTTATATGAGCCAATTGAAAAAAAATTTTTTTTTATTATTTTGCAATAATAGAACATTATTATTTTATTTATTTGGACATGCATCTTGTAGGGTTCATAAAAGAATCATTGGTCGGAGATCGAAATCAAAATTAGGCACCTTAGTGAACTAACATACTATATAAAGTGCAGGATCCTTTGCAATATTTATCGTAGATATAATAAACCGTTTTCCAGAACGTTGGGCGAATGTGCCTCAGGAAATTGTTTTTTAAGCACATAGCGTTGTAATATCTTATAAATTTTATAGGAAACGTGATTGAAGTAAGTGGAAAATTATGATGTTTTCAAAAATCTATACATTTAATAAATCTCGAGATAGATCATTCCTATGCGATATAGATACCAAAAAAATCATTTTTAGAGTATTTGTCTGTTTAAAATAAAAAAGAAGTTAAAAAACCTCCAAATCAGTTACTTCAACCGAAAAGAAACTTAAAAACAAAATATCAAAAGATCTTGGATGGAAAACCACTGATGAGCCCACGCTGGTTACCCAGGGCGAAACATCTTTTGTTCATTTCTCTTTTCGCTTTGGTCCTTTGTGTGTTCCTTGTGGGATGCTCATCCAAGTTTGAATTTTCGTTATTTCCACCCAAGATCTTTTCATCTTTTGTTTTTTATTTGTCTATTTGTTTCAGCGTCATGCGAAAACTAGTTAACCGATTTTGATGGGAGTTTTACTTGTATTCTGGGCATGATATAGGCTTTATTTCATGAAAATCAATTTACGAAAACAAAAGTTATGACCTTGTAAAGCAAAAAACCTTTTGCAAACTGGATGGAAGGGTTTAAGGGACGGGAAGGGACGCATTATGGGTTGGAGGAGGGGTTGGAAGTAGCTACAATTTTGAAACACGCGAACGAACACACTTGGCACAAAACAGGAGTAACATCAAAACATGTGAAAAACAACATCTTTCTAACGCTTAATAATTGGCTTTCTAACGTTTTTTTATATATAAAATGTAAAAAACCGTTTATTTAATGTGATTCTATCGTTCCAACGTAAAAAAAACGTTAGAAAGTGGACTATTAAGCACTAAAAAGATGTTGTTTTTCACGTGTTTTGATATTAGTCTAGTTTTGAGCTAAGTGGGGAGTCGCGGGCATAAACATATAACTGTATTAAATTTATTCGGTAGATAACAAGTCCGAAACACAGAGTTAAATTCATGATTAGACCTATTGTGGCATCCTTTTTTTTATAAAAAATACTATTATAATTAATAATTTCCATGGTGGAGTTACGACATTTTGTGCAAGAGGTGTCTATGACGTCATCAAAGATGGAGGTCATTTTCCCACAAATTATTGGTTTTAAAACGGGGTTTTCGCAATAACTCCTTACTTGTGTAAACTACAAGATCTAGGGATTTTCAAAATTTCAAAATAATTACAATTTGTTAATACCAGGGACGTACAAATTAAAGAATTATTTTTATAAAATTTATCGTGCAATTTGTTTTTAAGCCTTTCTGACTGACAGCTGCCCTAACACATGTCAACAATATTTACGTTATTGTATTAAGATTGCTTCCAAAGAACCCCCCTTACGAAATACATGGGAAAATGGACTTTACCCAAATTTGATGTAACTATGGCATTTGATAGTTTTTCATCGCTTCAAAAACTCGACATGGTTCAGATCTTTGAGCAACTTTGTATCACTTTCAAAACCTATTCTAAATCTACTATTTGCCATTGTTAATACGGCCTTTATGAAAAGTTGGTAACAGAAAGTCTTACTTTTTTAAATGATCCTAATAAATGATAAAAAAATAATGATAAATGAGGTTAAAAATATTTATATAAATAACTACGTTACTGGTTACACTTATGATAATACCTCATGGCTTCACCATTAAAATTAAAATTGGAAAAAAATTGTTTATTCTGACGCCACTGCTGTTGACATTACTAATGTCTTGTCAAAAATGTAAATCTGGTTTATACTTGATACAATTGAAAGGTAGATAAAATTTAAAATATATATCTGTAATTACTACGCCACCGGTAGTGGCAATATTTATACATCGTTAGCCCAAAGAAAAAAATCTTAAAATTTAAGCACAATCGGAGTGTAATAATACCAATCGTTCAAGCACATCATATTTTGAAATAAAGTATAGTGATCAAATTTAAAAAAACACATTTTTTAGTTTAAAGGTCACTCGCTCTAACAATATTAGTATTTTTTTACTCTACCAAAAAAATATATAAGGTCGAATAAAATAAAAACTGATGCTAATACCAAGAGATATTTAATAAAACTTTTTTTGAAGTAGTTGGTCATTTTGACGGGTAGATAATAAAATAAATCGAATGATAAGTAAAATCATACAAGATTTTTTGAAACATAAATTGAATGACGTCATAGTATCTTATAGTGCAAGTATTCGCAGTAAACATTATGATGGATAGGTAACCCTCGCGATTTTTTGGTAAGATGTGTATTTTCTCGTCATGAATACGAAATGGATAATCATGTATCTTAAAGTTGTGGATAAGGACTCCGCATACTAATCCAAAGGTTATGGATAGGGTAACCCCCACATTTTCACATATATGATGTAGTAGTACCCCCAGACCAAAAATCACCTGGTGTGCCGGACCTTCTTCATGGATAAGGGTTCGGCACAGCACCCTAAAAGTGGACATTTTTAGAGTGGTGTGCCGAACCCTTATCCATGAATAAGGTCCGGCACACCAGTTGATTTTTGGTCTTGGGATACTACTGCACTACTGGTTACCCTACTCCCTCTAAAATTGACCACCTTTAGATTGGTTTTCCGAGCCCTTATCCACAATTTTTAGGTACAGGACTAGAAAATGCACATCTTATCAAAAAATGGCGAGGGTTACCTATCCGTCATAATTTATACTTTGAACCCTTGCTCTATCACCTCCCCTGAAAAAAAATTGTGTACAACCCTGGACTTGATTTTTGTCAATGAGGCAAAAGTCCCATACTTTCTTCGCCTACCGAGGTATCACTTATCTAAATTGGTTGTAAGATAAAAAAAAGTTATACAAATTTTAAATGAGGAGTATTTAGACCAAAAATTGTAATATTTGTAGGAAGGTGCACTGTTCAGGGCTAGCATAGCTCGCGACTTAATCGTCCGATTTTAAAAATTTTAGGCATTTAATAGGACATAAGTTCTTGCTAATCAGGCTAAAAATTTGACATATGTCAAAAATTCAAGATGGCGGAGAGCTTTAAAAAATGGGTAAATTTCACCCCCCTGTGGAAAATTTTTGTGCGTACCTGGACTTGGTTTTTGTCAATGACCCAGTCGCCCAGTCTTTGACATATGTCAAATTTTCAATAGAATTAGTGAAGATTCATGTGTCGCTTTACCAAAGAGCTTAAAGTTCTAAAAATTGGATGAGTAGGTCGCAAGATATGCTAGCCTTAAACAGAGCACCTTTCTACATACATTACAATTTTTGGTCTAAATACTCCCGATTTAAAATTTGTATAACTTTTTTTTTATCTTAAAACGAATTTGGATAAGTTATAGCTCGGTAGGCGAAGAAAGTATGGGGCTTTTGCCTCACTGACCAAAATAGAGTCTAGGGCCGCACACAAATTTTTCGCAGGGGGGTGAAATTTACCCATTTTTTAAAGCTCACCGCCATCTTGGATTTTTGACGTATGTCTAATTTTGAGTCGTTTATTAAAGTTTCAACTTTTGTAAATAAAAGCAGGCAAAAACTTCGGAAGTCAAACGATTGGTTCCAAAGTTGTAGCGCGTTCAAAAAGTGACAAATTTTTTGGCCCACCCTATATATTTTAATTAACAAACCATAAATATAATTTTTGAAAATCCAATGAATATATAGGGTGGGCCAAAAAAAATTTTCGTCATTTTGAAAAACCAGGACATGAGAATTTTGGAATCTGAAGTTAAAATTGACATTTCGTAAAAATCCAAGATGGCGGACAATTTTAAAAGATACGTTTTTTTTACCCCCCAGCAAATTTTTTGTGTGCGCCACTGGTGCAAAAGTAAAAACATATTTCGAAAGCCATGTTCTTCGCTGGTTGACTGATGTATCGCTTGTAAAGAATCGGGTAAGAAATAATTTTTTAAGTAAGTGCGTTTGATAAGCGTAATTCAGTCAAATAAAAAAAGGCTTTTTGTTTGGCTATGCTTTTCGATTTATTTGTGCGTTTTTAATGGTGCTGACCATTTTGAAAAGCCAAGGTTTTAAAATTTATTACTTTTTTGGTAAAATTGACGTTTCGAAAAAATTCAAGATGGCGAGCCCCTGCGAATTTTTTGCTTGCGCCACTGGTGCAAAAGTTACATTTGACCTATAAAGCCTCATCAGTCCCGAGTCTACTGATGTATTATTTTTAAAAATCGGGTAAGAAGTAAGAAAAACATGCATAAAGTTATTAAAGTGCGTTTCGCGTCAAATTCTGAATTTACTGACAAAAGGCAACCATTTGAACAAATTGTAACTTTCTTACTTCTTAGCCGCTCTTTATTAGCGACACACTGGTAGACTCGGGAATGATGAGGCTCTACACGTAAAATTTAACTTTTGCCCCAGTGGCGCAAAAAAATCTTGCTGGGGCGTCAAAACCACCTACTTTTTAAGTGTTAGCCAACTCTTGGTTTTTATGAAATGTCAATTTTACCAAAAAAGTAATAAATTTTGAAATCTTGGCTTTTCAAAATGGTCAGCGCTATTAAAATCGGACAAATACATCGAAAAGCATAGCCAAGCAAAAAATGATGCGTTTTTTTGGCTAAATCAGGCTTACCGAACAAACTTATTTGAAAAATTTTTACCCGATTTTAACAAGCGATTTTTACAAGCGAAATATAATTTTCTTATGCGCCAGTGGTGCACACACAAAATTGGCAGGAGGGATCAAAAATACCTATTTTTTAAAATAGCCATCTGGGATTTGCACAAAATGTCAATTTTTCAAAGTGACCAAACCTTTTAAAACCAGACAAGTAGTTTTTAAGTAATAGAGAATCAAAAAAGTCCTGTTTTTTTGACCCACCCTATATATCTTTTGGACAGAGTGTTAGTCCACTATTATAACAATATTCAAACAACTATAACTGTAACTGCAAAACCGCGAAAAAACAAAAAGGGTTTTTGATTTTCCGTACATGGAATCCTCAAAAAAAAAATAGCTTACCTTCTTTTGGTACTCGATACCCGTGTACCTCGCAGAACGTTGTCGGTCCGTCGCCGGAAGCCGCTTGTGTCCTTGAAGAATGCGCGCCTGCATTTAACGACGTCGCAGATGCGGCGCCCTCTATTGTGAAAAACGACGTTGCCTTGGAAACGGAGGCGCGCTGTTGCGATTGATGGCTGTCTCGCCTGCGTTGACATTTCGAGCAACGCGATCGTTTCAATTCGGCGCGCACGCGCAGAAGCCACACCATTCCGAACAGAGCCATAACGGCCTCTGGCCGTGTCATGGCGGCGCGCAGATGGCGTTCATATCGTCGAAGGTCAAGCCTGAGAAGTAGGTGGGTAGGTTAGTTCGGGTGAAGGGCAATGTCTGGATAAATTAGATTTTTAAATTTAATGAAATCAAATTAAAAAACATTTTTATATTGATGTTATAAAAATTAAGGATATTATTTATCAGTTAAATCCTACACTGAGAGAAGAGTTTACTAACAGGAACCAAGCCTTGCTGAGAAGCAAGTTTAAGAAATATTACTTAATAGCTAAACATTCCAAATTTGAAATATCTTAGACCTATTCATAAACACTAAACAAATAACTATTTGATTGAACCCTATACAGTGGACGAATTTTTAGAGTACAGCAACTGATTCATAACGTATTTATTTTAACCTTTTTTTTGTTAGTCCTTTTTTAATTCATTGTTTTGTGAACTATTGGAGCTATACCCAGCTTCGCTGTATTCTATAAATGTTTATACTAGGTATCCATTTTATCAGCCTCGTTTGCAAAACTCAAAAAGTGTTGTTATTTTATTTGTTTTATGTTCTTCTAACTTTTCCTCATACTTGTACACGGTAAAATTGTAAACTAAAATACTAGCAGACTGTTATGCTCATTTTATATTTGTTTTTTAGTCTTTATTTTAATCCGTGCTTTATGTACTAACAATAAAACTAAAACTTTCTAGCATTTTATATTTTTTTTCTTAAAAATGGAAAGTGTTGTTAACAGAGTATTATAATTAATTTTATTATTTATACAAAACCTAATTTCAGATATGAATAATATAAAAAAACTCTATTTATTACGTACCATAAGCAAAGCATCGCATATTTAATATAAAGAAATAAAAATTAGTAAATAAGTCTCAGTTACAGCTTTGATAAAATCAAAGGTTACAATTAATAAACTCTTCTCTCAAATTTTTTTAATGTTATATATTGCTTTCGATTTCTGCCAAAAATTTTTTTAATCAAAACAAATATTTTTCCATTAATAATATTTTTCTGCATTTGACACTTACGCATGTAATATAGAATCATGAAAGTATTTTTTGTGGGATGTAAAATAAAAATAATTTCAAAATTAAAAAATATTAATAACCTGTCTCTGACACCACACATTCCCCTCCACTTTGACTTGAGTTTGGCCCCCAACCTTCTTTTCAAAGGCACGCTTTTTCCTTTTGTGTCGCTGATAAATCTCCAAGGATCTCATAAAAGATGACGCTAAAAAGTTGATGTCAAAGACTAAATCCCAGGGCGGAAGTTTACGGATTTCGAAACAAGTTTTGGAACACTTTAGGGGTTTTTATGGCACTTTTTTCGTTACATAATACACAGACGATAAACTCATGTGATTATAAATGATTAGTAACTTTTTTTTTAGTAAATTACCCACTTTTGTTGTTTTAAACTCGATATGTTTTGGAAGCTTAGTTCTATTCACTGGGGCACCATTTAAAGCACAAAAGAACAAAATATTATTTTTTGAAAAATCACTTTGCGTTTTCCAGATTTTCTTGAAGCACTTTCCTCGATTTTTTAGGCATCCACATGGAAAATCTACGAAGAAAAATATTCATCAGGCAAACCACTAAGCCCTGACATGGGAATAATGCCCCCAATCTATTTGGGTCTCTGGAAATAATAGCGCTTTACATAGAGTATAACAATGGCGGGAAAAATTTAGGGGACCACTGAATTCTATAAAAATTTTGTTTTTATAATTAGTCCCAACATAAGTTTAGGTGAACACCAACACATATTTCAATTAAACTACAACTTCTGAACTCGACTTAACTCGAAATATTAAACATTTTAATTTAACATTTTTAAATTTTAATAAAGTTGAAACAAATGCATACATTACTAACACGTTAATTTCCAAAACAAAACAATTTTCAGCAGTTTTTGTCATTTGTCATATTTAAAATTTAATTTACTTTTAAATATACGGTTTGCGTTACAAAAGTTTTGAGAGAAAATTTGAGTTGATAAATATAAAAAGTGACAATCGGACAAATATATTTTTTTAAAGTTTGGTTTAATTCACAGTTAACCGAATTTTAGTCATATTACAACTAAATTTTATGTCGAAACTACTTTTTTTGGGTTTTTCGCCACTAAGTTAAGGAAATTTTTTAAAAAATATGTTAAAACCCACTGCGTAAATTGTTAAAGAAAAAAATGTGCTCGTTTGTCAGTGGTTTTGAAATAAGATAAAAAATTTGCCTACACACACGCAAATCCTAACTAGAATCTAAGTACTTATCTGACATTTCGGCAGAAATTCTACTGCCGTTATCAAAGAACTTTATTCTTTTCAAAAACTTTTTTTCGATTCTTTTTTAAAATATCTGTCTGTTATCATACAACTGACTGACTTTGACTGATATATATTTTAAATATTAACTTGACAGTTTGGTGCGTCGATAGTAGCCAACAAGGTATTGGGTGAATTTGGTAAAATTTAAAATCAAAATTATATTTGTTTGAGTGTTTTCGATTTTAGATTACATTACAAAAATACAAAATTTTTATTTTAAAATATCAAGTATAAAGATTATCTTTTGACTGACTTTAAGAAAAAATACATTAGAAACCCAAAGAACATCAATGATATTTTTTAATTTATTTTAAAAAAACCTTTTTGAAAATCTTGTTTTAAAATTGGAAGCCAAACTGTATTTATATCAACTGATATGCTAGCTATGCATTCATCTTCATTAAGATAGATGCAAGCTGCTTCTTTAATTTTTTGTTTAATTTTGTCTGGGTCTTTTTGTAATATACTGGTTTCTCCCCACGTTACTCTATGATCATCAGAAGGGGAGACTGGGAGAGGTCTAAAATTTGCCAACATTCTTTTAAAAATGATCATAGTGTAATGTGGGGAGAAACCAGTATATTACAAAAAGAACCAGACAAAATTAAACGAAAAATCAAAGAAGCAGCTTGCATCTATCTTAATGAAGATGAATGCATAGCTAGCATATCAGTTGATATAAATACAGTTTGGCTTCCAATTTTAAAACAAGATTTTCAAAAGGGGTTTTTTTTTAAATAAATTAAAAAATAGCATTGATGTTCTTTGGGTTCCTAATGTATTTTTTCTTAAAGTCAGACAAAAGATAATCTTTATATTTGATATTTTAAAATAAAAATTTTGTATTTTTATAATGTAATCTAAAATCAAAAACACTCAAACAAATATAATTTTGATTTTAAATTTTACCAAATTCACCCAATACTTTGTTGGCTACTATCGACGCACCAAACTGTCAAGTTAATATTTGAAATATATATCAGTCAAAATCAGTCAGTTGTATGATAACAGACAAATATTTTAAAAAAGAATCGAAAAAAGTTTTTGAAAAGAATAAAGTTCTTTGATAACGGCAGTAGAATTTCTGCCGAAACGTCAGATAAGTACTTAGATTCTAGTTAGGATTTGCGTGTGTGTAGGCAAATTTTTTATCTTATTTAAAAACCACTGACAAACGAACACATTTTTTTCTTTAGGAATTTACGCAGTGGGTTTTAACATATTTTTGAAAAAATTTCCTTAACTTAGTGGCGAAAAACCCAAAAAAAGTAGTTTCGATATTATGAATCCGCCACAAACATACAGATTTTATTTAACTAAATGTTAGTCATACATAACCCAACTTTTATTGGTGATGCCTATAAGTATCAACTTCAAAAATGTTCATGTAAAAATCAAAATTATTTTATTTTAAACATTTAGTTAATTTGTTTAGTAATAGTTTTCGGCTTTCTTAAGGCACCTTGTAATGGCGTCAGCCACAAAATTTAACTCTATTTGAAACCTTCATGCGCTGACTTTTGATTACACAACCAAGTTTCTAAAAAGAGGGTATATTTAAACTTTAGATTAAAGTTGATAATTTTACTTTTATTAATCCAAGAAGGCAAAGATGCTTTTAAAAAATCGGTATACGTTTCGACACGCAAAAAACTATTATTGTATAACTTTTATGTTCGATCAACGCCGTCCTCAAATAAAAAGCCAGTTAACTCTGACCTATTTAGTGCCCTTAAGCCTACCGTTGCACCATTTTTATAACCAAATTGACATGTCAAACATGGATTTTCGGTCAGTTAACTAGAAATAACTAGTAAACCGGGGCTACTTTGACATTCAGGGTAACTTTGACATAAGAAAAATAGTTAAAAAAACCTCCGAATCAGTTACTTCAACCGAAAAGAATCTGAAAACAAAAGATCAACAGATCTTGGGTAGAAAAAACGAAAGTTCAAACTTGGATGGGTATCCCACAAGAAACACACAAAGTACCAAAGCGAAAAAGAGAAATGATAAAATTATGTTTCGCCCTGGGCGACCAGCATGGGCTCATCTGTGGTTCCACTGATCACGCTCCATAAACATCATTCAAAACCATCATACACTTTGATTTCCAACCTTGAATCACTCACAAATAGGCATCGTTCCGCACTGGCACTTTTCTAAGTCACCGGTGGAACCACTCATGAGCCCACGCTGGTTGCCCAGGGCGAGATATGATTTGATCATTTCTCTTTTTCGCTTTGGTCGTTTGTGTGTTCCTTGTGGGATACTCATCCAAGTTTGAATCTTCTTTTTTTCTACCCAAGATCTTTTGATCTTTTGTTTTTACTTTGACATGTTTTAGCACTACTTTGACACCACTTGCTAAAACAAATAAAATTTGAAATTTTTTTTAATGTTTTGTTGGGTAATGTAGAACAACAGTGCCTTACCGAGATGGGCGATCGTCTCCCCACTACTTTTCGGGGGCCTCTTTGTAAAATATTCAAATTTAGTTAAAAGTTTGATAAAATTTATAAAATTACAGGGAAAATTTTCAAAAAAATTGACGTGCGGCTCAATTTTTTGTTCAAAAATTAAAATTACAAATGAGATTTTTAACATTTTTTCCTTGTAGGAAACTTCCCCATCTTTCTTTTGGAGGAGCTTAATCCATCCCTGAAAACAGTGAACATGCTGAGAAAGTTATTAGGTCAACAATATATAAAAACTAAGCTAGGGTGTTTCCTCAGGCGTTAGTTTAATTTGTAGTTTTTTATTACTTAGAAGTAAAATATGTTTTTCATTAAATTATTTCATTATTGAAATAATGTATGGTATTCGTGTTTTTGTATGTAATGTATTTGTCAAAATATATCACCCGGAGTTAACCCTGTACTGGATCTACTACTAACAAAAACTAACGATATGTCAAAGTCCTAAAAATTTTATATTTGGTAAAAAATAGAGCCAAAGGATTAATTGCTTATATGACTTAAAGGAAACGGCAGTTTAGGAGATATTTAAAAGATGGCGCTAGAAAAGTCTCTAAAATGATGTCAAAGGAGCCCCGGTTTACAGTACCTTTTTAGTTGAGTAGGTGTTAGTTTGATTAACAGTCATGTATCAAGTGGCAAAAGTGTCCTACTTTTTTGTTATACAAGAAAATAACCTATCAGTTTTAGCAACTATCTAAAAAAAACATTTCCGATGATCAAATTTTGTTAAACTTTCGGTATGTTGTAAAGTGTAGTAAAAAGACACTTAAAGTAACTATTCTAACGCTTCGGTATCGATATACCTAACCAGAATACACTACATTTTTGACTTGTTCATACCATATTTCGAACAATGCTTCTTTGACGGGTGCGATGACAGAACATCTGACTCCACTCGTTACGTATGGAGGAATGTACGTAACGTTACAGACCCACGAACGTACGCAACGAATTCAATCAGCAGTTCTGTCATCGCACCGTTAAAAAAAGCGGGCATCGTTCGAAACATCGCATTAATAATGTTGTATATTTTGGCTTTATTTCGAAGACGTTAGGTATACCGATACCGATTCGTTAAAACATATACTTTAAGTGTCTAATGATGCTTTAACAGAACGTTAAAAACTATTTGTTCGATTGTTTTTGAAGACGTTTAATTACACAGTAAAATTAAATTATTAAAAATAGATTTCTCTTTTGTTAGTTTTACCAGTGTTGGTAAAATTGAATTCAGTGGCCACGCACGCATTTACATACCTCCAAGAATATTATTTCAAACTCATCAATAACTTGATGAAAATTTATGGGGGCATTATTGTTTGAATATGAATGCGTTGGATATACTGTGACAATCCGTTTAAAAACTAACTTGTTTTTACTGCCTTCGAGTTTTATTGGTCACTAAATCTAGTAAAATGAATCCACATTGAGTATATTAAACTTAATCCGGCATTTTTGGAACCGTATCAACTCGTGAAAATCGAGTTTAAGCCGTAATACTGTCTGTAATATTGTGTTGTGCAAGCTTATACTATGTAAAGGCGCATTTACACAGACAAACTTTCCTTTGATGTTGAAATGCCGACAAACATTTACACAAGCCTCTTGAGCAAAATGTTCAAAGAAATGTTCGAGCAAAATCGCGTACAAAAAAACACGTAAATTTTGGAGAGAATGTTGAGCAAAATTTGTTTGAAGAAATGTTGGTAATAAAAATTTCTTACAAATTTAAATTTTATAGTTTTATGAGAATTCATTGAACTTAACTGATAATAGAAAGACTAAGTTTTAAAACAAGGTATTTTTAATTAAGTGCTGTAGGACGGAAAAACGATTTGACGTCGAAATTCACGTTTTACCTCATAAGCAACTTCGATTGATCTGATTTTTATAGGGGATATGCCAGTATACTTGTAACTTTTTTGGGGTTGTAAAAAAAACGAGAATCAAAAAAAAATAAAAATTGGCTCTTATTTATTGCTGTTGCTGGGTTAGGAGAAGGTAAAAACCGTAGACTAGAGAGAGGGGGTTTTGGTCAAATGAACATTGACACACAAAATTACAGCAGTGTTTGACAGCGCGGCGTTCCGACTGTCTAAACCTCTCTATCCCCCCCCCCCAGGGAACAACTAACTACTCTCCAGAACAGTTCTCTAAAAATATCCACTTGCATTTTAAAAAGTAATTACTTCGAAGACATTTCCGTTTTCTTTTTGTAATGAAAGAAAACCAAAAAAGTTAGAGAAAAGAATTAAATGTTATTACCTCCATCATTAACTATTTTAACATTGCATATGACAAAACTAATAGCCAATAATAATGTTTTGCTTGCCGTCGCCTTTTTTTCACAAAAGTTTAAAATAAAAGTTGGTGTTCCATTTTTTTAAAGAATTGAGATCACTGATCACTGATGTAAAATTATATTTATTCTCATCTTTAAAAATATGTTTCCAAAATAGATAGCAATAACTTGCTCAAAAATTTACCCGAACAAGAAAGCTCACAAAAATGTTCGCGCAAAAAATTTCAGATCTTTTGCACGAGCTTTTATTTGAGCATGTTCGTCTGTGTAATTGCGCCTTAACAAAAACAAATGTATTAACGAAACAGATGGAGAATAACTGAAGAGGAAGTTTGTTAATATTACCAGGACGTCAAGCGCCCTGCATACCGTACGCATTTGCCGTATTACATATAAGTATTGGCAAGATTGATCTAATGAGTTTCTTATAAGGGGGAAACTACGTAAGAGTTCCACACCTTTCCTCACCGAACGCCGTTTAGTAAAGGATATATGAAAAATAGGTTATTAGCTAGTTTAATAAGTCGTAGGTTTTGGTAGCATTAATATTATTATATTATTATAATTGCCGTATTACATATAAGTATTGGCAAGATTGATCTAATGAGTTTCTTATAAGGGGGAAACCACGTAAGAGTTCCACACCTTTCCTCACCGAACGCCGTTTATTAAAGGATGTATAAAAAATAGGTTATTAGCTAGTTTAATAAGTCGTAGGTTTTGGTAGCATTAATATTATTATATTTAATAAGTGCATAGGTATCTTAGTCAATTGATATTTATATAAACTATTACGGTTTGTTAAACAATGATTATTGCACAGCCAATGAAATAAAACCAGATCAATTAAATAAATAAATATATAAGTAACTTTATTTTTTTGATAATAGAAATTACAAAACATAGTTGTTATATAACAAGGTGGCGATATTCGTACAAGACGCTCTTCCATACAATCACCTCAATAAAAAAAAATTCAACAAAGTAACTGCATTCCCCAAAGCGAGTAGAGCAGCCATGAGCTGAACTTGTCTTAATCAGTTTATCAGTCAAATGCAAAGTGTTTGCGACTTATTTATTTTGTAGATCAAGCAGCCAAGTTGCACTTGGTATCTGTGTTCGAGATTAAGCCATCCAGATGCATCAAATTGCTCCGAAATGTGGTCATACTTGCGAATGCCAAAACTAAATCTTATGCAAGAATTTTGAATTCTTTGCAGACTGCTTGTGTCTCTTTGAAGAAGAGCAGGCTAAAAAAAAATGTTACAGTATGATAGCTGGGAAAGTACTAAACTGTTACATAACCTTAGTTTAATGTCCGTGTTAAGTATGGTTTTGTGAATGTATAAAATTTTCAGTTTTGCATAGGACTTTTGAAGTAACATTGAGGCATGGTGTGAAAATCGCAACTCACAGTCGATCTATAGCCCTAAATTTTTACAGTAATCTGAGACTTGCAAGATTGTATTTATCAAGGATGATTGCATCTCTGATTACCGAATGTCAATAGTTCCGTCTTGGAACAATTTAACTTTAGACCGTAAGTTTGTAAGTCCTTATTAATATTACGAACAGCCAGATAAATCTTATCTAAAGGAAAAAAATAGTAAACTTGCTGGTCGTCAGCAAACTGATGAGACGCGCAGTGATTTAAAAAATTAGAGAAATCAGCAGTGTAACTCGAGAAGATGCTTGATGGACGCCTCTATCTAAAACAAAGTAACTTGAATATGAACCGTATAAATAGAAACTTTGTCTTCTAAATGATAGGTAAGATTGAACTGAATGTACCATAATATCGAACGCTTTGCTATAGTCAAATAAGATAAGCACAGTATGTAACTTTTTATCAATGGCTGAAATGATGTCATCAGTTTACCTTTAATAAAGCTGTTGTGCTGTGAGCCGAACGGAACCCCGATTTCGTCACTGCGAGTATTTGATTAACAGACAAGTGATGATTTATTTGATTTGCCATGATTTTCTCTAAGACTTTAGAGAGAATAGGGAGTAAGCTTATGGGACAAAAATCTGCAACCTCACTAGCGCACGGGTTTTTAGGAATTCAAATAATTTTAGCGTCCTTTCAGGTACTGGGAAAAATCTCAGAAGTCAAGCATTTATTTATAAGAAAAGTAAAATGTGCTGACAAATAAGGGAAAAGAAGCAAAATCATTCTTAGATCAATATTGTTCTCACCCTGAGTTGAAAATTTTCAGTGTCTTATAATCTCATTAACAGTCAAAACATCAACTTCGGCAAAGGAAAAATTAGATTTGCATTTGGGACGAATATGAGTCTGATATTTGTTCATTAATGGAAGGTCTATATGTGCAATATTATTGAGAGTACAGTGCAATATAAATGTGGTGGCTCTGGGTCGCCGATAGACGCCGTATCTGACGACTTGGTGATATTTAGAAATTTCAGCAATTTGCAGAAGTTTTTGGGATCGTTTTTAAACTTAAAATTTAGCAATGCTTTTTTTTCAGTCTGGATACACAAGCTTAAAAAATTTCTAAGATTTTTGTACTCCAAATAAACAATATTTAATTTTTCTTTTTTATATTTGACCAATGAACTATCTATCCAGTATTTTGAGTTAACCAAGGAGCGGGCAGCTTTTTAATTCGAACAGTCTTTAAAGGAGCGTGCAAGTCAAATATCCATTTTATATTACCATTAAGAAAATTCAAAATTTCATCTGCATTATTCATACCAAATATGATATCCCAGTTTATATTTATTAAACTCATGTTGAACTGATTCATATCAAAAGCTGAAAAATCCCTGTAGATTCTATATAAGGTCTGTGATTTTTCATGTTAAAATTTTAGAATGCAGGATATTATACAATGATTAGATAAATCATACATTTTTGAGACATTCGGATTATTTACATTGAAGAATCAGAAGTGACAATAATATCGATAAGCTTTGCAGTGTTGTCTGTAATACGTGTTGGCTCAAAGATAATCGGCTGACGCCTCGGGAAATTTTTAAAAAATTCGCACCTCGAAAAAATTTTCGGAAATAATTCAAGCTCTAGGGAGATTATAAGTCATAAGTCATAATAATCAAGGATTATTACAGCCATCGTTATTCACTTACAACACCCATATAACCATAAATTACCCTCCTTCAATGGTTACTAACTCGATTTAGTGACTCTTGGCATAGCTTATTCAAACTGTCTCCAAAAGTCTATTGGAAGTATTAACATGCCATCGCCAGGACGATTATATATTATATATATTAGATTATATGTAAGTGATTTAAAGTTGGAAATCAAAGTGGATGATAGTGTTGACGTTGTTTTGAAAAGTTGACCAGTGAAACCACTACTGGTTACCCAGTGCTAAACAATTTTCCATTGTTTTTTTAAGCTTTGGTCCTTTGAGTGTTCCTTGTGGGGTAAAATTTGTCTATAATAAGTGTGATAGGGTTTTTACAGCCTTTAAATACTTAAAAAGCCAGTGGCGGCTCGTCAGATGAGGCAACATTTTTGGAAAAACTGGTAAATTTATTTTTTGCGAGATTTTTTGTGTTTCAGTTTTGTAGAAAAAAAGCCCTTCATAACATTTTTTATTTTAATATTAGTGTGCTATTTCTTTTATGTCATTCATTTCTTATTATGCCTTGCTTTGTTTTGTATGTTCCATCAAAGATGGATGAAGCACTCATTCCGGTGGCCTTGCTTCCCCACTCTGCAATGGTTTTGCTGCAGTCTTCTATTAACGCTGTCCGAGAGCCTGCCGAGAGAGCGCGGTGGCTGGGTGAGGCGAGAATGAATTCTCATCTTGTGTGCCGCATCAAGCCTCGCTGACCGCATTAAAATTTTCCAAATTAAAAAACGCGAAATCCCGTTTTTGTTATTGCAATTGTAAAATCAACAAATCGTACATTTAAAAAGCCTATTTTTCTTTGTATAAAGCCTTGGGACGACTTTTACTTTTTCTAAAGTACATGACAGCATGAGGCGACTAAAAGATCCGCTTCACCCATGCCTTGACAACTCAGCCTATAATACGCTTATATAGGTGATTATATGCTGGGTGGTTTCTTTAAACGGAACTTTGATTCTAGCGGGTTAGAATTTGGTTGAATAAAAAAATACACAGTAGGATCTACCTTCTAGAAAACTTCGATATTCATTCAAATATCCCCTGTAAAACAGGGCATAGACAACAATTCCATGGAAGTTTAAATGCCTTGGAAACCATAAGAGTTAGAGTATTAGTGTGTGGTATTGTCAAAAATATTATTATTTTTAGAATTTAAAAATGTCAAACTATACAGAGTGTCCTATTTTAAAAAATATATTTTTCTGCCATACCTCGTAAACAAACGACATAAATGAGAATGTATAATAACTATTTATGCACAAGCGTGAGGGGATAACTAGTGTTGAAAGTTATTAAAACCCTAGGGTATGCGCCTTCGGGCATTAAAATACAAAAATTCGATGTTATTTCGGTATAGAGAAAAAAACACAGCAGTAGAATCAATGGGAGTTTTTATCCATATCCTGAATAATAAGTATTTTTCTAACAGCCTCCAAGGGATCAAACAAAAAATGGGTGAAAGTCATTTTTATATACCTAAAAATGTTTAATTCAAATTATTCAGTACAAGTAGTATACAGCGTATGTCAAGAAGTTATTTTTTTTTCTGGAACCCTCTGTATATTTTGACATTTTAGAATTTTCCATAAAATGAGCTGTTTAAAAATACTATATAGCATAGATCTGTACCTAACCGTTTTTGAGATATTTCGTGATGAATTTATTAAAGCACTTGTATTATTGTATTATACTAAAATAAGTAGGTCATGATTTTTTCTTTCGCAGCCAACTCTTTGTTTGACATTTTAGTTTGACAGCTATTTTATTGTTGCAAGCATCCTATTGTGCCATGGCCTACCTGCTTCGGTTTTATTGCAATACAATAATACAAAGTCTCTTATAATTCAATTCAAATATTCTCGAGAATGGTTACATGCACACTTATACTAAATGATATTTTTAAGAAGCTAATTTTCTGTCAATCCCTTTATAGTAGCTCGACTGATTAATTTCAATTAAAATTTTTTAGGTTTTTATAAAACGCTCTTTTATCCAGTTTTTGTTTGACCCCACTGCGACTATTAGAAAAAAAGTTATCCCAGAGAACAGCTATAATAACCGATCATCCTGTACCTATTAATATACTATTACTAATTTTGGACTTAATGATTTGTTTTTATTATCAATATACTAATTTTAAATAATAAGGCAATTCTTATATTATTATTTGGGATAAATGCTGTGCTGACGCCTGTTGGGATTTATTTTTCTGTATAAGCCCTGCCAAAAAAGCCGTGTCATATCTCTTAGAAAAGTTTTACGAGATTCTATAATGTTTTATATGCGGTATGTGAAACAAACTTATAAAACCCTTTACAAATTTCAGAAATAATAGGCTTTTTCTATCCGTTTTGATGTAGAATTTTTGTAAAACCCTATATGGCTTTTTACAAGCTTTTATTTAACTTGCAATGTATATAACTAGATATGTTTGTTCGGGTGGACCCTTGCAACTTAATTTTGACGAACTTCCCGATATCCGATCGGCTTCAAACTTGGCATGCTTATACAGTTGCGATGACAACACAAGAATATAATGTGATAAAATTGGGCGCTCCCACTACTCGAAGGTGGTGGAGGGGGGTACAGTTGGAGTACGCCCGATTTCGTTGAAATTTGGTTTGTTGGGGCTCTTGGGGATGGAGTTAACGAATTTCTAATCAGATTTTGAAAATTTAATATGGCGGATTCAAGATAGACGATTTAAGGTCATCTTTTGCTAACCAATTTTAACTAACTTATACACGTCCGATTGCCTTCAAATTTGGCATGCATTTATAGTTCCGGTGACAATGACCCTCCCCGCCTACAAGAGGAGTGGAGGGGGTGGAGGGAGATACAGGGGCTTTTGGGGATAAGGAATACGGATTTTTGAACAAATTTTGAAAATTCAATATGGCGGATTCAAGATGGACGATTTTCTGTTATGTCGTGCTAACCAATGTTCATTGACTTATCCACATCCGATTGTGTTCAAATTTGGTATGCGTTTATAGTTCCGGTGAAAATACAATAATATGGTATTCTCAGGTACCGACCTGCATTTATAGTTCCGGTGACAATGACCCTCCCGCCTACAAGAGGAGTGGAGGACGTGGAGGGAGATACGGTGGCTTTTGGGGATAAGGAATACGAATTTTTGATCAGATTTTGAAAATTCAACATAGCGGATTCAAGATGGACGATTTTCGGTTATGTTGGGCTAACCAATTTTAACTGACTTATCCACATCCGATTGTGTTCAAGTTTGGTATGCGTGTATAGTTCTGGTGAAAATACAATAATATGGTATTCTCAGGTACCGACCTCCCTCTAACGAGGGAAGTGGAGGGGGAAAAAGATGTAGTTTGTTCGATTTAAATCAAAATTGGCATACAGGGGTTTTTCGGGAAGGGGATATGAATTCTTAATCAGATTTGAAAATTTCAATATGGCGCATTCAGGATAGAAATCTAAAAATTAAAAAATAAATTTTTATGAAAATTTTTTTTTTTTAAAACAAGCTTTCATTAAATGCACTCAAAAGTAGAAAGTAATTTTGCATCTTTCTTATACCATAATAAAAGCGATGGGGGCAAATTAAAAATTTTAACTTTACGGTGACAAAGAAAGAACTACAAAAGAAGAATTAAATTCTTCTTCTATTCGAATGATAAACATAATGCTTTCATCTAAAGCCTTTGCAAATGCCCTTTGGTTATAGAGTAATAAAACTGTTTCTTAGGTGAATCGTCGATGTGACCGATGTATGATACCTAAAGTTAAAATTTTTAATTTGCACTCATCGCTTTTATTATTGTATAAGAAAGATAAAAAAAAAATCTACTTTTAAGTGTATTTAATAATAGCTTTTTCTAATAAACATTTATTTAGCTGGGAGTACTTACTTTAACTAACAATAATACACGATATAAAAAAAATGGTGTAAAGCACATCGTGAATGCGTACGGAACGTATTTATGCTTTATTCAAAGGAGCAAATTTTTTGAATGACACCACAGAAAACAAATTGGGACCAAAGAACAGGTAAATTGGTTTGGATACGTCACAGATCGCAAAGATAAGCAGACGTATCGTGTGTGCACATGCGCATTTTGATACGCATGCGGATAGGTGATGATTTCAAATACTGCATTATGTCTCTATTACGATAGGAGGGTTTTCAACAGAAACCTATCGAGTTCTATCGTAATTTAGTATAGAACGATTTTGGAGCTTCTACTAAAGCGTTAAACATGTGCACTCAGTCTTGCGTAGGTATATAACGGGATCTGTTTGATGTCAATTTTGCTAAATTTACAAACTGTATAACATGATACTGCTTACACGGGTTACTCCGCCAGTGTATGAAGTTTATCATGATTATGTCAGATCGTATACGAAGTTATTTAACATACACTCAATTAAGCTATATCTTGTAGGTCGAAAGGGTAAATTTTTAACACGTTGACTGCGACAACGTAACTTATGTTTACTATTTCAGCGCCATAATACTGTCCTCAAAGACAGTTTGTTATTTTGTCGTGAAGGCAATGATCTGTGGGAATCTAGTATCATTATGTCATCATCATTTTTGTTATAATATATACTTAAAAAACGTTAGATTTCACCCGTCTGTTCAGAAATTTTTCCGCACATGTGTGGAAAAGTGTACGATGCATGACGTTAACTGTCACCATAATTTTCCGCAATATGATGCAATGTACTTTTCCACACATGTGCGAAACAGCAGTTTCATTTGATTTGTGCAAAATTAAAGACCAATTTTTACAAAAATTAGTGCAATTTATCAGTGGTCGTAGAAAAAATAGCTTTCTTACACTAAATCTCAAATCTTTCGACGCGGGATTGAAAGTAGCACTTTAGCCCCTAGGTTTATAATTGCACTATAAAATATATTTCTCAAATATCTTTTATAAAAGATATGTGATGAAGCATATTACACTGTAAAATATTTCATGAAACTTCTTTTAGAAAAGATCTTTGAGAAATAAATTAGTTCGTTTATTTCTTTAAAATTATCAAAAAATGTGTAAGATTGTTTAAACTTTTATGAAATGACACCGTGACTATATTACAATCAAAAGTCAAATAATTTCGGCCTACGTCCCTTGGGGGGGGGGGGGGAAATCTAAGCATTACTCAGGTGTTTCCCGAATATCTCAAAAACTAAAACACCACCTTAGAACGGTTTTCATTTCCAGAAAGCCAAATCGTTGATTTATTTAACAAGGTATTCGTTTTTGTTTAAAAGTAAGTGGTACGAAAACAGTAGCGGCTCGTTTTGGAAAAAATGTTAAAATTTCAGCTTTTTCAACTTTTTTGCAAGATTCTTTCCTTTCTTTGTTCTGGTTTTTAGGTTTTAATTCCTAAATTATATTTACTGAATTTGAAAATTAACCCATTATCTTAGCTTTATTTTGCTGCCTTTTAAAATATTTTGTGCCACAGATCACGCTATCCGTGGCCGTTTTAGCACCTTTGCCTATAGATATGTTGCCATTTTTGTTGTTATGTATATTTTTCGAATAACGTTTAAATATGCCTTTTAGGTTTGTTCAATTTTTTTTCAGTAGCGTCCTCAGAGACGTTTAAATTTGAAAAATCCACGAATTTAAAATTGTAAAAATTTTCCTCAAAAAATAACAACGCAATATCTCTAGCTGGAAATTCTACAAATCTTGTGAGATTTTGATAAGGCTATATTTTTTTGTAGCTCTATTCTTTCCCTTTTAGGGCTGCTACTACATATGCAAAAAATTAGGATGGGGCTATGCCAGAGAGGTTCTTCTATACCCATGCTAGTCAAAAGTTCCTACGAAAATCGCATTCCAGACTAGAAGATGAGGAGTTTAATTATGAAAAAATTAGTAGATCAAACGAACTCACCTAAGTGAAGTTCGATCTTAATTATATGCAGGCTCGTCGAAGTAAATAAGATGGATATGTAGTAGCTTTATCTACTAACCAAACCACACTTTAAAGACTCAAAACTGCACCCCGCGTCACCTTCTCCTGCCGGTACTTGTGGGTGTCCCAACTCATTCCTTTAAAGCCCTATTGTTGCATTGGAGGATTATGGGGATGGGAGGGTGCTTATTTACTTCGACGGCGCCTGCATATAATTAAGATCAAACTTCACTTAGGTAAGTTCGTTTGATCTACTAATTATATTTGACCTCGTCTCGTAAATAAGATGGATATGTATTTGTTTAAAGAATAAACTTGCAAAAATAAATATGCCCATAAATAAAGTATGAAGACTTTTTATTACGAGGGTTTAAATTCGTTATAATTAGAATAATTTCAAAACATAGTTTAGTCAAGTCGTAACAAAAAATTTTTTTTAAAAGTAAATATAAACAAATTTTAATGCGTATTGCTTTATATTTGAAACAACTGCTGCAAACGGTACGTACTTTTAAGTGAAATATGATTAAAAAATGAAAAACACAACCTAGCTTTATAAGTAAGAATAATATAATGTTTAAAAGTATTCTTAAAATCTAGGTACTTAAAACCATTTGGAAAAATTATTTTTCTTGGCAATAGGTCTTTGATAAAAGTTTAGAAAAGACTTTGAGCCCTCTGTCCACCCCACGGAAAGTCTAATACCATCAAAACTGACGTCTTTCCGACCAGCTGAAAATGTATTTTGTAAGTTATAAAGAGATTCCTACAGGAGTTATTCCTTAAATTTTTAGTTTCTTCCAAATAAAAAAGAATTGCTGTTATGACACAAATATTTAAATCTTGTTTGAAAAAAGGTAGACATAACGTTGTCTGAAATTTATTGATCCCTGATGTTCTTATACTTTTAGGAATATTAATAATAATTATTCCTACAAAATTTTGTTCAATATTTTCGATTTCAATACTAGCTAAATTCTGAAATCATTGTGCTGTTCCTAAAGCTAAAAGGACAGCCACGTTTTGTGTTAAAACTTTCACATTTAAGTTAAAATTTTGACAAATTTTTGACATAATTTAATATTACAACAAGGTACCAAGTTGTGCTGTAGTTTTGTAAATTCGGCCTTAATTATTGGCTCCTTTAAAAAAGGTTTTTAATCTATAATCGTTACTAATAGGTATTTGCGCAAATTTGAGCTATAGCAGATCTGTAACTGTTTAAGGTTCCATAACGAGCACCTTTTCTAAACTATTTGCCTAGAAATTATTTTAAGACTAAAGGAACAGACACACTAAAAACATTTATCATTTTCACTTGGGAAAATTCCCACCATAATTTTAGTCCTGTATTGTACTGTTTTGTGGAATATGACCATACAATCTATTGAATCATTTGGAACCTTCCCGATAACCTTCCCTAACTGTAGTGCTTGTAGGACAAGACTCTTACCACCAGGGAAAGATTTTTCGAAAAAGGTGGAAAGGCGTTTAAGGTAAAAGGTAAATGCGTCTACTACCCAAGCTTTTGGATGCCTCAACCATGGAACGTATTTAACGCACTTTTTGTTATTTCTGCTTACAAAAAGATCAATTTCTAAGAAACCAAAATAAAAAACGATATATTTAAATGCAAGATCATTGAACTCCCATTCAGTCTCAATATCTAATTTGTTAGACTCGCAGTCAGCTTCAATATTTCCCATTGATTTAATATATGATGCAAAAATCATAAGGTTATGTTTTCCACAACACTGCACTCCCATATTTGTCTTGTAAGATTAGGAAATTGGACGCTGCCCATCCTATTAATATACGATAAGGCGGTAGTTTTATCAATTCGACATAACATATTTGTAATTTTCAAATGAGCAACAAAGCATTTTAGCCCGAAAAACATGGCTAAAAGTTCCAAGTAGTTGAGATGAAAATATTTTTCAGAAAAAATACATAATCCATGAGGTTTTTGCCCATTACAATAAATTCCACACCCACTAATACATGCATCTGAAAATATGTCGATTTTGAAACTACAAGGCCTTAGGGAATTTTTTGAATTAAGAATATGCATCCACCACTGAAAATCATCCGATATTTTATCAGAAATCAGCATAACGGAATCGTAATTCGCTTTCAATCTTTTTAGACTTAAAAATCACGCTCAAATACTTAGTATATAGCCATCCGTATTTTACTGCGGGACATCTTTCTGTCCCGCAGTAAAATACTTAATGCTTAACATCTGTTAAGCAATCAATAAACTTTGCAAAGTGTCTTGCTTTGCATTTTTTAATTAATTAAAGTATTTTTCTCCTTTCCTTCTTGCCAATGAAACAGTCATGTTTACATCGTTATAAACAAATCCTAAATGTATGCATAGTTGAATTGTTGAGACGGAATAAAACAACTTTTATTTCTGTTTATAATAAAGCTCAACCACTTCAAAAATGTTTTCGTTTGAGACACATTACTTTTACATGCTGTCAGCGTTTGTCCTATTAAAAGTAAATAAGAACTGAAACTAGACCTCTTTGCCGTAATGTACTGGCCGGCTTTCATAATCTTTGTAAACAGTAATGGCGCAAGAATTTTCTGTTACGTTTATAAATTGGATTTAAAGTGTAAGCATCTTTTAAATCTATGGATTCCATAAAACACTTATCAGTTAAAAGTCGATTCACAGCTTTATGGTCTTTTATTTTAAAATGATCACATTTGACGTAGTTATAAATTTATTAATAATCTTTTTGAACCAGATTTTGTTCTTAAAAAAATATATTTGATAAACCTATGTCCCCTTGCAGGGTTTTACTATATTTATTACACCCATTTCCAAAAATTTATTAACGAAAATTTTTATTATCTTTATTTCTGAAGCGGACCACTTTGGGGGGATTTTAAAACTCTGAATATAACTTAAAATATGTTTATTTGTTGTTATTTTACACCACCATTTTACTCTTCTTACAGGTGCATTTTGTTTTACTGGTTTAAGATTTTTAATAGAGCGGTCTAACTGTTTAGTTGCCTTTACCCTTTTATCCAGGTCTGCACCAAAGAGCCATTCATCTAGCGGCGAGCTTAGTAATGTTGTTTTAATGTTTTTCTCCAAATTTTATGAAACCAGTTCTTTTCGTGACGTTATTTCCATGTTTCAAATATCTGTCAATAGCCTGCCTGCATCACATAACGCTTGTAGGTGAGGCCTGTTTCCCCCTCCCTCTTCTTTAGGCATTGAGGTAATTACCATCCCAATGGCGGTAACAGAAGCCCCTATTTCATCGTGAAAATTGGCTAAATGGTTATCTCTGCGAATAACAGAATCGGTAGATGCTTTTAGCACAAGGTCATTAAGCTTCCCAAGTAACAATTGTATGACCTACTGGTTGTGATGACTAAAAACTTAACCAATATTAACGTTGTATTTGGTGGAGAAATTGGTTATTTTCGGGACGACCTTCGTTAACGAAATAATTAGCGACGCCTAAACGTTAATTTTACTCTGAAGTTAAACTTCAACGTTTTGTAAACGTTTTCGTATGACTAATGAGTTTTCGTGATTATTTTGGTGTCAAAATAACGACCACCAAACGTTAAAGAGTACACGTCGCACATCCTACATAATTCTTCGTCAAATTTACGTTTTTTGGCCGTTATGTGATAAGAGCACGGAAATAGGTCTATTTTATGCACCAACCATTTCTGATCGATCTGTACAGAGAATGAGAATCCTTTGTGTTTCAAGTCTTGTCATCAACACAATACACAACCTCACTTTTTTATTTTTCATTTAATTTTTTATTGTAAATTTTATTTGTTTCGTAAGGCCCATTTACTAAAGTTTTAATGGCTAATCCTGAACGCGTAATTTTTCTTCTCTCTCTCTACTTTTTGAAGGGAAATAGACAGAAATAGAAATTTAAGCATTAGGCTTTAAAACTTGAGCAAATTGGCCCTTACTTACGAATCCTTGAATATTTAAAAAAAAACTGATTTCTTTTCTTTTAAATGAAACTAGAAACTATTGCTATTGTTTTTGTGTCAAACTTTAAAAAAAATATGTATTTATTAAAGAAAAACAAAACTTTTCTTCTGACCAATTTTAATACAAAATACACATTGCACAAACAGTAGAAAACATAATACAAAAAACAAAGTAGGTACTTAGATTGTAGCTTCTTTAAAAGTACAGAACACAACTAATAGGGACAACATTTTAACGAATAAACTAGCAGAAAGAAAAATCTTTTTTTTTCTTAATCTATCTAATTATAAAACTAACCTAAACAAAAATAAAGAATTTGAAAAAATATTACAAAGCTTTTTTAGTACGTACAGTATAGGTACTCACACAAAAACCCATATACTAACATAGCTCCAATATTCAGCACTAAGAGGCTGATAGCCCCCATTGTGAGCCGACCCTGCGATGAATATTGTAGCTCTGCAAGTATTATTTAGAAATCTCAACTAGGTATGTAAAAAAATACTAGTATCTACTTAAATGATCAAAGGATTATCCCCTTTTTCAAGTTCTTCATCCAAAGTATTGTTTTCCTCTTTAGATCCAATTGATATTTCATCAGCCTCCAGTGTAACTCTCTTTATTTAGGTCTTTAAGGTGGTCCAGTTTTATATCCATATTGTCAATTTCTTTGCACCTAAAAAAATAAAAGAAAAGTTAAGTAAAATTAAACAAAAAAGCAGTGCTCATGGAATTTTTAAATTAAATTAATATAAAACTTCCATGACTGAACACGCTCTGCTTAGCTATGCTTTTAATGCTCATAAAGCAAAAATTATGAGAGAATTGGTGTTAAAATGTGATGTTTTATATTAAAACTTTATTTGTCAAAACTTTCTGCTTGTTGACCATTAACTTTCCATAATGATTCCATACGTGTGATTCTGTCTCTGTGTTAAGCCTACTACAGTTTTTACCAACTTTTTCTGGGAATGAATCTGATTTTCTTGCAGCTATTGCTTTGATGGTCCATATTAGGATTTTATAACTTTATTCACACCGGCAGCTTCTGTAACTTCCACCGGCAGCCTCGATCTGTAACTTCCTTTTTTGTTGAGGTTTTTTACAACACACGGGTAGGTACTGGTTTCATAGGCAGAGCTCCGGTACCATCAGACTGAACAACCTCAAAGGTGCCGGCGAATAGAGGTGACCCTCGTTTCCCATGAATGTGGAACAAGCTCCACTTTGCCAATTTCCAAAATATGGACCACTTTAAACTAGCTTCGGTCCATTTTTTTATTTGGCAAAAACCATCCAGCAAAAACATTTTTTTTTTAATCGCGGTCAGATGAAATATGGCAGTCTGTCAGCTGTCACCCAAGGAAAAGATTTTGGCACGTTGACATTAGGCGCATTTTGGTGAAGCAGCTGTCGAAGCTGTTACCAAAGGACGTTTTTTGGTTGACAAACGGTCGAAACGACGGATAAGCGCCATGTTGCTTTTTGCAATCACCTTTTTAATTTGAAGCCATATTGTCAAACAGAATATAAACAAACGCGTTAGGAGCCTTTTATTAGTTTTTCCTAGCAATTCGTAGCTGTTATTACTGTTAAATCATTAACTTAGTTGTATACAGACGTAAAAGTAGTTCTGCAACAATTTTTTGTCTTATATAAAATTAAAAAAAAAATATAACTTTTTTTCTAAATCTGCCATATATTTCAGTCCCGCGGTTTTTTTGGACCTAAAAATATCATATTTGACAGTCCACTAAGTTGCGTTTCCGATTTTAGTGTACAGAACGCCTTAAAAACGTACATCTTGTTCATGATTATTAATTTGAAAAATATTCATTATTATTACTCTGAATCTTATGATAGATGTTTTTGGTGGAGAAAAAATATAAAATGTTGACTAAAAGTTATATTTTGGGCAATAATAAACACCCCTGACGCACTTCTAACAAATAACTTATTGTAGGTGGCGCTGCAGACAAGGTTGTCATCTTGGTCATTTCTTGACTTGGATGCATACCAAAGTATGTTGGGAATTTGGAACCTTTGGTTGCACTAAAACAAAATTATGATTGTTTTTCACAAACCAAAACTACACTTTTTTGCACTCGACGCGCGTTTCGCTAACAACGTTAGAATCATCAGGAGACGATAAACAATGAACTAAATTAATCTACGCTCTATCTTATATACAATCCTTTAGTGGGCGGAGATAAGACTAATAATTTGTGAATCATCACGATTTTTAATCCTATCTCCCCTCAACCAAAGAATAAAGTGTACTAAACGGGATGGGTCCTCTATCTTTATTTAAACTATTTCTGGACATTCCTTTCAAAAGACCTTTCGGAATTCTACCTTTTTCAGACAAAAAGATACCTGCGACTCAAAATTTGTATCAATTCCTTATAATCCTAATTATACGAAAGGATTACACAAAGTATTTAATAACACCGGTCATAAATTAGTATATCAATCCGATAACACAATAAGAAGCTTACTAGGAAATCCCAAGGATAAAACTACAGTTCTAGAAAAAAGTGGAATTTACGAAATTAGTTGCATGGATTGTGACAAAAAATATGTTGGCCAAACGAGACGCTCTATTCAAACACGTTTTAAAAAACACTTAGCACACTTAAAATACGGAAGAACAGAAAAGTCAAGTGTGGCCGAGCATGCTTTTGAAAACAATCATAGATTCACATTAGTTAACCTAAAACTTCTAAAAAGTGTACCAAACAAAAGACTTTTGAATGCATATGAAAGTATGGAAATCATTAAATCCAGAAATAGTTTAAATAAAGATAGAAGACCCATCCCGTTTAGTACACTTTATTCTTTGGTTGAGGGGAGATAGGATTAAAAATCGTGATGATTCACAAATTATTAGTCTTATCTCCGCCCACTAAAGAATTGTATATAAGATAGAGCGTAGATTAATTTAGTTCATTGTTTATCGTCTCCTGATGATGCTAACGTTGTTAGCGAAACGCGCGTCGAGTGCAAAAAAGTGTAGTTTTGGGTTGTGGAAAACAATCATAATTTTGTTTTTTTGTTGCATACCAAAGGTTGCGAGCACCATTAAGACAACTCGAAAAGTATTTACCAAATTGGTGTAAAATGGGGTTGACAAAACGTTTCCTACAACGTCACATCGCAACGTTGTGGTTGCGTTTGGAAACGTTGTTGCGTCGACAAATTGTTACTTGGGTTAGGTCCTTTAAGAAGAACATTTTTGGGTATCGAATCAAAGTTATTTTTTCCCCAGGATGATACCGTTTTCGACAATGCTTGACCATGTTTTCGCCATTTTTCATTTAAGGGTGGGGGGGCAAAACATTTTTTTTAACAGCGTCATCTCCATATAATAATAGCATTAAAAAGATTTTTAGATAGCATACATATGAGTAAATTTTTCTGTATTCACAAACAGAAAGCAAAAAAGAAAAATGGTTTCAAATATCTGATAAAAGAAAGTAAAGTTTGAATTATACTTTTAAAATTTTGAGAAAATTGTAGATGCGTACTTAAATATAGGTACACAGGATGCATAACCGTGTTCACAAATAGTATTTGTATATCTATTAGCAAAACTGTGTTCACAAACAGTACGCAAAACACCTAAAAGTGTTATTAGATATAAGTATATTTATTGTCTATAACTGTATTCACAAACAGTATTTCCAGGTCTATTAGCAAAATTGTGTTCACAAACAGTATGCAAAACAACTAAAAGTGTTTTTAGATATAAGTATATTTATAGACTCTAACTGTGTTCACAAACAGTATTTTCATGTCTATTAGCAAAACTTTACAAACAGTATTTCCATATCTATTAGCAAAACTGTGTTCAAAAACAGTATGCAAAACATCTAAAGCTGTTATTAGATATAAGTATATTTATATTCTCTAACTGTGTTCACAAACAACTTGCACTAAATTAACCTTGAACTATGTTCACAAACAGCAACGGTTTTAGATAATATGTTATTAGCGTAAACTGTTTTCACAAACAGTAAAAATACAGTCAATCTTACTTACCGCATGTCGTCATTTGATGAACTTGAACTTGGAATAGTTCGTATTGTCTGTAACTGTGTTCACAAACAGTATTTCCAGGTCTATTAGCAAAACTGTGTTCACAAACAGTATGCAAAACAACTAAAAGTGTTCTTAGGTATAAGTATATTTATAGACTCTAACTGTGTTCACAAACAGTACTTCCATATCTATTAGCAAAACTATGTTCACAAACAGCTTGCACTAGATTAACCTTGAAGTGTGTTTACAAACAGTAAGGGTTTTAGGTAATATGCTATTAGCATAAACTGTTTTCACAAATAGTAAAAATACAGTCAATCTTACTTACCGCATGTCGTCATTTGATGAACTTGAACTTGCAATAGTTCGTATTGTCTGTAACTGTGTTCACAAACAGTATGCAAAACAACTAAAAGTGTTCTTAGGTATAAGTATATTGATAGACTCTAACTGTGTTCACAAACAGTACTTCCATATCTATTAGCAAAACTATGTTCACAAACAGCTTGCACTAAATTAACCTTGAACTGTGTTTACAAACAGTAAGGGTTTTAGGTAATATGCTATTAGCATAAACTGTTTTCACAAATAGTAAAAATACAGTCAATCTTACTTACTGCATGTCGTCATTTGATGAACTTGAACTTGCAATAGTTCGCTACGCTGCAATGGACTTCTGGAGCGAATTTGCGATGGGGATGGATTTTTCTCGTGAATACGCAGCCTTCGCCTTTCGTTATTTTCCAGATTGCCCATTTTAACTTGCATTATTTGTCTATCTCTTTCAATAAAAAAAAATCAATAACATTTTCGTGTACCGAAGACATAATAAACGCGTCACTAAAACACTTCACAATAGGTCCAGGAAAAATAAAAAGCACTAATTACACTGTGCGGTCCGGCGAACACACACAAAGAATGAGTTGGGACACCCACAAGTACCGGCAGGAGAAGGTGACGCGCGGTGGAGTTTTGAGTCTTTAAAGTGTGGTTTGGTTCGTAGATAGAGCTACTACATATCCATCTTATTTACGAGACGACGCCAAATATAATAATAATTCAGCAGTGAAACCTGGCATGCATAATAAGTAGATCCTAAAATAATTTTTGATAAATGTTGCTAACACAAAGTATTCTGAAAAGGGCCCCTATTTCCAAAAATAACACAAAAATTGTTAAAGGTTTAGAAATTATGGTCGAGTGATTTTTTTTTGTAGTGTGTTACTTACTCGAGTTTTCTTGCCTAAGACCCCACGAATTGTATTATTTTCAGAAATAGGGGCCCTTTTCACAAAACTTTATGTCAGAACCATTTATCAAAAATTATCTAAGGGTCTAGGGGCCCTTTTCAGAAAACTTTATGTCAGCACCATTTATCAAAAATTATCTAAGGGTCTACTTATTATACATGCCAAGTTTTACCGCTGAATTATTCATCATCATCTTCCAGACTAATATGCGATTTGATTTTCGTACGAACTTTCTACTAGCATGGGTATAGAAGAACCTCTCTAGCATAGCTCCACATTATTTTTTTGTATATGTAATAAGCTCTAAAAGGGAACGACTAGAGCTACAAAAAAAATATAGCATTATCAAAATCTCACAAAGTTGGTAGAAATGCCAGCGAGAGATATTGCGTTGTTATTTTTTTAAGAAAATTTTCACAATTTTGAATTAGTGGATTTTTCAAATTTAACCGTTGTTGAGGACGCTACTGAAAAAAAAATTGAACAAGCTGTGACAAGATTAAAAGGCATATTTAAACGTAAAAATATTCATAGTAGCAAAAATGGCAACCTATCGGCAAAAAGAATAAAAAAAAAATCTAACGAAAAAACAAGAGTTTTTTGTACTTCAGTGCAAAATGAACTTCTTGGATTTCGATTGCTCACACAGAGGGTGGAACCTAGGACGATACCGTTTCGTACCACAACAGGGGGGTCTACTCTTCAATCGAGAGAAAATTTGCTCCCAGGGAGAAAATTCTCTCGCTACTATGCATTTCATTAGTCCAAATCTTCGGTTTAAATCGGTTTCTCTCACTTTTCTCCGATATTGATCGAAGGTAATTCTATTGATCTGGTCTAAGAGAATTACTTTTGATCAATATCGGGCAAAAGTGTTTAGTGTTCATTTGTAAATAAGGTCCCGCACACCAGGGTGCTTATTCTTGAAAGTGAGAGATGGGAGAATCCCCAGGTGCTCCCGGGGATTGATCCCTAGCTCACGGTCCCCGATATGGGGAGTGGGCGGGTCAATCGAGTCCCTGGTAACGCTGTTGCCGGTTTGTACGACCAATCAAAACGCAACACATTTTGACCTGCCAAACCAACCAAAGATTTTTCTCAATAAGCTGTTTTTCGTTTGTTATTATTTTTTTTTGCAAAATGGAGTTGCAAAAGAAAACCTGGAGAAATCCAGGCCTTTATCGAGCCAACAAAAATATCTGCTTATAGAATTTGTCTACGCTAGACCGAATATATACAGGGGAACTTTCTTTGCTATGGAAAGAAATATCCTAGTAATCGGATATATTTATGTTCTGTTAAATCGAAGAGGTTTATTTTGTCCAAAACACCAAAACATCCCTTGGAACCCCTAGTTGTTCCACTGCATCTTCCACGTCTTCCCGAGCGTCTCCCACTACAATTATGTTGTTGAAGTCTTTTACTCAGAAAAAAACAAAAACAGACAAAACCAATAAAAAAATTAGGTTAGAAAACCCGGGGATCGGCCTCTACTACTGGGTCTACTCAGAGAACATGGGTGCTCTCTCGGGAGCAGCTCCGTCTCTTAACTTTTTTTCAAGAATACAGTGTCGCCAAATTTTTAGTAAACCCCGCCTACTTCTCTCGCCCAGTTGATTTTTGGTCTGCTGGTACTAATAATCATATTTGTGAAAATGGTGGGGGTGGCCCACCTTTGGATTGGTGTGCCGAGTTCTTATCCACAATTTTGTGGTACAGGATTGTCCATTTCGTATTCAGGGCGAGAAAATGCGCATCTTATCAAAAAATGGCGAGGGTTACCTATGCATCATAATTTTTACTGCGAACGCTTGTAAGCCTAAGTGTTTAAAATATGTCATTCAAAATTGTTGCACCTCCACAGATAAATATGTTCCGAATTTGCAGAGATTTCGGTTTTAATTTTGCCGAAAAATTTGTTAGATTGAATCTAATCTAACCTTATTTTGGATGGTTCGTCCTTTTAAATACTTTTGACATCAAAATTTCCTTTTAAGGCTATAGTTTCTCCCCAGATATTAAGTAAAAAAAGTACAACCGGCAACGCCTTGTTCTTTAATTTTTTGATCTTTTGCCAGAGTGCACAGGGAAAACTAAACATCAGAATTAGCTAAAATGTTGCAGGGGCGATCATTTTTAAATGCTTAACAAAAATATCTGTAGGATTTTTCAAAATTCTCAATTATTTTTTGTTCAAAATAAAAGCTCTGGCGCTGTCGTCTATCCCAAAAGCCTCAAAATAATTGCGGTTTAGAACAAACCCGATTTACTGGATTACATTTTTCCTTTTTATATTTCCTTGCTTTAGCGAAAATAAAAACTAAGTTTCCTTTTTTCTAAAAGCCTGTGCATTCCGGAAAAGAAAATCGATCACACTTCATTGAATTTGGGAGACACACGCAGTTCAAGTGTTGGACGATAGATCGCAGAATTTATACGATTCCATGGTAACTGCAGATGTTTTGTCAACAAACTTTAAATCGAGCCGCAGTGGGACAGAAGTGTATTTTTGCGTTTTCTGACAGAAAACCTTTCGAGGTTATGTTTATCTTTCAAAAATGTGTTTTCAAAAACATTGCTCTAAAACAAATATGAAACCACTCCGCGTGTGCGGTCGCCCTCCGAAAAAGGCTTAGCGCTGGGCGGGCATTACCCCGAGTCCATCAAAAACCCAAGAGAACTTTACTGGCTCGCTGGGATTACTGGGAAATCGCATAGAAACATTCGGCGTCCATAACCCCACATAATTTTGGTTTTATTTTGATTAAACCATTTTTTTTAAATTAAATTATTGCGGCATAGTTATGTGCAAGTTTACTAGTGAAATCTTGGAGTGTAAAGGATAGATTTTAGAACTTTAGTTTCAAAAACACACGGATACTTGAGTACTAACAAAACAGGTCAGTAAAGCTCCATTTAGAGGTTGGAAAGAATCTTGCTAGTCGTTGACGCTCCTGTCTAAAGCAGAATACGGTTAGCAGGAGTGTTTTCAAATTCAATTATTTAAGTATTTTACTTGGATTTTTAGCGGCGTAGAACGCGAAAAGTCAAAATAAGTAACCTAACCCCAAATTTTTGACCCGGTGCTAAAAAATCTCTGGTGATCCACTGTGGATAAACATAAATAAAGTCTCCGCATTGCCATGAAAAACAAATTTAATGGCGTAAAATTTTTCAACATAATTAGATCGACATAGTTAAATTGATTTCCCGTACAGTGTTGCTAAAAAAAATTCCCCAGATTGTAACTACAAACTTAGATCAAAACAAAATCGGACATAAAGGGTAAAAGCGTATAAAACATAACGTAAATTAGCGTAGAACCAAAGCTGATGGGCATTAATCAATCGTCAACATCCAAACTAATTTATAACGTAATGGCCGACCTGTGAATTGCAAATGATTTATAACGAGCAAATTAATTGGAACTTGTGGTGCTTACAACGATTAAAAATTGATACCCCGTCATGTTGAAATAATTCTATAGGTATGCCCATGTCAAATGAGTCACGGGTGACATCTAAATCGCACATAATATCATATCTCCAAACATTTACTACGTTTTCATGCAGAACTGAACACGTTTTCAAAATTATTTATTTTTAGACCTTCTATGAAATCGCGGCTTTCGTTTGGGATCGTATTGGGATCCAACTGCATGAAAACGTTTATCATATCGAACTGACTAATGACACCAGTAATAAGCTGTTAGCACTTCCAATATCCCTGCAAATAGTTGGTATACAATGAGCTTCAGGCTACTGCGAACATAGGGGAAATCAAGTCCAATTTACTCTCCGTGCCGTACGACCGAGGTGGACTCGAAGCACGCTGCATTGTTATCTTTTGGAAATCTATTTTATTTTTATTATTTCGTTTTATTTCTGTTTTGCTCGAGAGACAGATTGGTAAGTTCTTAAGTGAAATAATACATTTTTAAAATTCGAAAAAACGATTCATAGGTTTGTGCAGAATTTTGAAAAGTTTGGTTGTATAGCGCCAAGAAACCATAAAAAACCCACTCTTTTGAATGACGAGCAGGAATTACGAGATGTGATTATTTGCGCTGCAGTGGACGAAAATCGAAAGTTAACTAGCCACCAAATTGCCGAAGCAGTTGATACGTCTTCAACCCCTGTCTTACGTGTTCTCAAAAAGAATGGTTATCATTCTCACAAAGCGTCAAAAATGCATCAAATTATTCCGGAGGACAACTATCGTCTTATGGAATTTTGCGAAACAATGATGGAAAGGCCCAATCGTGATGACAACTCTCTGAGATCTATTCTTTTCTCAGATGAAAGCACTTTTCTATTATTGAATCGTCATAACCCAACACACTTTCGATATTGGTCGAGACAAAATTTGCATTTGTATTTTGATGTAAGAACACAGTATCCCCAAAAACTATTTTTTTTTGGGGGGGAGGGGTATTGTAGGGGAATACGTAATTGGGCCATTTTTTATTGACGGCAATTTTAATGTTCCTATATACTTGGATCAACTGCAGCAAAATATTATTCCAACTGCTAGGCAGTTGTTAGGTGTGAGATTTGGTGAAACATGGTTTACGGACAAAAAATTTGGAAGAACTTCGAATTAAAATTAAAGAAGCTTTTCAAACTATCACCCCTAACATGCTTGGAAACGTTATAAGGGGTTTTTATAATAATAGGCTCGATTATTGTCTAGCCGAGCAAGGAGACCTTTTCGAATATTTGCTCTAATTTATTTTTGACTTGGAGAATCTGTTTGGTTTTTCGAATGTATTATTTTATTTTGAGGGCTTGCTTTTATTTTGTTTCTCCTTATTATTTTCATTGTAACACGTTGTTAGTAATAAATCTGAGCAGTTGAAAATAAAACGCTCTAATTTATCAGTTACAAAAAACAAGAAAAATACGTTTCAAAAATTTGCGTATTTATTAACCAATTCCGGTTTCATTGACTACGCTCCATATGGCACCGTGGTTAGAGGCATACTAAATGGACGGATCATACCAATACCAATTGCAAGCCGCGACCGGTGATCGCAAGTCTGAGTGTTGGTTGTTCCACTGATAGGTGTGCGGTGTCCCTGCATGTACGTATACTGGCAAACTGGACTTCTTCCAGCCTATGTACGCAGTAGCCTGAAGCGCATTGTATACGTTTATTTTAATTATATCATGGTGCCGTAAACCTATTGGCTTTAAAAAAACAAACAAAAAAGTAAAATTGACAAAACAAATATCAAAATGCATCAGGCAAATGTCAAAAGCTTGAAAGGTTTTTAAAACGCATTCAATTCGCTTTATGAAAACAGAAAATAGAATCGTATTAAAAACGTCCGTATGAAAACGTAGTAATTATTCCTTTACCCGCGACTTTACCCCTATCTATGAATATGACCGAAGTAGAGGGTAAGCCGCTAATATCGAAAAAATCGTACATTTTTTGATTGAAACACCGCTTTCAGTGATGAAAATTGATGCCAAAACACAACTTTTTAGATCCAGAGCCACCTCTGAATCCGTGTAGAACACCAAAATGGCGTCCATTAAAGATGGCTGCCATGAGAGTTTTTAGTGAATTTTTTATCTTTCCTTCTCCCTAGTTACACCGATACCCATAGGTCGGGAACGTCCAGTCCTAAATTGTACGTTTTTAGTACGTTTCAATCAACTGGTTTTAGAAACATGTCCAGTTGAACGTTCAAGAGACTTTTTTTATGGCTCCTTTACTTTAAAACAGTTTCACCCTTATTATGTATACATTCTAAAAACGTCCAAAATATTACATTATTGGGACGTTCTGGAGTGGCTTTATATCGTATGTCTATAAGACGTTTTCATTAAATCGTTTTTAAAACACGTGGGCGGAACGTCCAGGGAAAGTTTTTTTAAACAAGAGAAATTTTTATCTATAGCACGAACGTTACAAAAACGTCCGAAAAAACACATTATTTAGACGTTTTGAAGTGGCTTGAAATTGTTCGTTTGTATATATATTTTCAATAAATAGTTTTAAAAACATGCGGGTAGAACGTTCAGGGGACGTTCTTTTTAAGTCCTTTACCCAAGGGATATTTTTATCTATACCACGAGCGTTCCAAAAATGTCCAAAAAAATACATTGATGGGATGTTCTGGAGTTGACTTTAAATGGCACGTCTATAAGATGTTTTCATTAAATCGTTTTTAAAACATGTGGGCGGAACGTCCAGAGAACGTTTTGTTTTAAGTCGTTTAAACAAGGGACATTTTTATCTATAGCACGAACGTTCCAAAAACGTCCGCAAAAACACATTATTAAGACGACGTTCTGAAGTGGCTTGAAATTGTACGTTTGTAACATGTTTTCATTAAATATGTTTAAAAACATGCGAGTAGAACGTTCAGAGGACGTTCTTTTTAAATCCTTTACACAACGGATCTTTTGTGTTCCAAAAATATCCAAAAAAATACATTATTGGGACGTTCTGGAGTGACTTTAAGTGACTAAGATTTTTTCATTAAATCGTTTTTAAAACACGTAGGCGGAACGTCCAGGTGACGTTTTTTTTTAAGGGACATTTTTATCTGTAGCACGAAAGTTCCAAAAAAGTCCGAAAAAACACATTATTAAGGCTTTCTGAAGTGGCTTTAAATTGTACGTTTGTAAGATGTTTTCATTAAATAAGTTTAAAAACATGCGGGAAGAACGTTCAGATGACGTGTTCTTAAGTCCTTCCCAAGTAGCACACTTACACGTCCTCAGGACAGCTTAACTATAATATTAGTTTATACATATTTCGTGATTGGTTTTGATTGGTTGCGATTTTATTTGTTTTTTATTGGTTTTTTTAAGTTATTTATATTGATAAAATCCATTAAGGCTCAAACGTCCTAGGTCCAAAACCTATGTTCTGGGGACGTTTGAAGTGAGACCAGAAATCGGATAGAACCACTCAAACAATTTTATCACGTCCCGAGGACATCCATACTATAAAATTGATTTATACTTATTTCGTGACTGGTTTGGATTGGATCCCATTTTAATGGTTTTTATTGATTTTGTAAGTTATTTATAGTGATAAAATCCATTAATGCTCAAACGCCCTGGTCCAAAATTTACGTTCTAGGGACGTTTGACGTGAGACCAAAATTCGGATTAAACCACTCAAACAGTTTTAGGACGCCCAGGACATCCCTATTATAAAATTGGTTTAATAAGTGTCATTTTTTAACGTAGAACACGGCGCTTGCGTGACTTCGAAATGTGCCGTCACCGGTTTTTGCCATCGCCAAAATGAACTTCCAGTGACAGTATTACAAACCTAACCAAACTTTGTTTTTATTTCTTATCCCCGGTTTATAATTCCGTGGTTATCTTATCCTTTGTTATTTTGATGTATAAACTCACCATTAAATAACAATACTGAGGGAAGTTGCTCAGCAGTGTCCCAATCTTCCTCTAAGAGGACTTCTCCCAATTGAATTTGGCACATTACCAAATCAGACTCCATCATTTTATTATCGAAAAAACAAAAAAGAATAGCCGGTGCGCCATCCCAAGTCGCAGACATCTGTCACAAAAACGTCCTTGGGACGGCCGCCACCAGACCTCTCAGGGACGTTCTAAAGACGGCGTAGGTCCCAAAGCGGACGTACCTAAGACGTCCTGTGAATATGTCCTGCAGACGTTTTCTGTATACGTCCCAAGGATGCCTTTGTCATACGTCCTATGGACTAATTATTTTGTAACATTGGATCTCCCAGGGACGTCCTAAAGAAGTCGTAGGTCCCAAAGCGGACGTACCTAAGACGTCCTCTAAATATGTCCTGCAGACGTTTTCGGTATACGTCCCAGGTACGCCTTTGTTGTACGTCCTGTGGACTAATTATTTTGTAACATACAGGAATAATACCCTCGATTCAAAGCGAACGCGCAGCGCGCTCTGTGGACGACACAAGGAAGCAGCTAACCAAATATCAAATAAAATATGTGAGTAACATTTCTCTCGAACTGTCCCATGCAAAATATCTACTTATACCAGTATAATTTTGTACTAAATATGTGTACGGCTCATGCAAGTCTAAGGTATACGTATATTATATATTAGACACTTAAAGTAAATATTTCAACGCATCGGTATCCGTATACGTAACGCGTTCGAAACAAAGTCAAAATACGGTACATTTTTGACTTGTTCATGCTATGTTTAGAACGATGCCTGCTTCTTTGACGGGTGTGATGACAGAATCTCGTTGCGTACGAAAGGATGTACGTATCGTTACGGACCCACGAACAAACGCAACGATTTAAATTAGCAGTTCTGTCATCGCAACCTGCAAGTAAGCGGGCATCGTTCGAAACATCGCATAAAAAGTCAAAAATGTAGTGTATTTTGACTTTGTTTCGAACGCGTTACGTATACCGCTACCGATGCGTTGAAATATTTACTTTAAGTGTCTATTATATTAGTGGCTAGATCATAGTTTAATTTATGTTAAGTTTAGGATACTTATGTGTGGTTTACATTTATTTTGTGAATACATATATAACTAATACTACTGCCGCTATTAAGGTCCGAAACGTACGTCCTGTCGACGCTTTCTGGGTACGTTCCAGGGACGCCTTTGTGGTACGTCCTGTGGACTAATTATTTTGTAACATTGGACCTTCCAGGGACGTTTAAACGTTATTTCTCGTGTGTTTTTAAGGCGTCCTATTAGGTACGTTTTTAAAACGTATAAATACTTGGTCTAGGGGAAATCGTTTTAAAGACGTTATTTCTTGGGTGTTTTTAAGACGTTCTTTCTCGGGTGTTTTTAAGACGTTCTATCAGGTACGTTTTTAAAACGTGACGTCTATGGAGGTCGTTTTCAAAACGTACATGTTGAACGTTCTAGGGACGTCTTTGAAGATTGTTTTAAAAACACCCGAGATGTGATGTATGCGAAGTATTTGTACACACGGGTACGTTTTAAAAACGTACCCGGTAGTTCGTCCTAAGAACGTTCCCCAAGTCGTGGGCGAACGTTTTAAGTACGTTTTAAAAACCAATTTCTGTTATTAGGGCTAGTGGTCCGATTTTAATAATTTTTTTTTCGGAAGCTTTTTTTTTAAATAATGTATGTTTATCTAAACAGGGTGATATCATGAAGATGACGACCAAATAAATACTTGGTGTCTCAAAAAACCGGAATAAATTTAAACAGCTGCAGCTTTTTCAGTTTAAGAACGATTTTTTAAACCGAGATGGCGAATAAAAAGCCACAAAAAACTACATTACGAGAATATTTGTGTTTGACAACTACTGTTTTGGAACCTTCTGTAAAACTTTTGTTTTTTTTTCATTTCACACTAAGCAAAAGCATGCGTACCTAATAAAGGTTTGTACCTAGGCTACGGCAGTAGCACGACGCTGTGCCTTTATTTCACTGAAGCCAAGCAATGTTACTTTGTTAACAATAAAAACCTACTTTTTGTTCCGACTCAAAGGTCTGATTCAAACTTACCTTACTTGAATTCTGACTTTCTTTTTAGCTGACAAATCATTCATTTCGTCTTCAAATCATGTATTCATCAAATTTAATTTTTTAATGAAAATGAATTTAAAAAAAAATCAAATTGTGACAAGTAATGACCTTTTTAGAAACTCTTTCAAATAAAAATAAATCATTGAATAAATCATGGTATCAACTACTACACCAGAAAGTGACACCACCCCCAACGTACTAATGTCGATTAAGTTGTAGTAGTTCATAATATAAAGAAGTTTAGGGACTAACAGAGGAATCTACTAAAAGGATTTAGTATATTTTAGGTTATTCGTAAGTTTAACTGAACTTTTGGGTTTAATCATTGTTGAAAATAATTTACCTTCGATAGTTAAAAAAAAGCGGTTAGAGAAAAGCAGAACTATATTATATGCTGACATAAATAAAATCGTAATAATAACGTGTTTGAGCTCCCTGGATAGTGGAATCCCTCAAAGTAATTAAAAGAACGCAGCAATGAGAAATTCTTGACAAATAGCGACTTGTCTGTCCATGTGATCTTCTAGGATGGCCATCTTTCTGCAGGCTGCAGGCAGTAGCACAAAACAATGTTCTCAATATTAAGCGTCTCTTAATAGATAAAACAAGTGTTTTTGATCGAAAAATATTAATATAGCTAGTAAATTCGCGCACTTTGAGTTTTTGAATTAACAATGGCGGTGGTCGCGTGTCTGTACATTTGCGATTTGTTTTTTTTTTAAAGGAGGACCCGCTCTCCGATTCCTTTATTTTTGTGCATGTCAATAATGCTCGTGAAGCCGCCAAACAGCCGCTAGAATTTTTAGAAATCTCATTGCTGAATGAAACGCGCGGGTTTGTAAAATTACAAAAAATAAACAAAATAAGTTTTCTAAAAAATTCCTCATAAGTGCTTGTAAAGCATTGTTCCCAAAAATACCAAAAAGAAAATAAAATCTAATTTAGCAGGAAAACTAACAAATTATTTACAAGATGCAAGGCACTTGCAAAAACTTAATAATTTTAAACCAACGTTTCTAGACTTTTGGACAGAATTACAATTAATTTGTTTAGTGAATAATCATTTTAACACAATCTTTGTTGAACATAAGAAGAAAGATTCAATATAAAAGAAAAAAAATTACAAAATTTAAACCTACGCCGGGTCTAAATGGTAAACACTTTGTAGGACAAATTAAAATTGGGGTTATAAATCAAGGTCACTTTAATCAAAACTTACCCTTGTTAATTGATTTTACTGATTAATACTCGAATGTCACACAACAATTTAGATTCGTAATAATATAATAAGAATTAGATTAAAAGTTTATTTATTTTACCTACAACCAACAAATAATACTAATTTTAGTACCTAACCAAAAATTAGTTTTGTCAAGTTGACATGTTACGCATTTTTAAGAAAAAAAAAACCTTGTTTTTAAGAAGTCTTAGTAACCTTTTATTTGTTTTGAAGAGTTAGATAGAACGTCATTGAAACTTCAGATTACGATGAGTACAATCTCTGAGCGGCTTCAGTCTTTATTGTCTGGACCGGGAATGACCAACAACTTTCAGAATTTCTTCACCACTTAAATAACGTAAGAGCCACCATTAAATTCACAATGAAGTTGGAGCAAAATTGTCAAATTCCTTTTCAACAGTCTATCGTAAACCCACTCACACAGGCCAATATCTAAATCAAGATTCAAATAATTCTGCTACAACGCTTCTTTTATGTCAGGTACAATCCTGTGACTCCCTGATGATACCTAATAAGGATGAAACACGTCTGTAAGTGTCTCGACTCTCTATTAGATATTGGAGGTCTGGTCGTAATGAAGTGAGAAACAAAAACGCTTTGTCCGATGTGACACGAGTGTTACTTTAAAGTTCATCTAAGGTCCATACCAACATTTCACTATTTTTGGAGTATTTTAAAAACCTGCTTTATTTTCGAATATAAGGAAAGCAATTATTGCTCCGAGCCTTAAGAAATGTAAGTTAAACTCAAAATGTCGCCGCTGCCGCCTCGTCTAGACAACGGAAGGAAACTCATTTCCTATAGTGCCGTTCTGCTGCTATTGGTATTGGCGCTTTGCCGTCGAATGTCCTATTTGAATTTGCATCGGTGATTGCTTTATGTAAAAAATCATTTGAAACGGAAAATCCTCTCCCTAACTCTGCTCTTAATTTACATTGTATTTGTCGCAGAGAAGCTAAATAAATTGCTGATTTCGACTTTATCATTTGACAAATCATTAATAGACCGTTCAAAATCTCTACGGAATTGAACAAAAATTTGTACACAGATAAAGCGCTGAGTGCGGTAAAGTACACTTTTTTGCACCCAAATGAGTTTGTTGAAGTGCACTTCAACGTAAGCGAGTGTTATTAAAGTTAAAAGTAAATTTCTTCCTTCATCCAGCTTATTTGTTTAAGCAACTTATTGTTTTCTAAAATTTAAAATATAATTAGAACATTAGATTTTTCTTTAAGTGTGATTTGGTTTTTTCAACATATTTTCCTAAATTTACGAACTGTAAATGATTATGTACCCTTAAGGTTAAGCACCTCATTGTTCTCTCAAATTTAAAACATAATGAGAATAAAAAATATGTTTTAGTATGATTTGGGATTTTTCAATTTAAAACTGTATGTAATTATGTAACTACACTTTATAACTAACAGTGGGATTTACTAAAAGGGTTTAGTCTATTTTAGATCGGTCCTAAGTTTAAGTGAAATTTTTGGTTTTAAGCATTTTCAACTAACCCTCCTTAAGTTTTGGACATAGTTTGATTTATAAAAATAATTTTAATTGTTATTTTTTTAGCGAAGAATCATCTTAACACAATCTTTTGTTGGATTTAAGAAGAAAATTTCTATTCAAAAGAAGTTTGATTTATTAGAAGAATTTTAATAAATTTGTTTATTGAATAATCATCTTGTCACAATCTTTTGTTGGATTTAAGAAGAAAGTTTCAATTTAGAAGAAAAGAAAATTAAAAAAATTAGTGCCACGCGGGGTTTAGTAGTAAACACTCTGTAGAACAAACTAAAATTGGGGTTATATGTCACTCTAATTAAAACTTACCCTTTGTAGAACAAACTAAAATTGGGGTTATATGTCACTCTAATTAAAACTTACCCTTGTTAATTAATTTTTCCAATTAATTCTTGATGTCACACAACGATATAGATGAGTAATATTAAAATAAGGCGTTATTTCATTTGGTATTTACTTAAAAGGTGTTTTTATTTATGAAATGTATTAAAAAACTTAAATGCAAATTTTGTTTGCATTGCTGTCACTCTCGAAACGTCAGTTTCAAAATATCAGCTGCATTCAAATCGCAAACAGTTTGGATATCTTATCTCTGCTTGTACCTTGGCTTGCACTAACCTCTACTGATGAAAGTTACAGCTTTGAAATGAGTGAGCTTTTAGCAAGGAAAGTTTTCTTGACTGAGCTTTTAAATTTAAATAAATTAATATAGTTGTGTTGGGTTTTTTTGTTTGGTACATTTTTCGAGCATAATCAGTGATCTTCACTTGTTTTGTATTGTCTCGTAGTGAAACGGGTTCAAAATATGGCGTTTTTCTGGACAAAATTGGAGTTGAACAACTTGCGATATTAAATAAGGTAAACTAAACCTTGTAAAAACAATTACTTAGGAAAATTATGAACGAACTCATTACCAATTGCCACTAGACAATACTTTCTGGGGGCTATAAATTTAAACCATCCCCCAGAGGTGGTCTAAAAAATCACCAACTTTAAAACCTCAAACACATATAATGAAGCTATTTATGTGCCAAATTTTTGGCGTATTCGCCATTTGCCATTTTGAAAACTGTTTAGGGCATTTTATCCTAAATTACGGTATATTTTGAGAAAAAATCAGTTTTTCAGTGGTATTTTGCAATAACAATAAAAAATAATGAATAACTTTATGTCTTTTCTATCTGGGTAAGTGTTTTTTGAAAATTGGTTTTAAAATTTAGTACCACCCACAGGTGTAAATATTTAGACCTGTGGGGGGTACTATCTTAGTAAATCCCACTGTAATATTCTAATACAGGTTTTAGACCTTACTTAATGCGTTTATAACTTCAATATCATTATAGTTTAAAAACTACTTTCTTCCGTCGTCCCCCTTATTTGCTTTTTATATTTATCGTGTTCCTACAAATTTCCATTCTTATTATGTTGTCCATTCATAAAGAAGAGAGAGTAATAAAACGATTTAAAACCCGTTTTCTCGAGCGTATCATTGGCGTAGGCGTTTTGCCAACATTTAAATAAAAAAGAAATAAAAGAAAGACAGCAGTTGAAAATATATATTATATTTTTACCTATTAGAGAAATTGTTTATTATGCGTGTTCTGTTTTTGCACTATAATAAGTAGGTATGTAGATAATCCCATAATTGTTTCAGGTGCATAATTAGAGGATTAAGTTTAAGTGAGGGTTAAATAGCAATGTAATAATATAATTTTATGATTTGAAGAATTTTAGATTATTAGCAATTTTTGTTTCTTCCTGGTATTATAGGTACTTATGAGTTGGTTCTAAATATTATTTTTATTAGGTGATTAAGAGTAATTCTCTCTGAAATATTAAAGTTAACTACAAATCGGCTTTGCTTTTTATTATAGTTTTAACTTTTAAAGTGTGTGCCGTTTGTGTATCTAGAAAGTAAAAAAATATGGCTTCTACTCCGACTACAAATAAAAGTCGTGCGCATTTAACGCTTAGAGAAAAACAAACAATTCTTATAATCTGCAAAAAGACTATAAAACATTGACAGTGTATAAGTTGGTAACGAAGGCTTCTAATTTTACCCAATTTGGAAAATCAACTATTTATAGAATACTACATGAAAGAAAATTAGAATCATTAAAATCGCCGATATCACTGTCTGGGAGAAAACCAATAGAGTTTGATGAGGATGAAAAAAATGCATTAAGGCGGTTAGTTCATTCCTTTTATTTTAGAAAGAAAATTTCCACTGTTGATAAAGTTTATGCTTCAATAAAACAAAATGGTAGGTTTCCGAATATTGGAAAACTTTAAGAGAAATTAATTTTTCTTGGGAAAAACATAACAAAAGGAAAAGGCGGTTTTAATAGAAAGTGACGAGATAGTTTGCTGGAGAGGGAGTGCGAAAATATATATTTTCTTGATGAAACTTGGGTAAATGAAGGTCAAACTGTTGGCAACCACTGGAAAGACAAAAATATGAAAAGTGCTTGACAGGCATTTATGGAAGGTTGGCCGACAAAAATAAAGCCGCCGTCAGGAAAGGGAAAACGTTTGATAATTGTCCATATTGGCAATGAAAAAGGGTTTGTAAAAGGAGATATTTTGGTCTTTCCGTCAAACCATATTGTTTGTTGATTGTTTAATGGAAGAAACTGTGGAACCGTTAGTTATTTCTTTGGAAGAAAATGAGAGTAATGATGAGAGCATTTACTGTTCTTCTGAATCTGAGTAATTTATTCCTATTTTATTTTTGACTGGTTCTAAAGAAACGTACGTACCTCCATTTCATTTTAATTATTTTTGTAGTTATAATAATTGACAACCGTAGCATTTTTTTTTGTACCAACCATTTGTTTAGCTTTAACATAATTTTTAGGTGTTCTTATGAATTATAGTTAAAACGCCAATCCGTTTTTATATATATATTATAATATTATTTTTATTCCTAAAATGTATTTTTATTATTTAATTTATAAATTTTTTCTAATAAGGTAATTGGTTTTATTAAATTTCATAGAACTTTTCACATATTTACTATTTTCTTCACTAATACCTATATACCACGGTACTGTAAGTTTCCCCCAATAGTTTATCGCTTGCCTTCTATTGTTCTCGGTTTTGGTTTCTATTATATTCTCCGGCCGAACAGGGTGAAGTATATAAAAATAAAAGATTTTTACCTGAGGTACATTAGAAAATTTTTAAAAGAGAAGAAAAATTGATTGATCACTCAGTACAAAATTTATCCAAATTTGCTATTTTATTACTCTCTCTTCTTTATGAATAGACTTTAGTCGATTTGGCCGCTGGCTCTTCTACTATAAATATCTAATACAGGTTTCAGATCTTGCTTAACGTGTTCAAAACTTCCATATGATTAAAGTTTAAAAGTTAATTTCTTCCTTGGTGCCTCTTATTTGTTCTTTATATTTATCGTGTGCGTACAAATTCCCATTCTTATTATGTTAAGCACCTCATTCTTTTCTCAAATTTAAAATGTAATTTACCGATAAATTTAGCAAAGGCTGACGTTATCGCGCCGCTCAGCAAGCCGACGAAGCTCAATTATTTTACCCTCGCTTTTTTCCCCCGCCAACAAGCAATTTGTTGCCACTTGTGTTTGCTTTTGGGTGACATTTTTTAGTGTTCAATTTTGCTAATGCGCCCAAATGTTTCGAAGAAAGAATTCAGTTATATATAAGGCGTCACCACATTCTTCGCTGGCAGTTTTACTGGTCTTACTCATGCAAAAATTCGCTTGCAAGAGTATTTGTGGCCCCACATATTTCTATTCAAATATAAAATTTCAAACATTTAAGTCTTGTTTTAAAGAAAAAGCTTGAATCTGGGGCTCTATAGTACAACCATAGATCTAAGAGACTCATTATAAATGCTAATCCCTTACTCTAATAATCACCTATTGTTCGGGGTGTGAATGTAAATAAAAAAATGTGTAATTATTTCTTAGTACACGTTTTTGGCCGAATTAAAATTTATCAACTTTATGACTAATTACGAAATGTTACAAGGGCGTGTCAAACGCCCCCGCCGCTCCTGCAAGGCGGGTGGGCCCAGGGCATATTGAGAGCCTCTTAGCCGCCTTGCCTTAAAAAAAACAATAAAAAAAGATTGTAATGTATAAAAACAAATACGCACACAAATACCTTTGTTGTTTTTTTTTTATAGTTAGTTTTATTATATATTATAAATATTTGTAATAATAAAGTATAGGCTAAGATATCAGTATAACAGTGGTAAAAAATATCAAGTAGACAGAGGGGCACCCTAAAAATTCTTCTGAAACGTTATAACATTAGGGTTTGATTACGTTACAAATTAATTTTCTTAAAATAATTGGGAAAGGCTTAAGCTACCAAGCTGATTTGTAGTTTTGAAAATCAGTTAGCAGTTGGTGTTTGATTACAAAAGAAGTTATTTGTTGTTAATTGTGATTGTATGAAAAATGTTTCGTCCGTGGGAGGAACAACCGAGTACGTCACGTGGAGATACGGGGAATAATGGCGTTACAAGAGAAATAAGTGATAAAAAACAATTTAAACGCAATATTTTGTCACTCGATACAAAAAAGTGATATTTAACGTTTATACCACCCTTCTTGAACGTGGGTTATCAAAATTTGGTGCAGTGAAGGAAGCGACAGCTTTAACATGAAGATCGGTAAAAACAGTGTGGCGTGTAGTAAATAAACCGATAGTTGGGAGAAGAAATTGGACATGGGTGATGAGGATATCATTCGTAAAAAAATATATCAAATGTATAGGGAACAAATTATTCCTACTTTACAAAGATTAAAGATAAAAGATGATACAGGAATACAGTGTTGCCGTGAGACACTGAGAAAATGTATTTTAAAAAACGGTTTAAAAATAATCTTCTCGAGTTGAATACTCAAAAGTAAAAATTTGTCTAGTGTTCTTACATACTCAATCGAGTGTAGCGCGCCACTGGCTTGAGCTGTGCCCGTGGTTTTTAATTTCTTTTAGAACTTAATGATTTATTACTATTTTTTTGTACAAAAAATTACCAACAGGGTGTTAACTGTGATAAGACAAGAACTGGAAAAGTTTTTTGTATTTTTATATGACTCAACGTGCCAGCTGTTATAAAAAACAGGACAATTAAATGCTGCTCTTCTACCAAAAACTGTACATTGAAGCACGCAAAAAGAGCTGATTTTCAAGCAATTATTTGGAAAAGCTCTTTAAATAAAAACTTTACCCCTCCGGAACCTGAGTTGTGGAGAGAGAGAAAAAAAATGACAATGGATTTGTTCCACTGCGGTCAACTATTCCAACGGTCGCTAACGGTTTACCGACCTAATAAGGTGTGCTTGTCAGCGTTTTTGCAAATTGTGCAAATGTGCAAAATAAATGAAAATGTACTAAATTATGTGCGTGTTATTGCAATAACTGTTCTAATCCAGTTAAAATAATGTTTAAATTTTTTTAAATAAATGTTTAATTAAAACGCAAAAATTATTGTTATTTTTAATGCGTCATTAATTAATTATTCGAACACGTTGGGAAAAGGGGTTAGCCAAAGTCGTGTTTTTTCCGAAATCTTTCAATAAAACATAATTTAGCTAAAAATCAAATTGATTAAAATAACATAATTTAAATTTGATGACGTCATTATGGCATCTTGCATCTCGTTTATAATTTTCGTTGCAAAAGAAACTAATAAAAACATATAAGTAAAATATAATTGATCAGACAAATAAAATTAAACCGCAATATTACTATGGATTTATTAACAATTTTCTGTTTCAAACGATTCTGGAACTCTTACGACAAGCCGAAAAATGACAAGTGACATATGGTTTAAAAGGAAATTTTATTGTCTGTAAGATGCTTCGTTAGGGTTTTTTCTTACACATATGAATTTTCTTCATAAACAAATAAATTTAGAATTATCGTAGTTGACGAATATCTGATAACATTAATCTTTATGACGTCATATATGGCGAAAAGGATGACATAGAGCTTGTGTCTCGGGATATTTTTAAAGATTAGCGATTTCTCTTCAGCGAAACTGAAAATCTCAGATGCATCCAAGTTTAAAGTTTTTTTTTATCTTTTTTGGAGCTAAAACACCGGACTATATAAGAATTTTCCATATTACTCACCCACCAATTTAAAACTTCAAATTCAGTATTCCGAAAGACGTTTAACTAAAATAGACCCATCAAGTCATTCATAAATTGCTTTGAAATACGATCAGTCGTTAGATTTAGGGAAAACCATTTTATGTTCCACTGGCAACGCTGTACCAGACATGCTCCTCCTCACACATGCTCCAACCACCTTACATTTAGCAGGGGCCAGAAGCGGCTCGTTATTTATAAATATAAAAAGGTTTGGTCGTTATTTTCAGAAATTTTTTTATACTTAATAATTGATTTGAGGTATTATATTTGTCATTGTGAAAATATTTATGTAAAGATAAAACATAGACAATATTAATTTTTTAAATGTTCTCTAGATAGTTATCCACGAGTGTTTATGATGACTTTCTTGATCAAAAAGTAGTTTTTAGAAGACACATTTCAAACTCAAAATTTAAAAATTTGTTCCATAAAGTACAATTTAAAAAAGAAATTGCGTGCGTTAAACGTTTCTTCACGCACGCTATGACAGTTTTTTATGCACGCCGTGCTTATTTTTTTACGCACGGCGTGTGGGAAGTTAAACTTTCCACATTAAAATTGATATGTAACAGTAGACTTTTTCACACGCATTTGCGAAGAAGTTTCTTTACTTATTTAATGTCAAGTGACCTGCAAAACCTTATTAAAAAATTGGCATAGCTAGAAGAATTTTTTTGGCATGGCGTGTATTTTATGTCTAATTGGAGTTTTTAGATACATTTATAAACTAGATTAAATTAAAAGTGGAAACAAAATTATTTTTTGGTTTTAATTTAAAAAAAAACCTTAGGCAGCTTTTTATGCAAGTAGGAAATTGTTGTACTAAAAACGTGTCAAAAGTGCTTTTTTCGCCCTTAACGGTCATCGTGTGCAGAAAAGTTTTACTTTCCGCACTGTTTAGGCAAATTACCAAAAAACCAATGTGGCAAAAATAAGCAAATTCGACTAAAAATAGTGGTATTTCGAAAAAGGATGATACCTTTATTATATGTACTATTTTTACGTTGTGTAAAAAAAAATGGAACTTATACACTCCACTATAATTTTTATTTAATACGTATGAAAGTATCTTTACATTTTTAATAAATAAAAAAAAATGTTATGTGGAGTATTTACCTATGTAAATATTATAAATAAGAAGTTAAAACAAACATACATCCTGTGTCTGACATAATAATATTTTTAAAATTTATATTTATACCGGGAACGCTTGTACTATTTATAAACAAATCTCAGCAGAAAAAATAGGCTTACTGCAGATGGTATCAAAACTGTTACATTTTTTTGCTACTCATATAGGATATTTAAAAATGTCGCAGCTGGGGTTGGTTCATTATACCAAATATAGTGTAATTAATTATAAGTGCTTACCATATTGTTTTTATCATAAATTCGCAAAAATATCCCAAAAAAACTTATTTCTTTCCTATATTTATTAATTACATTTTGTATTAATTGCACGCCTATGGGGGCCTATCACAAGATGGAGTCGAAAAAACATATGATAACAAACCTGTGAAATGTTTGGTTTTCACCTCAATCTCCAGTTTTCGTTACACTACGCACTTTGTCACATCACTTTTTCCACAAACACTTAAAAATCTATTGAAAAAATATTAAAAAACTCTCGATTAATCTGTAAAATAGGTTTTATTCCCGATATATACTGGGAAATAAAAAGAATTATTTTTTCGCTCTAAATATCAGGTATTTTATACGATATTTCGATCGAAAAAATGAGGTGTATTTCAAGTACCATAACATGTACCTCCATATTATAAATTCTTTATTGATTTAAAATTGTGAAGATTGAAGGAAATTTAAATTCAATTATTTAATATACCTAAATGTCTTTATATATTTGAATAACAATAAGGTGTTTCTCCATTTTTAAAAAAACAAACGGTACAATTTGCATAATTGCATGTAAATGATAATGTTATAAAAATAATATGTTTTAAAAAACATTACGTGTAGAGATACAACTTTCAGCGCAATCTGGCATTGTCGCCAAATTGTTTACCTTATGTCTGATCGCAACTATGGTAAACATAATGTCTCTATTTAAGTTATACCTTTATGAATATTCCATACACAGGAACTACTGAAAAAGTACCGCGGTCCTCAAAACACAAACTTTCGATTTACCTGATTCCATGTGGTTATTTATATTTTGTTGCTCTTATGGTTACGCTTTACAACATTTTCGATAAAACTTTTAGCAACTTCATTTTTGATAAAAAAAATAATCTCTTAAACTTCGTAACGGCAGTTCAGTAAACTCCTTACGCTAACCTGCACTTTACGTGCATGCCTGAACCAATTTGCCAAAAGCTTTGTTTTTAACCTATTGAATATACAGGGTGGAAAAGTCTTTGTCGCCGTAAAAAGTATTTTCTTCAATTCCATGTCAAAAAATTTGTTTTGTAGAGTACCTACGTCAAAAAAAAAAATACCAACGTGTTTTAAATACTGCCAAAGTTTAAGGTCGGAAACCAACTTTTTTTTAAATATATTTTTTTAAATTTTGCCCAAGAATTTTTATACATTACTGAAGGAATCCTGACCTAATTTAACTTTTAAGATTCCTTCATAAGCAGTATTACTATGTTAGGCCCAAAATAGATCAAATATTTGCCAATTTGGCAACAAAAGATTTGATGTAGCTCTTTCTAGCAAGTAGTTTGCTTTTATGGGTAGACACTTTTTTGATATACGCGGTGTAGTCACAAATTACCTATTGTTGTCTTAAATTTAGGATGATCGAGTTAGTTAGCTTTTGAAGTCAGAAATATTTCAAACCATTTGTCAGGTCAAATATCTATTATATTGAATTTCAGTAATTTTGTAAACTAGAATCAACGTTTTTTTAAATTCTCCATTGTTAAAAAGTTTAAAACGTTTTAGCGCCACAAAACTTTTATTTTTAATTTTTTAAATATTGATTTTTTTTTGAAAAATATTCAAAACCTTCATTTTTTAAAGGCGGCTGTGTTTCTAGAAGCCAAAATATTAAATCTTATCAAAAAAATTTGTTTGGCAGGGCGGCTGAATTTTATTGATAAATTTCTTTTTAAATGATTTAGTTATTATAGGTTGTCAAATTATATTAGGTAGCTATTATTAAAACAGCGTTGCCCTATTTTATTTTATGTATTGAAAAAGTCCTATCGAATCTTAGATGTATATTATCCTACTTATATATCTGACCATGTTGGGAAAATATAATTCAGTTTTAACATGGCGCGTGGATTTTTAACAAACAAAGGAAGCTGCCGGACCCAAAAGTCATAAACCGAGTTTTAATCGAAAAAAATTTAATTAGGTTAGTTTTTTAATAAAAAAGTTATAAAATCTTTTTTATGATTTTAATTTTTTATTGTGTTATGGCTCCTCCTTGTCCAAAATGCTGGATTGATGGATAATGTTGACTACGGATATAAACAATTCTAACATAAACTAGTGATTGAGGTAATGGCCTTATTCACTGGCGCACCGAGGGGGGGGGGGTTTCGTGTGGTGCCCCTATGCCAGAGCCTTTATTGTTGCTACGAATATAAGATGAATGCATAATACATAAAAGCTTAGGCGTATAGGTAGCATAAACAGACCCTAAATGTGAGTAATAAACTAAATTGCATATATTTCCATGTTGACACAGAAGAGGGGTTATTGGGTCCTGCGACCTGCTATAGAACTTATTTCTGTTGTAGTTATTGCCTTATTGTTCCTCGTTCTGTTTTTTTTTTATCTTATAGTAGTTTTATATAGTAGGACTATAGTATTCCTACCTCCCTTCTTTTCAATAAGGTTTTTGATATTGGGGGTTGCCTCACGAACCTACGTAATAACGGATAAAACTCCTCATCATCGTCATCATCACTACTGCCCGATAAAAAACTAGAAAATTTAAAAAAATCTTTGGCAATATTATTTTTCGCATTTCTGGTCATTTTTTTTTAAATTATGATTTTTAAAAATAAAATGGCGGGAAAAAGTTTTCGGTGCAGCACTGACTCTCAGACCCGCTGCAGAAAATGCTGCACTCAGTGCAAAACTGAAATTATCCGTTGTCCAATGGAGTTGTGCAGTAATTTTACCAAAGGCATACGCTATAAGATGTAGAGTCATGCACAAAATTTCTGCAAAGGAAGCAGTGCCGTGCGGCTAAAAGAGGCGAAACGACTCCCCTGCAATCTACAATCTTGATTGTGCCAAATGTATATGACCAGGCTTCTCGGGGATGGGTTAACCCCAAAATCGCCCCCCTCGGTGCGCCACTGCATTTGGAAAGTTTATCTTTAATATATGAAGTGCGTTTCTAGTTTATTTTAATTTCTTGGGCTATTTTTCATAAAGGTTCTGCGAGATTCTTAGTCCGATTTAAAATTTCCACCCTGTATTATCCTACGTTTCGGGATATGAAAAATGAAACATATTGAATCTACGAAAGCTGCCAGCCATAGTGCAAACAAGACATGCATTTGTTGAAGTTTACTTCGCTGCTGCTACTGCAACAACAACGTTACGTCACGAAGAGTTATTTACTTGCCGGCTTTAGTAATAATGGCGAACAAGGGCGCGAGGTTTCTGAATTATTATACAGAGCCACGAAATATACGATGAGCTGTAGGAACAAAAACTGGTTATCCACGCTAAAAAATAAAGCATTTTGATTTGCTAAAGAAGCTAATTAAGTCCGAAAGAAATTTTAAAAGCAATGGCGGGCGTGCGCAGAAGGGGGTCAAGGGCTTAAATCCCCCCAACTCCCAAAGCTGACAAAAATCGATTTCTTAAAATTGAAATGGTTATCTGTTAGATTAGAATCGGGTGGTATAAACACCTGTCCACCTCGACCTTCTCAGATCTATTGTGGTTCCCCTTTCTTCTTCCCTGCTTTGCTAGAACTACAAAACAAGTTGCAGCCCCGTCCTCGTCATGAAACCCAGAAGCATTGCCAGTGTGCTCTGTATATAGCTTGCTGGCCGCAGACATTCTAGCTCTCCCTGGTTCTTCACATTGACATAGGACATGTAATGAGGTTTAGGAGTGTAGGAGTGCTTATCGACTTTGAAGTCACTTATTAGGAGCCCCACTGTTTGTCTGACAAACTTCCTTTCCTTAGCAAGAAGTTCTGCAGTCAGCTTTGGTCTTTAATAAACTGTTTGCTCTATCTTTGTCCAGGCGTTTGCTTCCACAGACTGTTCGTCTCTTTGGTGAGCCACTGTTTTATAGATTGCTTCGCTCTGACCTTAGCGATCCCACAAAATGGTTCAGGCCCTGTGAACTTTATTGCCGAACCTTGTCTAGTCCATTCGTCGGTTTTTTCGTTTCCAGAGTGTCCCCGATGTCCTGGAACCTAAGCTAGGGTCAGTCTATTTAAAACTGTTCTGCAGTCCCAAACCAGTTTGGACGTCACTAGCACTACTTCTAGAGCTTTAAGTGCAGATTGACTATCTGAATATAAAACTAGCGAATGACAGTTTTCCTCTACTCTTTTTATTTCTTCGGCAGAGTGATGTTTTGCCGCTACCTCAGCTTGGAACACTGTGCAATCGTTTGTCAGGCTTATAGAGACTCGTAGTCTCGTATTTTTACCCGTATATGCTAGCTACTACACCCTCATCGGTCTTGGAGCCATTTGTGTACGAGATGAATTCCGCTCCGAAAGAAGGACCTCCCTTCCATTCGGCTCTATCTGGAATTTTGACTTTGTATTTGTTTTCGAAATTGTACTTGCAGACCATTACGTCGCTCGGTAATTCCAGTATAGGATCTTTTTTGAGCTGCTTTTCAAGTCTTTCATGCTCAGTTCCATGTAAACTGATAATGGGTGCTTGACCCCGCGTTAGCCTGTAGTCTAGCTCTTGTGCTTCTGCCTGAATGAAGACATGCAGAGGTGGCAAATTCAGTAGAACTTCCAAAGCTGCCATTGGGGTGGTCCTCAAAGTACACGTGATACTTAGGCAGGCTTGTCTTTGTATGCTCTTCAGGAGTGCTATGGCCCCGGCCTGTTTACCACCCTTTTATATAATTTAGCCCCCAGTTTTTCCCACACAATTTCGTACATCTGCCCAATGCAGTCGATGCTATGTGTAGCACAGAAATTCCATACACCAAGGAGGTGAAATATCTAGGGGTCATCTTTGACCAAAAGCTAACATGGAAACTTCACATATTCAAGGCAGCCCAAAAAGCGTCGCAAAAGCATGGTTATCTGTTACTCAAGCCCTCACCCCAGGAACCTCAAGCCCTTCTCTCCGTCCCCAGGAACACATTTTGCGTACGCCATTATTAAAAATTTTAAAATCAAGGTAGATTTTTAGCTTTTTTAGGATTTAGGGACAGTAAAGGGACATTTTTAAAAATCTCTCCGGGAATTTTGTAGAATTATCATTTTTGGCATTTTCGCTTAAATAACAAACTTCCTTAAACGGTAAATTTTTGATTAAAACATAAAGTGTTTAAAATAGTTCATAATGGAAATTTTGAAAAAATTTGGTTTTTAGTCATTATTTTTTTAAATCGTCGTGCATAGCATCAACAAAAAAATCCCTCACCCTGCAAGTTCGGGATTTCTTGAGGGATTTCTTCACTTATGCTTTTATTAAAAAGTTGTTTTTACACAAAAATTTCTGGAAACTTTTCATCCACTATTTATATATTTGTACTGAAAAATTCCCAAGTTTAAAGAAGTTTATTATCTAAGTAAAAATGCCAAAAATGTCAATTTTGGAAATTTCCCGGGAATTAAATTTGTGTAAGAAAAAGTTCCATTTAAAAAAAGTTGGCGCACACAGCTTTGAACTAATTTTTTGGTCCAAATTGCTATATCAAGACGAGACAATAATTTTGATAATCCAAAAAGTGATATTAACAAACTTTTCGTTTCCCAGTGACTTTGTTCCCATATTACGTTTTTATTTCGGTATTCTTTTACGACTTTTTCCGACCTAAAGACAGTCGTAATTTTTGCGCCATTGCACACAATTATGGAGGAAACGATCCGGTACAAGGAGTTGTCTACCTGTAACTTATATTTTTATTGTTTGCCGCAAAATGAAAGTACGTAGAGTTCCTTAATGTCTGTGCCCGCCAAAATACATATGAACTGTTGGCTTAGTTTCCTTTTGTCTGGAAAAATATCTTGAAATTTTTGATGGATTAATTTTTATTGCATATAACTATGAGATGACCCAAGGATCGTAAAATATGTAAAAAAATAATCTAAAAATCAGGGTTGGACCTGTACAAGATCCGAGAGCATATATATCTAAATAGAGAGAACACCTAATGGTAAATTTACCACTCCGCTCAACTGACTTGAAAACCAAGTGGCGCAGCTATCGTTTTTTTAGTTCTTGGCTTGGAAACTTGGTGCGTCACTTTCGCTTTCGATCTTGCTTATTTTTGGTCGATCCAAAGCAGTGGCGGCAGACAACAGAGCAGTACCGGTACATTGACAGGTGGCGAATACAGAGGGAGGCGATTGATCCCCTCTTTATAGACAGCTTCTCTAAAATTTCAAAAAAATTTGGTAAAATTTCTATGATCACACATACCAACTTCCCCAAAAATGTTGCCTTGCGGCGCCAGTTGTTTTCTTTTATTTGAAATTAAACATTACTTTTTTGCAAGATTTCGTCTTTCGCGGTCAAATTAAAAAAAAAATAAATTGTATAATTAGGTATTACGTTTCTGAAAGAAATTTCTTTGTCCAACACTCTCTCTGTGATTACACGGTAACATCACAAACGCCTCTTTTGGAGTAGGAGAACAGAACCATTAAAGGAATATCCAAGGAAATTTATTGCATATTCACATACCTTCTCGCCCATTATGACCTCCTAATCATGCATTTATATTGCATAGTTTGGCTGGTTTGCCTTAAAGTTTCTTTTTTATATCAAAATTGAAATTACTTTCAATAGCAAAATGTTTTAAAACTAAATAAAAAAAACTTTTACCTGAGAAGAGATAGATATATAAATCTAAATTATATGCTGTCTACTTCTTGTTAAATTATCACAAGTAATAAAGGCTTGAAAAATGTGTACAATAAAAACTTTATTCCAGCTCCCATTCCTTTAGCAACAAGTTCATTTAAAATGCATTAAATATAAGCATGTACGACAGTGATAAATCGATATTTATTCAACGCGCGGGATTGTTGGCGTTTTAGTTTCAAATAAATATTACCCAGGTTCATCCTGGCGCATTCAGCTAATAATTAAAATCTTGCTGTGAATCACGTTGGCATGCTGGTCGGATATTACCATTACGTGTCCTCTCTATTTAAATTTATATGCTCCCTGGCAAGGTCAAAGGCGAAAAATCTACTGCGCATGCCTAGCGCAGTCTGCTCGCGCCCAGAAGAGATTTTAGCTCTGCATTTTTTCCAGGCTAACTTGATTAGTTATTATCGCTACGGATTTTTGTCGTAACAAAATATGTTTCTTTTTAAGAAAT